>OX243841.2:17675895-20175895 GCA_945859575.2 Herminia tarsipennalis | reverse complement strand
CGTACTACCTAATTGTCACGAGTAAGTACTTTTACGCTAACTGGTTGCCTGTATCTGATGATTTTGATTTACAGGCAACTGCCTATGCTACTGTTTTGTTTTACTCGTATGTGTATCTCCGCCTCAAGCTATTCTATTCTAACAAATTGTATTAACTTCTTAACAAGAATAAATTGTTATTCGCAGAACAATCACTAAAGCTTGTAATTCAAGTCTAAAATGAGATGGTGACTTTGTTAACATGCGGCCTATATACAAAGCGTTCATTTACAACCGAAATATGCTTAGCCACGTTTAGTTGGACTGCTAACGTATTCATTAAGTCTCTAATTTAGGTTAAAATAATTAAAATCTCGCCGACAATGTTATGAAGCGACGTTTTGTTTGCTTAGCCTCATTTACTCGAGGTGTTAAGTTGAAATGGCTAAGTTACTTTCGTATTTAGACTGTTAAGGGGACTTTAGCTAACATTTATTTCTGTAATACATTTGTTTGCGCGACCACAAACTTGAATTTACTTTCAAATAGTAATTTAACAATTCAGTCGTACGTATTTTAATGTGTGCGTATTTTAATTTGTGCCATTCTGCATTAACCATTCGTGTTTGCGCTACAAGAAAGTTATACCCAAAATAGAGTCAACACTATAAATTTGTTACTAAAGACGTCAGACTTTTCCAGGAGCCGCCTTTCTCTTTCGCCCCTACCCCTACTACACTATACTAAGAAAAGAAACCTGGGCTCTTTCGAGAAGACGACACAAAAAGCCATAGGCCGCCTTTCTCTTTCGCCCCTACCCCTACTACACTATACTAAGAAAAAGAACCTGGGCTCTTTAGAGAAGACGACACAAAAAGCCATAGGCCGCCTTTCTCTTTCGCCCCTACCCCTACTACACTATACTAAGAAAAAGAACCTGGGCTCTTTAGAGAAGACGACACAAAAAGCCATAGGCCGCCTTTCTCTTTCGCCCCTACCCCTACTACACTATACTAAGAAAAGGAACCTGGGCTCTTTAGAGAAGACGACACAAAAAGCCATAGGCCGCCTTTCTCTTTCGCCCCTACCCCTACTACACTATACTAAGAAAAGGAACCTGGGCTCTTTAGAGAAGACGACACAAAAAGCCATAGGCCGCCTTTCTCTTTCGCCCCTACCCCTACTACACTATACTAAGAAAAGGAACCTGGGCTCTTTAGAGAAGACGACACAAAAAGCCATAGGCACATTCACGTACTTTAATGTTTGGTCTCCAGTCTTCACTATAAACTTTTTAGTGCTAACATACTATCCACATTGGCAGTTCACCCGATGAGATTAAATTAAACAAACGTCGTTGCTCAATTTCTTGTCTATTGTACGAACGCTACAGTATGGTCTATGTTATCGGCAGGTCAATATCACATTAGATTGTGTGTTACCAATATTATTTACTGTCTTCCCTGTTTACAGATAAATGTGTTAGATAAGTAAAAATATCTTATTAGTTTATTACAGACTCTGGAAACATTCGCCTTAAAGATCTTCTAATGGAAGCACATTGTACTCTATATGGAGATGTAATTAAAAACAAACTCATTTCTTGGCTCCCTTATGAATCGTAAAGAAGAGATTATGAAGTCATAATATTATTTTCTCAGAGTTCTACATTATTAATTATACATACTAGCTGTCTGCCCCGGCTTCGCACGGGTGTCATATCGTAACTTTTTATACCTTGAGTTACATTATTGTAATTTCCGTAGGGATCTCTATTTTTTTGACAATAAAATATAGCCTATGTAATATATCTCTAATAATGTAGTTTTCTAATGGTGAAAGATTTTTTTTTTAAATTTTTAAAATTGGTCCAGTAGTTTCGGAGCCTATTCAATTCTATAATAACAATTTTATAATATTAGTATAGAAGTATAGATAGACTAACAATGTTTCAAATATATGAAATGTATTTATTATTGTTGATTAATGTATTAAGAATAGTCTATAGGTATCAAGTAATTATTTGTCAATATTGGTTGGTTCGTCCTTCTTACTCAGAGCAACGAAGTTTTCCATAAATAATAATGATAATACTCTGCTAACCAATTTCATTTACGGTAGCAAATTTCAAAGTCTGATGGGAAAGAAATCTGACCTGACCACCGGACGATACTTGCAGAATCAACATTATAACCAACTTTTCATCGTACTATGCGAGGCATCTATGAACCAACAATGAAAACTTTGTTTAACTTCGACCTACTAGGCAACGACCAATAGGACAATGACTGTTATGAAAATCTGCCACTAAAAAAGCAACGTGGTAAAACAATATATGTGGAGCCACGAGCAAAAAGTTAGTTGCTACCATATAAAACGTTTCATTATTCTTTTATCACACAAAAGACATTCAGACAACCTTTGGATACGCACGAAGAAAAACAGGCCTTTCATTACAGGGATAGTCTAAAAATATTGCATTGTCAATTTGCCTCCCACTTTCCGCCACTTAGTGCTCCGTCAATTAAGGTAATGGTAATCACACTGGTGGAACATTAGCCATAGAACAGTCCTGTCCACTGCAGTGATGATTACATCCATCATGTTAATTGCGGCTTTCTTATTTTACTGCAGTACTTTTCAGCTTAGCTGTCTTTTGTGACGTGTTACTGGAACATTTTATGCTGTTTTACGAGATTTGCTGCTCATACCTACAATTCTCGGGCTTTGTGATCCATTGTTTGCCTAGATTTGTGTTAAATTTATTCAGTAGTTAGGTGCAGTGATAGATTGACTAACGTTTAAATCGTTTTTTTTTCACTTGCTATGCTCTCGGCTCGAACTAAAAAGACCAGATACCTGTGTAATTTGATTCGTCTAATCAATAATGATGCTCTCACTTTGGTGGTCAAATAAATGATATTTGTCATGTACCTACTCAGGTACATATCGTCAGGTATGAGTAATCAGTAAGTAGTATGTAATTGAGAAGAGACTTTTCGTATTAATGACCTACTTAGCTGGTCCAGGGAACTTCGTACCATCTGCAATTACTAATTTACATTTTTTCAGCAGTTTTTTTGGATTTTCTTTATTTTTAACTAGCCTAAAGTGTCAACGAGTCTAGATATGAAGTAAAAATAGACAGGACCACCGTGCTTTGGTATGTACAGTATATATATTGAAACATATCCAAAACTAGACCGTAATATTACGGGAGCATAATATTAATATCTACGTAATATTGATTCGTTAGAAAACATTTCCATTATACAAGTGGCATTAAATTAAGTTAGTAGACGGTTTCGCTCACCAGGATCGAACTTTTAAGAGTTGTAACTTGTAACTTGATTAAGTAAATTTTGCCTCTCTGTGGAGCAAAATTTTAATTCCCTCCGTTCCATTGTACGTTGAAAAATGACGCAGAGATAGGACCATTGCATTACTTAGCTATCACTAATGCATTTTATGAAAGAGATGGGATTACTAAAGCTTTAATGCTATAAAATAAATGAAGTTTTTATCCAATGTGCGAGTGATATACCCTGGCACGTTCACTGGCCTTAAATTACGCTTCGTCACGTATGAAATGTAGTGAAATGAGCTCTTGTATGCGAGCCGTGTAGAAAAAGAAGTATTGAGCATTAACATTAGAGTTTTATGAAACTCAATTTCTAATTTAATAGTGCTCTGATTGCGCAATTGAATTAATTATAATAATTTAGTTATTTTCTTTACTAGCTGTGTGCCTTAGACCTGCCTAAGGCCCTGTGTCGCTGGAGAATCAAACCCACAACCTCTTGCGCAAGAGTCGTACGCACTTCCACTCCACTATATCAGGGCATAGTGCAGAACTGCCCCGTCAGTGTAGTGGAAGTGCGTACATATATACATGCCGTTTCCAAATCGTCTCAGCAGTCGACGAGAAAAAAACTGTTTTGGAGAAACCAGACCACTGTAGCGCCCCCTAGCGGTCTAGAAAATTGAAACTTAGCTAAGAACATGGCCCGGAATGAGACTTTTACAACGCAAAAAAAACGTTCTCAAATCGACCCAGCCGTTTCCCAGAAATATAGTAACAGACACACACACCAACACCTCTTATCCCAAACGCATATACCGTCTCCGTGGCCGTCGCGGGTAAAAATTAACAGACGCAAAGTAAATCCTGACTTGGTGAATTGGAAATTAGGGAACTCCAGAAAGCCGCGTCTCGTGTGGGGGTCCTATGTCAATGTATCAAATCGTTTATAGAAAGAAAATAATATGTACGAGACTATATTCCAAAATAAATTTCGTAGAAATGGTGACAATGATATCAATAATAATTAACATTACAAACTGGTCCCAATATAATATTACGCCAATATTGCCTCCTTAACAAATCCTAAACTCATAATCCAAAATTTAATTTAGATTTGGATTAATTGGAATTCAAACAGCACCTTTATAATTGAGTTCTTTGATATGAGTTTAATTAATTCCACTTTTGTTCAAATTTGTTTTGGTTGTACCCTTGGATCGAGTGTTGTTGGGTATTGTCGACCAACCCTAATAAAGTCTGTTTACATATCGTGTAATATAACTTGTTTATACCATCTTTGATGCCAACACATACTTTCTTATATAGGTATATGTTGTCATCAAAGAAGTTTATTTTTTAGCGGTTCCATAAACATCCACGATTTAACTGACGTGTTGTACCATTTACGGCCGGTCTCAATAATCTACCTATCGATGAATTTGGCTACTAGTGGTCAAATATATACCTCTAGTAGACAAATCCATCGATAGTTAGATTATTGAGACCGGCCGTTAGAGAAAGACCGTATAGTCCGAGATCCTGTCTAGATTTTTTTTTATTTTTTAATTATTTTTTTACTAATACTGTTGAATAAGGAATAAAATAACCTTCGTATCATTTAAAAAAAATATAATTTAATAACTGACTTGTGTATATTAATAATGCCGGTTTAAAACATTAGCGCGTAATTTAGCTAGGCAACCCATTAGCGATTTATCAATCTAGATATATATAAAGCTGAAGTTGTTTGTTTGTTTGTTTGTTTAAACGTGGTACTCTCAGGAACAGATTTTTTCAATTCGGATCAGAAAAATAAATACATGCATTGGTTCACAATCAAACAAACAATCAAATCTTTCCTCTTTATAATATTAGTATAGATTATTGTTTCATTACTTTCGCCCAGGGCATCATCCGCATGAATATTCGTAGCTGTCGCCCGCGGTTTTTTCTTACTGCTTTCATCTTCTGCAAACTTAGCATTAAAATTACCATTTTATGCCAGGCATTCATACGAGTTTGTGTTACATTGGTTTACTTCGTGTAGGTACTCCTAAAAGTCTGAAGATAAAAACAAAACAAAATGAAAGTATATAACCAAGGGTATATCTGTACGCGGAAGTCATAAAGGTCTCGTGAGGAAACCGCTGTCATGACGATTTTATACCACGAGTTTCGTCGAAGTTTTTGAAGTTTGTTCCTTTAATGCTATTATAATGTTAGCAGCTTGTTCTTGCCGACTGAGCTCTGCTTACTACAAATATTTAGATATGTTTCCCAAATGGAATTTTAGGAATAAATTGAGATTGCGTTTAGTGTTTTCGCTAGTTTTCAGCTTCAAAACGAGTGACTCTATCTATCAATTAGATAAATTCTGGCAACTGTATCTTTGAAAAATTCTAAGTCATGCTGTTGATAATGAAAAGGTTTTAAATACGTTTATTGATAATGTAAATTAACTCAAATTAGCTGTAGATGGGCGGGCGGACGAGCTGAAACTATAAGGGTTATAACTAGCAATGTGAGATTGGGACTCACATTATTAGCAATCTTGTTGACCCCTCCAGCTAAGCTCAATGGCTTGTATTAGGAGAGGATTCACGTCGGTAGTATAATGGGTAGATATCAAACCCGCGGTTTTACGATTGCGATTCTAGCTATTAGGCTACCGCCTTTTTGACTTACTACTACTACTACTACTTTTTGACTTTAATGGCTACCGCCGCTTTTTTTGATTTTGGTACCCTAAAAATTAAAGTCCTAATAAATTCATTCACTCACCAACGCCCTGCCCAAACCCTTGGATATTATTATTATTATTACGACTATTACGAACGAATAACTTGGATATACAATACTGAAATTATGCAGAGACATTTATTTGTTATGTAGACTAGGCATAACAAAAAAAAACAGAAAACTCAAGCTACAAACTTAACGAGATCAAACGCTACTTTTACATATAAAGAAACATAATTACCAATGCAATTTTCGTTGCTATAGCCGTCTACTCTACAAATCGACTTGTATACAAGACCCTGTAAAAAAAAAATAGTTCGTGGAAAATGAAACACCATTTGTTTTTTTTTCTTATCGTAAAATGTACGCGGGCGGGTATAATGTTATAATAACTCTCGTAAAAATATTGAAGGTAACTTCATTTTGAACGGACCTTAAATGTGCCACCGATTTTCATTAAAATATTACAAAAAAGCTTTTAATTGCCGCCCATTTAAGAAGTAAAAGCTTCCACGTGGACAGAGAGATTTTGGATAATTTGTACATCATTATGGAGAATTTGGACATCATTATCCATATTTTAAATATATTACTGTTACTACATTTTTTTGAAAGATAACTAGCAATGTGGGATTTAGTCCCATATCACTTGCAATCTTGTTAACCCCTCCAACTAAGCTCAAAGACTTGTGATAGGAGTGGGTTCACGTCGGTAGTGTAATGGGTAGGATTCGAACCCGCGACCTCACGATTGCGAGACCGATGCCTTAGTCATTAGGCTACCGGCCGCTGGAATTTATCCGTGGCTTTACTCCCGTGGATTGAATTGCAATAAAAAGTAGACTATGATTTTACCCAAGTTTCAATATACCTTCATACTTGACATCTTAATCGGCCAAATCTATATTAATGATATAAAAAGATAAAGTTTGCGAGTTTTGTGAGGTTGTATCTCTAGTATCTCTGGATCTATTGAACCGATTTTGAAAATTCTTTTACTAATGGGAAGCCACGTTATTTGTAATTTTCATAGGCACGACGAAGTGGGCACGGGTCAGTTAGTATATCATACCATTTTACAGGCTACATAACTTAATCGCATATCTATTTTAAGGTAGGTGAATAAACCTTTAATAATTCCCCTACTTTTCGACTATATTGCAATGATTATTGCGATTAGTGTTATATTGTGATTAGGGCGATCAAATATAGGTACAAAGTCTTCAACTATAGGTATTATCTAGTGTAGAAGTAAGTATCTGAGTAACACGTGTTTGGATGGAAATAAAAAAAATCTATTCTATTCTAATAACCGCGCGATCACGCTAAGTGCATCAACCGTAGGTACAAGCTGACCACGGTCGATGCAACCCGTGAAAATGCAATGCTCATAGTACATATTGTATAGGTACTTATACGTAGGTAACTCGATAAGTTATAAGACAAGAAAAAACTATACATGCAATTAACAATATTTTTTTTCTCATTTTTTCCCAATACTTCTTTATTCCCTATTCAAGTTCCATTCGTCTAAACCAACTATAAAAACACTTTTGCCATTATTGATCCGATAATTCGATAGGTCCGAAATTGCGTAGTAGGTGGCCACGGCCTCTCAGGCTCACAAAAAGAATATATTTTTATTTTTTCCTTGATTATCGAGAACAAAAATAAATCATAGTAGCTAAATCAGGATTGTACGGTGGATGGGGCAAGGTTTCAACATCGAATTCCACAAGAAACGCCTTTGTTTTGAGGGACGCATGTGACGAAGCATTGTCGTGATGCAGCATGATTTCCCGAAGCCCAGTCTTTGGTCTCCTCTCTCGCAGAGCTTGGAAAACTTTCGGCAATGCTACTATAGTATATCATTTCAAGTTAACAGATGTATGTTTATATACTTTCCAACATTGTTGTCGCCTAGCATGAAAAAAATAGCCATATTTTTTTACCAACGTTACGAGGTCTTTGCTGTTTTGTCGGCAACTTTCCTTCTGAAGACCCATACTGATAATTACCTCTTATTTTCCACCGAAATAACTATTTATATAGTCTTCTTAACTACTACTTTCTGTACTATCTCTTCGGCTTAGTCGTATTCTTCACTCAGTGAAGGTCGTGTCTAGTTTTAAGTTTCAATCACTTTCCGTTTTACTTTCTCTTATATGATTATCGTTAATCTCTTTTCGACTTTGCCATAGTCGTGTAATGGTGTAAACAACAAATTCGCTAAAAGTGGACGCTGTGTACAATGATTTGTTTGTTCAACGCTTGTTAAATCGGATTGGGGATATGTTGGTATTGGCTGGCCTGGACTAGGGGACTTAATTGAGTTTCCAGACTTATTTCATGTGGAAAACGAGTTTGTTTGTACTCTGGGTTTCAGGTTATAGTTATGTAGATTACAATGAGTTTTACTTTGAAACTTGTTTAAAATATTTACATTACATTTTAACTCACCCTAAAAACATTCATTTATGTATAAGTATATTACAATAACTTGCATATGTTACAATACAATGCTTCTTTACCATATAAGTAGCGTTAAAAATGAATTTTGAAAGAGCAGAAAAAAAAAAAAAATATGAACAGGTACCATATGGCTAATTACAAATGGTTAACTTATTAACATACTTCTATATGTTTATCCAATATATGTATATATAGTATAACCCTATATCGTATAACTTTACTCCCAAACTTGGAATATCAATTAAAAAACGAACCGAACTACGTCATCAGTCTGCCAGAAACACTTCGTTTAATGATGTGAAGCACACTTGGCAAAATCAGCTCGAATTTCTCCTCGTCAACCAATTGTTTGGAAATCCGACGCCACACTAAAAGGACGTGTTTAGTCACAAGTTAGGCAACTACTTACTTTATAAATAGGTCAATGGCTTTTTCGTCTGACTGTCAAAAAAGTACAGATAATGGTTTTTTGAGATGATCTGTCTCTGGAGTGGATTAACATTTTGATGGAGAGGTTGATATATGTGTTTCTATCCCAAATATTAAACTTGGTACCTACATTTAGAAAATTCTTCTTCCTGTCTTTTATTACATACTCCTTTTCTCAATTCCAGCTATAGTTTCTTCACTATAAAAGCTGTACGACTATGGAACTCTCTTCCTCACTCTTTATGCGACAGCCTCTCTCTTGACATATTCAAGAAACGAACAAAACAACATTTTCTCACTACCTGAGTCTGTATTATATAATATTTTATTCATGTAATATAATTGTGTATATGTATGTAATATATTGTATTGGTATATATACACTTCTTATATACATATAACTATCTAAGTATGTATTATTACTTATGTACCTAGGTTAATTTATTTACTTTTATTTCCTACTCTACTTACACTTCACACTACTCTCAATAATTACTTTCTCCTCCACAACTCAAAGGTTTGCTGAGAGAAAACTCAGTATTGAGTTCGCCTTTGTATACATAGTTAAAAAGCATTTTATTATATTTATGTCATCGTCTTAGTGTGCACAATAAAGAATTAATCAATTAGTAAATTATGCTTTCCTCCTTTTTATAAATAAATAAATCCGTGCAATGCTCAGCAATAAAGGCAGATGTGCTTTAAACCTACAAATGCCATTTGTACTGCAAAAGTTCAAAATACAGACGCAAATAACTGGTTGTTTTGACTTAAGATTTCATTAAGTATGTAGTGTATGTACATGTATATATCTGTATCTATCATGTTATATCATTTTATTTATTCTTTAAGATCAAAGTTTGCCTCAAAGAAAACTAACCCTAGTTTATGGATGGCTTTGTCGTCTTATGTCTCTCGGTGACGAATGGGATGCCGCTTTAAGCTCGGTGATGAAATGTGTCTAGTAGCCCTTTCAATACCGAAATGTTATTGAAACATTTCGTCATTGAAAGAACCACTAAAGGTCATGAAAAAGCCTGTCTATATTGTGAAGAGAAAGAATTGAGAAGAAATTTATGCAATATAATAACAACTACACTGTTCTTAAAAAAATTATACCCTTTAAAATAACACAACAATATTAAAACTTTTGCGGCGCAGTTTTAACGCATTTGCAGCAAGGCATAATATATGCACAAATTAATCTACAATTCATGTTCCTATATTTGCTTCCACTAAAATACAAAAAACAACTTAAATGAAGCAAATACTTACTTTTTAGTGCCAAAAACTTTGAGGTACCGGCATCCTTTAAATGTTTGTAAGGGGCGGGCAATCAGTGTTGCCACTTAAATATAAAGTCGCCTACCAAATCCGTTCCTAAGCTACGGAAATAATGCAAGTGGCTCTTTCATGGCACTTCTCCCCTACCGGTCTGTTACGTTTTGACGATTGAACCAACTTAGATAATATTTAGTATGGATATAGTTTGAGTACCTTACCTACCATATAAGATACCACATAGGATAGATTTCGACATTCACGCGGGCAGACCCATGGGTGAAAGCTACACTGAAATATTTACAGAATGGTATTACTAATATTCTTAGCTATTGTCTATGTCAGTTTGCTCTGGGTTTTTATCCTTGCATTTTGAGCATGGTCTTTGCTAAAGATTAGGTACCTACATATATGACATTAACATAATACACCGATGTTGAATAAAATATTCATGTAAATAATTTATTATCTTAGTTACCTAATACAATCTTTTTTTCTTAGAATTGGGAAGTTACAAAATTAACTAAATAATCCGGGATCAAACAAAAAAGTACACTCCAATCAGGAAAACAAAATTAATGAAAAACGCTAACTTTTCTTACAAATAAGGAATAATTTTGTTGTTCAAGTTGAAGAAACATAATTACGTTCCTTCACATTCTTTGATTAAAAAGGACTGAAAGAGTTATTTTAACTTTCGCGTTGCACGATATTAAACACTATTCGACAGCTGTGATATACGCAATTTGTCAAAATTGCACTGACTACTTCAGCATAATAAAATCATAACTTTCATTATTAAATTTAAGCAATTTTGGGCCAAAAAATGTATGTTAATATACATGTCGAAGCCTGTCTGGGGTGGAGCAGAATTTGGGTTCGTCTCAATTTTATTGTAATATTTCGCCTTCAGGATCTAACGAAAGTTTAGGCTTTACGGCTTTATGTATAATAGAATTTTATTACTTAACTTTACGATTTCATTTGCATATGATGAAAATAAAATGACGTAGGTACCTACATAGTTTTTAGGGAGTATGGTTGCACTCAGCGACGGTTTTTAGAAAAAACCTAAATTTAAATCATTCTATAATATTTTATTATTTTCTTTTTCATAAATATCAAACTTTTAAATAAAACACGATCAAAATATTCAAACCGCCCACTGACGAACGTCGTATTTTGATTGATGTTTTCGCGCGTTTTTTATTATAGAAGTAGATGAAAATAGTATTACGTAGTTTTATATTCTCTTTGGAAAATAATAGTTAGGGGCAAAAGTATTTCAGTATTTTGAATATATTGTTAGTATTTAAACCTTTTTGGTTGTACTGAATGTAACTGGCTGGTTTTAATACCATTAAATGTTAACATTCTGAAGATGAATTATATTTTAAAAAAAACTAATTTCCGCCATTTTTCAATTGTTTTTCAAGCAAGCAAAATGAAAGTATGTGACGAAGAAGTTCGGTACATTTTAAAGTTTTATTACAAAAAAGTAAGTTTACGGACCTAATGTTGTATTAATACGATTACCACATGTGGTTCATGCGTTTCAAATCTGGATATTTTAGTGTGAAGAATGAGGCTCGCTCTGTCACGGATAAAATCAGTGCCATCTATGAAAAAGTAGAGACATATTAGTAGTTACGATATTGTTGGAGAACTGGATGTTGATAACAAAACAGTTTTACGTAATTTACAAAAGACTGGGTACAAGAAAAAACTTGATATATGAGTAAGTACCATTTGACCTCATTGAGAGAGTTTTTTATGGAAACGTAACAATTTCGACTCATTTCTTAAACGGTTGATTACGGGTGATAAAAATTGGTACACTTACGATAAGAATGTCCGAAAAACAGAAGCCCCACAGACCTTGACAAAGCCCGGACTCGGAACAAAGTGATGCTGCGTGTACGGTGGGATTGGAAATTTATCGTCCACTATAAGCTTTTGCCGCCGGATAAAACTATCGATTCTGAGACCAGTGTGGGCAAGTTCGAAACGGGATGGCCAAAGTTTGCATGGAGCTGCGGAGAACGGCTAAATATAGGCATTATCTCGAACCATCTAGCGGTCCAATTCCTGAACAAATCCTAACAGCTTAACACAGTTACGGTGATTAAATCTATCCTTTGTTGAGGGTAGAGATTATGACGGTAATCTGCGAGGATTGGTCAAAGTAACCAAGCCTTCATCTACAAATCTGTTCAAAATATTTTTGTAGGTATATTTCACAGTGTAAAGGTTCCAAATAAATTATTTCAATTATTTATATCAAAATACTCAGTTCTACGGAATAAATCGTATTAAAGCGATATACGCCAGTCAAATTTATATTTTACAAATAAAAACGCAAAAAGTGATATAAAGCTAGATTTTTGGTATGTTATTTAGGGGGCCAAATTTTTCAGAGGTCATAATTCAATAACTATATGACATGGAATGCTGTGGATGGAATTAAATTATTTCAAATTTAACATACTTTTAAAATTATGCATACATTTATGATCAAAAACCCATAGTTTGGCATTGAACTGCAAAAACTATCCCTAAGGGAATCAAATAAAAATTGTAACCAAAAAAACCAACGTAAAATAAATATTTTTTTACCCGACTGTAAAGAAGGGTTATGTTTTTCGTGCGTATCTTGTATGTATGTAATATTCTTTATTGCGTTATACAATTAAGCCGTCGTTAGATTCGTCTTGATTGGCCAAGTGTTCTTAGTTATGTAACGTATGAAAAAAACAAACATGGCGGCTGTGAGATGTCAAAATAAAGAGGTGTGAAAAAAAAAGTTGTTTTGAATACTGCAATATGGGTATCAAATTAAAGGGCTTATCTTAAGCATTTCAAAAAGGTATAACTTTATTATGACTTTAATACTAAAATGTTAGTTAGCAACCATTATTTTTTCAATCATCAATACTTGACAATAGCTGTGATAAAAGTTAGTTGTTACATCGGTTACATATTACAACCACTAAAACATATTAAATAAAAAAAATAAGTTATAAAAATAAACCTGCCTGCACAAAAAAGATGGAAACAAGATCCTCTACATAATTAAATAATTTCATGCAGTCGGAGGTATTAATGAATCTCGATGAACTTAGTAAGTGCCATAATATAAAGTTTGGCTGGGTAATGGCGTTAGGTACTTGTCTCGGATATGCCGCGAGGTGAGGCGACGAAAAATTTACAAAGTCATTCACTAAATAGTCAATTCTAATCAATATAAAGCATTACATTTAACAAAAGTGACGGTTGAAGTGGGAATTTCAATAATCTTTAGTTTCGCATACTAACTTAAAGTTTGTGAGGATGGATAGATGGATGTTAGATTTTTTTTACGCAAAATCTTGAACAGGAAAAGTTATTTAACGAAGAATAATTTTAAATAGGTATCTACGCAAAAAGGAGTTGTATATAAACTGATTCAATCAGATCACGTAGTAACAAAGTATTACCATATTTTTTCCAATACGTAAATACTTACAATATACAGTTTCAAAGATTTAGTCTATCTGAGCTCAAGTAACGTTTTACATATTTCTCGTATCATAATATTATCTTGCTCTTATCCCTAAGGAATATCAAAATATGGGAATATCATGTTTGCTTAAACAACGTTGACATACTATCTAGGAACATAACACCTATCTATACATATAAATGATACGTTTAATTTAACGTTTAAAAACATTTCTACGCTAAAATTTCTCGTAAATATTAGACTAGCTGTCCTGCGCAACTTCGTCTGTGTAAATTTTACCCGTTTTTGCAACATTTCTCATTGCTACTCCGCTCCTATTGGTCGTAGCGTGATATATAGCCTATAGCCTTCCTTGATAAGTGGGCTAACTAACAGTGAAATATTTTTCCAATTCGGATCAGTAGTTCCTGAGATTACAGCTTTCAAACAAAGAAACTCTTCAGTTACCCTACAAAAAGATTCAAAGTTCACCTACAAAAAGATTCGATTTATGATAAATAACTTTAGATGCGTAAATAGTACTTCTCATACTAACCTAAACTTATATACGCGTCAACTATTTGTGCTTTTCTTCTTATAAAACAACGCAAACAACCGATATCGCCCAAATCTCAACGTCGAATAACATGGAACACTTCACAAATCAAATAACAAGAACCAACCAAGTGTGATCGAAGTCATTTATATTGAAATTTCTGTCTTCGGTTGGTGACAGCACGTAGCAGCAGTGCTTACGAACAATATCCTACCTACTGTGACAGCTACACGAATAATATCCTACGTACTGTGACTGCAGAATTCTTTTTTAGCAATCTGTAGGGTACAAAGCATTCACCTACTATTATTTTTCTTAAGTACTGGTTTACAAAACCGGTGAATAAAATCGGTTGTCTGTAAAGTCGGTTTACTGACGATAGTTGAACGTGACAACGTCATAAGAAAATACTGATGGAATGGTTTCATTTTTCAAAAGAAAATTTTATTTTATTTGTTTGATAGATATTTTGTATGGATATAGAGAAGGAGGTAAATGGAAATCACAATTGAATTGACCAAGTTACATTTATTTGTACGATTATGTCAATTTTTATTTATTTATTTTTACAATGTACATAGTTTTTACGAAAACATGTAAATGTATTATTGTATAGCAGCTGTCCACGCGGACGCATTGCTCACTCAAGTAGGAGAGAGACAGATGTCGAACGCTGCCGAACGCGGAGGCCGATTGTGCCTCTTTGTCGCTCGTTCCGCGCTCTCGCTTGCACTTAAATGGAACGCCTCAGAGCGAGGTAACGCCTCATGAGTTATGTTTTTTCGTGCGTTCAGCCGGCTCCATCGAATTATAAGACGTTGTCACGTCAAAAAACCATATTATGCACTAGCTTATAGCTTTCAAAGTCTGTGGTAAAAGGTTAAGTTACACCAATACAAAGTTGGTATTAAACATCTATCATGAAAAGATCCAAACTCATCTTTCCAGTTTTACAAATTTGAAATTCTTCAAAGACTTGCAGCTTGAAATGCAATGAAATGAAGGACTGCACCACTAGCGTCCTCATCTAATTTGAATCAAAGCTACTGAAGGTACAGAAGTATCTTGCAAAAGCTACAAAAGTACATGCAATCAGACGGTCGTACAAACATTAGTATGTATGAACAGACATACTAGATGAGGCGCTTGTTAGTGAGACCTCGTCTCTGCAATCAGTTTCCAATAATAGACATTCCTCTTTTTGAATTCTCGTTTCGTTGTCTCTAGCTTTAGGACGTAATACACTGACTTCAAACCAGTTTATCTAATCAAGTATTTCAAACTGTATTAATTCCTATAGGTAATGACTTGAAGTTGTTTACTTGTTTAATGTCATAACATAAATATCATGAACTTCATAATACTTAACAGTCCTTATCTAATTGTATACTGCTGCAAATCTTATGATGGTAGGACCTATTGGAAATTTAACATTTAATAAGATGTAAACTTAATTATGGATAAGGAATCGTTTGTTTGTAGGTTTATAGGTATTTGAGATATGCTTACACATCACAATGAGAGTTGTATCTATCTAATCTCAATATATAACGTAGAATAAAATCGATCTTAGTAATCTTCGAGATTTTCCTCCTTCCAGAATGTTCCACTTTTATAAATAGGTAACGATTTACCAACGTGACAACTCTTTCTCTATTAGCTAATAAGAATCGTCGTTTACTTTGTAGACACATATGGAAAAAAAAAACAAATGTAACCATTTAGCCCCGAGGAAATGAAAACTCGGAATTTTGTAGCCCGGCTTAGCCGTTGGGCGCCAAAGTCGTCCACTTTCACCAATAAGGTCGGGTTTCTAAAGAAAACCTATTGGAATACGTAGGCAAAGCAATTGATAGCCGTTACATTTTAGTATCTTTCCAATGTGTGGCTTTCAAATGTTTTGTTCAGAGGACAGGGAGTAGGCAGATATATTCTTTTGTGTTTTAAAGAATATTGGAAGATTGAAAGCAAATATTGGGAGAAAAGCAATGAGTTTCTTGTTTTTTGTAATATGTATTTTGATTGGTGGAAGATCTATTTATTTAAAATCAATTTGAGGCTTTAAATGGGTACCTGATACACTAGAAGTACATATTTGATACTTTTTTTTTTAATATATAATCGAATCATAAAAACATCCAATTTACAATAAACATATCACAAATAAACCACTGAGTTTTGTCCTGATGGTACGGGAGTCGGATCTCAATCCAATTGTTGACGAACTCAAGTCTAAATTTAAGTACGAGTATAATCAACGAGTATGTACTTATAGTTTACAATATAAATAATGTGACAATTTATGCAATACGTGAGTGTACAAATACATCATTAAGTATCATTTGAACACAGTTTTAAATATATTTTTTGTTATTTAATTTCGGTAGTTGATTAATCAAACGGTGATCCATATAGCGAGAAGTTCTTTATTCGGCTCGCAATGTACATAACTTGTTTTGAGCAATGTGTCTAGTATATACAAGATGTTTAATTTTTGTGAATAATTTGTATTCTATGTATATTCTCTTCAATATTCATAACTGGTACGTACGTATCATAAATGAGGCAATATTGAACATATAATATCAGCTTAACCTTATATGGTATACGTCTGCTTAGTATGGCAAGATTCGCTAGAAACTGTCTCAATTTGTTGCAGACGTGTTCAATATTGGTAGTCCAACTAAGTTTGTCATCAATGTGAAGTCCAAGAGGCGTATGTGATTCAGTTAATTTACAGGTTACCAGTTACAGGACAATAACAAGAAGAGACACTGTGTAGGCAATTTATGGCTAGAATGTAAGAAGAATTTATTCCCTTAAGAGACAAATTCCAATAACTCTTCCATAGTTGATGATTGATGTTTGATGATGAGATTTGATGATGATAAGCTTTTACCGCCTATACCCCAGCGGTTAAGGCTTCGCGTTGATAAAAATATAAATAATAATATGCAACATTCGTTTTACATTCCTGTAAATTACGTTTAGTCAATTTGTGAGCCGAATAATTAATAATATTTTTTTTATAAAATCCCAAAATTTTGTAAAAACTTCGTACTAAAATAAACATAACAAATAAATTATTAACAACTTTTTAAAGACTAAAAATACAACAAAATTATTAAAGACTAAAAATACATTTTTTATTTCTTCCAAAGTTTTTCAAAAGACTTTCCATATTACTTTAATGACGGATAAGAACAAAAACAATAAAAGTATAAGTTTTAATTACATTTGTGTGCAATTAAGAGTCTGGCGGAGAACACAATGTTGTTGAAGTTTTTATTTCTAATCAACAGTTCGGAACACTTTGTTGAAGAAGGTTTAATTTATCCTGAAACGCAAAAACAGAACGTCACTTTATAGTTCTCCGAGAAAATTTTCTCTAGAAAATTTTAAGTGTTGTACTGTACAATGTGAAAAAGAATTACTAAATTCATAGATAAAAATTGTACCGTACAGTGTAGAACTTTTAAATTTTATATTTCTGTAATTTGTTGTGACTCTGTCTGCGATTCTCTTTTGGTCTGTCCGATATAGGAACTACCGCAACTGCTTTCAACCTTGTATACGCCAGGTGTTTGGAGAAAAATAACCTCTTTTTTCGTTCGCAAAAGCTTCGAAATCTTAGAGTGTGGACTATATACAGTCTTAATGGAGTAATGTTTTGATACTGTTCCAATTTTGTCCGTCAGTCCTTTAATTATGTATTAGTTTATTGTTATTTTTATTGTTATTATGTTACGTATTTGTGTAATTGTAGTTTAAATTATGTATTAGTTTATTAAGTGTTTTTATGTACCTATGTATTTGTATGATATGGGCCTTAGTAGCCTGAAATAAATGGTTATTATATTATATGTTATTATTATTTAATAAACGGCATAAAAGCTGGCACTCTCTCAGCATTTGCTTTTGGTTTCCTGCTCCGTGGACATCGTTGGTTACGTCTAAATCCTTTGATTCTCAGAACCTCCCGAACATGTGCAAGTTCATCCTCCAAATGTTCGGGGTTGCAAAGTTCATCTGCTCTGTTCGTTAAAGAAGCTACAACGGAATGTAAGTTTCGCGAATGGTGGTGTGATAAGGCGTGTTAATATCTATCGGTGTGTGTAGGTTTAATATTTAACGCGATTAAGTCCTGATAATATTCTAACCTTGGTACTTGACTGGCTTCTTGACTGCCAGTTAAATACCGATTTATTGTCACTTAATTTAGAGTTGAATTTCCTTTTCATCGTTGCCCTTCAAATTCAATTATAATTAATAGGGAGAACATTAGAAGAGATCTCATAAATATGAAAGCCCACCATTACAAGTGTAATAAACTTTGATTAAAGGTTAAAAAGAAAATCTCTTTCATAATAAAATGTACTGAGAATTTAGTTATTTAGATTAGCAGTCAAAAAAATATTCATTACTATGAAGTAATTTCCTTTAGACTAGTCAACATTTTTTGAAGTGAAAACTTCTTTAGCTTCGTTGTGCACTTTTTGGGATGGGTAAAAAATTTTAAACTCGCGTCAGGACGAGTGACCTGATCAAAAATTCGTAAGATGGAGGGAGAGTAGACCGCTGGCGCTGCGTAGAAAAGGAAGTAATAATCCTCTCTCTTTCTACCGCGCGGCGAAAATGTAAGTATGCCTGCTCCTGCTGTTTTTTAAGCGGCGCAGGGCGCATGCGCGAGTGTGTATGTGTGTTTGTACTACGGCGTAATAGTTAGGCAGTAGTAGTATTAATATTATAAAGAGGAAAGATTGGATTGTTTGTTTGTATTGAATAGGCTCCGAAACTACGGGACCTATTTTAAAAATTGTTTCACTATTAGAAAGCTACACTATCGGGGAGTAACATAGGCTATATTTTATTGTAAAAAAATTAGAGATCCTTACGAAAATCACAATAGTGTAACTAAAGGTATAAAAAACTACGACATGACACCCGTGCGAAGCCGCGGCAGGCAGCTAGTGTATTATAAATTGTCATGTTTGTGTACGATAGCGCAATAGATGAATATTGTTTTTAACCACATAAATGATAGTACTTTTATACTGATAAATAAAGCGATTCCTGCGAAATTATACCAATTATTCAAAAATGCACAACGTTAATGTTCAAGTTTTCACTTCTAGCGGCACTCCCGGAGTGCAACCCGTTGTATATAGTACCTACTTATCTACCTAAAACTTATAAGTAAATGTTTTATACAGGGTACCGATTTAGTCAGTCGAATCCTTGCTAGGGGCTAATCAGTTTATGATACTGAACCGATTTTTTTGAAAACAAAAGTATGTAAACCATATACCATAAACCCATAAACAACATTATTTTGGTCAAAGCTCAGACATCCCAACAAGTTTTTTACTTCAAGGAATCTCATAAAAAATTGAAAACTTGTGGAATTATTAAGCCATTGAAGTTCTCTTGTGTTTTTAGCGCTATCGTGCTCATTGTGCCCATTAGTATGTAATCCATGGTTATTATAGAAAATTAATGATCACATTTTACATCTCATTGTGAACAGGATTTGGATTGGTAGAATTATTAATGAATGAATAAATTAATGATTGATTAACTAATTAATTGAAAAACTACCCCAATGAATTGCGTTGCTGATTCTGAGCAAATTACTTTCAGGTTTGAACTATAGGTACCAAGAATAACGTTTAATGTCAATAAGTTTTTGAAAACGCATAACATTTTAAAACAATTACTTGAAAAAAAATACGCAAAACGGCTGGCAGAAGCTGGTTGCGAGAGGCCTATGCCCAGCAGTGGACTGCGACAGGCTGATGATGATGATGATGATTACTTTAAAAAATGGATTGACTTTTAAAATTATGCTAAGCACCATTCCGACTAAACTAGCTTACAATAAGTACCACATTGAAATCTAATCATCCTATTATGCTGTATGTCGTGCCGTACACACGTTTTGATCGAGGTTAAAAATGCGAAAAGCAGAAGAAGCTACTTATAAAAAATTGACGTTCTCCAATTCGCCTTGTCTCCAATTTATTCATGTCACACTGACGTCACACGCATACATACATCCTGAACACTAAAGGGCGTCTGGCCTTTTTAAATTTTTACCCCACACGTTACAAAATTAACACAAAGCGGGCTTATGTTGATACCTTCTTTGAACGTATTTGTACAGGCCTCTTTATATGAGATTTTTACGCTGCTTTTGTTAATTAAACTTTTAAAATTCGCCTGCAGTCAGATACAGGATAAAATTTTTTCTGTGTTACTGCTATTTGCTATCTTTAAAAAGCTACTTATTTATGTATAAAAAACAGACACAATGTGCTTGTTTTGTATATAAAATTCAGTAAACCATACAAAGTCAACTGTTAAGCGGTTTTGAAATTACCTTAAAAAAATTTTTCGTTATTATGTACCAATTATAACTATGCGTTATTAATTTTACGTATTCAAATATTTTTTTGCAAAAAAATAAAATTTATAAATAGAAATTTACTGGTTAAAAATAATATGTTCATGGTTCATGTACTATGATTTGTTTTGTGTACCTAAGTAAAATAATATAAATAAATATTGTCCAAGTGACCACCACCTCGTCGCTGGCATTTCTGAAACCTGACTGTTAGTTAAATTTGACAGTCACAGAATCACCGCGTGCATTTTCAAAGAAGTACGGCCTTAAGGACATTGCCGCCCTAACTATGGCTTTTTGAGAAGGCAAAGGTCATAAATGTTTTAATTTAGGGTTTTCTCTATTCCAAAATCTGCAATTATGTTTATTGACATGCCCAATTTAGTGGAAAGAGGGTTCACATAAAAGAATAAAATGAAATCGTTCCACCGCTCGAACGATCGATTGTCCGACGAAGTTTTTTCTTAAAATTAAATCAGTTTTGTTCTATATTTATGTAAAACGTCATTGGTTTTTGCACCAAGGGATACAGGGAAAAGAAAGAAAGAAAAAGCATTTATTTTTTACCCAGTAGGTACATTTAGGCAAATCTTATTTACAAACTTAAAAAAAATCACATGTGTGTAAAAAAAATGGATCTCACTCAGCATTGTGCTGCCTCTCCAGTATTGCTACTGGAGTCAGCGCTGGTTTTCAGTGAGATCCAAAATGTTGACGTTTGACATAAATGTATTAAACTTAAATTTAATACCTTAACAACATACACATTGCAGGAGAAGAAATAATAATCCATACCCTACATACATACAATAAAGAAAAAAAAACAGCTCCACATTAAAATAAATTAAAAACTTACACCTCTGGCAACACCGAGGTTCCATGATTCAAATTCGAAATCGATTCGAGAACTCGCAAGCAATAGTATCCCGGAGTAACATAAGCCACTACGGGCGTGAGAGCAGCCGCGCGGGCAGCCCTAGTACGAGTATGTTAAGTTAACTCTAATCTCCAATTAGACGCAGACTCTGAACGTTTGCACGTGGACAATATTGGGTCGTCCCGCACAGACTCGTTTACTTGTGCCTCGGTCTCCGCACCTCTTGCTCCGTGGCCATGGTCTGTTTCATTGTTATTAATAGTTAAATCGGTAGCCTCGACGTTTTTAATCCATGACTTAATTTAATTACAAATTGGGCAATCATTAATATCGATAATGCGATCGAAATAGGTGTCGAGCAGTGACGTAAGCACTTTTGTAAAATTGCTTTAAACAGAACACGCTTCACGGGAGAACAACACGTTCTCCCGTGAAGCGATGCATTGTGACTAAAATTGCATAGTGATGCACAATTTCCCGCCACCCGTGCGCCCTCTAATGGTTTTTAAAAAATTCTAGTGAAAAAATTGTGGTCCACCCCGTGGAAGCAATTAATATAAATATTATCTTATCTTAGATAGGTTTTAACGAGAGTTTTTCGTATATCTAATCATACCTATACAATAGTAATCTAAACAATTTTATTAGGATGTTAGGAGGGAATACGGGTATTTAGTGAAGTGAAGGCAGAATATTTTAAAGACTTTTATTATTACTGATATTAGAAGTATTTCAAGTAAGCAGTTATTATAGTCTCCTCTCTCCTCTCTCTTCATACTTTTGTAATAATAGTCCAGAGAAAATAGCACCCACAAATATCAAACTTCGGAATAATTAGGAGAAAGCTAGACTTTTGCATGAACTTTCCTTTTCGATCCGAGTGCCGTTAAATAAGTTATTACGGGTCAAAGGTTTTGTTTAGAACTACAAAAGAAAGGTTCATGCAAAAATCCAGCTTTGCCTTAATTATTCTGAAGTGAAAGTCTTTATTCCCTGGGGTATAAGTATTATACAAGTAAGCCATTATACAAGTGCAATCTCTATTCTCTCACTCTCATAATGAAAGAGAATAAAAAACCGAGGAGACAGAAATCCGACACGATTGGAGAGAGATTAGGCGCAGGACCGACGGCTAAATGTGCTTTTAATATGGCAACGGGATATGACATTTTTTAAAAACGGCCACCCATAGACCGACAGTGATAACATTAGTTA
Source organism: Herminia tarsipennalis (assembly GCA_945859575.2). Taxonomy (NCBI): domain Eukaryota; kingdom Metazoa; phylum Arthropoda; class Insecta; order Lepidoptera; family Erebidae; genus Herminia; species Herminia tarsipennalis. The sequence continues at coordinate 20,153,159 of OX243841.2, read as the reverse complement.
ACCTCGCCGATCTCCGTCTCGGTTATGTAAGACAACTATTATAGGATCAAACGCTTTTTCAATTTTCAAGCAAATATAACCTATTCTCTTTGATGTTAAGCCAGACTAGCTTCAGAAATAAGATCAAAGAGAATAGGCATGATGATGACATCTGAAAATATTTCTTTATCCGCTCCACAATTAGGTAAATCACGTATCTATGCGAAAAGAACACTTTGTGAAGGCTTTTCGAGGCGTTACTTTGAGCGCTTTAATGACATTATTATTAACCCAAAGGAAGATAGGGATGTCATGAGCTCGATGCAATTGATCTTTGGCTGTTTGTATTCCAGTATCTAAAATTGCAGCAGGCAAAGGAATAGAAGGATCTGAATACGTTGCCTAAGAAAGCTAGCTTGAAGGATTCAAAGAAAGTAAGAAAACTAAAACAAACACCATCTATCTCCTTCTCATCTTCTCATTACAAATTTTCGTTTTCCTTTGTAACTTTGACGCAAAAAATACCAAATTCATACTTTTTCTCAATATATATAAGTCCTAAAGTACAGTATAGCTCATCATTAACAAAACACTTCAGCATATGGCGACGTAAGTGACTTATGTTGTTGACTGCACATATTCCACAATATTTCCCAGAAATCTTGAGTTTCTGATTGCATTACATATTCATATTGCATAATGCAGTTTGATGTGTTAGATACGTTCGCAGAACAATCAGGTTGGAATATATTTTAGGTGTGTTATTTAAATGCAATTTAAATTATATCTAGTGCGCTACGTGTGGATATGGCATTTAGGATAGGGTTAGGTGGTAAAAACCAAAACGGGTACATTTTCTACACCAAGGCAGCGTCAGTGCCACCATTATTATTTTATAGGTACTAGTTCCCTTCTGATGAGTTTGTTAATTTTCAACTGACTTCAAAAAGGCGGGCGTTCTTAATTCGATGGGTTTTTGTAATCCAGCGTACGATCGTGACTGCATTTCTTTTTTTTCTTTTTTTTAAAGATAACTATCAATGTGGAATCGTAGGTCCCACATTACTAGTTATCCTGTTGACACCTCTAGCTAAGTTCATTAGCTTGTGTTAGGAGTGGGTTAACGTCAGTAGTATAATCGCTAGGATTCAAACCAGCGATCTCAATGCCTTAGCCATTAGGCTACCGCCGCTTGTGTACCAATAAAAAAACAATTTAAAAATTTATATGTCCACTCGTCTCTCATGCCCTCGTATAAAAGAAAATAACATTACACATTATTTTATTTTATTTACATTTATTTTATTTTTTAGTTTATCATAATTTATTATTACTTTTTACTTATACTTATTTATAGATCAAACGACAATCTTCTTTTACATCAAAGTAATTTGCATAATGTGTTTAGAACACACACCAATGCATTTTGCACAAAGTTTTAAGTGTGCTTTCAGTTTGTAAACCTATATAAAAACATCTTCAGCAAACAAGTTTTAAAAAGTGATATCTACGAAAATAGCATTTGAGAATTGACCTCTAAGAAAATGACTTGACGTCTACAGAAAGAACGTTACTAATATTACATCTACGAAAATGGCATGTGCGGCAACGTAATCTTCGAAAAAAATATATATACGAGTATGTTTTATTCATTTAACAACACCCGAATTGGGTAACTTTTGATACGAATCTGTATTACTAACAGCAGTTTTATGCAATAACTATATATCTATGTGTATATGTCTATGTTTGACTTTTTGACCTCTACAAAAATGACATCTACTGAAAAGACATTTACGAAAATGATATCTACGGAAACGAAATTGTCGAAAATGACATTTAAATACACACGAAAGATGCACGAAAGTCTTAACTCTTTAACTTGTTTTTGCATAGAAGATTTATAATACAGACTTAATATTATAACCATAAAGCAGAAGAGCAAAAGAGGAAGGTCAGAAATCGCAGAGCTAGATGTTTTGTTCCAAATCATTCCCTAAAATAAATAAAGTTTGGCTTGAACTCAAACTCGAACTTGCTATCTTCACTTAGCTAATCTCAAGTTGTTCGAACCTATTTGCCATTCCAATTAACCTGTAACTAATCATTGCTCGAGATACGCCTCCTTGTTATATTGTGATAGCCAATTATTTTGTAATCTCTCTTGTACCGTCACAATATTTTTGATAGGGTCTTGAGTTAAATGAATGAAAACGTGAAAATCCCAACAGACTACACGTACTCGATAAATATGTTTAAATGTTATTTTATTTATTACAAACAATGTAATACATTGTAACTGGCCTGTTGGTCTAGTGGTTAGTGACCCTGACTGATAAGCCGGAGGTCGTGGGTTCGATCCCCACCCAGAATAAAACTTTGTGTGATGAGCACGATGGTTTATCCTGTGTCTGGGTGTTATTTATCTATAAAATATGTGTATTTAGAAAGGTAGAAGTATGTTTATCAGTTGTCTGGTTTCCATAGTACAAGCTCTGCTTATTTTGGAATCAGATGGCGTTGTGTTAGTTGTCCCAAAATATTATTATTATCTAGGTATATGTAAAAATGAATCATATGTACGCCCATAACTTTAGAACGACGGCACCAAATTGGATAATTCCTTTCTTGTTGTGCTCGTCATTGTCTGGGCAAGTTTTATGTAAAAAAAAAAAAAACGTACTGAAGAGTGAAATATTTAGGTTAAAACTACACCTGTGCGAAGCTGGGGCGGGCAGCTAGTGTCAAATAAATTATCATTATATTGTACTTCAAAACATCTGAATCTATTTCAATCATTCTGATCTTATTTTGTTTGCTTTAGTACCGAGATTGTTTAGAAATATTTTTTTCTTTATTAGGAGAAAACCCAAAGGAACATCGGAAAAATCGAAATTGCCAATTGTCACTTCGGATTACATTTTTTGGATGGTACAAAGTATACCGAGTTATCAGCTATAGTGTAATATTTATACCTAAAGTCTATTTCTACATTATGAAAATATATATATCACGGTACTTAATCGCCTCAATAATTGAAGGTGAAATACCTTGTTTTTAGACCGTATTACAACGGCCACGGGTATACTGGTTCAGCTCAGCGTCGACTCCGTGAAGCGCGGGTTTCAGAAACTACCCCCGCTTGATTTTTATCACTCACTATTATAAAACTGTCGGTACTATTCTTCTTCTTCTACTTCGACACACAGCACTAAGGACACCTGCACACTGGCGTGTAATGTTTGTTCGGCGGTGTATACACTTGCTGATCACAGGATTCCACGATGTTGACAAACGGTATCCATCTTCTCGGTTGAATTTGACATGTTTTTTTATGAGTGACGATCAATGGAAAAGACCTGTGGTTTGTGTAGTTCATTCCGGTCATTGGTTCCCGCATCCAGCTAGTGTTTCGCTATTGCTGACTTGTTGTCTGTAGGTTTTTCATAGCTGCGATATGTTCCTTAACCCTTTCCGCTATTGTGCGCTTGCTTTGTCCAATGTAAGAACTACCACAGCTGCAATCCACTTTGTAGACGCCAGGTGTCTGTAAAGGAATTACATCCTTAGGAGTACGTAGGTGCTTAGCTACCTAGAAATGCGGACTATATACAGTATTAATGGAGTATTTCTGCAGTACTGTTCCAAACTTTGTCCGTCACTCCTTTCACATACGGTAGAAAAGCTGGAGCCCTGTCAACCCTCGGTCGGGAGTTTCTCCTCTTCGTACATCGTGTGCTTCCTCTGTATTCTATTCATTGAGGTACTCGTATATCCTATTCAATTAGCAACTGAGCAAATACTGCAGCTTATAGACGCTCGCTATTCATAATGCATCACTACTAATATATAAATGTGAATGTAAGTTTGTTTGTTACGCTTTCACGCGAAAACTACTCAACCGATCATCATGAAACTTTGTACACATATTCTTGGAGGTATTAGAAGTAACATAGGATTATAAAAAAAAGGGGAAATTTACACATTCGTTTTTCACTCTTACAGCAAGACGTTGTTAAAAATATGATAGATATTTAAAAATGTCTTATTGTAAGTAAATAAATTGAAAAAAATCTACAAGCATCTAAATTAAAATGTTCGCAAATAAATGGCGTTAACTTTGAAAAGTTTAAAAGCTTTGAATGAAAGAATGTTTGCCGTCAGATGGCACTTCTAGAGACTTCTATCTGAGACATGAAATGTTTGCATATTGTCTTTGAGAGGAACGGAAGAGGTCAACAATGCTTTGAAGAGGTCGTGCTCAACAAATTGTTATTTTAAATTGTCTAGCTCTACAAATATTTAGTGTGGAGACTGTCGTGTAACGCAAATTAAACTTGTTTCTACATTCTAAATAAAAAAATAGGATTTTGACTTTTCTGTTTCCATTCTAATAACATTTAAGATTCGCTATTGGAAATTATACGAATTCGCACGACTTAACAAACCTATTATAGTTTAAGTACCTACTTACAGGGATAATTGGGTACCTACCTAGTTAACTATATTAAAAATAAATTAAGTATTTTATACCAATCAGAAAATCGTATGCCCCGAAGCGCTTTGAAAATTAATATTCGTTCAATTTATAATCATCAAAACGAATGCTAAGTCGTTTTTAAGGTTCCGTAGCCAAAATGGCAAAACGGAACCCTTATAGTTTCGCTCCGTCCGTTCGTCCGTCTCCGTCTGTCTGTTCCCAGGGTAGCTCAGAGACTCTTAGTACTATAGGCCGACCGCTTAACTCGTATATCGCCTGCGCGGTGAGAAGGGAGCGCGGGGTGATGTTAACGGGTGGGTGAGCGGGGTGCGCGGGACAGAGAACGTGAGTTCTCTGTCCCGCGCACCCCGCTCAACCCCCGTTAACATCACCCCGCGCTCCCTTCTCACCGCAGGCGATATACGAGTTAAGCGGTCGGCCTATAGAAATCTGTACATATAAGTTACGCCGACAAAGTGGTAGAATAAAATATTCAAAAAAAAACGGGTACCTCTCCTACACCTAAAGTGCGGGTGTGATTTTTTCTCAGCTACCCCATCATGTGGGGTGTCTGGATAGGTCTTTTAAAAATTTAAAAATGAAGGATTCATTTGTGAAATATGAAGCTTTGAAGTGAAAAAAAATGTTAGAGTCAAGTCCTTTACTGGGGGGTTAAGAACTGCCGCATATCTGGACACCCCGTTTGTTATCCTACGTCACCTGGAAATCAAAAATTTCATCTACCATATTGTTTGTTTATCTGTAATAGTTGTTTTTGGAGATGTGAAAAAATATATAATAAAATTAAGGAAAACTTCCACAGCTAAGTAGACTTTACAAGTTTACGATTAACAGCAGACCGAGTGATAAGTAACAACATTTGTGTAAAAATTCACTTACTATGCGGTATAAGAAGTGATTTTTCAATGGATTTTTTACAAAAATTATATATTACTAGCTGTCCCGCGCAACTTCGTATGCGTAAATTTCCCCCGTTTTTGCAACATTTTTCCTCTGTTTGTTAATTCTGAAGGAATATGACCGAGCCATTTTGACATTTCATAAAAAGAGACTGAGTTTTGACGTGGCCGACAACTACCTCTTTTGAAAATACCTATACGTTTGTAAGTACTAACGCTAATAAAATCAATCGCAAAAGAATTTTTCATTCCCAACAGCTTTTGTTCTATGAATTTCGAATATAAAGGGATTTATTTTTTGATACAAGTATAAAAAAAACGAAATTGTTGATATTACGCGAAGTCGTAAAAACAGCGGGAAATAACATTGCGGCACAGGGCGGAATTATTATTCTGCGGACAGAAGAAAGAGGAGAGAGGCTAAGTTGCACTTTTGATTTAGATGTATTTTGTGTACCTAGTAGTTAAACAACATATTTTGTTGTTTATTATGTTTTGGATAACATCCTTAAAAGATACTAGCGGGAGACGTAAAGAAGTCACTTACGACTAATTAGGAAGTAGGTATATTTTTAATTAACCCAGTATGTATAATAACAATAATAATATCTTGGGACAACTCACACAATGCTATCTGATGACAAACTAAGCAGAGCCTGTACTATGGAAACCAGACAACTGATAAACATACTTATATATTTCTGAATACATACATACTATAGATAAATAACACCTAGACACAGAATAAACCATCGTGCTTATCACACAAAGTTTTATCTTGGGTAAGGATCGAACCCACGACCACTTGTGTAGCAGTCGGATACACTCCCACCGCGCCACAGAGGCAGTCAAGTATACCTAACAATAATGATTTAATCATGTAAAATGTAAGATTCTTGGCTCAATGTTTCCAACGAACCGAATTTAAATCATTAATCGACGTTTTAACCACGATTAAAATGGACGACAGATTAAACAGACTGTGATAGAGATATTTTAATGAAACTAATACCACGGCGGCCTTATTCTGCTTTAAAACGGCCACAATGAGATTCATGAAACCTTTTGTGAAAGGAGTAATCAAATTAATTATCCGTATACAATATAAAGTGAAATTGAATACCGTGGGGCTTCACGTAAATTGACGGTATGCCACGATGGCTTTAATAACGAGTGAACTGTCTTTTTGCTGTCATAGTATAAGCTTGAATTATTCAGCTTATTGGGTGCCATTCATTTATTATGTAAGACGATTTGGGGAGGGATGGTCGATCATGTCTTTTTTTTTTCTTACTGGGGTATGAGGGACGCTTGATATTTCATACGCAAGATCACAAAAATACGCAAAACTAAGATTATACTTTAAAAAAGCACCCACAAAGCGCCTATTCGCGCGAGGTGCTAGAGAAGAAAAGCCCTAAAATAAAACCAAAGATGAATTTGTTTCAAAATAAAAATACCTGTAAAAGAAGCATTGCTTTTTTTCTTTACATTTCTTTTCTTTACATATAGAGGGAGTCGGTCGATTTTTATTTTTTCTTACATAGGCGAAGGAGGGGATCAAAAACTGACCAAAATAATAATCATAACTTGGGACAACTCACACAACGCTATCCGATCCCAAACTAAGCAGAGCTTGTACAAAGGCAACCAGACAACTGATAAACATAGTTATATATTTCTAAATACATACATATTATAGATAAATCGCCTTACGTAATAAATTAATGGCGCCTTGTCTTACTATTTCGTTAAGAGTTGTAACCACGGAGCCGGGCATTTTCGAATAGGGAATTCAGGACTATAGATCTGTCCCCCTTCCCTTGATTCTTAGGTTATCCTAATTTTGCTTTATGTATTCTGATGCATAAACTACATTCATGTAAAGTTTCATCAAAATCTGTTTAGTAGTTTTTTAATCACAGAGAGAAACATCATACTTCACAAACTTTCAGAGTTATAGTATAAGAAGTAGGATTAGAGTCGTTTACGTCGAAGCCCCCCCCCTCCTTCCATGTGCAAGGTATAATAACTACAGCCTTCATACTGCACAAAGGATAAACTGTGACCACCTCTGACCGTTAAAAAAATAACTGATTGAATCAAGCGATTATTAAGGGGGGGAGGGACTCACTACCCACCCTCGATCTGTGAATCACTACGTTAGAGTAGTAAGGAAATAACTTCAATACAACAATCGAAATAGACTGATAGAATGAACACAAAATAAGAGAGCTGCAACAAAGAAAATTAGTGACAGGTGCTCTCACCAAGGTGGAGGCTGGAGTGGTAGGCACCTTCGGGCTCTTGACTCACAGCATTCCGCTTCCACGAAGTGAAACTTCTACACGTGTTTTGCCTCTACTTGAGGCTGTTTGGCACCGACTGAGACAGAAAAATTGTACCCGAATCAAGTGTGTAATATTTTTTGGCGATGTGCCTATCATCGGGCTAATTTGCGCGCCATATCTCAAATTTTCCACGAATTAGATCACTAATGTGCAGAAAATAGACACTTCTACGTAATACCGCCTTCACCTAACAGTTATTCAATATTCCATACCATCAAACAGGGAACCGCCACATAATCTTAATTAATAACACAACACTGAAACAATAAATCAAATCAAAGTGATCATCATAGCTTGAATTAACCCCATTAGTTTGCGTATGAGACTGCATTACCTTTTAATTGGTATTAGTTTATGCATCAGTATATAATTATAATGGTATTCATTAAGAACGGAATGTCCAGGGTCCTTCTCCACGTTCTTTTTAGGGTTACCTTACAGTTTCGTCATATCCGCCTATCTGTCTGTCTGTCTGTCCGTCCGTATGACACAGGAATTTTACTCAGAGAGTAGTCTCTGAGTAAAATTGATGAAAATTGGTGAAAAGGTGTCTTCTGGTGGCCGCTACTTAGTTTGATAGCTAAATAACAAAAATAATTATTTTTAAGGGGGCCCAAAGATAGTGCTTAATAAATATTTTAAACTAAAATTATTTCGAATAAGATCGGATATACCATCATTGAGTTATTGCCAAAAAACTGCGTTTTTCAACAAAATAGCATAAGTGCCATGAATGCTCTTCTGCTGATGCTATAGTTCGAGGCTGCGGAACCCTACACTGAGCATGGTCCGTCATGCTCTTGCTCGGTTTTATTTTCTGTTTCGCGGCAAGCCCGTGCGAACTGGCGCATGCGCGGTTCGCTCAAATATGTCTGCCGCGCCTGCGCGTTGATGTTGATGATGACAAGATTTTGACAGTTCGCACTAGCTGGCCGCGAAAATGGAAAAAAAGAACGTGCATAAAGACCTAAAGACTTGGTAAAAATACCTTGATGTGTAAAATGTCTGCCCCTGTCTTGAAAACGGTTTAATAGGTAGTATATGATTATGAATCCTAAAGAGTAGAAACCTACTCCACTTTAGAACAAATAAACTATAGGCAATTCGTTAGTTTGTGACCATGGTCGGTATAATGCGACGGAAACGTCAAGCTGTATGTGAGGTAAATACTTACCTAACAATAACGGGTTACGCATTTCATTTTCAAAATGGAATTTAAATAGACAAAACATTTGACAGTTTAAAAAGGGGACCTATTGTATTACACCTGCTCCACACGTTGGCCCCAACGTATAGTATATTAGTCGCAGCACCTTACCCCCATATCAAGTTTATTAACATTCAAACATTGTAAAATTGGCAATTTGAAAACAAAACCGTGACTTTTTATTGCCAGGTTCCTTTCTCCAGCTTTACCTATTGTTTGCGAACTTGGCATTACATGTACATGTAGAATCCCGACGTATCACAAAAGTTGTTTTGCATCCTAAGTGATTAAAGAATTCTGAATTAGATTTTTTTAATTTCAACATCGGTCCCAACACCACTCGTCCAACGTGTGGATCTAGAATAACGCTAGTCCCAACGATGACGGCAATGCTATTTTCTAGATCCACACGCTGGGGCCAACGGGTGTTTAAGTATTATATTTATGGAGACATGATACCACAGACGTCAAACTAGGAGTACTACATAGTTCATGTCTATATGACTTTTATTTCTACTTAAATTAGTAATTATTAACTTAAGTATCATAAACGTCACAACATTAGGAGAGATGGGTCGTTAAAAGATAGCTAATCTTTCGCATTAAGCTCCGTTAAACCCAAACCGTAAAAGTAAGAAACGGTCAAATACCTAAATGAGAAATGTAATTCCCGTAAAACATTCGACGTGATTTTAGAAGAAAATTAAAGTTCTTTTAGGATAATTTGTAAAGATATCTGTTAAATAAAACTGTTACCTAGTAGTTTTTAAGTATGGGGTCGGATTTATTATATATATATTACTGTTATTTAATATATATATATATATATATATATATATATATATAACGGTATATATATATATATATATATATATATATATATATATATATATATATATATATATATATATACCGTTTACCAGGTGTTTTAAGGAGTAGGCTTTAGCAAAATATGGGTGTCAAACTACGTGGGCGAAAGCACTCGGCGGCCGCAGATGGTCACAGTTCTAACCTAATCTAACCTAACTGAATAGATTTAGTGCATTAAATTGTAACCAGTAGATATATTACGGTTCACAATCTTTCGATCCGTAGGTATTATTTTCGCCCACTCAGTATTTTATTCGCCCAATAGATTATTTATTCACACGGTTAATAATTCTCCGTTTTTAAGTACCGGACGAAGTGAAAATAATTTCGGGATCAGTATTTTCAGTTGATTTTTATAATGGGATACTGTGAGGATTTTATATTGTTTTTTTTTTGTGACTAGCGGCCCGCTCCGGCTTCGCACGGGTATAAAATATATGGATATTAATATATATTTAAACCTTCCTCTTCAATCACTCTATCTATTAAAAAAACCGCATCAAAATCCGTTGCGTAGTTTTAAAGATTTAAGCATACATAGGGATATAGGGACAGAGAATGCGACTTTGTTTTATACTATGTAGTGACTAGCTGTCCCGCGCAACTTCGTCTGCGTACATTTCCCCCGTTTTTGCAACATTTTTCATTGCTGCCCCACTCCTATTGGTCGTAGCGTGATGATATTTAGCATATAGTCTTCCTCAATAAATGGGCTATCAAACAGTGAAAGAAATTTGGACAGCTTTAAAATATTAGTATAGATTAATTACCCTTTCACAGTGGAAGGCAGTATACTCTAACACAGTAGGCTAAAACTATTAAGAATTTTAACTGAAATAATATAGTAGGTGCCGTTATATGATAGTATGGGCTGTAAAACTGTAACATTAATTAAGTCAGCAATATTACGATGGGCGCTTCGCTTAACTATCTCTAAATATATTAATATAAAGTTGACCTATTGTGACCTATTCGTAAAGGTCGTCCATTCATAGATTGTACTCGTGGGAGCACATATTAATTTGTTTTCACATAAAATGCTTGTTAGAACCACTTAACCAAATCCAATTGCCGAAATTCAATGGTTTTCAGTTATAAAAATCCTCAAGGGATGGCGTCTGTTTTAGACGTATTATCATAAGATACGATCCAATAAATAGAAACGTTTGTGAGGATGGAAAGATGTTTGTCGCTCTTTCAAGCGAAATCTACTGAACGGATTTTTAGTGAAACTTTACAGTAATGTAGGTAGTTTATATAACAGAATAGGACATCTATACAAATAAATAAAATTGAAGTGTCTGTTTACTTTTTACTAAACGCATATAGAAAGAAAAAAGAAAAGAAAGAAAATACATTTATTTTGGAATCAAGAGACGAGACAAGAGTAATAACAGACAATATAAAAAGAAAAAAAAACATAAGTGCAATTAATAATTAAAAACATTTGAGATAAATAATAATTAAAACATACAAATTATATTTAAATCATTAGCAATAAAAATAACAAAAACATACAATTAATAATTAAAACTTCGGAAAATAAATGGGTGTCTCGAGGCTGCACCAAAATTGGACAGTTCAGCTTATTGCCGGGCGCATATTATATGCACCTGACGCTGGTTTTTAACTCGGTCCTACTGTGTGTGAGTGTGTGTGTGTGTGTGTGCAAAAATATTTTAGTTCTTATAAATAAAATAAGTATCAACAACATATTTATAAATTATTATAAATTATCATATGAGAGTATATATGGTACTTATAACAAAAACACAATTTTCGTTTTTTTTTCTATCTGTCTGTTTGTTTGTTCCGACTAATCTCTCGACGGTACTTTCACTGTCAGACAGCTGATGATGTAAAGAGTAACTTTTTATCATCACGCTAACGTCTATAGCGAGTGAGCAGCGCTACAACTTCACGCGGACGAAGTAGCAAGTACAGCTAGTAGGCTATGTTAGCAAACATAACGCGGTTAAGACCGCGGGGTAAAGTCTAGTCACAATATAAATGGTAGGTTACAAATTTTACTAGCTCATGCTTTTTGAGTAGGTTCTAGAATTGTAGCGTCAGCATATAACCCGTATGGTGACGCCATTAAAAATTCCAAACTGAAAGCCTTCATCAAACAGGTAGCGTACTTACAAGTATGTGGAACGAGCAAGGCGTTTAACGTCACACTATAGCGCTGTATTCTATTAAAGACAGAATCGGATCGAGGGTCGAAACCATTGAAATACAAAGTAGTTGACGTAATTTTTATAGGCATTTCTTGCCAAAGACTTTACAAATACAATAATCCTAATTTGTAACGAAGCAATAACAAAAGCCGTGATAGTTCTTTAACTACCGACTAGATGTCGCTACGGGGGCCTAACCCGTAAGCATTAAGAGATAGAAAAATTTGATATCTAGTAGCATAGTCCAGACAGGTGGTTCGCTTCTGGCCCCGGTTTGGCTACGGAAGTCTCGGGTTCGATTCCTGAGTCTGGATTCAAATTTTTCTATCTTTCAAAAATGCAATTATTGTATTTGTAAAGTAGTTGACGTTGATGAACGCGCGCTAAGTAGGTAGATACGCTATTTGTTTGACAAAGGCTGTACGGTTTGTCACTTCTGATAGCGTTACCAAACGCGTTTGTATGGAGATGGATACTAAACCAATGCTTTTTGTTTTGAAACTGTCGGCCGTAAAATTTGTAGTCTGCCGGTATTAACGATCTGGTTGGGCTTCATACCAAATACCGGCCGATACCAGAGCGGTGTAATGTGCGCACTCTCATACATGCTCATACTGATTAACATCCCGACCAAACTATTAACCGACGAAAAGTTTGTAGTCTGTGGGGGTCTTAGGAAGGGTTGCCACCCGTACTTTATAATAAAGTATTATACTTTATTTCGGGTAATTATACTATAATTATACTGTATGAGTATAAAGTACGCAAAAATACTGTATTTTACATTATTTGATTCTCCAGAAATCAATCTACATATTTATTAAAAAAAAATAAACGTCACTTAAATACAGACTGTAAAGATTTTGATTATGATTAGGTATTTATTAAATGTTGTTAAACATAACGAATATTTTAAATACATAAACTAAATTAAATTGTACTTCATTTTGACACAAAGTACTTTTTTTTTTACTTTTACTAAACACCGTATGTACTTTATTTGCATAAAAAAAAAGGTAGCAACCCTAGTCTTGGGCCTCAGTAATCCGAACGGTCCGTGCGGACGGCCCTACGCGGAATAAGTTTGTTTCATTAACACGCCTTTAGGAACAGTTTTTTTTAATTACTTTATCTTTCTTCCTTTTCGATTCTTCTTACCTAATATGACAGGTAGGTACCAAAAAAGCTCTCAGCAAAATATATTTTTGTATAGAGTTTCCTTAAGAATATTTTAACCCTATACCAGTATATCTATACTAATACTAGCTGACCCGCGCAACTTCGTTTGCGTAAATTTTCCCCATTTTTGCAAACATTTTTACTTGCTGCTCCGCTCCCATTAGTTGTAGCGCGATGTTTTATAGCCTATAGCATTCCTCGATAAATGGGCTATCTAAAAGTAAAATATTTTTTTCAATTTGGACCCGTAGTTTCTGAGATTATCGCGTTCAAACAGACAAACAAACTCTTCTCTCTCTATAATATTATAGTATAGTTATAAATGTTAGGGGTGGATAACCCTTATCACTTAGGGGCATGAATATATATATATATGAAATAATTTTTTCTTCCTTTTTTTTATAACATTTTTCATTGCTGCTCCGCTCCTATTGGTCGTAGCGTGATGTTATAACCTATAGCCTTCCTCGATAAATGGGCTATCCAACAATAAAATATTTTTTTCAGTGCAGCCCAGTAGTTCCTGAGATTATCGCATTCAAACAAACAAACAAACTCTTAGGGGTATGAAAAATTTGAATTAGAAAATTGATTCTCATAGATACCGGATAAGCACAAAAAATGTCATCAAAATCGGTCAAGCCGTTTCGGAGAAGTATGGCAACGAAAACTGTGACACGAGAATTTTATATATTAGATTATAAAGCTGAAGAGTTTGTTTGTTTGTTTGAACGCGATAATCTCAGGAACTACTGATCCGAATTAAAAAATTCTTTCACAGTTAGATAGCCCATTTATCGAGAAAGGCTATAGACTATATAACACCACGCTACGACCAATAGGAGCGGAGCAGCAATGAGACATGTTGCAAAAACGGGGAATATTCACGCAGATTAAAGTTGCGCGGGACAGCTAGTAACATTATATACCGTGATTGAGTACTTGGAAAAACAACATAATACCCAATTACACCCCGAAATGGGTATACCATGGGTATACCTACTAAACAGCAAAAACTATGAGCTAAATATTTCAAGATATTTTAGTTAGTCATACTTACGCGCCGTTCACCTTACGACCTCTAGACAAATGTGGCATGTAACATCCCCCAGTCTTGTCACACTTCATCGGCGCCAGTTCGTACAACAATTAATCTCGCCTTATTAAGCGTGTCGTGTTACCTACGTGTTAAATATTCCGTGACGTTAACTTGTTAGAATAATAGCGTTAATGAAAGCGTACAAGTCGAAACTAACGTTTCATACAAGACTAGCTGTCCCGCGCAACTTCGTATGCTTACATTTTTCCCGTTTTTGCAACATTTTTCATTACTGCTCCGCTCTTATTGGTCGTAGCGTGATGTTATATAGCCAATAGCCTTCCTCGATAAATGGGCTACCCAACAGAAAAATATTTTTTCAATTCGGACCAGTAGTTCCTGAGATTTCCGCGTTCAAACAAACAAACTCTTCAGCTTTATAATATTAGTATAGATTTGATGTAGGTATTTAATAGTAGCTTCTATTACAAAAACGGATCAATAGAGAGGTCGTCTTTGAGTAGGTATGTGTTAGTTTTCGGTCTGATAGTTTATCTCCTTCGAGAGACTTCGCAATTAGGTTGACCGGAGCTAGGAAAACAAATATTACTTTTCATGGATGGTATAATCTGGATTCATGGATGGTATAATCTGAGCTGTTTTTGCTGTTCAACTTTGACTACATCTCGCCTGATAACGTGCTTTGCATGCTCTGACCTTTACCTAAGATGATAATGATCATTCTGATTCGAAAAATATGAACATAGTTTTTGTTTGCCCTCGAAACTTTTACACAAACGTTTACACAAACTGTTATTTAATTTTGTCATTTCCTGCAACTATATTTCCTTAAAGGTTTTAAGCTATTGCATAGCTTTTATTGCGGGCTCGGGCTTTGAGCGCGGCGACCGAATCAAGAAATTCCATAACGAAAACTTCCGTAACGAAAATAAAACCTAACACTCCGCCTACTATGTAGCTCGGCCGAGCGTTCGCTTAACGTTTATGTATATGGTACGTCTGTACGAAGCTGGCACGGAACGAGAAAAAAAACATTTTTTTTTTTCTTTTATATATAATTAATTTAAAAAATTGTTTTTTATATTTTTTTAATATATTTTTTTTTTAAACCCCGTCCAGCTAAGCTTAATGGCTTGTGTTAGGAGTGGGTTCACGTCGGTTACCCATTATACTTAATCTTACTTATTATACTTAATGGGTAGGATTCGAACCCGCGACCTAACAGTTGCAAGTCTAAATAACGATGTCTTAGCCATTACGAACAAAATGTAGGGTTGAAACTAGTGTAACTTGATCAACTGATTTAACAAACGATAAATTATCCTATTCATTCTTGTACCTACTTCGGAGCAAGAACTTTCGGCCAAGTCACAAAACTTTGAACGATTAATGACTAAAGTTAACATCAAGATAGATTTAGTAGCAGATTATGTGATACTGACACTATGGATAATATCGTACGCTTTTATCCTAAAGAAAGTATTTACGTATCTAAAAGTTTTCACTAAAACTGGGCTGCTATCACAAAAAAAGAGAGAACCCGGAAGGTTATTCCTTTTGCTATATCTTGCATTTACTTTGTGTTTAGGTAGGTATATTGAATAATGATTTTAAAAAAACTGGAAGAACATAACATTTATATATAATTTTTAATTTAATTTAAATAAAAACCGGGCAAGAGCATGTCGAACCATGGCTCAGTGTAGGGTTCCGGAGCCGTTGCTGTAAACCCGATTTGAAGAAGTGCACAAGCAGATAAGCGTATGTTCATAGCACTTACGCCTTTTTGTTGACAAACGCAGTTTTTCGACACTATCTCAATGACAATATATACGATCATGTCCAAAATAATTTTAGTTTGTTAAGCGCTATCTTTATGATTTTGTTTGGCATATGTTTTTGTCACAATTTATGCAACTTTCGAAGCGATTATATCCAAAAATATTGCCTTAATTAAAAAAGTTTCAGCTTCTATTACATGTATGGAGTGCCCTCCTAAAAATATTTATTTTTATTATTTAGCTATCAAACTAAGTAGCGGCTACTACAAGACACCTTTTTACAAAATTTAATCAATATTTATTGTGTAGTCTTTACCTGTGACAGACAGGCAGACGGACATGATGAAACTATAAGGGTTCAGTTTTTGCCATTTTGGCTATGGAACCCTAAAAATCGTCCTATTTCCAATTAAGATTTTTCACACATATATTACACACAGCCAGTTTGACATACGAAAATTAACATTACAACCTTTTACAAAAATACAAACAACCTATATAACACAGCCTCCTTATTCCAGTTTCATATGATCATAAATAATAGATTTTTGATCGATATCAAAATGTTACGCTTTTTTCGTTGAGCCTCTCAGCCCACTAACAAATGATATCGTGCGATAAGAAACTACGTTCCAATAGATGCATTATGTAAAGAGTTCCCCTATACCGAATACTTAAAGATATCTTTGAGGTTAAACAATGTTACCACTGTCGGTTCATGGGTGACCGTTTCCGAAAAATAAAATGCCACACTCCTCCAAAGTCGTGCCTCGGACAGCACCCTTGGTCGTCAGCCCTGCGCCCAATCTCTCTACGGTTGTGTCGGTTTTCCGTCCCTTCGGACTACAAGAGTAAGGGAAAGAGAGCACACTTATGTTTGCGCATACCTTTTTACCCGACTGTAAGGAAGGGTTATGTTTTCCGCGCGTATCTTGTAGTTTCGGAGCCTATTCAATACAAACAATCAAACAAACAATGAAATCTTTCCAACAAATAATATTAGTATAGATATAGATATTTCGGGACTTAATCCCGGGACCGACCAAGTGTTCTTAGATATGTGACGTTGGAAAAAAACTGAGTGTTAAAAAAAAAATTAGATATCAAAATAAAGAGGTGTTAAAAAAAAATGTTTTGAATACTGCAATATGGGTATCAAATTAAAGAGCTCATCTTAATCATTTCAAAAAAGTATAACATGATTTTGTCTGTAATACTAAAAAGTAGTTAGTAACAATTCTTTTTTCAATTTTCAATACATTGACAATAGCTGTGATAAAAGTTAGTTGTTACATCGCTTACATCCTACAACTACTAAAAAGTATTAAATAAAAAAATAAATTATGAAAATAAAAAAACTCGCCTGCACAAAAAATATGGAAACAAGATCCCCTACATAATTATATAATTTCATACAGTCGGAGGCATTAATCAATCTCGATGAACTTAGTAATATGCCTCCGACTGCATGAAATTATATAATTATGTTTTTTTGCACTATTATATCTCCTGCGTACCTACTATATACTGATATAATGATATTACCCGCCATAACCGATATCGCTTATGAGACCATTAAATGATGTGACAAAGTTTTAAAGCTGCAAGTTTAACTCATATTGCAAATTATAAGCGCAAATAATGATTTAGTAAAATCTTTGTGTGTGTGTGTGTAATAATGTTAAAAAAACACTAATTTTATCACAGGCACAAAATAAGTACTACGGCATCACAGGCAAGGATTGTAGGACCAACATCATTGGCTAATTTTCGTTGAGATGGTCCCATACTAAATTTGTTCATGAGAATATTATTAATTTTGTAGGTATCATTTTCATTTCACTCTAAACCTGCCCGGGTCAACCTTTAATAATCGCCCAGTGGCCTCTCTATATTAAATTTCGTAAGTACCTACAATTAAATTTGTTGGACCGGCCCTACCTGGTACATTACCATTGACGTAAAGACCAGGACTGCGCGGACTGCAAAGTGTGAAAGAGAGATAAAATTCGTGCGGCCTTTGACAAGTATTGTCCACAAAGCAGCGTTGTCTCTTTCTAGAAGTGGTAAATTTTTTGAGGTTATGGCGCACTACTGTTCTCTACGACAATGTACATTACACATATTCATTAACGGAACTCCTACGGTTACTCTAGCACCTAGCACAAATTAGATAAGTAGAATACAGATCTGAATAATCTCGTGTATAAATAGATTCTAGACTCGCATTTATGTAGAATTTTGACATATTTTGTGTGGAGCTTATGTCAAATATGTAACTCTAGTAGCCAAACTATCGATAGATAGATATTGAGATCGGACGTAGGTATGCATCCGTGGATTTCTTGTTTAACTGTGAGTCAGCCCTCTAGTTTGTTAATTGTAATTTAAACCTGTAAGCTTTACAAATGTGCCAAGTTCATGAATTTGTACTTTATTGGGTAGACTACTTTTTTAAATTAAAGCTTAAAGTCTTACTTCTATTTTAGATTCAAGTTTTTGTGAAGTAAATAATCTCTCTGAGTATCTACATTTCGTTGCTTGAATACAAAACAATAGGAAGATTACAATGTGCTTGCTGTTTTATTTTAGTTAGCATTGAGTTTTTTCAGGGCTTACTAAAAAAAATGTTTTTTTAGTAACGCTTTTAAAATATTGTAGGCATTATTGATATTACTATATTTTCATTTTCATAATTGAGTACGCAGCCAAATATTCCCGATTATTTTACTTTGAGTGCTCTCTAATAAGTTAATAAGTTCATTAGACATAAGCACATAATATAACGGAATAATTAGCCTCAAAAGATTGCCACTACTCGAAATGAACAATGATTCTATAAATATATTCATTTAAAACATCAGATGCTTTTAACTAATTTCTAGTGATGTCTAAAGCCATTGTAAGTGCATTAGGATATTGTTCACTAGTGGCAGTGGTCAGAACAAAACCACTGAATGAACATCAACGCGATTGAGGTTGGTAATTTAGAAAATGTATATCTAAAATATCTTTAATTTGCGGTAATTTAAAATAAACTTTACAGATTAGATAGATCTAATCGAACACTGCACTAAACAAGATTAGGAATTTTCTAAAGAAAAAATCCTCAAGTAAGCTTAAGGATTTTTTCTTTAGAAAATTCCGTTTAAGAGTAATTTAGAGGGTTTTAAAAAAATGAAAAAGATGATTGTCTGTAAAGTCGGTTTACGTAATAACGTCATAAGAAAACATTGATGACATTGTAATAAACAACCATGCGCCCGACGGCCACTATACTTCAGCCTATCAGCAAGCGGAATCGCCATTCGCGTTGCTTAGCAACCAATCAACAACGTGACCGTTGCTACGCAACCAAACAATAACGTGACCGTTGCTACGTGACACTTTTTCGTGCGTGCACCAAGGAATCGATTTATAAGACGTTATCACTTCAAAAAATATTTCAATAATTTATTGTAATTTAAACTTTTATGAAAACAGTACTTTTTATTAGTTACCTACTTTATATTATTTTATTTTTTGTTTGGGAACATTCTGTCTTAAATGTTGATAAACCCCGCCGCGGTCCCGCGCCCCGATCTCGCTTGTGTCTGTATATGTAACTCAGTGTAACCTGAAAATATGTATGTGTGTTTGTTTTGTTACCTATCTACCTGCCTATTGCTATATTTCTGTACTGTACCTTCATTATTATGTACTAGCTGTGCCCGCGACTTCGTTCGCGTGGAAGTTGGGTTTATATTAAGGTAGTTTATATTACAATTCAACTTCTGTGTAAAACATATTGTAAACAAGCTCCACAATGCTCTGTGGCATCTATGGATATTTGGGCCTAGCTTTAATCAGGGCCCAACATATGGCAGGGCAAGCCAAGCAAATGCCCAGTGCAGCAAAATGAAGGGCGACAAAGTTTATGGCGCCAGACGGTTAGAAGACAAATTATTAAAATTCCCACGACCACACCTCGACAAAAAAGTGATTTGCATCACATCAAATACTATTAATATTGAAAAATTCCCCCACCACGCAAGTACTGGGGCGGTTTCGAGTTAAATGAAGCTCAAAACCGCCCAATTACTCGTGCGAAATTTTGAGTTAAGGAGCTTCGATTCTGACTCCGATAGGTCGAAAATTCCGATTGATTTTAAACCTCCGACTCCAACTTCGGCTCCGACACTTTTAAATCGGACCTTTTAATCGGAGGTACCTAGCCGCTCCTTCAAGATAATTTATACATTGGTAATAAAGGTATGATGGAAAAAACTCTCACAGATTCCCTATGATCGCAGGTTATGTCCTGCCCGAGCGATCTTTTCTGAGTCTAAAGTACACCTACTTTGTGTCCGTGTTTGTACCGCGGGAATGCAATGCTTTAAAACTATTTTGCGGGGGCAAAATAGTTTTAAAACATTGCATTCCCGCGGTACTGTGATGCGTGTTTAAACAAACAAACAACATTCAAACGTTTCTAAAAGATATATTTCTTCTCTCAGATATCTTTTTTTGTGTTTAAATACTATTTCTAAACTTATTTCAATATTTTTTTTCACTCACCTTAGAAGATTAAAATATTATTTTATAATGTCTACATTGGTGAATTTAAAAATAGGTGTGTGAACCTGTCGCAAATTAAGATCATCATATATTCATATCCCTCTACGTAAGAATTTCAGTTTTTTTTTTTAAATCAATTTTCCAGATTCTTTTTAATTTGTATTTAAACGCCATCTATTTTCAAAACTGGATAAGTTTATTTTTATACTTGATGATTTTATATTAAACTATCATGCATATTAAACGTAGGTAAGCAAGGTATTTAACCTTAAATTATTCACGCGTTCAAGACCCGTAATACATATATTTTCATAATGTGTACAAATCGCGAAAGTTTATTAACATTTGTAGGTAAGCAATTTTGCAACTCAGAAGAAATCGAATCACAGATGGCGCCACGTGTTTTATTTTGATGTAACGTGGACTTAATCTTTCATTTTTTTTAAGCAATTAACATTTATAAATTCTAGAAAATATCAAGTAATTACTGTTTATTTGTAATGTAATATTTCTACATTTATAACATAATCACTATTCATGCAAAACAATGATAAAGGTGCCTATTGGAAGTGATTATAATAATAATAATAATAATAAATATTTATTTATGTAAAAGGAGATTGCAAGATTTTACATGAAGTTCTTAAATAGATTTCACTTAGGTACTATTATTAAATCTACAATGAACATGATTATGAAAATTTGATTTGAGAATTTGATTATTAATATGAAAATTTGTTAAACAAAGTAAACATGTTAAAGTCGAAAATAAAAGCTTGTATAAATAAGTATACATTTAGAAAAATACTTAAAAAAAAGAATAAAAATAATTTTAACACAACACAAAAAGAGACTCGCAATTAGGGAGTCGATCCTCCGACCTCGCTCGTTTAATACCGCTACTTATGCCAATAGACCACCTCAGCTAATGCAAACGCGGTTAAAATAGCTGATCTTAAGAAAATTGAAAATGTTGTGTTTAGCTCCTAATAGTTTTAGCGTTAAATTATTGTTTCCATGTTACAATTGTAAATAATGTCTTATTGTGGAAAAAATTGTGAAAAACCATAATGGTTCGACAAAACATACGTTGCTGCTCACTCCCCATAGACGATAGCATAATGAGTTATAGTGCAAGTAATCGCACTCAAACTCTTCAGGAGTTATCTAACAAGTAGGAAACAAAGGGTGAGGATAGGAAACTATGTCAGTGAAGAAGCATTGATATCCTTTGGGGTGCCCCAAGGAAGCGTGATCGGGCCAACACTTTTCCTGATTTATATCAACGCGCTCTGTAACCTACAAATTAGTAATGCTAAACTCTTCTCTTATGCTGACGATACAGCTCTTGTCTTCCATGGACATACTTGGGAAGAAGTTAGCCGTCGTGCCGAATCGGGAATGACACAGGTTTCAAAGTGGCTTACAAATAATCTCCTTACTCTTAACACTATGAAAACCAACTTCGTGTGCTTTAGCATTTACAGTAACACACAACCCACTAATGAACCTAACATTAAGATACACTCATGTAACTTACAACCAGACATCAATTGTAACTGCCCAAGCATAAGTAAGGTAACCGAAACAAAGTATCTTGGTGTACTCATAGACCAGAAACTCTCTTGGCACCCGCACCTGGAAAATGTTTCTGATAGACTAAGAAAACTTAGTTGGATTTTTAGATCTCTTAGATACGTGGTTCCGAAATGCCATATTAAGTCCACGGGTACTTCCAGAAATATATTAAATGAGATTTATGTTTCTCTTGTACAGTCAGTCTTGACATATTGCATCCCTGTTTGGGGTGGCGCAGGCAAAACCAAGTTCCTCGAAGTAGAGAGAGCACAACGTGCATTACTAAAAGTGATGTACTTTAAAAAAATAAGATTCCCTACTACCGAGCTCTATCAAATCTGCGACCTCTTATCTGTTAGGAAATTATATATCACACAAACAGTTTTAAAAAAACATAAAAACCTTTCTTATAATTCAGCCATAACCACTAAAAGAAGGAAGCATATAGTAGCTGACTCTCCCTCTATTAGGACTACTTTTGCTAGCAGGCAATATCTTAAACGTTCTGCTCATTTGTATAACACTATAAATAAAGAGTTATCTATATAATCCATGCAATACCACAAGTGCAAAAAAGAACTAACAAACTGGATTAAAAGACTCTCGTATGATTACACAGAAGCGCTTTTGGAGCATGCATACAAATAGCTCAGACACAGTCGAACACATACACTCACACACAAATACACACAAACACACACACACACACACACTCACACACACACACCCACACATACATAAATTAATATTAGATTAGATCATAAGAAAATATATTCTGTTCTTATTCAACTTCCTTTGTTTATACCTTAATTATTAAGTTTTAGAATTTTTTGTTATGGAAGAGTGGGGTCTCCTGATACAGGCAATTATGCTTAAAAGGAGGCTCCTAATACTAAATATTATAAATGTATAAACTGTTTAAATAAAATAAATTATTATTAAAAAAAAAAAAAAAGTATTTACAATAAAACTGCAAATTTTCATGAAGATCCGTCAAGTAGTTATTGTTTTATAACGATAAATAGCTACAGACATTATTCGTCATTGCTTAGCTCCTATGGGAAATAGCGTGATAAATTATAGCCTATATGTTAATCCAGACTACACATACAAAATTTCAACCGAATCTGTCCAATAGTTATTGCGTGATGCGTGTTCAAACAAACAGACAGACAGACAGACATTTCTAAAAATGTAGGAATGTGTTTAAATACTCTTTTCGAACATTTCCCAATATTTTTTTTCACTATGTTCGGCCATGTACAGACACGTGAAATTTACAATTTTATTATATGTATAGATATAGATAGATAGCATGATTCAGTATTCACGCGCGATGGCTTATTATTAGCGTATTTCATGTATAACTTTGGTGTTTCTATACCGATTTCTATTAGTATTTTTTTATGGAATAGTTAATTATGTTAACTTTTTTAATTAGGGATGACTGAGAGTGTTATAAACGTAAGAGTAGACAAATATAATCAGAAAGCTTCGAACTACTAAGCTATCGGGAGTTACACGTGATATTGTGAGTCAACCATAAAAGATAGACATATGCTGTCGTGGGATATTTTTTATATAATTTTAAGGAGAACATTTCCGTCATACATGATTTCTGTGTAGCTTTAACCATTACGGTTGCACACGCAACGAAAGCTTAAAAAATGGAGTAACTTCTCCCGTTTTCCTTCACTGCTCTGCTCCTATTGATTGTAGCGTGATGAAAAGTATACTATAACCTACTCAGGAGTATGAAAAATAATTGTACCAAGTTTCGTTAAAATCCGTCGAGTAGTTTTTGTTTCTATAACGGTTATACAGACAGACAGACAAAAATTTTACTGATTGCATTTTTGGCATCAGTATCGATCCCTAATCACCCCCTGATAGTTATTTTGGAAATATATTTCATGTACCTACAGAATTGACCTCTCTACAGATTTATTATAAGTATAGAAGATTGTGCGTTATCTCATCGAATAAATAAGTATTATTTATTATTTATTTATATAAATTACGGGACTTAAACGCGTGAATAATTTAAGGTAAATACCTTGTTTATTGCTCGACGTTTCGACAAAAGACTCGTAATATATATACAGAATTATGATAGTTATGATAAATCATTAAGACAGAATTATGAATATATCATAATTCTGTCTTAATTCTAAATCTAAAAATATTTAATCTATGTACAATCCAGCGTTTCAGCGTTTCCTCGTATTACAATAGAGTACAGTGATTATACTAACATGCTAACTGTTTAGTATAATTTAGGTTTTCAGTATACTGATTACATTTTGTCTTAAAACATTACGGACAGAGGCAAAAATATCCACTGTATTCAAAATTACCGTTAAATAAATGAAAAAGAAACAACTAAGTAGATCAACAAGACAACGGCTTCATTAAAGCTAAGAAAATTCGTGCTTACGCATATATTAGGCGTATTTATCTAACTCAATTTCGAAAGAAGCAAAATTTTCTCATATTATATAGGTAAACAAGGTTCTAGGCTTTTCACATAAAAGTGGGAACAATAGGTATGTAGCGTATATTTGTAAAATTTAATTTTTAAGTTAATAATAAAATATGTACTCGCGGACGAAACAATATTTTTTGTTATTAGTTAATTCACTCGCTGCGCGGCGACGCGCGCTGAGCTGGGTGACTTGTTGTCCTGCTCCCGCGCACCGGGAGTGGGCTACGCCCATCTGCATTCCTCAGAGCGCGCCGCCGGCCAGTCGGTATAATACCTGCTACCGCGCTGACGTGCTACTCGCATGCTTTCTCGCTTGACCTATTTTATTGCGTTTATGTATCCTAGACTTTCGCCTATTCTATATTTCATCCTTCCGAACTGTATCCTGTTGCTTTCGTGTAAATGTAAAAACTGTGTAATAAACAAACTATCGTGCAAGTGAAACACTCGTTTTCTTCATCATCCTGATTTGGAGGGACATATCACCCTGTCCCCCACATTGGTGACCCCGACGTGATCGCAGGATGTCAGACTACGAGAACGAGGAACCCAAGTACCACTCGGCAAGCGACTTGCCCATATGGTTCGCAAAAAATCGTCCGGGACGCCTGGGCCGGCTAGATTCGACAAGTGCCGGTAAAATTGGGACGGTTTGCGGTCTCCAAGCTCCTCGTGCATGAGCAGTTGTTTCACCTTCCTCTCCCTCGACGCGGAGAGGCGTTTGACGAGTTCTGCTTTCAATTTTTCATATTTGTTGGTGGCGGGCGGAGATGTGATTATGTCTTCTACCTCACTTGCGTACTGGGGATCTAAATGGCCGATAGCGTAGAAATATTTCGTGGCATCCGTGGAAATATTCGCCAGTACGAACTGCGCCTCCAATTGCGAGAACCACAACGCCGGTTTTTCTGGGTAAAATGGCGGTATGCGTACGCCCACGCGGCATGTTTCTCGAATGTTCTCGGTTTCTACTCGCTGAGTGGTCTTGGTCTTGGGGACGAAACAATATTTTTTGTTATTAGTTAATTCACTCGCTGCGCGGCGACGCGCGCTGAGCTGGGTGACTTGTTGTCCTGCTCCCGCGCACCGGGAGTGGGCTACGCCCATCTGCATTCCTCAGAGCGCGCCGCCGGCCAGTCGGTATAATACCTGCTACCGCGCTGACGTGCTACTCGCATGCTTTCTCGCTTGACCTATTTTATTGCGTTTATGTATCCTAGACTTTCGCCTATTCTATATTTCATCCTTCCGAACTGTATCCTGTTGCTTTCGTGTAAATGTAAAAACTGTGTAATAAACAAACTATCGTGCAAGTGAAACACTCGTTTTCTTCATCATCCTGATTTGGAGGGACATATCACCCTGTCCCCCACAGGTATAAATAAAACTTAGTATTAATAAAAATTTCACGCAAAAATTTAATTTTATTAAGTAACAAAGCTTAGACTTCAGGGATTTGACTGACGTAGTCAGTACTGGCTCAAGTTACTTAAAAAAAAAAATTTAAAAAATTACAAAAACAACTTTCATAATGGAAATTCGTTGTTGAATTAAATCTATACTTAATATTATAAAGCTGAAGAGTTTGTTTGGTTGAATGCGATAATCTCAGAAACTACTGGTTCGAATTGAAAAAATGTTTTAGTGTTGGATAGCCCATTTATCGAGGAAGATAAGGCTAT
The DNA here is from genome assembly GCA_945859575.2 of Herminia tarsipennalis. Taxonomy (NCBI): domain Eukaryota; kingdom Metazoa; phylum Arthropoda; class Insecta; order Lepidoptera; family Erebidae; genus Herminia; species Herminia tarsipennalis. The sequence continues at coordinate 20,126,850 of OX243841.2, read as the reverse complement.
ATAACATCACGCTGCGACCAATAGGAGCGGAGGATCAATAAAAATGTTGCGAAAACAGGTAAAATTAACGCAAATGAAGTAGCGCGGCTTCTTCTTTTTTCTTCTTACTAGCAAAAAATTCTTTAATTTTTATCTTCTTACTAGCTGCCCACTAGTAAGAAGATATAAATTAAAGATTTTTTTAAGAAGATTGGTATAGCGATGGATTGTATAACAGAAAGAGTCCACAATAACAAAAAATAGATTATGAATGTAATTTCTCCATCCCAGATGGACTACTGATCTAAAGAAGGTCTCCGACCGAGACTGGATGTGGAAGGCCGAGTGTCGTAGTGCAAATTTAGAGAGCCTTGTGTCAAAAGACCGGAGGGTGTATCCCAATCCCGTGTTCCACTATTTCCATTGCGGTTTCGCGAGGCGTTTGTTGTGATTCGACGTGCACACAGGAACGATCTATTCGATTCTCTTTAGATATAATCAGTCTATCAAAGTATATGTTCGTAAACTTTCGCGATTTGTACACATTATAGAATTTTATAAGCTACGGGTCTTAATAGCGTAAATATTTTATTTTAAGGCTAAATTAACCGATTAAGACCCGTAGCTTATAAAATTCTATGAAGTCTATCAAAGTGATTATATGCTCTTTATGAAAAACTAGCTGAACCGCGCAACTTCGTTTCGTAAATTTTCCCCGATTTGCAATGTTTTTTATTGATGCTCAGCTCCTATTGTTCATAGCGTGATGTTATATAGTCTATATCGATAAATGAGCTATCCAATACTAAAATAATATTTCGTTTCGAACCAGTAGTTTAGATTATCTCGTTCAAACAAACAAACAAACTCTTCAGCTTCAACTCTTCATATTAGTATAGATTAAAAGGCCTATCCATCCCTTAGCGCACCATATATTGTTAAAACGCTGCTTACCATTTGCGATTGGTCGTAATGGATATAATTAGTAAAAAACGCATGTCCCACAATTCAATTTCCAATCTGTAGGTATTTTCATTGAAATAGTGGGATACACCCTCACCGATATGACTGATGAGGACAACATGAGTAACATTTAGAAATAATGTGGCGTCTTGATCATAATGTTAAAGCCAATTAAAGGTTCTATAGTAATTATTGTTTCTTAAAAACTTTCAAATATAGGTACAATGGAGCTTAAATCTGTGCAAATTCGAGCAAAGACTTAGACTTACCTACACAAATCTCTTTATACAAACTAGCGACTCAATTCAAACATAAATGTTTAATCAATTATTTGTTCCACACAATATGCAACATGTTCTGTATTTTTGTTACTTCCTCATGCCTCGAGCCAATTAGCAAAAACGCGCGAACAAGAGATTTCATCTTAACCTCTATAAAACTATAATTGTGCTTAAAATAGCTTTTTAAGCTTGTACAGGGAATAATGGTCTATTTCCTTTTGAGAACGAAGACGGAAATTTTCAATGAATCGCCTACGTGTCGCGAAATAAACGAAAATGTTGTTGGCAGTGAGTTCTGCGAAAACTATTTTCTTTGTTAAATTCAAGTTAGTCTTAAAGCAGTATCAAAAATTACAAATCATTTGAAATACTTTAACAGGTAAACTATTTCTATGCAGAAAGTAAATAACACCTATATTCTGCCGTGTGATAGAATAAACAAAATACAAATTAAGTGTCTTTAATAATATCTTGAGACAACTCACACAACGCTATCTGATCCCAAACTAGGCAGAGCCTGTACTATGGCAACCAAACAACTGGTAAATATACTTATATATTTCTAAATACATACATATTATAGATAAATTACACCCAGACACAGAACAAACCGTCGTGCTCATCGCACAAAGTTTTATCCTGGGTAGGAACCCACAATCTCCGGCTTAGCAGTGAAGGTCACTAACCACTAGACCAACAGACCAGTATTTATATTAAGGATCTCATCCAATTAACTCTATAACATATTAACAACAATTCAGTGGCGTTCCTATAGTAACCACAGGTTAAATTAAACGGCTTATCGCGTAATATGTATGTAAATGAAGCCGTAACTAGGCGAACGGGTCAATTATTACCATAGCTGCTATGTTGTGGGGCAGGTGTAGAAATTACGTGATTTCTTGAAACTAAACACTGTTTACAAATACAATAATTGCATTTTGAAAGATAGAAAAATTTGAAATCCAGACCCAGGAATCGAACCCGAGACTTCCGTAGCCAAACCGGGGCCAGAAGCGAACCACCTATCTGGACTATGTTACTAGATATCAAATTCTTCTATCTCTCAATGCTTACGGGTTAGGCCCCCATAGCGACATCTAGTCGGTAGTTAAAGAACTATCACGGCTTTTGTTATTGCTTCGTTACAGAGAGCATTTTAACAAATTATGATGACGCAGGCCGAATATTGATTCAAAATGCAATTATTGTATTTGTAAAGTCTTTGGCAAGAAATGCCTATAAAAATTACTTCAATAAACACTGTTTAATTAGGTAAGGACAGTGCCAATTTGCTAACCATAATACTAACCTAAACTTTTAATTTAACTACTTTGATGTCGATCCTACATAGGCTCTATACTTGCACGAATATGCGAAACTACAAGTGTATGCGAAAAAAGTACAAAAAAAAATTATAGTGACTGTTTTTAGTCATACCTCGAACTATGGCGTAGTATCTCACATATTCGTCGTTCACTTCAAAAACATTAAAAGGGAATTCGCAAGTGGGTTCGCAGATGACTATGCGAATAAAATTACATTTGACGCGCTGACCATTGCGTGCAAACATTTGTACAATGTGGGAATATTTGCACGCTTAAGAGGCATCGCAGTTAGTGCAAAAGCTCTAACAATCAACGAATAAAACAATAGGGCTAATGTATGAACTATTTTTGCAGTTTATACATAAAGCCTCATGAAAAATATACCTACTTTTTCTTTGTTACTTCAATAATAAAATAATTAAAAATTGACCTCACTCATAATAAGTATAATTATTTTTACAAATGCCTACCCAACATTAGATTGTTACGGGCGGCCACTCATAAAACCATGACCTTAGAAATTACACACCAAATAATATTATTTTATTTATATATGCGGTTGGCTGGCATAATACACTCTCTCATTTGATTTTGCTCCAGGGTTGACATAAAGAACAACCTTTTACGCTATAATTGAATACAGATACCAAAAATATTCAAAGAGCGGCGTATTTCTACGCCAAAATTGAACAGCCCTACTGGGGAAATAGGTCTACAATACGGAAGATTCAGTGAAATAAGGTTACGTATGTTGTGTTTAAGCGTAGGACGATATAAGGCCCACACGATATGTAACCAGGTTTTCAGGGCTGCCTCATGGTCTGTCACTGGGGATTATCTATCAAAGCAAAGGAGAATGACATACTCCCACACTCCTTGTACCTACCCTGTGTAGTTATGTATGTATAGGCAAATGATCTAATTTATTATTTTAAATTATTCTCAAAGGAAAGATCCCGAATTTATTTGTCTACAAAAAAGTTTCATGTTCACTAATCTGAATAGTTAATGACATACTTTGTATTCTCACATAATATTTATTTTGAATACAAAATTACAACCGCTTATAATGAAAGCTTATAAGTTTTAATAGAGAAAAAAATTTGATCTCACGATCAAAGAACTTTGTTGAATTTTGGAAATTCCTTTTTGATTAAGGAATTTTATCTGATGAGTTTTAAAATGTTATGAAATATAACATAAATTTGTTACAAGGAATAGGAGGCCTCTCACAATCCGTAATTAGCGATCTTGTGCCGCCTCTACGGAATATTTTCACTAGGTCTAATAGTTTTCACTACACTGACTAACTAACTAGGCCAGTGATGGTGAATCTAAAGTACGAGTGCTTTGGTATCCACTGTACCACAAAAATACCCGACAGTGCAGAAGGTAGTCTTGATACAACCGCGCTGGAGCAACGTACACATGATGTCTTCCAGGTCCATATTTGTTAAGAGGGATACTTCGTGGCTTCATAAAACATTTTCTTTTAAAGAAAGAAATCACACGTCTCTCTAGTCCAGGTATAAAAAAGCGTGGGGTGCTTGTGACGATATTGATTTGTAAACAACCCACGCTTTATTATGATAAACTGATTTTTATTTCTTACTTTTAAAACTATTATCTTTCATTCTTAGTTGTTTTAAACCATAGAGCGAAATAGGACATTTCACAGATCTAACTTTAAAACTAACGGAGATTTATAAAAACTTGCAACCCCTATTTTATCCCCTTGGGGATTGATTTTTAAAAACGCCGAAACGTGTTTCCTTTATTTTAAACCAATAAGCCAAATACGAAATTCCACTTATCAAACTTCAAAAGTGGCGGAGTTTTTAGATAATCTTAGAACCACTAATTATCCGCTTTAGGGGATGGATTTTCAAAAACACCTTTTCATCGGGTTGTATTGTCATCGGTCCTTGATAAGTGTGCGAAGTTTCATTTAAATCCGACGATCTGGAGATGGTGAAAAACACGTTCAAAGATTCCGTTACATACTAACATACCTACGAGTACATACCTACCAGTGGCCATTGAGGCATTAATGTACTACTACATTATATTTCGATGCCAGTGGCGGAGGGTCCTAAGAACACCATTATTTTCGGTTTCCCTTTGGATGCTAGTTACATAGTTAGAACCGTGTCCAGCTAGACACACTGCTGTGTCGGGTTACCTTACAAAAATGTTAACCCTTCGATACCTACATACAAACATACGTATGAAGGTAATAAAAGCGTGCTAAAAAGAAATAGGGTCATCCCTTGTCATTAACAACCCAGTTATTTTTGTGTACAATGGTTACTGTGGCAACGCAAACGCTTGGGATACCAAGAATCCCCGGAAGGGATCCAGTTACCAATTTACAATGAATATCTTATATCTTACTGGCTGGACTCTAGGTACAACTTTACTAAACAATTTACAGCACAGCCCACAGGGGACGGTGGTACCCGAACGGATCGGGATCCATCCGGGTCCTTCAGGTAAGAAGGTTATAAACCGACCACTGAGGCTGATTTCCAATTTTTAATTAATATAATTTGCATCAGTCTGTCAACATGGTGTAACGAGTATATTAGTGACAGCACCTTATATATCAAGTTTATAAACATTCAAACATTGTAAAATTTGCAATTTGAAAGGAGTGGTCGCTGGTTTTTATTGCCTCTTTTCTCCGGCTTTACCTATTATTTGCGAACTTGGCATTACATGTACATGTAGAATCCCGACGTATCAGAAGCGTTGTTTGTGCATAATAAAGCATTTTGAATTATGACGTTTATGGAAGTCAAGCTGTTTTTTTAAGTATATAGAAATACGGATAATTAACAGAAAGTAGTTTGACTTAGGTACCGGAATTCCTTTCGTTTAGGTATGTAATAAGAATACCAACAGCTACTGCAATTTTATATCTTCAGTGTCTACTAATCTAAATAAAATAAACACAAGATAACAGAAACCGATATTTCAAAAAGCGTATCAAAGTTTATGTTTTACGAACTTGGACCATTGAAGATTGAAGTGGATTAACAATAAACCTAAATCCCTTATTAACACCGTGGAAAAGAATACTAGGTGAGGTATTTTACTTGGAGCATCCAATCAGTTATTACACGTATTTACATAGCATTCAATTCGCATGTAATCATGGCAAATGCGTATTGGTCACGCAACGAAATGTACACAATTCACGCTTTCTGTATTCAATCAGAGCTGATAGAAGATACTGTTGATTGTATTTGCATAATCAAAGTACCTAACTTTAGGTTATATTCTTTTTAAACTTGTGACGTAAGCGAGCGATACGATCAATTGATCTATTAGAGTAAGCAACGTTACCACTGTCAAAAAGTCTATCATTTTGGATTTAAAAGACTTATATTATGTGAGAAGTCGTCTTAAGGCTTCACCGCTGTAGGGTAGAAATCTTGTAATCTTAAAAGTAATTTCTCTTGGTAACGTCTGATATAATATAAAGAGTCTGTAAGCTTTCGAATTTATAAAATACGCACCTGCTATTATCGAAAATTAACATTTAGAATATAATTTCTTTATAAAGTATACAATGCTCGCGTTTGCGAGTTTGAAGTATACTTTTAGTCTTAACTCAAAAATGTACTTAATAACATCAATCAACAACCTGTCTTGTTTTTTTTTAAGACGACTCCCGCAGTAAGGTACAAGCCCTGTGTCGCGGGGGACTTTACAAACATACAAGTCACGGACACAAAGTACACCCACATTCGGAACAATAATTTGTGGATCACACAAAGTGGTGTTTCATGTAGGAATAGAATCCACGACCTCTTGCGTAGCAGTCGGACACACTACCACCGCGCCACAGAGGCAGTCAAAGTACAAATATCGTTCACCTAACACGCGATATAGGTAAAATGCGAATAAGGTTTAAATCCAAGATACATTGGGTAAATATAGGTTAAACATTTGGAAATATTCTAGTCAATTAAGTACAAATATATCTCACCAAATAGCAAATAGTCAAGAAAGCCATCTAATAAAAAGATGGAAACAAGATCATGCAGATCACAAATTTCATGCAGTCGGAGGCACTTTACTAAGTTCATCGAGATTCATTTATGCCTCCGACTGCATGAAATTATATAATTATGTAGGTGATCTTGTTTCCATCTTTTTTTTGCAGGCGAGTTTTTTTTAAATTTATTTTTTATTCAATACTTTTGAGTGGCTGTAGGATGTACCTAACAACTAACTTTTATCACAGCTATTGTCAAATATTGAAAATTGAAAAAAAAGAATGGTTGCTTACTGTTTAGTATTACAGTCATAATCATGTTACACCTTTTTGAAATGCTTAAGAGGAGCCCTTTCATATGATAGCCATATTGCTGTATTCAAAACAACTCTTTTTTTTCACACCTCTTTAATTTGACATCTCAGCCGCCATGTTTTTTTTTTCAAACGTCACATATTTATGAACACCTGGGCGGTCAAGATGATTCTAACGACGGACGTCATAATTGTATAAATCCGTGCAGTGGATTGTGAGATATCGGGTAATAAAGAATATTACATAACCCTTCAACCGTCGGGTAATAAAAATTAATAAAAAGTTTGAACGATATTTAAAAAAATGTTTTTGTATGTGTAAGACATTCACTTTGGAGTTAGGATGGATACCTAAATATTGCTTTTGTTAAGCGACTTATGTAGCAGACTGTTCATATATTTGTTAAATAGGTTTAGGTTTTGGTAATAAGTACAAATATAGAAATAGAAAATAGCCGTTTATTATATTTAGAACGTAGTGTTGTCAATAAAGAGGCATTACGCCCACGAATGCTATCGTTTCTAGACTTCGACTGCCATATTAAGGCCCTCCCTCACCGCAAGCATGGTCCTGTAATGTAACATTTATGATTCGATATCGAGCATTACGTTACAATACTGTCTCCCTGATTGATGAGCATGTGCCTGTAATGTAACATTTACGATTCGATTTTCGAAGCCATCGTTTAATTTTTTCATTGATGTTACAAGTTGTATCAAAATATTACAAATTTGTATCATTACAGGTTGCGCATTGTAATGCTCGGTTCTCCTCCCACACCGATGTGATACTCGGATCTGTAACGTTACATTACAGGCGGATGCTCGCAGTGAGGGAACACCCTTAGATAGAATTGTAAATATACATATTCGAAGTAAAACATATATAAATAATCCAAGGGTCTTTGTGAAATATCGTTATTGACTGTCGAAAACTTTGTTTATTCATGTAAACAGTCTGTGTTTGCTGAGGCTGAGAATATTAGGAAGACATGTCATTTTGGACATCATATAAAGTTTTTAGAACATTTGCCTCTATTATTTTAAAAATCCTGCAGCTTATTTTCAACGGACTTCAAAAAGGAGGAGGTTCTCAATTCGTCTGTTTTTTTTTTTTGTTTGTTCACCAATTACGCTAAGATGGCTGGACCGATTTGAAAAATTATTTTTGTGTTTGAAAGGGGATACTTCCAAGTTGGTCCCATTGTCATCCGATCACGATCTGATGATGGGATGTTGGAGAAATCGAGGAAACTCTTAAAATATCAAAGGCACACCTACAGTGATTTAGGTATATTTCACAGTGATTCCTGCATTTACTCTTAAAAAACACCAATTACTGAACTGAACTGAACTGATGATGAAGACCACAAGCGACGAGCAGACCTATTCAATATTTCACAGTTTGCGACTCAGTTACTTTAATATGGTATTGAGTAGCACTTTATTCTCGTTATACTACTATTACACAATGTAATAGAGCTGATAGTGAACTCCTCAACAATTAACGGCCCTGCATCGAGGCAAGCAATATTTTGTAAAAGGATTTGAGCAGTTGACATGAGCCTATTGTAACTTAAGTGAATTACATACCAACCCACTAAAAAGTGAGAAATAAAAAACTTTTTTACTAAAAAATATTACCGACTTCAAAATTAAATACAAGGCAACTAAAAAGCAAAAAATAATATACCTGATAACAAAAACAAATTAAACATTTTGAAGTTGGTGCCGAATAAAACATAAAGACTACTATTTCATGGCACCAACTTCAAAAATTTTAATTTGTTTTTGTTATCAGGTATATTATTTTTTGCTTTTTAGTTGCCTTGTATTTAATTTTAAAAAAGTTTTTTATTGTTATTTATGAAATCTATCAATGATAATTTGCTTATTATCTATACATATAATAGTGTTGATAAACTTTCACGATTTGTACACGTTATAAAATTATATATACTACGGGTCTTAATCGCGTGAATAATTTAAGGTAAAATTCCTTGTTTATTGCACGATGTTTCGACCGTATTGCAACGGCCGTGGTCACGGGTAGACTTATATTATACAGCTGAAAAGTTTATTTGTTTGAACGCGATGATCCCAGGAACTACTGGTTCGAATTGAAAAAATATTTTTGTGTTGGTTAGCTCATTTATCAAGGAAGGCTATAGGCTATATAACATCACGCTATGATCAATAGGAGCGGAGCAGCAATGAAAAATGTTGCAAAAACGGTGAAATTTACGCATACGAAGTTGCGCGGGTCAGCTAGTCTACCTATATAAATAAAAATCAATGCTTGTTGTACCTATGTTTGTACTCTATGAGTTCTTTCGGAACTCATAGATGATGTGATGAGGCGAGATCAAAATAGGGCAATATTATAATAAAAAAATAAATTATAAAAATAAAGAAACCCGCCTGTAATAATTTATTTTTTTATTTAATACTTTTTAGTAGTTGTAGGATGTAACCGATGTAGCAACTTATTTTTATCACAGCTATTGCTAACTATTTTTTTTAGTATTACAGTCATATTCATGTTATACCTTTTTGAAATGCTTAAGATGAGCTCTTTAATTTGATACCCATTGCAGTATTCAAAACAACTTTTTTTTTCACACCTCTTTATTTTGACATCTCATAGTGTCAGTGTCACATCACCGGCGTCAACAGATGAAACAAGCAATTTCTCTATTTTTCTCGTGATAATTTAATCATGCATTCCTTTTACGACCTTTTTTACCCGACTGTAACGTAGGGTTATGTTTTTCGCGCGTATCTTGTATGTATGTATGTAATATTCTTTATTACCTGATATCTCACAATCCAAACATGGCGGCTATGACTCATAGCCGCCATGTTTGTTTTTTAAAAACGTCACCTATCTAAGAATACTTGGGCGAGTAAGACGAATCTAACGACGTATGAATTGTATAAATCCGTTCAGTGGATTGTGAGATATCAGGTAATAAAGAATATTACATACATACATACAAGATACGCGCGAAAAACATAACCCTACGTTACAGTCGGGTAAAAAAGGTCGTAAAAGGAATGCATGATTAAATTATCACGAGAAAAATAGAGAAATTGCTTGTTTCATCTGTTGACGCCGGTGATGTGACACTGACATATAAAAACTTGGTCAATTGTCTAAGTTTTAAGGTGCCGCTTTCTGAGCGCTTGTAACCTATCTACACCTTTTTACTTAAGATAAGATAAGATAAGATAAATTTATTATTACGAAAATATTTTTTACAAAAACAAATACATAAAATTAGGTAGCAGATACATAATAACGTCTATTAATAATATCTTAGAACAACACACACGGTCATCTGATCCCAAACTAGGCAGAGCCTGTACTATGGCAACCAGACAACTGATAAACATACCATTTTAATAACTAAAAATGTATATAGTTCATAAAAAATAACTAATATAGGGATAACAACAGGGTGCCTGTACTAGGGTAAACCTGTGCCACAGGCGTTAAGGGCACTTGTAGTAAACTATTAGAACCTATTTAAATATATATCTATAAATAAAACATGTAGGTACATACTTATAGGTAACAAATAAAATATAAATAATTAGCAATGTTTATATCATATTATGACGCGTTTAGGTGTCCTCATTATAGTCTATGCTATTTATATAATTAGATTCAGCAATCTTTTTCGCCGGACATTCTGAGTCACCTGTTTTGTGATCGCTTGGTTTTTTAAAACGTACGCAAGTTGCACATTTTGGCGAGTCAGTTTTCTTAGGGCACTCATTTACCTGGTGACCTAGTTCACCGCACTGTCCGCACGTGTATGTTGCTTCGCGACAAGTTCGAGCTGCGTGTCCATATTGTTGGCATTTGAAGCATCTGGTCACTAACGTGAAGTCCCGAACTGGACAGTACGTCCAATTGATAAATACACGATCTTGGTTTATAAGGGCCTTTCTTATGCTAGCCGACACTTCCAGTACAAAATTGCATGTTGGTGCGTCTTTTCTTCCCGATTTGTGACTTAACTTCATAGAGGACATGTACGATTCACGCGTAAGGTTTGGTATCTTGTCAGTTAGGTTTTGCTCAAATATGCAGTCAAACACTTCCTGGTCACGTAGAGTAGCTGGAACTCCGATGACTGTGATTCTAGGTCTTCTTTTATGCGGCTCTTCCACCTTCAGCCCGGAACTGGTTAGTTGGGTCGACTTACGAAGTTTCTCTATATCGTCCTTTGTTTCAGTGCTGATAATTACACCGCTGTTCTTGGTCCTACGTAGTCCTCTTACATGCCATTTTAGTTGCTCTGGGCAGATAATTTTTTGGACTAGACATTTAGTGTCGTCACTGGATTTTTGTCCATCTTTTGGGTATATTGCTATTGAGCTGAAACTTTTAGGCCGCAGAATATTATTATTACGGGTCTTGACCATTTCGGCAAAGGAGAGCTTGTCTTGACTTACTGGTTTATTGCAGGTTTCTTCCATGGTCTGCTTGATAGATTTTTTGAAATCATTAAGGCATTCAGCTAGGTCCTGGTTTTCCTTCAAGGCTTCTAGTGAAGTATGAATTAAAATAGCTTTTTTCTTTAATGATTGATAGTGCACAGCCATTTGAGAGACTCCATTTCCCACCTTTCGCGCAATAGTATTTATCCTTAGCTTTTGCTCTGAGTTCAGTTTCCCGTCTGCAGCAATCTGACATACCTCATTCAGACATTGTTCAATTGATGTCATCCAGTGCTTGATATCGCTGGTCCTCAAGGCTTCAACGGTGAGGTTTTTTGTCTGTTGAGACTGAGGTGTGCTGGGAGGGCTGCGAGGGCTACTTTCCATAGTAGCCATAGTTTGATTTACTCGATTGTCATACTAAAATTTACTTATTCGCTATAAATTGCAAGTGTGTAGTAATCTAGGTCACTGATTTTAATAAACATGTATAAATAATGCTAATATTAAAACGCACGTCTGTTCACTACAAAAGTCGGCAAAATGCTCCAACATCATTGGTGACACCGGTGACACCTATTATATTTTTTTGTGACATACGATCATTATTAATTACTCTAGCCTGAAGCAACTCCCATAGAGAAAACCGGATAAGTGCGAGTTGGACTCGCCCACCGAGGGTTCCGTATAAATTTGTAGGTACATATTATAAATAGTTCAAGAATCGAGTCTCGCAGTTAATAAATAAACGACCGTATCTTTTTTACGATAACTTAGTTTGGTTTTTTCACAGCTTCAGGGGACTGTAGACCTAAGTATCCATATAGTTTTAACTTCAATTCTCCACGCGTTCCTGGGATAAAGGATCTTGACAGACTAACGAACGGACAGACAACAAAGTGATTCTGTTAGGGTTCAGTTTTTTTTTCCTTTTGAGGTACGAACCCCTAAAATGATTTATGGAAATTTTTGGACACTCACATCAAAGAGAATATAAAACTTCGTAATAATCAAATAACTCACATTTAAATGACATATTTGTCAAATACGAACTGACATCTTTCTTTCCCATTTCCATTGACGTAGAAACCAGCACTGCCCCATAACCTCATAAAATTGACCACTCTCTAGAAAGAGACAACACTACTTTGTGGACAATACCAATCAAAGGCCGCACGAGCTTTTCTCTCTTTCACGCTTTGCAGTCAATATTTAATTTTTAATTGACAGGGATGGTGGAGTCCTGGCCTATACCTACGTCTATGGTTCTTTCTATGGTAGTTAAGAAGAGTTCTTAGCTATGGTTAGATAAGAAGCGTTTTTTCCATTGACGTAGAGACCAGGACTGCGCCATAACTTCACAAAATTGACCACTCTCTAGCAAGAGACAACGCTACTTTGTGGACCATACCTGTCAAAGGCCGCACGAGGTTTCTCTCTCTTTCACGGTTTGTAGTCAATATTTACTTTTTAATTGACATGGATGGCGCAGGCTTGGCCTATACATGGCCTATACCTACGTCTATGGTTCTTTCTATGGCTAGTTAAGAAGAGTTCTTAGCTATGGTTAGCTAAGCTACTATTAGTCTCATCCAAAAAGTTTATTATGCTTCTTTGTGTTGTCTCTGTAAACTCGACTGATGAAACGATCCAAAAGAAATGCCTTCTAACTTTTGGCACGGAATCCTCAAACGGGATATATGCCCGTCACTTACAGCCCTATAAATAATGTTTTTAAATCAAAAACTAGTCAGTATTTTAGAAGCGGACACTTGTTGAACTAGTCTTCTAAACATAAACCTTAGATGGCGCCCATTCCGACCATACAAGCCTGTTTACGGTACGTACTCCATAAATCTACACTTGTTACAACTGGTTTAGTCATATTAAACTGGGTTTATACCTTCTAAAGCGCTTAGGGAAATATCTTTATAAGATTTAAGGTTTAAGCAATTGATTAACGATGTATAAAATGTTTGATCTAAAGTCCACTATTAATACAATAATTGCATTTTCGAAAGATAGAAAAAAAATGAAGTTCAGACCCAGGAATCGAACTCGAGACTTCCGTATGCCAAACCGGGGATGGAATCTAACCACCTATCTAAACTATGTTACTAGGCTTCAATTTTTTCTATCCTTTTCTGCACTCGAGTTAGGCCTAGTAACATAGTCCAGATACAGTAGTATTACATACATTATATATTATTATTACAGTTTATAAACAGAGAAACATTGTAAACATTGGCAATTTGAAAAGAGTGACCACGAGTTTTTATTGCCTGTTATTTTCTCAGGCTTTACCTATTGTTTGCGAACAGGCATTACCAGTAAATGTAGAATCGACTTTTCACAAGTGTAGTATTTTGCTTCCTAAGTGAATAAATCATTTTTATTATTATTATATTTATTATAGGTGGTTCGATTCCGGCCCCGGTTTGCATACGGAAGTCTTGGGTTCGATTCCTGGGTCTGGACTTCAAATTATTCTATCTTTCGAAAATTGATTGTATTAATAAAGTAATTGGCAAGAAATGCCTATAAAAATTACTATAAAATCCACTAGTTGACAATGACTTTTAGAATTCATTTTTAGTACACAAATATACAGGCAAAAACCTACAGAATTAGATATCACGGTCGCTGCGCGAGTGTAGGATATATACCGTCTATATCTTCCCCTTCCAAACTCATAAGCAAATTGCTCCGTCGATCGTTTCGGACTATATGTACCTACCTACTTAATATTTTTGTTCACATTTAGTGTCACTGTTTTAATTATACTATTTCGAACGGCTCATTCCGTGTGGACGTCGTTTATTGTCATAAAAAGTCGCCTATGTCCTTTCTCTAATAAAATTACAATATCGCAAATTTCACCAAATCCTTATGTATTGATGGTTATTTTTGAAATTATCTTCTGAATTATTTTTCTATAATGTTTCTCTTTATGTACCTATGATAGGTACATACATAATCATCTTCATTCGTTTCAAGTGGGACACAGGCCAAGAGAGGTCGTAGTAGTCTAATAATCCTAATTTGGAAGTGTCTTCCAATTCTTCTTCATAATTTTTTCCTTCGGCAATTTTAAGTTGTGGCGATGATAGAAATCACACAAAATGCACGTAGGCCTGGATTTTGAAGTCGAATTCTACGGCTCGTAAATCATTAGTATTGAGTCACCACTGTTGTAATTTTATCTGGCAACGAAAAATAAACTAACAATCATTTATATGATTTTATAACAAAAAACGATAGTTTCGTTTGAATTGGTAACGTGCACGTTATCAATCCTATGAAAACATTTAACTAATTAGCTTGACGACCAAGGCACGCACGGTATTTTTTTGGCTGATTGACGTCAATATTTGATTTAAAATACCTCTACACGACTACATGCTCCTGAAAACAGGGTCTAGACTTGGTTCATTCCATTATTTACGTAAATGAAAATGGTACCTACTACCTAGTCATAGGACAAAGTGGTTAATCATACTATTATTGTAAATCCAAAACTTTACAATAGTACAGTTTATAAATAATATTATTTTTTTGATTGCCTCTGTGGTGCGGTGGGAGTATGTTCGACTGCTACGCAAGAGGTCGTGGGTTCGATTCCGACACGGGACACAACTTTGTGTGATCCACAAATTGTTGTTCCGAATCTGGGTGTACTTGGTGTCCATGACTTGTATGTTTATGAAGTCCCCCGCGACACAGGGCTTGTACACTACTGCGGAAGTCGTCTTTGAAAAAATCAGAATTGCTTTAGGCTATAAAGATCACAATAAAGCTAGTATTGATATAACTACTATTGTTCGCAGACCGTGGACAATGGAGACGAGGGCTGATGATGAGGAGGCGCCTACAGACCCCGCAGCGAGGAAGCACACGCATCATGACTACACGGAACAAGACTTTGAAGGTAAGACTTACTTTTTAAACACTTGTTAAAATACACTCACTATTCACTTAGTACTTAAGGTTCATTTCGTAAGGTACATACACTATATTGTGCGTGGTTTGACATGCACTGGCCCGGTTTTAAATTTGGCATAGCCATGGTATAATTACGCGAAGGGTCTTTTTGTATTTCAGCAGTTCATTTCGTCATGCAAAAATACCAAAGGGCTCTGCTTAGCTTAGTCGAGACTCGAGACAGTTCATTGTTTTCTACTAATTACGTTTCCAGGATGTATTTAAGTCAAAGTCTACACGAAGACTCGCAATTTATTTACAACTTTAGTTCTACGGCGTATTTTTTTTCACAAATTTACTACCGTTACATTAGAGTTGCCTGCGGTTTCCCCCGTGTCAAATTTACGGCTTCGTTCCATTTAGTCATACCATGATTTTATCGCCTATAGCCTTCCCCGTTTATTGAGGAAAGCTAAGACTATAAAACCAGTGCTGGAAAAATGCCTGCCTAACGAAAAAATATATTTCCAACCGGATTTATATATCCTCACATTGGTGCGTAGGTATATCGATTTGTTTTGTCGGTATTCATGTAATTACTGTTCCCTGTGATTCCACCAACGACATGGCTATAAAAAGTTAGTTATACAGGATGATTTTTAATATATTAATAACCTCCCGCTTGTGGTTTATTTACATAACAGAAAATGACCCTTAATCACGTGCCTACCACTTATTTTTGGAGTTATCCTTTACCACCTACAGTAGTCTGTTTTAGACAAATGTATGGTAAATGGGTCCTTATTCACAATCTTTATTTCGTTGTCGTGACAAGCCCGTTCGAACTGGCGCATGCGCGGTGCGCTCAAAGATTAGATTATATTATAACTAGCTGTGCCTCGCAGTGTTACCTGCGGTTTATTAGCCTATGTCTTAATCCAGGGTGTCAGCTAACTCCATACCAAATTTTATTAAAATCGCTCCAGCGGTTTAGACGTGAAGAAGTAACAAACATACACACTCACATACTCACAAACTTTCGCCTTTATAATATTAGTGTGATATTAGATTCTAAGCGCAGCTCTCTACCGCGAATGCGCAGTGGACATATTTGAGCGCACCGGGATGCGCCAGTTCGCACGAGCTTGTAATGACAACGAAATAAAGACAATGAATAAGGACCCATGGTTGTGTGAAAAAAGTAGGTGGTGAAGGGTTAATTTGTAATTGTTTTTCTCAAAAAATATATTACGAAGTTGTTTGGTATAATGTATAGAAGCCGAACGTGGGAGGTTATTAATATATATTAAATTACCCCAGTACTAATTACCAAATTGATGACCTATTCAACACAATATTACGATGGTAGAATGTATTTTAGAGGGAATATAATGCGAATGGAAAATATCAAGCATCATATTCTTTCTATAACACATTCTATCACGCCACAAGTATTTACTATTCTCTTTACTTGAAGGAAAATTGTATTAGATATAGAAATGTGAAAGAAAATCTACCGGGAAATCTCTAAGACGTAAATTGCAAGACATTTTTAATATATCGTTGTCGAGAAAGCGATGTTAGTATTTTTTTAGAATATAAATAACTAGCTTTGCTCCGCGGTGTTACCCACGGTTTATTAGCCTATGTGTTAATCAAGGGTGTCAGCTAACTCCATACCAAATTATATGAAAATCGCGTCAACCGTTTAGACGTGAAGAAGTAACAAACATACACACTCACATACTCACAAACTTACGCCTTTATAATATACTAGCTGTGCCCCGCGGTGTTACCCGCGGTTTATTAGCCTATGTGTTAATCCAGGGTGTCAGCTAACTCCATACCAAATTATATGAAAATCGCGTCAGCCGTTTAGACGTGAAGAAGTAACAAACATACACACTCATACTCACAAACTTACGCCTTTATAATATACTAGCTGTGCCCCGCGGTGTTACCCGCAGTTTTATTAGCCTATGTGTTAATCCAGGGTGTCAGCTAACTCCATACCAAATTATATGAAAATCGCGTCAGCCGTTTAGACGTGAAGAAGTAACAAACATACACACTCACATACTCACAAACTTACGCCTTTATAATATACTAGCTGTGCCCCGCGGTGTTACCCGCATTTTATTAGCCTATGTGTTAATCCAGGGCGTCAGCTAACTCCATACCAAATTATATGAAAATCGCGTCAACCGTTTAGACGTGAAGAAGTAACAAACATACACACTCACAAACTTTCGCCTTTATAATATTAGTGTGATGCCATTATGCCATTATAATAATAGTGTGATGATAGCAAAAAATAGTTAACATTGTGTGTGATAGTTTGGTTTTAACTCATACATACAAGTATATAACAATAACAATGAAGCGGGGGTAGCGTAATAAGGCATCAGACTCGCAATAGTGAGGTATCAGGTTCGAATCCTACCAATTATACTTCCGACGTGGACCCACTTCCTAATACAAGTAACACAAGCAATTTAAATTTGCTGGAGAGAGTAACATGGTTGTCTAGTAATATGCGACAAACATTACTAATACTCTTAATTAAAAACCGGGCAAGAGCATATCAGAACATGCTCAGTGTAGGGTTCCGCAGCCTTGAATATTTACATCAGCAAACATACGCTTTTACAAGCATATGTTTAATCGTGTATCAATTACGCCCATTTGTTGAGAAACGCAGTTTTTCGGTAATAACTCAATGACGGTATATCCGATCATGTCCGAAATAATTTCAGTTTAAAGTAGGTATTTGTTAAGCGCTACCTCTGTGGTTTTTTGCATATTTTTTGAGTTTAAAAGATAGGGGGGAATACAATTTATGCAATTTTCGAATCGATTATTTCCAACAATATTCACTTAATCAAAAATAAAAATTAAAAACCTCAAAATGTTTTTATAAGACCTGAATGATGTGCCACGCCTTAATTTTTGCTTAAAAAAAATCAGCTTTCCCAAAAAAAATATATATTTTTATTATTAATCTTTCATAGTAACTAGCGGCTAATACAAGACACCTTTTCAACAAATTTCATCAATATTCTTTAAGTAAAATATCTATGACATACGTACGGACAGACAGACAGAGAGGCGGACAGGACGAAACTATAACGGTTCTGTTTTTGCCATTTTGGCTACGGAACCCTAAAATAAAAAACTGACCTGTCATTATTTTCACAGCTTTGCTTATAATGTGTAAATACTTATAAAAAACTCTTTTTACAAAAAACATCAATCACGGTTGATTTGCTGAGTTTTGTTCTCTGTCTCCGAAACTCATTATTTCTCTCAACTTAAACTCAGATGTTTACGAAATTTATCCTCTTTCGAACAAAAAAATAATTTTGAAAATCCGATAATGAACAAAATTTAAATCCGAATTGAGAACGTCCTCCTTTTTAAAGACAATTAAAAATACGTTAAAAATCGATAAAAATGAGTATTTGTGCAGTTAAAATGTAGGTACACTGGCAAAGATTTTCCGAAAAAAACGGAGAGATTGTAAAAGAAGACTCGGTGACGACCGATCAAATCAAGCTATCAGCGAAGTAAAGAAACGTTATAGGAAAGTCATACCCCTCTGTACCTTGCATAATCTCTCTTCAATCGTGTCGGATTTCCGTTCCAACCCAGACTGACTGAAAACTTATTTACGTTTTCACACACTGTTGGTTGGCATGACATTACTTATAAATCCTCTATAGTTGTCTAATCGCAATTAAAATTGATGCCATGATTAAAATTGGCCCCCATGATCGAAATAAGTGTGGATGGCCGGAGGTCGTGCGTCCGATCTCCACCCAGGATAAGTCCGCCAACTGTTCTAATCATTTCGATAACACAAATGCCACTGCTTCACTTGCCCTATAACCACACTAACACTTTGCACACACGACTATAAAAATAGCGATGTCTATGGTTAGACATCGCTATTTTTATAGTCGTGTTGTCGCTACGACCGCTCGATTAAGTCTCACTGCCCCACTACCGGCACTTCAAATGCAATAGTCAAACTATAGACACGCCATCTTCCGGCGGCCATGTTTAAATGCATCAATAGACTTACTTTTTAATCAAAACAGATACTAGGTAAACGGAAATCAATTAGCGTTTTAACAATTCTCCGACATTGTATGTATTTAGAAATATATAAGTATGTTTACCAGTTGTCTGGTTGCCAAAGTACAAGCTCTGCTTAGTTTAGGATCAGATGGCGTTATGTGAATTTTTCAAGATATTATATTAGATATTATTATTTCACTATTTTATAATGAGGAACAACACATGCTACAACATAAGTAAAAAAAAATCCTTGATCCACCCCACTTCACCGAAAATCAAAACATCTAAACACAGCAAATCAAAAGCTCTGTAATACTTTGTATGAGCCTAATAATACGACGCAAAGTCACTTCTACATTATATTAATATAAATGAAAACACTTTTTCTCAGCTACGATATAAGTTTAGTCACGTTTTTTCTGTCTCTACACGCTGACGAACAGTTTCAATCTGACAAACCAAGGCAGCTTTAGAATGCGAAAATAAAATACTTTCAGATTCAATTATATTACTTCAACTTGTTCTACTTATTCAATTCTTTTGAGTGTTCTGTTATTCTTTATGAAACTTTGACTATGGCAATAATATATAAACTTCGACGATAATAGGTAACTTCAGAAGAATATAAACAGCTGACTTGCATTTTCTTTTTATTTTCGAATCTTTTTATTTATCTAGACTTCATAATTCATAGAATTGCCAAGAATAATGTTACTGTTTTCAAAAATTGTTGGAAATAAGTTTGTTTCGATTACTAGCATTATACTCGTAAACAAGTTTACAAAACTTTCTTAATATCTATATTGACTTATAAGTTAATTTACGACTTCAAGTAAATTTAGAAAGTCTTATTTATTTATCATCTCTAGTTGGTTTGAAAGCCAAATTATAGATTTTCGCAATCGTCTCTTCTCTAACACATTTGAGGCGATTAACCTACGAAATACCTTCTATTCTTTCCCTCTTTTCTCTTCTCATCTGCTCTGAATACTATTGTAAAACTGTAAAGTAGCTGTGTCTGTACTGTGAAGATATTAAAAAAACTTACCTAAATGTGTTTAATAAATGTATTAATAAGTGGCATAGGATTCCGAAACTATTCTTTGCTTTTTCATATCTGTTTGTTTGCATCGTTGAGACAAAACTCCGAGAATGTTTTAATTATTTAATTGCAGTTTTATCAAAATCGATTTATTCATTTTTGTTTCACTAGCCGCGCCGTTGATAGGTACATTCGATTAGAGAACTCACGTAGAATGGTCTCAAGTTAGTAATTTAATAAAGATTGCATATGTCTCAAATAAGGTGTTCATAATAATTATATAGTAGGTATATTTTCTACGCCTATGGTGTATTTGGAAAGTGTATTTCAAATTCTACGAAAACCAAACTGAATAATAGCTAGTATTTCGTATTAGAATATGGCCAAAACAAGGGGAATTGTATTTACAAATTACATGGTGGGAATTAGGTCAGGGTAACGACCGACTCCTTAGTCATGGGGCAGCAACCCCCTGTGTTTGATAGGGGAGCCAAATCCCATGGCATCTATTTATGTCTTTGTACGGGGATAGAAACACGGTTGTTTCCTTTAGGGATAAATAGACACATCCCATGTTGTTTTTATGCATTGAAGGGTGTATGGCCACGCTCGACAGATAACTTGTAACTTGTTGTTAAACAAAGCTGTAAGCATTAACTATTCTTCAAAAGCTGGCTATGGGCCAATAGATACCTACCGCTGCATTATTGTTCCCTGCGTCTATAGGCTAGGTACAATAGACGAGTAGAGGCAAGGAATCCGACTGTATAAAAAGGTAACTTCAAAAAAGATATATTGCTTTTCAACTGAATACTTTTACTATTAATGTCAGCCGTTTCAAAAACACAAGGATTTTGCAAATCAATTACAACGTACAAGCAAGTGCGGATCCAATGTGGAGGTGTGGGGGGGGGGCAACAGGGTCAATTGTAACAACTAAACCCCGAAATTACGAAAACCTTTCCTGGGTACGCGCATACTAATTTTATAAAATTCTAAGCACGTTAAACACGACAATTTCAATAACAATAATATAATAATATCTTGGGACAACTCACACAACGCTATCTGATCCCAAAATAAGCATAACGTGTACTATGGAAACCAGACAACTGATAAAAATGCTTATATATTTCTAAATACATACATATTATAGATAAATTACACCCAGACACAGAATAAACCATCGTGCTCATTACACAAAGTTTTATTCTGGGTGGGGATCGAACCCACGACCTCTTGCGTAGCAGTCCCACCGCGCCTCAGAGGCAGTCAAAGACTCGTTCTCTTGAAAAGAAAGATATTCTTCTAGATAGATCTTTTAACAAATCTATTACGGAACAGTTCAGGTGACTTCAGGTTATATGGATTCACTCCCACTCATGTAATAAATAGGTACATTAGTTGTACTAACGCCCAATACGTCCCTTGGTAATCTATATTTGGAATATCAATACTATGATGTCCAATAAATCTATCCAGCTCATCTACCTTTCAGAACGTACCTTTGGGGCTTTCATGACGGCTGTATTTATTACCAGTTGTTCCGGGAAGTGTAATAAGACTTTCGAAGCAATTTGTGATATTACAGGATTTATATCGACAGAACGTCGGTTCCATAATAAACATAATTTACTTACTTACTGGTGTTACTGAAAAATTAGATTGAAATTGGGATAGAGGAATTGTATGGAACTTTGTAATACATAGGTACCTAGTAATACCTAGTGCAATCCAAGAAGATTTCAGTTATAGGTACCTATTTCAACGGAGACTAGTATTTATATGCAGGAGATTATACACCTACTAGCTTTCACCTCTTGGATGTCGGTTATCGCGATGAAAACTATTCTATGGCATCTCTATACCAAATTTCATCGTTTTAGCGTGAAAGCGTAACAGACAAACAGACAGACAGACAGAGTTACTTTCACATCTATACTAATATTATTAAGCGGAAGAGTTTGTTTGTTTGTTGGTTTAAACGCGCTAATCTCAGGAACTGCTGGTCCGATTTTAAATAATCTTTTTTTGTTGGATAGCCCATTTATCGAGGAAGGCTATAGGCTATATAACATTACGCTACGACTAATAGGAGCGGAGTAGCGACGAGAAATGTTGCAAAAACGGGGAAAATTTACGCATACGAAGTTGCACGGGACAGCTAGTTTATAATATTAGTATGGATGTTTGTATCTAAACACATATTCACTTTCTATTCCCTTAGTCTAATATTCCAATGAAACGTAAAACCGTGGACTTGACGATACGGAACCCGTTTATAAACTTAAATTTGCTGATCTTTATCAGTCACAACAATGAACCTTTCAGATGTATTAGGCAGTTACTTTGCTCTCAAAGTTGCTCTAGCCTGGCTTGTAGGTAGATATTTTTGCTCACTAAAACAATAAATACAGAATGGGTACCTATAAGTCGTTTTAGGAGGACTGTATTCTGGTCATGAATGTTAATCTAGATCGAAAAGCCTACTTTGACTCAAAAATCTCTTATCTAAGTTTATTGATAAACTAACTGTCCGCGTTTGCGGAAATTTTACCCGTTATTGTAACATTTATCATTGCTGTTCCGCTCCTATTGGTCGTAGCGTGATGTTATACAGCCTATAGCCTTCCTCGATATATGGGCCATGTAACTGTGAAATATTTTTTTAATTCGGATCAGTAATTCCTGAGATTACCGCGTTCAAACAAACAAACTCTTCAGCTTTATAATATTACTAGCTGTCCCGCGCAACTTCGTCTGCGTAAATTTTCCCCGTTTTTGCAACATTTCTCGTCGCTGCTCCGCTCCTATTGGTCGTAGCGTGATGTTATATAGCCTATAGCCTTCCTCGATAAATAGGCTATCCAACAAAAAAAGATTTTTTTAAATCTGACCAGTAGTTCCAGAGATGAGCGCGTTTAAACAAACAAACTCTTCCGCTTTATAATATTAGTATAGATAATGGATTTCACAGTGGGTACCTGAATGATTTACCAGACTCCGAAGTAACAATCTGTACTGCGAAAAATAGCAACAAACACTCCAATCCCATTTAAAACCAATAGAAACACTACAGTACACATCTAGTAGACAGTTAAACCTACGTATGAAATTGTTTCACGCAAGTAATTGAATTACTTCCTCTATATTCGTTGAAGCTAGGCGTGTGCGGTTGATTATCATACGATTCAATATTGTTAGGAACCTCGTTATGATATCGATTAGATATGTTTTGTATTCCAGACACGTGCGAGTTTCCTTTACTCTTGTATATCTGTTTGTAGCATTTTGATAGCCTAAAGGGGCATCTAAACGGGCCATTTTTTACGGCAATTTGTGGCGGCAATGCTGTGGTCTGCAACATGGCAGTACTCTCTAATATTGATTTGATGGTTCAAAGTCAAACTTAAACTCAAATATTTGGTAAATCAGGTTAATGATTATTTGAAAATGTCAAATTAATGCATACTAAAAAAATTATAAAATTATAATTGTTTGAAAAAAAAACAAAATGCGGTTAGGCGGCAGTTCCAAGTGTAAAGCTCATGAGAAGAAGCTGCCAAGAAACTCATGTGCCACTCTTTTAAAATCATCAAGTTAAGGTTGCCTGACGATCGCTGGGCGATTCATTTTCCGCAATGTTGCCCGGCCAATTTTGTTGTTGTTTCAGTTGCCCTGTATTTTATTGTTGCCGGGTTGTGTAGCCCATTTAGGAGACTGGGTTATGCGTCATACAATTGTAGACATATTGCCATTATTGGCTAGCAATTAGTTGCCAATAGTGGCGCCACAAATTGCCGTAAAAAATGGCCCGTTTAGACGCCCCTTAAGGTTTCTGGTTCAAGTTCTTGTTTTTATTATACTACTAACGGTCAGCTCCGGAGGACGGGCAGCAGCGTCCTCTGCGTACTTAAAGCCTTACTGCGATCGCCAACCCGCTCGCCAAGCGTGGCGATTATGGCAATTACCCCCAGGATCTACTGGGGAGACCCGTGCCCAGCAGTGGGCCATCATATGGGTTGATATGATGATGATGAACGGTCAGCTTGGAGTATGCGGTATAAAAACTGCTCAAAAGGTTTTTTCGGGAATGATTAAACATAGTGCTTATTTAAATGAAATAGAGTTGTAAATAGTTTGCAGGAAATATAAGACTGCAGCGTGTGCCCCTGTATACGAATTGCGAATTGCTTAATTTAAATGAAGAATATAGATAATAGCTGTCATGCGCAACTTCGTCTGTGTACATTTTTCCTGTTTTTGCAACATTTATCATTGCTGCTCCGCTCCTATTAGTCGTAGCGTGATGTTATATAGCCTAACCTTCCTCGATAAATGGACTATCCAACAGTGAAAGAACTTTTCAATTCGGATCAGTAGTTCCAGAGATTACCACATTCAAACAAACAAACTTTTTTACTTTATAATATTAGTCTAGATTCGGCCCAAAATAATATACCTACCTACATTGAGATACTACTACAGTACATTAGGTAGGTACAATACAAATAATCCCAAACCACAATAAATCGTAATATAGACTACTATTTACAAAGATTAAGGTAGGTACATAACTAAGAGAAATGCGAGATGCGTATAATAATACTCATAATAGACATCATTTTTATCGAGGAAAGAACCATATTACTCACAATTTACCCAGAGGCAACAGGCTATATTGTATTTGTTATAAATGTACAATATTATGTTTACCCTTTGTGAACTTATTTAAAGCTCAAAGCTAAGTAGGTACCTACTTAGATTAAGGCGCTTCCCCGTTCAAAACCCTGCGCTAGCCGTTTTTTGTGCATTTTTGTGGAGCTATCTGCTCTTTATCCAAAAAGAAATATCAACTAATAAAAATACATTAAATTTTGGATGATGGTAATTGACCAAAATGGTAGATTTTGTTTTTATTAAAGGAGTATAACGTTTATTTAATTTCCTCACTAAGAAACCACAGAAATGAGAAATAATTATTGATAAAATGCATCTCCTCGTAAAGTACCATTTTCTTTGATTTGCTACTTAAACTAATGGATAGGCAATTTAATAAAAACATTACGCTAGAAACATTTTTTTTCAAACGACCTATATTTTATTTTATAAAGATTTTATTCCAAAAACTGAGCACATTCGCTACGGTGCGGCGAAGAGGGAACGAATGCTCAAGGTTATTTGGTCGGTGTACGGCCTTAATATAAACGTTATCAGGATATTCACATACACATCTTAATTTTCGAACGATTTGTCCACATAAGTAATCCATTACTTAGGTATACAAAATTGTATTCATCACAATCGAACTTATATAATCTTTCGCAGCGGTCGTACCGAAGCAGTCAAAGTATTCGTAATAAACTTTTGCTAGTAGTTGGGTCATATGAATGAAACGTTTCCAGGGGGTAATCTGTGCGTTTCCATTACTTTCCTTATGAATACCTAATACATGTTTGGTATTGATTACCTATATTAAGGAGGAAACCCATCACTTAGCTTCCAAATATATTTGCTTAACAATTTTGCTTGCAATAGGTCGAACGATCTTGCTGAAGGAATGTCACGTTGCTTATTTCTTGACGTCTCTATAATAGACCTGGAGGAGAGCTGTCAAAAAGGCAAGTATTTTATAAAGGCTGATTTTTAGGGTTCCGTAGCCAAAATGGCAAAAACAGAATGTACGTCTGTCTGTCTGTCCGTCCGTATATCACAGGCATTTTACTCAAATCAAAGAAAATTGACGAAATTTGGTGAAAAGGTGTCTTGTAGTAGCCGCTACCTAGTTTGATAGCTAAATAATAAAAAATACTATTTTTGGAGGGGGCACTCCATACATGTAAACAGCAAACATCAACGTGTGGCACAAAATTCGACAGGTCTTTCAAAAATATTTTAAGTTTTTTAATAAACTTTTTTGATTAAGTCAATATTTAATAATCGCTCCGAAAGTTGCATAATTGTGTCCCTCCCTCCCCTCCTTATCTTTTAAACATACTTTAAACTAAAATTATTTCGGACTAGATCGGATATACCGTCATTGAGTTATGGCAGAAAAAAAAGGGCAAGGGAATTCTCAATGAAAGGGCGTAAGTGCCATAAACATACTTTCTTCTGCTGATGCAATTATTTAAGCAGCGGAACCCTACACTGAAAATGGTCCGACCTGCTCTTGCTCGATTTTTTATTTGATATTACGTCACATTTGTGGGGTAAAGAAATACCCTTTCGTCAGTTAGCTGGGTTCCTTAGCGTTTGGCGTACTGGACTTTAATCGGCTACTGACGGCTGTTACAAAGTTATGCTGACTAACTGATGGTAATGTCGGTTGTCCTAAATTTTAAATCACGCATTCGATAGCACGCACAGATCGAGCACGATCAAAGAATACAACTTTAAAGGTTCATTTCCGTGCATCGCGGCCGATCACGAGCCGCGCGCGGCTTACGACAAGGAGCAGACGCGCGCGACCGTTACGACAATAGTCAGAGTGCGCGCGCAGCCTACGTCAGTCGTCGGCCGCGCGCGTCTGTCTCAGACCTCGGAAACGGCGCCATACATTCTCATACTCTGAGCATTGTCGCATCGGCCGCGCGCGTCAGACGCTTGTCGTAAGCCGCGCGCGGCATGCGATCGGCCGCGATGCACGGAAATTAACCTTAACGCGTGACTGACGCGCCTTGTTATTATGCATGACTGACAAACATAAAACTTATTCTGGATTAATATACTGCTAGAAAACTATTTATTAAGTTCTAGAAAACAGTTTCACGATATATTAAAAAAACAATTTGCCTTTGCGCCAAACAAAGTTATTTCTTTACTCCAGTAATGTACCAAAAAAATAGCCTTGTTAAAGTACTTGAATTTTTTTGGCGCTTCCCTCTTGAACTATAAAAATAATAATAATATATCTAATAAATGCTAAACCATTCCACTTCGCTGAAAGCGTTAGCCACAGATTAAACCTATGCAACCGACTAATGTGAGTCTGTGACCTCTGCGTTGCATTAAATCTACGTACAAGGAAAGGTCAGCCATAGTAGCTTTAGTATAAGGCGACCTTTGGGATAGCCAACCACTAGAGAGCGCTGTGAATAGCCACCTTAATGACCTGCACGTTTTAGTAACTAAGAGCTTCATGTGGAAACTTTTAATGTCCTCACTGTGTCACTTTACATTCAAAGTGGGCATTTTGAAATGAAGGGTCAAGGCGGCAACAGTGGTTCACTTTTTTTTGGAAGGCTGTAGTTTCATTTGGAAACTTGTTGAGGAGTTGCAATGAACTCTAATACCTAGTTTAACTAATGTATTTTCATTATTAGAACGAAGTTCCTTATCGCGCGTTGTGAAAGGGGGCTAGACGGAAAAAAGTCTCACGAAAAGTTGTAACGACACTTTTTGACACACACAAGCTGTGCGGCGTGCGCGTAAGATATGAACATCTAATTTGACGAAGAAGTCACCTGTCGATTTGGTCTAGAGGCATAAATTCGGTACACAGTATTGGTGACAATTGTGTAGTTGTGGGTTCGAGCCTTCGGTATACAATCGTCTTTTTGTAAGTTATTTTCGTTTCGTCTTTCTATTTCGCATTGAACAGTGTGGTGTTGCGAAGATAATAAAAAAAAAAAATTAAGTTAAGAACTTCGTTCCATCCGGGTGTCCCTTG
The DNA here is from genome assembly GCA_945859575.2 of Herminia tarsipennalis. Classification (NCBI taxonomy): domain Eukaryota; kingdom Metazoa; phylum Arthropoda; class Insecta; order Lepidoptera; family Erebidae; genus Herminia; species Herminia tarsipennalis. Next base: position 20,098,818 of record OX243841.2, on the reverse strand, counting down.
GCACCTCTCAAGTTTTTTTTATTATAATTAGTTTAATTCTTACTGGCCTGTTGGTCTAGTGGTTAGTGACCCTGACTGCTAAGCCGGAGGTCGAGGGTTGGATCCTCACCCAGAATACAACTTTGTGTGATGAGCACGATGGTTTATCCCGTATCTTGGTGTAATTTATCATATTTAATATGTATGTATGTTTTTAGAAAAATATAAGTATGTATATCAGTTGTCTGGTTGCCATAGTACAAGCTCTGCTTCGTTTGAGATCAGATAATGTTGTGTGAATTGTCCCAAGATATAATTATTATTAATAATAAAATACAACTGTTGGTTATTAATCATATAACAAAAAAAAGCAATATGAGCCACTGTGTACTGGGGTCCGGTACAGTGAATCTGTGTCGAGTACACAGTGGATCACGTAGGTACACAGTGACTCAACATAGATTAAATCTCCGCAAACGCGAAAAGATATGGATAGTTTACAATTTACAGACAAAAAACAACAGGGGCTTACTTGCGCGCCAAAAGAAATCACATTTATCGAAGCATTACTAGGGCTGAACTACGGTTAAAAGCTGTTGTTCATAATCTTAGGTTTAACCTCAACTATCCATAACTAATTCCTCATACTGCATTTCTAGATATGTGACCCTACAACAACTAGTCCGTTGAATGAGATATTTTCCATTTTATATTTACCAAGGCAAATTTCCCACGTCGACGTCGTTTCATCTATCTACTTTGTGATACAATTTAGACTTTTTTAAAAGTAGTTCGTGTATTTTAGACCTAGGTCACCTTAACATAAAGTTCAATATCTTTAAAATATGCCTTTAATTTTATGTACACTCTAACTGGATGTTATTTCAACTGAACAAGTTAAAGTGTAGTCTATATTATGTAATGTAGAAACTAGTAGCTACAAGGAACACACAATTTGTGCCTATAATTTTTGCATAAATAGAAGATATTAAATATCAGGTAGCTCTGTCTAGGGTAAACTAGATGTATCCAGAAAAATCTAGTTTTGAAATAAACTAGTCGCGATTATTAAAAACAAGGATAAAGCAGCTCTCTCCAGAATAAACCATTTCTGCTTAGGAAAAACTATTTCTGCCTAGAGTTAATTATATGTATGTACGAGGTCTGTTCCAAAAGTATTTGACCTGAATTTATATATTGGTTTTTGTTTTTGTAACGCGACTAGCACAGCACAGTCCCCCATGTATCGATCTCGACACTAATTTATTATTATTACGACGCAACCTGTGCAAGCGCATTGCGAACCCCGTGTGGGAGTGAGACAGAGCGCTACTCCGCACATAGATAGGTCACGCACGGCATTGTATCATTGATAGTCGAAAGCCACTACGGATGCCTAGTTTTCGTTCCGTAGGAGATGAGTACAAAGACTGTAGTCATGTATTTATATATTTTAATGTAATATCATTTTATGTTCTGTGCCTTTATATGTTTATCATCTATATACAATTATAACAAAAAATGTTTATTATAATTTACTAACATATTTATTGCGATGTATTATACCTTCATATTATTTATTTAATTATGGATATACCTTAATGGTTTCGGACGTCACTTGGGGTTCACACTGAAAACCAGCGCTGTCTTGTGGCTCATGCCACAATATGGCATTTAAGCTGAGTGGAAACCTCGTTTGTCGCAGATACGACGTGCAAGCACAAACTCAGTGTAATTTTATTTGTTTCTATGAAGCGTATTGTATCTGTGGCAAATAAACGATTTTTCTTTCTTTTCTTTCTTTCTTCTTTCTATTCACGTCACAACACACAGGTGACCTCTATAGGGTACTAACGTCACCAGTCACTCCTATCTTTGAGATGTCTTAGTTGCGCGTTTTGTTGACTGTTTTTTTGCGTTCGTCGGATTTTGTTCGTTGCTTAAAATTACGAGGAGAATCGAACAACGAATTTGAATAAAAAATTGTTTTAATCTCGGTAAAAGTTGTGCGGCAACTATTGAAATGTTATTACTGGTGATGAATCATGGTTATGATCTTGTAACAAAACTACAGTTTTCGATGTGGAAACTTCCATCTTAGCCTCGGCTGAAAAAAGTCCGTCGTGATCAATATTGACTGTTTTTATTTTATTATGAAGACTGTGTGTACCACGAATATTACGAATATTATGTTGAAATTTTAGAGTAACTGCGTGATGTAATAAAAAAACCAGCAAACCAGTGAGTGGCTCATTCATTACGACATTGTTTTTAGCGCATGCATCAAACCTTTTGCTGCAGTATTTATTTATCAAAACACAGCGTTGCACATCTTTGCCAGCTTCCATACAATCCCGATACAGATCCTTATCGTTTTTGGCTATTTTCTCATTTAAAAATGCCTCTTAATAACTTTTTTAAAATTAACCGCCTTCAAAGAAAAAAAAAAACAAGCACATCACCGAATGCAAATTTCGCCGACTCATTCCTATGTTTTAGTCTATATCTCTAGTGTTTTATAAGCTAGGACAACGTTTTATGCACTAAATCCTTCCCACAAAAATATGCAGTAGAATAGCGAAAACCCGTTTAAATCGGATCACGAGCTTTTGAGAAAATGGCGAACATACCTACATACATTTATACATACGGGTCAAACAGAGAATCACCTTTTTGAAGGCGGAACGGCGGAACCACCTTTTTGAAGGCGGTTAAAAGCACCGATTCGACGTAAAGAGACTGTTGAAACTAATACGACGATTGCACTGAAAGCGATTCCATAAACTGACTTTCAAGACTGCTTTAGAAAAAGGAAACATCGATATGAGCGTATTGTTCAATTAAATGAGGACTACTTTGAAAGATGCCACCAAGTGAATAACGAAGAATAAGTCAACCGCCGAAAAATCGAGGTAAGACGGACACTTTTGAGAACGGCTATGTACCTAGTTCCATAATACTCAACAAACCTAATTTAACTTTAAAATTGGTAAGGACTGTCACAATATTATAACATTGCGGACAAACGCATATACGCTAAAAAAACATTATTTTATTAATGATTCATTCAAAATTACGTACTTTAGCTAACAATACCGCGCAAGTCGAAAAATGGCAATTTTACTTTATACAACAAACTTCAAAAATAAAACCATTTGCTGAACATAAAATGAAATAAAGCTCGAACAAATTAAAAAGTCAACAGCAATATTTCTGCACAAGCCTACCTACCAAACAGTTTGTAGTACCAAACAGTTTGTAGGGAAATAGTTTGTAAAATTGCAAATCTCAGCGCTCTCTGCACTTGACCCGATTGCCGTCCGGATAAGATTTCCTGCACCACTTACTACGCCGCCATTTCAGCGATAGATTGCATCGATTTATGCTAAATATAACATTAACATCACAAACGAAGTTAGGAACATATACGTCGTGTCGCTTATAATATGTACGTATGTAGATGGTCCTACGGATGAAATTCCATGATGGTAAACGGTTAGACCGAGTTCATATCGATGGAGGAAAACAAAAAGTAACTGAAACATAACTTAATATTTTGGCCAAAATGACATATCAGTTGTTTTTGATTCGGCAAAATATAAATTTCAACCATAAAGGCGTTTCAGTTGTATTTTACGATGGAAATGGTTATCTATACTAATATAAAGTTTGTTTAAACGCGATAATATCAGGAACTATTGGTCCGAATTGAAAAATTATTTTACTGTTGGATAGCCCATTTATCGAGGAAGGTTATAGGTTATAACATCACGCTGCGACCTATAGGAGCCGTGCTGCAATGAAAAATGTTGCAAAAACGAGGAAAATTTAAGCAAACGAAACTGCGCGGGTCAGATAATTGGATATATGTAAAGGGTGACCTCTATATGTAAAGTCGACTTATGTAGAGGACGGCATCGAATCCGCATGAGCTCTCGATTGCGAATTCGATGTCGTAACTACTAAGTTACCGCCTCCGCTTCTGGAAATATTCGAAATCAAAATACATTATTCAACAAGAATCAAATTTCGCAGATTTGTGTCCGTAGTTCTAACCTAAAGAGATAGGTATCATAAACTTCTCTGTTTCACAAAATGACAGTTGTTGATACATTCAAAGCGCCGTTATTATAATAATCTTCAAGACATACTATATAAAACACAAAAACTGTTATCTCAACGTTCGCAAATGTACCAAACTTCCTTTATTTCTTCGAAATTATTGTCTAAATATTGCGAAAGCATTTCATCATACAAAACAACAAGGGAAATAAAAGCGAATGGTGTCGTAAAGTGTCAAACTTTCCTTCAAAGTTATATTCCAATGTGTCGGCTGTTTACCCGCCTACGAAGTTACGAACAAGGAAGACCTTCTAGGGAAGTACCTACGTGAAATATGTATGATATCGATTTTAGTAGGACTCATAGAACTAGCACTGGGATGTAAGGGGGCGCATCACCATCTTTCGCTCCAAGCCAACCTCACCTGCACGCGGTACATCCTGCTGTACAACGAACGAGGCTCTGGCGACCGGCTGGTGGCGGTATAACCATCCCAATTTAAGGCGTAGCTAAAGTAACAGGTCAGTGACGGGCAGCAGCGTCACTGATGCGAGAGCTACGCCCTGCGATCGCCAACCCGCCTGCCCAGCGTGGCGATTATGGGCATTACCCCCATATGCACCAAGCACAAAAGCCACGGCCCCCAGTTCCCGGCAGTCACGCTATTCCTGGACATGGTAGCGTCCACGGTAACGGCGTGGCGGGGGGTGCTAAGAATCTCCGGGCTACGGAAGGCCACCACAACCGACTGACCCTGGCGACGTATAACGGACGCACGCTACGGCTAGACTCGCATCTGGCACAACTTGAGGTGGAACTTGTAAAGATTAGGTGGCATATCCTCGGGTTAAGTGAAGTCCGAAGAGAGGGAGAGGACACCATAACCCTCGAGTCAGGCCACCTTATGTACTTCCGCGAGGGAGACCAACAATCCCAAGGTGGTGTTGGGTTTCTGGTAAATAAGTCCCTTTCTGACAACGTTGTGGAAATGTCTAGCGTGTCGAACAGGGTAGCGTACCTCATTATCAAGCTCACCGAGAGGTATAGCCTCAAGGTAGTGCAAGTGTACGCACCGACCTCGGCACATCCAGACGACGAAGTGGAGGATATGTTCGATGACATATCGAGGGCCCTCCACTCCACCACTAAGACCCACTACAACGTTGTTATGGGGGACTTCAACGCTAAAGTGGGAGTACAAAATTGCAGCGAATTGGTAATAGGATCCCATGGATTTGGAAGCAGAAATCATAGGGGGCAAACTTCCTCGAACGGGAGGGGCTCTTCTTGATGAACTCCTTTTTCAAGAAACGGCCCCAAAGGAAGTGGACGTGGCAAAGCCCCGACACTATGACGAAAAACGAGATCGACTTCATCATGACGGACAAAAAGCATATATTTAGAGACGTCACCGTGATCAACAGGTTTAATACCGGTAGTGATCACCGACTTGTCCGAGGCTCTCTGAATATCGACTTCAAGGCGGAACGTGCCCGTCTGATGAGGTCCAGGCTCCGACCTACTTTGCTCCAAACCATGATAGGATCCGAAGCGTTCCAGTCAAACCTGGATAACCGATTTGCTGCCATGGAAACCACAACAGACGTAAACCAGAAGCTCGTAAATGTGGTTCGGGTACTCAGGGAAGAAGGTACGAGATTTTGTGAAATGCAGCGTAAGGGCAAGAAGTCAAAGCTTTCGGAAAGGACTTTAGGTAATGAAGGAACGACGTGAAAACCCACCTGTCACTTCGTCGGAAAAGCGCGCTCTAAACCAAGAGATCAACAAGCTTATACGACACGACTTTCGGTGCTCCAACACTCTTTTGATTAAAAGAGCGATCGAGCAGAACCGGGGGTCAAAAGTGTTCGTACAATCTCTTGGAAGAAGCCACCTGACGAAGTTGACCACAACAAGTGGAGAAGTCGTTTCCTCGAAGCCGGCAGTCCTCTCCGAAGTGGAAGGCTTCTATGGCCGGCTATACGCTTCGCATGCATCTCGACCTGATCCAGAAGATGAGGGTCCTAGAGCCACTCTAACACGCCACTACACCGAAGACCTGCCAGAAGTCAACATTGACGAAATCGTGCTGGCTCTTAGACAGCTAAAAAATGGAAAAGCCCCTGGAGAGGATGGCGTTACAACAGAGCTGTTAAAGGCTGGAGGTAAACCCGTACTGAGGGAGCTCCAAAAGCTCTTTAATGCTGTCCTATTCGAAGGGAGAACTCCGGAGGCGTGGAGTAGAAGCGTAGTCGTCTTGTTCTTCAAAAAAGGAGATAAGACCCGGCTGAAGAACTACCGACCTATTTCTCTTCTGAGCCACGTCTATAAGCTGTTCTCAAGAGTCATCACGAACCGCCTTGCGCGAAGACTTGACGAATTCCAACCACCGGAACAGGCTGGATTTCGGAGCGGATATGGCACCATAGACCACATTCACACAGTGCGGCAGATTATACAAAAGACCCAAGAGTATAATCAGCCCCTGTGCATAGCATTCGTGGACTATGAGAAGGCCTTTGACTCGATTGAAATCTGGTCCGTTCTGGAGTCTCTGCAGCGATGCCAAGTTGATTGGCGATATATCCAAGTGATGAGATGTCTCTACGAAGCCGCAACAATGTCCGTCCAAGTACAGAATCAGGAAACAAAACCTATACCATTGCATCGAGGAGTGAGGCAAGGGGACGTTATCTCCCCGAAACTGTTCACAAATGCAATGGAGGATATGTTCAAGACGCTGCACTGGAAAGGGCGGGGCATCAACATCAATGGTGAATACATCTCTCACTTGCGATTTGCAGATGACATTGTCATTATGGCGGAAACGCTGCAGGACCTGCAACTGATGCTGAATGACCTGGCTGACTCCTCTGTACGCATCGGCCTACGGATGAACTTGGATAAAACCAAGGTCATGTTCAATGAACATGTACTACCGGAACCGATAGCGGTGCACGGCGCCGTTCTCGAAGTTGTTCAAAAATATGTGTACCTCGGGCAGTCATTGCAGTTAGGTAGAAACAACTTCGAGGACGAGGTGAACAGGAGAATTCGGTTGGGTTGGGCAGCGTTTGGTAAGCTACGTCAAGTCTTCTCATCGTCGATCCCACAATGTCTAAAGACTAAAGTCTTTAATCAGTGCGTCCTACCCGTCATGACATACGGAGCCGAAACGTGGACACTGACGGTACGGCTAGTCCACAAGTTCAAAGTCGCTCAGCGGGCTATGGAAAGGGCTATGCTCGGAGTTTCTCTTAGGGACAAAATCAGAAATGAGGTGATCCGGCAGAGAACCAAAGTTATCGACATAGCCCACCGGATTAGCAAGCTGAAGTGGCAGTGGGCTGGCCATATTTGCCGAAGAACCGACAACCGTTGGGGTAAACGAGTTCTTGAGTGGAGACCACGGCACGGCAAACGTAGTGTAGGACGCCCTCAGGCCAGGTGGAGTGATGATTTACGCAAAACGGCTGGCAGGAGCTGGATGCGAGAAGCCGAAGATAGAACAAAGTGGCGTGCAATTGGAGAGGCCTATGTCCAGCAGTGGACTGCGATAGGCTGATGATAACATAGAACTAGCACTTATATTTCAGCAGGTGCCTTTCTAGTAGGTATACGAAATGAAGAACGAAATCATAAGTATTAATTGTCTATTTACACAAAGGTGTTGTCTATTTATAATTGTCTACTGATATAATAAAATTATAATCTAATTCACACCCTACTTACTAGCTAAATAAATAAAAAACTATATCATATAGGTATACTAGCTGACCCACGCAACTCCGTATGCGTAAATTTTCACTCATAATTAAACAAAAATACTTTACAACCTATTGTCATACCTACCAAATATATAAAAAAAACATTAAAATCGGTCGAGCCGTTTAAGAGGAGTTTGAACACAAACGCCGTGACATGAGATTTTTATATATAAGAAAATAAATATCGTCTATACTGATATTATGAAACTGAAAAGTCTATTTGTTTTCTTCAAAAAATATGAAGGCTGTAGGCTATATAACATTACGCTACGATCAGTAAGAGCGGAGCGGCAATGAAAAACGTTGCAAAAACGGGGATAGCATACGAAGTTATGCGGGTCAGGTAGTTTTTAATACACTGCGACAAATACACTTGGGGTTCGTAATTACCAGGTATTTTGTTGTAAGTCGAAATCAAGTGCATTTACTTTGATGATTCCTACTAATATTGTTTGTTTTTTAGAATTTTTAGTTCATCTTTCTATCACCCAGGAACAGTACGATTTTAATATTCGACACATTTTAAAACCGAGATTTATCAGGAAGGAATAATAAATATTAAAAATATAATAAAATTTGTCGATAAATTTATCGATAAAGCCAACAGTTCATGCCTAAAATAGAGCTGAGTTTACTTATTTATTCTGTGTTTCAGTAACGTATTTCTAAGCCGACCGATACAATAGATGTTGACCCTTCAGGTTCGGGTCAATGACCGATTGCCTCCACCAAAGTGATCGAAATTAGAATAATCGGATTTAACGTTTGTCTAGTGAGGCGGAATTCGACGTCTTGGTATTATGGAGACAGACAATAATTTGAATTCGTTATATACATTTTAAGAGTTATATCTTTTAAAGAATATACTGAGTAAATGTACTTCATAATCTGACGACACCAGACTAGAGCAAATACAGAATAATTCTTGACGAAATTACATATATAAAGCAAGTAGGTAGGTACTATAAATGTAGCCTAAAGTGACATAAAAAGGAAAAAATCCGGACTACCTTAAAAGCTTTAACTTGAAAAGTTGAGATCTTAAAAGTGTAAGGCTTTCATTTAATTAAATTGTCCTCACCGCTTCAGTAAGTTAAGCTAAGCTGAGATTTTGTATGTAAAAGTACCAACAATGAATAGAAAATAAAAACAATACCAAGTAACACAAAATATAACGTAATACAAAAGTAGTACCTACACAATACTTAGCTTTCTTTCTACAATTTTGTACGCGGCTAAAATCTGTCACCTCTTGTCTCCCTTTAAGAGATAATTTAGGGGTTAAATATACCTAAGCAAATGTTGATTAAGTAGGTACATAGGCTAGACTTGTTACCACATAAACGTAAAACGTATCATTGCCTATACAAAACTACATAAAATGAAATAATAGGTACTGTGACCATCACATAAAATTGAATAATAACATAAAAATAATATAGCTATTCACTTAAGTTGTACTAGATGTTATTCCAGTTAAGAGTCACCATCGGCATCTTAATACGCTAGGGATTATATTAGTAATATTGCAAGCAACGACATTAATGACCTACTTGCTGAATACGAAGAGCAGGGGAGATGGGCATACATATTTATAGGTTAGAATATTTCTTTATTAATCAAAAACTGTTGTTATAGTATTCATTACAGGCCTACAGTTAAATAAAATCTTCCAGTGTGACGCCGGCTCACACTTTGCCCCAACGTAGGTCCCAACTACTATGTTTTTCCCGTTTTTGCAACATTTCTCGTTTCTGCTCCGCTTCTGTTAGTCGTAGCGTGATATTATATAGCCTATAGCCTTCCTCGATAAATGGGCTATCCAACAGTGAACATTTTAAATTCGGATCAGTAGTTCCTGAGATTACCGCGTTTAAACAAACAAATAAACTCTTCAGCTTTATAATATTAGTATAGATAACGCTCGTCCCAATGTTTGGCACCAATGCTATTACCAGGTCCACACGTTAGACGCGTTGGGACTGACATTAGGGCCAACGTGTGGAGCCGGTGTGACAGTTATTAAATAAATACATGTCATGCTCACTTGGAAGAAAGAGTTGTTTTTTTATACTGGATATTTTATGGTGGATACGATGGTATCACAACCAAAATAATCAAATCTGTATCATATATCATAGCGCCCATACTCAGCTACATTTTTAACGCATGCATAGAATGGGGCGTATTTCCAGAGCGACTAAAACTCTCTGTAATAAAACCTTTACATAAGAAAGGTGACATAGAGGACCAAGTTAATTATAGACCGATTGCCTTACTTCCAATATTTTCAAAAATATTGGAAAAAGTCATTTATAATAACATGTACTCATTTTTAGAAGAAAATATTATTTTAGTTAATGAACAATACGGCTTTAGAAAAAACAAAAATATTAACATGGCAATTTATAAATTAAATGAAAAAATCATTAGCAATATAGACAATAGAAAACCTGTAGCAGCTCTATTCATGGACATGAGCAAAGCTTTTGATTATGTCGACCGCAATAGACTTTTAAATAAGCTAGAAAGATATGGCATTAGAGGTAACGCTCATAGCCTCTTAAAATCATATTTGACAGATAGGAAACAAATCACATCCATCAACAAGATCTGTATTAAATCTAAAACCGAAAAATCATACATTTCCAGGCAAAGACTAACAAAGTACGGAGTACCTCAAGGTAGTATACTGGGACCACTACTTTTTCTAATTTACATAAACGATATGCCTAGCGTAACATATCATTCAATGGTATTATTTGCAGACGACAGTACTGTACTATTCAGTTCCAATAATTATGTAACACTCGAAAGAGAGATTAATAACTGTCTTAAATCATTGGTTGATTGGCTAACGGCACATAATCTTCGGATAAACCTAGACAAAACTAAAATAATGTCATTTGAACAAAAGACAAATCACGTAAAACCACGGATAACATAATTATGATGATAGAGTTATTTCCGAAGCAAAATCAACTAGGTTTCTAGGACTCGAATTAGACAGCGATATGAAATGGAAAACTCAAACGGATAATGTTACCAAAAGACTAAGTCAGTACTCATATGCTCTGTACAATTTGTCTAAGATAGTAAACCAGGAAACTCTACTTACAGCATATCATGCATACGTCACATCCACTTTGCGATATGGCATCATATACTGGGGCAATTCTACAAATATTGAGACTGTATTTAAAGCCCAAAAGAGATGTCTTAGATCAGTATGTAGAATAAAAAGTACAGACAGCTGTATACCTCACTTTATAAGGTTACGTATATTAACACTGCCATGCCTATATATGTATATGAAGTAGTAATGTTTGTTAAAAACAATCTTCACCTATATGACACACTAAACAGTACAAGGAATAGCTATAAAATTCGACATAGACAACATAAAAAGGCAATATACGATAAAAACTTTTTAGGCATGGCACCAAAAATATATAATAAATTACCTAAATATATCTTGGAAAATAGTAATATAAATTTGTTTAAGAATAATGTAATTAATCTTTTACTAAATAAGGCATACTACACTGTTAAGGCTTATGTGTCGGATAATAATTATCAGCATATAATATTGTTTAATTTGAACCTTGTTTTTATTATTTCTTAATTTAATCTATTGAAATTGTATTAATTGAAATAATTTGAAATTTTGGTGTATTCAATTCTGACATTCTTAGAGCTAATTTTGTATACCTTAACGGTAGGACATAGTGCACTACACCATGTAACAAATATCATCTGTAACTTACCTATGATCCACAAATAAATAAATAAATAAATAAATAAAATACTATGAAATGAAGAGACGCACAGGTCGTGCGCCTGAAGGCCAGCGTAGCGGCCTAGTTTTGCTAAGATCTGAATGTCGCCGCACCGCGCTCCTCATTTAAGAGACATTCGCTCGTAAATTTCATTTGGCACAGTAATTACACTTGCTACAGTGCTCTTCAACCGAAAGACAGTGATGCGTTAACATTACCTAGGTACCTATTTCACGGATAAATAACTGACACGACATTGTTGTGGTACCCACCAAGACGACCTATGGCTTAGACCTTCCACTACTTACATTGCTATTTATATTTTTAGCAGTTTATATAATTACTAGCGGCCCGCTCCGGTTTCGCACGGGTATAAAATATATAGATGTTATTATACATATAAACCTTCCTCTTCAATCCCTCTATCTATTAAAAAAAACCGAATCAAAATCCGTTGTGGAGTTTCAAAGATTTAAGCATACATAGGGATATAGGGACAGAGAAAGTGACTTTGTTTTATGCTATGCTAGACGTTTGTACCTTTACACACTCCACGCACAACACAAAACGTTTACTTATATTGCCGTATACAGATATACCTACTGACCCACGCAACTCCGTATGCGTAAATTTTCACTCATAATGACTCCTACCAAATACTAACATTTAAACTTTCGCGTTGCATGATTATAACTATTTATTATCCGGGAATTAACGCGCATTGTTTACCTTAAAATAAACATGGACAAAATCAGTGTAGTGTGCAGTGACCCTGACTTTTCGAGAAGTAAAAAAGTGAGGGTGGATGAAGATTCATCGGCCTGACGGAGTCTTAACATCGCTGGGACAGTCCGCTTGTGACCACGGCCGGTGCAACCTGGTCGAAACGTCAAGCAATTTTAAGGTAAACAATGCGCGTTAATTCCCGTATAATAAATAGTCCTACCAAATATGCAAAAAAAACATTAAAATCGGTCGAGCCGTTAAGGAGTTCGACCACAAACACTGTGACACGAGGTTTTTATATAGATATTCCAAAACACACATATGTAATAATAATAACCTGGGACAACTCACACAACGCTATATGATCCCAAACTAAGCAGAGCTTGCTAAGCTGAACTATGGAAACCAGACAACTGATAAACATACTTATATATTTCTAAATATATACATATTATAGATAAATAACACCCAGACACAGAATAAACCATCGTGCTCATCACACAAAGTTTTGTCCTGGGTGGGGATCGAACCCGTCGTGGGTTCGATCCCCACCCAGGACAAAACTTTGGGCTGAAAAAAACAAAATGATTCTCTCAATAATATAAGAATCATTATCTTCGTGTTTTATGGGACATAATTGTTATTGTTACCAATAAAACATTTTCCAATCGATTAGGGATGTAATTGCCTGTGACGGTTACAACGTGATCGGGAAACGAAGGTAGGCTGTTCTATTGCTAAGAATACCTTTTGTGTTTTTATAAATCAGACGTAGGAGTTCAGAGTACGTCAAATATTCTCCTAATATTGCGTAATTACCTAAATATTGACGGAAAAGTTGAAAGCTTTTTTAGGGTTCCGTAGCCAAACTGGTAAAAACGGAACCTGTATAGTTTCGTCATGTCAGTCTGTCTGTCTGTCGGTTTGTCTGTCCGTCCGTATGTCACAGGCATTTCATTCAAAGACTACACGATAAAAAATGATTAAATTTGGTGAAAAGGTATCTGGTAGGAGCCGCTACTTAGTTTAATAGTTAAATAATAAAAATATATATTTTTAGGGAACAGAAGCTGTTTTTTTTGAGCAAACATCAACCTGTGACACATTATTCAACAGGCAATTTAAAAACATTTTAAGGTACTTTACCTTAAATTATTTACGTGATTAAGACCCTTAAGCCGTGTGGTGCCGGCTTAAGAATAGTACCACCCCATCTCTACCCGTGGGTGTCGTCAAGGCGACTAAGGGATTTCACCCCGGAGGACGGGCAGCAGCGTCCTCTGCGTACTTAAAGCCCTACTGCGATCGCCAACCCGCTCGCCAAGCGTGGCGATTATGGCAATTACCCCCAGGATCTCCATACTAGTAGGTTCTACTGGGGAGACCCGTGCCCAGCAGTGGGCCATCTTATGGGTTGATATGTAAGACCCCTAAGATTTTCTATAATAGCCCATTCAGAGTAGACACGACCTTTGCTGATTAAAGAACACGATTTAGAAGAAGATTCTATGATGTCAGTTCACTTTGAGAAATTACTCTTGTAAAACTCAATTAAAAATGACCATTTTATTCTCAATGCCAGACATTAAGACAATATTTGCCATCGTAATCAGCAATCTAAGTAACTTTGAACTAAACAATATTATTACAACTTCGTTAATACTCTTCAAGTAGGTAGGTTCTATATAAGTACCTACTTACGTATTTATTTTTGGTTAAGTTCGAATACTGAATATTGTCTGTTCTTTTCTCGGGCTTTGCCTATTGTTTGCAAACAGGCATTACGAGTAAATGTAGAATCGACTTTTCACAAGTGTAGTATTTTGCTTCCTAAGTGGATAAATCATTTTTATTATTATACTTTTATTGTTAATCAGACCAGACCAGTGTCTGGTCGGATGTCGGAGTTTGCACTTCACTTTTGTGAGTTGTCCATTCGATTTAAAATTGTGCTTTATCTCGATAATCCATGTCATCGTCACCGCTGCATCAAGAACGCCTGAGTCCATTCAATCTTCTTTAATCAATTAAGTAATAAAATGAAATGAAATTTAAGTGTTTGTTTTTAATGTCAAATATTTTTTTTTACTAAACGCTTCACTGTCAGACAGCTGCGGATAAAAGGAGGAACTTTAAAGCTAACGTTTATAGGGATAGAGCGGCACTGCAACTCCACGCGGATGAAATCACGAGCACCTATCTAAATAAACCTATAAATACAAGGGTCAAATAGAACATAAAGTCTGTCGTGTTTCAGTTTCGATGTAGGTAACTAACTTCTAGTTTATTGAAATCGAACAATACGCCTACAGACCAACCTAGCAGTTTCCGTACTGTAAACAATGGTAACTCTCTCTTTGTGCATTTCAACCTACTGTTACCCGTGTTATTAACAACCTAACTACCAGAGTAGTAGCACGAGAAATTAGTTGGTTTGTTTGTTATGGACTATGTTTGAAACAACTGGGCTGATTTTAATGAAATTGGAGGCGTACCTCAAAGTTTGGGAAAGGAGATACCTAAGCATTAACGATTATCAACAACCAGTATTTAATAAATTTTGATACATACCTACAAGACAAGTAATAACTTGAAGTAATTGCATATTTGAAAGATATAAAAATTTGAAGTCCAGACTCAGGAATCGAACCCGAGACTTCCGTAGCCAAACCGGGGCCAGAAGCGAACTACCTATCTGGACTATGTTACTAGACCTAAATTTTTTCTATCCCTTGATACTCGCGAGTTGGGCCCTCGCATGCGCCATCTAGTCGGTAGTTAAAGAACAATCACGGCTTTTGTTATTACTTCGTTACAGAGAGCATTTTAACAAATTATGATGTCGCAGGCCGAATATTGAAGTAATTTTTTTTGGCATTTCTTGTCAATTACTTTACAAATACAATAATTGCATATTTGATAAATAGCCGTGATTTTTGTTGAACAACTAGCCTTCGCCCTGTGAATCATATCACTGTAAGAATCTTCCTAAAGCTGCCAACATTAGGACTACTACAGAGGTTAGTGCGTTCAAACAAACTATACTCCATCATTATATTAGTACCTACCTATAAAAAATAGCCACGAAATCGGGTAAAAGATTAGGGACTTTTGACCTGACTGCGCGACGCTAAGGAGGATAATGTGTTTATAGTCCATGTATATATGACATATATATGTATGTGTGTTCCTTACTGGCAGTATATAGACCAAACGCAGTTACAGTTAATTAAGACTTACAACGAAGTACCTCCTAAAACTTTTAATTAAAAAAATAAATGCCCACCTGCTTAAAAAAAGATGCAAAAACAAGGTACCTTATATTATGCAGTAGTAGTCATTAATGAATCCCAGTGAACTTACTAAACTGCCTTGTAAGCATGCGGGTTTTAAATGCATTATTTGCTACTCAATATCCATTCCGATCGAAGTCAACTTTCGCTTTGTGAAACCAAAAACTCAAGTGTTCTTGACACCGAAGATGTCTAACTTTGGAGATCAGAAGAAAGCCTTGTTAACGAGTGTTTGCATCTTGTTGAATATTGGAGGAAATCGGTTGATTCTACTTTAAATTTTTGAAGAGATTTTATGCAGTATCATGAGTATATAAAATGTAGAACCTATATTCAATTAATTCGTTTATCGGAGACCGTAACAAACACCTAAAAATACAGATGCACTGATATCCGAGGTAGCCTCATTGGCACAAAATTGGAAAATGATAATGGAATCTCAGAAAAATTAAGTGAAATCCCCAAATATTATAGGCATGTAGATATACTGTATTAGAGCAGTGTTCCGCAAACTTTTTGTGTTCAAGGTACAACTACCAAGTCAAAAAAAATTGGCGACACACCATAGAACAAAATACAATGGTTTTTTTTATGTTTCAATGTCATTAGCCGGCTTTACACCAGGCGCACAGGCTCGCCCGGCAGCCTTGATGTTTGGCTCGCGGGCGTGGCCTCGCGAGGCAGCCTTAGTAGTTTGCCCGCAAAACACAAAGGCGTGCCTCGCGAAGCAGATCAATCCATCAGTAGCCCACGAGCTTTCAAAATTGACAGTTTTAGATTCTGCTGCTACTTTCATAGCAGCTTATTGTTTAAGAAAAAGGAAATATTTCTGATTAAATTTTCCATTTTTCTACGGCACACCAACTGACGGCCACGGCACACTAGTCTGCCGCGGCCCACACTTTGCTGAACACTGTATTAAAGCACATTTATTTTTAAGTTGTTCAAATATTTGCTCCTGGGAGTCATCTCATTTTTTTTATGATTATATCCGTGGCACCTGCACTGCCGATATAGTTTTGCATAATCATATATGCAATTGTGATTAAAAAATCGCTATTTAGTTATATGCCATTTACTAAAAAAACGTGAAAATAAAAAAAAAATAAAAAAACCGCGGGATGAGAAAATAAAATGATACGACTAATATACCAGACACACACATCATACTAATGTTTAATTTCAATGAAATAAATAAAATTACATTTAATCTTATAAGAAGAATAGTCTCCTGCTTGTTTATTAATTTGAAAAGCGTTCAAATGTCATAAATTATAATTATTATGGTTTACGCCTAAGAATAGGACGAAACTGTACAATGCCTTTAATTAACAGAGTAAGAATATGTCGGTAACTATATTAGAACCGGGTGCGGGTACCTCTTGCGGGGTGTAACACAATTGTAAGGGATTTAATAATGTTCCAGTCGTGTATGTAAGACAGTGTCACAAAATACACAGTCACAGAAGGCCGGCTCAAAGGTCAACAACAAGTCCATCGCACATCTACGGACAATCTGAACTTTCAATATTGGAGGCGTGGAACAACGACTTTCACCCATCTGGGTCCTTATTCACTGTTTTTTTTTTTCAATTTTGCGGCAAGACCGCGCGAATTGATGTCCGATGATGCATTTCTAAGTGCAGCTCTCTATAAACCATTATGTCAAGATTTTGACAGTTAAAAGCGCGGGCTTGACGCGAAAACGAAAAAAAGATAGTGAATAACCCTGATAACCAGATGAGACATATTTTTTATCAAATGTTATCGATTTATAAACACGACTGTGATAGCTCGAAAAGTGTTCATGGTTAATTATATTTCGATTTTAAAACCTCAAAGCATGATAAAGATTTTTACAGGCAAGCTATTCGATTATTTTTGTAATTAAATTACTTTCGATACCAATTTTTATTGGTTATCAGATCGGCGTAGTTACGTCTATTGCCTGTTCATACCTTGCCAGGTAGCTATAAACATAAATAAGTTGGCAAACCTACCTAAACATAAACTCCATGTTAAAAACTATCAGTTGAAACTAAATTTGTAGTTAACAAAAGCGTGAGTAGAAAAAAATTGCCATGATCATTTTTTGATAGACAAGCTACCATAGCCGTGTTTTTAAGTCAACAAAGTTTGATACAACATTTGTCGCAGATGGGTGAAAGTCGATGTTCAGCGTCTCTTAGGCCATTGCGCTGTTACTCGAACGGGTTCGACCGAGATCTCCGTACGTGTGTCTATGTGTACGTGAACTTGTTTTGGCTCTTTGTCGGGAGCCTAGGGAGCCAGCCGTCTTTCTGTACCTACCTACCTATGTTTTCTGTGACAGTGTGATGGCACCTTAACCACATAAACTAGTGGTGAATGGACACGTGCAAATGAGCAATCTTATAACCCAATCTTCTAATTTTCGATTTAAAATCACGTTTGGAAGTTGGACCTACGTTCTCCTGAAAGCCTTGAAAATCATTTTTTACAACAAGTGAAAATTATAATTTAAACAAACATTTTTGTACAACCCTAAAGAAAATGGTTGTCTGTAAAGTACCGACTGTACCTGTAACCGTAAACCGTTATGGATTATAATTTTACGTGATAACATAATAAACAATTCACTGTTGCTTAGCAACCATACCTGTGAGAGTTTTAGCGGACCCAGGAGCATGCACCCGACGGCCACAATACTTCAGCCTATCAGCAGGCGGAACGTGACTGTGACAGTTTTTCGTGCGTGCACCCGGTCATCGATTTATAAGACGATATCACGTCAAACATAAGGACACTCCTACGACACCTCACGTAACAAAATCCGTCAAGCCATTTGGACAGGTATACTCGTCGCGTGCCAAAGAAATGGACATATACATACCTACCTATATATATAAAATATTCTCCTTTTGACACACTTTTTAGATAGAGATTTATGCGATTATATGTATCTCTATATATTATTTACCTACTTTACAATTGCTATACGTTTAGAACAGGTTGCACTTGTCGTGAATTCGTGATCTTTACCCAAAAAGTAGAAAAAAAAATTGTAGGTATCTAAATTAATGCTTTTCAGCATACAATAAAACCAAAGGTTAGATGCAAACGCCTTCAAACGCAAAAAGCACTGGAGTTGAAATAAATCAAAATGTATGGGAAATTGCAGAGAAAATGTTCAGTTAAAAGCCTTACAGAGCCTCCACCTGGCACGTTATCCGCTTCATTAACGATTCTGTCAGCGTGGCTTGCGGCGGCGACACAGAATACCCATCGAACGTGAACGTTCCAGTTTCGTCCTACAGCTATTGAAAACTGTAGGTAACTGGTTGAAATATTATGTTATTAACTGATTTTAGCTCGTGACAGCTAATTAAATAGTGATTAGGAGTATTTTATCTCCATCCTCATGCAAATGGGGGGCTACTTTTAAACGAAGCTTTTACCTTCACCGAATTTGATTAAATGTCAACTTTGAATGTTGCTCAAAAGTTTGTCTCTAATTTTATTTTGATTTGATTTTTTTAAGTAAAGATTCTTCGTGACGAAAAATGGTTATTATTTTTGTAAGTAAAGATTCGACGTGACGAAAAATGACTGCCTCTTTGGCACGGTGGGAATGTGTCTGACTGCTACGCAAGAGGTCGTGGGTTCGATTCCCACACGGGACACCACTTTGTGTGTTCCACAAATAGTTATTCCGGGTCTGGGTGTCATTTGGGTGACTTGTATGTTTGTAAAGTCCCCCGCGACACAGGGCGGGACGTCTTTTATAAAAAAAAAATATTTTCTTTCTTTTGATGTCAGAATTAATATTTTATAATTAATAATTCGTTACCCGTACTTTGGCCAATACTTAAGTACATATAGTTTTTTCCCTTGTTGTAAGTAGATGCCCCTACTATGTTGTACCCACTAAGGCTCACAAGTTCCAACTTTTTAATCATATAATTTGCATCAGTCAATAAAGTTTATAAACTTTCAAACATTATAAAATTGACAATTTGAAAAGAGTGGCCGCGAGTTTTTATTGCCATGTCCTTTTCTCCGGCTTTACCTATTATTTGCGAACTTGGCATTACATGTACATGTCGCAAAACTGGCAAGCGTTTGAGATGTCGCGTTAGTACTAAACACTACTTGCGGCTCGTCTGTCGGAAAATCATCTTACGCTAGGTAGGAAACATAAGGAACTTCTACGCAAAATTTCAAACTTTTGTTTGAAGTGGCTTTGGCTTGGTACAGTCAATTAATATCTCCTTTTGTAAATAGATTATCAAAAGCTACAGACTCCGGCTATATGTTAATTCATCAGGTTTAATACATCTACTACCAAAATTTTATGAAAATTATTTCCCTGGTTGGCCGTGAAAACGTAACGTCCAAAGTTTTATAACCTCCCTTCCCATAAAAAAATATGATAGGGTCATAACTATTCGACGTTTTGTCCCTTTTTATTTAAAATTGAATGATGCAGGAGGGAATGAGACAAACAATATTCAAATGCAGTAATATTTTATGATAATGGTGTTAGTAAGTGGGTTGGGTGGTTCCTAAGCATGAAAATGATTTAAAACAGTTTATTTGTTTTCTTTGCTTCGGCCCCGTAACGAATAGAGAGACCGTTGACATACGATAACTTGCCATAAAAACGAAGCCATTAAAGAAAATAGAGCACTTAAAAGTTGATTATAAAATTATAAATAATCATCAAAATAAAAATCAGCTCTCTTTTCGGCTCAATATTCAACTCCCATTTCTTATACAACGCGATTATTGAATTTCACACACAAATTATGAAAAATAGGTTTTATTTATGTCCATTTTTCTTTTTGTATAAATTAGATATATGTACCTATATTTTGCGTGTAAAGTTACTTATAAATTATATTCTTTCTTTTTTTATAAAATATGTTTAGAAAAGCGTTTTTAAACGAGAACAAAATGTGAAAGTATATCAGTTTTTTTTAATAAGACGACTCCCGCAGTAGTTTAAAAGACCTGTTTCGCGGGGGACTTTACAAACATTCAAGACGGTCACAAATGACACCCAGACTCGGAACAACAATTTGTGGATCATACAAAGTGGCGTTCCGTTTGGGAATCAAACCGGCCACAGAGGCAGCCCCCCCCACCACGCCACAGAGACAGTCAAACTCGGTTGTCAGATAAGACGGTATGTACCTAGTCTAGCCATAAATATTGTTACGAAGAAAAAACATTTTTTTTTATTGCAAATAATATTTATTACTTTTACGTTAGTTTAATACATAAATAAAAAACAATTCAAAATATAAAAAGCTTATTCGAAGTGGTCTCCATTGGCTGCAACACAGTCCTTTAAACGTTGAGGCCAGTTATCAATAGAAGCACGCACTCTTTCCATGGGAAAATTCTTCACTGCCAATCGTATGGATTGTTTTAGGGACTCCAAATTATCATGGCGTTTAGAGCAAGCCATACTCTCTAAAACTGACCATAAATCATAATCCAGCGGATTAAGATCGGGACTAGACGACGGCCAGTCTTCAGCTCTGATGAAGTCCGAAACGTTCACTTCCAACCAAGACTGCGTGGACCGAGCTTTATGACCCGGCGCTGAGTCTTGTTGGAAGGACCATATTTGGTTATTGAACATGGTGTTGTTAAGGGGTTTAACTACCTTCTCAAGAATGGTATCTTGATACACTTGTGCCGATGTTTTGATACCTTTTTCACAAAAATATGGCTCAGTCACTCCTTCATAGCTAACACCCCACCAAACCATCACTGAAGTCGGATAATGCCCACGTTGCACTCTGTCGACTAATTGGGAAGCTTCCTTAGAGCTTTGAGCATAAATACGGTCATTTTGTTTGTTAAAATGTTGCTCAACTGTAAAGATTTTCTCATCCGTAAACAAAATTTTTCTGTGACCTCCCTTTGCGTACCGCTTCAGTAGTTGCTTCGATTTTACCACCCTATTCTTTTTTAAATTATCAGTTAAAAAATGACCAGTGCGTCTCTTATAAGCTGCAAGTCCTAAGTCATCTTTTAAAATGCGTGACATGGTTCTGGGTGCTATCTTCATCTCCCGAGATAAAATCTTTTGCTTTCGGACAGGATTTCTTCGAATTCTTTCCCTTACTGCTTTGACCACCATTTTCGTACGAACACTACGTGGACGGCCAGATCTTTTTCTGTCACAAACAGAGAAGGTCTCATTGTACCTATTAATAGCCCGGTACACAAACATTTGACTAATACCAAGCGTATAGAGAGTTTTAAAAATTACATTCGGCTCCATACCAACTTTGTGTAATGCAATCACAGCGATTCGGTTTTCTTTATCACCCCACTCCATTTTAATATAGCAAAATATTGTACAATGTATTGGCGCCAAAATTAGAAAATACAATGAACAATCGTATAAAAATGACAGATTCCAAATTCAAATGTAATATCTTTCTTATTTTTAATTGTAACAGTATTTATGGCCAGACTAGGTATAATAAACAATGCAGTTATTTGACTTGGAATCCAGATGTACTAGAAACTACTACATACTGGGAAAATATATACTACGAGAGGACATTGGTAGCCTAATAAGAATATCCTTATAGCACTAACCTCATAATACTAGTACGCTGGACAGGTTACCGTCGACAACAGCAAGACTTCCATTCGATTTTGCCACTTTGACGGTCATTTGACAAAATCAAATGGAATTCTATACCTACCTGTGTAACAACGGTCATTAGACATAATCATAAGTAATTGCATTTTTTTGAAAGATAGAAAAATTTGAAGTCAAGACCCAGGAATCGAACCCGAGACTTCCGTAGCCAAACCGGGGCCAGAAGCGAACCACCTATCTGGACTATGTTACTAGACCTCAATTTTTTCTATCCCTTGATGCTCGCGAGTTTGGGACCTCGCATGCGCCATCTAGTCGGTAGTTAAAGAACTATCACGGCTTTTGTTATTGCTGCGTTACAGAGAGCATTTTAACAAATTATGATGTCGCAGGCCGAATATTGATACACTATTGAGATACAATATTGAGACATAGTCCAGATAGGTGGTTCGCTTCTGGCCCCGGTTTGGCTACGGAAGTCTCGGGTTCGATTCCCGGGTCTGGACTTTAAATTTTTCTATCTTTCAAAAATGCATTTATTGTATTTGTAAAGTAATTGGCAAGAAATGCCTATGAAAGTTACTTCAATAATCATAAGTGTCGAAAAGGTTCACAGGACGGTCATCCGATTCGGCATCTAATATTGCTGTCAATACTAATTACATGTCTCACGGCCGATCTCAATAATCTATCTATGGATGGATTTGGCTAAGGTACATATTTGGCATAAGCTCCATACAAAATATGTCAAAATAGGGTATTTGACTAAAGTCAAATTAGCCTCTTTTTAAGAAACGTCAAAAACGAGCCGCTCTGTACAAATTTGTATGGAATGCTAGCATATGACGTCACGTTTTCTATGGTCAAATTATTTACTTTCAGTGTTTCTTTTTATGATTATAAATGAAGTAAAACATTAAATTAATAAATGAACATATTTTTTACTACACTTTATGACATATTTTTACCTGGTTATTTTGAAATATTTTATTTTGATAGTAGTCAAATACCCAATTGTACCTCTAGTAAATTATTGAGACCGGTAGCCGTTAGATGTCTTCAAGTTGTTTTGTTATTAACCTGCCGGTTTTTTTAAGATGTTTATTGTAACATAAACGATGAAGAAACTTAGTAAATACACCTAATGCTCCGAAATATCTACTCAAATGCTTAACAGGTGGGTCGTAATACAATTCCGATAATACGATTATTCAGGGGACTACATAGTACCTACAGTTTATTTTGGTCCCAAACGTAGAACATCTAAAAAGCGAAGCACCGTGAACAAATTGCTTCGGAAACGAAGCAAATGAAATAAATTATGTTGATTTTCAGAAGTATCTTACCTAGTCTTTCTTAAGGTTTGTTATCTAAAGGTTTGCCTATATTCAAATTTGATTTTGTTTTTGCCATTATTATTAATATATTTTAATGAATCTTAATGGGTATTATAGAAAAATCACAGCATTAATAAGAATTGCAGCCGAAACTGTTATAACAAATAAATGCACTACATATAAAAAAATCCGATTTGAATAATTATACCAGCAGAAAAGCGTATGTTCATGGCACTTACGCCCTTTTTTTGAGAAACGCAGATTTTCAGCAATAACTAAATGAAGGTATATCCGATCATATCAAAAGTAATATAAGCGTTACCTTTATGATTTTTTTCATAATATTTGGTCACACAGTTCAAAAGATTGTGGTGGGACACAATTTATGCAAATTTCGGAGCGATTATTTCCAAAAATATCCACTTAATCAAAAAAGTTTCTTTAAAACCTTAAAATGTTTTTTAAAGACCTGTCGAATGATGTGCCACACGTAGATATTGGCTTCGCCCGCGTGGATGCCAGATTGTTACCAAAATATATTAACGGCAAAGTTTCACTAACTTTGCACCCCCGTTATACCCCCTAGGGGGTGAATTTTCAAAAATCCTTTCTTAGTGCTCCCCTACGTTATAAAAGGAACCCCTGTGCAAAATTTCAAGTTTCTAACCCTTATAGTTTAGGCCCTACGTTGGTCAGTCAGTCAGTCAGCTTCTCCTTTTATATAACTACTAGCTGTCCCGCGCAACTTCGTATGCGTAAATTTTACCCGTTTTTGCAACATTTCACGTCGCTACTCCGCTCCTATTAGCCGTAGCGCGATGTTATATAGCCTATAGCCTTCCTCGATAAATGGGCTATCCAACAAAAAAATAATTTTTCAAATCGGACCAGTAGTTCCTGAGATTAGCGCGTTTAAACAAACAAACAAAGCAAACAAACAAACTCTTCCGCTTTATAATATTAGTATAGACTAGCTGTCCCGCACAACTTCGTCTGCGTAAATTTTCCCCTTTTTTTATAATCCTATGTTACTTCTTATACCTCCAAGAATATGAAGAAGAGAATATAATATACATAATATACAAAGTTTCATGATGATCAGTTGAGTAGCTTTCGCGTGAAAGCGTACCAACAAACTTACATATATTAGTAAAATACATTTATATATTAGTAAAATAATAATATACATAGAGAAGTGTCAAACTGTTTATTTGTTACCAACGTATTAATTAAAAGTCTGGTCAAAAATGTAATCATGTAGAAATTAAAACATACCTAATACTTAACATCGTGCAAAATATTCGTTTGACGAATATTCAGAATGAATAAAAATGGCCTGACGAAACGTAGACAATTGATACCGTGAGCTTGTTATCGCTAAAGTTAAGTCGGCGTTCGTGAATTTAGGAGCCAATTTATTTTCAGTCCCCAGAGCTGCGTGAAAATGAATTGTAAATTTTCCCAACCTGGATGAAATATATATAACAGTGTTTTACCGATCAGGCTATTTCATACCGCGTCAGGGTGATAAACAAGCTGATGGTAAGCAGACACGTAACTTATGAATGGTAGTAAGAGGCAGGATTTAACGATTGATAGGTCTAAGCTAAGTCATGGGCCGTCTTGGTCGGTCGGCTTGGTCTACCACAACATTGTCAGTTATTCTTCCGTGTTTCGGTTGAAGGGCACTGTAGCAAGTGTAATTATGTACGAACTAATGTCACAAATGAGGAGCTCGGGGCGGTGACATTCAGATCTTTGCCAAATAAAGTTTTGGGTGACACTGATACTGTTGCACACAGACACACAAACTCACACTCTCATCAATAATTAATGTCTATTTTATGATAATACTAAGTTATAATAACACAACAGAATGTTCTCTGATCTAGTCGTAGGAAATTAAAACTAGAAACTTGAAATTTTACAGATCTTTTTTAACGTAAGGAATTTTGAATGATCAAAAATGATATTTCAATATTCCACCCTTGAAAGGGTCTCTCAATCTCTACGCAGGAAACTGAGAGCAACAGATACTATCCGTTAAGTCCGTAAGTCTAAGTATTCCAATTTAAGATGTTCTGAATTGTCCTCAGGTCATCGAGCCCACACTGTCTTCGTGGGAGTGCACGTTCCAGCCCGAAGGCATTCACACAGGAAACACAAGCACCACCATCGCAATGGGGAAAAGGATGCAGACAGACCTGGTAACGTTGCTTCTCTTGTATTTATACTTATATATAGTAGAAAGAATACCAAAGAAATTGTTGCTATTTTTATTAAAAATTATAGTGTTAGCTTAAACTAAAATACTATTAAATTTAAATAGAAAAAAAATGTGAAAATTATAAACCTTGAAAATTTTAATGAAAAAAATGTAAATGTTAAAACGCAATGTTTTGAGGATACGTGAGGTCCTGAATAAATGCAGATACCTAATAAATAGATTCTGGGTTCGATTTAGGTCACGTTACCTTTATTTATATCTGTCAACCTACCTGCTCGTATGTCTCTGCATGGTCTTGTGCCAATATAACTTTCTTAATTTGTACTTGTAATCTGAACACTATGTATGTAAATCTATACAACATCATTATAATATATTAATACACTTAAATTATTCTTTATATATAATTAAATTATATTGTTAATATTACCACATCGTTTTCGCATCGTTTCTAGTCCATTAATAAAAAAATACATTTGATTAAAATCAACGTTATAAGCGATAACATTTCCACAAAAGTCTTCATTGGAGGAATTCATCAAAAATTTTATTATACACAAATGATCGGCTTAATGTGTAACCGAGTAAACATTTGTGTATTTCGTTCGACGTATTGAAATTAATTATTTGTATTTCCCGTAAACTGTTCGGAAATCGACGAAACTCTGATGAACAAATATTTATGAAAATGTAATGCGCACCATAAATTGTTAAGAACAGTTGTTGCGGTAGCAAAAATTGACTGAACAAATCATAGTCATAATAAAATTAATAAACCAAATTAACAGGAGGTATAGAAATAATTTAGATAGATAGGTACATCTTAGTATTTGTAATACGAGTAAGTAATTCACATGAACACAACTACGATGGCAACATCCAGCTATAAAGTAAACTAAATATTATACAAATCTTATTAAACTACAAAATTACAAAGTACCTACATTAAATTAGCTCCTTTGATATTAACACAATAAGACTTGTTAGTCTGTGACATAATAGAGGTTCAATTTGGGCCTTTATTCAAATAGATTGTAGGGCTTCTTGACATCAATAGAAACTTCAATTGCTTCATTGCATTGCATTTGTTCCAAAAATATATTTAATATTCCCAATTCATAGGACCGGGCTTAATCACACGAGTTAGAAGACTAAGCGTCACCGATGATGGCGAGACATGTAAGGCATCGTAATAGACCCTATCAGCTTTAAATTAAACCTCGATTTGATTCCAAATAAATAGACGCTTCGTTTATTTCAAAAAGCTTCGTTTTTATCATCGTTGTTATTTGAGTAAGCATGGATATTGACTCACGACATAAACCCATTTTTATTTTCTACGATTGTTTTAGCATGTTTTCTCCTTTAACATTTTTATTGGTTTCATTCATCAGGTTTATATGTAGCAACAGATACTAATATTTTCTTTTAGTGAACTCTTTAAAGACTTAAATCTGTTACATGATTACAATCTAAAGAAAAACTTTCCTTTCAGTAACTCCGCCAGCTCAAAGAGTCCAATTTATACTTGGAGAAGACCTAGACGATGCCACTCTTGAATCTCATCCATTATTCTCCGAAATGGAGGAATTGGTCAAAGAAGGAGACGAACTTGAATGGAAAGAGACCGCCAGATGGATAAAATTTGAAGAAGACGTTGAAGAAGGTGGCAACCGGTGGTCAAAACCTCACGTAGCTACTTTATCACTTCATTCACTTTTTGAATTAAGGAGTCTTATTTTAAATGGATCAGTAATTCTTGACATGGAGGCAAGCTCTTTAGAACACGTGGCTGATAACGTTCTAGATAATATGGTGGCTGATGGTTCCTTGGGATACGACTCCAGAGAGAAAGTCAAGGATGCTTTATTAAGGCGACATAGGCATCAACATGAAAGACGAAATCACAACAATATGTCAAGGCTTCCCCTAATTCGATCATTAGCCGACATAGGCCGCAATCATTCTTCGTGTAAAAGTGAGTACTACTTTTATATTAGCAGATATAAAATCACATCTATTAGTATTTTGATATAAGTCTTCTAGCAACGAATACATGGGTCATCCGATCCCATCAGATTTCCAGGAAGGTGGCTCTCGACGCTCCAGTTCCAGGAGTTGTCGGGGGTCCACCTCATCTCCTCACACTGCACTTCTTCAAGCAGCAGATGCCAGGGGTTCTTATCTAGCGGTACCAGGTTAGCCATGCGTGTGAATGATAACACTAACTGCTCACGACCCACACCCTTTTATTGACATTCACTATAGCACGCACTAAGGCTAATTTTATTATTGTATATATATCGGTGTAGCATTTGGAGAAGGTTACTAACTAATTTTATCTACTATTTTGCTCTTTATTCTAAAATCCCTTTGAA
Source organism: Herminia tarsipennalis (assembly GCA_945859575.2). NCBI lineage: Eukaryota > Metazoa > Arthropoda > Insecta > Lepidoptera > Erebidae > Herminia > Herminia tarsipennalis. The sequence continues at coordinate 20,070,663 of OX243841.2, read as the reverse complement.
CATTGGCATTATATTCCTTACAGTTGAAGAAGGCGGTACAACAAGCGGACATTCTTACAAAGGAGAATTCAGTCGTTTCCTAGGCATCCCTAGTGCGGGTAACCGCTTATCCTCATCAATGTTGTTTCTTCTCTTTCTTACCTTTTTCTTATTTTAACATCTACCATTTCCATGTTACTATGCTGGTGTCCGTAAATTTCGCTATCATATCAGCTTTCATCCCAGCCTATAAATGTAGTTTAATCAAAATTCTGTAAGTGTGGCTTCAAAGGAATGTCAAATGAGTAATCAATGTCTTAACTAATTATTAGGCTATTGTGTTTGTGTGCTCCATATTCCATATTATATGTAAAATTGCCTAAAATATCATCATGACACAAAATATTTTATTATAATTGTTTTATGTCTTTTATAATTAATTATATGCTTGGGCACAATTTCGCACAGTTTTCTAACTGTTATAATAATTTAAGGCTTTAGACGGGTTTACATTTAGTATAGTATCATGATTTATATAAGATAATATTTCAGGTGGGGGAAACGATGACGGTATGGTTAAAAGCCCTAGTAACTTATCTATGCACCGAAATCATAGCTCAGGAGATCTACCTATGAACGGAGATATAAATCATAAATGTAACACAAATTTTATGCGTAAGATACCACCAGGTGCAGAAGCATCCAATATCTTAGTTGGTGAAGTAGATTTCCTTGAGAAAACTCTATCAGCTTTCGTCAGACTTAAGACTGGTACAATAATGGGAGACTTAACAGAAGTTCCCGTGCCAACAAGATTCATGTTTGTGTTACTTGGACCACCTAACAGCAACTCAAGTTTCCATGAAATAGGTCGAGCAATGGCTACATTAATGTCTGATGAAATATTTCATGAAGTCGCTTATAGAGCTAGAAAAAGAGATCATCTTTTAGCTGGTATAGATGAGTTTCTAGATGCGGTAACAGTTTTACCACCTGGAGAATGGGATCCTGCTATTCGTATTGAGCCTCCTGCGGCAATACCTTCACAGGATCCTCGAAAACGTCCTAATGATAATAATCACAAAGAGGAATTCGACGAAGAAGAGGAAGAACAAAGACAAAGAGAGGAATCAGGGTTATCACGAACTGGGAGACTTTTTGGAGGATTAATTAATGATCTTAAAAGGAAGATGCCTTGGTATTGGTCTGATTTTAAAGATGCATTAGCTATACAATGTATTGCATCGTGGATATTTTTATATTTTGCTTGTTTATCCCCTATTATAACTTTTGGAGGACTGTTAGGAGAAGCTACTGGAAAAAATATGGCTGCTATGGAGTCTTTAGTGTCAGGTTTTGTATGCGGGATGGGATACGGTTTCTTTTCAGGACAACCATTAACGATCCTAGGATCAACCGGTCCAGTTTTAGTATTTGAAACAATAGTATTTGAGTTCTGCAGACAAATTGGATGGAATTATATGTCATTTAGGTTTTGTATCGGGACATGGATTACAATAATATTGGTTATATTAGTAGCGATAGATGCCAGCGCACTAGTATGTTACATAACGAGATTCACTGAAGAAAATTTCGCAACTCTCATAGCGTTTATTTTCATTTACAAGGTAAACATTCTAACATTGAACCAATCAATTTTAAACAGCCAAACAATTTGCATTTATGTTGTTCTTTATATTTTAGGCGGTGGAAAATGTAATATCAATCGGAAAAAAATTTCCTTTAAAGACACGCCCTGATGAAGTTCTCAATTATGAGTGCTACTGTTTGCCAAGCAATTACTCTAGAGTGCCAGAGCAATTTAATTGGACTTCAGTTGACAAAGAGTCCTGTCAGGTATCGAGTTAATTTAATTATAACACTTAAAAGTGATTACAAGTGGCAGGTGTTATTTATTGTTTATATGACAACTAACAAATTGTGGCAATTTCAGCTTTATAATGGAACGTTAGCTGGGGGAGGGTGCGACACTAAAGTTTATGTACCAGACGTCTTTTTGATGTCTATTATTCTTTTTCTGGGGACTTTTATTATATCAATAATATTAAAGGATTTCAAGAACTCATTGTTCTTTCCATCGAAGGTAAAATGGATTTCATTTATTTTTCTATTTGAATTTTCAAGCAAGTCAAAGAAATTTATTGTTTTTTTCATTTTCAGGTCCGACAGATTATAAGTGACTTTTCAGTGATAATAGCTATATTATCAATGTCTTTCTTGGATTATAAAGTGGGTGTAAAGACGCCTAAACTGGAAGTACCTTCCGAATTCAAACCTACACTACCAACCCGAAACTGGGTTATTACTCCCTTTAGCGGTAATCCAATATGGTCAGCGTTAGTAGCAATTTTACCAGCATTATTAGGAACTATTCTGATATTTATGGACCAGCAGATTACAGCAGTCATAGTGAATCGTAAAGAGAATAAACTGAAGAAAGGATGTGGCTATCATTTGGATTTGTTTGTACTAGCGATTCTAATTCAAATATGCTCCGTAATGGGACTACCATGGTTCGTCGCAGCGACAGTACTGAGTATTAATCATGTAAATTCTTTGAAAGTGGAGTCAGAATGCGCTGCTCCAGGAGAAAAACCTCAATTTTTAGGTGTTCGTGAACAAAGAGCCACTCACATACTGATTTTCTTAATGATAGGATGTTCAGTTGTATTGACACCAGTTTTAAGTCACATACCGATGCCTGTTTTGTTTGGAGTGTTTCTATATATGGGAGTTGCATCGCTAAAGGGTCTGCAATTCTTCGATAGAATTTTGATTATGTTTATGCCCCAAAAGTATCAACCAGATCATATGTTTTTGCGGCAGGTGAGTTTCAATTATAGACGTTGTGTAGCGAAAATTATATTCCGTGTGATTCAACCATAATCATTTTTTTCATAGGTACCAATACGTCGTGTCCACATTTTTACGGCAATTCAACTGACTTGCTTAGTCTGCCTCTGGGTTATAAAGTCATTTTCCATGACATCAATTCTTTTCCCACTGATGTTGGTAGTAATGGTTGGTATCAGAAAAGCTCTGGACTTATTTTTCACTAGAAGAGAAATGAAGATACTGGATGACGTAATGCCAGAGATGACTAAAAGGAATCAAGACGAACTCCGAGAGCTTGGAGACGCAGAGGTGGGATGGCATGCAAAAATACTAAATCTTTGCCGCTGAAACTAAAATGTTTCGCCAAATCATTATAGTTTCCTTTGTCATCCTATAGTTTAAATGTTTTTTTGTTATTCACGTATAATAAATAAATGTACTACGAAATAAACTCAGTGTTATGTTGTCACACACATGCATTTTATTTTTGCTATCATTGAAAATTTCCTTATTTGATTTTCTTTAGATCGTACTTGTAAATTATGGTGAGTAGTGTACTCCATTTATTGTAGATATTTATCATATGTCCTACTTAAGAGATGCGTTTACTTTAAAGAAAATTCTTAGGCTATACCCTTGTAGGATGCCAACAAGAGTAACCCGCCACCATATCAAGAGAATCTTCAGATCCCACTTATTAACGGCAACATAATGAATATACCACTGACATCAATAAATATATCCGAGGAAGTAAATAAAACTGGTATTTGGAAACAAGTCAATAATGGAAACCAAATGAAAGGTCGTAACGATGGGAAGGATGTTAAGTCCAAGACGGGGAAAAAAAAGTGAGTATATAACAAATAATCATAAAGTACCTTTGCAGTATACTTGGGCGTTTTGAAGAGCTTACCAAATTTCGAGTACATAGAAAACATTTAACAAGGCAAAAATATTTTTGAAGAATCTACGTATACTTAACAAACTCGTATGGAAAATTGTTTATCGATTTTTATAAACTTATACCAATATTTTTGTTCAGCAGTAACAAACACAAGAAGATAATTTCGAAAAACGCACAAACAGAGATTGAAAGACGACTGTCGACTATGGACGAGGTTGAAGAAGAAGATTCCTTAGTCAAGGTGGCTGTCAATGACACCAGGTTTTGAGTGCAGCATGATTGCCCCGCTCGGAAAGACACTGCATGTAACCACAATCCTCACAGAGTGCATGATGTACAAACTGTATAGATATAGCATATTATTGTATATTTAAATTCTTTTACCGATTGCTGTTTATTATATTGTAGTATACGTCAAGTAATCTGAACAACTAGGCAACTATCAACATTAAGAAATGATTTTAATACATTAACTCATGATCAAATATATGAAACCAGTATATTCACGAAGTTAATAGATCGTTCTACGTTATCAAATTACATGGCGATTATTACATACACACTATAATTATTTTCACTTTTAAATGTTGCATTTTAACTATAATTGGTTTTGATTTGAATTTAATTAAACAATTAATTAATATAAATAATAATTTATTAAACCTACAACAGTTTTTCTATAGAGATTCTAAAAGTAATATAACTAGATACCCTTGTCCTTTTTAGGCGTATTAGACAGGTAATAATAAGTAAACTGGTGAATAAATAATGAACTCTTACCCCTTTATTCATAAACGATCAGCAGCATTTTAGTTTTACGTTGTTAGCTGCATTTGTAGGAATTCGGCGTTTATTAATAAATAGGTAAGTGAGCATTGTGATTGTATACGTAGATGATTTTATAATTGTTGAAACGTTGTTAGTAAAACATAAAAAAATAAGTAGGAAATAATAACTAATGAACCTTACCACCACTCCAAATATTGTTCGATTTTTATAGAAGTATTTATAGTTTAATTATATTAAAGAAGAGCGGTAATATTTATGACGTAAGTAGATTTCCCTTGTAACATATTTGTGGATGTTTATATTAGTTGATAAAATGTCAAGGTGAGTGCTCACCGGGCACATGCTAAAGTTAAAGTTAAATATGACTTCTAAATTAGGATTACACAAAATGCGAACAAGCATGGCTGTATTCAATAAACTTAATGACTGCCAATTGAAAAGTTTGAAATCAAATTTACAAACGATTTGCAACAATATTGTGTTGCAATTCACCATTCTATAAATGCTAACCCCGACGTTCCGATTATCTGATCGGTTGCTGAATCTAGAACTGTATTTGTTCCAGTACAGGCTAATGCCCTCGGTGAGTATTCACCTCCGCTAGACTAGATTTATAATTACCACTTGTGAGTTAGTACAGTTAGTACACAAATAAGTAGTTGAAATGTACCTACCCGCTTTTTGTGTTTTTTATTGTCAATCCCGCACCTGTCTGCACCTTTGAATAATATTGTCAATTTTATTGAAATTTTTGCATGCCATAAATGTCAAAAATCTTTATCCAGCATAAATATTTTATTACAAGCTCTTAAAAGCGGCGGAGGCCTAATGGTTAACGCATCGAACTCCTTATCGTTAGGTCGCGGGTTCGAATCCTATCCATTATACTACCGAAGTGAATCCACTCAACACAAGCCATTGAGGTTAGCTGGAGGAGTTAACAGGATTGCTAAGTAATGTGGGACCCATAATCAATGTTGCTAGAGATCTTTTGAAAAAAAAAATTACTAATATAACTAGGGCAAAAATCCTAATATAATTTTTATTCTTTGCTGGAAAAAAGATTTTCTACAGCATGTTACAAAATTTTATTGAATAAAAAATTAAATCAGTTTTCGTTAAAACTTGTGTGGCTTTGTACGGAACTCTAAATGGTTTTCAGAGCGAGCACGTAAGGCGCAAAGATTCTTGGAGCAGTGGAATGAGAAAGAGTGAATCTAGAAAGAATAGCACATCAGCTGAAACGTCGGTCTAAAAATATGTCACTGTATGAAGCATAAATAAGAAGGTTGGCACATTGTAATTCACAAGAAGGCAATGTCATTACAGTTAAGAATTACTTCAAATGGAGTGTCACGTTGAAGGAATTGGCGCGTTTTCTCGCAAAAACCAATGAGTAATCGACTTGCTGTGAGTGTATACACAGTGCAATTGACTTGCTAGGAATGAGTTTACACATTTACACAGTACGATTGCTTTCCCAGAACAGGCTTATAGTAGACACTCCACTTTAGTCAACTTTTTAATGTTTTAGCGCTGCACTTGTCCTTCTATACCTACAATATGTGGTCAGTATGAATAAAGCATATTACCCATCTTTTTGACGTGATAACGTCTTATAAATCGATGACCGGCTGCACTCACGAAAAAGTACCACTTTATTGTCTGGTTGCTAAGCAACGCGAATGGCGATATGTCATCAATGTTTTATTAAAAATTGTCACGTTATTGACTAGTTGCTAAGCAACGCGAATGGCGATATGTCATTAATGTTTTGTTATGACGTTAAACAACTATTTTTATTTATGCTTCATTGATATTTAGCTCTTGTATGTCATTATTTCGGGTGAGATTTTAATTTTTTGATAGATCAAGGCTAATAAGAGAATGAATTTAAGAGATGATTGTGTTAATACACAAATGTGATTAAACTACTACCGTACTATCATCGTAATTAACATATTTTTATGGTAGAAAATTACGTTACATATACAAAAAATGCGAATTAAAAATAAAGGGTGTTGTACCTAAACTTGTTGTTTAAAATTTGCTTTCATTGTCTCTCGCGATTTAATGACTTGCACGTTCTAAAAAAAGTATCCAACACCAAATATCATTTATTTTATTTACTAGAACATAAGGCAATTGGCACAAAGTGTGTTAATTAAATTAAAAATTAAGTATACATGTACTGACACCGTTTGTTTTAAATAATAGGTCCTCAAATATAACTGTGTAATTAGATTTAGAATTTTTGGAATATACAGGGTGTCGATTTAGTCAGTCGAATCCTAGCAGATGTGTGTGATCAGACCGTGACATTAAACCGAATTTAAGAAGAAATACCTTAAGTTTTAATTTTTCGTGGGCAATCCAACACGGGACACCACTTTATTTAGTGAGTATGCCTAGTTCGGTGGCGGGGTACCAACATGTATTAAGTTGATAAATAACAACTCTTTTCGTTCGGTAAAGAATAAGGTCAAACGTTGAGGAGCGGTCACCGTCGTAGCGGGTTAAAGCGTGAATCTTCGGATTCAAATTTTGATTAATATTTTTATGCAATAAAAATATTCACTTTTAAAAAAAACAGTTTAGTATCATAGTCTGATCACCCCCTGCAAGGCTTCGACTGACTAAGTCGGCACCCTGTATTTCCGATTTATCATTGTCAATGTGTATAAACTATAAGTATAATTGAGGAAATGAGCACGTTGTATAATAAGATGTTACGTGAGGAAGATAGTTGATCAATGTGATAAAAATGCGCTTGTTTCATTTATTTCTTTGTTTGTACAAAATTATTAGGTACCTATATTATTGCTATACCTACACATAATGGATTTATCAACCGTTTACCATTGTCATACCAATATTTTAATATCACGCGGATGCTGGCTGTTCCTAAATTTTAATATCACGTGCGATCTTGAAACCCTGCCTTTATTAAACATTTTTAGAAAAAGTCAGTAGGGGTGAGTACTCACCTCTAACTTTATACCTATAATTATGATAATCGAGTGATTTCGTAGTCAAATGATTACTTGTACAATAATTGATCAATTTTGTAATCAGTCTATTAGTTATTTTATTAGCCTTAGCACAGCACAGATGAGAATTTAGAAACATTAATAACAGCCAGCCAGTGGGAATAGAATGCAAAAGTATTCATAAAGTAATATCGTAGTAAACAAATATTGCGCCATAATATAGTGATCATAAACTGTATCCATAGGTATTGTAACAGTAGTTTCGACGCAAAATTAATTAAACGAAGTGCCAATAGAGTAAACACCACTAGATGTAGTATTTTACAATTATTCGCCCATTTAGTAACTATGTCGCCAAAATAGTAATACATTTACCCCCTTATTCAGAATACGTCAATAACAGCATTTTAATTAGCGAATGTTTTTAACTTTGTTTTTCGTTCTCTTTTCAAAATAGAATAAAAGAATACAAAACACTCGCTTGTTAAAATACCGTAATTTAAATTTATAAATAAGAGGGAATATCGTTGTGTATGTTTTGCTATATGTTAATTGTCTTTTGTTCTTATTATAAATGTTATATGTTAAAATAATTATTTATAAATACACGATAGTATGAGGCTTGTATTAAATAATGGTTATATATTTTTTAATATAATGACTTACGTCCCCTTTTGTATAAGGGTACCTACTTTGATGTATGTTTCTAATTAGATATTTGTTAGTTAGTTTCGTATAATAAATATTCCGATTATAAAAATAATATTCGTCACAATAGTGAGTTCTAGCTGTGTTCGTTTTTAACATTGTTAGGTGATAAATTATTATTTTCATTTATTATGATGTCAAATACGTAGGTTTTATTTTTGTAAAACTTACACCTGAATGAGAATTTGTTTATATTATAGTTTCACAATTTCTAGTGCAATACCCTATAATAGTAAGTAACATTAAATTATCTATCCCGTAATATTGAGTTACCCTGTTTTATTAACTGGTAAAGATAGTATTATTATTGTATTTGACTTTTTCTGGTGAGATATTTATTGTAATGGCATCGAAATGGCAAATATCTCCAAGAAAAGGTGGTATGATCGTACCTACCCAAGATTATTTTTGGAGGAGGAGGAGGTCAGTCATAATAAGTGCGAATCACGGCGCTCAATGTCGGAGGCGTTCAATGTCGTACAAATGCACTGTGAACGTTATACCTTGTAAGTCTACCTTATACGCATGAACAAAACATGGTGAACACGAACATCGAACACTGTTCGCAAGTGCATATCACTAACGAACATCAAACACTGTGTCCGCAAAAATGTTCCCAGCGATCTAAACTTATTGGCTACTTCACTGTCGACCACTTCCAACAGTGCATCCAGATTACTGAGGGGTTCAGCGTGACACACACATTCAAAAGTGGAACTGTGTTCGCTAGGTGTTGTTCACTTCGCTAATTTACGTTAACACGTACGAACCAAATATTCCATGTTCGATGTTCGTGTTCACCATGTTTTGTTCGTTCGTGCGTACACAGCTTTAGGATTTCGGGAGGTCCCTCGTTAGATGCGCCCATGCTATACTGACAATAGAACGACCAGCAAGTATTGAGTCACAGCCATCAGTCTTTTCTTTTTTTTTTATTATGTTGTTCATAAGTTAAAGTTGCCAAATGCTAACCTTTTTTCGATCTTTACCTACTAAAATATTTGTCTATATTACTCTTCCCCTAGAAACCTAACCAAATATATGTTAATTATATAGCCTAAATTAGTTGATCGTATTAGTAATATTGTTTAACTAACCCTAGGATAAATATATAAATGTAAGCAAAACAATTATTATTTGTACCTGGAATGTTTGTTACGATTTGTATCGTTTTTGGAATATATTTGTGGAGTGTTATGAATAAATGGGTTTTTATAAATGTATTTTTATTGTTTTATTTAAACCCTTGTATTACAAGCTACATGGCACTAAGCACGAGTAAAATCCATAATCTATCACCTTTACTTTGGTCGCTGGTTGTTGACAACCCGCTGACCGTGCTAAATGAAGCCAGCTTTTACATCCAAGGTTACGCTAATGATTTATATCTCGACTGCCTCTGTGGCGCAGTGGGAGTGCGTCTGACTGCTACGCAAGAGGTCGTGGGTTCGATTCCCACACGGGACACTACTTTGTGTGATCCACAAATTGTTGTTCCGGGTCTGGGTGTACTTTGTGTCCGTGACTTGTATGTTTGTAAAGTCCCCCGCGACACAGGGCCTGTACCCTACTGCGGGAGTCGTCTTTAAAAAAAAAAAATGCTAGACAACCATCTGCAATCTTGTGCGACAAACCTGTAGTATAATCGAAAATTGGTGTCTTACAATCCAACTATCGGTTAGTGCGTACAAGACTGTTGAACAACGAAACCGCCAACACTTTTTGTTGAAAGAGTAGTGTTATTCAATGAAGTTAAATATCTGGGCATCATACTTGACCAGAAACTTACTTGGAAGTCCCAGATCAAATACATAATCAGAAAAGCTAAAATAGGTATGGGTACCTCCTGCAGGCCTAAAACTTAAATAAGTAGGTGCATTGCACATTGTGAACCTTTTTGTAAAACCTTTGATGATGTATGCATGCGTCGTATGGCACAGAAAGACTACAAGGAAGCACTCACCAGCCTTGAAAGTATTGCAACTACAATGACAACGGGAGCATTTTCCTCTACTCCGTGCAGCGCTCGAAGCACTGCTCAACCTGAATCCTCTGCACGTGCCAATGCAATGTTGATGTTGATGTATGGGGATAATAGTTTTCCAACGGCAAAGTTAAGCTTGTCTTATTTAACACCTGTTTTTTTTAATAACGTACCACTATATAAAGTTGTCGTATACTTAAAGTCTCGTCAAAACGAAGCTACCATGACTATTTCAGCTTGATATGTATCATTTTAAAATTTGATGTAGAGATCCCCACCTATATTGGTTTTTGATCAGACACTCCTCTCTCCTGTGACTACACTACTACTACAAAATGTACTAGCACCATCTATTTTGGAAAGAATTCAAACTACCAAATATAAAAATCAATTGATATATTATTCTAAACGAAATTAACCTTACAATAAAAATAAAATAAATACTTTATAAAGTTATAGGCGGTTAGTTCTTGTTCTTCTTTTTGTCGGGTAGAATACCCATGTCTTCTTGGTGCTTTCTGATCAGCTGTTCTTGCACGTCTGGGAGGCAGGGTGAGTAGCGGCTGTATTCCATGCTGAACTCGCCCTTGCCTTGTGTCATTGATCTGAGAAAGAAAATGAGAATGTCTTAGAAAGTTGATAAAGAAAGTAAAATTATTTCAAGAGTATATATGGATAATAGGGAATTATAAGGATGGTGTTAAATTCAATTCAATGTCAAGTGTTACTGAAGAAAAGTATGAACATTTTATATCTATACTAGTATTATTTATGCGGCGGTAGCCTAATGGCTAAGGCATCGGTCTCGCAATCGTGAGGTCGTGGGTTGTGGGGTGGACGTGAATTCACTCCTAATACAAGCCATAGAGCTTAGCTGGTTAGCTGTAGCATAGAGGGTTGGCAGGATTGCTAGTAATGTGGGACCACAATCCCACATTGCTAGTTATATTAAAAAAAAAAAAACAAAGCTGAAGAGTTTGTTTGTTTGGTTGAACGCGATAATCTCAGGAAGTACTGGTTCGAATTAAAAAAAAATATTTGGTGTTGAATTTTTCATTGGAATATTCATTGAGGAAGGCTATAGGCTTCTTCATGACATCAAGCTACGACCAATAGGAGCTGAGCATCAACGAAAAATGTTGCAGACAAAGTTGCGCGCGTCAGCTAGTTTATTATATTTTATATTTATGTTAAGCTGGTTTGAATATTTGTAAGGGAAGAGGGCTTGCTGGCACATGTATTGATTGATTAATCACTGACATTTTAATTAACAGTTTAAGAACATAGTTAGCTTCAAATCTGACTGGCCTGATGGTCTAATGGGTAGTAACCCTGACTGCTAAGAGGGTGTGGGCTCGATTCCCAACCAGGATAAATCATTGTGTGATGAGCATGATTGTTTATTCTGTACCTGGGTGTAATTGATATATTAGAAATATAAGTTGTTTATCAGTTGTCTGATTATCATAATACTAGTTCTGACTAGTTTGGGATCAGATAACCGTGTGTGAATTGTCCCAAAATATTTAAACCACTCACCTAAGTTCACCGGCATATCCAAACATATTATTCAGAGGCACCTCCGCGTATATAGTTGTCCAGCCTTCAGCTCCTTCAGTACCGGTGATAATTCCTCCTCTTTTGTTCAGTTGGCCTATCACAGTGCCGTGGAATTCGTCTGGGAGAACTACTTCTACGAACATTACTGGTTCTAGGATCTGCCAAGCGCCGTCTTGGAAAACTAGAATGGTATAATTGATTTATTAGAGAAGACAGTCAAAAAGGAAATTCTTTCTTAGAAAAAGAATGATACGACGAAAAATGAAGTGCGATTTTGTAATTTGTGCTTCTATCATAAAAAGATTCATTAAATGGTTTTTGTATAAAAGATTTAAATAAAACTTTTTTTTTATGCCAATCGTTTCTATAATAAACAAATATGGGCAATAGAGCTTTAAATATTAGAAATTCCAACACAAAAAACGGTTGATAAATTTTTATATTATGACGAAATAGGCGGGCAATAATTTTTGGCACATACACTGAACCATACACTTTCAAAGTATTATTAGCTAGCTTTTCACCGCGGCTTCGCCCGTGTTATGTTTTATTTTTATACAAATGACTACTTTACTATAAAGTATCATCAAAATCCGTTTAGTAAGTTTTCGTAAAAGAATAAAACAAATAAACATTCATCCATCCTTATAAACTTTTGGATTCATAAAATAAATTGGATAACAAAATCCTTACCTTCTTTAACAGCGCCCTTAGCAGCCAAGAAGAATGCCAATTCACTGGAATCCACTATATGATGTGCGCCATCTTGCAATCTGAACTTAACGCCAGATACTTTGTGTCCCGATAGGTAACCCTTCTGACATGTGTCTAGGAAACCTTTTTCAACACCAGGAATGAACTGTTTCGGGACATTTGTACCTATTGTTTCGTCTACGAATTCTAAAACTGGAATTGAAATATAATTCTGATAAGTTTTTGACTGTTAATGTTTATTACAATCATTTTTAATAAATACATTGTAGGCGTTTGCCTACACACATATTTTGTATTTTATTTTTAAAAAGACAACTCCTGCAGTATGGTACAAGCCCTGTGTAGTATTTACAAACATTCAAATCACAGATACAAAGTTTACCTAGATTTAAAATGTTGTACCGTGTAAACCCACACTGGCTTAGCGGGCGCGGATCCAGAACTTTGTTCTGGGGTGGGGGGGGGGACATTTGACTCAACTAGTCAGTCAGTGGTGCAATGATTCAACACTGGTATACCATAGCCACCGGCAATTGATGCCTAAACACTCTGATCCAGTGTCAAAATTCTCAAATTCCCCAAAAACACAAGTTTATTCAGTTGAGTCTGAAGAGGGCAATAGGGTATTTGACTGAAGTCAAATCAACCTCTTTATAAGAAACGTCAAAAACGACCCGCTCCATACAAATCTGTATGGAATGCTAGCATATGACGTCACGTTTTCTATAGTCAAATTAATTACTTTTAGTGTTTTTCTTTATGATTAAAAATTAATAAACACGTTAAATTAATAGATGAATATATTTTTTCAGAATACTTTATGACATATTTTTATATGGTTATTAAAAAATATTTTATTTTGATAGTAGTCAAATACCCAATTCCCCCTGTGCCCTCCCCCCCTTGTATCCGCGCCTGTTAGCAGTCAGGGTCATTAGCCACTAGACCAACAGACCAGTCACAAAGGTTACTTTCACGTTTATAATGTTAGTTCGGATTTTGGATATACTCAATTATAAAAATATTATTTTTTACCTGTATTTTGATGTGCATCCAACGGCTCCAAGATGCCACTGACTCTAGCGTACTGCCCGGCACCACCAGACTGTTTCTTATGTAAGTAATCGAATTCACAAGGCGACATCATTGTTTCTCTGAAAAGATAAAGGTACATCCAAATATATTTTACAAAATTTCTCTCATAAGCATAGGGGGTGATTTTGGGGTTTAACCTATTCGAATCATGAAATTCAGACAACGAGTTCCTTACAACATAGGCACTCGCTAAGAAATATATATTTTTTTATTTTCGACCAATAAGGGTTTGAAAATCCCTCTATCTTGAAACAAGCACTATGACAATAAGTACCTAAAGTTATATTTAATTTTAACTTTTCTGAGTTTCTGTCATTCAACGCTTAAGGGTTGAAATAAGAGGTGAAAATTGTTTAAAAGTGAATTATTTTTAGCTAGTACAGGAAATGTTATAGAAAATATATTTAACAAACCTGAATGCCACCTTAGGCTTTCCTAGATCTACAGGGCAATTGTACTCTCTTTCCATTCTTTGGGCATAGATCTCTAAGTGCAACTCTCCCATCCCCGACACAATAGTCTCCTTGTTGTCAGGGTCATAACGAAACTGGAATGTAGGGTCTTCTTTTGTAAATCTGAAATTCAATTTAATTTTCATTTACCAGAGCCAATTTATACATAGTCTGATGGGTCTAAGCATTACTTTTGATTTTCATTTTGTTGAAAAAATAGTGTTCTTTACCAAGAACAGTATTTTTTAATAATAACTTATGTACATGAAATAGAATACAGGCATCTTTGACGATAAAATGATGGACAGTTATGTCAATCTCCAAAGCACTACATTAAGAAAAACTTAAAAGAAATTGTATAATTATTCAATTGTACCTAGATGCAAAGCACTGTACCAACTAGATAGCATAATATATTAGTTGTACCCATATACTAGTATATAATAACCTTGTACTTACGTCGCTTTAATTAAAAATGTAGTCCACAGTGTGGTAATAATAATCAAATGAGAAAAATGTCATGTCAAGTCAGATCAGCATCTTTTTAAGAAACATGGAAAACTTATGCCCCTTATATGTTTGTATAAAATAAAAATCTGTGACGTCATATTGTTTTATGGTCAAATCATTGAATTGTTCTGTTTGTTTTAATGATTTTAAATTCATGAACCCTTTAAATTGTAGATAAACATTGTTTTTCAGAACATTTTCTAAGAAGTGTTCTATCATTGCCTGATTATGGAAAAATAATTTATTATTATTGAAGTCTCTACCCAAGTTTTTGCTTTGATATTACTCACCTAGCAACAGCTTTCGAAAAATTATCTCTATCTTTATTATTCTTTGGTTTAATGGACATAGACACGACGGGATCAGGTATATGAATGGATTCCATTGCCAGTTGCAGTTTACTATCGTTCACAAAAGTGTCACCGGACGCGCAATCTACGCCGAACAACGCGAAGATATCACCAGCCATTACTTCATTGACTTCTTCCATATTGTTGGAGTGCATGCGTACTAGGCGAGAGATTTTAACCTGAAATTTTAAGTAAAGACGATTGACAAATTGTTAGGTAAATGATTTGTTAGGGCCACAGGACAGCAGAAACTTTCGAGGATATGTAAAACAGACCAAAATAAAGTTCAGTTATTGTTGTAAAATAATATAATAATAATAATTAATATTATTTAGGTACTTAAATGAGATTGTAGGTTTACACAATGTTCTTAATTATGTTAGACTTATGGTACTATTTTAAAATCTACAATAGTGATGTGGTTGAGTACTGTTCTCCCAGATAGGCTAGGCTACAGGATAGCCTGAGGTAGGGAAAAACAGTCCCATCCCTCCAAATGGTTGGGTTAAATATAAAGTATATATAATACCTAAGTACCTATATACTTTTTAAAAAAGGTTACAAAAATTATTTTGTAATGATGTTTGATCCCAGTATAATGAAAAAAATATCACATACCTTTTTCCCAGTCCTGGCATTAAAAATATGCTCTCCTCTCTTTAGTATTCCTTGATAACACCTCAAGTAAGTAAGCTGTCCAAACTTGCTCAGTTCTAACTTAAATGCAAGACCCACGAAAGGGTTCTTATCATTTCTTGCCGCATCTAGAATTATGGTTTGTCCTTCACCATCTTTATCCTCGTTTAACAAAGCAGTGTTCTCTACCTCTCCTGGATGAGGCAAGTATTGTAGAACAGCATCAAGTAAAGGCTGTACTCCTTTATTTTTGAGAGCAGTGCCAACAAGTACTGGAGTAAAGGAACGTTTTAATGTGGTACGGCGAACTGCTTCCTTGATGTCGTCCACTGTGGGCGTTTTTTCTTCAAGAAATAGTTCTCCTGAAATAGAAAAATTATGTTGTTTTAAAACTAGCATCAATTTAAAGAAATTTGTTATAAAAAAGAAAATACTAATGTGATTTCAGAAAATGTTTCAATAATTAATAAAATGGTATCAAAAAAATCTGCAACATAATTCAAAGATACATGAATAGAGGCACACACACCCACAGATACACATACAATTTATATATAAAAGTACTTCCATTTGACAGAAAGACCTTTTGACCCTCATACACAAGCGCATTTTTACGAGCGTTATAAACCTGGCGACCCGGCTTCTCGATGTGATTATGTGATCTGTCATAGATCACATAATCACATCGAGAGGCCTAGGCGCCGGGTTCTCTGGGTATTTCGGTATTTTGGGTACTTTCGGTGGGTGGGTACGTTGGGTGTTGGGAATAGATTCCCATCGTAATTTAAAAAATATGAAAATACGCGATAAAAATACGTCGTGTTGCCATGTGAACTCGTACTTGGGAATGCTTGGTTCTATTGCAGTCTTTTTTCAATGCGCAATATAAATACGCTTGTGTGAATGAGTCATAAGTCAATAACTCACCCAAGGTCTCATCAACATTTGACAAGTGTTCTATGAGCTCATGCCTCCGTTCCTGAACTTCCGTTCGTCTATCCTTAGGCACCTCATCATAACGGATTTTCATACCATAATCCCCTTCAAAGTAAATAGCCCTTTCTTCTATCAAGTCTAGAATGCCTTCACATTCTTTTTCAAGACCAATTGGTAACTGGATGAAAGCAGCATTGTGATTCATTTTAGAACGCATTTGTTTTATAACCCTGTAAATTAATATTTGAACATAAAAAGTGCCTCAAGAGTTAATACTGGTATGTTGCAGAATTTGAATATGAGTCAGTCTGTATTATTAACCTGCCTCAGTATCTTTCAGATATGATTACACATTACATTCAGTAAAGCATAGGTCAATAATATTAAATTTCTCTCACCTGTAAGGATTGGCTCCTAATCTATCAAGCTTATTAATAAATGCCAAACATGGGACACTGTATCTCTTCATTTGTCTGTTTACGGTCAATGTCTGACTCTGCACACCACCCACTGCACATAGAACTAGAACAGCTCCATCCAGTACTCTCAACGCTCTTTCTACTTCAACAGTAAAGTCCACGTGGCCAGGTGTATCAATAATGTTGATGTTATGTTCTTTCCATATAGTGTATGTTGCCGCAGACTGTATGGTGATGCCTCTTTGACGTTCCAGTTCCATTGAGTCCATGACAGCACCAACATTGTCCTTTCCTTTCACCTAAAGTAAAGTAAAATAAAAGTTATGTTTTTAGAAGAAAAATCTGGGAGAATTTTGAATAGATTTATTGCAAAAGATAATCTAAATAACTATTATAACAAAAAGAAAAAAAAAATGTTTTGTATGCTTGTTTATAATGGATAAATTTAAAAACTACATCACCAATTTTTAAAATTTCCTTTTGAGAGCTACATTCTGAAAGATATCTATATTTTGCAGTTACTGTTTACTATTTTAAATTAAATTCTTACAAATGGTTCATCATTATTAAGTCCAAATAAGATTTACTGAGCTAGTAAGGATTACATGATTGTGCTACTGAAAAGTTCACAGTGAATAAGTTCAGCAATGTTCTTTATTTGAATTATTGTTATATTTATTACTGTAGTTACCTCATGCATTGCATCTATTCTTCCTGTGTAGAACAGTATTCGCTCTGTAAGTGTGGTTTTACCAGAATCAATATGAGCTGATATACCAATATTTCTGATCCTTTCCAAAGGTTTGTGTTCGGCATATTTGACGTATGATGAGAACTTCTGAAATCACACCAATGCTTTACTAAGGAGTAATTCATAGTATAAAATAGCCAGAAATGAAATTACGTAAATTGACCGGATAAAATTCAAAAACAATTTGATAAAATAAAATGAAAAACTACCTCAACTTGAGAAACATTAGGTTTGTTGAGACTCCGCAAAGCGTGCGCTACACGCATTAAATTTGATATTGTCATCTTGTATTTCTATCTCGTAAATTAATATCACAGAATTTATAGAATTTCAGGTTATATCTTCATGTCAATGTCATATGGGCTGGGCAGAGTGGAAAAGGGGCAAAGACAATGGGTGAAAAACGAGAACAACTATGAAGTTAGCCTCGCGATGCCTTTTCTGTCAAAGAGCATAATTAGCTTCCACCTCGTGTTTTATTTCACTCCTAGTGTACACAGACCTTATTTTTGGAAATGTGTGATGTTTATTAAAAAAATATCATTTATTTAAATCCAGAACCTAAATCGGTGCCTTTAATGGTGGTGGTGGGTACAGTTTATGTCGGAAGGAGGTCGAAGGTGGCTCGCGCTGTGTTGTCACTGCTGCGTAGGCCTTACCTTGACTCTGTACCGCTAGGTGCTTGCCTTTCCTGCCGCGCTTCTCCCGGAATTTGTGTTTTCTATCAGAGCGTTTGCGCGTGACTACGTTCTAGTCTGGTATTGGTACTGGAGTGAAGGACAAGGCTGTGATGATGATTCGATAGCCTTGACTATCGGACAAAGAGATCCATACTGTATGAAACAGAAGTGCACAAGTTGCCCTACCCAGAGTACGAGGGGCAGACTGAATATGGATTGGTGTGGGATTCTCCACTGTCTTGGACGGTCGTACCCTCCTGGGGTACTACTACTTACTACTAGCTGGTAATATTACACCTACTTCATAAACTGGGGGCCCTCGGGCCCTAACGGGCTTAGTCTGCATCTGATACATGCATTTTAAGTGTATAGAGAATGCTGAAAACACGTCGCGGGAAGCTTGTTTTTTATATTTACAGCGTGAAACATAAAGGTGTGGCCAAATTCAAAAGTCGTTGACTTGTATTATGGTAGTATACTAAACGCTTGTTATAAAAATAATAAATTAAATTAGTATACACCAATTTAAAAAAAAGTAATATGCATAGTTTTTTCAATGTTATCCAAAAATGTTATATATTTCATTTTTGTAATGCGTATTACTTATTTAGATGGCATGAAGCTGCAGGCAGGGGTGGGTTTCTTCCGACACCGGCCAAGTGTGAGTTGCACGCACGACAGAGGGGTGTGTGCTCCAAAAAATCTTTCAGGGGGGGTGGAGCACAAGAGGCAAATGAGCAAACAAATTTAATAAAATTCACAAAACAACAAATGCGGGGTCTGGATCCACATAAGCTACAGAAAAAAACATTTGGCTACATTTTATTTTTATCGCGATAACCAACAGTCGCGGTGTTGCTTGACCTCGTGACCTCTCTAGAGTTACTTAGATCAAGGAAAAACAAGTCACGCACAAATACACGAGATTACTTTGATACTTTGGAGTTTTGTAATTTATTTGTAGCCACTTGAATTTACCAGTGACAAACAAGTATAAATAGCTTGTCTTATCAAGTTGCATCATCTGCAGCTATGTTATATTTTAAATTCTTAACAGGAAACTGTTGGAACAACCTAACCAATTATAATTAAACAGAAAGTTTATTTTTTTAATCGGTCGATTATCTAAGACGATAGTATGCTCACCGCCTAATATGCATAGAGAACCGGCAACGTGAAGTTAGCTACATTTATTTTCTTCAGTTGGCCACATTGTATACAATAGACAAAAAAACAGTTTCTTTTCAGTTCAAAAAGAATATGGCCGTGTTAGGGCCGTGTGTAAGTGTAAATATGAATGGGCACAATAATATTCATAGTCAGTTAACAAAATCATTAGAAAGAATTTTGGAAGATGCTTACTTAAGTGGTGAATTAAAACTAAGTGGACGTAAGTTGCGAGAGTTTCCTAAACCAGTGAAGTATGACCTGAGCGATACAGTTGTTGCTGGTAAGTCCAAGTTTTATAAATAAATCATGCTGCATTTCTATGCGTTTTACGTATAATATTTTATTTTGAGATCGTATAATGTATTGCAAGTGAAGCAGAGTGTTTTGAAGACGTAACTCTGTTATTTTTATAAGCCGGCATTTGGCGTCGTACTCGCATTATTTGTCATCAAATCGATCCAATCTGATAACCACTGAAACAGGAATATGAGGCGATATTATAGATATTTATACTTCTGAGAAATCGGATAAGGAAATGATATTAGTGAGGATATCAGTAACTATAACATTAAACTCGCAATACAAAGATTTTTAAGTTAGATTAATATTTTCTACTATAAACGGCACAGCTATGTTGGTGACCGGTGTAAATGTTTTGTTTACTTTGTCTAAGTAGTTTAAGATTACAAATATTTGAATAATTTATTAAAAAAATATGTATCATCTTTTTAATCTGCTACATATATAGAACGAAAAAGAAAACAATTAGATATCATTAAAAGCAGGTTATCAAATAAACTGGAGTATACTTTATCTATTTTTTTATTACTTAAAGAATATTTCACATGCTTTTAATCAATAATATCAGGTCAATTTAACTATTGATTCAATTATTCAATTACAGTTATTTGTAGTAAAGAATTTATAATAAATAGGCATCATGAGTAAAAAATACCTTAAAATAAAATGCTATTGGAACTAGGATAAAGGAATTAACAATTTACACTTTTACTATTGTTTAATATGGCAGAATATTAACACAGCAGAGAATGCACAGCTGCACAATTCAGATACTCTACTTGTTGGATATAAATACTTAATTGCTAAGTTCTTATTTCCATAAAAGTAAAAATAACTGTTTTACTTATCCTTTTCCTCTTAAAGTACACCTTATGTTGACCTAATGATATTAATTATACATTAATTACTAATGTGTATATTAAGATGTACAGGAAAAACACTACAAAAATAGAAATAATAATCAAGTCTATATACAAAACAACAGGAATAATGTTGACACATCACACTCACACATCTACCTACAAGAAAATCTGTAGTATGGTGTTATACATAAATTAGTTAAGTACTAAAATTTATTAAACTTTGACACAAGTTTAATAAATGTTAGTACCTAACTATTATATAAACATTAGTTGGTATTAAACTAATATTTAGTATAGTACTTAGTATCAAACTTGCACTATACTAGGAGCTAAACTTATGATTTCTGACTGTGGGAGTCCCTAGGTATTAGGCAGTTAAATTTATTTTAGTTTAGCGACTTTGTATGGGCATAGTCAAAACTCAAAAGTAGCTAAAAAACCCAATAAACCTGATACATAGCTTGAATTAAGCATAAAAATGGGTGGTGGTATTCAGTTATTACTATTATTATTCAACTCAACAATATGAAAATCAATATTACAAAGGGTAAAAAATTGTTTGTATGCATATCTCTAAAACTATTGGGCCGAATTTCATGAGTTTTGGTATCAAGGTAGATTAGGTATAGTATCACGCAATCAGTGCGGTTTTTCTTGTTCGGCCAGGTAAAACTGACTAACAAACTAGGTATAGTTAAAGCTTGAAGAAACATGAATGCTGCATTTACATAGCGCGCGCGCAGACGTAAGTTCACCGTTGGTAAATTATGAAATAAGACAACGTAAACAAAATGAATTAATTATTACTACGATACTCGTAAATATTTTCGTATGTCGTAAATTATTACCATTGACTTTGGCTATTTCATTTTATTACACTCATTATCACGTATGGATATATAACAGTTGATTAGGCGAAAATATTTCTAACGGCTGTAAGCTGGTTGCCTGTGCCCATAACTGGTTTCTTTTATTGCTTTGGCGCCGTCAGTGACAAAGCCATAGCTATTCGAAACTTCTTTTTTTTATTATTTATTTCGGCGTTTCGCTATCGTCGGATTGTCGTGGGTGTCTCGCTTCCTTAATTTTGTATTGTATCGTTTTGTTAATTTAGTTTTTAAAGCGACTATGAGTAATGAATATGCATGTGCATAAATCTACGAGAGTGTGAAGATTAAGTTTTCGGATAAATCGGTAATTGTTTTTAAATGTTTCACGCTTTCAGTTCATTAAAGGTAATTACAGCTTTTTATGGATAGTGCTGGCTTCTAGGTGTTGCAAATTACTAGCACAAAATCATAA
Source organism: Herminia tarsipennalis (assembly GCA_945859575.2). Taxonomy (NCBI): domain Eukaryota; kingdom Metazoa; phylum Arthropoda; class Insecta; order Lepidoptera; family Erebidae; genus Herminia; species Herminia tarsipennalis. The sequence goes on along the minus strand of OX243841.2, from coordinate 20,048,715 downwards.
ATGAAAACGGGCTCTAGCTGACGTTTAACACATATACTTACCTACCTGCTCCCTTTCTCTGAGCATCGAGAAGAATTAGTAAGTATGTATTCGATTTGGACGGGTTGAAGGAAGAACATTCAAAAAAGATTACGCGAACAAATTCGAAATTCTGCACATTCATGTTTACTTAGACTTCAATAGTAACCAACTAGACACCAGTATCCAGTACTATAAAAGAAAATGACAAATGAATATTGAAAAATAAAGTATAATCTGCCTAATACATTTCCACTATGGGAACACAGGCCTCTTCTGGGACTCTGGGAGAGGAAACAGGCCGTAGCCGTAAATCCACCATGCGGGCGCACTGCAGTATGAGGAAAAAAAAATATTTAGCAGTATTTTATATTGATAAAAAAACCCAAACGTACGTAACTCTTACAGCTAAAAATGTATGAAATAGAACGCTTCAAATTTTCCATCCTCGCCCACCTACACGCTTCATAAATGTTGTAGGCGTTGGAAAATGTAACCTGTTCCCTTTGTCGACTTCGTAACTTGCGTAGGCAGACAGCCAGCTGATACCTCGTCTTTTACAACTAAAACACTCAAACGGGGTCTGAAACAATATTATTAACTACTTTATTGTGTGGTACAAGTTAATAAAGTAGGTAGGTAAATACCGAGACTACAAAAGGAAACTTCGTACAAACACGCTGTAGCTGCGCACACATATACATCGCTCAGGGACGCTAATTCTTGAACCACTATGTTCTGAAGGTGTTCCGATATTTCATAATAGAAAACGGTGCTTATGTGCAATATCGGTGTTTAGTCCTTGTATTGATGGGAATTTTACAAGAGCCGGTTTGACAAGTAGCGCTTGAAATATGCGAACACTTTTCTTAAAACAATGATTTTAAAATTTGACTGATTTAAGAATTAAAGCAAATGGAATAATTGGGATGAAGGCGTTGATAGACGTAATTCTGCATTGATATCACTAAAACTCTAAAATATCAAGCAATTTTTCGAATGCCTAAATATAATAAATATATAGTTTTAATCTGCCAGATCTGAGATTGCGTAGACTTGGCAAAGAAGAAAATACTTCGAGTTCCTGCGCTGGGTTTTTGGGTTTGGTAGCCCCTGGGTAACATATTGAGGGACTGTCCTATAAAATTTCAAACAATTTGTCGAATGCGTACAAAAGTTACAACGTTTCTACTATCTGATAGATCTGAGTCCACGTGGACTCAACAAAAAAAAATAACGGGATTCTGCGCTCGGTTTTTAAGTTCTGGAGCTCCTGGGTAACATATTGAGGAACTCCTATCCTACTAATAAAAGATCCTATTAAATTTCAAGCCATATTTTCGATGCTTTCAAAAGATACAATGTTTTAATCATCTAGGTCAGAGATTACGTGCTCGGCGAAAAAGTCAGCTAGTTTCAGCGACGTTAAATTTACAAATATTTTCTTAATTTTATTCAACTTCATTTACAGTATACCCGTGACTTCATTTTATCAACTGGGACTGATATCTCTGTAGTGTCGACGACTGGTTTATGTTTAGACAAATAATGTATGCTTAGATAATCTTGTTCCAAAACAGAAAGCGATGTTAATTTCTATGTTAAAGACGACATCGTAGGTACAGATATATGTATGACTTTTATTTGACTCTCACTGATCTACTATATCAGCATAATGGAATACTTATTTTAAAATCCCTTTCAATATCTATCTTTAAAACTTCTTGAAGTTATTTCTGTCGCTATTAATTACCTCAAAGTGACAGTGACAGCATAAGACTTAATGACTTAAAATTGGCATATTTTGATGTAAGTATATACAACGATTTTAAAATAACCCATCCTTACAGTCGGGTAAAAACCGGGCAAGTGCATGTCGGGTTCCGTAGTCCCCCCATCCAAATAATGCGGCTTAAGAAGTAGGTTTTCTGTTGTTTTTGTTTCATACTAACAACGTTATACCTCCTTACTAATAATTTTCAATGGAATTTGTACGACAATTTTTCTTTTTAATTTCACCATAGATACTACTACCGTGAATTTTTTGACATACCCAACATCAACCATTGACCTGGGGAGGGCGGGGGGGGTTAGCACTTGGCTCTAACAAAAATTTTCACTTTAAAGCTTAATATTTCACAAACGTATCCCTAAATCTAAAAATGGTTTTCACAGCCCCTAAACGTACCTATTTAAAATATTTCGAGAATTTACTTTTTCGGCATAAGTAATATGTGTATCCATGCAAACTATAAGGATTCCGTTTTGCCATTTTGGCTACGGAACCCCAAAACGGAATCCTCGTTTCACAAAAAAAGGACTCCTGTTTGTTAGATACTATAGTTTTAATAGCACCAAGGACGTATCCTATGGACATCATTATAACCAGTCAAAACCTTCTAAAGTCTTAAGTATTCGACTATAAGTCTTAAAAGCTGTGACCTATATCAATGGTAATAAATGGGCTATCCAACAGTATAAGAATTTTTCAATTCGTATCAGTAGTTCCTGAGATTACCGCGTTCAAACAAACAAACTTTTCAGCTTTATAATCCCACCAATATTATAAAAGCGAAAGTTTGTGAGTGTGTATTTTTGTTACTTCTTCACGTCTAAACAGCTGGAGCTATTTTAATAAAATTTGGAATGGAGTTAGCTGACACCTTGGATTAACACACACGCTAATAAAACGCGGGTAACACCGCGGGGCTCAGCTAGTTATTATCTACCTATATTATTCCAAATAGCATCCAAATCCGTGAAATCCAAACTTGAGCTTAAGCGTGCGACTTTCACATTTATACTTAATCTAAAAATAAACATTACGTTGTTTAACTAATCAGTTGTTTATTACGTTACCATGGTGTACTTTAGTTAACTTAATCGTTTGAACGTAGTTCACACGTTTTTGGGCTTACATGTCTAAAGTGTACGATTAGCTACCTAATCTATAAGCAAATTAACACGTTATTTTCTCTTAGTAATAAACTAGCGCATTGTTTTAAAGCTACTGTTTGTTTTTTTGTACAACTTTCACACACATGTTGCTTGTATACCCGATGCAGGTATTGCATGAAGAAGGTATTCATTAGAATTAAGACCTTGCCACGCCGCCAAATATGACCTCACAACCACAACGCTGAAATACATGAAATCGGGCAACGCAGATGTTGGCGGTACGTATCGCAGACTTCGGCGGTGCGACAACACAACCTATTGATGTGTGTCTGTCCTTATTCCTCGAAATCTGTTGTGTAATTTGGGCAAACAAATGTTAGGTAAAGTGTTTTGCTTATAGCTATAATGTACTATTCGTTAATGTAATAGGACTCTTTATAAATGCGCATACCGTATTGATGTATCATTGAACCATGAACCTTGATCATTGAACAATTGTCATAGTAGCAGGTGTGATCTGAGGTATTTATTACTTATTCTGACCTATTTACGGAGAAACGTAACCACGATATACTTAGTATGCGCTCATACAATGAAGTCACTCGAGATAAAATCATAGTTCTGTAATTGATTGTACTATACCCAATCCAGTCGAGTTCTTATATATAATTAATTCATTGCCAAGGCCCTTACAACAATAGAGACGAATTAGGTAATTAATTGAGTTGAGAAGAATGAAGACAATTCAACACTAAGTAGAATAAATTAGGTGTGATGTTAAACAATAATAAATAACATACCTATAAAAGTTTTAATATACTAATTGTTTACTTGTTATTGTATACCGAGAAAATTATGGATGAACTGAATTAATTATAATATAAGACTACTATATGTTTGATATTAAATGAACTGCGATAGTAAATGTACCTTTCATATTTCTGAGAAACCCATCTGGAAATGCGTTCGGCGAACTCATTGCGATCGTGTATTAGCAATAAACTTGCAGTTTTATTCCTCACTTCCACTATCTTTCTCTATCAAAACGGTAATCTATATATTCTTATTCATTCGCTATAGACTTACTAGTCTTCTGCAACTATCTATAATAGGTTCTGCACTAACGGTTACTAATAAAAAATGTATTAAAATTTAACAACTGCAACTGGAGACAGCATTCTTGACAGATCAGTTCTTACTTATTACTTACTACATGTCATGTCATTATTATGCCTAATTACGCCGATATGTTTAGTTTAAGAAAATCGTATTTTTTATAATTGTATATGTAATATTGCGTAATATTATTTCCATTGTGTTTTAATTAAACGGTATAGACTTTGCTACAATTAATTAAGTTGTTCATTTGTTATCAAGTTGACCACATTTTAATAGTAAACATTACTTATTTTTTATTCAATTTAGTTCAAGGTAATTCATATAATAAATTTATGTGTATCTTTGGATGTCGTATTTTTTTTGGATATGGATGAATAGTGATGATTGTGGATTTTGGTAACCATGTGCGCCACAGACCAGTAATATAAATATAGTACATTTAAAATATATTCTAAGTTAAATAACAAGTAAAATCGCTCATTTACTAAATATTTGTGTAAAAGTAACCGTTAGCTTTCAGAAAACGGTATATACCAAAAAAGTTAGCATTTACCGTGAATAACTCTGTATTTACGCTTTGTAAGCACGATGCGAACAGTACCTTACTGAGTGGTTTTAGCAGTTTCATTAACAAATCTCTCATAAAATTAGTTTTGAAATTGAAATATTAACCATTTTTGCTATTTAGCATAGTTTGACTTGTTAATAATTTACGTGACGTAAGCTAACTGTAAAGGTTAGATCGAATTATGTCCCTTGGTAGTTTATTATTGAGTTTGCATTTTAATGTGTTTAACAAAATTCAGTCTATTTAATGTTTTATTACTTACAATAAAATTACAAATACTGTACATTTTTAGTTATAAAATTAGGATCATTAGGTACTGTAATGTATGTAATATAAATATATGTAATTAAATAATGGCACAAAAGATTATAAGCAAGTCAACTATTCAAATGAGGGAAACTGAATATTATGCGCTTCCCCCATTAATTTTTTGTCCCGTAGGAAAGAAAATCCAGATAAATATACGCATGTACCCAAACTGTAGAAGAAAAAAAAGGAAACCAGACATATTCATCAACTCAATTCGATTTGCCAGATTTGTATCGGAATTAAATATTTGAATCTATATGTTATCTGTCTTTTCTTTTGAAGCTAACCCGTTGAATCGATTGACATTAGTACGTCTTACCTATAATTAATAACAGTTAATATTTTATTACATTACTCCTTGGCAATTCCATATAATTATGAAAGGTATAATTACCGCCAGCGATGAATAACTTATAAGCTTAAAATTTAACTTACTCCACTACATAATAATATAATGGATGTCGAATTATGTCTTTTTGGATCTGACTGTATCTACTTAGACTTACCTTTCCTTATAAGACCATAAAAGCATAATAACATCCAATATGAGAAATATTGTAAATAATAAACCATATCTGATTGATTTTCAAGAGTTTCCAAAGTATTGGTTGTCGTTAGAATTGCTCGTTTCTGGAATGTATTCTGTATGTGAAGAGAAAGTTGCATTATTTACGCTTATCTGAAAACGATTCTCAGTCTGAATATAAGCAGATATTTACGAGTTCTGCTTTAATCGTTTCTAACTCACTTCTGTGTTCTTGTAACCTTAACATTTTTAGACTTACTTCGCAATTTGTCACATTCACGGTTTGTTCTTTCGCATTTGGTCCCATAATATCTTTGTGCAAGAAATCAAGTCGTTCCAGTACTTTTTGTATGCTGTGTATAAGGATAAGCCAACGGAAAAAAAATGCCTAATATTATTAGTAGATATGAACTATTTACTATGGACTTCCCTAATTCCTACTTCATTTATGTCTTTTTTTTAAATAACTAGCAATGTGGGATTGAGTCCCACATTACTAGCAATCTTGTTAACCCCTCCAGCTAAGCTCAAAGGCTTGTTTTAAGCGCTTTCTAGACGGTTGGAAACAAGGCCTCCCGCCAAGGTGACCTTGCTGGTTTCCAACAGCGTATGTATGTAATTTGGTTTGCAACAGCCGTCTACACTGTTGCAAACCAGCAAGGTCACCTTGGCGTGAAGCCTTGTTTCCAACCGTCTGGAACATGCTTTAGGAGTGGGTTCACGTCGGTAGTATAATGGGCTATTTAAGTCCATTAATCAACTATCTATGTGTAGACAGTTCATACATTACTTTGCTATTTATAATACCGTAATAAACCACGTTACTTACAAAGTTGCCATTTCCAAGTTTAAGTTGTTTTGGTTTATTCATGGATTATATTAAGCTTTCAGCTCCAACCCAACGTAGGGTTAGGTTGTAATTAATGAAAAAGCACTGCTTTAAGTCAGGGTTGATGTGTACACATACATTGTTAAGCATATACGAGATTTACTGTGGGTGGATTTTTAATTCAGAAGGGAAAATACCATTATATATCAACCCATATGATGGCCCACTGCTGGGCACGGGTCTCCCCAGTAGAACCTACTGGTATGTAGATCCTGGGGGTAATTGCCATAATCGCCACGCTTGGCGAGCGGGTTGGCGATCGCAGTAAGGCTTTAAGTACGCAGAGGACGCTGCTGCCCGTCCTCCGGAGTGAAATCCCTTAGTCGCCTTGACGACACCCACGGGAAGAGATGGGGTGGTACTATTCTTAAGCCGGCACCACACGGCAAAATACCATTAGCGCTTTTATTTTCCAATATTTTAGATGTCTTTGCCACAAGTTCTTGTGGAAGAAAAATACGGTGGTTGAAAACGTCGTAAGTTGCAAAGCCTACAAAGTCTATAAACACCGTTATCTTTCCCACAGAAAATGTGCCTTTTCTGGAGAAATATTCCCTTTGTTACTCTTCGACACGTTGTTTAGCCCATGTCAAAATCACGTCAATATCTTGCTACGTTGCCATTGCTGAAATTTATTGCAAGTGAAAGGAGGACAAATTAACTAAAATACTATGCATTTGTTTAATTTTTGTATCGATTACCATATTCGATTCATTAATCGGTCTCAGAAATGTCAATATTTTATATCCTAAATTGGGTATTAATTCCAAATGACCCAAAAACTTACTGTAATTAATTTAAACAAGTTTCTGAAACAGAGTTCATTAGAAGCTATTCCGTAAATGGGACGATATATTGTAAAGCACATAATAGAAAGTCGTAAACAATTTCTATTCAACTAGTTGCCATTTTGCCAAGTTGAAAATGATATTAGCATTGTTGTTTTCAACAAATAACTACTACATATTTCCTTGTATATACTATAGATTATTAAATAGGTACAAGTGACGCCTGTAAAGTTTTATGGTTAAAGTTTACAAACAGTTCATACGTTACAGCGTTATACGGGACAGGTGCACCGTGCTCAGTCGAGCGGCACCTCCGGATACGGGGAGGACGATAACACCACCAGGTAATTCCAGTTCACTGCTTGCAATACGCAAATTAATAATGAACTTTGTGCTCATATAAATAAGAGCGATCGCCCGTTAAAAATAGATAAAAGTTGCACTACAAATGTGGAAAAAAACACTACCATGTTTGAAGCTTTCCATTCAAACGTTGACACGCATAACACAGGTACGCTTCAAGTGGGCGGATGAGTGGGAGAGTTAGAAAAAAAGTAAACAAATGTATCGTCTGCATCGCTATCAGTTACTGACGTGAACGCAATCTCCATTCGTTTTGTTTACTTGTTAAGCTTCATCAGAACTTTTGCCACTAGGCACATAGTTGCGTAAATGTGTACATGTTCTGTCTGTTACGAAAATACATGCTGTACATCATACCTAGGGGTGAACTGAAAATTTCGATGTCGATAAAAATGGTGGTGTTTATGACTGACAAGTTATTTATAGGACCAATTTAAAAATAGTAGAGATTTTAGGCCTGGTATAATACTTGATATTGCCATTTAAATTATGAATAGGTATATGATTTAGGAAACCATTTATAGTCGCAGATAAAAGGGTTACGGTCTGTGGCGCAACATTCAAGGTCCGGTTCGCCTATAAACGCAACAGGATGACCTCTGTGTATTTTAATAACGGGCCTATCTCACCTAACCCTTTTAATTTTCCAATAGACCGCTCCATTGCCTTCGATGGCCATCAAATTGACGTAAAATTAGCACAGGGTGACGTGGAATATTCATGCGTATTTTAATATTCGCAGACGCCATAGTTTTGGCGTTCTTTTAACTTACAATACATCATTCTTATTCGATTCACTATAGTCTCGATGCGAAGAATACTGATCGCTTTAACCCGACCGTGTGTGAGCAATATGAATTTGAAAACACTCGGGTGCATTTGAATTGTCTTTTTCATATGGTTGGGTTACCTGATACGTGTAATAAATTAGTATTCAAGTGGATACGAGCTTCCTCCTCGCTGGGCTTGTCTGTCCTGTAAAATTTACATAGAGGTGTCACGTACACTGATATGTTAAAGGTTTTAACCCAAAAGGCAAAAATGTGCAAAGGGGTAGAAACTGTCATAACATTTTAAAAGTGCCTTTAGTTTATGGCCTAACTGAAGATCTAATCTAAACTGATCGCAAGCAGGCGTACTTCATATTCAACATACAAATACTATCTACCTAGGCTCACGTTAGGTATTCAGATGTAGAAGATTTTATATGTATTCCGCCATTTACGACGAATGTGGCTTTACGAGTACAATATAAAATGTGCTGAGGTACGTAAGTGGAATTAAGAGGTAGGCGTTACACGAAAAAAAAAAATATAAAAGATTTATGTTGGTAGGTTTGTGAAATTTTGTAAAAAAGACAAAAAAAGATATAATTATCGAAAGTATGAAGTATGCAATTTTACACGCAAAACAATAAGCAATCAATCGTAAATTTTCAACGGTGTGAATGTCAAAATGCACAACAACACGGAATCACAATGTAAAAGCCTCCGCAAGATGAATTCTACACAATACAATAAAACCGTAGATTTCTAACAGTTTGCGTGCAAGACACTCGTGGGAAGTTCATTGATTCAATTAAGAATATTAGATTAGTTCCTCAGTACAGATAGGTATGCGCCAGTGCACTTTATCAGATCAAATGCGCTGAGTTTAAGTCTCGATTGGCAACAACACAAGAAGGATTATGTTCGGCCATCTTGGCGTCATATGTTCGTTTTATTAGTTTATTTGTGAGTGGGTAATGCAATTGCATCTGGGAAGTCGTATCTTTGAACGTAACAAATCGATTGGCTTATATTTCGTTCGTTTTGTACTAAAGTCATTATTGTATTCGTTGAACCACATCTGATGTCACTTTCTTAAACTGAGGAGTGGTGCGTACGAGCCACAGTTGATTGGACAGGCTCTTACAGAAAGACAAACATAGTGGAGTTACAAGTTCGATAATTTATATTTTGTATGTTTAAAATTATATGAGAGAAAAGTAGCTTTTTCTTTCTGCAGTTCCTAAAACGTCTCCTGCAACCAGGTTTCAACCAACATTCAGAAGGACAAAATATCCACTTGTTGATTTATATCCGGCCTCTATCAAATACGCTGCAATGCATTTATCAACAGAAGCGTGCAATGAGCATGATCCTACCATAGATATTAACCTGAAGAAAGCATTGTTATTTTTATAAATAGCTAGGAATGATTATCATGAATGAGGTCACACTATGTTAATGTCGAAAAAAATACATTGTCATTCGATTAATTAACCGTCTATGTCAGAAATCCCTAGGTAATATAAAAAGTCAGTGACCGCGTGCTTCGGTTCAATTAATTTTGGTAATTACCTTCCAAGTGGGTATACTTAACTTTGGCAATGGATCATAATAATGGGATATCCATTTAAGGTATTTTTTGGCCTAATTCAAGGCTGTCTAGAGCAGTTAGTAAGACGTGGATAAATTACCTATTCATGTGGTATTTCATCTGACAGTTTAGGTTAGTGTTTTCTTTAAAATAACCAGACTTGAATCATAATCAGCCTTCTAACCTTTTCACTTCTGGGACTGAAGCCTCTCTAAGAGGTCAATATCACATTTTAGACATGTCTTCAAAATTAATCTCCATAACTTAAATCGTGTATAACTACATTTTATTGGCAATTGGAATTCTCTATTGTTGCACGACGCCGTGTCAAGGGCTTAATCGTGTTATATGGAACTAGTGAAAGTTCATAATAGCTTCCACAACGTTGAACAACCAGTTTCAAGAGATTTACTTCATAAATATTTAAGATATGAGATCTTTTTCTAATCAATCCTACGATAAAAAGAAAGGTCATTCAAATAAGATATATCCATCCAAGACATCTCCAACAAACCTCGTTGCTTTAGTTCATTGTCTTTCAAATCCCGTTTGGTTTTGAAAAAAATATTAACCAGCAGACACAATAGTAACTATGATCAATTTTTCCCTTCGTTATCCATAAAAACCTTTCAAGACATTAAATAATGTATTAATTTTACCTCGATTATGTTTGTTTATCTTATGTTTCATAATCACACCATAAAAGCATTGTCTAATTATTACTACTTGCGCAAAAACCAAATTACACAAACACCATAAAATAAGAAAGTATGTTCTAAAGGTCAGCACGAAAACGGCATATCTGTCTATTTAATACCAATAACGACATTAATAGTAGTGGCGACTGTCCAATGTCTACTCCGAGTGACTGAGGTGACTATGTCCATCACGGTGATGATTTTACATTTTGTAAGGAGTTTACATTTATTCTGTGAGGGTATATATATTACGAGTCTTAATCGCGTGGTAAAACGGCCGTGGTTACGGGTAGACTGTCTACCCGTGACCACGGCCGTTGCAATACTTAAACTTAAACTATTCACGCGATTAAGATATAATTTCATAATTCTGTGAAGGATAAACATAGTGAATTTAACCAGTTTAGTTATAGATTAGAACGCCCTTGAACCATGGGACTCGGTGAATAACGTCCCGTACCATCAAAGACCAGGTCTGTCTCAGAAATGGAAACTTTTTAAAGGCCAAGCGATTGATTATATTACCTCATTGCATTAATCTTATCATAATGCTTCTTTTTCCGAGCATGTGCATTTATATACCTTATTATCTCATGTCATGTCTATATCTGAGCGATATGTTTATCTGTGTTTTTTATCCAAATCGTGGTGACACTTAATCTATTTCCAATATTTACATGATATAAATCAGTAGGTATAGGTTAATACTGTTGAGTGAATAGTGGGTACCTACCAGCTCACCCCTCTTATCGTGCCCTTTACGTTTCGCCGCATCGAATGCTGCAGCAGCCTCTGCATCGCAACTGACCCATATCGAAGGCGTCAGCTCTACTGGATACTTAACACACTAGCCTGGCCTTTCTAGGGTTGTTATATTTTGCATCAATAATTTACTAGAAAAAACCAGTTGGGGTCCCACAGATTTGAAAAAATACCTAGAACAGCTTTAGGCAGGCAGGTTATATAACTTCATTTGTTTCTGCTAGAACATGGGTTCCCAGTTTTAAAGAAGTCAAAAAGCGTATGAAAAAGGTTAAGAACTACCGTGCCATAAAGTGAGGTCGCCACAGCAGAGCAGGCGCTGTTCGTACAACCCCAAAAAGAGTATTTCATTATGTGCTTAGAACAAGCAAAATTCCCTAGGTTGTTGTATCTTGTATATAATAATCTAATGATGTACATTAAAGAATGTCGTAGGTAAATGTCAGAGGTCAAAGATAAAACATAATTTCGCCTAGGGCTATCTTGTTGGAGTTTCATTTGTGTGGGTATTAAAGATAAAATGTCATGTCTTTGTTTAACTTTCATATTGTATTCCTATCTTAAGTAAATAGGCTATAAGCTCTATCGAACATCAAAGAAATAAAAAAAAATATTTTTCTATTAAACAATATTCTATTTTCCGTATTTTATCGCATTACATCAAATACATATAGCTAGAACTGGTCGCCTTGATAAAAAGCTTCATCCACACCAAATTTCAACGACATTGGTCCAGTAGATATATGAAAACTAATGCCTTTATACAAACTTCGCTTGCTAGTTTTGCAAGCTCTCGATTTTGCCCTTGAAAAGTGCATTGAACTAAGATTAATGCTCGCTATGTTTTACCTATCAATTACTGTAACATGCTATCAATATTGAAACCCACTTGAAGTTTTCTCCCTTTATCAACACATGTTAATTATAACATGTGTAATTAAGAGCCCGACATTTATTGATTGGGTGTTCAAGTGAACTAGTATTTCAAGTTCTAGAACTAAGTAAATTATCGTTCTACTTTCTCTATACATATAAAGAAAGTGACGGAAATATATTGGAAATAAAATAAGTTCATATTTAAGTAAATTTTTAGTTAGTTTCCTGTTTAAAGCGGGCAAATTCTCGTTAGATTGCTGCTATTGCGTATACAGATTATAATCTCAGTACGGAGGCTTCCCGTCGTTTTTCTTTCAGGGTTAGCAGCACTAAGGAAATCATAGTACTCTTGAGTTACGATGATAGGAAGTGCAATATAATACAAGCAAGGTTACGAGGTAGCTCCATTTAATCATAATTTAAATTCATTCATAAAGTATAGAAACATTTTACGTTTTCATTATTTATATGAGTAACCAACAGCTATTTCCACAATGCAAGAGTCTTGGTTTGGGTTTCTATTATAATAGACAATTTCGAAGAAAGTCCGTGCAAAACAGCATTATAAGTCATTTGTTAACATATAAAGTTATACTTACTGCAGATGTTAAAATATAACTAGATCCAATGCCTAGACAAAGAGAAACACTGAAACAGACAAAATAATGCAGTTCACACAGAAAAGAAAAGTATGGAAAGGTAACTACTATTTGAATCAGTCACGTAATAACAAGGCAAGGCATCGAGTCCTTATTTACGAAACTAGTAAGCAGTATATATTTTAGTTATTCTGTATTCACAACGAACACTATCTATAGTTCAATATCGCCCACAGCTGCTTTCAAAGCTTATGTAATTGTGTTTTATGTTCCCGACGATGGCTTGTGTAATCTCCCTTTGGTTTACGACCGTTAATTGTGCTAACGTCTCATAAAACGCGCTTTGGTTTAGCTTCAGTATGTGGACTTAATTTGTTTATGATTGGTACAATTTTTCGTGCCAGAAATAAAATTTTCGTAATTTTGAATTGTTCTTCAACCAATGTACGCGTAAATTAATCAAAGTGAAACACAATACTGCGAGTGGTAAACTCATGGTTCGCTCCTCTCCTCTTCGTCCAGCTCCGGTTCAGTGTAAGTCTACCAAAGTTGTTGGCAAATTAGTGTTAACAGCGATAAAAAAATAATAACTTGGGGCCAATTTTCGAATACATATAGCTCCCAATTTCCTGTGATCAACGTCTCCACCCAAACCATTTATCCACAACACGTGTTGCCAAAACACATAATGCCTATATTTTCATAAATAAGTAGTACTTTTATTAAAATGTCATAATAATATGACAAATATGGTGTGTAACAGGACAAACTCCAAATTATATCCTTGTGTTCGAATATATTCCCTTGAATATGGGTATAATATATACATCTCCTAGAAACACCGTTATTCCTCCTAGAAACACCGTAATTCCTCCCGGAAACCTGCTGCAACCTGCAGAGAGTACTGGGCTTCTGAGCTGTCTGGAGTGAGAACAACTGAAACGACACAAATGTGTGCACAATGGCCTAATCAAGAGGCTAAGTGCGATATTGCGGCCCCGTTGAAACAAACAAACAAGCAATGAGTACCTATATTATTTTTTTTATCATGAACATAAGAGCAATCAGTAACAGTATTATATATATAGCAATCTGTATTGACATCGACGAAAAACAATGGGGGAGGTTCTTAATTGAACCTGTTTTTAGAGTTTTGTAGCCAAAATGGCAAAAACGGAACCCTTATAGTTTCCTCATGTCCATCTGTCTGTCTGCCCTTCCTTAAGTCACAGGCATTTTACTCAAAGACTACTCAATGAATATTGATGAAATTTGGCGGAAAGGTATCTTGTAGTAGCCGCTACTTAGTTTATTTTGATGATCTGATTTTTTTTTCTGCAAACATTAACGTGTGGCACATCATTCGACAAGTCTTTCAAAAAACATTTTAAGGTTTCTAATAAAGTTTTTTGATTGAGTAAATATTTTTGGAAATAATCGCTCCGAAAGTTGTATAAATTAACTTTTGAGCCGTAGACCAAAAAATATGAAAAAAATATCACATAGGTAGCGCTTAATAAAAACTTTAAACTTAAATTATTTCGGACATGATCGGATATACTGTCATTGAGTGATTGCCGTAAAACTGCGTTTCTCAACAAAAAGGCGTAATTATTCAAGGCTGCGGAACCCTACACTGAGCAAGGTCCAACATACTTTTGCCCGATTTTTGTTTCTATCGTATATAATTTCCTATTTATATGAAATTAGTCATTTGTCGAAAATAGATCAGTGAACGTTTTCGAAAATTCGAACTAAATAGTTCGAATTCTCAAAAACATCGACGAAATTTCCCGTAGGTAGTCATAAATCAGTTTGAAAGTAATGGTAACACCTCTCTAAAGAGTACAAAGGTTACCCATCTGAATTATTAGAGACAGAATGTCAGAGACGAATTCTCAATTGTATCGTGGGACCTAGACTTCACTTAGGCGAGTCTCTTGCGCAAGAATTGCCATTGTGAACATAATATATAATTCAGTGAACCTTCGATGCTTTTAACTGCATTGAGAATATCGAATGTATGCTCAAACTAAAGCAATGGTCATTGAATATTTACACGAGGTGAAATTATAATTCATGAGGTGTAAAATACATTGGATTGTAAAGTTACTTCGTAATAATTTTACGATTTGACCTGGATTTTTCCCTATACTAAAATATCACTTACTGTACCTCAATTGTTATACTTTCGGCCACATAATGACATATACAGGGTGTTACAATATTGTAATATTGTAGATAGAACATTTTACTTTTTGATTTTAAAAATAATTGAAACTCATTTCAATGATTTTTAATTAATCGCCACTTAAACTTTCCTTTCGTTTCTTCTCCTGTTACATAGTTTTGGGACATCCTGTATATTGAATCTAACATATTTACCTACTTTTTGAGTCAGTGGAGTACAAACAGATAACACATGACAATGTAAAATAACATAACAATTCTCATAGAAACACGAGGCAAGACTCGCAATTTCAACCGTGTGGGTGGAAGGGCTTTCATTATACATTATAATACATCAATCCACATCCCATTGTCTTGAATTTAAATAACGAACTTCAACTGACTCACCTCTGAACCAACCCTTTAACTCGTGGACCTTGGCTATTTCCTGACGTCACATCCTATCCGTGAGACGGAACTGCGCTTCCTTCACTTTCCAGCCGACTGCTTTGGTCCCTTGTAGTGATCACACGATGGGAAACGCCATTGTTTTACTCCATTGCATTCGTATTTTTTAACACATTGGCTAACGTGTAATTTTGAAAAGCTTACGAATTTTCACAACATAATTTTAAAGTGTACATTTTTCGTTACGCCAATATTGCTCTGTGATCACTCTAGACAAGCGACGCGATGTGACCATCACACTGGGTGTGAGATAAATTCCACCGTTTTCCGTAATTGTAAATCAATGGTATGTCGGCCTTTAAGCATTCCGTCCACTAAAGTCCCGTTCATTATTAAAATGAGGTTACACGATGTCAGAACGAATGAAAATTCAATTAAGTACTTCGTCTTCGATAGGAATTTCCCTTTATCACGCCACAAATATATTCAACGTTAATATTTAATTCCAGTAATAACATTCTAGGTAACTATAGAGTTTTGTGCGTAATTTAAAAGTAGTAGTATTTCTCATATGCGGTTTATAAATAGTAAGTTAATAACATTCTCTTGCACCAACAATACTTTATGTAATAAAATTTATTTATAATGTGTGGTTTCTTGCTGTTGGAATTCCCGTTATTTCTTTTCTATTTCACTTTATTATTGTGTCAATAAAAGGGGTAAAGTCACGGGAAAATGCTTACCTTCGCAACTTCGCTTTCACTGCTAAAATCTACTAACTTCGAGTCTATAAGTGGACATTTCCTCAATTATAGTCAGCAATCTGTACCAAAATAAGCCAGTTTTAGGTGACAGTACTATATGCTCACAATAAACATAATTATATAGAAAGCACAAACACATTTTCATCACAGTTCGTTACTCATGCTAATCTTAGCAGAGAACGAACTCAAATTCGGGTCACATACTAAATCTATTTAGCCGACTCTTTCAGGAATATGCTGTACACATGTTAGCCATTTTTAAACGGCACATGTGCAAATACTATTCTTAGAATCAAATATTGAACGTCATCGCTCATTAGAGTCATCACGTATTTCCCTAGGGGGTTAGATAGGAATGTACGTTATCCTTGTCGCTTTGATTTTGAAAGCGAGTATTTTGCTTTTCAGTACATACAGTACAGTAGTTCGAAAATTCAATTGTGACGGAGCCACGTCCATATCATTATACATTTCAACCAGTACCGTGCTCATACGCACGTCAAAATAGTTTTAGGTTCTTACTAAATGATAACATGAAACGCTATAGGTATCTCGTTGTTATATCCTTACCTAGCTGTCCCGCGCAACTTCGTATGCGTACATTTTCCCCGATTTTTCAACATTTTTCATTACTACTCCGCTCCTATTGGTCGTAGCGTGATGTTATATAGCCTATAGCCTTCCTCGATAAATGGGCTACCCAACAGAAAAATATTTTTTCAATTCGGACCAGTAGTTCCTGAGATTGCGGCGTTCAAACAAACAAACTCTTCAGCTTTATAATATTAGTATAGATTAATATATACACTCAAACGCACCAAGTGTTGTCACGAATTTCTACCTAATATAGTTTTGTCGCGTGCCTCTGCTTGCTGTTATTATGCTTATTATAGTCGTCGAACGTGCGCAGGCGCACATCGAGGGGAGACCCACACACGTGCCCCATTATGGATTCAAATCATTTTTAAACAAAATGAACAACATGAAGATAAAAGATTGTGGGTCAGGATGTATACTATTTTTAATGTCTGAATTATAAAGTGGTATCTAAGATCCTAATATTTGATGTTTTTATGTTGTAAAATTTGGTCTTTGATAATTGGATTCTGTGTGATCTAATGTTTTTCACGCGTATCTTGTATGTATGTATGTTACATTCTGATAGATTTAGATATCAGGTAGTAAACCTGATATCTCACAATCCACTGAACGGATTTATACAATTAAGACGTCGCTAGATTCGTCTTGATCGCCCAAGTGTTCTTAAATTTGTGATGTTTGAAAAAAACAAACATGGCGGCTGTGAGATGTCAAAATAAAGAGGTGTGAAAAAAAAAGTGGTTTTTATAATTTCTTTTTTGTATAGACTGTTTATAACCATAGTAAATAAATATATGAAATTGTATTTTAAGATCTCTAGGGATGTTAAAAAAAACTTTGACTGACCTATTTATTATATTTATTTAAATATAAATAAATAATTAAAAATCGATAAATTCTGATTCAAAACGACAGCGAGAATGTTGCACCATAGGCTCATCGTCATATCGCTCGAAATTTGTAGTATCGGCTGGACTTTTGCATTTTGGTACAAATGGAGGTTGGGTTCGACAATTGAGTATAGAATCCCATTCAATACCCTTGAACCATTTATGGTTCTTAAAATCCATCACACCATTTCTCATAACACCAAAACGGTGACTAATGTCCACTTGGAGAATATTTCGAATTAAATCTCTAAGGTCACTGCTGAAACTGGAAGGGCACCTGTACTTGCCACTTACTATCTTTTCATATGTCCTCATCGAGTCATTTGCATAAAAAGGAGGGTATCCTGCGTTCATTTCAAAAAGCAATACACCTAATGACCACCAGTCTACAGAAAATCCATAACCTTTACTCAATATTAGTTCAGGAGCTAAGTATTCCGGCGTTCCACAAAGAGTCCACGTCCGCCCTTGTAATACTTTACAAAATCCAAAATCACAGATTTTCAAGTATCCAGTTTTTTCGATCATTATATTTTCAGGCTTTAGGTCACGGTAAACTAGGTTACAGAAATGCAGATATTCCAAGGCCAAAACTACTTGGGTGGCGTAAAACTTCGCCAAAGGTTCATCGAATTTACCCATTCGCCGAAGATGAGTGAACATTTCACCGCCTGGTACGAATGGCATAATGAAATACACATAGGTGTTATCCTTGAAAGAAAATTCCATGAATACCGTAAAAGGAAACCTGATGGATTCGAGAATGCGTTTTTCGTATAGGGTGTGTTCAACTTGCTTCATCTTCACTATCTTTTCTTTTTCTAACACTTTCATTGCAAACATCTTGTTGCTCTTCACATGTTTTAATAACAGTACTCTTCCGAAAGCGCCAGTTCCTAATGTTGAAAGTGTCTCCATCTCACTTAGTTCCACACGTAGTTTTTGTGCCTTGCACCAGCGATCCTCAAACTCGGTTTTCAACTTCTTTAAATATTTAGTGTACTGCTGTTGTTGTTGCTCAGTGTATCCATCCCGAACCTCCGCTTTAATATTTAAATTAGAATTATTAGGAGGTCCGAAACCTTTACGTGAATACATTTTTTTATTAATATTGAAACTACATTTGCGTGGCCAAACTCATGTTTTGTATCAAAGCCATCGCGATTATATTTTTCATATTAAATGACGGGAGGAAAGTGAAACGTTAATATTGCTAGGAAATTTGTGATTTCCTAACAAAATTTTGGGTGGGGTACGTGAATTCCGTTATGTTTTTATCGAGATCGAAAGTACAGGAGGGGTGCAGGCAGGAGCGGGACGAAGGGTGAACGAACTGCCCGAGGGGATAGGTGGAATCAGCTGTGTTTAGGGGCGACACGCCATGCCGTCGACAGCCGGTCGCCGTCCCGACTGGCGTATTGATCAGCCGGCACGTGGAACTTGCACATGCTGCAAAACAACACTATTAATTTCGTCGACAGTTTCGCCTTAAATAGACATATTCGCCCACACCTTAAAGGTTTCCGTTAGTACGTATAGTTGAGTCCTTTCTAATTACATTATAGGATAAAATGTACGGTCAGCGCAACTAATAACTAAACATCAATAAGCAATGTAGTTTCAGTGAGTACGGGCGTTTGTCGAAGCCGCGCCTTGTTTTGCGCGATACCACTTAAACGGAGTATCTACTTTATCAATATGACAATTCTATTCACTTAGTATACCATATAATTTATTTGCCTAATTAATTTTAAAAACGAGTTCAAACGTGCAAGTTTCTAAAAGGCTCGTGATGAGTTACTTGGACTTAATGCAAGTAACATAACTCACAAAATTGTTATAGACTACAAATATGCCGTTGCTCAGTCCCTTCCGTTTCAAGAATAACAATCGGTATAATAGTTCTTATTATAAAACATTAGGGTCGTATACCGATAGCGTGTAGTCGCGAATTATAAAAACTATCGCCTATAGCGTTATAATACCGTTATCGAGACCTACTCACGAGTACAGCTCTTTATTTTTAAATGTCTGACGCATACGCACCCACATTTCATTTAAGAGCATATTGGCGAAGCGTCCCATTAACATTTTAAGAACACATGATACTTTGAAGTAAGTAACTATAGAGTACACTATAATTAACTGGAACAGTTTACGTTATTGCGTACGTTAGGCCATCTCATTTGCATTGCGTATGATTTGTTATTCAATCTACACGTTGTCATTGTTGTAAACAGTCTCAGTGACAGTTCAAGTACTGTTACCGTTCAACGCGATAGAATTGCTACATCGCAAGCGGCAAACTTTCACTGATTGATAAATAAAGATACTTGAAGTAAAGTGCCTAGTATCAATATCTTTATAAACATGTTCCAATTTTAAAGCCTTCATTGTTTCACGTGTTTTATAATTATGTTACGCTGGATGACTTTATAGTATGATGTAATGTAACCTCAGTGTTTATAGGTGCGTATTATGCTGGCAGCAATCTTGATGAATTGTTGCCAAGGTCAAAGAGGCTCGCAGTGATTGCTGTACGTGATCAACCTTTACAAGCAATTTAACTCGATTTTTAACAGTAAACAGGAACTCTGATATCATCGCCAACTCCTTAAGAAATCTTTTTTTAGTAATCTGTTATCCCGCATCTATGATTACCTACCTTTACAATGTTGTGGATCGTGAAATCCAAATTCACACTTTATGGTCCTAGGTGTTACGTGATAGAAATTGTGTTTATTAAAGGGCTCGTTATCAATTTAAAAATTATTCCATTTCTGGTGATTCCTTCGCGGGCCTTGCTGTTAACAAACGCTGCAGTATACTGAACTTTCAAATTAGTTATCTTTGGGCTAGCGCAATATTCTCCATGAATAACTTGAGTTCATAGGAATCAAAACTTTGGTTTTGAGAGCACTCCTTTATTTTGTAAACAATCTCCTGAACGTTATGAGAGCAAGTAATATAAAATATTACATTGTACGTTACAGCGAAGTAACAGCCCATTAAACTGATTTGAAATTGTTGTACTCAATAAAAGTAGATTGGCTGACCATACTGGTATTGTTGCAATAGAGATAGCCAAAGCTTTGTGAGGCGAGATTTATATGACTCGGTCGCCGGTCAAGGTTGGAGGCCCGCAGTCCGCAGCACATGTATCGGCTTCTTGGCACGTCACCAGATATTCTATCTGTGCGATAAATTCTGTGATACAGAAAAGTGTCGCTTGTGATGACATAAGTGATTCTCGAAGACACTAAGTAAGCAATATCAATTTGAAGAGCTTTTGGAACATAATGATCGTGTTTTTGTGACCAAAATACAGAACCTAATTTGTCGTCACAGCGTTTTGTTTTAGAACGACCAGAACGGTCTTACTATTAAAAGATGTATCAAAGTCAAAGGAAATGTTGAATACCGTTTCGGTGCACGTACATTTCCATTTTTAAGTATCCGGCATTTTTAAAGTCATGTACAGGAAAACGAGACGTAGATGGCGGCGAAAAATGGGCTCGTTAGCAGTACCACGTGGTAATGACGGTTATTTTTCGAGGACACTAGCCAACATAAAAACTAGAACGCAAACTTGTTCCCAAACCTGCCGGCCAGATTACTGAATATTAAAGACAGAGTAATTCCCACATGCTTTGAATTTTAAGCTCCAAAACTCGAAGAGCATGTAAACAGTGAAAGTAAATAAAAACGCGAGTTATTTCTGTAGTCTTTATAATGCTTGTGTGTATTTACATTTTTACGCATTACCTCAGACATAAAACTATACGAGCAAGATTGCAAAATGTGGAACTGAATATGAATGTTAATTTAACATGCTCAGCTTCATGATTGGTAAAACCTATTCTTCAACGCGTGTGACTTTTTATTATGCATTGCAAAATACGATAAATAAAGTGTATTTTATCGATGTAACGTAGGTACTCAAAGGTTTCGATATTATCAAGCGTATCATTTGACATGGGCTTCTATGTTTGTCCAAGATAATGTCTACCCGGAAAGCGTAGTCAATAGTATTGTGTATTATAAATGTATAATTGAGTCTCTTTGCAATACCAGTTCCAATTTATTTAAAAGCCCTGTTATTTTGATACAACTTGTCATTTACACCGTGTCAATCAAAAGTTCACGGTCGTTGCGTTGTGCTACATTACCTAATGGCCTTTACCCGACAGCCCTTCCTTCGTCATGTGGAAATAGCTCACCTTTTGGATATAAAAATATCATCCCTTGGGCAGGATTTAGATTAGAGATTTTTGTTATTGCAGTAACGACCGGCTGAAGATAAAACAGCAGAAACCAGTTATGCAATGTTTATGCCAATAACCTATCACGATGTATTCAGTACTTTAGTGTGGTGAATAGAAAAGTACTACTTACAAACGTAAACCTCTCGAATGGTTTTTAATTTTAGTGTTAGTAGATTTTAATTTTATAAAACCTGTTCAGCCAGTTCGATATCCACTATTGAAATACGTCGATCCCAGGATTATAATACTGAATTTCTGCCATTTACTGGCATTATTAAGCTTCTAATCAGCAAATACGTTGTTTTTATTTGATTCTGAGCTAGAATATTTATCCTCGAAATGAGTGTAGTGTTTTCTCGAATAACCGGAATCTCTTCATTTGCAGGTTTTATTATAATTTTGATCAATATCAACGACTTGATCTTCCTTTTAGCGTGAATTATTAAAAAAGCTTTCTATGAAAACTTTTAGGTTACAAACTCCTTGTCAATATCCATTAAGGAACTACGTTTCAATTAAAAGTCATTTTAATGTGCGGTGAGCAATATGGTGCGTTCCAGTTTTAACGATGTTTAGATTTACATGACGAAACTGCAGCGTTAATATGGTCTTGGATTTATTTTTGTTATTTCTATAAACTGCCTGGGCGCTTGGGGACTCTAGTCTTTGATGTCGCTCGATTAGCTTGCCTACTTTGTTTTACGCTTATTGATTATACACATAACACTCGTTATATAACATGTTACATCATTCATTCTATGAGATTGTATTATGATCAGCACTTCTGTCCGTTGTCAGATATTCTATAGTCCTGCACCTAGTTTGTTTCTAAAACATGGTCTATGTTTTAAACACGGCTTGTGTTATGCTTATGAATATGAGCGAGTACTGAGTTTTAAGATTACTCAGAGCTTCGTGAGTCATGATTCACGTAATGAACATAGTATTTATGACAGCCGCCGGAAACTCTAGGATATAATCACTGAATGCCAGGAGTTGTGTGTTTGTCCTCGTATTTATTGAGTCTCTCGTTGTCCTCAATTGCAATAGATTTATTTATGTGCCTTACTGTTGATGTATTGTTATTGTTACTGCCTATGAGATTAGCTCAGTATTTGTCGTTAATATTGTTGAAATACCTTTACTAGCAAAACAAGTGTTTACATTATATAGATTACTTTACTAATAATTGCTAAATTTCCCTCGTTTTAGATGTGTTCTACAGAGTTATCTTCAATGTACTGACGAATCTTTGTTTCAGTTATTATTGTATAGATTATTAACCTATTAAGTTTACATAAACATTTTGAAAAGTAAACTTTATCGACGCTTGGATTAGTAATATCAGAGTATTCATAAAACACACGGGTAAATAAACCTAAAATAGATGACTCGCTCTATTTCGAGTTCACATGTTCACCAGTCACTGACAGCTCGTAAAATTTGCCAGAACTTCATTATAAACGTGTTTACTTTAATGTTAATTACTCTGAATCTCGGCTCGTCATAATTACAGGAGCCTGAGAGCTAAAACTTTCATCATGTCTCGAGTGGTTAGTGTCATCTTCATTGTTCAAAGGCGTCTCTAGTCATTAATGCTTAGAAGACCTCCTTTTGTCATCGCCCACGTTGTCTGTCAGCGAGGAAAAGAAACCTTTATTCTAAGGCTTTGCATAGGAACAAGCCTTGATGAACTTCGTCTTTATACTCACTGTCTTTGAAAATGGGACTTGCATTGTACGAACATTTTCAGGCGAAAATTTTTAAATGTAAAGTCAACTGTACTTCATTTATGTTTGCAATTTTTACACTGATACCTAATGTATTCATATTTTTTATTACAAAAAAGTCATGTTTACTCTAAACGGACTATTTAAATTTCATATTTCAAGTGAGCATCTTGGTGCATTTTAGGAGACCCCTTCTTCCGTTCCAATACTAAGTATTCTTAGAAATGTTTTAATTTATGTTGAGGTGACCTAGTTCTTCAATTTTCTAGTTCGCTACTCCCAGGAGTGTTTCCATTAAGTATATTAACTAGAACGCATTATCTGTATTCGAAAAAACGAGGCCGTAATATCACGATATTGGCGATATTTTGATTGGTCTCGCCTTTAGTACTGAAACTAACGAATTTATTTTCGGGTAATTTACACGACATTTTTTTGCTACTACAGCATGTTCCACACAACTGTTTTTACCAATCATCGCTACCATGTTCATAAGTGCCTTATATCTTGCCGTCACCGTCTTTATGAATGAATTACGCTGTACCAACTGAACTAAAAAAGTGGATTGACCTACGGCTTCTTTGAACAGTCCCGTACATCATCCATTAATATATTTTAATAGCACATAACAATATATATAATGACACTCTATAACAGGAAACAACGAAATTCTGTTGCGAGGAAAAAGTTCAACGAAATGCAATGGGTGTTTCTCACGGCAAGAGTATGGAGAAACCAGTTTGGGCTCAGTTTCGGCCCATTGATTGTTGACACACATTTTTCGAGTCGCTGTATGAATCGATATCTGATGTTTATACAGATAGTTGATATCGATGATTTTGTTTACTGTGAACTGTCTGACGTCATTTTTAAGGTTCCGTGGCAATAAGAAAAAGATAGAACCATTGTCCCATTGCTCTTGTTGCGCGTCTGTTTATTAAAACCATTTTTCTTAGGGAATCCAGTCTAATTTGCACTATCTGATAATCAATGCGCCATTTTGCTCAAGAATTTCCGTAGGTACGGATACTTTAATTTGCAAGGCCGACTCGCACTTGACTGCATTTTTTTCGGAAAGCGAATGTTGAACATTTTTAAATGATTTCCGAATCACGTCAGCCAAATTTTTGGCACATCTTTTATTAGTCTTGGCTCTGGGAAAAGTTTTGTCAAAACCTGAAAAAAGTTTTTTGTTTTCTAAATATATTTAGTAGTAATTAGTCAATTAGGGTAAATACTAATGTTTCTTTCAATATATCAAAAGAAACGTAAGTATTTACCCTAATTGACGTGTCTGTTTTAAACTGAACTTATGTTATGGAAACCATTTATCATTTCCTTTAAATATGGCGCCTCCTAACAAAAACTAGACCATTTTTTGGTTTGCTTCTAAATCTTGCAAATAATGTGACAAGAAATATGTTATAATGTGCTTAATTTATTTGTGCAGGTTAAAACTTCAGGTTATTTGACTTTTACATGTAAGTAATTTGTTGCTAGATCTAGATCATTTATAAACTAGACATACGTATTTGTTATTCTAATTATTTAAGGACTCTATGATTAATGAATACTCGATGATTAATAATTCTCCCTCCGTTTTGTATAGAACACCATAAATTAGTAGTAACGTTATTATATGTACTTATGTCGACCACAAACCATCTTAATTCTCAACGCAACGCCCCGGTCTAAAAAGCACTCAAGTTCTTTAACAGATGTTTTTTTATTTATTCAGATGTCATTATATCTGTCAGCTACAATAGATAGTTCGCCCGTTAGTAAATCATACGAATCGAGTTCAACTATCCTAAGACAAGTGATCTAAATAACGAACTGAGATTAGATTACATTCGTTTCGGCCATCGAGCTGAATTGATTTGTTATATCAATATCATCTTCATTGGTTCTAAATCGATTGTCTCGGTAATGCTTCCTAATCGATCCCTAAAATCGTTAAAAGAAAAATGTAGCATGTTAACTTGATTATGCAGTTCGACGAGGTTTCATAACATTTAGTATTATGCATTACTAGTCTTAATTTACCTTTTTGTCAGGAACCGGTTTAGGAATCGGCTGCCGGTAAAATCTTTAGCGGCTAAGGTCGAACGCGTCCAAAAATGTTGCTCACTTAGTCAAGTGTACGGCTCCGTTTGAGTATAACGCCTTTTTAGTCTTAAACATGCTGATCACTTCCACACAACGAGTTCCTATGTGTGTTAATCATGTCTGGTATTGCATTCCTTTCGTGTCATTGCATCTTAGCATTCTAACTACCGGCCTGTGATCATTAGTTTTTATTGTGTTCGTTATATTTCATTCAGTTTCCTGGATAGTTCTGTTATAGTTTCTTTGTTTCTGTTACCTCATTTTTAATATCTTATCGCGATTAGATACGACGGCGTTTGTCTTCACGGTTTATTATTATCAATATGTATGATTATATAAAGATTGATTACTATCACTTAAAAATTACTTTATATATACTTGTATTTATATTTACTTCAACGTAAACCAAATTCGAGCATAACGTTAGTAAAAGTACAGGGATAACATTATGTTAACTTATAATCTTCTAGTATCCTTGCAAGTCCCGCCTGCGGTTGCCGCCAACCGCATTAACCACCACAGCTGAGGCTGTGTCAATGAACTGACGACTAGTTTATCTAGACTATAATTTGTTTGTACAAGTAGCTGGTTTAGCCTGACTTAATGTTTTTTTTCTTTATATAATTTTACTAAAGTATTCTGCGTGTAAATAATACATTATGTAAAGATGTTAAAGAACCTAAACTATGTAATCGTTTCGATACAAATTTGTTGATACAAAATATTTTTAATCAAAATATGTCGTAATGCCTGTCATATGTAATCCTATGTTGTAATCATATTTTTAAACTATGTATCATTCAGACTTCAACAGTTATGATTCCAAACTGAGACAACACTAAATCAACTTTTTGTCACAGATCACTATCAGTTTGCCATGGCGCCATTCACGTGAACAATTTCTCAAAGTCGTCTGCCTCTTCTATTGTGTCTTACGGTATTTACAGCACTTTGTCTAAACCCTCATAACACCCTTCCAGTAATATCTTATTATTTATTATCCTTGTAGCTTGTGTAATCGCTAAATCATTATTACGATAAGTTTCATGGGCTCTATTGCTTAAGCCGTCTTCAAAGAAAAAATAGATAAGTAGGTACCACTGTCCACTACCCTAATACAAAACTCCTTCAAATTACGCCTGCACCAGCTTTTTGTTACGCTTTTCTTCGAAACTTGTAATTGTTTTGTATGGTTTCTTATTATGATTTTAAGTATTACATTACCGTTTGGCTTCGAAACTTCCTGTAACTTTGAAGGTCGGAAAGTTTACTTTAATACAATTGCTAGGTGTGAATGTATGTTCGTAAACTTTTGCGATTTGTACACATTATAGAATTTTATAAGCTACGGGTCTTAATCGCGTAAATATTTTATTTTAAGTCTACCCGTGACCACAGCCGTTGCAATACGGTCGAAACGTTGGGCAATAAACAAAGGTATTTAGCCCTAAAATAAATTATTTACGCGATTAAGACTCGTTGCTTATAAAATTCTATAATAGATGTGAATGGCCCACTACAAGTTTTCTATTCTGTCTGAGTTTGACCTACGGACGGACGCGGAAATTGTTAAGTATTTACTTCATGTGTATAAACAAGGTAGTCTATAATAAGCGGTTGTCCAAGTTATTGATAATCTTGATATGCCAAGACCACGTTTGTTGGTACATATTAAGGGTAGATTACGCGAAACAGGGTTCGGCTCTCTCAAAAATTCATATAGAAAACCTAAATATTAGGACACGAAAAAAATTGTGTCACTAGTCAAAGAGTTTTTCTAGTAGATGAAATAAAGAAATTTAAGGATATGTCTATGAAATTGTCATAGTCCATGACTATGACAATTTCACACAAGTTCGTAATCTAACATATGTACGAGCGAATATTCTACTTTATTTTGACCTGCGCTCCTGTGCACTGTGAAGTAATGGTTGTGTGCGGAAGAGCGAGGCCGGCGATCGTGTCGCTGTGTACGTAGCATAAATAAATAATTCTCTCAGTATAATGCCCCCTTAAAAGATTGATATGATAGAATGATTATTTGCGTGTTGATTCCAAGTAGGTATAGGTTATCCTATTCTTGATATATTCGGAAGTGACTCCTTTTGGAATTACATGTAAAGAGTAGTCTTATGTTTTTCCCCAATACATACATGAATGAGCCTCATTATATCGTTACCTTACCTTGTAAACTTTAAACTGACACTACAAACTAATCATCATGTTCACATTTTTTTCTTTGTTGCAGATTTATCAAAAAATCGGTTCGTCGAACTGCCTGATGAACTGACTTCATACGTTTATTTAGAAAAGTTACTGCTATCGCAAAATATTATCAGAGCAGTACCTAATGCAGTCGGCGGTCTTACGTCTCTTACATATTTAGATTTAAGGTAAGTGCCATTATATACATATACAGTATGTATATTTAATCCCTGTCCGACCCTAACAATACATTAGTATTGTTAGGTATCATGTTCCTGTTCGATTTATAGCATTTTTAAAAAAAAATATAACGAAAAAAAAAAATTTTTTTTTCCATAGAAGTCATATGGGAAAACATGTGGAGGTGGAAAACATTGTTTTAATGTAAAGAGGCTTTATGCAAACAATGTCGGTAAAAAAAGCTCAAAAAATTTACATAATGTCGACGAAATTGGGTACCTAAATCGTGAATTTTAATATTCAATAAAAATCACTTTAACGGATATCTTTTTTTAGCATTGTTAACAGAATACTTACAAACCCCTTTCGGGTCGGCCAGGTATTAATTTACACCTTGCATAGTTACCAAGTAAAGCAAAAAGTAAACAAACATACATACTGAGTAGTGATTTAGTTAGTCGAGTCCCCGCGGGATTCTTTTTAATTGATTTCGGTAGAGTATCTTGGTCCCGCGGGGATTCGAAAAACGGCATCCAGTACAATTTATTTCTTTTTTAGGCAATGACTATTTACAAATACTATGTGTACCTTGCAAAACATGACTGTTATTGCTTTGTAAGTTTGTAAGGCTAATAACAAAATCAAATAATTCGTTTAAATTTGTTTAATCATAGTCCTAATATTAATATAACATTTATATTTACCATAGTTACCATAGGTACTTATTATTACTTTCACAGGAAGAAATATATTACTTATTATAATATAATTTGGAACGTTAAATTGCTTGTAGTCTTACATTCAGCTTAAAGTAATTTATCACAAATTAAATAATTTTATGTTGAGCAGTACTATAATTAGCATTTCGTAATACCTGCATAAGTTCCATTTTGACATTCAAACGAAACTCCTCAGGTATAGATTTTAAATGTGGCAACAGTGAAACCAAAAACATCTTATCTGGGTCCTCGTTTTCTAATTTAACCTGTGCATCCACATTTGCAAAAGCAAATTCATCGACTTGACCTTGCGTTTTGTTTAATTTCTGAAGTTTAGATGGTCGTAGAGCTTCTCCATCGTTAGAATAGTCTCTGGAATCATCTTGAGTGTCAAAGGTATTACTAGCATCGTCTTCTGAAGATTCTTCGTCTTTCACTAGTTTTAGCTTCTGTTTCTTTCGCCATATTCTTTTATTCTGTTTTGATTGATTGACTGGTTCGTCTGAGTCGCTTGAGAGGTCAAGATCGCCCTTCCGAGGTAACTCTTGGTCTTTTAAAAGAAACTGCAATTGTTTCGAATAGATGTAGGGCTTTTTGGTTCTGTTTGGATTTGTAATGTATTTTTGGAAACAATCGCGGATGCTCTTCCATTTTTTTTGCAGTTGAATTTCTGTAACAAGAGAATACAAGTATTTTTTTTAATTTGTTTTCGATTTCTGCATTTTTTTATGTCTTGGCTAGGTCTTACCTACTTATAATAAAATTGATATGTATCAGAACGTTTTCAATTATACAAGCTCTCTATTTAAGTATAATAACCACAATCTGCATACCAAGAAGGTACCAATTATAATAATACCCGTCATATAATTAAACAAAACAGCACGACTCGAAAACACCATTTGAACAATAAACGGTTTTGGCAACAATTAATTTTTTCGTACTTGTAGCGCCATCTATTAGCGGATTCATAACAACACAACTTTATAAACAAACCGGTGTTGTTTATCATCAAACGGTTGTGGGTTGATACCACAACCGTTTGATGACGTTTGATCTTCAAATATGTTAAAACTAATACAAATAATACGTACCTAGTTCTCGCATCTCGCTTTTAGTCACTTTAATATCGGCGTGCATCAATTCATTGACAACTTCAGTCCAAAGTCTGTATCTCATGTTTTTCGCGCGATACTCAGCATCTTCATAGTCCCATATGCCTGGTCGTTTTCGGACTTCTTCGATAAGTCTTTCGGGGTCATATTCGAACTGCATATTCTCGTTAAAAAACCAGCGTTCTCGGCGATCTCGCATCGATCGAAGTCGAGTGTGTCGTACACACGGGCGGGCGTCAGCCGAGCGACTGGCGCGCAGCGGGGGAACGCCGCGGTTCGCGCTTCAAAATGGCTGGCAGATACTAGGGTGAACAGCTTGCTTGTACAACTATTTCAGGATAATTAATATCATAGTTATAAATGCAGGCATGGCCGTGTGGTGCCGGCTTAAGAATAGTACCACCCCATCTCTACCCGTGGGTGTCGTCAAGGCGACTAAGGGATTTCACACCGGAGGACGGGCAGCAGCGTCCTCTGCGTACTTAAAGCCTTACTGCGATCGCCAACCCGCTCGCCAAGCGTGGCGATTATGGCAATTACCCCCAGGATCTACATACTAGTAGGTTCTACTGGGGAGACCCGTGCCCAGCAGTGGGCCATCTTATGGGTTGATATGTATGTATGTATGTATGTATAAATGCAGTAAGTAATTATACAGAGTGAGGTTACAACCACCGTGTATATAATACGGACATAAATTGAAAGAACTAAAAGTCGCACATTAACTTGACTTTCTATATTTTGATTGTAAAACATTATAAAAAAAAAACGTTAACGTTATGCAGAATTAAAAATGCATAACGCTTACGTTTTTTGTTATAATGTTTACGTTTTAATATAAATTCTAAATATAAATACTTAAAATCTTTAACTACTTAGGTATTTTACAATGGTTTACAATCAATCAAGATCAACTATGCAAATATGTACATCAAAGTTTAAATCAACAATTGTAAAATCTCTGTAGATTTTTTTTTTTGTGTTTTTGACTTAACATCTCACAAAGGATATGTAATCGACAGAACTCACTCTGCACTTCTCATGAAAAACTCTTCTTAGCTTAGCAAAAGGTATAATTTGATAGTTACTATTCTGTTGCATTGTCGCGTAGCAAGACAATGCTACAGAATCTGTAGGAGATAAGTAAACATTAAAACGATAAAAGACAAATTAAACAATATCTCCCGACTAATGTGCCTACAGCCTGGATACCGTAGCGGCTGTGCGGCAACGCCCGCGTTTGTATCGAGCGGTGCGCGGCCGGGCGGTCCCCCGTCCGTCGCTATCTGAGGGGAAACGCGCGGCCTGCGGTTACTGCCGACCCGTCGACCGAACGCAAACCGCTCACGTATACATACCTCCTACACGCTGTGGACGTAACGTTTTGTGTTTATCTTAGGCGGTATTCCTTTTTTACGCAGCGCGTTTGACAGCTGACCGTTGACGTTTTTGGTTTTTTATGTTGTCTTTGGACTTGGCAGAGGTTTCAATGTTTTGTACGTTGATAGGTTTAATTGGAGCTCATTTTTTGCTCTGTCAAACTGAATTCACACTTGGTAAATGTCAACAATTTTGCTTTTAAAAAGTTGCGCTCAGAGGACAGCTATCTGTTACGAAAGAGAATCTACAACTCTTGTATAACTGTCCAGCATCGAGGGGAGTTAAGAATTTAATTTAAAAATAAATCCGGTCAAGTGCGAGTCGGACTTGCCTAGGACCGCGAGTTTCGTACAAATAAACGGCAGTATCTTTATTTTACGTTAACTTATTAGTTTGATTTTTTTCACAGCTTTAAGGGACTGTAGACCTAAGTAATATGGTTTTAACTTCAACTCGATACCTCTACGCTTTCCCGAGACAAAGTCTCTTGACAGACATACGAACGGACGGAGGGACAACTAAGTGATCTTATAAGATTTCCGTTTTTCTATTTTGAGCTGAGGAACCCAAAAAAATTAACTAACTAATGATGAGACAGACAAAGACGATACATTTTTCAGTATCGGTAGTAATGGGGATGTTGACTGTCAAGTCAAATCAGTCTCTTTTTATGAAATATCAAAACGACAAGCTCCATAGAAATGTATATGCAATAGCAACCTATGACGTCAAAAGTTCCTATCATCAAATCATTACTTTTAGTATTCGTTTTTAGGCTTTTAATATCAAAAACATGTTAAATTGTAAAATAACACTTACTTTCAGAGTATTTTAAGATTTACCTATACTATTAGTATAAAATAATTTACTTTTATTGTAGTCAACTACCCAATTGTCTCAAAATATACACATACTACTCCCGTACTTCGAACCTTTATTCACTCATCATAACCATTGAGAGCTCTGATGCAGTGCATCGAGTGCAGCCTTAATTGAAATAGCTACTACTAGTTTAAAGGAACACAAGTTCAAGGCCAAATCTAAATTGAACAACACAGACAATTTATTTGTATCGGCATCGATACAAATCAATTGATTCATCTCAGCTACTAGACTAGACGCACGATGCTATGACAGCTGTTTTAGTTTACTAACAACATAATGGCTCTGGGGACAACGTTCAATCACAGTCAAGGACGTGGTGACTCGTTTAAATCGCGAATAGGACTTTTTAAACTGTTTAATGTCTTTATTTGTTTCTCTATTACAAAGTCGAGTCTGCCCGAACGAGTCTGGAAACATTTCGTAAATTAAAATTTGAAACCAATTCGTACGTAGCTAAGCTCAGATTATTTAAAAGTTCAATGAAGTGTATACTTAAGCGTTTTGCGGTAATTAACTGGGGATTATTAGCTTATCTGTCAGAAGAGGGCTTTGTTTAGGTCTGGTAGGAGACCCCTTAGTTTTTTCTATATATTATAATACTAGCTTTCGCCCGCCGCTCCGCCCGCGTGGAAGTCGGTTTTATAAAAAAAAAAAAAAAATCCTCCAGGAATAATTATGTGTAAGTACAAAGTTTCATGATGATCGGTTGAGTAGTTTTCGCGTGAAAGCATAACAAACAAACTTACATTCACATTTATATATTAGTAGGGATAGTGTAATATATATAATATAACATTATAAAGAGGTAGAGTTTGTGAAGTTGTAAAGAGTAATCTCTGGATCACGTTATTTGTCAGTGTCATAGGCCCAACGAAGCATGGGTCAGCTCGTCTTAAATTAAATTATATTTATTTATTTTTACACACACACACACTTATATAATGATAGCTGTCCCGCGCAACTTCGTATGCGTCAATTTCCCCCGTTTTTGCAACATTTTTAATTCCTGTTCTGTTCCTATTGGTCGTAGCGTGATGTTATATAGCCTATAGCCTTCCTCGATAAATGGGCTACTCAACAGGGAAATAATTTCCCAATTCGGAGCAGTAAGTAGTTCCTGAGATTACCGCGTTCAAACAAACAAACAAACTCTTTAGCTTTATAATATTAGTACCTATAGAAATACGGATATAGTGAAAAATCCAGTCAAAAAAACCATCAAAGATATCGTAGTAGTATATTTGTAGTATAGTGTAGTTTCTGGAGTAGGAGATTTTACATGCGAGCAGAAAACCGTTTTTCCTATTGTACTTTCATTTTGTTCACGTCTATTATATTTTTTTCTTTGTATTTTTCCTTCTACATTATTTATTCGTAACAACACATTTTTGCGGCCACATGAAGTGGCTTTATGTAATTTATTATCACGCTTTAAATTCGTTTTAATTCTAAAATTAACCATTTCTATCACCAAAGCGACTCAAAAATGCGCGGAACTCGAGACTCGTCTGCCCTTATACAAAAATAACAACATGTAACAATTTAGAAAATGGCTATAACAAATGGCCGTGGTTTGAAATAAACTTACTTTTTGTATACGAACACTGGGCTTTTGTTTTTATTATTATAGCTATTTATGACACTCGGTTAGTTTTTCTCTACATTTTACTTTGAGCGTGCTATTTCAGGATTACTTAAGCCGGGCTTTTGTAATGCTCTTTTGAAAATGCAACACGCTATGCATATTTCGTGAGTTTAATTATCTGTAGTTTTGCTGTTTTACTTGCATTTTAATCTAGCTCGAAAGATTATGTTGGTATCTCTGTGTAAGGCGTACTCACAGTACAGGGAATCTCTTTATGAATTTATTATGCTATGCTTTGTATGTAACTCGAAAGATGAAAGCTTCTGATTTATTAAAATGTCTATACTGATGTCATTTGCAAAGTTTAGCTCTTTGTTGTAAATGCCTGTATCTCTGACTGATCAAATATGAACACATTGACCTTACTGACTGCAAGCACAAAATACTGTGCTGCAAAAGTAGTACTTGAAGGCTTCTCCATGATTGTCTCCCTTGTGGCAGACAAATTGGGGATCGCAGATAATATTATGGTACATTAAACAATGGATACTACTGGCCATAATTTAGAACATTACTTTAGTGTTTCTTTTTACGATATTCACGGCAGGAGAGGAGATGACCTCCATTTTGCTGGGGGCACTGTTTTTTTATTACACCATAAACCTTATTGTCGAAATGTTTGTATTTCTGTATATGCCTATCTGTAGGGTATATAAGTACCTACAATACCATGTTACTTATGTAGATAGTTATTTAGGCACAAGGACAAAATGTGTTAAAAAAAGGCAACCTTGAATTTAATTACAATAAATTGTAATGAATAATTATGGTCGTAGCTTCCTTCCTTTACATTTAGCTTGAGATGATTGTCATGAGATAAAGTATCAATAATGGGCTTTTACAAACTATTTGAGTTAAACGTGTGGGTACCTACTGTAGGTATTTTATGTTTATATAAGACAACAGAAAGTTATGTATTTCATTGAATTATCTCAATCTAATAATTATTCAATCTTGTAATTATTTTAGGAGTTATTTTGCGAATTACATAAATAATTGCCTGTAAATTGATTTGAATCGAAACTTTTTTGTAATTTTATTCCAAAAATTAGCTAGATGGATATTTAGCAATACTGATATTTGGTTGGTTGATATTTAATAAATTAAAATGTATCATTTTTTTTTTATCACACATAGGTTAACGATTTTATAAAAAAAAATAAGCCATCTGCACTTAACCTCCATTGTTCTTAGCAAGATCAATATCACCATAATTATCACGCGCTATAGTAAAATCTTCGAAAATGCACTTTATTACCACCTCATAAAGTTCATGGGTAGATGTGGTGAGGTTAATGACCTGAGATGTCACGGCCGCTTGCCGGAGACGTTTGACACGTGGATAAAGTGATAACTGACGGGTTGTTATCGTGTTAATGTATCAGCTGTGATAACAACTTTCTTGTAAGAATGTACTGGGGTTATTTTTGGTGACAGAATTTGACCTCTATTTTTTATATTTCCTTTTTGAAGACAACTCTTGTAGTATGGTACTAGCACTGTGTTGCACGCGGAGAAGCTAACAAATATACACTGACTATAACCTATAGCAGTTAGTCAATGTAATTGTAGGAAGTTTTAAATAAATCTATAAATGTATCTATATTAATATTATAAAGCGGAAGAGTTTGTTTGTTTGTTTTGTTTGTTTGTTTAAACGCGCTAATCTCAGGAACTACTGGTCCGATTTGAAAAATTCTTAGTTTGTTGGATAGCCGTAGCGCGATGTTATATAGCTAAAGGCTATATAACATCGCGCTACGACTAATAGGAGCGGAGAAGCGACGAGAAATGTTTCAAAAACGGGTAAAATTACGCATACGAAGTTGCGCGGGACAGCTAGTACTATTATAAAATTTTAAAATAGCTGTGTCTGTCTGTACATTGAAAATATTAAGAAACAAAAACTAACCTAGATCGACTATTTAAAGGTTTCTGAATCCAAAAACATGTGCAGTTTTTTTCGTATCTGTTTGTTTGTTCGGAGTTGGCGCAAAAACTACTTAACAAATTCTATTCAAATTTTGGTAACATAATACCGAATTTTGCCACGCGGGCTTATGCTAGTTAAACAAGTATGTTCCTCTTGGGAATAATTGATCCCACTACGCCTCGCCGTTGCGCCACCGACGCGGCAGAAATTCAGTGGCGTTTGGTGGATTTAAAAGATAAATTAAGAAATGTCATTGAGTATTGTACGTACGATTTGTATAACTAGTATCTGTACAGCACATACATAGTGAAACTCAGCCTATCTTTGTTAACAAGGTCATTTATTTTTCTTTTAAAACAAATATGTTTTGGGATGGGATGGGAGTGTATCCAATTGCTACGCAAGAGGGTTCGATTCCCACCCAGGATAAAACTTTGCGTGACAAGCGCGATGGTTTATTCTGTGTCTGGGTCTAATTTATCTATAATATGTATGTATTTAGAAATATATAAGTATATTTATCAGTTGTCTGATTTCCATAGTACAAGCTCTGCTTAGTTTGGAATCTGATGACGTTGTGTGAATTGTCCCAAGATATATATTACAGGTGGTACAACATCAGCCTGTGTCATCTAAGGTTATATTTTTATATTAAATTTAAGTTCTAAAAGCCTGAATTTATATTAAACCTATTCAAGCCATAGTCGATTCCCCTTTGATGTTGTTTGAACGATTTTAATTATGGGCATTTAGCCTCAGTCTCAAATCAAGGCAATTTCGTTGCTAATTTAATTATACCTTCCGTTCGTTGCTTTATAATTATAACAATTTGTGGTCTAATTATAACTAATGTTCAAGCGAGACACGAGTTGAAAAACGATGCCGGCTTTAATTTGTAACTTCTTAGAATGCCAAATTGTTGAGATCATTGGTATCCTATAACTATTGTTAGAAAAAATATACATTTTTGACACGCACAACGAAATTTGAGCAAAATATATATTGGATTTTATGTAGGTACCTACCTAAGAACAACGACAGATGTTGCTAATGGAAACTGCGGCTCTTAATATTTAATGCGAAAAGACATTGATTAATTGGAGACTGGAGATATTTGAAGGCTGTCACTGTAATAAATTGTGCCTGTTGATAATTTTACAAAAGCTCACACCCGATCGATAGTAAAATATGAGCACAGTATTGTCACAACAGCAGTTTATAAACATTTTTTTACTCGGAACAAACTCGGCTTCCCAACAAAACCAGTTGTGATTCTTCTCTGAAATTTATACAGAACTGACACTAAACAAACAGTGTCCAGCCCATTGTTACATATACGGAGTTTCCACTATTTATTTGGATGTGAATATTTTAATGTTTACGAAGTTACTTGCTTACAACAGTTACATACACGACTGCTGTATAAATATATTCTAAAAGTGACTTAAAAGTACTTGCTACAAAAAGAGAATCATATCTTCAATCTCTTCCGTAGTCATTATTTAGTAGCAGTGACGAATCAGCTGTTGTATTGTTAAATACTATGTCCCATAAACATTACACCTATTGTTCTCATTTAAGCTTTCTGTCATAACATTTCCATGTACGAAATTGGCCAATCACTGTCATAAAACCAGCAACAAAGCGTAACTTACGCATTGTGATCGCGGTTCGGCGCCCGCGCACGCACGCACCATGACGCCCGATCAACTCGCGCATGCCCATGACATGAGGCTTTCGAAAATGGAACGTACTCGCCAAATGTGTAGTACAATAGCAAAAGAGGCGAATGGCTGTTATTGTGTAACCCTACTGGATGTATACGATAAAACCTGTTACTTGTTAATTTAGTAGCGTTCGAGCTCAGTGAGCAATCGCCTGTTTTACTGAGTCTATGTTAATAATGGTTGTTTCTACTGTACGTATCGCGTGGTATCGTGTATTTATACAATAACAATAGTCATTTAACTATCAATGCTGTTATAAAATAAAGTTAGGTACTGTATCGCTTTCAAACGATCATTCAACTTATACAATGACTTTCATACTTCTCGCTTGAAGAGAGTAAAAAGTCTTATACCGAGCAGACCTTTTTGGTGATCGCAAAAGTTGTAATAATCGTTTTTTTATTTTACTCGTTCCACTAGCTTAAGTTTGCCGACTATTGAACGCTATTTCAAAAGTAATTTCTTTTTCCAATCCGGTGACGATGGATATAACAATTTCCCTTGGTTTATCTACACATGTCCCGTTCTCTGCCACCCTACTGTCGACGAATCGATACACTATCGACCTTGAATCAGCAGAGCGAAACGTGCGAATAATTCGCACTAAATTATTAGGGGAAGCCTGCGGGCCCCACAATGTCGCTTTTCATATATTATGTGTGTGGGAGTCTAAACTAGGGTTGTCTAACTCTGGAAATGATTTTTCTAAATGAAAATTCTTCTGAAAACGCATTTTTCATATTTAAGGTCTTGCCGAAATCTTTAGCGAATAAATTAGTTTTCATCGTAAGATATTTTCAAGTTTGGTAAACTTTCTGTCTTATAAATATTTTGTACAAATAGATAGGTACTCCGAAAGTGTGTAAGAAACTAGCTGCCTGAACCGGCTTCGCACGGGTGTCATACCGTAGTTTTTTATACCTTGAGTTACACTATTGTAATTTTCGTAGGGATTTCTATTTTTTTTGACAATAAAATATAGCCTATGTTACTCCCTGATAATGTAGCTTTCTAATGTTGATAGAATTTTTAACATCGGTCTAGTAGTTTTTAAGTTTATTCCTTTAAATATTGGTTAGATTATAGTTTTGTTTTCAATCCTTTTGCTCCAAATATAGAGCGTCTTCAAGTCTGGTGTAAATCAAGTCATACGGGGGCCTTTTTATTCATTCACTTTTCTCGTCCAACTCACCGTAAAGATACTGGCCTACGTAGGTACTTGTGTATTATACCTTCTCCTTGGGCTTCTCTAAATTGTTTAGTGTTTCATATTAGTCCATCGTTTTTATGCTTCTGAATAAATCCGTTTATCCAAAAGTTCGTTCGTCTTTTTGTAATACTTTATGGTATTACCCTGACCCAGATTTGTGGAGAATATTTTTAACTCTTGCTAAGATTTCTCGCCTTCAATGTCTAAATAATTAACTCGGCGCGGAAGTATACCCTGTATGTACCCTATTCTGTAGGAGGGGCCCCGACCCTTCCAATAAAGTCGTGAGCAAATATTATCATTGTGTTACTAATTTGACAAAGGTGTGTTCTGCTTGAGGACGTGTAGGCGAAAATACGTGAATAATACTTCATTAGGTAAAAGGTGTCACATGCTAATTTGATTGAGAGAATATAACTTGGGGTAAAGGAATGTGGAAAACATATCATGTATAATATCGGTTTTAAAGTACCTAAGGGTTGACTGTCAGCCTAACATAAATTGGTGGAATTCTTCTCTGTATTAGAAAATAATTAATTTATGTTAGTTAATTACCTATATATGTAGTCTGCGATTTTATTTTAAGGTTAGTATTTCACACTGCTGAATCCCTTTATTCTGCAGCCTTTAAAAAAATGTGACATTACTTCCAAACTACAGGTTTGAATTCAGGAAAATAAAATGCAATAGGTGGCAAAAGTCTGCTTTCACGCATTTTAATGACTTAATAATACTTATCTTGGTACTAAATTTAATTTATTAACGTCATGAAAATTTAAATTGTGTTCATAACGTTACGGGTGCCGAGTTGGTGTTACTTTTTTACATATCTAATAATAAATTCTTATGCATAATAAGAAGAATCGCTAAAATATCATATTTTGTTAATAAAAATGCCATTTTGAAAATCTAAAAGCTTAGACGTTATTTGATGATTAAGAAAAATATAATGCTCCTTTGGACTTTGGAAGATCCTTTCTCTCTTCAATATTAACGATTCTAAATTGAAAGTGAAACTTTAGAAGCTTTTCAATTTCCAATGTTGAACTTCATTAGATCACAAGTGGCAGGCTATAATTTCATCTTGTCGGTCGTAAAATATGCCCATAGAAAAGACTCGTCGCATTAGTCGCAATCAACCAACATTAGTCGGTGAAAAATAAGTAGTCCATAACTGTCAATATAAATGAAGGATATTAGATTCAATGACGGTTTCTATCATTTGCAAGAGACTTTACGGTACCGGTTCTTCTGGAAACCAAAGAGCATAATAAAATTAACAACTAGCTTAAGCACCGTAATTGACATTGAATAGCCAAGTATAGCATTGTGGCGTTATACAGACATTCATCGAGAAAGCGTGTTTACATTGCAATCGGATGACAGTCTTCGTATTCTTGTTTCTGGTGAAACTGTCGCGTAGCCATTTACGGTGGTCCGATAACGGTCGTCTCATGTTGACGGGACGATATTGAGAAATGTCGCACTGTTTTGCAAACTTGACGATACTGGAACGAACGGAATTTGTTTGTGAGAACTAGATCATATTTTATTTGTAAAAGTCTTGCCATAATTAATCTGCGGTTGCTGTAATTAATTGATAGAAACGTTTCATCCTAGTGGTAATCTTTATATCGGAAGCTGCATAGCCGAAAAACATACGTCGTGATAAACACATCACATGCTTACTCGATTCATTTCGAATTGTTGAAAATATTGAAAGTTTTAGACAATAAATTGAAATATCTGCGACTAAACATGTATTGGAAAACATTCTAAGACAATTCTATTGGTTTTGTGGTTGCAATTCCGTAGAAACGTGATGTTACTTAAGTACCAACCATTTGTCTGGAATACTATCTTGTCTAATCCTGTGGCTTTATGCCAATGAGAACCGCATTCTGTAAACAGCGCTTAGATTTCCAATCATACATACATATTTATTGAAGAAATTCTCTGCAGCTATAAGTTCTTGTCTCTGTGGTTTCGCACAGATATGAACGGGATTTTTGGCCATTCGTCGTCATCAGTACGTGACCTTTATCAAGTTTTGTAAACTAAAACCATACTCCTTAGCGGCTATAATACCTATCTCTCGTTCATTGCTCTAGTATTTCGACTCTATAGCTGCTTATTTTATTGGATTGTTTACGTCATCCCATACAATTATCGTAACGGCTAGATATAGGCCATTCTCATTGTGAGTATTGCGATCGGAACTTCTTACTGCAAAACAATCCACGGTAGTCAATGATGCCGGTTCTTCTAAGCGCATGGAGCGTCGACCTCACATCTATTTATTGATTCCAAGTCTTGCAGGATTGAATCCTGTTTCAAGAATATGTCCTTAGGTGTCTACTTGTCTAGACAGGAAAAAAATCTATATAGGTACGGTAGGGGTCTTAAATACTTTCATTTGCAGTAGGGAATCTTGTCTACCAATCATTTAGGTAGAGGGAGCTTTGATGCATTCCTAAATGCATCTTTGATGTTTTGGCTCTTAGTTCGAGCGTCTGGCTGAAAATTTTGAAACTTTGTTGTCTGTGTAGCAGACGTCTTGGTTACTTTGGCTTGTACAGAAATTTACCATTTATGTTCCATTATACAGAAGAGTTTATCAACTTCTAAATACTTTCTGTTTTATTTATAAACATAGCTACACAGCATAATGTTTCAATGTTTTAGATGATTCTAAATTCTAGAAAACTAGCACTATTAATGAATTAACTGATAAGTCTTTATTAAGTTGAAGATCATTCAATAGCTGTAGTTATTTTGTAGGTACAAACTACTGTCTGTGTGTAAGCAGACATTTATCAACATTCATTAATTGTTCTTGATATAATGTCCCCTCTTGTGTTTGTAAATTACCGTCGTGTGTGGTCCTATATCATAACGTGTAATACTTATCTAATCTGCATATAAAATTATCTCTTCAAGTTGCCACACGTAAGCCAATATAATTTAAAGCTTTTTCTCTATAAAACAGGAAGTATAGAACACTTTAGACTTTACAGGCAATGTTTACTAGTTCTCTTGGCACGAGCTCCGAAACTATTAGGTTAAGCGACGACCGATTTATGTTCGGACCGATCTAATTAAACACAATCCCATGTTAAAGTAGGTTTCTTCGGTAAAAATAACCTTCACCGATGTATCGCATGGTGCATTTGTTTATTTTGCCGTTCATTGACTCTTACGTTATAAATAAATTATTAGTATGTTGCACTTTGAAATATTGTAAACAAATATTTAGTGTATGTTTATCAATGAACTTTATTTGTTTTAGTAGACAAGTTATATCGGAGTAGAATCTTGGCTAGTGGAATGCTTGCACTCGAATGTGCACTGCGGTAAAAATGTTATTCGTCTATTTAGATTTTTGCTTTTGGAAAGTTTCCACTGCAGTGAAAAATAAAATAGAATCGTAGGCGTTATATAATTCATATACTTTATTATTACTACATCACACCACAGTATGTGGATCGTTTGCAGGGAATTCGTGGTGTTCTACTCATTAAAATAAATAGTTCTTTCGTTTTATATATACAAGTATTGAATGGTGTTTCGTTTGTCCACAGTTCAAACCAGCTAACGGAATTGCCGCGTGAAGTATGCCAGATGCCACTACAGGTTCTTCTAGTTCATGACAACATGCTGACGACGTTGCCAAAGGAGATAAACAAGATGACGTCACTAGCTGAACTAGATGCCTCTAACAATAAGCTCACACAAGTGCCAATGACACTAGGGGATTGTGCCGGTTTAAGGGCACTCGACCTTAGCAATAATCAGCTGGGACTTCTTCCATTACGTAAGTTAACGAATGCTTAGCAACAATGACCTAAATTGTAATATTTTCGCAAGAACAGCCTGAATTCCTGAGGGGACGATTAACCTTTAGCTGTTCCTAATAGGGTTGTCCTCATTGCTCGTGTTCTGATTTGTGTCAGCCAGTACATTAATAGTATCTATGTTACTTTGTTCGAGATGTTCTATGGATACGTGCGGTAGTCCCAAGTTCAAAAATAGTGAGAAATACAGCTGCGTACATCTAGTTTCTTGGTTTTAACACCGAGTTCTAATAATTGCAAGTTTTTGGCCTTAGCAATGAGAAAGTCATCTACGTTGACTAGAAATAGAAATAGTCGGCTAACCTACATTTCATTTTGTGCTAAATATTTGAATACCCCAGACCCAGGACTGTAATGACACCAACGCAATTGACACGTATTACATAATATAAAACAATTGGTTTGACGATTACGTACCTATAGGACCTATATGAACATAAAAAGTCGATGACCGAAGTGTCAGAAGTATATTGGTACTTGAGTATAATAAATCTGCAACACTACCGGCATTTGATTTGAAGCATATCCAGTTGGCAGTGATACGTAAATGTTTATTTATATGCCTTCAGAAATGGTTCGCGCTAAGTAGGGAAATTCAATTTGTTGTTTGCAGCGTAACCCGAAGGAATCGCTTTGATCTCCCGTAGCTAAAGGGTTATTTAAGAGGTATAATTTCGTTAGTTAAGTAGCATTGGAACTGAAATATTGACGGCAGATGCAGCTATAGTGAGTAACAAAATATCCACTAGAAATCCAATCAAGCCTCTTCTCTTAAAGGGTACTTCGTACCACATAAATTGGCAACTGTCACACATCGTTGAATTTCTTTCTCCATTTATCTTATTACCACTGTAAC
Source organism: Herminia tarsipennalis (assembly GCA_945859575.2). NCBI lineage: Eukaryota > Metazoa > Arthropoda > Insecta > Lepidoptera > Erebidae > Herminia > Herminia tarsipennalis. Next base: position 20,005,297 of record OX243841.2, on the reverse strand, counting down.
GTAATTAACTGTTTTAAAACTGTGAAGGGTTAGGTGTCGGGATAAAGCTGTTAGTGTTAGCTAAGAATACATCACCCCATCAAAAACTTGGGGGTATAATTAGAGTGATGAGTTTAAATGGGATGTGAACATTCGTTCGCGTCTCTACGCTCTTAAATGGATCTCGACACTAGAAATGTCAATCATCACCTGAGACTTCTCGGTATTGGATACATTTACATTTTTAAATATAACTAGCAATGTGGGATTGTGAACCCACGAGTGGGTTCACGTCGGTAGTATGATGGGTAGGATTAAAACCTTACGATTGATTGACCGATGCCTTAGCCATTATCAGGCATCATTTTTTTTCTTATGTTTGGTAGTGTGTAGCCATTCAGATGGAATTTGATGTAGTTCATTGGAAATTAATTATACTTTTCCAAGCCGTATAATAGCGATTCCAGCTTACCTAAATGACAATTGTGAACAAGGTTATTTTATACTGGCTGGGGATAGTTTCAGGATACAATTTTGAAAGAAGTACTGACACAGACATGTATTAGAAATATTTCGGTACTTAATCGCGTGAATTAATTAAAGGTACGAACCTTTTATTTACCCGACGTTTCGATTGAATTGCAAACAGATATATAGTTTTTTGGCGTTTCCCGTGCTCGGTTATCTCCCGAAAAGTAACCTACAAATATTACTTCTTTACAAAAAAGTTAAATAAATAAGGCACAGCTGCTTTTATTTATAAGCATGTTGTAATAGTAACCCAGTAAGTAATCAGTTCGTAAAACCGCACGTACTAAGAAAATGTCTTCTATTCCAGAAATCACATACCTTCGACTGGAACACCTAGACGTGAGCTGCAACTGCATATCCTCGCTTCCACTAGAGCTACGCAACATGAACACACTAGTTACTCTTAATTTGGACAACAATCCTCTTGTGTCACCTCCTACCACAGTAAGTCCAATAACATCGCATTCATTGGAGGACCAATAATTCCAAAATATCTTGGGACAACTCGCACACAATCAACTATATGTTATACTAGCTGTCCCGCGCAACTTCGTATGCGTAATTTTTCCCCGTTTTTGCAACATTTCACGTCGCTACTCCGCTCCTATTAGTCGTAGCGCGATGTTATATAGCCTATAGCCTTCCTCGATAAATGGGCTATCCAACAAAGAAAGAATTTTTCAAATCGGACCAGTAGTTCCTGAGATTAGCGCGTTTAAACAAACAAACAAACAAAGCAAACAAACAAACTCTTCCGCTTTATAATATTAGTATAGATTAGTATAGATAACCAGCCAACTGATAAACATGAACAACTGAAAACACTCAGACTCGGATTAAACAATTGTGCTCATTACACAGATTTATTCTGGGTGGGAATCGATTCCACGTACTCTCTATCACTATATTCGCTATATTCTTCGTTACATGGTACAAAAATAAAGTCATAAACTCACACATAGATTTATTCTGGGTGGGAATCGATTCCACGTACTCTCTATCACTATATTCGCTATATTCTTCGTTACATGGTACAAAAATAAAGTCATAAACTACGCAACAAAGTTTGGTTTTAAGTTTTACTATCACGGTCAACATTTCTTCTCTCTCTATCTCTTTTATATGACAACTAGCTGTCCCGCGCAACTTCGTCTGCGTAATTTTTTCTCGTTTTTGCAACATTTCTCTTTGCTGCCCCGCTCCTATTGGTCTTAGCGTGATGTTATATAGCCTATAGCCTTCCTTGATAAATGGGCTATACCACAGTGATACATACAAATGACATAATTTTTCAATTCGGATCAGTAGTTCTAGAGATTACCGCATTCAAACAAACAAACAAACTCTTCAGCTTTATAATATTAGTATAGATTTACTGCCCAGTGTCTTGCCTATTGGCGTATCATATTTATAGAAAGTAGAGTAAAACTTGGGTGTTATATGTCAACGCGAAAGTAACTCAGTCTGTCTGTTTGGTTTTCACTGCTAACAACGCTAATTTTGATAAAGTTATGGTAAAGAACCTACCTAATAAAATCTATGCAAGGGTATAGAGAGAAGAGCCAATTCTTATATCAGTAGTGGAGAGAGCTACGGTTAAAAGTTATTCAAAGATAAATAAGTTATTCTTCTTCGAATAAATTACTAACAACTAAAAACTTTGCTCTTTCCTTCGGGGAATTACGGGTAATGATATACCTACGTCGTTTGAGGATAGTAGTGACGTACTGTCGTGCTATTGGGACTCATTTGCAATGTTTAGTACCCGCAGGAGGTAAAAACGTCTGTATAACAAGTTGTAAACAACTAGATTAGGAAAATGTCATGCGTAGCTTTATGTACGTATACTAATATTATAAAACTGAAGAGTTTGTTTGTTGGAACGCGATAATCTCGTAAACTACTGGTTCGAATTGAAAAAATATTTTGCTATGGGCTATATAACATCACGCTACGACCAATAGGAGCAGAGCACCAATAAAAAATGTTGCATAAACGGAGAAAAATTACGCAGGCGAAGTTGCACGGGTCAGCTAGTATTCAATATTATCTGAGCCTACGACTTCGTCCGCGTTAGGTTGTAGTGCTATTCACTCTATATAGACATTAGCGTGATGATAAAAGTGCTTACCTCAAGAAGGAAGACTCTTTACTTTATCAGCTGTCTGAAAGTGAAAGTCCTGTCGAAATCCGTCGCCGTAGCCTTTTCGGAGATTAGCCGGAACAAATAGACAGACACAAAAAAAATAAAAACAGTGTTTTTGTTAAAGAATAAGTTTTTTATACTTATTATACATTCAGTAAAAAGCTGTTATTTTGTTATTACAAGCAGACACTTTAATTTTAATTAATTGTATAAAATGTAGGTAGATCTATTTTAACGCAAGCAAAGTAGGGTATTTTGTCAGTATTTTTTAAAATAATTAGTACAACTCACACATTATCTTATCCAGGGGCGTAGCTACCGCCGTACTAGTGATACGGTTATCCCGAAGCCCCCGAGATCCCGGTTTGACGTTTGGGCCTTTGGGCAACCCCCCTTCCCCCTCCTTCAAATTTTGATACTGGGCCCAGGCAGATCTGGTTATAATGTCTTTATCACGCTAAAAAAAAAACAAATTACTACTGGACGCAAATAACGGAAACAATGGTGCTCATCACACAAGGATTTATACTAGGTGGAAATTGAACCCACAACCTCTGACTTAGTATTCAGGGTCACTCTAACCATTAGACCAAGAGGCCAGTCAATATTATTATCGCACATAGGTTTTATGTCACATATTATTATTAAATAAAAGCCATGTTAGTATAAAAATAATTAACAGTCTTAGAAGGTTTTTCTATTTATTTCCCATTAAATTATATGCATATTAACGTTTTCCATTTATGATACTCTATTAAATCTATAAGTCAAGCTATAAAACTTGGATTTATTGCATTATCAAGATCGAGTGAGACAATTGTGGCCTTATCATAATGACTTCACAAGTCACTGTTACGTATAGTATTTGTTTATGCAGCAAGAGTTTATGCTTAGAATATTTGAATTATACATATTTCTAGTTTTATCGTTATCCTCTCGATCAAGGATTCCCAAACTATTTTGGGCAAGGGTCACTGTCTCAAAATATCTATTCCTAACTTATCCAAATTGAACGGTTACCTCAGAATCCCATAGCCCAAAAAAAGCTTATCAATGTTGAGTTTTTAAAAGTACAGCAATGATACTCCCTACTAAAATATTAGTCATTCTCCTAACAAGTATAAATTGTTTTACTGTAAATTATGTTACGTGTACCACAACACGTAACATAACATAACTTACAGTACAGTATCTTGAATGTTTCGAATAAGAACTTGTTTGAATATATAGGGGTTGATTTTTAGACCTCGTCGACACCCAAGTTTTCGTTTGTCGACACCTGGGAAACCGATATCGACCCCAAGGTGGTCGATATCCCCCCATTTGGGAATTCCTGCTCTAGATTTTAGAATCTAGCTGACCCTCGCAACTTCGTCTGCTTCATTTTTTCTCGTTTTTGCAATTCTATGAATTACAACTACCCATATAAAAATACTAAAATCGCGATAAAAAAATAAAAAAAATAAACTTTACGACCTATTCTCATACCTACTAAATATACTAAAAAAAACATTAAAAATCGGTCGAGCCGTTTTGGAGAAATTCTACTACACACACCGTGACACGAGATTTTTATATATTAAGAGATTAATGTAAAGTGTTGTTGGGTTCATACGCAATCACATCACCTTGACTTACGTACGTTTACGTACGATTGCTGCGCAAGAGGATTCGATTCCCACACTAGATACCACTTTGTGTGATCTTCAAATTGTTGTTCCAAGTCTGGAGTACTATGTGTCCATTATTGTATGTCTGTTAAGTCCCTCGTGATACAGGTCTTGTAATACACCGTACTGCATGTTTTAATAAAAACTAACAACAAGATAAGCAAAGAGATGTGTCATCCCCAGACTTAAAAAAAAAACTAACACTGAACCACTTTTCCAGATATGCATGCGCGGGCGCGTGCATATATTCAAGTACCTCGAAAACATGGCGAACAAAGACAATTTACCACACAGACGAGTGGATGAAACCCGGCGGTCGACCAAACACAGTTCGTACATCAGCAACACACCGAACCAGTCTGCGACACATCAAATCATTACTTCGGGCAACGCTACGATAGATTGTCTCAGACATAAGCCGAGGCATGTCGTCGATAGCGGGTACAGCACTGATGGCGTCGACAAGAGGTGGTCGAATGATGGTAAGTGGAAATGTTCTTTTAAGAATAGATGTTAAACGGATTAATAGACATCCCACATTTATAGGTATTAGTATTGTTCTATTTTAAAGAATTCCATTTACAGTTAGAATCCACGTGGTCGTTTCGAGCAATGGTAAAATCCGTGTCAGATCATTTTGGTCTCGTAATCGAATACATAACTAAGCGGGTAAATAGACATCCTTTATTGGTAGGTACCTACATATTAATATTGTCCTATCTGAAAGAATTCCACGACCAGATTACGCGTGGTCTTCGAGAAATGGTAATATTCTTATCAGTTGGAGATCATTTTGATCTCTTAAAAAAAATAATGACAAAGCGCCATTCATTTATTACGTAAAACGATTTGGGGGAGGTTGTTCGACCATGTGTTATTTTTTCTTACAAGGGGGTGGGACAGTTCTTGCGACAGGGTCTTAACAGTTCTTACGTAACATAACAAAAATCCGCAAAGAATATACATAGAAAAAATGCGCGAATTAGCGCGAGTATTTAGGTGCAAAAGAAGAAACTTTAAAATAAAACCAAATTCGATTATGTATTACAAAAAACGTTTCTAAATACTGTTTCTTTGAAAAATTAAAATTAAGACAAGCCTGAAGTACTTATATTATTTTTTCCTCTAGCTTCTTACGTAATAAATAATAAACAGAAGGTCGGCCAATTCTTATTTTTTCTTACATAGGAAAGGAACACCACGTGAATGTTGAGGCCATCTAGCTCCTCAACAACTCGGATATAGTTCGACTACTTAAAAAGACCAAACAAACAATTTATAGTGTAAGTGTAACAGTGCAGTGTAACTAAAGGACACAAGAACATAGTGCCTTCATGTAATAAAAGAAACAATAAGAATAGCTAAATGAGCTAGTGACTCGAACTTATTTTAATATTTTAGGAGTTTAGTAAACTTTACTCACAAGTCTCTATCCATACTATCCATACTAATATTATAAATGTGAAAGTAACTCTGTCTGTCTGTCTGTCTGTCTGTTACGCTTTCACGCTCAAACAGCTGAACCGATTTAGATGAAATTTGGTATGGACATAGATTGAGTCCCGGGGAAAAACATAGGATAGTTTTTATCGCGATAACCGACATCCACGCGGGCGGAGCCGCGGGCTGAAGCTAGTAGTTCATAATTGTCACTACAATCTAGTGTGATTGTAGTGACAATGATGAACTTTATAGTGCACTAGCTGTCCCGCGCAACTTCGTCTGCGCAAATTTTCCCCGTTTTGGCGATGTTGTTATATAGCCTAAAGCCTTCCTCGATAAATGGGCTATCCAATAGTGAAAGATTTTTTCAATTCGGGATCTGTAGTTCCTGAGATTACCGCGTTCAAACAAACAAACTATTCAGCTTTATAATATTAGTATATATTTAAAAATAAAAAAAAAACATAGGGAAGGGAGGGGTGTCAAAAATATAATGGCGCCTAACACATAGCGTACAATAACTATTATATTATAATAATAATAATATATTTTTATTTCAGACCATTGTGTCCATTTTGTTAGTAGGTACATGAAAATTCTTATAACTCTAATGTTAGTATACACAAAATTACAAAACAAAATAAATAATCATTACACACATACAACTTCAAAATAAATCAGAACTACAAACATATATTAATTATTAAATGATTCCGTGTGAGACTGCACAACACCCATTAATATATTGACAGTCCCGACGGCTTGCTATCATTCTTAGGATGCTGTTGGCGCTGCCACGTACTCTGCGCGCTAGGGACGCGCATCTCTTGCGCATAGTCGCATAAAAACAGTCAATGCGGTATTCTGCGAACATCCCAGAGGCACTACAGAATCGCGGCAGCCCCATCAGCACCCTAAAGGCGTTATTGTACTGAATTCGGATCGCACCATAAGATTTCTGAGTATATTGAGCCCACAGGCTGCACGTATAAAAAGATGTACAATATGATCGAAAGAGGGTTATTTTAACTTGGGTCGAACACCGTGCAAACCTGCGAGCTATCATGTTTGCCCTCACTGCCAGTGCTCTCCGTTCCCTCTCAATATCGGCACTGTCCCCGAGGTCAGAGGTCAGGATATGCCCTAGGTATTTAATAGTATGTACCCTCCTTAATATAGTACCACTAACTTGTACATTCGGGAAGACAGTGGCTACACTCCTACCTCTAGCCCCAAAGACCATGACCACACTTTTTTTTGGATTATACATTAACCCATGTCGCTCAGCGTATGCCTCACACATAGTGACAAGCCTTTTTAGGCCACAGACGGATGCACTCAGCAGCACCATGTCGTCAGCGTAGCTTACGTTATTAACATTTATACCATCTATGTGACAGCCGATACGGCTGCTACTGAGAGACATAATGAGATCGTTTAGATACAGGTTAAATAGTATTGGTGAGGACAACCCACCCTGTCTGACCCCACAATCTAACCTATAGGGCTGTGACAAGGCTCCCGACCATCGCACATTATTGACCTGGTTTCCATACCAATATTTACAGATGTTAATAAGTTCTGATGGCACATTGGTGTTTTCTAATTTGGTCCACAGAATATCGTAGGAAACCAGGTCAAAAGCCCTTGAAAGGTCAAGGAAACAAGCGTGTACAGAGGTTTCACGCTTGGTATAGTATCTAACAGCATGCTTAACACACAGTATTGCACTTTCAGTGGATAGTCCGGCTCGGAAGCCGAACTGATTGTCATGAATTTGTATAAATTTGTTCAGCTGTGAGTTAAGCATGCTATCAAAAACTTTCGACACAATGGTAGCCAGAGAGATAGGCCTATAGTTACTCTTATCTGATAGATCGGCAGTTTTGTTTTTAACTATAGGTATTACAACTGTTTTTATCAAATCATTTGGCAGGTATGAATGACTTAAACTTAAATTAAAAAGCATAGCCAAGAGTCTGGGTAAGTGGGGCCCTGCAAACCGTAAGTGCTCAATACACAGACTGTCATGGCCAGGAGATTTACCTTTGGTCATCGACTTTATTATCAGGCTCACATCTTTTGCTGAACATCTAAATCCTAACCTTTTGCCAGTCTGTACACTGATCACCGAATTTGAAGGACCACGAGGCGACCTTACAGTAAAATGTTCCCTAAAAATGTCGGCTATTTTCATGCTGTCACTTACGCCCTCGATACACACAGGAACAGCCTGTTTAGCATTCAATTTATTCGTTGCCTTCCAGAAAGATCGAAAGTCGTTTTTGGAATGATGTGAGGCCAGAATGTCCATTTTTATTTGTTCATTGTGGTTTTGACACCACTTCAACCGTGTTTTAAAATTCTTTCTAGCCTCACACATATTATTATAAATTTTGCCAAATTTAGGCTTACCTTGACAACACCATTCATGAAACGAATGTTTAGCTTTCCTGTGTGCCTCGCTGACATGTAAGTTCCATCCTATTATAGGTTTCTTTTTCCTATGACCAACTGCCCTAAAAGAACGCTTTTTACTACAAACGGCTGCGTCTTGCATTATTTGCACGATTTTATTGTACAGATTATCAATAATCTGTTTATGTTGTGAAATATTGCAAGTGTGGTCTGCGCATTCTCGAAATTCCTCTGGGAAATGAAGGTCTTTAAAGCATGTATGACATTCATTGGTATAGCACTTTATTTCCTCGTCAACTCTATCCCCCCAGATTACATTGTTTGCCGTTGATTTATAGTCGTTCTTTTTAGGCGGTAGCACGTCCATGTTACACTCAATTACTAATGGAAAGTGGTCCGACCACAGTACATCATACTCTATGCACACTTTATGTACTGAAGGCATAGCTGCTTTAGAGACTAAACAGTGATCGAGCCATCTTTGCGATGAGTTACTTTCTGACATATAAGTGAAACAATTAGTCACACCTTCCAACATTTTGACATCAATGCATGTCCACCTCTGTTCATCACAAAATAACATTAATTCATTGTAAAACAGCTCAGAAGGATGTGCATTAAAATCTCCGAGTACATAAATACAATCAATACTGCAACTGTCTATAATGGCTGTTATAGAACCAAGAATGTCTGTAAATTCTATTAAGTTCTTAAAATCGTCAACAGGCATGTAAACACTTACCACTAGTATAGACCGCTCACGCAACCTTATCTGTATCGCACATATACGTGGATTATTACACTGCACTACTGTCACGTCACTAAACACACTTTGTCGCCATAGTATTGCCACAGATAATATAATACTATACTAGTACAGATACCTCATCCCATACAAAGAAATGCGATCGTCCTAACTCGGGCTCGTTTTCGGGCTCGTTTACGGAGACGTTAGATGGCATTAGCAGTGGTGCATAGCAAGCGACATCTAGTGATTCAGGCTACAGCTGATTGATTTTAATGGCCCTCCTTACTAAAGTCGCCAAAAGATGGCGGTAAAAACATTGAGGGATGAAAATTGAGGCCTCTGCTTGGTTTGTTCTAGGTCGTGCGTTTACTTGGAAATAAAGTTGGTTGCTATTTGCTACTACGCGGTCATCGGCCGTGCTTAGGTCCGTATTAATAGATGAAGCTCAGATTCGTTCTAAAGAACGATATCATCTGAGTTCCCTTCTAAGTGCGGTTAGCGTCTTACTAAACGGCACTAATTATTAAACATGTATTGATAGCTTATATCGCGCCCGTACAAATAACGCAGAAAATCGCTTAAAATGACGTCATTCGAGTGCAGACCTCAAAAATATTGTAATTTGACCCTAATAGGCGACGACACTACATAATTACATTAAACGAATTTGTTATAGCTAAAGTAACTCGTCGGTGTACACCTCAAAGTTGAACCTACTTCTATTATGATAGAATGTTTGCGTAAGTTAAGTAACTTTACCACAGTCGGTGCATAGATGGGTGACCCTTGTCTAAAATGTTATACTTACATCAATCATCTTTTTGGTCTTGGTTTATTGTCAGAGAACATTTTTTTATACTTATTTAAATGTAATCGTGAAAAGATTATGCATAATTTCACAAAATCCACAATTTAGGATTAAAATTGACTTAATCAACGACGATTTTATAGTATTATATTATCTGTGACGATATCAATGGCAAAAATATTATTTTTTTGCCTTAATTTTTCTGTATTATGACTTATCTATTGAATAGAACGGAGTCTCGAACTCGTGTTCAAGGTCGATCTTACGTTTGAGATCGTTCTAATAATACGGGCCTTGAGAGTGTAACTGTCAGAGTCCTTAAATAATTTTATTGTAAATATTCATTATCGACTACATCGGGAGTAGGTATTTAACTCTTTTTTTAACCCTCGACAAAAATGACGAGTGTTATAAATTTAACGCGTATCTGCTTAATGATGTATCTGTGTGCCTGTCTGTAGCAACGTAGCTTCCAAACGGATGAACCGATTTTGATTTAGTTTTTTTGATTGAAAGTTGACTTGATCGAGTGTTCTTAGCTAAAATTTATGAAAATCGGGATTTTCTACTTCATTTGAATTACTTACTTACCTAAGGACGAGGAACCCTTCTTAAGATTTCCTCGTCGTTCCGGTTTGTTAAGATCTTTGTGTCAAAACTTTATCGCCTATATATTACGAACTATAAGGCGCAGACCCATCTTGTTTCTACTTAAACTTCTTGTTTTGACGAGATCTACGTGACCACGGGGTCAAAACTTTAAACGGCTATATTTTACGAACTATGGGGCGCAGACCCATCTAGTTTCTACTTAACGTCTTGTTTTGACGAGATCTACGTGTTCACGGGGTCAAAACTTTGAACGCCTATATCTCACGAACTATAAGTCGTAGACCCACCATGTTTGTACTCAAACTTGATGTTTTGATGAGATCTATGTGATCACGGGGTCAAAACTTTAAATGCTTATATCTTACGAACTATGGGGCGCAGACCCATCTTGTTTGTACTGAAACTTCTTGTTTTGACGAGATCTACGAGATCGCGGGGTCAAAACTTTGAACGCCTATATCTCACGAACTATAAGTCGTAGACCCACCATGTTTGTACTCAAACTTGATGTTTTGATGAGATCTATGTGATCACGGGGTCAAAACTTTAAACGCTTATATCTTACGAACTATGGGGCGCAGACCCATCTTGTTTGTACTGAAACTTCTTGTTTTGACGAGATCTACGTGATGGCGGGGTCAAAACTTTGAACGCCTATATCTCACGAACTATAAGTCGTAGACCCACCATGTTTGTACTCAAACTTGATGCTTTGATGAGATCTATGTGATCACGGGGTCAAAACCTTAAATGCTTATATCTTACGAACTATGGGGCGCAGACCCATCTTGTTTGTACTGAAACTTCCTGTTTTGACGTGATCCACTTGATCGCTGTGTCAAAACTTTGAACCTATACCTCACGAACTATAAGTCGTAGACCCACCATGTTTGTACTCAAACTTGATGTTTTGATGAGATCTATGTGATCACGGGGTCAAAAATTTAAACGCCTACATCTTATGAACTATGGGGCGCAGACCCATCTTGTTTCTACTTAAACTTCTTGTTTTGACGAGATCTACGTGATCGCGGGGTCAAAACTTAGAACGCCTATATCACACGAACTATAAGTCGTAATCCCATCTTGTTTGTACTCAAACTTCTTATTTTGATGAGATCTATGTGATCACGGTGTCAAAACTTTAAACGCCTACATCTTACTAACTATGGGGCGCAGACCCACCTTGTTTGTGTTTAAACTTCTTGTTTTGACGAGATCTACGTGATCGCAGGGCCAAAACTTTGAACGCCTACTTCACACAAACTATAGGTTATTTGTACCAACCAACCAAACCAACCTTATTTGTAATCAAACTCGTTTGAACGAGTAACAAAGTGTGAGAGAGAATCAAAGTAGATCTGCGCCCCATAGTTTGTGTGATATGGGAGTTCAAAGTTTTGACCCTGTGATCACATTGATCTTGTAGAAACCAGAAATTTGAGAACAAAAAGGTAGGTAGGTCTGCGCCCCAGACTTCGTAAGATATACACGTTTAATAAATAAAAAAATAAAGTCGGAGGCACTTTACTAAGTTTGTCGAGATTCATTAATGCCTCCGACTGCATGAAATTGTATAATTATGTAGGGGATCTTGTTTCCACCTTTTTTGTGCAGGCGGGTTTTTTTATTTTTATAATTTATTTTTATATTTAATACTTTTTAGTTGTTGTAGGATGTAACTGATGTAGCAACTTACTTTTATCACAGCTATTGTCAAGTATTGAAAATTGAAAAATCAATGGTTGCTAACTAACTTTTTTAGTATTACAGTCATAATCATGTTATACCTTTTTGAAATGATTAAGATGAGCTCTTTAATTTGATACGCATATTACAGTATTCGAAACAATTTTTTTTCATCATCATAGCCGCCATGTTTGTTTTTTTAAAAACGTCATCTATCTAAGAACACTTGGGCAATTATTACGAATCTAACGACGTGTGAATTGTATAAATCCGTTCAGTGGATTGTGAGATATCAGGTAATAAAGAATATTACATACATACACACAAGATACGCGCAAAAAACATAACTCTTCTTTACAGTCGGGTAAAAATGACACAACTCAACATTATTTTGTCCCCGTGATCCCGTGTCGAAGCACCGTACTGCACGTCTCGCGGGGCCTCTTTGATGCATTGATTTGTAAATATCGAATATTATCTTGGCGCAAGACCGACTGGTCGATCGAGTTCTTTTCGGTCATTTCGATTTTGATGGATTTTAGTCCTGAGTTCTGCAGGACTGTGATTAGGCGCAGGACCAATTGGGGCGATCCTGCGCCTATTCCCTCTTCGGTCATGTCGATTGTAATGCATTTTCGTAGGTACTGTAGGACTGTGATTAGGCGCAGGTCCGATTGGTCGATCATGCGCCTATTCCCTCTTCGGTCATGTCGATTGTAATGCATTTTCGTACTGCAGGACTGTGACTAGGCGCAGGACATGTCGATTGTAATGCATTTTCGTTTTGTAGGACTGTGACTAGGCGTAGGACCGATTCGTCGATCCTGCGCCTAGTCCCTCTTCGGTCATGTCGATTTTGATGGATTTTCGTCTCGAGCTGAGTAGGACTGTGGTACTAGGCGCAGTCTGTCTGTCTTTTAGAGGCACATACTTGCACTTGCACCAATACTAGATAATGTATGGGACAAAGTATAAAATCGCTGTTTGAGCGAATTTATAAAAAAGGGACACTGTATTTTTATGAATTTGCTCATATCTCGAGAACAGTGCTTTCAATCAAAAAAATAATAAAAGTTAATACATTGTTCAGCTTTGATGCAAGTATTTTTTGATTTTTCGCATTATGTCCTTTTTTATAAATTTGCGCATAACTCGGAAACGAACCACACTGTTGGACCGAAAATGGCATAAACTCGTAGATTGGGTAAATTGCTATCAACTCAAATATAAAAAACAATATAGTCTAGTCCCATTTTATTTAGTATATTTACGTATTTACTATTTGTAAGATAACCTTGACCGATCCGAAAGTTAGTTCCTCGGGTAAACAATACGAAAAATAATAAAAAAATAATGTCTATTAAAACAACATTATTACTTAACAATCACGTTTTTAGTAGGCTCATTCAAAAAGAAACAAATTTTAAGTTGTGTCGTATAACCGTTAGGGTAGTGTAGCAATGCGTCGGCATTACCAGGTTTAAGCGCCCGACCGCCCGACCGCCCGACTGGCCCTACCGACATAAAATAACGACACTACAGAAGGCATGCTTCATACAATGCATGCTTTACGTACTTTAGACTGCATAGACATCGTTCACGGGCATTGCTTTTTTTTGGAATATTATTATATAATTGGCTAACCGTGCATTCGTCTAAGTTATTTTCGGTTACTTTGTAATATAGGTATGGCATTCAATATAAATTAATTCATTATTAGCTTTAGCAACCATATCTAAAACAAACTACAAAAAGGTGTGTTTTAATAACCCAAAGTTTATTGACTTAGCGCGACCGCCCGCGCGTCTACTGTAGGTATAAATAATTGAAAGAAACTTTCTCTATTCTCGGCATTTTGTGACATCGGTCGGTACATTTGATCGGAAGCCGGCGTCTTTGAAAACACCGCTGGTTCGTACCTATTTATAACCTGACCTTGATTATTATTTTTAAAATGCATTTTTATTTCAAATATTTTTTTTCGTTCGCAAAAACATGGACTTCGGCTGTCCGGTTGGTTTTGGTAATTTGAAGAAGGATTTGACGCAGGATCAATGTGTCATAAATGTGTCAATAAATCATAAAATTTGAGTGGGACAAGGCGCAGGATCGACGAGTAGTCTTGTCCCTAGTTATAGCCCAATAGAAGTTAATGGAGTCATAGGGCAGAAACCCATCAAAACCGACACCACCGACGAGCGACTAGGCGCAAGACCAACGAGTCAGTCTTGAGTCTTTGTTTAGTAGTTGGTTGACTTTAATTTTTTTCTTTATCACAATATGGCGTCTGGCTGTCGCCATTTTGAATTTAGATTGCTGTCATGTCTTTACAAGATTAATACGAATCGATCGACGTATGAATCATCAAAATTGATCAAAATCACATACATACATACACGTCAAACACATTACCCTCCGTAGTCGGGTAAAAATACATATTTACATACACGTCAAACACATTACCCTCCGTAGTCGGGTAAAAATACATATTCAATAGCGGGTCCTGCCTAAGGCGTTGAGGGGAAGTGTATGATTATGTACTTATTAACCCCCTCCCTCCCCCCTCGCCACATCGCGTGAACTAACTCACTCTTGGCCGGTGTTACCCCCTCCCCCCAGAACATGATGGGCAATGGAACAGGAGTCTAGTTCTTTTATGGGGTTTAAAAGCCTCCAATTATTTTATCTCTAGTAGTAATTTACTACAACTTCATGTTACTCTTACTTCTCGTCGAAAAATAAGTAAAATATATCAACAAAATGTAGGTATGGTCAGAATCGGAATTCCCAAATAGTGCCATCTATTGTTAGATTGAACCAGTTTAATGTTTAAGTTGTGCCTATCATAACGTAGTACAAATAAATTGCCGCTAGAGTTATACTTTGTCAGAAACTTTGTAAAGTTATGGAAATTTGATTTAGGAACCTATTATTTTACAACCCCCTTAATAATAAAAAAATAATAATACACATTTTTAGTACCTATCTTCTGATATTCCAAGTTTTAAAAAACTTCAATATCAAATCGATACTTATAACGCCATCTGTTGATATTTATTTGACCTACATTTCTGTTTCTTCGTGATGAGACCCCGTGGTATTGCCGTACCTCCATAGGGACGTCCACGCAGCATACCCGATGTTGTGTCTACTGCTGAGGTTCCCGTATAACCAAATTTATCATCAACGGTGCTCAGGAATGACAGATTATCTGGTATTAACCACGTCTCCTGGAGAGCAATGACGTCACAACTTTTACATAGCTCACGTATGCCCTCCACAGATCGCTTTACACCTTTGCAGTTGAAACTAACTAATTTATATGTTTTATTATCCATTGATTGCTTTGTTATGGCCGTTATCAGAAATTTTAGTCGTTTCTGACGATGTATGCTTTCTAAAATGCACGAAGCGCCTGAATATAACGCCTTGTGGCCATAGCTTTTCATCCAAAATTATAATAACTATAATAACTATCAAATAAACTATCAAATAAACTAAACTAATTATAATAACTATCAAATAAACTCTGATAACTACACTGAATGAAAATTCAATATATTATACCAAAAGTTATCGCCCGTGTCATCTGTACATACTAAAACCACAAATTGACCACAATGGTCAATTCAGTATTACAACACGTTTTGTCCCAACAAAACAAACAAAACGTGAAATTGTTAGACCTTTTTTAAATATAATCTTTTCATTCATTCACTCACAGTTAACGGCCTATTCACTGTCAACCGCTCTTGATGACTGTTGGCATACATTTATGACTGCCGGCCATAAAATATGAATGATGCGCATATAAAAAAAAACGGGGCAAGTTCATGTCGAGCCATGCACAATGAAGGGTTCCGTAGTCCCCCACCGAATAATGCAGCCTAAGAAGTGGGTTTTCTGTTGTTTTGGTTTTTATACTACTAACAGCGTTATACTCGTACAAGTATTTTTCAATGGAATCTGTATGAAAATTTTGTTACTTCTCACTTGGTATGCTGTTACTCGTTAAGTTGTAAAGCCTACTTAGCTGTGATAGTTTTCCCTTTAATTTCATTATATAGGTATACTACTACCGTGATTTTTTTCACAAACCCAACATCAACCATTTAGATGGCAGTGGGGGGACACTTGACTCCCAACAAAAATTAGCACTTTAGAGCTTAATATTTCACAAACAGATACCTTAATCGAAAAATGGTCTTTTTAACCCTTAAATGTCTTTAAAAGATTACCTAATGATACCCCACACGATGGGGTAGGTGAGAAAAAAAACTCCTTTACATATAGGGGAGTTAGGTATCCTAAACATTTTGTCTTTTACTCTGTCGGCATAAGTGTATCCATGCAAAGTTACAACCTTCTAGCACTAACGGTCACTGAGCTAAGCTGCGGTCAGACGTACACGTCGCAACTATAAGGGCTTTTGCTATATTGACTACGGAACCCTAAAAATGTATGCCCGGAAGTAGTAACGGAATAAAATTGAGCACCACTAATTTGTTCCATATAAGATGGGTGTAATTGCCCTCTGAATTGACAGCCTATTCTTTTAAAGCTCGCATTAATTTGTGTTATCGACTGAATGGAAAGGTCAACGCATCGTGTGTAGATTAACTTATTCCTATAGTGTAATTTGGCACGACAGCTGAACGAAATAATTATATTAGTTCGTTACTGTTTTCAATTCTTGTTTCACCAGCCGTTTTTGGCAAAAAAATGGCGCTAAAAAAAAGTGCACGTGCGACCTGTCAATGATTATTCGATTCGTACATAAGTACATATATATACCTGACTGGCCTGTTGGTCTAGTGGTTAGTGACCCTGACGGCTAAGCCGGAGGTTGTGGGTTTGATCCCCACCAAGGATAATAATACTTTATGTGATGAGCACAATGGTTTATTGTGTCTGGGTGTAATTTATCTATATTACTGTTGATGATGACATATGTCATCATCAGCCTATCCCACTGCTGGACATAGGCCTCTCCAATTGCATGCCACTTTGTTCTATCTACGGCTTCTCGCATCCAGCTCCTGCCAGCCGTTTTGCATAAATCATCATCATAATATATTTCTATAAAGGGAGATATAACATGTATGTATTCTGAAATATATGTGTATCTATGTATCATACCAGTTGCCTGGTTACCAAGCTCTGCTTAGTTTGGGATCAGATGACGTTGTGTGAGTTGTCTCAAGATATTATTATTGTTATATTGCCTATATACTTACATATTTTCGGTACATTGACGCTTTTGAACTTTTTAGATTGGCGTTTATACCAAATGTGTCGCACTCGTAAATACTGATAATAATAGGTATATGAGTCAATTCTAAGTCTTGAACGCTCGACGCGACGCGACGCACACTGGTTTAAGATTCGTAAAATGGCGACCTAGGAACGATAGTGTGAACTTCCGATGCGATTTTATAAAAAGTTAAATTTGGTAGCACAACCATTTATAGTTGCCTATAGAGCTACCCTTCCAGATCATGACACAATAAGAGGTTTCCCGGGTCCGTCCCTATTCAAAATATATAAGAGCCTTCAAACATAAGAGAAATCAGTAACAAATTTATAGTTTTTTCCTACTTTTGTTTGAATCCCACTGTGTTGTGATATAAAAAAAGGTTAAAAATTATATCCCGCCCCTCTCTTACTTCAGAAAATATGTTTTGAAGAATATAGTTTTGCCTGCGACTTGGTTCGCGTCAAAATTGTCGATACAGGAACAGGTAGATACATTTTTCCGGGATGAAAAGTAGCATATATGCTATTCCAGACTGTATTCTATCTCTGTGTCAAATTTCATCCAGATATGTTCAGCCGTTCTGGCGTGCTAGAGTAAAATTACCTATCCATACAAACTTTTGCGGTTTAAGAAAAATGAATGAAAAATGGCTTTATTTGGTAGCACAACAATTATATCTATACTAATATTATAAAAGCTGAAGAGTTGTGTTTGTTTGAACGCGGTAATCTCAGGAACTACTGATCCGAGTTGAAAAAATACTTTCACTGTTGGATATCCCATTTATCGAGGAAGGCTATAGGCTATATAACATCACGCTACAACCAGTAGGAGCGAAGCAGCAATGAGAAATGTTGCAAAAACGGGGAAAATTTACGCAGACGAAACCTTGTCTGCGCAACTGCGCGGGGGGACAACTAGTAAATATAAATAGATCTTCCTCATCATGATACGACAAGAACTCTTTCCGGACCCGTCCCAGATCACGAGGTATGAGCATTCAATAATAAACAGTTGTGCTACCAAATGAAACCATTTTTATAAAATCGCATCGGAAATTTTCGCTCCATACAAAAAAAAACATAAATGTCACATCACATCTTGAAATTGAAACATTTCGTAAAAAATGGTCATACAAATGATAAGCTAAATACGAAACCGTTAAGAAAGCAAAGAAAAATAAAAAATATCCTAAGTCCCCATTTAACGAATCCTGAACCAGTGTGCGACGGGCCGACGATGAGGTGCGGTATGGTGGGGTGCGGAGTCCCCCCGCCCTCTACCCGCGCTCTCGCCCGCGTTCATCTACAGCTGGCCGGCTTGGCCTCGCTTTCGCGCCGGTATGTTAGGTTAGGTGTGTCACGTAATCGCAGCGAGTTGCTTGTGTTTTGTGTTTCTGTATCAATATTTAACTGTTTACTTCAATATGCGCACTACCTGTGCAGTAAATGGCTGTCTTAATACGTCCTATAATGAAGCTGGTGGAGAGTTACGATATCATCAATTTCCAAAGGAAGAAGAAAGGTAAGTACCAACTTGATAAAATTATTTTCCACAATGATTTTAAGCCGTCTTAATTATAATACGTAGGTGCTAATGTAGACAATCATTCGTTGTTTAGGGACAGCATTTCAGTCTAATGTTTTGTCTTTGTTATTAGTTCTATTTTCAAAATAGAGTAGAAGATAAAACATTCGCTAAATATAATACATACTGTTAACGTATTTTATCAATGAAAGGTTGTTTCAAAACACCGTTGTTTATGTATATTATTTTATTTACTGTTAACACATCCGTTGATACCTACGTTACGTAGGTACCTATTTAATGTTATACTTTTACGAGTACAATTTTGAATTGTTCGCAACGCCGTGTACGCACGAACGAACAAAAACATGCTGAACGCGAACATCGAACCCTTAACGAACTCAGTGTTCTTCACTGTTAAAAA
This sequence comes from Herminia tarsipennalis, assembly GCA_945859575.2. Taxonomy (NCBI): domain Eukaryota; kingdom Metazoa; phylum Arthropoda; class Insecta; order Lepidoptera; family Erebidae; genus Herminia; species Herminia tarsipennalis. The sequence goes on along the minus strand of OX243841.2, from coordinate 19,986,045 downwards.
TGTTCGTGGCGATCAAATTTGAGTGTTCTGTGTTTTGTTTATTGGCTGCTTACTTAAACAACGGTGTATCCATGGTTACTGAGGGGCTGACTGCGAACACAAGAAGAACTGTGTTCGCGTTCACCATGTTTTACGGCCGATCTCAATAATCTAACTATCGATGGATTTGGCTACTAGAGGTATATATTTGACATAAGCTCCATACAAAATATGTCAAAATTCTCCGCCACTCTTCTCAGCCAAATCCATCGATAGGTAGGTTATTGAGACCGACCGTTAATCGTTCATGCGTCTATGGCTTTGGAATGTTTTTTTTTATATGTAGGAATATATAGGTACACCTAAAAAAGGTCTTTATGGATGTTTGTCCCAAAAATACATATTTGTTGTTACCGTAGGTTCACTACGTTTAGAGTCGCGTTATTGTAAGTCTATTTATATTTCTGATAAAATTAACTGATAGAACCAGTCAAAATATCTATTACCTATTTTGACTTTTTTAATTGCCAGCATGACACTATACAATTTTGACGTACAAACGCTTACGAATAGCGCTTTAAATTTTAACCTGAATTCAAACACTTTTCTTTTCAGCAGTACCTTCCATTGTTTACGTAGAATTTCGTGCATAGCGAAACTTTTTAGTAGGTATTTTACGAGTCGAGCATAGCGGGACTAGGGCATAGAGGGAATAATCGAATACATCATTTAGAGTAAAAAAGTTTCCATACCTATCGAATTGATAACATACTTTTTTGAAGTTTGACTACAAAAACTATTATGACGTTACTTTTACCAAATGTCAAATAGTTAAGTAGGTACCTATTACGTAAACGTAGGATTGCAGCAAATTATTTATAATTTTTAAATAGGTGAAAGGGTTGATTGTATACTTAATTTTACAGTAATTTCAATAAGGAATTATGTCTAGGAAATATTTATCTCCGACCTGAAGAAATTTAACGTTTATATTATTTTTATTAACTAATATTATTTGTTTTAGGTGCAAAATATGGATAAAAGCTTGCCAAAGACCTGATTTGGTTGACAAAACTTATACAACTCGAAAATATCTTCACGTATGTAGCATACACTTTGAAGAGAAAATGTACGCAAAAATGAAGTTAAAGGTCACTGCTGTTCCAACTTTGAATTTGCCTCCACCTGGTCGATCTACGGGCACACAAACAGAACTTTCAAAAGTTATGACAGTACGACGTCTTGCAAACCAATCCATACAGGCTTCTGTTGCCACGACAAGCTCCGTTACACAAACCGCTCGAAGAAAATTCAAAGATACATCGGTTGCAGGCTCGTCACATATACCTGCGACATTAACCAATCATACATTACTCACACGTAAAAGAAAATTAATGCAGCAGATAAAAAAATATGAAACAGAAGCAAAAAGATTGAAATTGAAGTCGGCGAAACGTCTAACTAAAAAAGCGTTTGAATCAAATTGTGATACATATTTGAATGAAAACTTGAGTACTATTGTAAAAGCACAGATTAAACTTAAAGCACACAGCAAAGAAAACAGATACACTAGGGAGTATAAACTGTTCGCTTTAAAAATGTACTACGCTAATCCACACAGCTACAAGTTCTTAGCTAAAACTTTGTGTTTGCCAAACAAAAATACTTTAAGCTCTGTCTACATACCTATGACAACTAACATTAATGACCAAATGAGCGACGCGTTGCAAGCTACAGCTAAACTTATGTTAACATCACAAAAAGAATGTATAATGTCTATGGGCAAAATAAATTTGAAATGTTCTCTCGCATATGATACGATACAAGATCGAATTGTTGGATTACATGAAATAGATGGAAAACAAAAACCCATCGTTGCTGAATACGCCTTTACAGTCATGCTTCGAGGTATTGCGACCAAGTGGAAGCAGCCTATTGGTTTCGCAATTATTGCAGAAAATAATATTGATTCACAACTGGCAGTTTGGATTGACAATACAATAAAAAAGCTTTTTTCGATGGGTTTTCGAATTAGAGCTTTAGTTTCAGATCAAGGATGGGAATTCTTACAATATGCGAAATCAAAAGGAATATCAAATGAAAAGTCACATTTTGACATCGACGGCAAGAAAATTTATTATATTTTTGATGTACCACATACAATTACATGTATACGAAACAGTTTGCTTTCAAACGACTTTAAATACCATGGAAGAACCGTATCTTGGGACGACATAGCAAGGCTATATGTCTTGGATGTTAACCAAGAAACGCGATGTGCACCCAAGTTAACAGATGCCCACATATGTCCAAATAATTATCAGAAGAATAATGTCAGATTTGCAGCTCAGGTTTTTAGTAACTCAGTAGTTAGCGCATTAGAAACATATATTGAATACGAAGAAATGATGCCTGCTAACGGTACCATTGATTTTATTGTAATAATGAATGACTTATTTGATTTATTAAATACTAGCAGTCTTTGCTCTGAAAAATCGTATGGTAAACCGTTTCGAGGTGACAGTAATCAATTGGAATTGTTAAACGACACTCTACGTATATTAAAGAATTTAAAAATCATACACAGAGTCACGGATCGGGATATGACCAAAACCGTTACATTTATCGATGCCTTAATTATAACAATACATTCGATTCGTCAATTGTTCTATGATATGCGGAATGATGGCTTTATGCATTTACTCACAAGAAGATTAAACAATGATTGCTTAAATAACTTTTTTAAGCTGATTCGTAAAGCTAGTGGCAATTGTCCGAAGCCCACGTGTGTCCAATTCACGACAGCATTTCGAAAAAGTTTCTTTTGCCAGTTAATGCTATTGTCTAATGATAGAAACTGCCCGAATGATTTCTACTCCTTACTAATGAAATACAATAGTTTTATAAAAAATAATAGTGTGTCTTTGGATGACGAGGATGATAATGAAATGAGTAAAAAAAATGCTGATGTACATGTTGGTCAGAACTTGGTGACTAACTTTGTATTGCCAGAGGAAAATGGCTTTTTGTATGTTTGTGATTATGTACTGAAAAGATGTTTACGAAAGCATACTTGCCCGGTAATGATTAAGTATGCATATGCGTACACTACCGAATCTATACAGTCTAATTTACAAGAAAGACCATACGATAGAATACCTGATGATTTTAAAGAATATTGTGAAAAATTAGAAAAACGTTTCAATGAATGTTTTGCTAGTTACGTCGGTGAAGATTTAGGAAATAAATTATGTCACAATCTACGTGCAATTGAATTTTCGCCACCATGTGATTGCTTTCCGTCTGAATTTTTAATCAACTTATATGTTAAAATAAGAATTCATCATGTCATTAAATTTAACAAAACGCAATTAACAATTAACTCGTCTAACAATAGAGTTCGCAAATATTTGTCGGTTGCACCTGTAATGGTTTGTAATAACTAATGAATAAACTACTCGATATATTGTTATTGTTGTTTTTGTTACAACCACACTTCAAATTTCCTACAATCCTTAGCAAAAGTTCAGTTTTTGGTTGGTGAGTAATGAATGAGTCAAGGCTTTTACCCCTACGTTCACACGGAGGAAAGCCAGATCGCAGGATACGGTTTTGTCATAATATAATTTATATGTATGAGTTCACACATGCATTCAGTTTGAAGATCCGATTATAATGTGACTAAACCGTATCCTGCAAAAATCAGACCCGGCATACCCATAAGATATGGTTTACACTGAATGACAGCAATTCAAGAACTGTAAGGTCCTTTTCACTCATTCCGGTTTTAATCCGGCGCCGGATTGAAAGCAGATGTCCGGCGGCGTATGCATGCCGACCGGACCGGACCGTGTGAATGCTACCCGGCGCCAGATTAAATCGGAACGTGTGAAAAGGACCTAATAGATGACATTGACAACCGGCTGTGACAGTCTGTCCGTGATTATACTTGACGCTGTTAGGTAAGCTCATTGACGTATAGACCTGGACCGCGCCATCGCCTTTCAATTATAAATTGAATATTAACTGCAAAGCGTGAAAGAGAGAAAAAGCTCGTGCGGCCCTGTCTCTTTGACAGGTATTGTCCACAAAGTAGTGTTGCCTTTTTCTAGAGAGTGGTCAATTTTGTAAGGTTATGGCGCAGTCCAGGTCTAAACGTCAATGGGTAAGCTTAACAATCTTAACCTGAAATGGATATCCCAAAGACTAGGCCACGTATATGCGTTATCGGAGAAGTGGCGTAAGCTTGTATTCTTTGATCGTATATGTAAGCTAGTCTATACAACGTATAAATTAAACCCTGTCCGACCGTTAATGTTGTTAGGTATCAAGATTTACGATTTTGACAGGGATTATTATATATATTATAATTAAGCCATAAAAAAAACAAATAGGCAGAAATACGTGTAGTATTTCTGCCTATTTGTTTTTTTTTATGGCTTACTAGCTGAACTCGGACACGCTTCGCTGTGGCTTTTAAAGCCAGGAACACTCGACGGCCTTCCCAGAACGTTCTGCTAAAGCTTCATCACAATCTGATCCGTGGTTTCGGAACGCATAGACAAACACTGATTTTTATTTAAATAGCAGATTGGGCCGATGTTTTACAAGCTTTTATTTAACTTACAATGTTTGTGTGTTCGGAACGAATCTTGGAAGCTAAATTAGAACTTACGTACCATGGAGCTGTTCTGACGATGGAGCCCGAAGACGGCCAGAGGAACTTTTTAACTAAATAAGATAACCCATCGAGTTTGGGCTCATTTCTTTGTGTGCTGCATGATATCTAGGGTCTGATGATGTAGTCGAAAGGTCTCTGAATTATCATCGAGTTTGGGCTTGATTGGTTCGTCTTGAGGTGTACTTTTTTTAACACCAAATCTACACTTAAAAGTTTGTTTTAAAAATATATGATGTTTAGCGAGACTTAAAGCTTGGGCATGATTTGTGATGGTTTCATATGGACGCTTGAAGGTTAAAAGTAGGAAAGAACATACAGATATCCTGGCAGAGGCTAATGCCACATGAAAACAGGTTTTGTAGTGATGGTACAACCATCCCCACAAAACCTGTTTTCATGTGTTTCATCACCGACACAAAAGTAGGAGTCTTACTTGCGCCCAAATTTATTAGAAAGCTAGTTTTAACGGGTTGGTTTTTAGGCTTTGTTTGAAGAAAATCTGTTCATCAGTTTCGAAGATTATTATTAAAATTTTGTCTCGCGCGTGTGGGATTTTTAGGGTTCCGTAGTAAACAAGGGATCCTTATAGTTTTGCTATATAGTAAGCTGTAATTTGTCATGGGTATAGTTACGCCGACAAAGTGATAGAATATTTTTTTTTTGTTACAAATAAACATCTAACCGACTTTAATCACCGTTGATTTGTTGGCAATTATTAAGGAGTTTCGTTGTCTGTCTCCGAAACTCATCATCAGATCTTACGAAATTTATATGGGAATGGTCATTCGGAATAAACTTCTTTCGAACAAAAAACAAATGACGGAGTTATGTCCGTAGATACATTAAAAAAAATACAAACATCCGTATTGAGAACCTCCTCCTCTTTGAAGTCGATTGTTATAAAGTCTTGTAATTAAACCTGGATTATGTTTACAGGTGGAGGTGAAGCAGGCGGAGGTAGTGGTCGTTCAACACCGAGCACACCATCCACATTGTCACCGGGAGCGGCGTTGTCCAGGGCGCAGTCTCTTTCCAGCGAGACTCCTCTTGCGCCTTTAACACCACTTCTCTCCGGGTAAGTCAAAATGTAGATAGTACAGGGCGTGCTAATCGATGTTGTATATTTTTTTTGCATAGGGCGTGTTCATATTAGTAGTAAAATATTGATGATAATATAATTTTAAAAGTTTTTATAGTTGTTGATCCCTGGATGTTAATAAATTGATGAATTACTAACCTTACTAAGACTCAATCGCCGAGGATTAAGGACCATAACGCCTTAATCATTTCTATTTGTCTATCTTCAAGTTGAGCTAGCTGCATTCTGGCTACTGGTTCATTTACCTTAATTATCTGTTTCTTTACTCGCAGTAGAGCCATTTTACAAAAATAAGGATAGGACACAGTATTTCAGTTATCATTTATTAACATAACAGGGATATAATTTATTGGTGTTTTAGTGTGAAATAGAATTTTAGTAATAGCCTCACCACTTATTGGGGTGTTACTTAATTGTACTTAATGAATTTTGTGCGTGTTTGTAGCGGATACGCTCACAACAAAGTAATTATAGTATTAAAAAGCATTAAATATTCTGTAATTTCTTGAAAATTATCTATTTTTTGTATCTTTCTGTCGTAACCGCTACTAAAGGGCGAAATTAGTAATTAGTCTTACTTATATCAATATTATTCTTTAACTAACTTAATCTCGAGATTCGACGTGTACTTTAATCTTGAAATTACGGAAAGATTAAATATTAATTTCGCCCGAAAACGCACCCTAATTATATTCTTAAATAAACATCCTTACAATGGGTTCTCTTTCCTTTCTATATAAACATATAGCAGAACTAGCAGCTTATATATTTTTTCTTTATTTTTTTGCATTGGCCGAAACAGAGGTAAAAGTAAAATTTCAGCATAATTCTTCATCATCGTACCCATCCTCTGTCTCATACCCATATTAACCCCGGTGTTGTCCCTTTCAGCGTCCGTATATCACCCGATGGGATGTCCAATGGAGATGATAAGAGTAAATTAGCCCATCAACAGACCTACAGGTAGGGACATGTCATATATGCACGACATTCACTAACATATGCACTGGTTTGTATTTTTTTTTACTAACGAGGTTTTATATCACGTTATTTCGTTTCGTTCGTCATAAAAACGAGCATAGTTTTTGAATTTCGAATGCAAAAGTATATTTTAAATTATGCTCTTTATTATGACGAAATTGTCTTGATTATCGTGCATGTGATCACTATTTACTAAAATTATTTATTTAATAAGTTATATTATTTCAATGAACTAATAATGTAACAAACCATTAACTGGTTAATTAACCTCATTATAAGGCGTTATGTCTCTAATTGATTACTTAAATAATGTAAGTAGGTAGGTACTTATATATTTTTAAAATTTTAAAACTTTTTCCGGAAACAAACTTATTACAATACACTACCTATTACAATATTGCAGTACTCACAGCGAAAACTCATAGTACGATGCAAAGTTGCCGTCAAAAGCTACTGCTAAATGAGCTAACTACCTTGACCCGGTGCACGTCTCATTAAACCCAATGAAGGAACGCAGAGCAACCACCTACTTTCTCGATATTCTCCAAGAATATCAATAGCATTCGTGAACGGAACAATCAATCATTCTATTTAAAAACCCCGCCAAGACTTTATTGTTTGGAGTCCCGTACGTTGATATATGAGTGTATCCTGTACTATGTGAAAATGCATACTAGGTCAATATTTACATGTTTTAAGATGAGTTGTGGAGATGCATTTGGAATTTTTGTTGTAACATGGCTATGCTTGAATAGAGATCTACAAAACTCCGGAAATTAAAGTACTATCTCGAACGATTTTTTTAAGACAATATTATTCTTTACTCGAAAGTATCGCAATATTTTGTGTGCAAAGTAATATATATAATAATAGCGTTCATGTAAGTCTTCTTAACCGATCAAAAATATCACAATATTATTTTTCAGTTAGAAAGTTAGTTCCGTTTAGAAATAACAAACTTGTAAGTGTTATTTCTACAAAAACCTGTTATTTCTACGAAATTGGTAGACTTAAAGCCTTTGCTTAGATAAGGCGACGAAAACGTATAAAACTTCCACAACGACATTTATATTAGGTTTTAAACGACAGTATAACGTATTTATCACTATAAATACGCTTTTGCGTACACCTTATGTCTTTGTTAAAATTTCGAGCTACTTACCTTCTAAATTTTATTAAAATCGGCTCTATAGTTACTGACATACTTTTTGAGATTAACTCGTTCAAACAAACAAACTCTCCAGCATTATAAAATCAGTATAGATGTAGTTATTACAGGAACTCACTACCTAAATACACAAAACACGTGCACGATTCAAATTAAACAAATAGTAAACACGATAACAGTTTGCATAACATAGTACCTATCACCTAAATAGGTTGGCCCACTGCTGCGAGCAATGAATACACTGACGGCTGTTAAATATCATTAAATTTAGTTTAAGCAAATTGCTTCGTGAGGTCAGAATCATCTTGGGTCGTTAGTTGTAAAGCGATCAGTGTTAATGACGGTTGACAGATATGAAATATGCTGAGAAATAACCCTTTGACAAGGTAGCTGGGTGACCGAGCTTCGCTGTTTATTTTTTTTTGGGAAAATAAAATATGCACAGAAACTTGGAGAGGAATACACTGATTTTTTTTGATATTCGCGAGAGCGTAGTTAATATGAATTGCTCGATAAAATATTTGACTGTTTCGTTTTTAATCCAAAAGTACTGCGATAAAACGTTGTTTAGTATGTCAGTAGTAAGTAGTCATAATTATGTAAGTAGGTAAATACCAGGTGAACGCTGGAAAGCGGTAGGTAATAACCGCGCGTAGTAAAGTTGCCTTCCGCGTCTGTTCTCTTCGTGAGCTTAGTTCGTCATCACTTAAGTTATTTATTTCGTAAGATTCATTATAAAAGAAGCTACTTACATTATGCTGTGTGGCATCGGCTTAAGAATAGTGCCACCCCATCTCTTCCCGTGGGTGTCGTCAAGGCGACTAAGGGATTTCACACCGGAGGACGGGCAGCAGCGTCCTCTGCGTATTTCAAGCCTTACTGCGATCGCCAACCCGCTCGCCAAGCGTGGCGATTATGGCAATTACCCACAGGAACTAATAAGTAGGTTCTACTGGGGAGACCCGTGCCCAGCAGTGGGACTTCATATGGGTTGTTATGTACTTACATTAAATATAATTATGTTATCAATATACAAAGTTGCATGTATATTGAATATGTTTCAAGTGTAAATAATTTAACTATTATTTTTACGATTAGTCTCGTAACTGTAAAAACAGGGTTACATACAACAATAAAACAAAAATAAAGGAAGCATGCACGATTTACATGTAGGTACTGGATACTAATTGGTAACTGGCTCCCCAACTAGGGTCACACTAACAAAACTGTACGAACGGTGCTAATGAGCTCAGTACTCCCTACACACGCTTCCCACTTCCCACTTAGTTGTACAGGGGACTACGGTATAAAACGACAAGCGAATACACATAGACAAGAGTATAAAAACAAATTTGACTAATAGCATGTCGGCTTAACGATGTAATTAAAAAAAAAATGTAAACAGGAACAATATGGGGTAAAGGGCTAAAATAATATAAAGTATACTAATAAGGGATGTGTGTCTTAAAGCTTAATATCTTGATTTTTTAAATTTATTGTCTTAATATTTAAAAATAGGAACTTAGAACTTCATAGTATTATAGAGAGCGTGCCGTTGTGACGTTTGGTTGTTTCGTTTTTTTTTAAAAAAAACTCATTTGACTTGTCATGAATAGCTATTATGTACCTATAAAGAAGTCGACGTGCTACTAACCCCTGAATACTCAAACATGATTTACTTAATTATAAAATACTTATGTTCTGAACAGCAATACCTTAAGACGACCGCGATAGCACAAAATTTGACGATATTGATGAATGTTTGAGTATTAAGCCGTAATAATATTTAAAAACAAAAATATAATTATACCTTTTAAAACATTCCAGACAATATAAAGAAGCATTAAGACAGCAGCGCCAACAAGACATCTACCGCCCCCGCACCGAACAACCTTCCCCGGAACTGGATTCATCACCACAATCCCAAAACCAGAGTCCTATCCACCAAAAATCAAGTAGTTCTCCTGTCAACGGCTACAGTAACGTATCCCCTAGTCTTTATAAAAGCACATCTTCCAATTCAACAATAAATACTTCCTCTCCTAATACTTCCCAAGTGCCAAACTCCCCACTCCTCCACTCCACCCCTAGAAGGTTCCAGAACCAAACTAATACAAACGGCAACGGAATCACGGAGAAACTGGAGGAGAACAAAAGGCCCGTACAAAAAGTAGTGCCATCTAGGAATGTGAACAAGATATACTCGACTGTTAACGGAAATGTAGACTACAATGGTCGAGTGAATGGGCAGTCGGACGCTTATATAAAGCCTACGTCGCCTTCGAAGTCTCCGACGAATACTATAGGGTATAACAGTTTAGGAAAGTCGAGTATACCCCGACAAGTGAATGGGGATAATGCTAAGCTGTTAACAACGAGTGTGTCGTACTTGAAAGGTGCGGCTCCGAAGCCTCCGGGCAAGATGGCGTGGAACAAAGACGCGCCTACGGATAAGCTCAGCTTTACTATGAAGAGAGAGTTCGATAAGCAAAAGGAGGAGCTGGATCTTCTTCAGCAGTTGCGGGCGGTAGGTCTCCAATTTTGTTACATAATTCTTTGTCATAGATGCTTATTGTTTTTTTAAAGGGGGTAATTTAAATTATCAAATCTGAAAATATGAAGAATGACGTAAATGTTCTAAGAAGTCTGGGCCGATTTCAAACTCATCATCAAGTCATCTGGAAAGTTAAGCTTGCAAAATCATCTTATGCAATGTTGCAAAAACCCGTTTTTGCAATATTTTTCATTGCTGATCCGCTCATATTGGTCGTAGCGTGATGTTATATAGCCTGCCTTCCTCGATAAATGGGCTATCCAACAGAAAAATATTTTCTCAATTCGAATCAGTAAAGATTATCGCGTTCAAAAAAACAAACAGCAGCTTTATAATATCTTATGCAATATAAGAGGAGAGAATAAATGACTTACTGATCAACCCTCGAATGATTTTAATCCTACCGTTCGGCCACATAAAACAAAAAACATTGTTAAACAATTTTAAAAATTGTCTAAACAATTTTATTCACGGAAGTGGTTAAGATTTCTTGTATACCACAAAATAATTTGATAACAAATTATATAATAATGTTGACAGATAATAGAGTCCCGACTAAAGATGTCCCTCCCGGAGCAGCTAGCGCCGGTGCTGTGTGACGGGGTGGTGCTGTGCCACCTCGCCAACCACGTGCGCCCGCGCTCCGTCGCCTCCGTGCACGTGCCCTCGCCCGCACAGGTGTGTATACCTTGCTTACACTGACCTGTATACCACTAGAACGCTTGCAGGCGGTTGTTTTGTATACTGAAGACGATTTTTCTGGGGGGAGGGCACAAAAAACAATACACCTGCAACACACTCTTGGCCGATGTCGGGTGGGTGGAAGATCTGGCACTGCCATTACCTTCTCGTGCCCCCCCCCCCCCTCACAGAATAAAATTCTGGATCCGCCCATGTACCGAATGACCGTCCTTTGAAAAATTTGACATTAATAGACTTCCAATTGATTTTGTCAAATTACCATCTCCAAATATCAAAATCAAATTAAAGTCCTGTTATTATTTTTATATCTATAATATATATTAGTACTATAGAGGTCAGTCCTTTCATAAATTTTATTGGTCTGCCCTGAAGTGTATAAACAAAAGATTGCTCATAAAAACTTGTTAGGCCGGCTTCACGCGTTGATGTGAGCTATTTTCTAGATCCAGGGCTACTGTGAGTAGCTAGCTTTGAGCGATGGTAGCCGATGCACTATATCGAATCTACTGCCGCTTACGGAGGCTAACCAGTCGTTCAAGATGACAGGTTATACAACATATTCGACGTAAAGTTGTTAGTCTTCTCAAAAGTTCTGTACTACAAGGGGTCTTAAACGTAAAAATGGACGTCTCGGCAAAACGATGCTTCCATAATAATGCCAGCTTGATAAGTATCATTTAAAAATTTGTTTAAGGGATTAGGAATTTTTTATTGCAATTTTTTTTGATATTTTATTATTATGTGAATATTGTTTTCAGCCCAAGCTGACGATGGCGAGGTGTAGAAGAAATGTGGACAACTTCTTAGAAGCGTGTCGAAAAATTGGAGTTGAAGAGGTGAGTCTTATTGCTTGCTTTGTCTTTGATTCATCCAAATATTTCTCATATTTTAATTAATATTCATGATATCCGTTAATACCCGCTTTCATTTGACGTCGTTACGTAACCGTGTTGAATTTATAAACGATTTAAAAAAAAATGGAGGTCCTTTTTTAAATCGACTGATGGGACTCCACGTCGCGTATCCGTTTCGTGTTGCAGGGTCTTGTATGATATCCTTTCGCGAGCAACAGAAATGTTATATGAAACTAAGAGACGGGTGGCGTGTGTTGCAGGAGGAACTGTGCTCGCCCGAAGACATACTGGGAAACCATCCGGAGTGCGACGGAGAGACGAGTGTCTTCCCTCTCGCTCGCACTGTCACCGCACTGCTCACACACGCCACGCCGCCCGCCCCGCCTAAGGATATACACACAGACCCACAATATCAAACTACCGAACGTACGGACGACTTCGCCAGCGAGTACTACGCGAGCGAAGACCCCGAGTCGTCTCTAGAAGTCAACTACTACCAAAAACAGCTAAGGAGATACTCTGAAGATCGCTTCATAAGTAACTTTAACACTTTCTCAGAGAACAAACAACACTACACTATAGATGAGTCTGAAGAATACTTATTAAACTGTGAAAATAACAACACGGATTCTTCGCACGTCTACGCCCCGGTGTACGCGACCAGTGAGTTAAGAAATAGGGGACCGTATTACCAAAAGAATAGAGTTCAATTCGTGACGCCCATATGCAAGGAAGAGCATATTTTGACGAACGAAAATTTCGAAATATACGATACTGATGAGGTAGATTTTCCTTTAGAAATAAGACGGGAGGAAGACATAGAGAGATACGATAGGGGTAAAATGAATCTCGACATACAAAATAATTTGAATAGTGCGATTTCTAATGAAACTATTGCTAAGGAAAATGAGAACAGAGTTCTTTATACTTGTCTGTGTCTCGGCACATTCTTTGTGTCCGCAATTATTCTTATTATGTATCCATTGTAAACTTAAACTTGAATCTGATGTGTAGAATTGCTGAATATTTGACCGCTTTGGTCTACTTCATTAATACACTAATTTTAAAAAATAATAACAATTCACAAGACAGACTGGCTGCTTTTTTTAATAACACCGATGACCTTAATATATGCGTAATGTATACGCATTTTGGACTTTCAGTGATAGTTATTTATTATTATTATAATACAAATTTACAATGAACGCACATTTTTTTATGATGTAACACTGATGTATAGCATTACATCATCATTTTATCATTACCATTGTCATATCACCATATATGCATCAACATTCTATTATATCATATTCGTCAATTTCACCATTCATCATATCCATTTATATCACAGTTTATCATATTCATTATTCATCGACATCACCTTTCATCATATCATAATTCATCAATATCACCAATCATCATTCATATCAATAATATCATCATTCATATCAATAATATCGTCATTCACATCATCATCACCATTCATTCAAATTATCGAGTCCCAAGAGATACAAAACGAATTCGTTTGAAAGGTATAAAAAGTAGCTAGTCTGTTGTCCTAGTATACACATCGATTTATTAAAGTTTGTCTACAGAAGTATAGTTAAACTCTATTATTGCCTTTAACACAGTCTGACTGTGAACGTGGTCTGAAATCGAATTTTGAGGCTAGTTTTTTAGATTGATCTTTAACAGAAGTCTGATAGGAAATGGACCGTATTTAGAAGGATTTACACTACGGATTTAATAATTATTATTTACTTGTCGTAATAGTAGTTCGGTTGTTTTATTTGGCACTGAACAATTGCACCCACTTTAGTGTCTAGTACTTTATTGAAAACTCGAATTGTATCAAACTGCATAGAGAGAGACGGATCCAGGGTTGGTAAGGCTTGATTCCACTGAGTAACTCAAGATTTTGGTTTGACCTCTATTGTACTAGTACGCCGACAATGACAAGCCTGTCATTTGATTTTGACATTTGGCAGACCCAAATGTCAAAACCAAATTTAGAGTCCTCTCGATGGTTCGATTCGGCACAAGAAAGAAATGGCTGTCACTTGTACGGGGTAGCCAGTCTAGCGTACTACTACTATCAGGCGCGGATCCAGAACTTTGTTTATGTGGGGGGGGGGGACTTTTGAATCAACCGCGCAATGTGAGTCGCTCGCTTGACGTGGGGAGGGGGGGGATGATGCATTTGACTATCTTCTCCTCCGGTACACCAGCCACCACCGCCTTGGGGGTGCATTTGCCTGTCAAAACACACCGGCACAGTGTCAAAATTCCCAAAAAAAATAGTGTTTCAATCGAGTCTAGGGGGTGTGATTGCTCCCTATTGTCTCCTCCCCTTGGATCCGCGCCTAAGTACTATAGAGGTCAGTGGTTGAGGGCCTACCCCACTGAGGGTAGGTTTAATCAAGAAAAAACATACATGGAAGGACTGAGATCATTTTGGGGAAGTGCCGGGGAAGTCGTAGTTTTTTTTAGATTCTCTTTCTTCATCCAGCTTTTGGATCCGCAATTGATACTGCACACTAGTCATTTTAAACCGAATTATTGAATCTTTTAGTGTCGGCAGTTTAATAATATGTCAGAATGGGTGCATTTAGTCCATTGCCATAGAAACAAACTACTGCCACTACAGCATTATATCTTGTTTTATAAAGACAATGTGGTTGCAGTGAATTTCTTTGTTGACTTATGTATAGTTTGTAATTTTAATTGGTATATAATTCCACTTGTTAAATTCATTCCGATTGGAGGCATTTAAATTTTAATTAGGTTTTTTTATTATTACTTTTTTTTACATTTTGTCAATTTGATTAGTTTAGAGATTTATTGGTTGCTATTGTCCTATATTTTTGAGTGTTTGTGTTTGATTTTTGTAACAAAGTTTGCAGACTGTAGTATTTGAAATAAATAATATTTTCTATGCCACTTGGATCCACAATGGAGGGGGCTCCATTGTAATAAGTGGGCTTTCTGTTGTTTTCGTTTCATACTATTAACAAACAGTGTTAAAAAGTAATTTTCAATGTAATTTATTTGAAAATTTTGTTACTTCTCACTCGTAGGTCGCCTACATAGGTGTGATAGTTTCCCTTTTAATTTAATTAATGCTGCTATCCTGTTTTTTTTTTACCATCTTTTTCTACTTTCTATTACTAACAGTCTCTGAGCTGAGAACCGTAAAAAAGTATCCAAGGATCCACCGGTGGATCCAAGTGGAGGGAGAGGCCTAAACGTATTAACCGGTCGCTAATCTCAGTTTATAAAGTAAAAACTTTAACCTGAAATGTTTAAAATGTGACCAAACATACTTTATCATAATCGATGAAGCAGAGTCCTTAATTTATGCTTTACAATGTTCTTACTTCTCTTCTATAGTATACATTGTTCAATCCTTCAGTCGAATTTTAATGAGTCTTCATCATCTGCAGTCTGCAAAAATATTTATTCCAGAGATCTCAAGTGTTTTGTTGTGTTGAGTGACGCTATTAAGTATAATTTTTAAGGGTAATTCTTTGAATTTTAAGTTCTAGCAATGCAATTTTGATGCAACTATTATACGTAGTGACCACACGGCTAGGTAGTCTTTTTGCACCAAATTACGATAAACAATATACCTACAATTATACTATACACGTATTTATAGACGTACTACTTATAAACATTATGAGACGAGAGAATGCGAATTAATAAAACACTGGTAGTTTATCTAGGGTCAAAATACACTACAACTGAAAAAACTGAAATTTTAGTTATGTTACACACAATGAGACAGAATACTGGTTTCCTTTGCTTCACTTTGTAAGGTAAAATATACCTTAAGAGCAAGTGCTAAAGTATAATTTTAAATTGTGTATCACGCCGTGAAGCTCGTGCATTTTGACCCTTGAAAAATTTAAATGAAGTATAACATAACTATGTAATATAAATCTCATTTTAGATGATACGGCATTTAACATTTAAAAATTCTGGTATGTTTTGATGTTTGAGATTGGATGTAACTATGTATTTGTATTGACGAAGCATTGAATACCTTCGGGTTACTGTTTTGTAAATTATCTACTATGACTTGCAAATATTTTCAATTTAGTATTTTCAAAACGAATCGTCTCAAATAACACAACTTGCCAGCTCTATCAAAATTAAAGTACAATAAAACAAACTCGTAAAATATTGGTGCATGAAGTATTATGATGATAAATGGAATTGTATGTATTAACTAGTATATTATACGATTATATAGATAACATTCGTAGCTTAGCTGTTTATCGATATTTCTTATTAAATAAGAATTGTATGCCTTAATCGAAACATCATATCGTTATTGTATTATTAATGCAAGAGCTAATGTTGCGATCTGTCAATGTCTGTTTTGAGTTTAGTAAAAGAAAGAGGAGACGCAGTCGCATTGCGTATGAGACGATTTAGGATAAGGAATGGCATTCTTAAAATTAATCGATACAATTTTGATCGTCGGTTTCAAATTGTATCGATAAATTAGAATCGAAATCGAATTGGAAAGGGATGAATAGAAATAAAATTGTTGGAATTCCGATAAGTCACTAACCTGGTTTCTTATTATGGCTATTAACATGATTTATTTCAACCATTATATTTACAAAAATATATTTTCTTTTTTAATCCAGTTCACGTAGAGTAAATATAAAAACAGCTTTTTTATATAGGCAGTGATTTTTTTTTTTTGCCAAGACTATTAAACTATTGGTTGTATTATAAATGACAAAAGTCTATACGTAATGCGCACTGTAACGTGATAGTAAGTAGTAGTATTTAGTAGGTATTTTGAGGCTTTTTGCATAACAATTTTATGAAAGATATAATAAAAGACAATGTTTTACAATATAAAATAAAAATACTAATCAACAGATATTCCTTAACAAAGCCAACCAACAAAATTGATGCCAATAAGATCAGTATAAATTAATATTATATTATATTTACAATGATTTTATGCATGTATAATTACTATATTATGAAGACAAGTGCAAAATATTCATAAAGTATATATTATAAAGTATAATATTACATTGTAATCATTCCAAAGATATGTTTATAAAGACTGTAGCTTCCGTTACATTTATACAATGTTAAGCTTACTAAACCTACGTTTTCACATATTTCTAACTAATTTTTGTATCTATTTAAACTCGAATTTCTCTTTTTCTACGATGGTTTATTTGTTTGATAATTATTTTATAAGGATCCTATATTTACTTTTATTGTAATTGAAAACAAGGACAGCTATTTTCTTATATCTGACCCTGTCGCATTTATCCGACAAATAATAAATCCACACAAGGTTGTCAGAAGGATAACAAATTTGTATGTCAGAATTCGAGCATAAAATTATTTGTCGGAAAAATACGATTAAGAAATAAAAGGATTCAATCGCTGCCTGTTTGATGAGTATTGAAATAAAAATGACATGATTTGCAGCAGCTTGTTAAAAAACAATACATTCTGAAGAAAAATCTTCCTTTAATATATTTAAACTCTACTTATTCTGGTCATAAACTATTTGTATATTGTGTGGTCTTTTCATTTTACGCTTCTTAATAATTAACCTTATTTTTGAGCTTTAAAGTCGCAAGTACAATGCTAATGATTATCGATAAATATTAAGAGATATGAAATAGATGTTTAATATATAATTTAAAGCTTATAGCGTACATATATTTATTAGCTTGTGGTGCTTGGGTACTTATTTATGTAGTTTATAGTGACTGGTTTTAATGAATTTGTGCAGTTTGATCCTGTTTTTCTGTTTTCTTATTATAATATTGTTTGAGTGAAGGAATTGATAATATAATAGGTTGTGTTGAGGCAGCATTTCTAAGTTTTTAATGTTTGTTGTGTATTAACAAGTATTATTCTCGGTCCAAGCTTATTACTTTTATCAATCACAAAATTTGCCAAACTTAACATAAAAACCCGAAAATTACGAACTACATATATATACATATATATACATATATATACATATATATACATATATCTATATATATGGGTATATATGTCATCTGGGTTTCAAATACTGATACAAATCTTTGGATTTCAATGCTATAAAATACAGTCAAGATATCAAGACGAATTTAACCATCGTTCTTGTGTTTTTTGTATATTATATGTTATGCTGTTCAGGGTACAGGTAGGAAAAAAGAAACACTAACCTACCTTGAAAACCATTTTTTATTTTGGATAATCAGTTAAAATAAAAGATAAAAGAGTAAGCCATGGACCTTTTTTATATTTTTATTAAGTATTACAAGATTTTATTGAGTTACTAACAATATGATTTATATTTTCTTGCTCACATAAATTCTTGCCAGTATACAAAATATATTAAAACCAGTCGTGTCATATTCCATTTAATATAAGAATGTTTAAGTTGATTGGTTTGTCGTTGCGTTTGGTTATTTTCTACAAAAATTCAGTATTACTCGTAGACGTAATTTGCATTTATACGACACGCATTTTTCACATAATGCACTTTAATGTGATTTCATATGATTATTTGATGATAAATGGAGGTTTTGTTTTTAATATATCTGGCTATTAGTCATAATTTTACTATAAGGAACTGTTTGAAATGTACTTTTTTTGTATGTACTTACAATGTTTCATCTACTTTAAAGAAATAAATTTCTTATTGGCAATATCTGTGTTTTACTTTTTCGACTGACTTGACTTCATTTACTGAACAGAAATTTCTAAATGTTTTTTACATATCATGTAATTTATTAACGAGGACATTTTTAAGTGTACCCTGGGAACTTATTGAGTTTGGATGAAATTAGCGGTATTGAATGCCACAATAATGTAATGTGAAATCATCTTCACCACCATAATTAACTGTCATTATGTAAAGTAATCTAAATATATAGATCAGTTTATTAAAATCCTAACTTCTTCCTGAAAAAAAGGCAAAGGAGAACATAAACCCCATTCTATCGCAAAAAAAATAGTCTTGCATCGACGCCTATTTTCATTTACTCCAGAATCTCATCACATCTATCGCTAATTGTAACAAATCTCTTTCAGAAACTAATGTGCTGCGCGGCTGATGTTCTAGAAGGCAAGGGTACTGTACAAGTCGCGATTACAGTAACCGAGTTACTTCGGCGACACGGAGTGTTGCGCGCTTCCCCACACAACACAACAGTACCGGCTACGCCCACCTAGCGGCAAAAACTTGCGCTTGCGCCCGAATCTGCGCTACTGCTGTAGATCTGCGTGAGGACTGTGTATGCGATCTGCGTACTCTACGAGTTTTATATACTGTGATTACTGTGAATGGAGTAAACGAGTGATTTAGCCCAGAGTGTGTGGGATGTGATTGCGATCTCAAGTCTTTAAATGAAAATTAGTGTTTCAATGTAAATATGTAGGTAATTTAGAGTGAATTTTCGTGTTTTGAATTCCTTGTGACTACGATCAGTACATTAGATTATTGCCTCAAGGCCCAATTTACACTGAAGTGGCAGCGGCCGGCAACCTTCAGGTGTCTAAGAATTTTAAACTTTATTTACATACTTAAAGGACTAGTATCGTTTGAAAAGCTCAAAGAGGTCGCACGGCCGTCAAGCAATACTGGTCTTTTAAGTATGTAAATAAAGTTTAAAAGTGCTTGCCGCGCCGCTGCCATTATGAGAATTGAGTCATAGAGTAGTTTGTTCGAAAATTTAATTATTTATTAAAAATGATCCAGTCAAATCCTGCACACGCTGTTACCTTTGACCAGTTCCATATCTACGTTTCGTAGATTCTTATGTTAGTTCCATTATATATAAGGAACTCTATAGAAAATATACCTAAATAACGCTATTGAAAATAACCTAATACCAGTTACCTAATACCACTAATAGTATCTACGAAGATATTCAGTCTCATTACCATCGTTTAAAAATACTATAATTAGGTAAGACTACGTCATACATTTTTCTTGTATAGAAGAGAAAATGTGATGTTATGAATGAAATCACTGAATAAGCAAGTCATGAAATACTATAATACCAAAGGCGGAGTATCAATTAAAAAAAAAATGCACCGCTTTATTACAACACTAATACAATCATCATAAATTTCTTGGAGCGACCGAAGACTCACATTTTTAAGTGGTCGACAAATTCGCGCAGTATATTCTGTGCGATATAATTGGGTAGATGACTACAATAACAATGAAATATTTAACACTATACAATTTCTATGCAAAAATATTCTGAAAAACTATGTTTCTTAAAAATTTTACGTTGTCAGGAATTTATAAACATCAAAACAAACATTGAAACTACATAATGACCATACAAAAGAATGACGTCATTGTTTTGTATTTCATATAAATTAGTACGAGGCGCATCGTTTTGATGTTTCTTATAGGATAGTGATTTGACTTGACAGTCATCTACCTTATTGTCGAACTGCCCAACATCCATGAGCATGCATCATGATGGGCTTTTTATTTTAAGTCGCTAATTCATATTTCTTACGCACATTTCATCCAACTAAATCGTCCATATAAATCAAGAATTCCTTTCGTTTACGCACAATTAAATATAGTACAGCAGAGTGGGCATTACTCAATATTTTATATATATGGTATGCGATTTTAATCGATAGTCTGCATCTTAAAATTGTAAGTCTGCGGTCGCTCATTCAAATATTGTCAAAAAATCAATAATTCTACAGTGCGTTAAATATCGTTTTGCAATAATAAAATTTCAATATAATATTCTACATAAATAAGATAAAAAAAACACTGTAGTGACCATCACAATAAGGTGCTTTAATAATGCACAATACACGAATTTACTAGCGAATTTTCTACGATACATTTTACACAAGTTGATTAGGCCGCGTTATTAGTGAATTGTTATGACGTCATTTATTCCAAGTGCCTCATCCTTTACACTGGCGAGCAAAATATCAAGTACTACCAACTCCACCTACTCTTAATTTATTGGAAACAAAGTCAAACAAAAATACAGATACAGAGCCAGCCTGAAAATTGTGTACGGGTTAGGACTTCTTGTGCATATCCAACAATTAACTACAATAGACCCCATGAAAAAAAATAAGGTTGAGTAAACGAAAATATATGAATTTCGTTTTACTTAATTAAAAATTTAAGAAAACTTACAGCTAAACACAATAGATAATAACATAAAGAAGACCAATTAAAAGTTTTCGCTAATAGAAAGAAAGAAGTAGAACTAGTGGTCTTAATTATAAACTAATTTATAACATTTTTGAAACTCGCAATGGATTTATGTAATTGCTAGTATAAATTAAAATAGAATACCTGTTTCGATTCACTACTTTAGACTTACAGACATTAGGAAACAATGTTAATGCAATCATTTCATAATTATAAGCTGTTTTCAATAAAATATATGATAAAAATAAAATACTACATAACATAAATTTTCCAAGTCTTGCCTTTACATTTCTTCTCGGAATTTGGCCTGTTTATCTCTGCATATTATAGTTTGTGAATTCCACGTAGCTTGTAGGCTTACGATTTACTGTTAATAATCATATTTACATGAACATAATATATTTTGCTCGCCACTGTACAATTCATTTCTATCCAATGTAGTTTCTAATAGTGTCTTAGCGAATTGACGTCACATAGTCTGAATCGTTGTTAGAACTGAAACACACGGGCCTTATAATTGTTAGCTGTTAATAATATCAACGAGGAACAAATAATAAAGAAATCTTCACATAATTAGTCCAATGAACATGTTATGAATCAAATGTGAGGCTGATTTTCACTCATACGTTTTCTTAAATAAAGTCGTTGCTATCTTTGTTTAATTTAGTGAGAAAGACAAAGATAGCACGAGAGTATAAATAAATAATTGACGTGTGAGCTTTTAGTAAATTTTTCGTCGTTTGATCATGGCCAGTAATAATTCCAGTAGATTTCAACTGTGAAAAACTAGTTCAAATTTATCTTGATGATATGCACATCCCTCATTTACCATATCAGCCTTTGTCATAAGAATATCAATGATAGGTTCTAAGTGACTCCTATATATAAAGGCTTCTTCGAGTCAGTATAGAAAATCACTCTTTGAGGGATTGTTGTACCATAATTTAAGCTGTGGCCGTTACTTTTCTTCTAATAAGTAATCAAGAATTACCCCCTTATAGATAAAACATTGATAATTATTTTAGCTATAGAATGTTCTTCTATGCTAATTTGAAAATATAATGAAAACCTAAGAGAAAATATTTGCTAGTTAAAATGCTGTTGAACTTCATATAAGAAGGGGTTTAAGGCGCCTATCCTGCCGCTGGCGATGAGTTAGAAGCGAGTAGCGATTTTATGTATGTAAAACATAAGAGATGCAGTATAGAACGAGCACTAGCCAGCAATAGCGATGAACTATTAAGGGTGTCCTAGTCGATAGTTTTACCACACAAACGCGCATATGTGATTACTCCTCTGTATAAGGTTGTAAGTCAAAGCTTTAAATTTATATCAATTCGTTTTATCATAAACCAGGCTTGTAGACAGTCATAATTGAAAATAAATTAATATTTTGAAAGTTAATAAATTTAAGAATGTTAACAATTTTAGCGAAATTCCAATGTTCTAAGGCTTATAACTTTCAAAATATTAATTTATTTTCAATTATGGCTGCCTACAGACCTAGCTTATGATAAAACTGGTTTATATTAATTTTAAGCTTTGACATACGACCTTAAACAGGGGAGTAATCATTTATGCGCGTTTGTTAAAAAAAAACAAAAAACATACAGATGGTATGTTTTTTGTTTACATGGAATCTACAAAGTATATATCTTTATTGAGCGAAAAAATTGCTATTCGCTTTCTCGCTATTGGTGGAATAGGTGCCATAGTCAAATGATAGCATGGCTATCATTCAAATGACAGCATGGCCAAAATACTTAAATAAGAAGCCTACGTTTAGACGATGTGCGATTAACGCGCGTTTACAACTTCTTCCATATTGTTCTATTAGCTAGGCGACCACAAGGTAACGCGTGTTTTAAGTGAGAATTTGGAAACGTGCGGTACTAAAATGCGCATCAACACGTGTTTAAGCGCTCGCCATCTGAGTATAGAGTAAAGGAGCTTTTTTTACGCAGTCCATATGAAATAGACAAATGGGACTAATATTATTAAGACTATGATATACATTTGAATTATTACAATGAGTATGCTCTTTGTAAGTAAATCTATTGGTTTAAGCTTGTTCTCAATTATCAAGGAAGCTACAAGCAATCTGGGTGTAGTAAACTAACATAAACGATGCATGTTTACTATTGATAATACATTTGGTCTTCATTTAAAATCTTCCTTATAACGCTTTCAGAGTTGCATTACGTAATATGAAATGTTCCTTTTTCCAATGACACACTCAAATGAAATCTAAACTTTTTATAAAATTAGAATAATGAATTAAAGATCGTGATAGAACGACTTTGGAGTTTTTAGGAATTGCGTAGAAAATTCGAAATTTATAAAACTTTCATTCTAAATAGACTTTAATGTATACTTACTCGTGTGCAGTGAATTTATGATAAGGAATTAAAGATATTATATTTTTTACCTTCTACATGGATATTGTCATGCGAATTGTCATACTTTAGTCGTCATATTTAAAGATAGACACTGGAAACATCGTTTATCACTCAATATAATTATCACAAAATTAGTCGCTAATAGATTAATTGAATTCAGGAAATGACTAAATTTGTTAGTACATAATTTATCAAGTTCCATTATTATAAAATAATAATCTAGAAACCAATTATTTTTCACGTAAGACAACAATAAATTAATCGTCATTAAAAAAAAACTTGTAAATATTACTAACATATCTATTTTACCACCGAATTCTAATCTATATGGAATTCTTATAATACTCATAATAGGTATTATAAAGTACTGCCTGACCAGAAAAATACACGTATAGTGGCGCTTAGTGTGACCAAAAATGGAACTAATGGTGCCATCCTGAAAAAATAATGGTTCAGAAGTATGATAATAAAAATACTAAGTAGAATTAAAATATTGCTACTTAAAAGGCCAGCGAAGAAATAGTAGTTTCTCATATATAATACATATTAGTAATAGTTTCAATAAATATACGTTAATTTCCTGATCAGGCAATACTATTAGATTAAAAATTTTGTTCTCGTCACTCTTATTATAGTCAATTCTCATTAATGTAAGTCACAATTATTATTATAATGTATTATAATTATGTGTAATATTGCGAGTTATTAGTGTTGATTAGATTTAATTTCATAATGTATTTCAATTGGAGAAAAATACTTTTTATTATTTAGGTTTTTAGGTGCGCTTACGTTCTAATACATGGAGTATTTTTGTATCAATATAAATACTTATACTACCTAGTTTTAAAATCGCAATGATTACGGTTATTTTTATAAAGGAATGTTGGGAGAAAATATCGTGTAATGCCATCAAGCGTTGATGGCATACATTTTTCGCGATAGAGAAATTGAGGTTCAATATAAAAATTGTTATCCCATTCTCTTCGCAGCCGCTCGCCAGGTTTGCGCTGGGCCCAGCTCAATTGATAGTTATAATATGACAGACTATAGAATCACGACCGCCAAGTTACATTAGAAAATCTTTTTTTAAACGGCATAATCTGTATTTTTTCAATTTACTATAATTTTAGGACTATTGATACAAAAATATTTCCAGTGTACGATAAGCTTAATGTGCTCTAGTGATTTTGTCACTTTTATAATTAATTATTATCACAATTTTATGAATCCGAGTATGGCAATATTATTTACTGTATGTTGATTTTATTAAGGGCTCAGGTATATTTCCTAATTTGTGTCTAACAACTTCCATGTCATATGTATCACTGACTAATATCGAAATGTCGCGTCTGTATGTCAAAGAGGCCTTTAGAAATACCGCGATTGACATTAAGTGTCTACAGTTGTAGTACTATACAACAGTACAAATCATAAAAGTTTCAAATGCTAATTCATGAATATTCATGAATAATATTATAATATGTATGTATTACCTGAGCTCTGTCAAATGTTTTAAACTTATATTGTAGGTACAGATTTTTTCTATAAAATTTAGCGCGACCACGCACTTACGGCTAGCATGAGAGCTTCATGCGGTTAACAACACTTTATTCACTTAAACAAAATACTACACTTGTCATTTGTCACCATATGTCTGATGACAAATGACAAGTGTAGTGATTCTACAAGTTTATTTATAGCCAAGTTCTTAAAGCAATTGGTAGAGACGGAGAAAAGTACAAGGCTATAAAATCCACGATCATACGGCATGGTGCCCTGCATTTGAAAATATTATGCGGCAAACAACTGCAAGTGTGTTGTCACAAAATATGTTTTTATACTGCCAAGTAGTTTTTATGTTGTGTGAACAATGAATAGCTGTTTATTTTGCTCTTAGAGTTACGTTACCACTGATTTAAAATTATATATGAATATACGATACAAATACGCATTTTGTCATTATCAGCAACCGATGTTGTTTTGGTAATCGTTTTATACATCGGCGATTGATTATTAGAGTTGAAACTATTTTTTCATAGACTTGTAGTTAAACATTCATTCAGGTAAATTTAACCTTGAAAATTTCTTTATCGAACAAGTCAATTAGGAAATACCAGTAGTCATTGTAGACATAGTCGTAATGAATTAACCGCCTATGTATAAAACATATAAAGGATTGTATAAAGTTATATTAAGAATATTAAAGAACTGAAAGTTGAAGTCGAGTCTTTGTCCTTTTCAAAGATAATGTGCCAAAGACTATGGTGAAGGATATTATTTTGATTGTAAATTAATGTTTTGTAATGCACTGGTCTCTTAGTATAAGTACCTTTGATGTAGCAATATCGTATCATACACACATGTTTATATGTAGATAAAATAAAAGTATATACATTTTCGAATTCAAGTTTTATTTCCTAATATCATAGTATAAAAATACAAATTAAAAAAAAATTTGTGGCACACTGTACTGCCGCGGTAAAGCTATTGCATAGCATTTTTTATCAACTTATGCAATTGTATTTCTTTTCATTTTCTCTTCATTACATTTCGGAGCAGCTGGTCTCGATCCGTGTGAGCTTCGTACAGTCGTACCATATATGTACATATACGTTAAGCGAACGCTCAGCCGAGCTACTTGGAAGGCGGAGTGAGGGGTGTTAGGTTTTATTTTCGTTACGGAATTTCTTATTTCGGTCGCCGCGCTCAAAGCTTAACTTAGCGGTTAAGCTATGCAATAGCTTAACATTTAATTAAGATATTAGATATACAGAAGAACCTGTGTAGACTCATTTGTTAAACGCTTGTAAACTTATAATAGGGATGTTGACTGTCAAGTCAAATCAGTCTCTTTTTATGAAATGTCAAAACGACACGTTCTATAGAAATGTACCTATATGGAATAGCAACCTATACTAAACCCAAAACCAAATACTAAAAGTAATGATTTGATGATAAGAACTTATGACGTCATCGTCACAAGTTCCTATCGTCAAATCATTACTTTTAGTATTTGTTTTCATGCTTATAAATTCAAAAACATGTTAAAATGTAAAAGAGCAGTTATTTTCAAAACATTTTAAGATCTACTATTACCGGTATAGTATAAAATAATTTACTTTTAATGTAGTCAACCTACCCAATTGCCTATAAGACATGGTTTGAGAAATCTCGCACCAGAAAGCAATCCCTATGTACCAATGGGAAATTATTAGCCACTCTAATCTAATCACTGACTGGCCTGTTGGCCTAGTGGTTAGTGAACCTGACTGCTAAGCCGAAGGTCGTGGGTTCGATCCTCACCTATGATAAAATTTTGTGTGATGAGCACGATGGTTTATTCTGTCTGGGTGTCGTTTATCTATGACTAACTTCGTCTGCGTAAATTTCCTCCGTTTTGCAACATTTTTTATTGCTGCTCCGCTACTATTGGTCCTAGCGTGATGCTATATAGCCTTCCTCAATAAATAGCTCTTGAGATTATTGCGTTTAAACAAACAAACTCTTCAGCTTTATAGTATTAATATAGATATGTATGTGTTAAGAAATATATAAGTATGTTTATCAGTTGTCTGGTTGCCATAGTACAAGTTCTGCTTAGTTTGGGATTAGATGGCGTTGTCCCAAGATTTTTTAATTATTATTACTGTTTTTTTTACAAAAACGTTTTGTTAATCGACCTGCGAACATCCAATAGAAGAAATGAAGAGAAATTGAAGCGGCGGTAGCCTAATGGCTAAGGCATCGGTCTCGCAATCGTGAGGTCGCGGGATCGAATCCTACCCATTATACTACCGACGTGAACCCACTCCTAACACAAGCCTTTGAGTTACTGGAGGGGTTAACAAGATTGCTAGTAATTTAGGACTCAATCCCCCACGTTGCTAATATCTTTTTTTTTTAAAAAAAAGGAAGTTACCTAATCAACAAAACAAATCCAGTCGTTTGCTGAAAAAAGGCAAACCAACAAACATTTTCAACTACAAAAATTTGAATAACCAAAACAGAAAAACTACAAATCATAACCAAATCTGCAACTCCAATCAATTAGCAAAAAGGTTTTTATTAAAAAGTTGCAAGTAATGTCGGTGATTACATAGTTTGGCCGGCAGAGGGCGTGGCTCGTGTAATCGGTAGACGCTGACTAGCAAGTTGCGGCCACGCCTGACGCCTGCACGACATATGGCGCCATCATTGTGAAGATAGAAAGTAGCCTTTTCTATTATTGAAAAGTGAGAAAGCGTTGAAGAATGCCTTTATTGCAGGTTACACCGTATCACATAGGTATAAGGGCTCTATTAAAAACTCGCCGTACCATCAGACAGTACCATTGATGCGACTGATGTTAGGTATGTATTCTATTTTATTTATTTATTTCTATATATTTATATTGTGTCTTATTTTTCAATATTCATCCAATATTATTGTATTTAATATTTTAATAATTGTATTTACTGTACTTAGTTAAGCTTTTATTAATTACTAGCTGACCCGTGCAACTTCGTATGCATCAATTTTCCCCGTTTTTGCAATATTTTTCATTGATGATCAGCTCCTATCGGTCCTAGCGTGATAATATTATAATATATCATCCCAGATAAATAATAGCCTTTCTAGATAAATCGGCTATCCAACACTGAAATATTTTTTCCATTCAAACGAGTACTTCTTGAGATTAATCGCGATCAAACAAACAAACGCTTCAACTTTATATTATTAGTATAGATTAATTAAAAATATGTTAATTTGTAAATCTATCTAAAAATGTGTTCTTTTATTTTTCAAAAAGTATTTTTTATTGGCGACTGTTGTAATCCTAGTACCTACCTACCAAATGTAGAGCAAATACCCCTTTGATGAAGAATAAGGTAAATGTTAAAGTTAAATGTTTTAATAAGATCTTCCACTTTAAAACTTTAACTAAGTGTGATAAATAGGTATCTTAATGTATCGAAAGCTCTTGGTGAATTTGAGTGTATTACATTATAAACTGTGAGTATATCAATGTAGCTAGGTATTAGGTAGAGTGCTGGAGACTGCCTCTGTGGCGCGGTGGGAGTGTGTCCGACTGCTACGCAAGAGAGCAATTTGTGTGATCCACCAATAGTTGTTTCTAGTCTGCTGCTACTTTGTGTCCATGACTTTTATGTTTGTAATGTCCCCCTGGATACAAGGCTTGTATATTACTACGGGAGTCGTCTTTAAAAAAAAAAGAGATTAGAGTAGAAATTAGGTAGGTATAACTCAAATAGGCACATACCTGCACCACCTACTTAGCCGCTACCGTATCTAATCAAAACCCCGACCAGATTAAATTCATTGAAACAACAAAAGAAAGGAAACATGCTTTGTCGAAACCGACGCCTATTCATTTCATTCAATTTTACAAAAAATAAATACAAAATCAACAGACATTGTTAATTTTACGGCGTCTACGGCTTTCTACTATTTACATTTAGTAAAATCATCGTTCTTGTTTACAACTAATTAATTAGACGCACACAAAGAGGGATATAGAACGCACTGTTCCGCTTTTTTAAATTGTCTTTGTTCCCTCGATGACGTTGTGTTTTCATAATGGGGCGAACACATTTTTGGGGTAAATCGAGCGGAAAATTGCTAACTATCGTTAGGTGGGAGGGTGGAAACAGTTCGTTATGATTAAGTAGGTATGTACCTTCCTATAGTATTTAAAGGAAACAAGTTATGTACCTACTTGGTTATAATTAGGTAATTTACTAAAAGGCAACTTCTAATATAAATAATCGCCTATTTATCTAGGCACCTATTTGGTTTGGTTTAATTATGCCTATTTATGGCGAGGTGCTTAATTAAAGATAGAGTACGATTATACGTAGATACCTAATCCAAGTGGCTCGGCTGTTGGACTAAGTACCTATGTAGGTAATTCAGTAAGTTTAGAAACAAGAAAATACTATAAATTAAAAAAAAAATGTGTGGCACTCGGGGACTGCCGCGGTAAAGCTATTGCATAGCATTTTTTTTATCAACAAGCAATTTTAATTATTTATTTATTTTTTATTTATGCAGTATTTTTTTTCTTTTCATTACATTTCGGAGCAGCTCGTCTTGATCCGTGCGAGCTTCGTACAGTCGTAACATATAATTAAACGTTATGCAAACCCTCGGCTAGGTTTTATTTTCGTTACGGAATTTCTTCATTCGGTCACCGCGCTCAAAGCCCGCGATAAAAGCTATGCAACAGCTTAAAAAAATTTAGAAATACTCTCCTTCATTCTCTATGCAAAGTTCCTTTCGCCTAAACCAACTATTAAAACACTTTTTCCAGTCTTGATCCGATAGGTCGGGAAATTGCGACTTCGTAGACGGCCAAGGCCTCTTCGGCATACAAAAAAATCCCTTTTGTTTTTTCCATGATTATCGGGAACAAAAATAAATGCTATGCACAAGGTGCTAAATCAGGACTGTACAGTGGATGGGGCAAGGTTTCAATACCGGATTAAAAAAAAAACGCCTTTGTTCAGTACGTATGTGACGAGGTGTTGTCGTGATGCAGCATGATTCCCCGAAGCCCAATCTTTGGTCTCCTCTATTGCAGAGATTGGAAAACTTTCGGCAATGCTACTCTTGTATACTATTTCGAGTTAACAGATCTATGATTCACACTCGCCCGTTGCGAGAAAAAAAAACTAGTCACAATTTTTTTACCAACGACACGAGGTCTTGGCAGTTTTGTCGGCAATTATATTCCTTCTGAAAAGACCCATACTGACGACTGTCTCTTATTTTCCGGACTATATTGATAAATCCTCGTTTTGTCGCCTGTAATAAATTCTGAAACACATCTTGACGTTCCGTTTGCAAATAAGTAGTAGACGCATTTCGCGGCACCAATCCACACGGGCCTGTTTTTTAGTGTCTAAAAGCAAACCCGGGATCCAATGACAACAAAGCTTCCTCACTCCTAGATGCTGATGCAAAATAATGTTAACGATCCCCAAACTAACGCCAAGAATCTTCTCGATGTCTGAGTAAGTAAGTCGTGGGTCTTCTCGCACCTTCATTTCAGTAGTCCACACATTTTTTGCAGTTACTGCCGTTTGTAGGCGACCATATCTAGGGTCATCTTCGAGGCTGGTTTCACCCCCTTTAAATTCACTTAACCATGTAAAAATCGAGATGGGGCAGACTGCCGTAACGCTGATTGTATTCGTTGAAGGCTACATTTTGCAATTAATCCAAATTTTAAATCATAAAATATTATAGCACCCAAATGTTCGCGGTTAAGTTGTTCTATTGTTGCAAAGGAAAACGCGGGAACCTTCATAGTAAAATGACTGGAACATCATTATTTTTTTAAATCAGCATCGTGGCTACATGCGTTCTATTTTTAAATACATTTGCTTTTAAAAAAATATAAAATACAGATGCGTTCCATTTTTAAATTACGAGTATCTCAAAACTTATCGAGTGACCTATATAGGGTTCCGTAGCCAAAATGGCAAAAAAGGAATCCTTATAGTTTCGCCATGTTCGTTTGTCCGTGTCCTGTAGTAGCCGCTACTTTGTTTGATAGCTAAATAACACTCCATACATGTAACAGAAGCTGAAAAATGATTTTTTCAGCATAACATCAACGTGTGGCACATTATTCGACAGGTCTTTCAAAAACATTTTAAGGTTTCTAATAATCTTTTTTGATTGAGTGAATATTTTTGGAAATAATCGCTCCGAAATTGAATTGCATAAATTGTGTCCTCCTTAACTTTTGAATCACGTGACCAAAAAATATGAAAAAGAATCACAAAGGTAGCGCTTAAAGAATACTTTAAATTAAAATTATTTCGAACATGATCGAATATACCGTCATTGAGTTATTGCCGAAAAACTGTGTTTCTCAACAAAAAGGCGTAAGTGCCATGAAGAGAGATGTTCTGCTGATGCAATTATTCAATGCTCGGGGAACCCTAGCCTGAGCATGATACGACATACTCTTGCTCGGTTTTTTGCCTGCATTGAGATACTACTAGATGCCTTGCCTGTGCATATTAATAACATATCAGTTCAGTTTAAATTTTGTAAACAACATATTTTGTAACCACTATTTCGAATCAACTGAATGTTGGTCTAGTGGTGACCCTGACTGCTAAGCCGGAGGTCGTAGATTCAATTGGATTAACTTCGCGCAACTTTTTTCTGTTGCATAGGGTAGATAGGGGTGTGAAGGTTTTCTGAAAAAATAAACGAACCAGTTTATTCTAAACTGCTTCGTTTTTAACCAATGTAGGTTGTCCTACATTAGTTAAAACTTTATTATATTTTTTTATTAGACTTATCTGTCTAGTAAAAAAATATAATAAAGTGTTTTAAGATATTAAGTATTTTAGAGCTATTCATAGAATTAGCAGCCTCCAAAATGCGCACTCTTGCACAACCTAACTACCTATGCGGACAAGAGTGCGCAGTCAGATGTGCTAATGTCATATTTAAAGTTACCGTCTTCTATAGTAAAGGGGCGTCTAAACGGGCCATATTTTACGGCAATTGGTGGTGGCACTATTGGCAACTAATTGCTCGGCCAATAATGGCAATATGTCTACAATTGTATGGCGCATGATCCAGTCTCCTAAACGGGCTACACAACCTGGCAACAATAAAATAGAGGGCGACTGAAACAATAACAAAATTGGCCGAGCAACATTGCGGAAAATAGATCGCTCAGCGATCGTCTGGCAACCATTAAATCAATATTGCCACAAATTGCCGTAAAAAATGGCTCGTTTAGACGCCCCATTTGTACACAAAATGTACACTTTTGAATTTCCTGTGATTTTTAAAGTTCCGCAGAACCCTAAAAACCACATAAGAGGCATGAACCACTGGACAAATCTCCCGCTCTTCCGCCAACACAAATTTGAAAAGTAGTCTATATAAACTACAGATAAATCTCCAATCACAGAGAAAAAAATATTTAGCTCATGTCAAATCACATTAATTGGGCCTGCCTTATTTTTTTTTCTTGTTTTAAAAAAACATAACTAGCAATGTGGGATTGTGTCCCACACACATGTTACTAGCATTCTTGTTAACTTCTCCAGCTAAGCTCAAAGGCTTGTGTTAGGAAAGGGTTCATGACGGTAGTAGGTATAATGTAGCGACCTCACGCATTGCGTTGCAAGTCTGATGCCTTAACCATTGGGCTACCGCCGTTACCAACTCCGGCACCGAGACATGTCCACTAAAGTCGAATTAAGCCTCTACATGATACGAGCTCGCGGGTTCAAGTCCCGCCTGTGACGAATTTTTACTCCTAGAAACAGTAGATTTTCTTGAGTGGATAATCGTTCTGCGCAATCTTATACTTTCACTGTGTACACCTTGGGGGAGGGGCTAAATCATAGGACATGCCACAGCCGTTATTCCGACAAAACAACATGTATCTACCAACCTACAGAGACCTAGACAGCTAATCTAAGTAGTTTCATGCAATAGGAAACTTAGAAATCCGCTAATCTGTCAGATTTGAAAGTGAAAGGAACGAAGGGCTGAAGAAATACTCGTGGCCTTTCACGATTCAGTTTTGTTGTCTTCGTAAGATGACAGAATTGATATCGCCAATTTAACAATAAAAAGGTAAAATTAGATAATCTGACTCATATTTGTGCTCTCGCCTGCCTATATCGTCCAATGTTCTGTGGTCCAAATCTGAAGGCTCTATAGCGAAGTAGCTAGAAATTAATAGTAGTTTAATTAGAGTGTCATTAATACAAATAATTACTATTCATATAAATTTGGTATCAGCGTTAAAATGCGAAGGGTTCCGTGACTCTGTGGCGACCGATCAGACCGTCATTCATATTGGCGAGGTCAGAAACATTATACATTCATGTCTCTAAATGGAGATGAGTAGCCGTTTTCACAAAATGTCTTCCTATCGTGCGAGCTGCACGTTAACCGTTCAGTCCTGCAGCAAATCTCACTCTGGTTGTGCCGAATTCTTTATATGATCGATCGTAATATCAGATTGAGGGAATATAGAGTGAGAGATAATAGAAGTCTCATACACCGTTGACTCTACTAGCCACAATTTATCTTCTTTAGATATGGTATCTCAATTGTTACTGACAAGCGCTTATAAACTACGCTGGTAAATATAAGTACCTACCTGCCTACTTAGTCTACTTTCCATATAACTTAATTCAGAACATGTCAAAATACAACCTCACAACACTTCGATACAGAGACGTTTTATTAAAATTCGATGATAATAAAACGAGAGAACTACCCACGTAGCTAAGATCAAAATATTTTACACTAGTACTAAACTTATAAAATAATGTTCTTACTCGCGAATAAAGTGCAGAACGCACATGATTGTTTATTCAGTCGATAGATTCGCAGATATAGCGCATAGGCATTGTCACATTACGAGGACATAGATACTTTTTGTAGATACACCATGAGTTTTGTATGCAAAATATAAAAGACTTTTCAATGCGAGTCTCAATCGTACATAAAGAATAAGAACCTAATAAACGTAGGAACTTATTTAGGATAGAATATGAAAGAGAGAACGTGAAGGGTGGGCTAAAATACTGTTTTTAGAACATTCGTGTTATATTAAATGGTATAACCCTCTCCTCTACAGGTTTCTAACAGAGATTCGTGAATTAAGTTTGAAAATAATATCGTAAATTTTAAAGTGTTGACAAAGGATCAGTCCTGGGGGCCTATTCACATATTTAAAGCAGTACAGTTGCAGTTAAGTTCCGATTAAAATGGCCATTTTTGTATACTTGTAACCTTGGGATCGATCTCAAACACGCTTGCGTCAAGTATGCGTCTCGAGACCGCAATAACGACATTTTAGCAAGGTGCGCAAGCGTTTCTGAGATCGATCCCAAAGTTACAAGAATACGAAAATGGCCGTTTTCAACAGTCCACAGGAGAGAAGGGGTTAGGAAAAGAAGGTTCCGAATAATTACGTTACGTCACATTTTACGTAAGTTACTTAAGTAGGTAGCTGATTTCATAAGTTTTTACAGACAAGTAAGGCTCCAAGTACGTAAATATTAAAATGTGAAGGATGAATGAACTAGAATAGGGAATAAAATAATGACAACAAAATCTTCGAGACTCATGTCCTTTGGTCACTATACATAGTTATAGTTCATTTGTGCGCTTGCTCAGCATGTATGCGCACGCGCCACCGGCCCCCGCAGTCACTATTATCATGCGTGGGACACGACACAACTGACAATTGAATTAATGTTACATTAACTGCTGTATTATTCAAATTGAAAACATTTCTAATTAATTAATTCTACATTATCCACATGGAAATTAGGTGTAAGTAGGTACTTCTGGTAAGTACGTGATAATTAATTTCGTTACTAGTATAATTAACTTTTACTCGAGGCACCCAGTTCGTTAACTTTTATTTTGATAAAAATTTGGTACCCATGTATCAAACCCTTAGGGGTGGAATTTTGAAAAAATACTTTCTTAGCGGATACAGTAGACACGTAGGCATCCCCTATAGGTAATAACTATCCGTGTGCCAAATTTCAACTCAATCGCCTTAGTTGTGCGTTGATAGGTTAATCAGTTGGGGTTAGGGGATGTATAGGATTTTTGCAATGAAATTGTTGTCTATTAGCCCAGATTATTTAAGACTAGTCGACCCAACTCCGTCTGTGTCACTTTCCCCGTTTTCGCAACATTTTTCATTAATGCTCAGCTCCAATTGGTCGTAGCGTGATATTATGTAGCCAACCTTTCTCGATAAATAGGCTATCCAACACTAGCATAATTTTTAAATCGAATCGTTTGTTCCTGAGACTATCGCGTTCCACCTAACAAACGAACTCTTCAGCTTTATAATATACAGTAGGTATAGATTAGTAGTGAAACTAGTAACCCATAATTTTATTATTGAAAATATACATTTAACTCAAGATTTCTACTCGGTGTGAAGGTGTCGGTGTCGGTCACCGTCGCTGCGCAGGAGTGGGCGCGATCTCATGCTGCGCTACACGCCGCGCATGAGCGTAGCACTCGTTCACTTTACACATTTACATACAACAATTTTATTATACCACGGCTTCCTTGTTCGTTGTTGCAGTATTGAGTTATAAATTCTAAGGATTGATGTGTTACAGTTTTGCGAGCATTTCAAAGCGTTTTAACCTTTATCGTTAAACGGCGTTAAGTGAGGTCGCGGATTGGAATCCTACCCATTATGATACTATAGACGAGCACCCACTCTTAACAAAAGCCATTGAGCTTAGCTGGAAGGGTTAACAGGATTGCTAGTAATATGGGATCAAAATCCCACATCCCACATACTTTTTATAAACGTCATTAGTATTCATCAAATGAATTCTAACAACACTGAACTGAGACGTTTATAAAAAGTATGTGGGATGTGGGATTTTGATCCCATATTACTAGCAATCCTGTTAACCCTTCCAGCTAAGCTCAATGGCTTTTGTTAAGAGTGGGTGCTCGTCTATAGTATCATAATGGGTAGGATTCCAATCCGCGACCTCACTTAACGCCGTTTGTTTCCTAAGTATAATTTATACCTATGTTATGTCAGTTTCAACTAAAACTTGGACAACACGGTGTACCTAAAGCCTTATGTAGATACCTAATTTGAAAATGGACCCGTATATAAACTAAATATACATTAACGGACATTGAAATAAGTCGCGGAGGACCGAGTGTTAGTCACTCAGATCTGTCTGTGTGTTTGTTTTGTGTGGTTGATGTATAGCGGACATAAATAACGAGCCTCAGGCCATCCAATTACCTTCGGTTACGAACCATGTTTTGCTTACATTTGTTAACCCATAAACTTGGATGCATTTTATTTATTTTATTTGTATTTTATGATCAATTCACAAAATTAGATTTTATTTTATTGTGAGTATTAGACATTGCAGCGATGAATGATATTTTTATATAAATTGCTGCATTTTCAATGCTGAATCACAGCAAATGGACCGGCTAATTAATAGCACAAAACAAGCTTCAAAATAAGCTACCTACTAACGCGGTCGCGTAATGCACATAATATACCTAGACACCTTTCGCGGACATAGAATCTTGGACCATTGTGGACCACTTTGTTCCGAAGGTGAGAAAAATTCCCTGTCCGTGAGTAAGTAGTAGTAAAACAAAACATTACGAGGGGTATGCAGTATTATTTAGATGTTAGATTATCTACAGTGCAACCGCGAGAGTGCGAGGCCCACTCTCGCGGTTGCACTGCGTAAGGGCGTCATCAAAACGGTTGCCCAGCTTATGCTTCCCTATAAGATAATAATAATAATATCTCGGGACCACTCACACAAGGCTATCTGATCCCAAACTAAGCAGAGCTTGTACTATGGAAACCAGACAACTGATAAAAATACTTATATATTTCTAAATATAATAATAGATAAATAACACCCAGACAGAATAAACCATCGTGCTCATCACACAAAATTTCATTCTGGCTGGGGATCGAACCCACGACTTCCAGCGTAGCAGTCGGATACACTC
The DNA here is from genome assembly GCA_945859575.2 of Herminia tarsipennalis. Classification (NCBI taxonomy): domain Eukaryota; kingdom Metazoa; phylum Arthropoda; class Insecta; order Lepidoptera; family Erebidae; genus Herminia; species Herminia tarsipennalis. The sequence goes on along the minus strand of OX243841.2, from coordinate 19,948,908 downwards.
CCACCGCGCCACAGAGACAGTCAAAAGATCTAAACTGATGAAACTGAAAAAGATCACTACTGGATACAGACTTCTGTAAAAGAGGAGGTCCTCTTTTACAGAAGTCTGTAGTCAGTAGTGTAGGTACCTACCTAAGTACCTATTAAAAAGAAGTGTTATACTTTATTAAGTGTGTTAATCTTTGTTAGGTAGATAGTTGGACACTGCTAGATAAGGGTGCTTTATATGAAAGGCGAAATAAGTCGCGTTAAATGTCTTAGGCCGCTATCCCACTAGCGTTTTACGACCGTTGGCGTTACTCCCATGTCTGCAAATCAACGCTACGCAAAAGCGTGACTGTAACTGTTGCCAAAAAAAAACGCAACATTAACGTCACGTCTGTACGTTTGCCTTCCGCAGGCGTTGGGGAAACGCTAACGCTTGTAAAACGCTAATGGGATAGCGGTCTTAGTCATACATCAAACAAAATTTTCGTTATTCACTCTCCGTTTATGATAATTATAATTCCTCGATATTTATGAAGTCCGAGGAACTCAACTGAATCAATATTCATCCGTTTAGCCTGACACTAATGACATAAATGTTACGTTTCGCTTATAAGTGATAGATGTCGTGTCTGTTACTACGGCCGTTTTCAATGACTGGAGATAAGGCGAAATTAAAAATTAATAAATATCATTCTTCATGCCATTAATTTGAAACCTGGGTCGTTTAAACACATCAGTCGGTAACGTTAGCTAGGGATGGGGTGTTACTAATAGCGGTTACAAGTTGGTAGGTATTTCTAAATTTATAAACGAAAGTGTCACTAGGTACCTACATAAAATTCTTAAAAAATAAAACTATCCAGTAGTTGATTTTATACGCGTTAATGTGCGGGCTGAAAAGAAATATTTTCTAAGACCCTGTGAGGTGAAGTGAGGTATTAAATCAAAGGGATTTATAAGGCGAGTAGGAAAACATAATATGTCTGTTTGTTTATTAATATATAATATGTTCAGAAAATGTTTGGAGTGGCAAATCATAGAAAAAACAACGGTAGTAATAAAACAAATAGTTCTTAATATATAACCTTACAATTATTTTACAACGACTATAAATAGGTAACCATAAAAACTAATAAAAAATAAAAAGTGGGTGGGTTTCTGTAGTTTCTTATTTTTATAAATTAATTAATTTTCTAATGAAATAATTTAAATATTTATTTCACCAATAAATATGATTAAATTACTTTTAATATGTTTAAAGATTTAGATAAAATTTACCAAAAATAAGCCCCACACTCAGAATAATAATAAAAGGAGCCTACCTACTACCTACATAACATCCACTAGGGAAAACTCTACACTAAGATTATTTAGCAGTTAAACAATGAAGGATTAAAGTACAACTTTCTTTTCACTGCTACTTCTATAAGTAGCAGTGAAAAGTAATAATCGTAAAATTGATTTATCATTAATTTTGTTTACAGAAACATTTTTTTTTATAAAAGACATATAAATAAAGGTACTTAATTATTGTTTTTACATCAGTCGACCCGTGACCACGATCGGTGCAATTCGATCGAAACGTCAGGTAAATAAAAGGTTCGTACCTTTAAATAATTCACGCGATTAAGTCCCGAAATATATCTAATAGGTACTTAATGTTAAATTTCTATAATGGTTTTCGAACGTGTCATTTGTATCTCTTCATGAAATTATTTTCATATTTGTGTTTTTTTTTATGAAGAATTTAAATGTTTTATTTCCATCAAATACCGCTTACTGTTAGTCCCCAGCCATACACCGCCTGTCACGAAACGCAACTTTGACTGATGCTCTGTCTAATTGATAGTTTGACTTATGAGTTTAGCGTTAAGAAACATAAATTGACATAAAAAATACACACAAGTTCGAGTAGAGCCTAACTTGCCTTGGGCTTTCAGTTTAAAAATATTAAATTATTTATATAATATAATAAAGAGCAGACTTAACTATTTCTAACATGCTAAATAATAATGTGAAGAATATTAACTACATTTTTAATATAACATACGAGTACGTTACTTTCCAATAAGTAACGGGTAATTTATAATGTCATTAGCCCAAGGGTGCAAATTATAAATAATTGTGACACATTTAATTTAGCACTAGGTACTGTATATTTATTTTAGCACTAGATCTGTGGACCTAGACTTTCGAGTCTAGCTTATGATAGAAATTCTCAAGAATTTGTGGATCACACAACGGATGCGAATGAACCCAATGGCCCCTTGAACTATTGTAATAGCCAGTAAATAGAAATTGAAATTAATATTTGATGAGGGTTTATCTCACCCAATTGATTTTGGTCACGGCGGTGAATAAAAAAAAAAAAACAGTTTGGGGGGGGGGGGGGGGAAGGCAAATGTGCAAAGAATTTTATTACTATACAAGAAATTCGGTACACAAAATAACCGTATGGAATGGGGCACGTGACCCCGTGCCTCTCCCTAGATCCGCCTATTCGTGTCTCTAATCGTGTCACGGCCCTTTGTTGATCATTAACCGTAAGTCATCAATGAACTTTGATTTTAAATACTGATGGTAGGTCTAAGCAGTCTAAGCCATAGACCGTGTTGGTGGCTACCAGTTACCACTGCAGCATCAGTTATTGTTCCGTGACACAGAGATTTGAACATCTTGCTGTGTGTCGGTTGACGGGCAGTGCAAAAGCCAGTGTAATTACTGGGCAATTGAGCCTTATGAACTAACGCCTGAAGAGCGCAGTGCAGGGTGCGTTCTTTTTTTCCGTTTTCGCGGCAAGCCGCCGGTCCGAACTAGCGCATGCGCGGTGCGCTCAAAGATGTCTACCGCGCATGCGCTTTGATGCATTTCTAATCGCAGCTCTCTATTTACCATTATGACAAGATTTTGACAGTTCGCATGGGCTTGCCGCAAAACCCGTGAAAAAGAACGTAAATACTGTTTTGATTTCTGCGAGACAATCTATATTATAATATTATAAAGCTAAAGAGTTTGTTTGTTAGTTTGTTTGAACGCGGCAATCTCAGGAACTATGGGTCCAAATTGAAAAAAATCTTATTCTGTTGGGTAGCCCATTTATCGAGGAAGGCTATAGGCTACAAATATCACGCTACGATCAATAGGAGCGGAGCAGCAATGAAAAATGTTGCAATATCGGGGAAAATTGACGCATACGAAGTGGCGTGGGTCGGCTAGTCTATATCTATACTTCTATACTAATATTATAAAGAGAAGAGATTCGATTCGCTCCGAAATTACTGGACGGATTTGAAAAATTCTTTCATCGTTGTGAAGCTACACTAACCCCGGGTGCCATAGGCTATTTTTATGTCTGTATTCCCACGGAAACGGGAACTACTCGGGGGAAACCGCGAGGCGTCCGCTAGTAATTTATATGAATGCTATGAGGCTCCTAACCTGCTCGCATTTTCATTCAGTTGTATAAAAAAACCTTTTTTCTACCGATTTTATATCTTCAACAGAGAACCCTAAAAGGCCGCATCAGCTTATTAAACCCTTTTAGTATGCGCCACGGTTTAGCCTAATTGAGTTGAGCCACGAGGTTAATTTCTGTTTAGATAACGTATAGTCATTTTATGCAAATGTTCTTTGGTCTGTTTCGAAAATAATTAAATTCGTTGATGCCCTGCGGCCTGAATGCTTTGAATACTGTTTGTTAATACTTTATGTGATTAGGAAGTTAATTTTTTTTAAATATGGCTTTCAATGTTTGGCTAAGGACATAAATTAGATGTTGAAACATTGAACCATTGTTGGAACTACACAGGCTATTGTAAATTAGTGTTTATGTAAATTGTTTGGTTTAAATAAATTTATTTGACAATTTAATGAGTTTACCTTTTTGCATTACTTAGGTACTTTTATAATTAATTTGTTTGATTTAGATGTTGTACGCACGTTCTTATTTAATTAACTTTATCTTAGATTGTAATCGTATACTTGCCTACTATAATGAATTACATACTCACGTAAACAGTAAACCAAAATATTTTAGTACTAGCTGTCCCGTGCAACTTCGTCTGCGTAAATTTTCACCTTTTTTTATAATCCTATGTTACTTCTAATACCTCCAAGAAGGTTTCATGTTCATGTCACAAAGTTTCATGATGATCGGTTGAGTGGTTTTCGCGTGAAAGCGTAACAAACAAACTTATATTCATATTTATATATTAGTAGGGATGTGGCCGTTTGGTGAAAATGTACCTAAGTAGTCGTAGAGATTCAATGTAGAGTTTGAATAGTCTGTGTTTAATGCAGACCGATTATTCGACTTTCTGATATAAAAAAAAAATAATTTAAAGTTAAAAATACAGGAGAATTATTTTCAAAGTCGGATAGGTCGACTTGAGTTAAAAAAATCCGTATATTACTCTGACTATATATGACATGATTCTACATTTGACTAGACCTATATTAAAGTAAAGAAGTGTCTGAATTCTAACAAAACGAGCAAAATCTTTTCAGACAAAGTACAGTTCAAGAGATATCGACGTATGTATTTTTTTTTATAAAAAGATCCCGCAGTAGGGTACAAGCCCTTTGTCGCGGGGGACTTTACAAACATACAAGTCACGGATACAAAGTACACCCAGACTCGTAACAACAATTTTTGGAACACACAAAGTAGTGTTCCGTGTGGGAATCGAACCCACAATTGGTGTATTTACCGAATTATAATAATATGATAACGTTTGTGACGGACACCTTATAGTTAGGTAGGTACTAATTATAAAACAGATATTACACAAGTGACCAATCTGAGCCCAAGCTCGCTGTATTTGCATTCCTAATGAAATTCCCTAATAATTATTATCGTAAACCTTAATCGCGTTTTGTACCTAATGCCAACCAATCATCTCGCGTTATTGCTTTTAATTATGACTCTTTACAACCAAAAGCCGACGTCCCCAGTATAAATTTTATAAAGATTCGATAACGTGCACGTTAACGTTATGTTCATTTAACAAAAAGTTCAGGAATCCGACGTAAACGCTCGCGTTATGAGCCCAAATTACATCCGACGACTTTTAAGGTGCAGTTGGCAGTAAATATCTTACATAAGTAGGTCGTTACAGGCATTAATGTTTTGTAGGCTGCGATGTATGGCCGACGAAACCGACTAAAATGGCCGACCGGTATTTGTTTAAAATAAGGCACCATAGTTTTAATATCGTAAATAACGACTAATTTCATTCGTTATTTAATTTGGTCTCGAACGGTCTAAGCGCCTTCGGGTTATCAGTTAAAAGTTGTGATTTGTGAGAAATTAAAATGATTAGTTCCATAAATTGGAGTCGGAGAAAAATTTAAGACATTCTGATGATTTTAATGAAAATTAACAGAATTATTAAGCAACACGCTCGCGGCTAAGCGAGGCGAGCATTCAAAGAAACTCAAACCGGATGCAATCAGGTGATAAACGAGCACGTTGCGCCGATATCAAATAAAGCATGCGCGAGAATATAACGAGCCTCTCCATTTAACAATTAACTTAACAAACAAACATAATATATTGTGCTTAAATTTCAATACGGGAATGGCGGGCGAGTAGACGGCCGACAATAACTTATACTACGACTTCGCCTTAAGATATATTACGTACAAACACACAATTTTTCAAGACTTATTGTGTTTGTTTCAAAATGTTTTGTAACGAATTAATTTTACGAGAACATTTGTGAAAAAGTTGCCTTTTAGTTGTGTTCAATGCCAGCTGAGGATGTATATTTATTGCATTATTAAAATAATAATAATACTAGCTTTCCCCGCGGCTGTTTGTTTGATTTTTTATAGTCTATGAGCTGTTCTGATGTGTAAACTACATTGCTGTAAAGTTTCATCAATATCCTTTCAGTAGGTTTTGCATGAAACATCAACCCATCTATGTCATTAGCACCAACTCTAGCTGCGGATCAGGATAGAGCAAAATAATCTTTCAGCGCCGTTTGGTCGGCGGTTTTACACATTGCCTCTTAAGGGGGCATTACACTGAGAGAATTATTTATTTAGCGCTACGTACACAGCGACACGATCGCCGGCCTCGCTCTTCCGCACACAACCATTACTTCACAGTGCGCAGGAGCACAGGTCAAAATAAGTAGAATATTCGCTCGTACATATGTTAGATTACGAACGCCATGACTGTGACAATACGAAAATGTTCGTTTTTGCATTTTTCCGCAACTTCAAGATTTATTTGCGGGATCATATTAAGACATATCCTTAAATTTCTTTATATCATCTATTAGAAAAACTCTTTGACTACTGACACAATTTTTTTCGTGTCCTAATATTTAGGTTTTCCATATAAATTTTTGAGAGAGTCGAACCCTGTTTTGCGTAATCTACCCTTAAAAATCCTAATTTTATTTTCTACTAGATTGTTTTTCACATTTGACTTTTTATCGTCCCTTGTTACCTGCCGTTCGCACTGACGCCTCGAACGCTCCACTCGCTCTACCGACCGTTCCTGCCCTAGATCCGGCCCTGGTTATCACAATAGCTGTCCCGCGCAACTTCGTCTGCGTAAATTTTCCTGTTTTTGCAGCATTTTTCATTGCTGCTCCGCTCCTATTGACCGTAGCGTGATGTTACTATAGACTTCCTCGATAAATAGGCTATCCAACAGTAAAATAAATTTTCAATTCGGACCCGTAGTAAATGAGATTATCGCGTTCAAATAAACAAACTCTTCAGCTTTATAATATTAGTATAGATTAGTAGGATTTAGACTGCATCAGCGGATCCACGGAAGAGCTAAGTGTGTCAAAAATAACTATGTCCATCCGTGTTCTTTTTAGTGTTGTCTTGATAAAACCAAAGAGTTTAAGCCCCTATCAAACTAAAATTCATGATCTGCGACTGGGTTCCTACAGGCTGGATGTCTAGCTAGTTCCGTTGTCTTCTATTTTAACGTTAACGCTGACGGAACGCAAAGATTGTATGGATTTGACATTAAGTTTATAGAAGTTTCCTTTCACATCTTTAAACTTAATGTCAAACGCATACATTATATCCTTTCCGTAGGGATATCTTCGCCCCCTGATGTGTTAATCTCAGAATATCTAAAGGTATTAAAACTTAACATACATATAATACTAATGCGGGACAGCTAATATATATATATATATATGTATATGTATATATATATATTAGCTGTCCCGCGCAACTTCGTCTGCGTAAATTTTGCCCTTTTTTTTTGTAATCCTATGTTACTTCTAATACCTCCAAGAATATGTGTGTATCTACAAAGTTTCATGATGATCGGTTGAGTAGTTTTCGCGTGAAAGCGAACAAACAAACAAACTTACATTTACATTTATATATTAGTATAGATATATATATTTTATAAAAAGCTCAACGGCTTGTGTTCCTACTCCTAACGTAAGCCATTGAGCGTAGCAGGAGGGGTTAACAGGGCACACGTCGGTAGTAGGTATAACGAGCTAGCCAGTCAGATGCCTCAGCCAGGGTATTGCTGCTTCTTATATCTCGATGTTATAATCACTAAGCTTCAAAAGTATGAGAAAATTTTGATAAAAAAATTGGATCAGGGCCCTTATTCACCTTTTTTTCGTTTTCACAACAAGCTCGCGCGAACTGGCGCATGCGCGGTGCGCTCAAAGATGTCCGCGCGCATGCGCGATTTATTTCTAAGCGCAGCTCTCTTTATACCATTACTAGCTGTCCCGCGCAACTTCGTCTGCGCAAATTTTCCCCGTTTTTGCTACATTTCTCATTGCTGCTCCGCTCCTATTGTAAGAAATAAAGTCAAAAACTAATAAGTCGATTTCAAAAATTATTTCACGGTTGTAAAGCTACACTAACCCTGGGTGAGGCTATTTTTTATCCCTGTATTCCCACGGGAACGGAAACAACACTGGTGAAACCGCGAGGCGTCCGCTAGTCTTTGTTATTGTGAGTAAGTGCTATCCCGAAGGATACCTTATAATCACAGTTGAATGCATGTTTTAAAATTTGTCAGTTTACGTTTAGTAACGTATGTCAAAAAATATTGACATGCTTTATAGCTGTATTATGGTGATAAACTTTTTGTATCAAACAACATATGTACCCATTTTTCTCAAATTAAAAAAAAAAAAAAAATCATTATCATCATTACCAGTTTGAAGATGTCAATGGCCTCTCCCAAAGGATGTCTTTGGGAGAGGCCATTGACAACTTATTTTGAGCGACTTGTAATCGACGGCTGCCCGTATCGTAATATGATGTTATATATATAGCCTTCCTCGATAAATGGGCTATCCAACAGTGAAAGATTTGTTCAATTCGGATCAGTAGTTCCTGAGATTACCGCGTTCAAACAAACAAACAAACTCTTCAGCTTTATAATATTAGTATAGATGACAAGATTTTGACAGTTAAAAGCGCGGGCTTGACGCGAAATCTAAAAAATTGATAGTGAATAAGGACCCACATTAGTCAGAGAAAACTAGATAAATGCGATCAACGTCCAAAGCCTACTTTTAAATTACATAGCTTCATGGCTCTGAGCACAAAGTTAAATGATATTTCAATAGTTTGTATTGCAATCGGAGCGCGCAGCGGGCTGTCGGCAATTAATAATTATTTAATAAGGCTCTCATTAAGCCGACGCTCGACGCAATCAGGGCTGGTCTAACTTATTGCCGTAGCACCTACAAGTGCACTCGACCACGCAAGTGTTACACATTATTACTTTTTAAATGATTATTACGCATAGATTTTTTAAATGATTATTAGCTACGGGGCAGCCGTTGGATACAAGTCGCTCAAAATCAGTTGTTGTGGATGTCTTTGGGAGAGGCCATTGACATCTTCAAACTGATAATGATGATTTAATTCAATTTTTTATTTGCGAGAAATGGGTACATAGGTTGTTTGTTACAAGAAGTTTATCACCATAATCCAGCTATAAAGCATGTCAATATTTTTTGACAATAAATGATAACGCATACGTTCACATAATTCTAAGATTATTTCCCATGAAACTGTCAAATTTTAAAACATGCATTCAACTGTGATTATAAGATATCCTACGGGATAGCACTTACAATATCAAAGACTAGTGGACGCCTCGCCGTTTCACCCGTGTAGTTTCCGTTACCATAGGAATACAGGTATAAAAAATAGCATACGTCACCCAGGGTTAGTGTAGCAGCAGGGTTAGAAATAATTTTTGAAATCGGTTTATTAGTTTTTGAGTTTATTCATTACAAACATACAAAAATACAAATCTTTCCTCTTTAGAATATTACTAGCTGTCCCGCGCAACTTCGTATGCGTAAATTTACCCCGTTTTTGCAACATTTCTCATTGCTGCTCCGCTCCTATTGGTCGTAGCGTGATGTTATATAGCCTATACCAATAAGTGGGCTATCCAAAAGTGAAAGAATTTTTCAATTCGGATCAGTAGTTCCTGAGATTACCGCGTTCAAACAAACAAACAAACTCTTCAGCGTTGTAATATTAGTATAGAAGTATAGATAAGTATACAGTATAGAAAAGCAGCCGAGTACCTCTCACTACCTCAGTATTAGCCCGTGTTACAGTTTAATTAGGTATATATTCATGTGATATTATAGGTAACAGTGAAAGGAACTGTCTGGAGTTTAAGTCTCGGGAAAGAGCATATGCGCACAGGCGGGTGAACCCGCGGGCGAAAGCTAGTTATTTTATAAATATGTAACATAATGCAATGGCGCTGTGACCGACGGTACTGAAGCATTACTGCTCACTGCCGGCGGGTGTGGGCGGGATGGGCGTATTTGGTCGACCCGCCCTCTCTTCACAATTGAATCAACAATATCACACAACCTGTTTGCGATTAACATCCACATAGTATTTGTTTTTCAATTAAATAGAACAGATTCATCATTATTTTTAACTTAGAAAACAACCTATCCTATTAATCTCAAACTCTAAAGTTTGTCAGTAATTTTAGGTTTCGCGACATAGTTTAGGACAGATGGTTCGATTTCGCGCTCCGGTAAAGCGATCGAAACTCGCCTACGACTCCTGCGTTTTATTTTCAAATTTCATTTACATGCAATTATTGTTTGAAGCAGATGTTAAGGAAAACATTTAAAGGACCCAACCCTTTAAATATTTTCTATTACTGATTTCGTCTATTTTCGGCTATTGGTGATAAGGCAAATTAAGTAGGTACACAAAGTGCGCACTCGCGTTATTTTCTAACGTTTTTTTCTGCCTGTAAGCCACTACTTGGCCATCGCTGCTACCTACCTATTAGGTAATAAATTTATTTATGTATTAGGTAGTAGGTAGGCCTACTACCTAATTAAATTTGACTTCCTAAAACTATTGGCCGGCGAGTCCATAGTCGACTCTATAATGTCCTAAACAAATATATTCAACAAAGTTGTATAAAGGCGACTTCATTTAAATTTAATTACTATTTCGCAGTGCTTTTTTACAAAAGCACTATGTTCCGTCATATTTTCATCAAAAAAATAGCCAAGGTTACTACAGGACACCAAAAATCCAAAAATAGTAATTTAAATGGGGATATAGATTAAAATATTCGTGGGTAATCTAATAACACTGACCCCCTTATTCACAATAGGTATTTTCCTTATTCTTTATTCTTTATTTCATATAGGGGTGGTACAATTTTTTTTTTCAAGATTTTGTTCTTTCACTTTGTCGGCGTAAGTAATATGTGTATCCATGTAAAATTACAGCCTCCTCGCAATAACAGTCTCTGAGCAAAGGTACGGACGGACATGGCGAAACTATAAGGGTTCCGTTTTGCCATTTTGGCTACGGAACCCTAAAGACGGGTTGCACTCCGGGAGTGTCGGGAGAAGTGAAAACTTGAACAGTAACGTTGTGCATTTTTGAACATTTTGGAATGGTTAGGGAATATATTTAATTTTAATCAAGTTTATTAAAAAGTTTATCTCTCAGAAAAAAATACATACTGATGAAATTTGAATAATATTTATCGATCTTACCGACGTAATAATAAAAAAAATATGAAATAATAAATCACAATTCAAAAATCAAAATCAAAAATTTTAAATAAAAAAGTGAAAATAATCATTACTCGGACTCGAACTTTCTTCTGGTTTCTGGACGACCCATTTCCCACCAGAGCTAATAACATTGGAGATATTGTAGCAGTTTTTCATTGCTCTCCATACGTCTTACGAATTTTCGAACAGGGTCACGAGATCCTGACGCGAGTTTAACATTTTTTACCTATACCAAAAAAAAAATGCACAACGTCGCTAGCTAAAAGTTTTCACTTCAAAACACATCTGCTAATTTATTCGTTTATTATAAGTAAGTGGGTAAGTGTCCACTATGGACGGCCAGGTGATATAATTGAGAGTATGTTTGAGACTCATAATCATAAACCTAACCGAGAAGAATAAATTCCTGGAAGGAATTTTACTAGGAGCTAATTGCAAATTTGTATTACCTACATAAATAGGTGATTAAAGATACCTATTTAAGACTAAGTAGGCACTATCTACGCAATATCTAAAATTAACTCCTATTACCTACATGCAATATAGACCATAATATTTTATTACACTATAATAACAATTAGTAAAACATTAAATATGACATTTGGAACAAAGCATCCGTTCCAATTAGGGGACTATAATAACATAAAACTGTTACCATCTTACATATTCCACTACAAAAAACCTCGCATGATTTTAACCTCTTGAAAATAGAGTTCAAAATTGATTGTTTTGTACATTTTTGGGTTGCAAATACAAGTTGGTTTATAGGTAATATTTGGATGAAACATAGAACACTCATTAGAGAAAACAAATCATGATAATTAGGTAATAAAACCGTCTTTGTTCCCATTGTAACGCAATCCCGTTGATTGGCCTTTACGACCACATTGATTGTTACAAATTTGTTTACAGATGTCAGTGAGTATAGCTTACGGTTCTGAGTATAGATCGTAAATGTTATTTGTTAGACAATTAAATGGGTTAATTTGATATTCATTGGGGTTCGGAACGATGTGAAGGTTGACTCGTTTCGTTCGTCTATGTTTACTTACTTATTTTCTCCAGGAAGTCTTTACGAAGTACATTCAAGCTTTAGTACAGACGGTACTATAATTATATGTGAACCGACTAAACCTTATCACTTAGGTACTTGTTTTGTTATTGAGTCAGTCTAGTGATTTTTCCACCATTTGTTTATATTCAATTATTACATTAGAAGAGGAAAGTTGGTGAGAGGTTCGAGACTACATGACATCTTAATAAAGTCACAATATAAGGACAAGTAGAGAGCAGAACAGGCCAAGAAAAACATACTTAATAAAAGATATACCTAAAAAAAAATTGTGGTACTCGGGGACTGCCGCGGTAAAGCTATTGCATAGCATTTTTTATCATCAAAAAAAAAAATATCACCGCTGTGCCGGTCAGAGTGGAGGGTGTTAGGTTATTTTCGTTACGGAATTTCTGGATTCGGTCTCCACGCTATACGCCCGCGATAGAAGCTATGCAATAGCTTAAAAAGAGAATATGAATCAATGTCACGTTATCACTTAGCGCTCGCAGATAGTAGATAGATAGAAACCCACTGAGAAAAGCACACCTCTTAATTAAAATAATAATTTACAGTCATAGAGAAGTTACCAAAGGTATCTGATACTTAGAAAATAGGGCGTAAATGTACAGTTGTCAGAGTTTTACAAGCTTCCGACTATATTGTCCTTTACGACTTTGACAGATGGTATCTTAGCATAGTAACAACTGGAGCTTGGGGATCAGTTTACAACATAACCAGCTGTAAAGTGTTCTAAAATATTGTTTAACTATGTTTATATTAGTATCTATATTTTATTATAAAATTGATCGGATGCTTTACTGACAACTGTTTGGTCTTCAATTTCTATGAGATGCCTTGCGACTTCATTATAGTTTTATGAAAATTTTTTTCAGCAATTGCCAAATGTACGTTGATGCACTTATCACTACAGAACGGCTGCACTTATTTGGCTTATTCTTTGTGTTCGAATTTGTCAGGACAAAGTTTGAATGAAAGGATATATTTGAAATATAACAGAGAAAAGTAAAAAAAAAATAGTTATTAATCCTTTTACTAAAAGTGAATGAGTGAGACAGAAGACAATAGGGAGATCTTCAAGAATATTGCCTTGATTGTTTTTCTTCGATTTCGTACCTACTAGTAGACACAATCGTGCGAGGTCGCACTTACAGCTAGTCCTAATTAAAAATCCAATCGCTTCTCTGCACTTCTTGTGAATAACGTCACGTTTAATATATGTATGAAATTAAATAATAGAGTTTCTGTCCAATTAACATAATAAATAATGAAATAGTTAATTAAATTCGCAAGGTAAAACCAGTTTTCATGTTAATAAATTAATCGCATGATTAACATGTCAGTACAAGCTCTTATAGTAAATTCAGACCTGCAGAAGCAACTAATTGCAAACCGAGCGGCTGAACTCGGTATTGAAACTCATAGATTTTGTTTTAAAATTACAAAGCTATCAAGAAAAACATGACTTGTACTCAGTAACAGATTTGCACTATTGCCGCCAGTAGGCTATTAAAATTTTGCCGCCCCTATTAATTGACCTCTGCAATTTGATATCCCAGATGCAATTTCATAATTTGGGATCTATCGCCCTCATTACATCATTTTTTCCCCGGTAATATTAAGATTGTGAAATAGGGTATATTGTTAATTATATATAGGCACCAGAGCTTAGTGATACATGCAAGGCAAGGCAAGGTCCGGCACTTCCAACAGCCAAGGTCTCCGCCACAATTAACATAATTTGATTTACTAATCGTTAACACCTATTTAAAAACGAATATTTTTATTAGTTTTATTTAAGAACTGCACCTCATAACTCACAAAAGTGGGGGATAATACGACTGTTTTCTTGCTACAGATTGGTTTTGTTTGTCACTTTCAGATACTGTAAATTTATACCTAACTGGTGAAACCACTAACCTACCTTTAAAATTACCAAATTGAAACAAAAACCATTTCAATTCCTATGATTGTTTATTCTGTGTCTATAATTTAGATTTAGTGTAATTTAACAAAGTATGGTTGCTGTAGCTAAAGCTCTGTGTACTTTGAGTACAGAAGGTCGTGTATGAGTTGCCCTAATACATCTATACTAATATTATAAAGCTGAAGAGTTTGTTTGTTTGAACGCGGCAATCTCAGGAACTACGGGTCTGAATTGTTTTTTTTTTTCTGTTGGGTAGCCCACTTATCGAGGAAGGCCATAGGCTACCTAACATCACGCTGCAATCAATAGGAGAGGAGCAGCAAATAAAAATGTTACAAAAACGGGGAAAATTGACGCATACGAAGTTGCGCGGGTCAGCTAGTTAATTTTTATAAAGTCATACCTACCACAAAAAAAGGTTCGCAAGTTCACATCATCAAGTGTGAGCCGACACTAACTACGGTTTCAGTTCAACGATCAGTAAGTTCCGCATGAACGGCTTACATTATTATAATACAAAGCGTTCTACCAGTTACGTATATTAACAATAATAACAATTACTGGCGCCACGTACTAATAAAGTTTTTTAGGAAACCAGCCATAAAACGATTGGAAAAAATGTGATTAACCCTTCGATTTTGATCGGTCATTTTATTATTGGCTTACAACTTTTGCTTTTATTATTAAACAAATGGCGCCTGTCTATGTTATTAATTAATAAGATCGTATTTCCATCGATTTTAAATCAAGTTTTCTCGGCTTTTAGACGGTCTTCTTTAAAGCTAATTAGCTTGGATGTCTGTATCAGTATTTTATTATGTTCTGTAAGTTGACAAATTTCAGAACCATAGTAGACATACTATGGTCATCCAGGTCATAACACACGAGACTACATCCTCTCTGATATTAGATACGAAAGTGTGTTTTTTTAACGAGTGGGACTAATAGATACCAAGACGGCATCGTCGATAGATTTGTGAAGATGTTCCCAGTTGATTACATCATAATCTAATCATCATGTCGATAGATAGAGCTGTGTACCTAATTGTTCATGTTGTCATTTTCGCAGATTCATATACCTATAACGTTTTAAAATATATTTAATTCGGCTATAAAGTTGATGGAACAAAACCCCGTGTAGTTAAACACATGATATTAGCAATTTGGCTGTAGGATAAAGCGAGCGTCTAAATTTGTAAACCTGACGGTTTCCAAATTTAGACTCGCAGCAATATTTTTAATATTATAATCCAACCCTCATATCACTTGGGATAACTAAAGCATTTTTATAAGCCATCATCCTATATCATAACTATTAAAACTTTTTGTCCACATCACTATTACGCTGCAGAAATCAATTACAATGATAATACCTGGACATCTAAATATGCAACACCAGTAGCTTGATACACAAATGTGAGCAGATAAGCCATAATAGTAGTACCAGCGGTACTATTATACCTACTAATGACAGCTTGTAGGTAATACACAGGATCTCTACAATTAAACCCTGAGGCATTACTGCTAAGTTTAGCATACATATAGCAAATTAAAATGAACAATGTTGCGGTCGACGTGACAACATTTCAACACATTTGTTGTTGATACAGGGTGATTTTTACCCAACTGATCAATCCTCCAATGGCCCGTGAATGATACACTCCACTTTTCAGATTGTTGAATTTATTCTACTATGAAATAGTACTGTATAAAGTGCTCCCTCATAATTACAAAAATTCGGTGAGCTTATATGTGGCCGCTTGTAACGAAACCATACCGCGATTCAGCGGTAAGGCATAGTGACATCTATTATTCCTGAACGACAACATATTCCAATACAAAATACAATATTGCCTTCAACACCGACTGCTAAGAAGGGTTAATTAATTTAATTTGTTGGTGTATTGCCTGTAAGTGGCTATTACAAGCATATTACAGAGGTATAATAGTTTATTCTGTGTAAGTGTGAAATCGCGGGCTTATGACCTTCAACTGGTGCGTGATCGTACCTACTTGCAATAGAATATTTAAATTATGATAAAGAAATGAATGAGAACCATTGACGTTTTATTGGATAAGAGTTAGTCTCTGTGGCTGTACTCTCGTATATGTTGGTCATGGTCGTATCCAGGATTATTTTTGGGGAGTGGGGGGTGGCTTAGGTGGTCCAATAGGGATGTTGACTGTCAAGTCAAATCAGTCTCTTTTTATGAAATGTCAAAACGAAAAACTCTATAGAAATGTGTATGGAATAACAACATATGACGTCATAAGTTCCTATTGACAAATGATTACTTTTAGTGTTCCTTTTCATGCTTTTAAAAAACGTGTTAAATAGTAAAATAACACTTATTTTCAGAGCATTTTAAGATCTACTATTACCTAATTATTATAAAATTTTATTGTCGTCAACTACCCAATTGACTAAACACCGGCCAAATGTATACAGTGTACCTGCTTTTTGCAATTTCGGGGGTTTTTGAACCCCCAAATCCCCCGCTGGGTACCCCCATTGTTGGCTATAGCGATAAAATGTAGTTCACCAAGCTTCATGCTACCTCTGAGTACCACTAAACCGAACTTCTATTAAATTCAATTCAACCAAACTTCATCAAGGGTGACCCATTTTAGCCTCAAAATTTATTCATAAGAAACAAATATATCTTTATATAATATTAGTTATGTATACACATTAAATCTAGTTAACTTTTTTATAGTACAGTTTTTCGCATAATTCGAACCAATATAATAAATGTGAAGGTATGTCTGTCTGTAATACTTTCACGCTTAAAACGCTAAACCAATTTAGATTAAATTTTGTATGGAGATGTTTGAGTCCCGGAAAAGGTTATAGTAGGTACTTATAGTTTTAATAGCAATAACCGATATTCACAAGGGCGGCTTCTATGAGCGAAAAAATAGCACGTTCAATCGTCGTCATTCAACATTATAAGTTACTAGCTGTCCCGCGCAACTTCGTCTGCGTAAATTTTCCCCTTTATTTTTTTTTATAATCCTATGTTACTTCTAATACCTCCAAGAATATGTGCACAAAGTTTCATGATGATCGGTTGAGTAGTTTTCGCGTAAAAGAGTAACAAACAAACTTACATTCACATTTATATATTAGTAGTGATATATTTTCAAACTTAGGCTTAGAGTTTTAGGCTTAACTGTAACTAACCCTTTAATTTGACGAAAGCAAACATCCTGAAAGCCTAGGAACTGGTGAGATACAGTTTATTAGTCAACAGTTCATTTAAATATTTTAAACTCCGCGATGCTAGCTCATGACTTATGTCAACTTATGAGTTAGTAGATTTTTTTTTAAAAGACATCTAGCAATGTGGAATTGTGGGCCCCACATTACTAGCAAACCCCCCAGCTAAGCTGTTCACGTCGGTAGTATAATGGGTAGGATTCGAACCCGCGACCTCACGATAGCGAGTCCGATGCCTTAGCCATTAGGCTACCGCTATATAAGTGTAGCTACATTCTACTTACCCTTCAGGTATTTTAATGACTTGAAATTCATCCTGTAGATGGTAGAATATTTAACTACAACATTTTATGGAGTGTTGTGTCATCGTTAATCCCATCATGTGGGTACAGATGTACATCGTTGTAATTATGTAAAACCGCTTTCATACATGAGTAATAAATCAAGGAACCAAAATACCGCCTAATACTGCTCAATCTATAAGCAAAATCAGTCCTACTTACCATTAAGTTTTGAATTATATTAGAAGATGCCATATACCTACCTAACTAAAAATGTTTTTTTTTTCTAAAGCAGGGTCCTTTGATTATATAATGTCTAGATTCCTAATCCGGCATCTAAAATTGAAGCAAAGAACTGTCAAAAAGTACGGTCAAGTGGACGTACTTTTTGACAGGCAAAAGACCGCCATCCGATGTTTTAGCGATAGTTGTTCTCATCAACGAGTGTCAAATGTCAAAGAGAACAAAAAGACGTCATTTATAAAGGCTTATTGAGAGAATGCTCCATCTAGACATTATATAATCAAAGGGGAAATAAATGAGAATCAGTTTCATAAAGAAAAAATATTAAGAAACAATCGATGTCTGCCTCGATTTATTTTTCTAAAAAAAATAGTACAGTCTAGTTTCTATGTAAACACCGTCATCTGATCCCAAACTTATGTGGTATTGAAAACATACTTGGTACGTTTGCTTTAGTGTGACTGTGTGAGGACTGAAGAAACTACGCAATTTCTTTAAAGCTCATTACGCAATGACATTGGGTAGGTACTGCAGGAAAGCTACAAACAAACGCGGTCGAGCAACGCACTTAAAAACATTGGTTTTCTTCTACACTCTACGTGTTTTGTGACCATACTGACTCACAAAACTATTTGAAGTGGCTTTGTTGTGAAAAACAGGAGTAGGTACTATACTATGTATACTATGATACATATAAAATAGAGAAAACACTTCTACAGACGTGCTCCTTAATTTGTTTTGTTCTTTTGCTTCCTGAACTTGTCACAAATTATAACATAGAGTCATGTCAATTCTGCCAGTTTGATAAAATGTTGTCCAAATTACCAGTGCCAGTATTCCTCCACAGGTGAACAAGGTTAAAACACGTAAATGAGAATAAAATCTGTAAATGCAACCGAAAACTTGCAGACTGAGATGGCACTAGGCGGTGTAGGCCAGGTGTCGTCTTGGTATTCCCGGTCTAACCTCCAGGCACGTATTCAGAACTTTATTCTGGGGGGTGCAACATTTTACTCAACCGGTTCAGTGTGAGTGAGCGTGCATTTCATCCAACACCACCTCCACCGAGGGGGAGCAATTGCAATTGCTTGTAATTCCTAAAAAAAAAGATCATTCGTCGAGTCTGGGGGTTGGGGGGTGGGATTGCGATGTCGACCTGTCGATTTAACGTTTAAACAATTTTTTTATTTTTCGTATTCGATATTGGTCTAAAACTCAGAGCAAAAGAAAAATAACACTGAAAACTGGATAACTAAAGTCGAAATTCGCAGAAATCATCTCCATATTTGATTATCTCCTTTCGAGACGCACATACGGCAATAAGATTTAATTTTCTAAAAACTCAAAGTATTCTTAAATATCATCACGTACAAGTATGCAAGACTGGAGTCATTAAAAGTTAGCGGCTCGGCAAATAGCTCAATCAATAAATGGTAATTGTACGACAAAAAGTCGCAAACGCGCCGACTAAACGCCGAGTAAGGGTCGATTATAAACGCAACGCTTTTGAGTCGTCTGTGAAATTCGTCGCGAAAACTTTTCTCAAGTTTACGTTTGATTTTATTTATTTTTTTTGCCAACACAGATTTTAAACAATAATAAAGTTACAAATATATGCCTTGTGCTCATTCAATTACAGGCAACCACAGCTAACATGGAAAATAGCAACTCTGTTATACTAAAACTAAACTAAACGAAACTTTAAAGAAACAAATAAAATTAAAAAATAAAATTATGGATAACAAAATGAAAACATAAATACTAATAAAATTTTATAAAAGGTTAACTATGCTTACATACTAACTTGTGCTTTTAAGGTATTCTAAAATTATAAGTATAAGGTATTGGTAACTCTTGTGATGACGTACAATATTAAAAAAAAAATTATAGTTATCAGTTAGTCGTTTTTTCATTCGATGGAAAAAGACTATTTGTAATAATAAGCAAGTATGGACGGACTGTAAATGGACTTTTTTGGTATTTTTAGCCTTGGTTAAAAAAAATATTTTTTTTATAACTGTAAATAAATCTGCATTGCAACGAATGCGACTTCCCTGTCTGCTGACATTACACTATTTAACATAGCAAGAATTCAAAAGCGGCTTTGTTATTTTAAAGCAAGAACATTAAGAATTCCCATGAAAATGTTATGTTCATGAAGATGTTGATAAAACCAACAGATTTCGATTGATCACAGAATAACCGTATAAAAACGAGCCCCGCGTAAGTCGCGCCAGCCGCGCCGGGCTCTCGCCAAAGAATGTAATTAACTGAACACCAATAAAAATAATTGGACACAAAAAGCGATCCGCCCTGGGCCGCCATTTATTATTTTGATTAGCCTTGTTATTGTTATGGTATTGGTGTTTTTCAACTAGGCTTTTTGGTACACACAGTGAGACACCGTGACCGATTCGCGCTCTCACAATGCACGCTCGGATGGAACTTGTTTGTTCTGTGTGTTCCATTTCTCGCAGTTCGAAAATGTGTTTATTGTTTCGTTTATGACTGTGTTTGTTCCTGCCGACGATGCGTGACGTGCACTTTTGAAATTTTCTAGATCATAAAAAGAATCTTGTATTGTTTTTGGATTTAACGCCGTAATTATATTAGTATAATATTAGATTTATTGGTTTGCTGTGCTGTTATTGTTTTTAAATCGAGACTAATGTGTTATATAAGAAAAAATCCAAGTGCGGTAGGTACCTACTGAGTACCTAGGTCTTATAGGTAATAACTCCAGGCTATTTTATTATTACAATGTTCACGCGGGCGAAACCACGGATGAAAGCTAAGGTGATATTATGGTTTATTAAATTTATACGTGTAAGGTACTTACCAACTGAACAAACAAAATAAATATTTAGTGAGTAGTATATGTATAATGAAATACTTACAAAAATTCATAAATAAAAATTACTAATTGCATAACGACATTTTAATCTAACAGTAGTTTTTCTCTTATTATGTCAAAAAATGCAAAATCGAGTTTAGAAAGCAAAAAGAAGACACTAGGCCCCGGCGAGATTCGAACTCGCGATCTCCTGTTTACTAGACAGGCGCTTTAACCAACTAAGCCACGGCGCCGACGAGTGGCAGCGCGAAATTTGCAAACACTTAGTTTCAGGCGGCTAGCAACCCTTTTGACCTTTGTTATTGACCCCTACATTAAATAGATACAATGCATGTTTTTTGCAGGAAAGAACAGCTGGTATACGTATACCTACGCTGTTTTATTTACCTATGTGAATCAATTAATTAGTGATAAGAGATAGGCAATGACGGTAATTGGAGATATGTATCTTATCTACTTACCTTTTGTAAGAAAATGATTGCCTGATTAAGTAAAAAATATGTAATAGGTATCTATATAACGAACGGTACTCTCGACTAATAAGCGATTATAAAATTCAATGTTTCTAAAATTGTGGAAAATCTATTTTAAACTTTACTATGGACAGTGACGTTCTAATCTGAATTTTAACTATGCGGTAGGTGTAAGATATTTCGCTCCTTACCTACATAAAAAGGGTCTTAATCTAAAATTTCATTTTCTTTTCAGGTCCGCATGAGTTTATTTATGTTCTTGCACTAAAGTTAACAAACAAAACACCCCAACGGAAAAAGGGCGCTTAAGTAAATAATTCTTCAGTGTCTTCTCTGAACTATACAAAATTTTAATTGTTTTTGACTGCCTCTGTGGCGCGGTGGGAGTGTATCCGACTGCTACGGAAGAGGTCGTGGTTTCGATCCCCATCCAGGATAAAACTTTGTGTGATGAGCACGATGGTTTATTCTATGTCTGGATGTTATTTATCTATGATATGTATGTATTTAGAAATATATAAGTATGTTTATTAGTTGTCTGGTTTCCATAGTACAAGCTCTGCTTAGTTTGGGATCAGATAGCGTTGTGTGATTTGTCCAAAGATATTATTATTATTATTATTTTAGATCACATTTCTGTAATATAAATTATTTTTTTGTTAAGGAGTGATTTCTGTGTAGTTGATTTTAATATGTATAAGCGAATGTCGAGTGACTAATGTAGCCGACTGACCTATGTAGCTGACTGACTATATCAATTATATACCTATTCGTACAAAATACTAGTTTTTGCGACATTTTAGTCTGTGTAGAGTTCATAAGACGCATTACAATGTTACATACACAATGGAACGTTCGCGTAATGGGTGAAATTTAGTTTTTTGCAGAATTGATTTAATTATAGTGTTAATTGATAATTATATAAGTATATTCAATGTTTTATTTATTAACAACTTCGTTTTTCCAACATTATTCAAACGCAAACTCAAATAAGTATCTTTATTTCGTAAAATCAGGTTAATGATTATTTGAAAACGTCAAATTAATACATTGTAAAAAATATATAAAATTATGATTGTTTGAAAAAAAAAACAAAATGAGGTTAGGCGGCAGTTCCAAGTGTAAAGCTCATGAGTCATCAAGGTTTTCTTTACAAAAATAAATTTTACTGAATGAACCAGTGTGTTCGGTGAGAGAGTTTCATTAATGCTCCGCTCCTATCGGTCGTCGCGTGATATAGCATATAGCCTTTCTCAATAAATGGACTACTATAGTGAGACCCATTCTCATCCCATTTACATAAAAAATACAAGTAGCAGCAGTAGGTACAAGAAGTAGGTATTTTAAAATGAAAACCTCGGAGCTGAGAGATGGTAACAAACAAATTTGTCGCTACTTTTGCTGTCAACCAATGTAGTTAAACAAGAATATATAAAAACAAAAATCCAACTACTTAAAATAAAAATAAATAAACAGCCTATGTCACTTCCAATTGAAATAACCAGCATTGGCTCTCAACAAACTCTGCACCTACATAATTTTATTTTACATCACTTAGAGCTTGGTTGGTAGAGAATGCTTCTAGTATTAAAGTTAAAGTGTTAAAAGTTTTTAATAAACTATTTTTTAAAAGATAACTTGCAATAAATAAAATAAATAAATTAAAATAAAACAATGAAACCCGTCAATCCCTTTGGGGTGGCCAGTGCCGTAACTAGGGCGGCGCCAGCAGTACCCAGACACGGGGCGCAAACCCTGGAGGGGAGAAAAAACTATATCGAGCGTGCCTAAGTAATGGACACACATACAAATATATGACCCCTTCCAGCGTAGTGAGGTGAAAATAAGCGATTTAATTGTTATTGCCCTCAACAGTTGACCGGTATTGAGTCAAAGGCGGGATGCGTCACATGCATGCAGGGGGACGTGAACGAATTCCTAGGAGTAGGAATATGAAATGTTAAACGTATAATGCGCCTCCCATAAAAAAGTAAATGTTCATAAACAATTAATATTTATTAAAACTAGAAAGTAAAGATAATACATTTTGCAGTTTACGATGGTTTTTCAATACGCTACAGACTGCACTGCTATAAACCAATCATAAACTTAGTCGAAGTATTAATTAAATCGCATCACAAATACATTGTTGCTGGACATTATTACAAGACTGTAATGAATATTACGGCTGTAATAATCAGTATTACGGCTGTAATTACCGCTATAGCTTTATTAAAGTCGCTTTAGCGGTGCGTGCTTAGAAGTTTATTGTAGTAATTTTACAATAGCGCGGCCGTTTGAGGGGTAAATCGCAACTGTCAGTGAGCACGGTATTCATGAATAATGAACTATTATTTAGATGAATGTTGAGGATGGTCCCTTTGACCATAATAGAATTTGTCGGGGTTTTTATGGTTATCGGTATTATGTTGTTTTGAAGTCTGGAGAGATTCTTGTAACTTTATGTTTCTTGTAAGTTCGCTTGTGATCACGGCCGGTGCAACCTGGTCGAAACGTCAAGCAATTTTAAGGTAAATAATGCACGTTAATTCCCGTATAAAAAATAGTTATAATCATACAAAGCGAAAGTATAAATGTTAGTAAAATCTATCAATCTTTTTTTGAGAATTTAGCGTAACGTAAGTTTTGAGTGAATATCTGACAAAAATCTTGAAGGCTATTTGATCTAAGAAACGTAAAGTAGGTAGGTAGTTTTAGGTTATAAAGGACTAGCTGTCCCGCGCAACTTCGTATGCGTAAATTTTCCCCGTTTTTGCAACATTTCTCGTCGCTACTCCGCTCCTATTAGTCGTAGCGTGATGTTATATAGCCTATAGCCTTCCTCGATAAATGGGCTATCCAACAAAAACATATTTTTTTAAATCGGACCAGTAGTTCCTGAGATTAGCGCGTTTAAACAAACAAACAAACAAACAAACTCTTCCGCTAATTACGAGCCATGCCTGCACTCTCAACTAGCAACGACCTACATACGACGGAGCTGCAGACTCGGCGCCTCGTGTCGTCCCCGATCACGCCACGCCGAGATGACATAGATTCTAGATCTTACATACCACGGAGTTGCTGACTCGGCGCCTCGTGTCGTTGCCGAACACACCACGCCGAGATGACATAGATTCTAGATCTTTTAGCATAGGGCACTTCGGTACCACCATCGTCCGAGTCTAGACATACCTTTTAAATAATTGTAATTTCTAATATCGAAATTAATTAAATCTAGTATTACTTATACTCTGGTTTCTTTTATCTCCCGGCTGGCGTACTTACCCATAATTGGCGCAGTCGGTACTTCTTCGGGACAAATTCGCGGCGCGTATATTCCTAGAAATCGGATTTGGCTTGACTTCGCATAGTCGCCACCCGCGTTCGCTCCGAAGACAAGAATCTATCAACCTACGAATCTACACCGGCCGAGGGCGTATTCGAAAATCAATACGAGAACCAGACATGCAGATTTTTTATATGTAAGTACTTTGAAAGTTTTTCTTAGTGTTGCTTCCTTGTCCCTCCTTCAAAATTTTCCACCTACGGAAAACCGGAGAGACACCTGTCTCGAACCGGCAGGAACTTAGAAATAGGGATTTAGACAAACATAGACACTTAGATTTTAGTGATTTAGAGTTAGACGTATTCTTCAGTGAACAAAAAATGTCATTCACCGTAGATGAAATTTATAAGGCTGTTAGAGCGGTGCCAGAATTTGACGGCAACCCTAACGTCTTAACTAGATTTATTGCAATATGTGAGACCTTGATAGAGGCTTACATAAAAGATGACCCAAATTTTAGGTTAACTAATATTTGCTTAATTAATAGTATTTTAAATAAAATTACTGGCCCAGCCGCCGCGACGATAAACTCGAACGGCATTCCTAGTAGTTGGGCAGAGATACGTAAATTACTCGTAAATAATTTTGCCGATCAGAGGGATGAAACTGCCCTCTATAACGATATTGCTATGTCATTCCAAGGTAACAGCACACCGCAGGAATTTTACGACAGATGCCAGAACCTTTTTAGCATGGTAATGACGTATGTTACGCTACACGATAACGTGGCTACCACCGTACAAGCTAAACGCGAGTTGTATAAAAAATTAACATTAAAATCTTATATAAGAGGTCTAAGAGAACCTTTGGGCTCTCGTATTAGATGTATGAGACCCGATTCAATAGAAAAGGCTCTGGAATTTGTCAACGACGAACAAAATGTAATTTACCTACAGCGAAGAGGTGACCCAGTAAACGATAGGCACACCGCATACAGCGCGAATTACACGCCGCAATTAAATGGTGCAAAGTTTGCAGGTGAGGTTGCATCTACTTCACTTAGAGGTAATTTACCATATTTAGGTTCAAACGGGCATACGCCCACGCATATACATATCCCCCGCAAACCTCGCAGTGGAAACCCGCGTTCAGGTTTGACCAGAAACAAGCTCACCAGCAGGGGCACTCGCAACCGCAGCTTGCCCCAGTTTCTGGGCCTAGCCGTACCCAACAGATGTTTCGCGCACCGCCACCGAACTATAACCCGCGTAGTAAGGTATTTAAGATACCACCTAGGAATGATCAACCATTCTCCTCAGGGCATAAGCCAATGAGCGGTGTCAGTCACTTTGTACCCAAATCCCTTCCACCGACAATGACAGGACATGATTGGCAAAGATCAGGGAACCCGCCATCTAACAATTATTTTAAATCGCGACAGGTAAACTTCAACGTGACAGCTGACCCTAATGACTCATATTACTATTGTGACTACGATAACGAGCACGGGGCCGAATGCACTGCGTATGACGTTAACTATACCGACCATTATAATGACTATAATTGCAATGAAGGCCAGCAGGAGTTTACTTATGAGACCGAAAACGATGACTCAAATTTTCGCGAGGCTATCCCGAATACCGAACCAAAATAGAATTAAATTTACAATCAAAAAGGGAACTTCGTTATGTACAGATAGCTAACCCTCCATTAAAATTACTTGTCGATACTGGGGCAAATCAATCCTTTATAAGCCCCGAAGCCGTCGAGAATTATTTTTCACATATACCTTTGAACTTTGACCCCTTCGAAGTAACTAATTCTCGTATGAGTAGTATACATAATTATTCTATTACGTTACAGAACTTTCCAGAGTTTTACAAAAGCAAATTAATTAAACTATTCATCTATAGATTCCATAATGATTTCGATGGGCTATTAGGGTTGGATATCTTGAATAATTGTCAAATAGATCTTAAGCATAACCTTTTAATTACGGAAAATGCTAGTATACCCATGCTACCTTACACTTGTAGAAACTTAAACTCTCAAGAAACAATACCCGCGCGCTCTAGTAAACTAGTAAAAATACAGATGTATAACTATGACGGCGACGTATACGTAACCGAACAGATCTTGTGCAATTGCATCGTGCACGAATGTATTACAAACGTTAGCGACGAAATAGCCATATTAGAGTTAGAGAACCCAACCGACACCGATATAATTATCCCGAACGAACGCTTAAACCATCCTTTCGAAGCGTATGCATTCAATACCGAGTGCAATAGCACTGAACAAGATCCTCAACGCGTAAGCCGAGTGTTGTCGCGCTTACGTACCGGTCATTTAAACGCCGAAGAAAAAACTAATTTAGAAACTTTATGCAGTCGTTATGCAGACATATTTTATTTAGATGACGAACCTCTTAGTTTTACTAATAAAATAAAACACCGCATTAGAACTATAGACGAAATACCGATTTATACCAAAAGTTATCGTTACCCCTTTGTGCACCGGAAAGAAGTTAAGGAACAAATCGCTAAAATGCTACGTCAAGGCATCATAAGACCCTCAGACTCCGCATGGAGCTCCCCTATATGGGTAGTGCCGAAGAAAATCGACGCGACTGGGGAACAAAAATGGAGACTCGTTGTGGACTACCGAAAATTAAATGACAAGACTATTAATGACAAATATCCTATCCCTAACATTACTGACGTCCTTGACAAGCTAGGAAGGTGTCAATACTTCACGACCTTGGACCTATTTTCGGGCTTCTACCAAATACAGACACATCCAGACGATATTTCTAAAACAGCGTTCTCTGTAGAGCACGGGCACTACGAATTCTTGCGTATGCCGATGGGACTCAAAAATTCCCCATCAACGTTTCAAAGGGTGATGGACGAGGTACTCCGCGGACTCCAAAACGAGATCTGCCTGGTATATCTCGACGATATTGTCGTATTCGGGACCAGTCTTCAAGAAATGATGGTAAATCTAGAGAAAGTATTTAATAGATTGCGTGACTCCAACTTTAAAATACAGTTGGACAAGTCTGAATTTTTGAGGTTGGAAACACCATATTTAGGTCATATCATTAGTGGGGAAGGTATAAAACCTAACCCCGATAAAGTTTTAGCTATTCAAAAATATCCACTTCCAAAGACCCCCAAAGAAATTAAACAATTTCTAGGACTCATGGGATATTATCGTAAATTCATACCCGACTTTGCTCGTATTACAAAACCTATGACGAAATGCTTAAAAAAATCAAAGAAAATAGTTTTAGATTCCGACTACATCGAATGTTTTGAAAAATGTAAATCCCTACTGACTAACGACCCCATACTACAATACCCTGACTTCTCAAAAGACTTTATACTGACGACGGATGCATCAAACGTCGCAATTGGTGCAGTCCTATCTCAAGGGACTGTAGGAGCGGACAAACCTATCTGCTACGCATCTAGGACTCTAAATGATAGTGAAGTTAATTACAGTACTATAGAGAAGGAGCTTTTGGCTATAGTATGGGCAACTCAATACTTCAGGCCCTATCTTTTCGGTCGTAAGTTCAAAATAATTACCGATCATCAACCACTTCAGTGGATAATGAACGTCAAGGAACCTAATTCAAGACTGACTAGGTGGCGCCTTAAACTTAGTGAATACGACTATACAATAGTATATAAAAAAGGCAAATCTAATACCAACGCAGACGCTCTATCACGAATTCAAATTAATAATCAGGAAACAGAGTCCTTGATAGTTCATCACACTGAAAAACCTTCATCTATATCGGACTCTACTACAGCTACCGCCCACACAAGTAATGAAAACCCCATCCTTGAGGTTCCCATAACCGAAGAACCCTTGAATAAATTTCACAAACAGATAAGTTTTACTATAGTAGGCAATATTAAAAGACGTCCAATCACTACAAGACCTTTTGACACGCATACGCACACCTCTATACAAGTGTCCGAATCGAACCTCGAGCAGGATGTAGTCAATGCAATTAAAGAACATGTCAATCCAAAAATTAGAACCGGCCTTAAAATTACACCACCACTAGGAATGTACTCTATAGTCCCTATTATACAGAATAATTTTAAAAATTCAAGCATGAACCTATCCCTTACTAAACACGAATTAGAGAATGTAAAAGAGTATTTAAGGCAGCAAGGAATTATTAGAAATTATCACGAGGGTAAAACTAATCATCGCGGCATAACCGAATGTTACCTAGCACTATCTCGCGTTTATTTTTGGCCTAAAATGAAAGAAGAGATAACTAAATATATTAATGCTTGCGCTATATGCGGACAATCGAAGTATGACCGTAACCCGATTAGGCCCCAATTGAATATCGTCCCGCCAGCAACTAAACCCTTAGAAAGAGTACACCTAGATATTTTTACGGTACAGAATGAAAAATATTTAACATTCATGGACGTTTTTTCCAAGTACGGGCAAGCTTACCACTTGAGAGATGGAACAGCCCTAAGTGTTTTACAAGCTGTAATAACTTATTGTACCCACCACGGATTGCCTCTAACTATTGTCACAGATAACGGGACAGAGTTTACGAACCAACTCTTTGCTGAGTTCGTAAGACTTCACGGAATAATACACCATAAAACGTTAGCACACTCACCAAATGATAATGGAATAATTGAAAGATATCATTCAACATTGTTAGAGCATTTGCGCATACTACAATTACAACACAAAACTGAAACTATCGCTAATCTAATTCCCTATGCGTTATTAGCATATAACAGCTCAATACATAGCTTTACAAAATGTAGGCCCCATGATATAATTCGAGGTCATTTTGACCCACGCGATCCCCTAAATATAAACGTATCAGAGCACTTCATGCAACAATATATATTAAATCACCGGGAGCGAATGAAAATAGCATATAATCTAATTAATGAATCGTCGTTAGAAAATCGTACCAGCCTAATAGAAAATTGTAATAAGTCTCGTGAACCGGAAGTAAACTATGAACTAAATCAACAAGTTTTTGTTACTAACCCCCAAGCGAGTCGGCAAAAGACCGCAGCTCGTTATACGGAGGATATCGTACTAGCCAACCTACCAATACACATCTATACATCAAAAAAGAAAGGTCCCATTGCCAAAAATCGTCTGAAGCGTGTTCCTAAATCATCAAAATTGTTACAGATTACTGCTAACAACGACCGCCCACCTGACAATGACGCTCGAGATAAGACTTGATTACTTGGGTGACGGCCCCGGGTTGCTTCCCTTTGACCTTGGTCCAACTAAATTTATAACCCATTACCATCCATTTTTACATTACCTAAACCTGACTGACATCGAAAGTAGACTTAGTGCAGTAGAATCGCAACTAAACTTATTTGAGTCTAAACTGGATAGCGAAAAATTTCCATTGTATGAAGCTCAAATTAATTATATTTCTAATAAATTGGTAAAGATTCACGAGCAGATAGACAGTCTGGAATCACATCGCACCAAAAGAAGTCTCTTCGATGGCTTGGGTACAGTAATAAAAGAAATCACTGGAAATTTGGACTACAAAGACGCTCAAAAATATAATTCCGCCATTAAAATATTAGAAAATAATGAAAATACACTTTCTTCCGAACTAAAACAACATATAAGTCTCAATAAGGAATGGATGACACAAAACGATGTACTACTGTCGCAAATAACCGATAACCAACAAAAAATCAATAGTACTTTGGAGTCTGTCATCCACAGTAAAACTTATGACCAAAACTTATTAAAGTTTGTTAGGTTTAATCAACTTTTAACTATAATAAGCGAAAATGTGCAAGATTTAACGTCAGCATTAGTTAGAATAGAGGATAGTTTAGCTTTTATCCGTGCTTCCAGCACACATCATAGTATGATTAAATATGATATTTTAAAAGGTATGGTCAACCAATTAAAATCTTTATATAATGAAGAGCAGGTACTAAATATAGATTTAAGGGAATACTATAGAATTATAAAGCCAAGTTACTTCTACGCAGATAACAGAATAGTTTTTGTCTTTAAAGTCCCGGTCATTTCTCCTGGCACATCCAAATTGTATAAATTAGCAATCGTCCCTAATAAGTATTCTCAAAGTCCTATTCCACCATATCCTTATATAGCAACCGATGGGAAAGCATTCATGTACATAGAGGCTGAATGCCCGAAGTTCAATGAATTTCACATCTGTGAGGAAACTATCAACAATCGACCGAGAGAACAACGAGACTGCATGCAGAGCCTGATTGTGGACCAAGTCATCGACAAGACCTGTTCACCAACTAGGATAACCCTGAGCAAACAAGCCCTAGAACAACTGGACGACCAACATTATACTGTAGTGTTCCCGAAACCGGCAAAAGTAGAGCTACAATGTGACCGGCACGAGTATGTAATTCTCAATGGAAGCTATTTGGCAACTATACCAAAAACATGTCACCTTAGAACGGAGGAACTTACAATCGTCAACACGAATGACGTAGTAAAAGGACAGCCGCTCAAGATAACTGAAATACCCTACGCAACCTACGGCGACAACCAGTCTATAGCAATCCCGCACTTCAAGTTGAACACCATCAATCTGAAAAATCTGCACAGTATCGAGGATAAGATACTACTCCAGCATCCAATAGAGTTGCAACCTGTCGAGCAAACAGAAACATTGTACCATACGACCATACCTTTCTATGGAATATTAGTCGGTGCAGTCATACTCGTAACCGTCGTCGCAATCCGTCGCCATGTACTACGCACTAAGGTAGTAACAGTGCAATCACCACCCGAGGAGGTACTACGCACTAACGTAGTAACAGTGCAACCATCACCTGAAGATGCCAGATACTCTACACCAACGGCACTCAAACCAGAGAAGGATCCGGCAGCAACATTCTCGCTCAAAGTTCTCAAATAGTTGCTGTTCTAAGAGGGGAGGAATTACGAGCCATGCCTGCACTCTCAACTAGCAACGACCTACATACGACGGAGCTGCAGACTCGGCGCCTCGTGTCGTCCCCGATCACGCCACGCCGAGATGACATAGATTCTAGATCTTACATACCACGGAGTTGCTGACTCGGCGCCTCGTGTCGTTGCCGAACACACCACGCCGAGATGACATAGATTCTAGATCTTTTAGCATAGGGCACTTCGGTACCACCATCGTCCGAGTCTAGACATACCTTTTAAATAATTGTAATTTCTAATATCGAAATTAATTAAATCTAGTATTACTTATACTCTGGTTTCTTTTATCTCCCGGCTGGCGTACTTACCCATAATTCGCTTTATAATATTAGTACAGATTTCATCATTAGGTAATATCATTTCAAGTAAAAATACAAATCAAAGTAGTAGTAAATATGTACTTAACTACCGAGTGTAGTTAAGTAGGTATCCGAGTGTATTAGTGTTAATAGGTGTATTTTGCGGCCTGTTATTACAAGCTATTAAAGTTAAAGTAAAACATTTGCTTAAACTTTTGTAGATAAGGTATGTATATTACCTTATGTGTTCTGTTTTAAAAAGCTGAGATAAGCGATAAGACAATTGCTTATAATTATGTAGTTAGTATGTTCGAGTAATAAGTATACAATTATTGCTGGTTTTAAGACATGTATTATGTTAAACTTTTAAGGTACCTAATTGTTGCGTGTAAGCTGCTGCCACTGCCATTAAGTAATTGCTGAAAGACGTGAACAGAATTAAAATGTCTAATTTATAAGTAGGCCGTTGGTCCACCGTCACTGGAACGTCACTGAAAATGAGGTGACGTCGCCGAAGTAGCGATAGCCGCGTGTCCACCGCACGGGCGCCATCTTGTTTTTGATGGCGTCCAGTTGACGTCCTAGGGGTCAATTCACGTATTTAAAGCAATGCAGTTGCAGTTCACTTGCAGTTAAGTTTCGATTGAAACGGCGCACCGTACTAGAGCGCATTAACGACACTCTAATACGGTGCGCAAGCGTTTTTAAGATCGATCCCAAAGTTACAAGAATACGAAAATGGCCGTTTAAATCGAAACTTAACTGAACTGCAACTGCACTGCTTTAAATAATTGACCCGCTGGTGACGGGTTGTGGGGTACAAACGCCCTGACGTATCATGTTGTCAAGGTCTTTTTAAAGTGAATATTGTAGTGTGGCTAGAAAACAAAACTTAGTGATCAGGTAAAGAGATACAATAGGAAATTGTATTATTGAACCCTACACTGATATACTCTGTGTTGTAGAAGACAGTCTCATCTGCTACCCTGGCATACAAAAGAAATATAAGGGAAGAAATATAATAAAGAAGGAATATAAGGGTTCCTTGTTTACTACGGATAACGGACGGAAGATACAATAATAATAAAAAAGTGGAACAAACAAATCAGCCAATGAACACATTATATTTGACTGTGTGTGTGTCTGTGCGTCCAAAAATAATACCAAGTTACTCGTCACTATAGCAACAGTGTCACGTAGCGTCTCCTGCATCATGACATAACATCGGAGTTTGTGCCGCGGCCTGCCATGCACGATCATCTCGCCTGGTCCAAGGATGTATTTGTGTTGGATGAAAGGAAGTTCCCGAGGAGATTCCCGCCCCTTTTTATGACATGTCTGAGAGGCGAGCCACTTTGGAAACATCCATACTATCCATACTATACTATCCATACCATACTATCCATACTATACTATCCATACTATACTATCCATACTATACTTACTTTAATATTATAAATGTGAAAGTAACTCTGTCTGTGTGTCTGTTACGCTTTCACGCTCAAACAGCTAAACCGATTTAGATGAAATTTGATATGGAGATAGTTTGAGTCCCGGGGAAGGACATAGGATAGTTTTTATCGCGATAACCGACATCCACGCGGGCGGAGCCGCGGGCGAAATCTAGTATCATATAAGAAGGTACAGTTACTAACTGCTAAGAGATTTAGTAAAGCCGTCGCGGTGGTTCTTTACTTAGGGTGTTTTGATGAAAATCAGCTATTTATCTCTATATGTACGTAAAGCGTTAGATGAGGGTGGCGCTACAGTAGCAACAGCGTGACAACTCTCTAATCAGCACATTCAATCACTCTCCCACTTAGCGCTACTTTAGGGGGTTTTTGAACTGTTATTTGCAACTTACAATTGTACCATGAACATCTAAATATTTGAAGTATTTTTTATAGGCATTTCTTGCCAATTACTTTACAAATACAATAATTGAATTTTTGTAAGATAGAAAAATTTTAGTCCCGACCCAGAAATCGAACCCGAGACTTCCGTAGCCAAACCGGGGCCGGAATCGAACCACCTATCTGGACTATGTTACTAGACCTAAATTTTTTCTATTCTTTTATGCTCGCGAGATGACATGCACCATCTAGTCGGTAGTTAAAGAACTATCACGGCTTTTCGGTAGTCTCGGGTTCGATTCCTGAGTCTGGACTTCAAATTTTTCTATCTTACAAAAATGCAATTATTGTATCTAAATTATTTGCCAAATGCAGGGCAGTTGATCTTCATGTTTGAACCTGACGCATGTTAGAGTTCATGGTACTGCCTCTGGACACTTTTCAACTTGTCAAGTTCATCTTCTCTACCGTCCATAGTTTTTATGAAAAACATTTCAACCGTTTTAAGATAATATGCTTTTTAAAGTTATGTACCATTTTACCTAAATTATTCTTGACATAAATCGTCACGTTTCATAATATTCTCACGGTCTGTAAGCTCACAAGTTAGAATCATATAACGCGCCTACTTTACATAATTAGACTTAGTTGCTTAGTCGTAAGCCGCTCGTTACACCGAAATAAACAATTTGTAAGAACAACCCGACTTTAGCCGGCCAATTATAAGTAAATCAAGTTGGTGTAAGTGATGGACTTATAGCGGGTTCGAGATTTATTTTGCCTGCAAGCGGGAGTGTGCCTACGAATTTTGTATTGGATTGAGTTCTAAACGGGACAAAAATTTTGCATGATAAAATAAATTGCACTTTGCATTACGCAATAACTAGATAAGTAACTTGACGATTACCTAAATGTTGAGATATAAAATTTTGACGCATACTTAACACGTTTACAAAAAATCCTATTGTATCTACTGCAAACATGTACAGTGGTCCACTCTAAGGACTCAATGAGGACACCAAAACCCTAACATAGAACCTACTGCGAAACCAGTAAAATACTTTTAAATACGTATTTTGGGCCGTCTACAATTTTTTAGCAGTAACACTGTGGTTTAAGACTTATATTTCTCAAAAAAGAACTACATTCGCTTACATTGAGAAATTTAGATAGGTAAATATTTTGTTAGCAATGAGATACAGAGAGTGTTTACGTAAAATATGAACTTTTTTTTATAACACTATTGTTGTTATTTAAAGGATGTTTTATTATCATGTGTTGCTTCCACTCTCTAGTTGCTTATACCTTAGACCACACAACACCATTTACGCGGCCGTAGACGAACAGTTTTCGAGTAAAGCGTGCGCATGCAAACCGACGATAAACAGCTGAAATAACTTCATGAACCGCCGCTAATCAGCTGAACAAATTTAATTTGCCACCATCGCTAAAACACGCTGAAACTTTAATTAGAAAATGTGTAATGAGATTGTGGTATTTCAGGCGAGAATTTGTATCTTTTTGTTTGCAAATAAAGTAGGTAGTTTAAGCGTGTTCGTACACAATTTACATGAATATAAAGTTTGCGTATATTGTAGCTAGTTAAATTGGTTCAGAAAACTGTCACTAGATGGCGTTGGTTACATTAATATTGTTTACAGTACGGATGGTTGACATTAAGATGTATTATAATGAAGTCCACACTACGAATGCTGATTTAAAGTGAAAATATTTGACCCTGAAATTACTGAAATGCGTGGTGGGAAGTGACTTTATAGAAAACGGTATTCGTAACCTTATGAAGGTATGGAACGCTGGCACTCTACGAGGGGTCCTCGCTCCACGATTTGTTCCTTCAATACCTTTGTCTCTTAAGGGCTATGAGCCCTTAAGAAACAAAGGTATTGCCGGAACAAATCTGATCGAAGCTGATTTTTATTGTCAATTTAAAATTAGCAAGTAACTTTATTCTTTCTTTTGTAGATATTCTACATAGACTTCAAATTCAAATAATTAATTAAGTAGTTATAAAAGCAATATTGTGACGGTGGAACAAATAACAAACAGTGGATTCAAAGTGGTAATAACATAAAACTTAATACTAATACTAAACTAACATAAAATGTCTTCAAAAATAGGTTAAAACAGCGACAAAAACTTTGTTCGTCTATTATTGTGTTGCCAATATAAATAACAAGTTTCAGATAGCGTGACAACATAAACAGGGCTAAGTAATAGCTTACTAACTAAACACGAATAGAATTAAGTTGAACGCTTTCCACTTTTGCGTGATAGCTCCCGTCTTACACAGTAGTTCCCAGTGTTAATACACGAACAACACGTAGATACTTCGAGTACTTATTTACAACACTGTGGAAATTAATATATTGTTTCTTTGATTTCAAGTTCCTCATTACAATAAATTGTTTTACGCTAATCAAGCTTTTGACTGCCTCTATGGCGCGGTGGGAGTGTATCCGACTGCTACGCAAGAAGTTGTGGGTTCGATCCCCACCCAGGATAAAACTTTGTGTGATGAGCATGATGGTTTATTCTGTGTCTGGGTGTTATTTATTTATAATATGTATGTATTTAGAAATATTTAAGTATGTTTATCAGTTGTCTGGTTTCCATAGTACAAGCTCTGCTTAGCTTGGGATCAGATAGCGCTGTGTGAGTTGTCCCAAGATATTATTATTATCATAATCGAGCAATAGTAGGTTTTGTCTTAAATAAAAATATATACGCTGAAAATGAAAAAATGAGACGCTACGGACGGACACACAGATAGACCCGTCACGTTAAATATTACATAGCTTTGCTTGCGTAAGGAATTTAAAAAAAATGGTAAATGTTGAAGTTCAAGAGTTGCCGCTATAAGGTTACATTTCTCTTCATTCTACAATGCAATAAGGGGCAGAAATATTTTTGCCCAGTGCTGAAATATTGCCCGTTGTTTTTATTGACGTAATAACGTCTTATAAATCGATGACCGGGTGCACGCACAAAAGTGTCACATTATTGATTGATTGCTAAGCAAAAATGAATAGCGATTGCAGCGATATGCGATACAATTGGAACTAACGTTATTTATTCGTTGCTAACGACTAAGTACTTTTTATTTACGTCTGTTGCAATCCCCACGGACCCATCTTGTGGAGGGAACTCGAAACAACTAAAAATCCGTCGTATTGGTCCATGGCTTTAAGTGTGGATGTCCCTTGTGAAATAGCCTAGTTTATATCCGGCGGTTTTTTTAAGACTACTGGCAGGTATAAACTGTACTTAGGCTTAAGTCTTATAATTTATCTAACGTAAAACATATTATAAGCAGTTTGTTTTCCAAAATAAAATAAATATTATTGACATTTATAGCAAATAATAGGTACTTTTATTTAGTTATCTAAACCTACTATTATTATAAAGAGGTAAAATTTGTGAGTTCGTGAGGTTGTAACCTAATCTCTGGATCTACTGAATCGATTTTGGAAATTCTTTTACTAATAGAAAGCCACGTTATTTGTGAGTGATTGGTTGTGGGTGATTTATCGCACAACAAAAGTTAAAAAGGCAAGCAGAAGAGTCTTACTCTTCTGCTTGCCTCTTTATCTTTTTTTCAAGAAGGTCAAGAAGTACAATAAACTCTGTTACATTTGTAAATGTGACTTCCAGTTTTACCATCATCCTGCTGAT
The DNA here is from genome assembly GCA_945859575.2 of Herminia tarsipennalis. Taxonomy (NCBI): domain Eukaryota; kingdom Metazoa; phylum Arthropoda; class Insecta; order Lepidoptera; family Erebidae; genus Herminia; species Herminia tarsipennalis. The sequence goes on along the minus strand of OX243841.2, from coordinate 19,911,679 downwards.
TGGATTTGTTGCATCACTTGCAAAAATTGGGTTAATTTTTTTTATTAAAATGTTATTAAAAACCCTTACACCTTAGATCTTTAACATAAGTTAGCATTAAAATAATTTAAAATAGCATTTCAAGCCTTGTCAACGAAATCCCACATTCGGGGTAACTTAGACACATAAAAAAATATATATCATTGGGAGGGGTCTGTGTAGCTTGGTAATGATATGGATCAGATAGCCAAAAGCCACAATGTTCTGTTCGAGCCAAATCATTAATATCGGTGTTAAAAAAAAAATTGCCAAAAAACTACCAAAACTTGTGCAATTATTTAGCCCCGGTCGGCACGGTCCTAGGCTTCAATTCAATTCCATTTATTTGCGTAATATGATGTTGCAATAATAGTAATACAAAGAATCACCATAAACAGCTTTGAGCATACAAATTAATTAATATTATTTTATAATCTACTAGCCTGCCCGCGCAACTTCGTCTGCGTAAATTTTCCCCGTTTTTGCAACATTTCTTATTGCTGCTCCGCTCCTTATTTCTCCACGATTTAATGGATGTTATTAAACATATAAACTTTACTCTTCAATCACTCTATCTATTAAAAAACCGCATCAAAATTCGTTGCGTAGTTTTAAAGATTTAAGCATACTTAGAGATATAGGGACAGAGAAAGCGACTTTGTTTTATACTATGTAGTGAAGAAACAAAGTGAGAATCAAATAAATACAGTAGGTATACATGTCAAAATTTCAGAATATGTCATGTGTAGAAAAAATAATTTTAAATTTGTAAGTATAAGTAAAACATCATAATTATTTTACACTAATATAAATACAGTACTTATATCAAATAGCAAAAAGGCTGCCGCCGCTTCGTTTATGGTTTCAACAATGGATACCTACATAAACTGTGGGTTAAATCGATGATTACGTACTATACGTGTTTAACCCCATAGTAATGTGAGCAAATCAACATAAATCACCTATTTTATAAGTAAGTACGTCAATATACATGCAAACTGTATTAGATTTCCATTCGGTGTATCGTAAGTATCGTTATCGTTCGCCGGTGGTGAATGAGACATCAATATAGTACAATCTAGCCCTGTAATAGCTTCCAGCACGCGATCGCTAACTACTCGCGTTGTAATAGGTAGATAGGTAGGTACTATGGAATAGGACAATGTGATAGCGGTGGTATGAACTCAATTGATTTGATTTCTAAAAATACTGGCTTTTAAAAATGTACGTGTACGTGGCGCGGTGTGAGTGTGTCTGACTGCTACGTAAGAGGTCGTGGGTTTGATTTCCATACCGAACATCATTTTGTGTGATCCACAAATCGTTGTTCTGAGTCTGGGTGTACTTTGTGTCCGTGATTTGTATGTTTGTAGTCCCCCGTGACATAGGGCTTGTACCCTAATGCGGAAGTCGTCTTTTAAATAAAAGTAAAGTAAAAAAAGTAATATAAAAAGAATTACGATTGCATGGACTTTCTCAAAATATTTTATACGTTGCATAATAACTAGATATTTTTAAACATGTATGCAATAACTGGATATATTTTACTTATAACTTAATATTTCTTTATCACATGTGCAGTATGTAACAAGCGGCGGTAGCCTAATGGCTAAGGCATCGGACTCGCAATCGTAAGGTCGCGGGTTCGAATCCTACCCATTATACTACCGATGGGAACCCACTCCTAACACAAGCCATTGAGTTTAGCTGGAGGGTTTAACAGGATTACTATAGGCCGACCGCTTAACTCGTATATCGCCTGCGCGGTGGGTGGGTGAGCGGGGTGCGCGGGACAGAGAACTTCCCGCGCACCCCGCTCACCCACCCGTTAACATCACCCCGCGCTCCCTTCTCACCGCGCAGGCGATATACGAGTTAAGCGGTCGGCCTATAGTAATGTGAGACCTACTATCTCACATTGCTAGTTATCTTTATATAACAAAAATGGTTGTCTGTCAAAGTCATAAGAAAACATTGATAAAATATCGCCATTCGCGTTGCTTAGCAACCAATCGATAACGTTAGTTCCAAGTGTGCGATGTCATGTCGCTGCAATCGCCATTCGCGGTTGCTTAGCAACCAATCAATAACGTGACCGTTGTTTGCAAATCAATAACATGACACTATTTCGTGCGTGTACCCGGTCATCGATTTTAAGACTTTATCACGTCAAGAAAAGTTTGAATATTATAGGGATGAGCCTAATCTGCGAGAGATAGATCCACACTCATGCTGAGACATTATATTGCTGCGTTGTGGATCTAGTACAGCGCTTATTTTCACACGGACATGTTAAATCACTAATAAAACAAAGTCGCTTTCTCTGTCCCTATATCCCTATGTATGCTTAAATCTTTAAAACTACGCAACGGATTTTGATGCGGTTTTTTTAATAGATAGAGTGATTGCAGTGGAAGGTTTCTATGTATAATAATAAATAAATAAATTAATAATAAAATAAGCCTTTATTGCTGAGTTTACAAGTTAAATACCTTAATTAATTTTAATTCTTATGTATCACTATGGATCGTTACTTTTTCCCCAGCTTGTCCTTCGACATAGGCCTCCTCTAAAGATTTCCACTTATCCCTGTCTCTTGCGATTCTCATCCATTTTGGACCAGCAGTTCTCTTTAAGTCATCTTCCCAGCGTTTTGGTTGTCGCCCTTTGCTCCTTTTCCCATCTCTGGGGTACCATTCTGATATTGTTTTTGTCCATTTCCTATTCCTCTCTCTTAACATATGTCCTGCCCATTGCCATTTTATTGTTTTGCATATTTTGCCCGCATCTTTAAATTTAGTTATTTTTTTAATATTTTCTAATCTTACCCTATCACGTCTTTTTACCCCAATTACACTTCTTTCTATTCCATTTTGGCATACATTTATTTTCCTAGTTAGTTTTTCGCTTAATGTCCATGTTTGGCATCCATATGTTAAAAATGTTTCGTTTTCTGTTTTGTTGGCATGTCTTGATTTTTCATGATTTCGCTTAGAGACCAATATCTTTTCCAAGTATTGGCTATCCTTCTATCGATTTCCTTTTGCATAGTATCACTTGGCGATATTAACTGTCCGAGGTATAAGTATTCTTCTACATAATTAATTTCCTCCATGTTAACTCTGATGTTATAGGTTTGTGAACCGTTAGTCATAATTTTTGTTTTATTTGTGTTCATTGAAAGTCCTGTTTTCGCGCTTTCATCAGATAATTGTTGTAACATTTGCTCTAGCCTTTTCGGGCACTCGGAAAATAGGATTAGATCATCTGCAAAACGCAGGTGGTTTAAAGTTTCACCGTTTATGTTAAGTCCATTTTTGTCCCAATCCAGATTTCTAAATACCATTTCCAGGGTTGCCGAAAATAGTTTGGGTGAGACGGGGTCACCCTGCCGGACACCTCTCTCAATGGGAAACTCCTCTCCTGTTGTTTCTAGCCTGACTTGTCCTTTGCTGTTTGAGTAGATATTTTTAAGTATTTGTATATATTTTCTTTGTATTCCCTACATATGTAGTGCTTCCCAGATAGAATCATGTTCCAATGAGTCAAAAGCCTTATTATAATCTACAAATCCTAGATAATAGATTTTATTGTATTCTTTGTATTTCTGTAGAACTTGCCTCAGTACATGTATATGATCTACGGTTGAATATTTACTTCGGAAGCCTTCGAAAGCCAGCCTGCTCTTTTGGTTGATTGAAGTCAAGTGTTGGCGTGATTCGAGATAGGAGTATTTTAGAAAAAACTTTATAAATATTGGACATCAGACTGATTGGTCTATAATTACCTATTTCACCTTTATCTCCCATTTTATGTAGCAGTATTATTGTGAATGTGGTCCAATCGGCCGGGATACTTTCAGTGTCTATAATTTCATTGAATAAGTCCGTTAATATGGGAGCAATCACCGGTGCGGTTGTTGTTAATATTTCGTTAGTTATCTGATCGGTTCCTGGTGTCTTACCTTTTTTTTGCGTATTGATTGCTCTCATTGTTTCTTGCAGTAGTATTTTTGGTATTAGCTCATCCTCTGTTTCGATACTTTGGCTAGTCTTTAATTTGGGTTTCTTGCTTTTGTATTGGTTTCGGTAATAGTCTGTAGCTACTTTTATTATCTCATGTCTTTTGTTTGTATACTTACCGTCTTGATTCTTAGCTTGTAGCATCCAATCCTTTTTGATGTTCAACTCTTTTAGAGCCTTTTTAATTCCGCCGGTTTTCTCAATGTGTTTTTTCAATGTTTCTTGCCTTTTTACTTTCCTATCTTTCCTCATATTTTCATTAATCTTTTTGCTTATTGCAGATATTTTTGAGCGGTAATCTGTATTTTCCTTTCTTCGTATTAGTTCTTTTCTTTCCTGTAGCAGCTGATATGTCTCATTAGAAATCATCTTATTCTTATTCTTCTCTGAGTTTATTTTCTTTGTTTCTATTGTTAACAAGTTTATGAATTTGTCATACCTTGCCTGAATTGGTTGTGTACTTTCTTCTTCTTTTTTTATTAGAGCTTGTAGGTTAGTCATAAGTTGGTCACTGTTACCGGTGCATACTATGGCTGTTTTCCTGTCCTGAAATTTTCTATTATTCTTAATAGGTGCACCTAATAGCTGGGCGCGTACCATTTTGTGGTCCGAATGAAAATTTAAGTTGTGTATAACCGATACATCTTGAAAGTTCTTGGGCTTGTTGGTCATGATAAAGTCAATTTCATTCTTATATAGTCCATTTGGGGAGATGCATGTCCATTTCTTAGTTTCTTTTTTCTTATAGAAACTATTGAGAATGCTTAATTTATTTTCTAAAGCGAAAGTGATCAATCTGTCTCCATTTTTGCTTCTTTTACCATATCCATGTTTTCCCACTGTATGCTCTTCTCCATAACTATTACACTGACCTATTTGTCCATTGAAATCACCCATTACGATAATGTTTTTATGCGCGTTTTGAATAGTTGTCTGTAAGTCTTCGTAGAATTTGTTGATTTCTTTTTTATCTTCTTTTTTGTTTGATTCTATTGGTGAGTATGCTTGTATAATGGTCCATTTATCGTTTTTATTTAATGGTAGTACAATATTTAAAGTTGTTATTCTCTCCGATATGCCTTTTATTTCTTCGATGTTGTGAGCAAGTATCTTTTTAATTAGAAAGCCTACACCATATAGACCTGGGGTCTCACCTTTGTAGTGTAGGATGTAGTTCCCATAATCTTCAATTCCTTCCCCATATCTTCTCATTTCACTAATTCCTATTATATCCCATTTTATGTCTGCTATGGCTAGTTCGAGTTCATGGAGTTTTTCAGCAGTTCGTAGTGATCTTACATTGAAAGTAGCTATATGTATACCTAACGTAAATTCATTAATTTTTAGAGGGTCGTGGTCTTTTTCCCCCACGAGGACCAATCGGCCTGGGGGAGGGTGCTTAGTTTGGTTTACTTTATTGTTTAGCTTTGTATTTGATTTCCGTCTTCGATCGCATGTGTTTAATTGCTATTGTTTTTTCTCTGTTGTGATGGTTGAGAGGGAGTTAGATCGCCCCCTTATCTTATCAAATGCGTTAATTCTGTTATTTTTGGATACGATTAGTGTCTGCTGTTTTCTTGGCTGTAACTCAGCTTGAGGAGAGGTGGAATTTTCTCTTTTCCTTTTATCCTTGGCACTTGTATTTTCTTTAACGACAAGTTTATCATATTTTATGTACGCAAAATTTCCTTTTTTCTTTTCTTCCATGAGCTTAGGTTGTAGTGCTTTCCTTTTTTCTATAATTTCTTTTGAATAGTCTTCTGTTATATATATTTCTTTAAGTTTCTTCTTGTTTTTCAATAATTCACTTCTTTTCCATCCACTAGTTAAGCCCAAGAGCGTAGGTCTTGGTTTCCCGCCTTTGTTTGATTTTCCAATGCGGTAGATCTTATTTACGTCATGGCCTTTTACGATTCTATTGATATACCTAATTCGAGTAAAAAACATTTTTTCAGCTTTTCAAGTAACTCCAATGTAGAATTTTCCTCTTCTAATAGGCCGTGAATTATTATATTGTTGCTTCTCTTCTCTCTTTCTAGATACTCCACTTTTTTCTCCAAGTTTTCAAGTTTAAGTTTCAAATTTTTATTTTCTTCTACGATAGGTTTTAATTTCTCTTCTATTTTATCCATTATTGCATTACTTAACTCCACTGTTTGCTTTTGCATTTCAATTTTCATTTTATCGAATAATAATTGAAATTGATTTTCCATGTTTATTATATTTTTGCGTGTAAATGAATGTTTTGATAATTAATTTGTTTGCTGGCAACACTGAGGTGACAGTTGACACTGACTGACAGATTTATGAGTTGGTACTATTGACATAAAGTCTATATTGTCTGTTGATAAAAATTCGGTTGGTTGTTGTTGTTGGTTTAAGTTGGTACTATTGACATAAAGTCTATATTGTCTGTTGATTGATTCTGTTTCTTCAGATTTTTTGATGGAACCCAACAAAACGCGATTTTGATTATTGTTAACTTTCTAACTTCACTTAGTTTTTCGCTGGATGTGATTTAATTGTAAAAACTGTGGCTACAATGTATTTACTGTTGAAAACTTTTCCGGAGCGTCCTATGTATAATAACATCCATTAAATAGTGGAGAAATAAGGAGCGGAGCAGCATTAAGAAATGTTGCAAAAACGGAGAAAATTTACGCAGACGAAGTTGATTAAAACAAGAATCTAATTATTTGCGAAAACAAAAACCCGATACATACAACGTTACAATATTTAAAATTTGGATTTGTTTTGTTTTCATTGATGCATTTCAGCTCGAGAGCTGTCGTTAGGGTCCATATGAAAACACTAAGGGGGTGCATTATAAACAAATATTATAATTATGTAAAGCTCATTAATTGATATATACAATACAGCGATAAAGATCGCAATTTGTGTACTTAATAGAAAAACTAACCCGTCCAAGCCGACCCTGACGTCAGTGTGGGTTTCAGGGTCCACTTTCATGGGTTACAGTATTTTTTCTATGCACATACACCAAATTTGAAAAAAAAGCGGCATGGTTTTCTTTTTTCATGAATCACTTAGATGAGGATCGTAACCGTAAGGAAATCGTCGAGATTATATTTAACAGCTTATTTTTTACAATCATCGAAAGTTTGAAAATAGTAATTTTCAGAATTTGAAATTGTAATAATAAAATAAGATACCTAGACGATCATCCTCTAATTTATTCATAAAAATTGAAGACTACCTATGCCGTGCGTTTTTTATTTCAAAGGTGTTATCATATGGAAGAACCCATTGCTGACCTCATAAGCACAAATCCATCAAGAGCGAAATACACATACATTACATACACACGAAAAAATAACCCCTTCTTCTAGCGCTGTCGGGTAAAATGTAAGCGCTAAATCATACATAACATATGTTTTTTAATAGGTACCTATGTAGTTATAGGCACCTAACCTGTGGGTACGTAGATTATTCCCTGCGGCTACTTATATGAAAATGATAATAAGTTCTCATAAGGTCTGCCGGCAAAAGCATAAGTTTGTTTAAAATTATCTACCTGTCTATGTATGATTTATGTCCTTAATAATTACCTACTAATAACTGTGCATAACTTTAAGTATAAAATAACTCTAAATATACGTACAATAAATAACATGATATATTTTTTTAATAATATACACAAGACTTATAACTACACTTTTTATTAATGACCAATAAATACTGCGGTCATTAAGCTCCTTTTTATTATTTAAAATAATATCGATATTTCTGATGTTTCACCTGTTCTCCGATTATCTAAATTGTAAAAAAAGAAAAACTTTTTTGGATTTCTGCCAAAATAATAAATAAATAAATTTATAGTACCTTGTCACTGGTCTAGGACCACAAATGCTTTTTACCTATAGTTATAAGTATCTAGATAGCTGCCGAAATGTAGATACCTGTGTGCAAACTTCAGAACGGCTGTACTAAATTGAATCATAATTTTTAATTTTGTGTGTTAGTTTTTGGAGGACAAGGTTTGTATAAAAAAAAATATGGGAAAAAAAATACCCGTGAAAAGCCCGCAAGAAAAAAGACAGCAGGTAAAAAATAAAAAATATATAAATTGTTAAAAATAATAGCTATTTTAAACTATGCTTGCAATACAAGTTGGTAGCAAATAGTTTCAGTGTAAGTCCATAATAACAACAACAACAAGATATTATTACAAATACAATAACTTTTTTAAGAAAAATGAACCACCTTCAGTAAAAATAAATTATGAAGAAGAACACCGAATGCAAATTTCACTGACTCACTCCTTTATCTATATCTCTGATGTTTTTTAAGCTAGGACAACGTATTAGACACTAAAACCTTCCCAGAAAAATATGCAGTCAAATAGCGAAAACCCCATCTAAATAGGATTTCTCGTTTTTGAGAAAATCGCTAACATACCTACATACGGGTCAAACAGAGAACCACCTTTTTGAAGGCGTTTAAAAAACCCGAGTAATAGCTGAAACTGACAATATGTATTTACCTTAACTCGTTCCAATAATTGAGATGAATATAACGGCACCTCCTCACATTATGAAAACCACCAAGCTATTTTTAAGCTGGCAATGTGGGATTGTGGGTCCCACATTACTAGCAATCCTGTTAACTCATCCAGCTAAGCTCGATGGCTTTTGTTAGGAGTGGGTTCACGTCGGTAGTATAATGGGTAACACTCGAACCCGCGACCTCACGATTGCGAGTTCGATGCCTTAGCCATTACGCTCCTCGAGTTGACTGTAGATCGTGCCAGAGAAATGGACATACACACATACAACATCAAAAAACATTACCCTCTTTCTGCCGAGTAAAAATTGCCAACAATTTTATGTGTTATAGATGGGCTTTTAAAGATATATATTATGGCATTATGGTGATAAGATCACTATTATGGCAAGCGTTACGCCATAATGCCACGGTTGACGAGATCCTAATTGTAGATACTTTCTTTTTGCATTTATTTCACGTCACCATAGACTTAGCCTCCCTAATGGATGGGCACCATAGATGGTCATACAGCAGCGATTATGTGCAGGCAAGCCGGGTGTTACAGCGCCACTGAACGAAGAATGTTTTGGTCTCGTTTGCTATCGGGCGCCCTCCGGCGCTTATTGCCTGCGGCTTCGCACGCGTGGATGATTTTACCCCTTAGGAGTTATTTTTTCAAAAATGGTAAGACAAGTGTATAACCAAAATGCTAAATACGAAATTTTACAGATCTAACTATAAACTGACGGAGTACTAAGTGTAAACTGGCAACATTTATTTTACCCCACTTAGGGAACGATTTTCTAAAAATCCTTTCCAAGTGGATGCTTACAATATAAAAGCCATTAACTGACAAAACGTCAAGTTTGTAATCCCAGCGATTTAGGCTCTGCGTTGATAAATCAGTCAGTCAGGACTTCAATATATATTGCTGCGATGAAATATTGATTTGTTTATTACCAGGCGGGCCACATACGCCTGACCTGTCCCAGGTTATTCGACAAGGGGAGAGCGTCTTAGGAAAGCTTCATTCAACTTCTGCGAGAGAGAGAGAGAGAGAGTGCGATTTTAGAACCTGGAGAAGAATATAATGAGAGGGTGGAGCGCGACTTCAGAAAAAGGGAGAATGTACCAGTGGTCTTGGTGTGTTCCACAACTGTGTCAGTTACTCTTCCGTGGAATAGTAATGTTAACAAATTGCTGTGTTTCGGTTAAAGAGCACTGTAGCAAGTGTAATTACTTACCGTCTATTCCGTTTTGTCGATTAATCGAACAGTACGGAAAAGCCTTATGAACTAATAAGGTGACATTCAGATCTCCAACCAAATCCTTGTTTGGCAAAGATCTGAATGTCACCTTATTAGTCACTTATAATGTTATGGGTTAGCGTGACGCTTTCCATAAGGCGCACGATTTACTCGTCTCCTCATGTCGTAGTACAAAAAAATCTGGTACCGCAACTGTCCATCAGCATCTACCATAAATCGCATATTGTTCATATCATCATCACCAACCATCAAAATATTTGATGACCAAGGATCGGACGTTTTAAGTCCATGCCATCGGTTGGATAATACCAAATTGGTTCATGTGTTAGCACTTCCAATTATTGTTTGACACTAATTAAACGCAGTGTGAACCGTCAATAACTGATAAGCGTTTATCCTTTGTTCCACCATCCTGTCACTATTATGGTTATTATCCTACTGGGTATTAAGCAGGTGGCATTTCACGAATGTAGCGATTACTTGTTCCACAACATTCTTTTGCAATATTTTTTTCCTATTTGAAAAGGTCGGTTTCTCAATAACTAGGGCTGTTGTTTCACAATAATTACAAGTAGCGACAACTATTAGCGAGAAGCGGAAAGTGCTGCCTAATTGTCATGTATATTACGCTACCTAGCATGTCTGTATCGGATTTACTGGATGCAACTAGCATGCATGCTACTGTATTATTCTTCTGTCATATATATCTTCGCCCTTTTGCCAGTATGCAAGCTACTGGCAATTTGTATGCCAGCGTTAATGCAAGTCATTTGACGTAGACGGTTTGCATCAAGTGACTTATGTCCCTTCAGACCAAGATGGTCATGGACATAATTCTCTTTTTTGATAGAGAGCAAACAAGTACAATGCTCCATTAACGATAAAATAATATACGAATAAAAAAATACATCGATTTTCTATTAATAAAAGAAAGAAGGCACTGGGTGAGAATCCAATACATAAGTAATTGATTTTATTAATTACTTAGGTATATAAATCACCACCTCATTATTAGAAAAAGATATAAAATTAAATGGGTTTATCCTCATACAATGCCTTCTTTTTTCGTATGCATCCATGCATAATATGGAAAATACATATATTTTATATTTAATGCATGAACGCCTCATTATGCCAATTGTAATAACGGCATAATATGCAGTAGGGATCGCTTCTTTACACTCAAGATTTTACGAGCAAAATAATTATTTAAACTGTTACTTGTCGCTAGCGATGGGACAAGCGCCTAAACCAAACATGTACTTACATAGAGCATGCGTTTTTCAATCAACTTTCAACCTTATGCAATACTAATAAGACTGCTTATCATTAAGTAAGACTTTATGCAGTGTCCGTTACAATGTAATGTAATCCTATAATTGCGTTAACTTAATTAACACTGAAGTTTCGTTTATTCGTATCAAAACTAGATAATTGTTAGGATAATGAAAAAGAAAAACGTGTTATTCCTATCCTAAGTTGTGGTTGATATTAATTATTGAAACGTATCAGACGCGGTTTTATTATTTACGTTATTTGCATAGATAAAGGGTGTCAAGTAAACTATCCACCTATAATTATATTCCTAGTTATTTGTGTTATGTTTGAAAGGGAATTTTACACCTTGACGTTTATGATAGTTATCTATCTAAGTACTTCAAGACAAATATATATTAAATGGATTTCAAATTTTTCTATCTTTCAAAAATGCATTTATTGTATTTGTAAAGTTATTGGCAAGAAATGCCTATAAAAATTACTTCAAATATATATTAAATGGTCTTGAACGCGTCAAGCCCGCGCTTCTAATTGTCAAAATCTTGTCATAATGGTATATGCTGCGCTTAGAAATGCATAGCGCATGCGGGCAGACATCTTTGAGCGCACCGTCCATGCGCAAGTTCGCGCGGGCTTGCCGCGAAACCGAAAAAGAACATAGTGAATAAGGACTTCGCAGTGGTAGACTGTAGTCCCTACCTAGTGGAAAACTGCGCGCTCGCCCAAATGGTCTTTGAGAACAGGACCTGTGTTCAAATTCGGAGCGCGTAGTTTATTGGATTTACATAATTATAATATAAGTTTTTTAGGGTTACGAAGCCAAAATGGCAAAACGGAACTCTTATAATTTTGGCTCTGTCCGTCCGTCCGTCTGTCCTCAGATTAGCTCAGAGACCCTTAAAACTAGAAAGCTATAATTTGGAATGGATATCATATGAGTTACACCGACAAAGTGGTAGACAAAATATTTGCGATTTTTATATGCGATTTGTTTTCAGGTGAGAAAAAAAATCCCACAAACCCCATCGTGTAGGGTGTTTTTGGAAAGGTCTTTTAAAAAAATGGCATTGTGAATGTAATTTCTCGATTCGAGGGATCCGTTAGCGAAATATTAAGCCATAAAGTGCATATTTTTGTTACAGTCAAGTCCCCCTCTGCCAGCTAAATAGTTGTTTTTAGAGATGTGTGATAAAACCAGTGTAATAAGTAGCATATATATTTTAATGAAATTATAAGGAAAACTATCACAGCTAAGAAGGCTTTACAAGTCAACAGCTGACCAAGTGAAAAGTAACAAAATTTTCGTACAAATTACATTGGGAAAAACTTACCTAAAAACAGTTAGTAGTTAGTAGCAAAAACAACAAAAAAATCACTTCTTATACCTCATTATTGGGTTGCTACGGAACCCTAGATTGTGCGTGGCCCGTCATGCACTTGGCCGGTTTTTGGGGATGGATCTGCATGGTAGGTAGGTACCTACTGGTATTACGACTAATACTTATTACGCAAATGAAAATAGTAGTAATATATCAGTAGTAGTAATAAATAAATAAAGTATTCAATTGAGAAATACTGCAGTTTGCTGTATATTTCTGCACTAGCTGACCCGTGCAACTTCGTCTGTGTAAATTTTCGCCGTTTTTGCAACGTTTCTCATTGCTGCTCCGCTCCTATTGGTCGTAGCGTGATGTTATATACTTTATAGCCTTCCTCGATAAATGGGCTATCCAACAGCGGAAGAATTTTTCAATTGGGATCAGTAGTTCCTGAGATTACCGCGTTCAAACAAACAAACTCTTCAGCTTTATTATAATAGTGTATATTATATGTTGATAAACTTTCGCGATTTGTACACATTATGAAAATATATATATTACGGGTCTTAATCGCGTGAATTATTTAAGGTAAAATACCTTGTTTATTGCCCGACGTTTCGACCGTATTGCAACCTAAATAATTTTATATATTACGCGTAATATATATATTTTCATTAGATTATATGTAAATTTTAAAATTGTCTAAAATTGTGAATATAAAAAAGATATGTAGTTGGTAGGTAAATGTCTTCATTCGTCATCATACCACCTTAGTGTACTAACTATACTTAAACTTCAGCATTTTGCATTGCTTTATTTTTTATTCTGAGTATACAATGTAAAGCAAAAAAACCAGACAAAAGCATGTCGGACTATGCTTAGAGTAAGGTTCCGGAGCCGTTGCAGTATGAAAGATCCGATGTGAATAATTGCACTAGCAGAAAAGCGTATGTTCATGGCACTTACGCCCTTTTGTTAAGAAAACGAAACGCAGTTTTTCCGCAACAACTCAATGACGGTATATCCGATCATTTCCATAATAATATTGCTTAACAACCTTTTTTTTAGTTTTTGTTCTATTTTATATATTATTTGGTCACACGATTCAAAAGATAAGGGGGGGGGGGGGAGCACACACAGTTTATGCAACTTTCGGAGCGACTATTTACAAAAATATTTACTTAATCAAAAAAGAGTATTAAAAACCTTAAAATGTTTTTAAAAGACCTGTCGAATGATGTGCCAAACGTTGGTGGATGCCCAAAAAAAAAAATAGCTGCAACTACAAGACACCTTTTCACCAAATGTAATCAATATCCATTGGGTAGTTTCTGAGTAAAAGCTTGTGACATACGGACGGACATGACGAAACTATAAGGGTACCGTTTTTGCCATTTTGTTTACGGAACCCTAAAAACGAGTTTGGCATTACCACAGAGAAAGAAAACCTTGAAAACGCTTCTAATAGCAACTGGAATAAATTTTATTCGACAGTTGAAATGCATCCATATTTAACGCAACGACAAAAGCGTAATCGCATTTTAATGTATATTTGAAAGCAAGGTAATTCAAATAAAATCCCTGACAATTGTCACCAGAGAGCACCTTCCCAGCATTAATGTTCTACTAATGTCGTTTGGATAAAAAAATCAATTTGTTATGAGCCCGCTTTGGCGGAGTAAGGTCGGGTAATTCGGTTCCAAGTGAGCGTGGTTCCTGCTTCGGATTGTTTATTTAACTTTTGTGTGCGCGTGAGCAATTCACACCTCCCCCTGCGCGACACCCCTTGCACCTCGCTTCATTGTGTGCTCAAACTGCGTGTCAACTCAGGGCTGTCAACAACACAATAAAAACCAGAAAACAGACTATGTGCAATTTCTCTTGATTAGGAGGAGGATAATTTTTAAAAAAATTATGTCAATATGCAAAAAAGTATGCGTGTTAAAAAAAACGGCTTATCGTTTTAACCGCACTTGTGTTGTGTCTTTTCCTAGATTAGGAATGAGACTTTTATTTCAATATTAACGTGCATAAGACTTTATGGTCGGGAACGTGGAAGTAAACGTCTCATTCTCGGGTTTAAGTTAGTCTAGGTATACTCGTAAATCTATCCAAATTATATATTCGTAAGTTTTTGTGACTTGTACACATTATAGAATTTTATACTGGTACAGTCTACCCGTGACCACGGTCGTTGCAATATGTTCGAAATGTCGGGCAATAAAACAAAGCTATCCAAATTATATCTTAAGTTACGGTCATGTTTTTGACACTACTGCCCTAAATAATAAATGTTTTGTTTCCAGGGGTTATGTATGTATAACTTCTAAACGCCTAAACTGAAGTAAATGATGAGTTAGTTACCCTGATTGCTAAGCCAGCAGCCACGATGCTTTTTGTGTATCTGGGTGTAGTTTATCTCTCTCTCTCTATATAGATATTGCCTACAATTTTTTTAGAAGCATATAAGTTTGTTAATAAGTTGTCTGGTTCTGCCTAGTTTGGGATCAGATTACATTGTGTGAGTTGTCCTAAGATATTTTTATTTTTATTAATTAAACTCACTTTATTTTTTAAATCTAATCGGGTTAATATGGATATCAAAATAAAAGCCACATTAACACGATTCCAAATATAACTTTGCGGGTTAGGTACCTAAGTAGCAAGAGCTGGAATGTGTTTTGATAATTTCTTTGTATGAATTCAAGTATAATCTACGAAAAAAATACCCATCTAATTGTTATGTGTACGTATATTTAATTTACTTCGAAAGACTTTATGCACTAACATCATACATATTCATTGCATAATTTAATTATGCCATTAATTAAAATAACTTATTATCATTGAATTAGTAATTATGCCATATAATTGAATTAATAAGCTTTTGCCATAGTAAGTATTGTGTTCGCTATAAATGGTGCCATTTTGAAAGGAACAAATGCAATTACAATAGTAATTATAACAAAATTAAACGATAAGTAATAATTACCCATAGCATAATAAATAATTTATAATTATATTATCTTTTTATAATTATCATGATGGTATTATTAAACTTATGAATATTAAATACATTAGCGTTTGAAGGTCAACCTGGTACCTACAATAATATAAAATAATAAGTATCTTAATTAAATTGTCGATTTGAAAATTAAAGTTACCTGTTGGTAGTAGACATGACTTTGGCCGACTACTTAATTGGTTGTAAATTGACCGATTAGTCAGTCAAGCAGATCACCATTCATCTATACCACAGATAATATAATACTATACTAGTATCTATATTAAAATTTTAAAGAGGTACAGTTGGATCAACGTAACTTGACCGGATTGAAGTTAGGTTCTTATCACTTTCGAGCATGTCATAGAGATGCGACCCTAATATTAGTTACGAAAACGATTAATTATGTTTAATCGATTATAAATACTAACAACATTTTAATTCAACATTATGAAAATATATACTATTTAAATGAGTTCATAAAAGTTTACATTAAGAACAGTTCCAAAAAATACTAAAGAAAGTTTGAAAAACAATTTTTTTACGAAAAAAATCACAAAAAACTTGAGTTAGTAATACTAATTATGACAATGTAATACGTAATCGCATCTCTGATTCTCTTGGTTTAGTTACCGCCCCCGACCCGCATATGCGCAACCACTTTTCGCCAACTTCAATCCGGTCAAGTTACGTTGATTCTACTCTAAAGTTTGTGAGTTTGTGAGATCATAGGGGGTAATGTCTGGATCTACAGAACCGATTTTGAAAATTCTTTTACCAATGCCAAAGCCACGATTTTTGTGAGTGACATAGACCCAACGAAGTGGGCACGGATCAATTAGTCAGTTACAATCGAAGAAAAGAGAATAGAAGACTTCATTCTTAATCTATATTGAATGAATGAAGTCTTGCAGGTTTTATGTAAATTTTGAAGTAAATACCTGAGTCAGTCTACCCGTGACCACGGCCGTTCCAATACGATCGGCAATAAAGGGGCAAGGTATTTTATCTTAAATTATTCACGTGATTAATACCCGCAATATATACTTATATATATTTTCATAATAAATACCTGAGCTCCTTAACCCTCTACGGCGACTGAAAGACCTTTTTTTTGGGGAATCGGAGGTGGTGGCTGGTGTATCGGTGTTGAATTAAATTAACTCCCCACCGTTGTGTATTAATAATGTATACGTACAATACACAAAAGTTTCAGAACATGAGAAGAGGAGTATATGTTCGTAAACTTTCGCGATTTGTACACTTTATAGAATTTTGTAAGCTACGGGTCTTAATCGCGTAAATATTTTATTTTTATTCTAAATTCCTTTGTTTCTGCCCGACGTTTCGACCATATTGCAACGGCCGTGGTCGGGCAATAAACAAAGATATATGTATTTAGCCTTAAAATAAAATATTTACGCGATTAAGACCCGTAGCTTATAAAATTATATATTTGGTCAGATAAGAATAACTGATCAAAAGTAATACCTACGAGTACCTCCGGAGCACCGGCACTGCACATTGCATAAGTTGAAGATGTGTCAGTGATAACCTCTTCAGTAAAAAGGGAATTGTTACTACTAGATTCGGAATCATGCAAGAGAAATTAACATGACTGATAAATAATAATACATAAAATATTCTGATATAACTGTCTACTATCTAACCAGATCACACATGATATGGCGTCGACACACACTTTAAGCATTCGCTTGGCTTCGCGGTATCACCTTTGCCCTGGTCACACGCTCAAGATATTCACTGATATAGATAGGTACTCGTTTGTGGACTTTATAAATATTCTTGTTTTTCTTAATGAATGTCATTTTGCTTGCGATTGTGTCAAACTGTCAACACTTGACTGGTGTTATTACTGACAGGTGCTGGAAGTGAGGGTTGGAGGTTCGCACGTTTGATGTGTGTTTGGAAACTGATAAATGTGGTAAAAACTAAGCACAATAATTTGCGAACATTTTGCTATATTATTGGTTTTAAACTTTCGCGATTTTTGTACATATTAGATACATTTCGGTACGAACCTTTTATTTACCCGACGTTTCCAACTAATTGCACCGATAACGACGCCACGGCTTAGTGTAAAGACGTCGTAAGTGTAGTGTATAGAAGTACCGACAGTACAAATTATCAAAATGATCAAGACCAGGTGAGGGTAGTTGAAAAAACCCGCGCCTCACTGAGACATCGCTAAGCTGCCATCAGTCGACCCGTGACCACGATCGGTGCAATTCTATCAAAACGTCGGGTAAATAAAAGGTTCGTACCTTTAAATAGTTCACGCGATTAAGTCCCGAAATATATCTAATTTTATAATCCCGAAATATACATATATATTTGTAGTTTCGCGTATATTTGAATAAAAGTAACCGGCATTATTACTAACATTGTTTTTAACAGTTACAGTGAATTGTGTTGACAGTTTTATTCCGTAAATTGATAGCTGTATGTACATCTTTCTTCATGTATTAGTGATCAATAGTATATAGATAGTATATAGGTACTTATATAAAAAAAGAAAATATTAGTTTTAATCAACAGTATATTTAAAAAAAAAAATGGTTACATGGTCGTACTGTAAAGGGAAGATTTGTTTCAATTTTCTTAATTAGTAGATAAACGCGTGAGAAGTCAGAGCACGCAGTTAGTTAAGTATTTGAAAATAATGAAAAATCAGGTAAAACGACAGCCCTAATGAATGTCATTTCACATTTATTTATTTTACCGAAGCCATTACAATGAAAGTCGAACGAACTCACTGGGCCATGTTATTCGATAACTGTACGCGGCTATTCATTTAGAAACGCAGTGGAAACATTCGCAGTTGCGTATTTATTGAATAAAAAACTACTTAAGTATGCAAAAAACGAAGTTTTGGTTTGTTGCACTTTATTTTTATAATTGTGACTACCTTAATTCGAATTCAATTCAGAGCTATTTTTAAATCTGCTCTAAATAAAACAAGTAAAATTTATTGACTATAAAATCGACTGCTTAGAATAAAGAAACAGAAAAATTATGTAGCCTATGTCACTCCCAAAATTGAGACGAATTCAAAGACACCCGACATGATGCAACCCGTCAGGCCACTTGGGCTGTAGAGCGTGCCAAAGGAATGGACAACACATAATACATCTATTCACTCTTGGTAATAAGTAACTAGAAATAAAATCGGGCTAGAGCATGTCGGACCATGCTCAGTGTAGGGTTCCGCAGCCTTGAATAATTGCATCAGCAGAAGAGCGTATGTTCATGGCACTTACGCCCTTTTGTTGAGAAAAGCAGTTTTTCGGCCATAATTCGATGACGGTATATCCGATCATGTCCGAATAATTTAAGTTTAAAGTATTTATTAAGCGCTACCTTTGTAATTTTTTTTGGACACATGGTTCAAAAGATAAGGGCACAATTATGCAACTTTCGGAGCGATTATTTCCAAAAATATTCACTTAATCAAAAAAGTTTATTAAAAACCTCAAAATGTTTTTGAAAAATCTGTCGAATGGTGTACCACACGTTGATATTTGGTGAAAATGATTTTTCAGCTTCTGTTACATGTATGGGGCCACCCCCGAAATGAAAGTAGCGGCTACTACAAGACAGCTTTCCACTAAATTTCATCAATATTCATCAAGTAGTCTTTGAGTAAAATTCCTGTGACATACGGACGGGCAGACAGACAGGACATGATGAAACCATAAGGGTTCCATAACCCTAAAAAGCAAATAATAATATCTCGAAACAACTCACACAACGCTATCTGATCCCAAACTAAGCAGAGCTTGTAATACGGAAACCAGGCAACCGAATAACATACTTATATATTTCGAAATACATACATATTACAGATAACACCTAGACACAGAATAAACCATCGTGCTCATCACATAAAGTATTGTCCTGGGTGGGAATTAGTTTAATCCCCACCTACGTCTTAGCAGTCAGGATCACTAATCACTAAACAAACAGGTATATTAAAAAAAAAGGTTGATTTACTTATAAAATACTCGTACTTTTCAGAGAGCAAAAATGAGTGTCTCTACTTCTCGTTAACAATGGACTTAAAATGACTTAGTGTTTCAAACCCAGATTTAGAGACAATCGTAATACCTACTTATTTAAAATTGCGTAGGCAGTAATCTACGATAATCTTGTTCTTACAATAGTATTTTAAATCCTCTTTAGTATAACAATAGCTGTTATTATTCAAAGTCTACATTTGTTGGAAAATTTTGGTAAACTGTTGTCCACTTTACACTTTAGAAAAGCAACAAAAGATTACAACCATTCTCAGAAACATAATCGAATCAATAAAGTCAATTATATTAAATTAGGATCACTATCGGTAATCAATTTTATGTCGTTTTACTCTGTAATTTCGACGTGTTCTAAAAAAAAAACAATTGGAAGAAGGCTGTATGTGGCGGATATCACGTCCAGACCCTTGTTATAGTTTAGGGAAAGGTTTCATGGTCATTTGGGACTTGAGGCGATACAGGGTTAAAGTTCTGTGGTTCAATAAATTTTTAGTAGTAGATAACTGGGTTTTTTTGGGACTAATATATATAGGAAATTCTTATAAAATATGGTACATTTATTTAAAAAAATAAACGGTATGTGCTTACCATACCCATTTTTGGAACCACCAATAAACTTACTTAATTAAGTAGGCATTTATTATAGTTAAATACTTATATATTTCACACGGAAATAATATAAATAAATAGTGTGATAAATATAATTATAGAACATTAAAACAACGTAAACAGCTATGTTAAGTTTCCCAGGAACGATACGACTGACTTTTTTTTAGAAAATAAATTATAAGTTTTATTCAAGCCTCATCTTTGCATTCAACGATTGACAATAAGTAGGTACAATAAAGTTGAGACAAAGATTTCAATCTTCAAATTATGATTGCGGCGACAAACTTATTTACCGAATTATTTATTTTCGTATGCGGCTTTAAATGGCTTCCAGATTATAGCTTAAAATTACCTAAATGCGTCTTTAATGGTTGAATTTTATGTTGAATTTAAAATGAAGACATCTGGACAAAAAACTAAATTGACTTTACCAATTGTTTCCTGTAGTAATAAATGTTCGAGGGATGTATTAAAAAAGTAACACAAGCGTGGAAATGAAATTGAATTTTCGAAAAGTAATATAAGATGTCCGTCCCGAATTATTTTTTATTGGCCTTAGCGGCCATTTTGTGTCATTTACTTAACCTGTTATTGACGTAAGGCCGACATTACGAAAATACACCCATTTACAAACGTAAATCTATCTAAGCGAATTAAAAATATCCGTAGTGCTGTGACACAAAGGTTAAAATCGATTGAAAAATACTTTCTTATTCGAAAAAACGTTATTGCATTCGATCCACATAATGCTATTGTATAACTAAAATCGACCAGGACTATTCGATTCGTTTATCTCATTTTGATAATGTGTGTTTGACTCGAAATAATTGGAGGTTAAGTTCTTTGTCAAATTGCTTTAGTAGTCGCTGTCGCATTGTAAGGCCACCTTTTGTTCTAACTAGATTTACTTACTCAATGTTCTGAATAAGACGCGAGTAGGTATAATTAACTGAGTTTGCTAAGTCTATTGTTATCATGAATTTCTTAAATCAGATATGTCTGAATGTTATTACAATATAAAATATGCTGTTACGGGTATTCTCCAAGGATTAGAAACACAAGTGCCTACCTACACACCTAAAAAACCTTCGTAGCAATTTGAAATTGAAAACGAAAATTGCGAGCATACGTAATAAGAGAGGAGTGTACCGTCTACGTGACGCTATTTAGCGCCAAACGACGCAAGCGCGAATTGGAAATCAAAACAAGCATTGATCCACAATCAAAACGAATCGAAATATTAGCGTCGTGATCGATAACATACCATCCGATTATCGAAATCACGATCATTTGTGTACAACGTTATGGACGTACACGAAATCCTTATGGCAACATTTTTAAAGTCTACTTTATTCGATACGCCAATTCGAAATTCGAACTTCAGCTGTGTTGCCATGTTCATAAAGCTTACCAATAAGTCGATTTTTTTCGATGAACCGATTTTCGTTCCTCAGTAAATCGTTTATCGATTGCATCGTGCAGCTCAAAAACGTATCGAGTGCAACTATTTCTTTGGATTATATTAAATTATAGCTAGCCGTGAAAATCGTCCCGTAATGTGTTGGCGAGATTACCTGTCCGTGGGACTGCGCAAAGGTATCATTTGCTACGATCCACTCGTACCCTAAGTGCGAGTAATGGGGCGTAATCTTTGAATTAGCCGTTACAATTTATTGATTCTTGTTCTGTTTTTAAATATAAATTACAAGTATTTACTAATCCCGTCTGCAGCGTAGTTATGCAGCTGACTTGACATAATAAGCGAAACAATTATTTATAAACGGGGTATGAAAAATAAGGACAGGTAAAGGTTTGACCATGATGAATCGTTTAACTTGCGCTGAACTTCGACGGGTAAAAAAAGGCTTTTCAACTAACTGGAAATTTGAAATTCATACCAAATAAGAGCTTTAAAGAGCTTGTTTAATCTTTATTTTATAAAAGGACGACCTTTTAAAAGTTAACTGCAAATGATGCTGTCATCGAGTTTAAAAAGTTTTTGTCGAGTGCTGTTAAATTACATCTACACACAGTAAATAAAAATAAGGCAGTTTTTAAAATATTGGCTCAAAAAGAAAAGATCCCAAAATAATATAAAGTCATATGTAGTTAGGTAAGTTTGTATAGCCTTAAGTATCTAGTAAGTACATATTTTAATTTATTACTAGCTGTCCCGCGCAACTTCGTCTGCGTAAATTTTTCCCGTTTTTGCATCATTTCTCATTGCTGCTCCGCTCCTGTTGATCGTAGTGATGTTATATAGCCTATAACCTTCCTCGATAAACGGGCTATCCTGTGATTACCGCGCTATGATACTTTCTGAGATTACCGCATTAATTAATATTAGTATAGAGATCTGTCAGACATTGTATGCGGGCAGGTCCTATAAAATAGTCGTCTTGAAAACTACATTTTACGTCTATTTCTTAATTGAAAATAATAGTAAACGAAATGTTAAATTCTCTTTGAAGAACACATTATACACACTTGCATAGTTTAAGACTTAATATTAGCAGTGTAAAACGCAAAGGCTACTTGAAAATAATGAGCTGTAGACAATAATTGACCGTAAGTTTTGTGACAAGTACCAGGAGCTAGTTAAGAATAAAAATTATTGGCACTTACATTGTAAATGCCTTGTTTAAAATTGCAAAAAAGGAACTCTAGCGTTATCCGATAAAATATAGGGTTGTAAAATTCAATGAAATTGTTTATTTTGACATACTTGTAACCGACGAGGCAAAAAACAACTTTACAAAGCGGATAGATAAGAATCGACCGTAGCGTGATGGTATACCTACACGATTCTAAATGTAGTAGGAGTTCTAACCGAAGGTTTAATCAATACATTGCATTACATTTGAGCAAAAAAGGGCTTCATCTATACCAATTTTATAAAGCTGAAGAGTTTGTTTGTTTATGAATTTGTTTGAACGCGTTAATCCCAAGAACTACTGGTACGAATTGAAAAATTGTTTTACTGCTGGATAAGCTCATTTATCGAAGAAGGCTATAGGCTATATAACATCACGCTCTATACTAATATTTAAAGCTGAAGAGTTTGTTTGTTTGAACGCGATAATCTCAGGCACTAATGGTTCGAATTGGAGAATTCTTTTACTGCTGGATAGCCCCATTTATCGAGGAAGGCTATAGGCTATATAACATCACATTACGACCAATAGGAGCGAAGCAGCAATGAAAATTTGCAGACGAAGTTACGCGGGTCAGCTAGTATTTAATATTTTTGCTAAATAAAACATGAATACCTAGGTATATTTTGCTAAATTGTTTTTTTATATAAATGGTACGAACTCCTTCCGTTTAATTCAATATTGTTATCGGTAAAAAATATTTACATTATATAAGTTAACTAGCTGATCCATGCGTCAATTTTCCCCGTTTTTGCAACATTTTTTATTGCTGCTCCGCTCCTATTGGTTGTAGCGTGATGTTATATAGTCTATAGCCTTCCTCGATAAATACGCTCTTTAACAGTAAAATAATTTTCAAATCCGATTAGTACGTCCTGAGATTACCGCGTTCAAACAAACAAACTCATCAGCTTCATAATATTAGCATAGATTAGTCTTTATAAGTTAAAGAAAGGTTTTGAGATCTACATCATGTCACATTGAGAGAGATACATATCCATTTGTCTTGACTTGTACAAGTACGAAAATTATGAAGTCAACGAATAACAGTTTTATTGTATTCTTTATGAAGTAGTAGGGGTTTTCCACGATGTAGGACTGTGTTGTAATAAAGAAAGAATACCATTAACATCGGTTAAAACAACATTACGGGCGCGATACGCTCGCTTGGTGCGCTCGGAAACGCTAATATTATGAAGTTGACGTAATTTGTGAGCATAGCCGGGTGTTTCTTATGTTTATAGTGGTTCCGTACGCTATGTAAAATGTTCTTTCATTATAATAACCTCTTTAGTCACGATTTAGAATGTATTTTGATAGGCTCTATAAAGTTAATAATTTTGTTATTCTACATTGAGTTTCAGTATGTATTTTAGTATTTAGTAGATTATATTGCTGATAATTATTGTTAATTCAATTCTAAAATTATTCATTTTAGCAATGCACGATTTTCTGATTCCTTATTAAGTTTTAAGACTGCAATTAGATATTTATTTAATAAAATTATTATTGGGTTGTTATCAAGCTTTCTATTCTTGACAATTCGCGTTGCGCGAATGATTTATTTTCCTCCCAGTCGTGGTGTTTATGAAAGCATTACTAATTGGGTGGATAACTATAATAACGACTAATTATTTTACTCTAATCAGGGAATAATTCTTAAAATTGACTGAAAAACAATATTCGTCCACATTTTAACGTGTCCATGAATTTATCACCTTCAAAACAATTATAAAAAGTAAAAGATTTGACAATAGAAAGTTATGTTTGTGTATGATTTGTATAGAATGGATTTCAGACTGTATAGTATTGATCATATCTTATAAAATTATATATACTACGGGTCTTAATGGCTTGAATAATTTAACCTTGTTTATTGCCCGAAGTTTCGACCGTATCGCAACAACCGTGGTCACGGGTAGACAATACGGTCAATACGGTCGAAACGTCGGGAAATAAACAAGGTATTTTTCCTTAAAATATTCACGCGATCAATGTGTACAAATCGCGAAAATTTATCAACATTTATTGATCACTAGCTGACCCGCGTAACTTCATATGCGTCAATTTTCCCCGTTTTTGCAACAAATTTCATTGCTGCTCCGCTCTTATTGGTCGTAGCCTGATGTTATATAGCCTTCCTCCCTAAATGGGCTACTCAACAAAAAAGATTTTTTCAATTCGGACCAGTAGTCCCTGAGGGACTACTGGTCCGAATTGAAAAAATATTTTTTATCGAGGAAGGCTATATATTACCGCGTTCAAACAAACAAACAAACTCTTTAGCTTTATAATATTAGTATAGATATACTTTAAACATTTCTTACAAATATACTAATTTGACTTAACACTATTATCATCATAGTTCGTAGGTGTCACTTCACCTAATTTAATTCTTCTGCTCTTTGTATACGTGACGGCATGAGCAGCTTTGTTCGCTATTTTCTTTTGTTCTGTACACTACAGAGCCAGTCTTTATTTATACTACTGTACCCTAAAAATGTCCCATAAAAAACGTTAGTTGGCACGACTAATGTCGATGTAATGAGCCTCTTATCTGACTAATTAAAAGTCGATTTGGCGCGGGCTTTCTAATGCGTACAGCGACACCTATACACAAAATGACGTACTAATAATATGACAAGCTAAGCGAATCCTTTTTACTGTATGATTAATGTTTAGAATGACAGTTGTGAGTAATTAATGATGCCGATTAGAATTGAGGGTACTTTTATTACGAAACATGTTTGTTTGTAATTACTAGTTATAGTTTCGGGTAGTTAATCGTCAGCAATCGACGGTTATTAACGATTAAATGTAGAGACTGATTTGGGAGAATTAATCATGTTGGTCGGAGTGAGCAAAAAATGTAATCATGTGTAGAGAGAGACCAATGAAGAATAAGGCCACACACGATATATACGTGCACAGTTTCTTTAGTACTCGTAGCAAATTTTTGCTTTGACTGTAGACCACCCGTATTTGAATGGTTTCTCGCTTTAAAATTAACATCCTAAATTGACATTGGTAGCCTAATGACTAAGGTATCGGTCTCGCAATCGTGAGGTCGAATTTCGATTCGTTCGAATCGAAATCGTCGGGTTCAAATCCTGGCCATTTTACTACCGACGTGAACTCACTTCTAACACAAGCCATAGATCTTAGCTGGAGGGGTTAACAGGATTGCTAGTAATGTAGGACCACAATCCTTCATTGCTAGTTATCTTTTTATTTAAAAAAAAAATGAAATCGAACTGTTGCAAGTTACACTTATAAGTACATACATAGGAGGTGGAGGTTTTGAGGACTAAAAGGATAAAACATATGTTCATGTTAGATCCCTTCGGGGTTGAAAATGAATAGCAGTTAAAATAATCAATCAAATATTAATTTTACCTCCGACTAGCTTTATCCTGAGGCTTCGCCGTTGTGGATCGGGCGATAAAAAACCTTCTTCATACTTTAAGGTTCTCCGTACCTAAGGCGGTCTAGCAGCTTCGGGAATTCAGCTTCAGCTTTATTATAGGTATATGTCCCGCGCAACTTCGTACATTTTCCCCGTTTTTGCAACATTTTTCATTACTGCTCCGCTGCTATTGGTCCTAGCGTGATGTTATATAGCCTATAGCCTTCCTCGATAAATGGGATACTTAACAAAAAAATATTTTTTCAATTCGGACTAGTAGTTCCTGAGATTATCGCGTTTAAACAAACAAACAAACTCTTCAGCTTTATAATATTAGTATAGATTAGCGTAGACTGAGGAACGGTATGGTTGTTGTAAAATCGGTAAAATGTTTTGAATCATAGATCATATCTGAAGCACTTACAAAAGTTTCTATAGATTTTGTATCTTTATGTGGGTACTGATTTACCTATGATCTTATGAATATGGCATATAGCCTATTATGTATCAACTTACCTATTACAAATGTGGTCTTTACCCTATTGTTTAAATTCGATTAATCGATACAGAATGAACCTGCCGTATCTAACCTATTTTGTCTTGGAATTTGAGGCATATTTATGTATCTTTGTGACGCACTTGTTCCCACCACAAGTATACTCCTCAAAAGAAGCCATGTTTTACTTTCTGACCAGTAATACCGCGACCGAAACAAATCGATTCACAAGATGACTTCGAGCAGTTTGTTTAGTCCATAACCCGACCGAATCTGGCCAAAAAGAGGAGTCGTGAATTGAATCCCTGTGGCATCACATCGATGTAATAATGTTGCACGATCTTATCACCTTTTTAACTTCCATTGCGCGTTTTACAGAGAAGGAAAAAAGTAGATCAGATAAACTGCCGCAATGGTTTTGATGTAAAGCTATTTCGTCGTATAGAAAATAAATTTGTTGAGTAGCGATGGAGGCACTGAAAAACGCTACCATCACGAGCGCGTCCCGTTCGAAAATGGCCGTGGTAATAGTATTTGTTTGTTGATTTTCTCTGTTTTCGGCCTGTAACTTGATTTGCTTTTTGTTTAGTTTACACAAAGGCGACTAAATTTCGTTAGTAACTTATTTCTCGGTCGTGTTTGAGAGCATCGTGATGGTTTTCGGGACAAGAGGATACACGACTCGGGCGTGCAGAATCAATTAATGACGTCATTAAAAACAAATATTGAGTTAAGATTTAGTCTCGGACGGAGTTCAAAACTGGTTGGGTATTTTAACTTTGATCAGAATGATTTAGCGGTTTGAATAGCCTTAGGTATAACATAAAAAAGTATATTGAAACATTCCGTTATAAGAACGCGTTAAAAGCTACTAAACTGTTAACAAAGTAAATGAAGAAATTTAGTTTCGATTAAACCAAATTGATCTGACGGTTCTCAGAATTTCTTTAATGAATAGAGTTATCGAAACAATTCAAATAACAAGAAACTAGTTAAATTAACAGTTGTACGTTAACGTTTATCCGAATCGAATCTTGTTTCCTTTGACCGCCAATTCTGAATAAAGTCAGTGACTCCGTGGACTTAGTCAATTAACCGTACCTTTTGTTTTGAAACAAAGCATTGGAATCGAATTTGTTCGTTTTGTTGAAAAACCAACGTAAAATCACAATCGAACAACAAAACAAGCCGCAAGAACTGGAGTGAACGTCCTAACTAATTTGTTTTAAATTGTGTCGGTGAAATGAAAAAACGAAGGAAACTAACGACAAAAATCAGGGTCCCGTCACATCCGGAGTATCGGCCCGAGTCATCGGTGACCCTAGAGAAAAAATATGTATCATTGTGATTGATTTACGAAACCACAAATGGACACAATTGGTCACCCGTTCGACACATTAGTGAAACATCCGGTTCATACCAAAACAACCCGTAATTTCACCCTCATAGAACCACTTTTGCAATCTGCCAACACAAAATTGAGTTGACAGCACTTCTTTATTACGACGCACTCTTTAATATTGTCACATTAATGGCAAATGCATCATTTTTTATCACTTTCGCATCAAAAACTAATTACTGTTATTGCAATAGCGCAAAAGCAGCGAGTGGACCGGATGTGTGTAATTTTTTCTAACGCGTCCGTTTCCGGTCATAACAAAACGTTGAATATTGAATTTTGAAAAAAAATCATATCCCCTAACTGAATTTACGCGATTCGGGCTCTAACGACAGTAAAATAACAATTACAGCGACATAGATTTTATCTATGTAATTTGGTGCGCGTACAAATTCGTGTCGGAGCACGTAATGGCCGCCGCAGTTTTATTGTGTTATTTACACAAATAAAAACGTTTATTTTTACATTTTCCCAAAATTAAATATGGGCCAATTTACTCTCAGTGCGGGAATTACGTTGTTAGTCATAATTTTATGTGATTCAGTAAAAAGTTCAGTAGCAAGGGTGTAGTATTGCCATGGTTTTTGGATTTATGCGGGTAATTCTGATTTTATGTGATGAATGGAATATTACATATAAGTTATACGGTGCAAATTATTCATCACTCAATTAAAAAAATAAAAAGGTAACGCGCGAAACAAATGTAGTCATCAGCTTTTATTACGAGTCTTAACTATTAATGTATTTAATGTAAACCGCTATACCTACCTATTTTTTAGGGTTCTGTCTGTCTATTCGGATGTTAGTAGGAGTTTATGCGTGAAAAGCATTGAAAAAACTTTTTATAATATTTTCTACTTGACACATACAACTGTATGTATCAAGTCAATCTTAATCATACCCTGGAAGCTGCAACAAAATTATGCCTTTCGCATTTTTGGTGTTCAGAGATACTTCGTACTTTTCTTGACCTAGAATCGGCAATTTTTGCAAGAAACATGCTCAAGCAAAAGATCTGAAAATATTGTGTACTAAAACATAACGAATTCTTAAAAAAGCCTCATTTCTAAAAATGAATAATTCGATAAATAGTACATACGGCACAGAACCCAGTCAGTGGTTGATTAGGTTACCGCCGCTTCAGTATTAAAGTAATTAAATGACAGTGGGATGTTGTTATAACGGCACAACACCAGTTACGTCACAACGTAGTTTATTTCGTACTAATACCTAATTGTAACTGAGTGTGTCACTTTGACATTTCGTAAACAGAGACTGTTTTGACAGTCACAGTAACAGTAGGTACATTTATAATTTAAGTAAATAATACGAAAACTTATTCGAAACTTTTGTCCGTCTATCTATTTAAAATTATATTTATAGTTTGCAATAAATGGTCTGCGACTTCTAGCAATCTCTAATTGATAATGTAAGTACATTATTAATTAGAGATTGCTCGACTGGACTACCTATAGTGTGTTTACTAATTTATTTTTTAAGTCTATTTTTTGTTAAATCGCAAATTCAATTTAGTTTCAAGTAGAAATCATTGTCTTTCGAGTCGCCGAAATTAATCTTATCACACTTGGCAGCACTAGTGAGGAGAATAGAGCTTATTTATTATATTCATGTGTTGTTACTTGCGTAATTTGTGTCGTGTAATTACTGCTGGGAGGAAATC
Source organism: Herminia tarsipennalis (assembly GCA_945859575.2). NCBI lineage: Eukaryota > Metazoa > Arthropoda > Insecta > Lepidoptera > Erebidae > Herminia > Herminia tarsipennalis. The sequence goes on along the minus strand of OX243841.2, from coordinate 19,881,964 downwards.
CTCCTTGTTTTGTAATCTGTCGTAGGTACCTACACAAAATATCGAGAGTACAGAAGACGCACACATAGACATCGCACAAGGATGGCACATGACTTAACCCATTATTGTCATTGTATAATTAATATATGCAAAAAAGTAGGTCCTATAAAAACAAAATCGTTTATGTGGCCTCAAGATAATAAAGCCTAGTTACCTTTGTGGTCGTCTATTGTGTATTTTGTATGTAATCAGGGCACGCCAAAGACCATAAAACAAGGGGCACGGCTTTGATTCCTGTCCATGAGACAGACATTTAAGCGGGCCGGCATCATTTGGCACAGGCCGGGCGAAAATCGAATGACATGATACCCGCTACAATATCGGCACTTATTTTTGAAGCCGAACATATTATTATGTAGAAGTTGGTTCGGGTCAGCTTTATTGTTCATCAAATACCGCTTGTGTGTAGCCTCCATGAACAATGTCTTTGCGTGTGTCACGGACACAAAGTACACCCAGACTCGGAACAACCATTTGTGGATCACACAAAGTGGTGTCCTGTGTGGGAATCGAACCCACGACCTCTCGCGTAGAAGTCGACACACTCCCGCGCCACCAAGGCAGTCAAATTATATTGTCTTCTATACTCTCCTTACTTTGTGGTACGTATGTAATGCGCAATCAGTTTCTAATGCCTGTTTATCTAACGTTATTACAATGATTGTGTTTCATTATAATACGTTTATATCTGAATACGAACACTGTATTGCAATAAAAAACGTTAAGTACAAAGTAATTTGTATATTTTTTAATAGTGCCTACTATTGTATGTAATGTGGGGTAGCTACCTAGCTATAGTTATCCTCTCTAACTATATCTCCTATAGTTATAATACGTTTGGCAAAGGTTGTTTGTGGTAGACATTATTGTCAATGTCTAATTAATACATGCAAAAAAGTAGGTCCTATAAAAATAAAATAGTTTATGTGGCCTCAAGATAATAAAGCCTAGTTATACCTTTGTGGTCGTCTATTGTGTATTTTTTTATAAAACTTACTGATAGGAAACAAGTGTATGATCCGCCCGATGGTATGCAGTTGTAAAAGCCTATACTGGGGTCGCCTCTGTAAAACCTTTTAAGTATTTTCTTGAAGAATTCTATGCTGAAGTTTTTTGTAAATAACCCCAGCTTCCAGTGGTGTTCTTCTTCTCACTCATTTAGGAATATAAGGAAATTATGGAAGGAAAAGTGATGTATTTTTTCCTATTCTAATTTTAAGATATTTTTTAAAAGATTTAAGTGACCAAGGTACAGTGCTTCTACTACAATATTATAGCCTAAGTAAAACAATAATAAACAGTCACGGCATTTTCCTTATGAGCTCTATGTCGTTTATCGCGCTAAATCTTAAAAAAATAACTTTTGTAAAGATTTAACTTTCTGATGTTTAGTAACTACTGTTAAGTTGTATAGAATTCCGCTTTGGTTGAATAGTTTCGTTTTGCTATCACTAAGTAAGAATATTCTTAAAACCATAATAACAAACAAAATATTAGAATAATTCTTAGGCAACAGTTTCATAGTAGCTCCCTTGTAGCTACTGTTAAATTGAAGCTTTGTGCAAAATAATGAAACATTAGAGACGCATCAAGTTCTACGCAAAGTGAAATGCAATTCACAAAAACAACTATAAATAATATCAACATGATGAGGTAAAAATCGTGTCTCAAGTTTCACACAACGCAAATAACAATCTAAATCACCTAAGCGGTGTAGTTTACTTTCTACGACAATTTTCGTTGAAACATTCTCCTTTGTTTGAATTTAAAATTATGTTAAATATTATTATGTTAGAATAACAATCCGTAAAGCGATTTCATATATAATTGTACACGGAACAGAGCAATAGAAGTCACCGGATTGCACCAAATGTCATTTTAATAGTTTTAATTACGGTTCGGTGGGAGTCTAATTGTGTATGCGCTCGGCTGCTGATTACTGTACTACTTTAATCTCGCGATAATATTACTTCGTGGAAAATTTTCTACATAAAGCATGTTATTATTTTTGTATTTAAAGCCTATAACTAATTCCTAGAAATTAAATATGTATTAAGCTTTGCAAAAGTTACTTGACTAAAAACTAACGAACTGTGTACAAGCGCAAAATAGTCTCTTTATTTTCTCAATCTCCTATCTACACCCCTCCGGACGGAGGGATGTAGATAATGGAATGGTTTGAAATATCCAGGACGACCGAATTAATCGCATGACCGACGGCTTCGTAAGCTGATTTCTAGACATGACAGTGCCCTTCATACATGCCATTACCCACAAGAAGTCTAAGATTAAAACCTGGTTTAACAATGGGATTGATCAGAGGAATTTCTTAATCTATAAATTAATCGACAAAGTTAAGCATATCAGCGTAATTCAACACATGAGCTATAAAGCTGGACGTAGATACTGTATTATAAAACCTATCAATAAAATGTATTCCTCTGCAAGAATTTATTTGACTGTCAAAGTTATGCCGCTAACTAAGTTGCAGCATGTTGCAGTACCTATGGAGATCGGTTTATAGCTTTACTCGCAATTAGTTCAAAGACGCCGGCACTCAGATAAATAGTACTTCCAGCAGCTATATAAAGCTTTCATAGCTTCTAATTGGATACCTAATATGGACTCTTAATATGTCCTGTAAGGATGAGGGAATAATTCAGAATGTTATTCGAAATATTTTTAATGTAATTACATAGGCACTTATATATTTTATTAAGTACCTACCAGTTTGTATTATATAATTATACTATGTATTAATAATCGAGAAATCGTGAAAATAAAATCTTTGTACAAACTTTCTTTTATAAATTCCTTGTACACTGCTTAAACATACTTAATAGCTCTTGCTTAGAGTACGTAATGGATACAAAATAATCTCTCACAAGCTCAATTCATCCATTAACTTGCAGCATACTTAATTACAACGCTAGTGGGCCACAGTTAGGCTTTTGACACGGCAGACAAACGCATATATCGTGACTTTGGCCAGTAAAGTCAGTTTGTTGATAAAGTCAATTAGCGGTATCGAAGTAGGGACCCGTATCAAGTGATTCAGCCCACCGTCGCGGCATCGACGGTATCACTGCGCCGCCATTGGCCGGGCGTGCCCAAGGGGAGTGGTCTCAGCCCGCTACTTTTTGTTATACTTTTTCGAGCGGTGCGTAGGCGACCGTAGCCGGCTTTATTCTCTACCAGTCGATTGAAGGCGTTGGTGTGTTATAGTTTATTACTTTGTTGTCGTTTGAGACGTCACAGGGTATCATGTAAATTGTGGCCTTTATTGACGGCAATTTATTCGTGTTCACTAACTTTCGTCTCGTGCTTAATAAGGACATTATTTCGGAGTACATCTATCTAATTTGAGTGTGGTAAGTGTTTTTAATTATATTTATTGCACTGCTTTAGTTATTTTTTTAATAATGTAGTGACCCAATATTTTGTCAATACGAACTGTTTTAGTATTTATTGTTAAGTTATAATAACTTTACAATTATGATATAATTATACCTAATGTTTTTGACTTTGTCAATATATTGGTAAATTAATTAATTTAAATTAAATCTGTTTTGCTAATAAAATTTAATATTAAAATGAATATATAATATGTTTCGATAATAAAATAAAACATTAAAAATAATAATTTATACTAAGTTATTTTCAGTAGACCTAAACAATATACGTATTTCAAAAATATAATTTAGTGCTCATAACTGAGTACATACACGAGTTGCGTAGGTAGGTACTCAAGTAATTTTCTTCTTAATTGTAATATTTAACACTAAACCACCAATTAAAATAATGATATTACTTTAAAACTAGGACCGGGTTCTATTAATCAAAACCCACAGGTTTATTTGACGTCTCGCTTCATATTTTTGGGAGTCAAAAAAGGCATAATGCCTGATATTTTAAAGGCATTTGCATAATTAGGTGAATTTTATTGCTTTATTGAATTAGGGCCGATGTCAGGCTCAAAATTGAAATCAGCAGGGGTTCTTGTGTTGTTAATTTTGTTTATGGCTTGTATTATGGTCAGCTTTGAATGTTATTCCCATATCTCAAGCTCTATAAAAGTTGTTAGATATTGTAAAGATGGACAACAATAGCGTATTTATGTTATTGATCTTGATTTTATTAGGCTCCACGACGGAATGTGTGGGTCACATTATTTTTTTTATACGCTTGAACTTGTGGCGTGTCGTTTTTATTGCTATCGTGTTTGTGGGCAAATCGTGATCATAATTTGTCTAATTTACATGTATGTTAATTATAAACCTATAAAACCTATTTTTAATTGATATTAAATTTGTAATAAAAATGTTTTAGTGACATTTTTGCCGACGGGCGGCAAGTTATATGCAAATAAAATTTTATTTTACCTTTATATTAAGTAAAATTTAGTGCCTTTAATAGTGACTAGGATCATAAAACTGGCTAGCCAAAAAACGTTATTCATTGCTGTAAATACATTCCTACAGATTTGTTAAAATATGGTTCGTATATTATTTTCACTTTAATAATACAAATATTTATGTTTAATATTTCAAGTTAATATTAAATTATATAGGTACTTATTAGTCTTAAGATTAGACTTATCTCAATTACGAACCAAATCAGAGTCTAACATTCGTATGAAATAACTACTTTAATATTACAATGACTTCAAATACTTACCAGATTTCGGTACATGCAAGAAATACGTATTTACTTGTTTATTTTAATTTTTAATTGAATTATAATTAATTTTGCCTTAGGTACAATTATTCAAATATAATTCAATTTTATATTACTTGTTATGATAGTAATTAACGTTTCTTAGAAGTAACATTTATCACTTTAAATGATTTGTGGCTAGCTAGCTCGCACGTAGACGTTAGATATCTTTATTATCCTTTCAATTGATCTCACGTCTTCATTGCTGCAATGTTCACTAAATTGAGTTCTCACATCACAATGGGCTTTAGAAAGACTGATTTCAACCGCTTTTTTTTTCAAAGGGTTGGCCGATCTCATTTGATTAACATGACCAGTTATAAAGAACCACTCCGCTTCTTCTATCGTAGAAAAAAATATCCCAATATAAGGTTCGCGATCGAAGGTCAGAGATCTTCATAGAGCAGTCGACACAAAACCTTCGTGATGACTTGCGGATGCCTCCGGAACGCGAGCAACATTGTTGATTGTATTAGACTTAATTAGATCTTAATTAACATTCTGGTTTCTCATTACACGCTACTCGATGCTACTAGCCGCGTTCGTAATAGGAATGTCCATTTACATCCATACCGCTTGTATCTTGATTATTTTTTTAATGTTCACATTATTAAAATTGAAGATTCTCCGTTGTTCGTTATGGGGTGATGAAATTGAATCGGATGTTATTGAGATTATGATTACGATAAATAATATTAGCTTTGTGAATGTTATTGCAGTGCAGACGATTTTTTACCCGACTTCATTGTGGAAACAAATTATGTAGAAATCTACATAATTCCAAATGGTAATAGAAATGATGTATCCAATAATGGAAAAAAAACTATGTGATGCCTTTAATGGAGTAGAAACAAAAGAATTCCTTGTTGTAGCGATCAAATAAATCATAATCGAATAGAAATATCTAATCAATTATATAGGTACATAACTGCTAATAACGACAAGGGTTCATTTTGAATTACTAACATTGAGAATGATACGTCGAAGGAATTTGAAGTAATATAATAGCGTGACGATGTCAGGGTTATCAGGTAGCAGACAGACATCAGTCAGGGGACGGATGAGTCAGGCACTTGCAGCTCTTATCTTGAGCTCAGCGATATAATCCGAGACACCATTAACACTCTACTCAGACTTAATGGACAAAAACGCTTTAATCCTTCAATTCTTAGAGCTGGCGATAAAGTGCAAAATAAAGATTCTGAAGTTTGGATAAATATTTTGTCTGTTTACCCTGTCAAAAAAAAGGCTGAAGAAATTGGCATGAGAACAAAAGGGTGCCAACCAGGATGCAACTTTAGAGTAATGACATATAATTATTAGAAATGTATTGTTTGTAGGTACAAAGTATTTCAACGAAAAATGTAGGCGTTACTTTATACATTTTAATTGAGAACATGTATAAACGAGAGATAGTGATAGAGAGGTATGACCTTTTAGGTATTTTTATAGTAGGTATAAATATACAGGGTGTTAAAAAATTAACTGCAAGCATTTCGTGTACGTGATAGGTATCGAATAACTATCAAAGAAATGTGATAGGAAAATTAGAATCAGCTGATTTTTGAGAATATAAGAGTAAAGAAAATAGCGCATAACTTTAAACCAAATTGTTAAATGCGATTTTTGTTTACGTAATTATTTTTTAAATAGCACTTGGCACCGCTGGTTAAAATTCTTGCAGTTTTTTTTAACACCTTATATACCTAACACAGTATACACTACTAAAGCAGTTGTAACTAAAATTTAAGCATTATTTTTACAATAGCTCGTTTATTGTAGACAGTAGAAAAAGTAATCCTGTAGGCGCCTCTTCGTTCATATCTCTGTTAATCCTATTATATTATAATTCTTTCACTCTACAATGAATAAACGAAATGTTATCAAACTTGAATATATTAAAGGCAGTATTAGCTTATCGCTGGATCAACGCAACAAAATTATTCTTTTGTATTACATTATTCGTTTTTGTATTTATGTTTTTGTATTCTGCGAAACATTTATGTCGTAGAAGGAAACAGGAAATAAAGGCTAATTGTATAATTGAATTAATAGGTGTGGGTCAATGTGGTCATATAATGGTGACCTGCGTCTCTGTCATATCATTACTTATGAATTTTATTGATATGATCGCATGGACGTTTCCGACGCTATGTTTGTTTTTATAAAAGACTTCATTAAATATATTATAACCAATTTGTAGTACCTATTTAAATATCTGCAATGCTATATTTTTTAGACAGGTGTCGCTTTTAATACTTACCTATATTTTTGAGAATTCAGATTGGATATCGTTAGTATGTGATATCTCGATTAGTTTTCCATTGAAAATTACAGTTATACAGTTATTTTCAGGACTTTGTAATCGATTTAAGTTAAAATGATTTTAATTAAATTTCTGGCAAATGTCTATGATGGTGCCAATGCATTTTGTAATTATGACTGTCTAGGAAATATAAAAGTAGGAGGAGTCTATTAGATATTTATTTACATACTATTTTCAGTTAATGGTACTTTAAGCTACATTTTCTCATAAGGATGTTTGGTGTACTTTAAACAAAATGCAAATTATTTACGAATTCACCCAAAAATGAATTTGGCCTGGGTGAAATACTTCATAAAAGTGACTAATGCATTCCACCCACGCCACGCCAATCTATTTGTAGTTTAATTTTTATAAAAATCTACGCCAGATCCATATAAACTTTATACTGTAGGCGTTAGTAGGATAAATACACTTGTCATTTATATAGGTTACCTACTTTTTGAATCTACAGCTACAAAACAAAACCAATGAAATATTTAAAATTGAAAGAAATCACTTTCTAGACACGAAAACACGTTATCGTTTCGCAATTTTAAACCTAACTGCAGAACGCAACGACCGCGACGTTGCAGCGAAGGGACAGGGAGAGCGTATGACGTATAAGAAGTGCTGCAACATTGCAATACATGTGACACATAGTGACACTATGATTCTATGAGTAGTGGCTATTGTCTCCCCCCTGGTAAACTCTCTCGGACTCCCCCTACTTTTAATTTCCTTGGTAACTGTGGTGGTTCTTAACACATCGTTCTTGGAGTTCTCGATCTTAAATGATTTTCAGTGTCGTCAAATCAGTATTAGACATTGATTCGATTATTCCTTCACAATTTTGTATGACTACATGAGAGTATCTACCATTTTATATCTGCTACTATTATTTTTAGTTTTAAATTAATCGTTGTAAATTATTTCATTGATTGATTAGTTCATTCGTAGCTTCACACCGTAGGTAGTTGTTAGCTGTTGAAGGGATCAATATATCAAATTAATGTATATATACTGTGTCGTTACATCGCCAATACATTATATTTATGCGTAAATTATTTTTTAGCTACATGCATCGATTAATGCACATCCACATTAAGCAACGAACTCAGGCGCAGCCTTTCAATATTTACTATTTCAAAAGCATGTTCGTTTATGGTACTAAACATCGATATAACATTTTTTACAGACAATTTAACGATCAATGTTATCCAGTAGTGTGTTAAATTATTGCGATCTTTGTTGATATTTATTGCGACTGAATTAATTGAGACAGTATATCGTCTTGGAGAACTCCTTGAAGCTATCTTATTAAAGTATCTATGAATAATTCGCAGATAGATACGCACTTTTTTGCTTAAATGGTTGTAATATTAAGATTGCGATGAAACTTGAAAGTATCTATTTTATGTCCTTTGTCAAACTCCAAGGTATTTTATTACTTAATGTAATTAAAATTGAGCCAAACAGAGGCAGAATCAGAGTTACTTTCTATCAGAGATGTTATAGAGCTTCGACTCCAACTCCGAAAGGTCGGAACTTCCGATTGATTTTACACCTCCGACTCCGATTTCGCCTTCGACACTTTAAAATCGGTGGTTTTTATCGGAGATCTAACCCCCGTATTTATAAACGAGTAATAGCAGTTACTTTAGTAAAAGTAATTACTTAAGTAACAGTTTCTATTTTATAGTCAAGAAAATGAGTGAAGTAAGAAACGTCAAACGTTAGAATACTTAGCCAAGCAATAGTCACCAATATCGTTACTTGAGTAATAGCTTTAATTAAGAATTTTATGTAGAGGTTATTTTTCTTAACAGATATTTTAAAAATATGGAAGGTTTGGAAAATAAAAACAATTTATTTGGCGCTATGCCAGCCAGTCGGTAAATAATACAATAATAATAATAATAAACCATTTATTTTAGGCATCAATGTCCCACAGAAATCTATACCTTACCGTCTAACATATTTACAATAAAACATTATGTAAAATGCTAGTAAAAGTAAATACAACTTAAAACCTTTATATATTAAAACTATATCAGTAGGTACGATTCACTCCCTCATAAGTACCATGCGTCGCGACCTAGAATCTACAGCCCCGTCTTGTAGCGGAACTTCTGGCGCATGTACGCGAGCGCAGATTCCTCTTAACTTAGCTTTGCCGCAGCGGTTCTTGGCGGTTGGCTGTCGGCGCTTCTTTCCTTGCACACTCACAAAACCATCTTCTGTATCTTCTTTATTTCTGTTCGTTGTCCTATCCGGGTAATGCTTGACAGGGGCTTCTGGCTACACCAACAAAATCTATTGATTGTGGTACTTGAGATTTCACCGGGACAAGCAATGCAGTCGACACAACGGGGAGGCTGGCCGCGGTGGCAGGCTTGCGGGCTTACAACCATTAAAAATTATACCGTTGTTATATAAATTTAACTTTTGCCCGTATTTAACCAGCAAATCTTCCTTTAAATAAAACAGTAAAACACAGGTGATATCTTCAGTGACATTTCTTGGGTGACATCAAGCGAGTTTTATGATGCTAAATTAAAAATAAGTTCATCAAAAATACTTTAAATACGTGTGACGGTCTATTTCATTTGGTAGCATTACTATTCAATTATGTTGCATTTCGTTACATTCAGAATACTAAAATTAAAGAATATTGATAAAATCAAAATTTGGTCTGATTAATTTCTGTGTTATTATTTTTTAAAGTTTTAAAATTTGTAGCTATTTTAGTTTGTCGTAATATATTTTTGGCTCTCTATTTTGCAAATTTAATAATATCTTGTTTATGTAATGGAACGTTTTTTGCGGCTCACCGGTTGCTAAGTAATAAGTAATACTTGGTTAGTTTGCTCAAGTAAGCAAAGAATATTACTTGTCTATAAAATAGATTTTTCTAAGTAATTACTTTAAGAACTAGCCATGTCTCAATGAAGTAATTGCTAAGTAATAAGTAATGACTCGTTTATAAATACGGGTGTAAGTGTACTTATTTTAAGACTCCGATTCCGAATTCGGTTCCGATAAAATCGCCTTCATAACATCCCTACTTTCGATAGCTTCTCCAACTTTTTAGTGGTATCTTCTTATTGGGTCTGATCGATTAAGAATCGATAAGCTAAGTTGAGAAAAATACCGAAACAGTTCGTCAAATGATATTCTTCATTCGACTTATCGCTGTTAATTGTGTTGAACTATTTCAAAAGAACTAGAAACAAATCCGATTTTAATAACAGCCGTTTGCAATAATCTATTTTTCGCTGGTAACACTACTAGAGATATAATATTGGCTTAAGCTAGCTTATTTCAATATATATTTCTAGTAGCCAAATCGATCAATTGATAGAAAATTAAACACGGCCGTTAGTCGTAAATAATGAAGGTTCATTGCAGTACAAAGTTAGGTATGTTTATAAATTAATCAGTAGATAGTACCTAGTAGACACTGTATTTCTTTATAAGATAAAAGTCATTTTGCTTGGTTTAAAAAACTAATATAGGCACCCTGGTACATACTACTCAGGGTTTCTTCTTGTGTCCGTTTTTACGCATAGGTACCTAAGTAGTACTTTTCATTGCTACATCTCATTGCATTGTCAATGTTACTCCATGAACTTAATCAGTTATTTTGAAATTGTTGTAGTACTTACTATTTTGTAATGAATATTCTCTAGCTGGGTCTAGGGTCTGATATGTAGATTCGAATGACGTTATTGCGACGCACGCTATTTCGAAAATCTTCACGAGTGGTACGCCAGTTCGAAAACACATTAAATCGAAAGCCGCTATATCGAATGACGTTGTGGCGACGCACGCTATTTCGAAAATCTTTATGAGTGGTACGCTAGTGCGAAAGTGTTAATATCGAAATCAACTGTTGAGGATAGCATATATTCGAATCTGAATTTGTCTGGGTATTGAACTCGCGACCCAGTGATTGTCAAGAGCTACCTACCTACGCTACGAAAGAAGCGAAGGTAGGAAGAAGTAGTAGCTCGATTTTTTTATCCAGATGTTGGCCATCACCGGCGCCACGGGGCTGCCCAAGGCCACTTCGTCGATCTGGAGGTAGTGTTGTCCCTGGTAGATGAAGAAGGCTACCCGTGACCACGGCCGTTGCAATACGGCCGAAACGGTGAGAAATAAACAAGGTTTTTTTTAAATCTCTATTTTGTTTGGAGGCTTTTGTCCTGTTGGATATGCAAGCCTCATCGTGCCCTGGTCAGATGTATCACAACACAATACAACAAGTAATCTATTTAATTTAAAATTACAATATTGATATTTTTTTCAGCTTCACCTGATGGCTTCATTAATACATTTAAAAAGGCACCGTATCCATTCTGATAATATTAATTATCTATTTTGTACATAGCTGATGTATTAGATATGGAGTCCAAAAATAAAATAATTATTTAAGACCCGTAGTATATATAATTTCATAATTATATGGAATTCAAAATATGGTCTTAATCGCGTGAATAATTTAAGGTAAAATACCTTGTTTATTTCTCACCGTTTCGGCCGTATTGCAACGGCCGTGGTCACGGGTAGTCTTCTTCATCTACCAGGGACAACACTACCTCCAGATCGATGAAGTGGCCATGGGCAGCCCCGTGGCGCCGGTGATGGCCAACATCGGGATAAAAAAATAGAGCTACTACTTCTTCCTACCTTCGCTTCTTTCGTAGCGTAGGTAGGTAGCTCTTGACAATCACTGGGTCGCGAGTTCAATACCCAGACAAATTCAGATTCGAATATATGCTATCCTCAACAGTTGATTTCGATATTAACACTTTCGCACTAGTGTACCACTCATAAAGATTTTCGAAATAGCGTGCGTCGCCACAACGTCATTCGATATAGTGGCTTTCGATTTAATGTGTTTTCGAACTGGCGTACCACTCGTGAAGATTTTCGAAATAGCGTGCGTCGCAATAACGTCATTCGAATCTACATATCAGACCCCTGGGTCTATTATTGGCTCTTGTTGTATTGTTGAGTAAACCGCAACAAGAGCCATTACGTTAAATGAAAGTTTTATGCCAAAATTAGTGAGAAAAAGTCAATATTTGTTTGCAGTCGGAGGCAAATGAACTCGGCCCCGCTAGTTGGTGTACAAAAACCATGCTTTAACAATGTGTTGATTACTCGGTCGACAGAACCAATCAGCTGATAATATTCGTCAATATTCAGCGAGAGATCGTTGGACCGTTCAAATTTACGTCTTGATTGCTTTATTTAATTTGCTCAAGTATTTTTTATGAGACGCTAAGAGGAAACGCTTGACCGTAACGACCAGTTAATTTGTTTTTTTCAGTTTGTTCACGAATTTCACTACAGTTTTCTATATATTTGTGAAATGTAATTGCAATTTTTGTAGTGCCGCTCGAGATTCTCGGTATCCATGAATATAATTAACGGTTTTAGAACGTAGTCTAATAATATTGAGACTTGATTGGTGAAAAAAGTTGTCATGATATGTAGGTAGGTACTTTTTGTTGTAAGTAAATAGTTATTGGAGCGAAAAAACTAATTACCTTCAGCTTGCACATGGCTGCAGTTGAAATGTGCCGCTTTTTGTCACAAGAGCTTAATATAAATAATTGCGAGTAGATACAGATTTTTTTGCAATCTTTTCCTAGAAGATATATTGCAACTGCAACCCAAACAATGGACTCCATCTTGTTAAACGACTACCCCTTAAAATGTAATGTTATTACACGACTGCCCTTACAATATTAATGTGTAGTAGTAGGTATGTAGGTACGTCTGTGAGTTCCTTTATTCCACCGCAATTTCTAAACGCTTCAACGGATTTATATGATTGGGCTATTGTTACAATCGTTTAATGAGTCCGGGTAATATAAATAGGTATTTTTACAAAAGTCACATAATATGATTTACTTTTCACTTTTAATGTCGTAATTTTTAAAGCATGTTTTTTTTATACATAGAAATAGAGCAGAAATTCGTCTCAGGCGGGACTCGAACCGGCCCTAAGTCGTTACCAACTCCGGCTCCACACAGTAGGCACGCATCCAGAACTTTGTTCAGGGGGGGGGGGGGGGGGCAACATATAAACCCAACCGGCCATTTGATTCAACACCGGTACAGTGTCAAAATTCCCCAAAAAGAAGGTCTTTCAGTCGAGACTGGGGAGTGGGCATTGCCCCTGATGCCCCTTCCCCCCTGGACCCTCTGCCACATAGACACGCTTGATAAAGTCGATTTTATTCTGATTCGGGTCAGTAATTTCGAAATAAGCCAAATTAATGTTATTTTATTTGGGGAGTTTACAGCTATAGTACAACTAGTTTCGTAAAATACATTAATAAATGCCAATAATAAACATTTTATTCAAAAAGCTATAAGTATAATAGTACCTACATTTATAACATTTATGTTAGTTACAAAAAGATAGGCGTGTTTTATTAAATTTTTAATTACCTATGTTCTTGTATTTGCGCTTGATTCGCTATAACTATTTTCTCAGTATATTATGACTTCACAAAAACGCTAAAACACGTGTTCATTAACTAAACCAATTAGCACAAAATTAAATTGCAAGGAAGTTTTATTATTTACAATTACTTTTTCAAAAGTTTTCTCCGTCATTCAGCGTGGTTTTTTGACAGCAAACAATTTTAAAAGTTCCCAACGCGATTTATAAATGTCATTTTAGATTACTTGTTGTCAGTATCTTTGAATGCAATAGTTTGTTCTGGATATTGATGATTAAATTAGTCAATAGTTACAACAGCCTATACAATAGCTTAACCTTAGAAAAAACTTAAATGAAAATTTCAAAATCATAATCTATAGACAGTTACTTACTACAATAAGATAATAAATAAATATAATGGGAAAACTCACACATCACAGACAATCGGATCTTAAACAAGGCATAGTCTGAACTCTGGATTAGGTATGGCAAGCAGACAGCCTACGGATAAAAATCATTAACATATTTCTAATTAAATACATTCATCTATACTTATATTATAAAGCTGAAGAGTTTGTTTGTCTGAACGCGGTAATCATAGGAACTACTGGACCGAATTGCAAAAAAAATCTGTTAGATAGCTAATTTATCGAGGAAGGCTATAGGCTATATAACATCACGCTACGACCAATAAGAGCGGAGCAGCAATGAAAAATGTTGCAAAAACGGGGAAAATTTACGCAGATGAAGTTGCGCGGGTCAGCTAGTTTTATATATGAATTTAACCCAGACACACAACAAACAGTTGTCCCCATCATTACACAAAAATTTATCCTGGGTGGAAATCGACCTAGCTCTGGTTTCGCAGTCTGGGTCACTAACCACTAGACTAACAAGCCAGTGAAATAAAATGGACCACTAAAACAAAGGAAAACCTTGATAATGCGCAGTAAATACACAGAATATCGAGAGTACAGAAGACAACCTATATAGAATAAGCTCTTGATGCACGCACACATATACATCACACACGAACGCAGCATCGGGGCACGCCTTTCGAACAAAATGCTGTAAAATGTAGTGTAAATGTAGTCTTCGATTCATGTTCATGATTGCATGAACGATGTCTATTGCTCGAATGAAGTATAGTTACGGAATGAAAATGTTCGTCAGTTTTCAAATAAGTACAATCATTTAACGCTTTGCAAGCGCAAGTTACCTTTTCAAACTATTTATCACACCAGACAGCTTTATACTTTTGTGTTGTAAATTATGCTTAACTGTTTGACAACAGAGTTTAAATTCATTCAAACCAATATTCTTTAACTATGAATAGTTGAACTAAAACCTATTTATTAGTTTGACAATATTGACATGTTGGTGTTACTGCTCTTTGATCCGGTTCAAGCAAAAGTGGAATAAGTGACGCACATTTTCATTCCGCGACAGTACGTTGCAGGTTGTTTTCTGTACTCTCGGTATTCTGTGGTAGATCGCGATTATCGGCGCGTGCGACAGATGCGCCAGCGCAGGTGTCGCGTCACGGTCCGCAGCAACCCGCAGAGTGACCACTTCCACGATACCGATACAACTAATCGATTGTGAACTATACCTAATTTTATCGACTATTGTAGAATAGTACGACTAATGAAATTATAAATACTAACGTAGTTTGTTGACTTGTCAATTTCAAAATCCAATTTTTAATAGTTAAGTTTAATTAGTTAAGTCTTGCGTATAATAAAAGAGAAAAAAAAAATAGTGTTACATATTAATTCGTTTATAACTAACAAATATGCTTCATTGATCAATAAATCATATTTTTAAAAATGCATGTCGGACCATGCTCAGTGTAGGGTTCCGCAGCTGTTACTACAAATAAATGCACTACACATGAAAATATACGATCTGAAAGAGTGCACCAGCAAAAGAGCGTATCTACATGGCACTTACGTCCTTTTTTGATAAGCGCAGTTTTTTGGCAATAGCAGTATATCCTCATTTTAGTAGAAAGTATTTTATTAATTTAACCTTTGTAATTATTTTTCATATTTTTTGGCCATACGATTCAAACGAGAAAGGTACACAATTTTTGCAACTTTGGAGTAATTATTTAAAAAAATATTTACTTTATCAAAAATGTTTCTTAGAAACCTTGACCTGACTTTTTAAATGATTATCGTCCCCATCTGCCGCTATCGGTCCACTGTTGGGGATAGGTCTCTTCCATTTTTCGCCACGATATCTAGTTCATTACCCAGTCCATTCCAGCGACTTTCTTTCTTTGCATGTATAATTTTGGTAAAAAGATAATTAAAAAATTGTGGCATTAATACCTCAGGTTTGACGACATGTCAGTCTATCTTTTTGCCTAAGAAGACGCCAATTTATTGCGAAGTGGCGTGAGTAATCTTCGCTGAACAATGGAATAAAATTGCTATAAGTCTCAATCAATGTTGCATGATAGATGACGGAAATTTAACTTAGACTAATACATAGTATGACATTCTGATTGCAATTTATTGCGTAGTACCCGTGAGAAAGTCTAGCGTATTATAGGTGCCTACAGCATAATCTAAAATAACAATTACATAATCCAATTAACAGATAATTAGTTTTAGTTTAGAGCCATTCTTAAGCTATTACAATCTTATCGACTATAATCTCCTTTGTCAATACAGGGTAAACTGTCTCAATGATTTCTAGAACTTGTAGTTTCGAAGAATTTGAATTTGTATTTCGTCTTTTGGTCGTTGGGGTTACAAGAATCGGGGTTATAGTAATTGTTAAGCCAATATCTTAGGCGTATAATACCCATAAGTAGGAGGAATTTTGCAGTTTCTTCTATGTGTGAAGTCCCACGCGATTACTAATTGACCAATAAATGATGCTGGTTTTTTTCTAATTAAATAAAAATATAATAATATCTTGGGATAACTCACACAACGCCATCTCATCCTAAACTAAGCAGAGCTTGTACTATGGCAACCAGACAACTGATAAACATGCTTATATATTTTTAAATACATACATATTATAGATAAATAATACCCAGACACACAATAAACCATCGTGCTTATCACACAAAGTTTTATCCTGGATGAGAAATCACGACCTCCGATTTAGCACCACTAGACCAACAGGGCAAAAAATGAGAACTGAGACCTTCATACCCCATGTGAAAGCTAGTAATAGCTAAACGGAGAGTACTACGTATATCGTTACTCGTAATGACTACAGGCCGGTCTTAGCTCTAGTAACAAAATTGTCATAATGTGACATCGATATATAGGAAACGGTTCAGGCTTTCTACCTATCAACGGTTATCAAAACGCTCAAATGATATTAACAGACAGTTAACGGTAGATAAATTGTTGAGATCGCCCGTAAGTATCGCACCGAATTCGTATTGTACCTACTAGTAAGGAAAATCACGTACGACCATGTAATTAAATAACAAGCTTATTTTTGGGAACACGTTCTTTCATGCAAGCCTTGTCTTGACAATTACCAAAACAACAAAAAGAAATTAGAAAAATAGGTGCATCCGTTCTGATTTAATGCGCTTACATGTATTCGGCAATTGATTTTTATTTATATAGATACTCGTAACTACATTTATCGTATTCACAACGAGTATTTGTGCAAAAAGTCAGACCATAGCTTTAATCATTTTTTCAACCAATTTATTGGTATTCAATAATGAACTAAATAGCAATAAAGATAGTGTGCACAATCCATTGATGGGACGCATCATTGAAACTTAATTAAACACTAGTTTAATTGGGTCTTCTAGTTGATTAACTGTGTTAATTGTTTCTTGAATAAAACGAATCGCTGTGTCGACCGGTAGAAAAATGTGCAGCGATTAGTCACTGGCGGTATTATACGAGTACTTGTGTTTTTTTCTGCTCTAAGATCGTATTATTGGTATTATGTGCCACAGCCTATTAAATGGAACTAATCAGTTAAATGAAAGTGGAGCATTGACTCACTAAATAGCTGAGAGAAACTACGCAGTGTAGTAATTTATTGTTGATTAATAAACCATGCAGTTTTAAATCTCTTTTTCTGTGAGATCAAGAAAATATTTGGTAACATTCAATTTTGATCAAAAAACAAATCAGATTTAGAGTAAGAAATCAAATTCAAATTACCCAATTATTATGAAGTTGAGTCACATATAAGACAAATTAGAAATAAGTTGGAACTTAGAAGTACAATACCACATTGTGCAAACGGTCAGCACCGGTCAAAACCATCGGTTAGAACTCTACCTTTAACACCTGGAGGCCTACTCTATTTCAACGAAAAACAAAGTTTCTATAGAATATTCGTAGCTTTCCTACCCCAATTCTATTGGTTCACGAATTTCATTGAAACGAAAATTGTTTGACATATAAATTCTCTAAGCCTACTCTAATTCCTTATGCACCGAACGAAATTTAGAATTTGACAGGTGAATTATTCGGAATTATAACCTAAAATTGACGAAACCAAAAGTGCTACCGTTTGATTTTCGTCGTGGTACATTTTTATTAAGAATTATGTTAAAAGCAATTATTATGGCTGAAGATTATTTTTAATTGAAGCTGCTCAGCCTAAAGAACGCTCATTGCGTAGAAGAAACCGCCATCGCTTCGGCAATTAATTATATATTGACATAATTTCCTGCCTAGATTTTGTAGGAAATTACAGACTAATTTCCGACTTTGACTTTGTAAGACTCAGTCAAGAAAAGAGTGAGAAAAGAAATAATAATTCTTTGATTTCTTCTCTTTTGAAGACACTCAGTCAAAAGTGAAGAAATCAAATAAATATTAATAATCAATTCCTGCGAGCTAGATTTTTGTGCTCATCAAATAAATTGAGAAGTGCCTCGATGAGCTCGGAAGTTGCGAATCCCATTTATAGAGTCATTTTGATCCTAAAATGATAACATTTTGAAGTTAACTGTCACTACAATTAACAACCGACCTAATTCTGTATCTGCTTATACGCAATGAGTAGGTACTTGCTACTTACCTGTAAATTGGTAGATTAAAAGCGATATTAAGTAGATATCTATTAGTCATTTAAGCATTACCCCTACGGAAGATGGTAGCTAACCCTAAGAGTAGACTAGATAAATCTGACACTGACGATTGGGAACAATCAACTATATAATATAATGATTGTGATGTTAGTATTTACAGCAGGTTCAGTGTTGAATTTTGAGCTAGGCACCTACTTAGTTATGTAAAACATAACTAAGTAGGTACTATCTAAAGTGCCTAGCTCATATAAATAAAGTGAGAATACACAGGATAGGAAAAGAGAGGTAACAATTTTATTTTACAGTCAAATAAAATAGCAGATTATTTTTATTGCAGTTTAATTGATTTCAATATTTAGCTCAACAATGGTTCCTTATCTGGCATTGCCAAGTTGACTAGCAACGATTTGTAACTCAATATCAGCATTCGGTTCTTGTGATTCAACATCGGCAACAATATTTCTTTGATCTTTATCAAGTGTCCGGTTATAAATAACATGTCTTCTAAGATGCATAAAACAAGCTTGACATGAACAATCAGTCAGTGATATCTGTAAAACCACAATATTAAAAATGGATTACTAAACTTATCTAGTTTATTTTTAAAAACCCTAAGAATAAATAAAAAATCTATTTTCATGTAAACATACCTGCTGATCCTGCCAAGGTGACTGGATTAGAATTAACCAATTAAGTAACACTTCAGCACAACAGTCCACATAGCACACAGACTTCTATACTTATGACCACAACGGACAGGGACTTGCACACCGCAACACTCCTAACATAGTCTCCACTCCGATCACAATTCACAGCTTGCATGGCTAAGATAACGAATACCTCACAAATGTAGTATTCATCAGTCATCTGAAAATGAATTATGTAAATTTAAACGTACGCCTCACGTAATTATAGCTTTTGGTAAGAAAGTTCTATCATCTGAATGCACAAATATACAATCGACTAAACAATGCAGTCAAGGAAAATCACAATACTTACTGTGAATGGAGATATCTAATTGCTGATCAAAGATTTGTAGATCAAACTCTTGTACATATTTTGTACTAGATCGTGATATCGATTTATCTCAGATAATGTTTATGTATTTTCCACTGAAACAACCCCATGTACCCATGGCAATGGCTCAACTTTCATCGATTGGAAATTATTATACTCTTTGCTAGAATACAAAGAAACAAAAAGAAACAGAACAAGTTCTAATGGTTTGATGAAATTGGTTTGAAGATTTTTTTTGACAATGTCACAACGTTAGAGGACGTTCCGTTTCTCCTATGAAATTGATCGTATATAAAAATATATTATTTTTAATTACTGATGTTGTATGAAGGCCAAATAAAACTAAAATCTAATTAATATTCAAATAATGAACACAAAAAAACAATAGAGAACATTTTTTTTACATTTTTGATACGAATTTAGAGAAACGGTATTTCATAAGTAAGACGGAACGTAAAATGTTAATATTTTTGAGTACTGATTACTTTTTTTCTGGACTAACAATCTTGATCGTGTTTACATAGTTTAATAGGGAAAAAAAGACCTATTTTTTAAGATATCAATCAATCGACAAATCGACAAGGCACTTTTAGCTCTTAAAATACTAGTGTTGCCATTTGAAGAATAAATTAAAAGAAACAGAAAAATCTAGAGCTAGCAACAATAATCCAATCCATTCGTTCACGAAAATTGACCATGAAATACGAAATTTGTGTGTGTATTGGAAAATGAATTAGAGTAGCTTACCATTCGAACCTTCGTTTAAATTTTGTTCGTTATAGAATGTTCGTTTCAAAGAAAGCGGGTAAGGCCCCTGTATTTTAACGATGTAAGAATCTAAACTCGAATGGAAACAATGGTACACTTTAAGTTCAAATTGCAGACATTTTTTATACTTAAACGGTGATAATTTCTGCTATAGGTATGTAGCGGTAACGTTAAGATCGTCGAAGCGTAACGAAAACACCTTTTTTACTATTAGGAAAAAAACATTCTAGCCGTCCTGGACGCTTTATCGAAATCAGCTATTTATACATATATGTATAGCAATCAAATGAGGGGAGAATGTGCTTTTTTATAGCATTTTTTCAAGGGCTAAAGACGTTTTTACTTCTTTCACATTCATATTAATATTGTTACTGTTGTGTTAGTAGGATCAAGTTTCCCTTTTTATTTGATCCAAACTACCGTGGGGTCGATCGGGAATTGTTTTACAACCTTAATTGAAAACAAGGTTAAGGTCAAGGTTAAAGGTAAGTTCTATTTTTAAGTCATTGAGTTTTGCCTTTAAATAAAATCATATTAACTTACTTTAGTAGATATACTTACTGTGATATCTATACTAATATTATAAAGCTTTGTTCGTTTTTTGTTTGAACGCGACAATCTCAGGCTTTACTAGTCCGAATTGAAAAAATATTTTACTGTTGGATAGCCCATTTATCGAGGAAGGCTATAGGCTATATAACGCCACGCTACGATCAATAGAAGCGGAGCAGCATTAAAAATGTTGTAAAAATGGGGAAAATTTTTCGCATACTAAGTTGCGCGGGTCAGCTAGTTATTATTTAAATAAGCCACGTTTATTTCGTCACTTAAAAAAAAATGTTTGAAGGTTCTCATCGAAATATTTTTCTAGACTGTCCCATGAAATTAATTCAGACACATTGCTGTAATAAATTTTTAGTGCTCAAAAGATAAGGTTACATAAACATTCATCATTTTTTTCACATTTACTTAAGCAAGATGTTTTTATGGTGACCATAACTTTAAATTTCTCGATATTCGTCTTTATCCAAAAACGTTAAGGTTATCTTAATTGCAATACCTACCTACTTATATTTTACGGCATCAGTATGCCATGTTATTACCAAATTATATGATGTAGGTACATAGTATAGGTACTTTTTGTAAATTACTTGAATTTAGTATAGAGATCAGCATAAGATGGGATTCGAAGAATTCGACCTTTCTCTTTTGTTTTGTTCATTAGTATTTTTTGCTTAAATTTTCTTTGACTCTAGTTTTCTCTTTTAAGAGATGATCTTATAATCTAATCTTACTGAAACTTAAAAAATCATTTGGACTTAGCTTCAAAATGGGTCATTGACCAACTTCGAAAAGTGTTAAACATCTGCTAAGGTTGTCCATAAGCTTGTTTCATCCATTTTTCGTGAGGTGTGTGCCCCCACTACAGTTGTGTACTAGTATTTAATCTATAAGTACTAATATTATAAAGCTGAAGAATTTGTTTATTTGAACGCGATAATCTTAGGAACTACTGGGTCGAATTAAAAAAATATTATACTATTGGATAGTCCATTTATCGAAGAAGGCTATAGGCTATGTAACATCACGCTGCGACCAATAGAAGCAGAGCAGCAATAAAAAATGTTGCAAAAACTAAATCTGAATTTGCACGGGTCAGCTAGTTTATGATCAACTAGCTGTCCCGCGCAACTTCGTATGCGTAAATTTTCCCCGTTTTTGCAACATTTCTCGTCGCTACTCCGCTCCTATTAGTCGTAGCTTGATGTTATATAGCCTATAGCCTTCCTCGATAAATGGGCTATCCAACAAAAAAAGAACTTTTTATATCGGACCAGTAGTTCCTGAGATTAGCGCGTTTAAACAAACAAACAAACAAACAAACTCTTCCGCTTTATATATTAGTATAGATTAAAGTGCATTTCTTGTAATAAACTTCTGGAAATAACAGTACCGTATTTTAAAACTGTGCTACAAACGGTGTATCTGTAACGGATTAAAAAAGTTATTCAATAGTATTACTAATCATAACACATGTTAATTATTACTGATTTTAATTATAGACAACTGAAATTGTGTGAACATTATAAAGATAATACACCTTTTATTCCCGATACGTCAATTATAATTTGTTCATTCCAATTCACGTCTAATACTAACTACATGATACATTTATTTTCCTCTGGACTAGCCCTTTCATTTCACTCATACCATAAACAATAGTGAGTAAAGAAAGCGGATGTTTGCGTATTGCAATTTAGATGGGCAGTAATGATACAACGTTAATTGTGCCTGACGTTTGATCGCAAGGGCTCGACACAGCCCGTTGCATTGTAATAACTGCCACCATTATCTTTAATATAATTATATCTTGCCTGTAATCAACGTAAATATAATTTTAAAAGTTCACATGTAATTATAGATAATCTGGAGTCAATATTTCATGAAGTTGCAGTTAACTTGAAGAGTTTTTCAGTTACAATGTTTCTTTGACCTTTGATTGAATATTTTGATTATAAATATTGTAATAAATTATTCAATATTGATTGCGCGTTCATATAATGTGATACGAACTTCCTTTATAAACTCAATGCTTGCCATATTAACAAGCTTTAATGTACAATTATGGATTTACATATTGATAGTGTAAAATCGACACATTACCCTTTTTGATTGATGAGTGTTTAACTTTACATACCATATTTATTAATCGGTTATTTCTATTAAACTTAAAACTTTTAATAAATCCTAAGTTGAATACGATTTGTTCACAATATAAAATTATATATACTACGGGTCTTAATCGCGAATACGATTTGTTCACAATATAAAATTATATATACTACGGGTCTTAATCGCGTGAATAATTTAAGGTAAAATACCTTGTTTATTGCCCGACGTTTCGACCGTATTGCAAACGTCGGTCAATAAACAAGGTATTTTACTCTAAGAAGTATATCACCTTTTAACATTCCTATTTGTAACATGGTGCAGGCATTATTCCCTAACGCTGTAATTGTCTCTCTTTACAAGACAGATGGTATTCAGGAAGAAGGGGCTCTATTGCAATGATGTTAAAGTCCTAAATGAGGTGACGAGATACCGTTATGGTCTGAAGAAGAATAAAAAAATCGTGTATATCTAAGTGACATTTTTTTCTTTGTTGCAGATTTTTTTTGGTATCTACACAACCGTCACCATTTATCCGTTCTATTTCGCCATGGGTGTGTCAGAGCCTGGTTCCTCCTCGACCCCCGACCTTCCCCCGATGGAGCACGAGAGGCCTGGCTCCGGCAGCGGCCTGGATGACGAGGACATTCCTCAGAGGAAGCAGAGGAGATATAGAACTACCTTCACTAGCTATCAGTTGGATGAGTTAGAGAAAGCTTTCGGAAGAACACATTATCCTGATGTTTTTACTCGGTAAGGATACAACATCAATGTGTTTATTGTCTTAGTGATTCCCTATGTCTTTATGAGACGTTATAAACATACAAATCACGGAGACAAAGTGCACCCAGACTCGGAAAAATAAGTGAGGGTGCAAGGACACCTCATCTGTGCAGTCTCTTAAAAAAATGTTGTCGAAATAAATTTGTATACTGTAATGGTGAGTACACATCCACCATAATGTTGCATTCGAATGAAAACGAGTACAAGCATGTAAATTTGCTGCCCGGCTGTTTACGAACAGCTTATTTGGCCCACCCGTCGGTCCCTGCCGGGCTTCTTGTCGGGTTGCTTGCCGCGCGTCTGAACGCACTATTACTTTTACATCTATTACTTTTTAAACACATGGTAATGTGTGTCACCTAAGTAAAAAGTAATGCAAAAGGGCGACATCAGCCTTAGTTTAAACTTGCCAAGTTTGTCTGTTGAGTAATATAGCACAGGAGCTGCGAGGAACTTGGTTTCCAGTTAGATCTCATTCGTAATTAGCGAAACCTGTTTTTGATGGGATTACATTAAACTTGTCTACTTTATTACTAAAATAAAAGAACAATCATAAACCCAGAGAAGCTTGCACAAACAAAAAGCCTATTCCTGTACCGACAATTCAATTCAATAAAAAGTCTTCACGCTGTGATCTGGTCCCATTTGGCAAATAAACTGGAATCAACTCTTTATTAAGTCACATATTAACTATCTTACTTTTATTGTTACAGAGAAGAACTCGCATTAAAGATCGGCCTCACCGAAGCTAGAATACAGGTAAGATTAAAAATACTTAATTAATACTTTTTACTTAATCAGACTTCCATTAACCAATCAATAATTAATTTATCAGTCATACATAAATTCAGCAGCTAAATAATGAAGTCAATCAAAGTCTGTTAAGGTAATGCAATGAAATCGAAGTGGGGGATTACGACAAAGCGGTGCGACAAAAAGTCGCACGTTAGGCCCCCTGCGGACGCGCGACAGGACGTCGGATCACAAGTCACGCTCGGTCGGATAGTTTACACATTCCTTACTCTATTAATATCAAAAATGCAACCATATTGGTTAAGGAAAATGAAAACTCACCTACATTTATTATACGAACTCCCGGCGATCTATGTAAAATTAAAAACCAGAAACAGCCCAATCAACAATAATTTAGTCTATGTACATTCAATATACAACCATAAAAATACCCCATTAGTTTTAAGTTATCTGTATTATTCCTTTCATATTGTAAACGCTACAACTACGTACTTTGTTATTCATTTTAAGGTGACTGTCATGTTAGTGTGTGGATACCTGAACGCATGTTTTATTGCTGCATCGCTACATTGTTACACACTGATTTACTTAATTATCAAAGCATTAAATATTCACATAATAAAACCCCTATGGATCTGTTCATTACTACTTGGTAACATAACCATATTACACAAGCTCAAAATTCGATCTAACAAATGATATGTCCATTTACTACCAAAACTGCAGAGGTATACGCACAAAATTAAACACTTTGTATACAAATATTCTCTCAAACAACTACGACATTATAGTTCTAACGGAGACCTGGCTTATACCGGAAATTACAGATCAAGAATTTATTGATTCACGATATATTGTTTTTCGTTGTGATCGTGATCGAAAATTAACGGGGAAACAGGATGGTGGCGGCGTCCTCATAGCCGTAGGACGAGAGTTACGACCACATCAGGTAACAATATCAAACCGCTTAGACGCTCTAGAAAATGTAAATGTAATTATTCACAATAAATTAATAAGCGCCTTATACATCCCACCTAGAACAAAGGACAAAATCTATATAAGTTATTTGGAAACGGCTCAGAAGACTATCGACGAGAACAATATTAGTTGCTTTTACATAATAGGTGATTTTAATTTACCAGACTTAAAGTGGACACCTAACCACAACAGCAGCCCAGGTTATACCTGCACAGGAATAACCATACTAGGCGAAGAACTTAGACAATTTATGTCACTAAATAACGCTTCACAATATAACACTTATTTAAACTCTACAGGAAAACTCCTAGACCTAATGATCTCGAACACGGACTGCATTACACATCTTACTACTACTCCTCTACTACCAGCGGACCATCCCCACCCCCCGTTTTACATTTTAACACCTCACACTAACAACGCATACAAAAACATGACACACCACTCATGTCCGAGGTACAATTATCACAAAGCCGACTATGTTAACATCAATGCAGAACTATGTGATACCGATTGGGAACACGCACTCAACAGTCTACCAACAGAAGAAGCCGTTAACAAATTCTATGATATCCTTTATTGCATAATTAAAAAAAATGTTCCACTAACGTCCACAAGATCTAATCATTTTCCGGTATGGTTTTCCCAAACATTGATCAGAATATACAAAAATAAAAGCAAAGCATGGACTAAATGGAAAAAATACAAAAACATGACTGACTATGAGTCTTTCTCAATACACAGACAGCGTTTTAAAGAAGAATGTTCTAGGTGCTATACAAAATATATAAATTCAGTGGAGAATAGTATTAAAGTAAACATAAAAAACTTCTGGAGGTACATAAAAAACCGTAGAAGTAAACAGGGTCTCCCCTCAACTATTAGCTATAAAAGTAAAATATCGACTGATCCAACTACCATCTGTAATATGTTTTCAGAATATTTTCAATCTGTTTATGAGCCTACCACTTTAGATTTAGACCAATGGACGCCCCCAACTGATTATAATGTTCGTGCCGAGCCTATGAGTGATCTAAGTTTTAGTGCAACTGAAATTAAGAATGAACTTAAATCTATGGACCATTCTAAGGGCCCTGGTCCGGACGCCATACCTCCAATATTTCTTGTCAAAACCTCATGCTCCATATATAAGCCACTACACATAATATTCTCTAAGAGCCTTAAAGAAGGGGTGTTTCCGTCTAAATGGAAACTAGCAAATGTTACCCCAATACACAAGTCGGGTTCAAGACAGAACGTAGAACAATACAGACCTATATCGATATTGAATGCTATGTCCAAGCTGTTTGAGAGAATTATACATACCGCCATATACCCGCAACTTCATAACATAATAATAGAAGAACAACATGGTTTTGTAAGACGCAGGTCAACAACAACAAACTTAATACTGTATACTACACACTTATTTGAAGCAATGGACAAGGGAGACCGGGTAGAGGCTGTATATACCGATTTCCAAAAAGCTTTTGATAAGTTAGATCACGAAACACTCCTTTCAAAAATAGCATTCAACGGTATCCGTGGAAACTTGCTACGATGGTTTGCTTCATACATTACTAACAGGAATCAGAGAGTAGTTATTAATGGGTTCCATTCAAACACATTTAAATTAACCTCTGGAATCCAGCAGGGATCTATTTTGGGACCATTACTCTTTGTACTATTTATAAACGATATTAACCAATGTTTCTTAAACTCAAATTTTTTATTATACGCCGACGATCTAAAAATTTATAAAACAATCAAATTACAAAGTGATATAATACTATTACAAGAAGATTTAAATCGTCTTTCGGTTTATTGCATACATAATAAACTACATTTTAACATCTCTAAATGCTTGAATATTAACTTCACAAAAAACAAACAAAAATTTGATGTCAACTTAACTTTATGTAACACACAACTCACAAAAGTAGCAGAAATTAGGGATCTAGGCATAGTTCTAGACTCCAAACTACATCTAAATACACACATCGAAAGAATAGTTAACAAAGCCTTCCAGTTGTTTGGTTTCGTAATTAGAGCTACAAAGAACTTCAAACGACCAGAAACTTATATACATTTATTCAAATCATTAATTCGTCCCCAATTAGAATATGCAGTCTCTGTCTGGGACCCCTATTATACTAAATACACAGATAGTATTGAGAAGGTGCAGCGTAAATTTCTACGTACTGTGCATTACAAAACCAATCGAAACGATGTAACTTACGACGAACTGTTATTAGCATATAAACTACCTACCCTTAAAAATAGAAGATTCCTCTTGCAAACTATGACACTACACGGTATATGTAACGGAGCTGTTGACTGCAGCGCATTAACGAACAAACTATGTTACGTCGTTCCAAGAACGGTACATGTCCGTGAAATAAGAAAAAGGCGCCTTTTCCTAACTAATCAGTGTAGAACAAATGCTGGCAAAAGATCGCCACTGTGGCGACTTGTTGATGTTTACAATACTAAATGCGAGGAGATCGACATATTTTCATTGACAGCACCAAAATTCAAAACATCTGTATTGGCCACTATTATGTTTTAGCTTATACAGGTACTAAAAGTTGTTAGGTTATAGTCTAGTATATATGAGTTATATCTAGTTATAAGATTTATTATATCACGGTAACACGCGAACAATGTTGTTGGTGATACATTGATCAATGTTGCTAAGAACCTATAGTTTGTCAAAATATAATGTATTACTGTTTTTTGTTCCTTAAATAAATAAAATAAAAATAAAATAAAATAAAATAAAATATAGCATATAAAATTTAGTTGAACCTTCTTTTGATATTTTACACGCGTTAATTTAAACACATTGAATTACGGATATTTGATAATAATTTTGGTTTAATTTAAGAATAATTTGAGATTGAATTGGTACATTTGTTCTGGGATTAATAAAGGGGGGTTTTTTTGGTGGTCATATTGAAAATAAAAATATGGATATTATTCTCTCTAATTGTAGGTTGCCTATAATAATGCTGATTTTAATCACAATTTCAATTAAATCATTTCATAAACTATGATTATAATTTTTATTGTTTAGTCTAGATTTTCAAAAAAAATACTATAGTGGAGTGCATTAAAATCGAAAATTCTCGTGAAATGTGTTTTTAATAGTAAATAGAAGAAAGTTAAAAAACATGTGGTATCTTAATTTTTTTTGATTTTTTATCTTTGTATATGAATATAAAACTCTTTGTCCTAACTGACTGACTCATGGATCAACGCACAACCTTAACCGCTGAACGTAGAAATGTGCAATTTTCAGGACGTATTCCTTGTATAATGTAGACTATGAGAAGTACCTAGATAATGTAGAGGTACCTTTTTTATAATATCAAATCTTATGTTAGTTTTAGTATTAATTTCACCTGACTACAAAGGTTGTCATGTGACTATATGTCCGTTTTCTTTGAAAGTTTATTAATTAGAAAACCTACATAGTGTAACTAGTTATACCGATACATATTTCGTGTTATCCCACGTTATAAATTCACACGTAACACCGTACTACAAGCAACGTTTCACGCACACTTATATCAGTTTATTTGTATCTGATTAAATATTTTATAGGTAACCACCTATTTTACCTCACTACAATGTAATTTAATACTTAAGGCATTTTTAATAGAGGTCATATTCGATCGACATACGTATTAACTACTAACGTTTCTATGTAAGTTATGTTATACATTGGTAAGGTGCTATTTCTTATTTTTACGTCAAAGCTGTGTACGTAAAAACGACTTATTACATTAATAGTTACTACGTGTACTAAAAAAAAACATTCAATTACGATAAAATTGTATCTCACATATATTCACTTTTATAAAACAAAAATGTCATAAGAACATACATTTTTCTATTACGTTTTCTCACGTATTTCTGTCACCATTTTTATTTTATTAAGTACTTAGTAATTATAGTGATACATTTTATGTCAAGTGATACACACGCTAATGTCGTGTGTATCTGCGCATACGCACAGTAAGAGTTGTAGGGCTGACACAAAGCGTTGTGTTACTGCGAAATCTGCGTCACTGTTGAAGAAATAGTTTTGAGATTACAGCACATTGGTAACAATAAAAGAATATTCGTATTTTTATTTTTAATAAACAACAAAATTGCATGCAATTGTATGCCGAAAATAGAACCCAGTTCAGCGTAATGATAGACGGGGGTCTAAACAAAGTCACATTCGAATAACGATGCCATAAATAGTGATTAAACTGTACCATATATTTTAATTATATATATATATATATATATATATATATATATAATATAAGCAAAATGCCAAAATATAATAAAATATAAAACCTTTAAAAACTTTCTAAAAACTGTTTCTGTTATATATATGGAGTGCCCCCCCCTAAAAATATTATTTTAGTAAATAAAATATTTTTAATAATATTTATTTTTATTATTTAGCTATCAAACTAAGTAGCGGCTACTACAAGACACCTTTTCACCAAATTTAATCAATATTCATTAAGTAATCTTTGAGTAAAATGCCTGTGACATACGGATGGACAGACAGACAGACAGACAGACATAACGAAAATATAAAGGTTCCGTTTTTGCCATTTTGGCTACGGAACCCTAAAAGCCTTAAATGTATTCTGATTTATCTATAATTATGCTTTATTATGAAGCAAAGTAGGTATTACTCACGAAAATCCATTTAACAGTGTACACACAAACAAATGTATACATCTATTCCTACAAACTTTCACTTTCATAAAACCAGTAAAAATAGAAAAGAAACATGTAAAATAAGTAATAACTTCAGTATTAAGTAAAGCTTGTTATCGAAATTAAATTCCGCAAAACACATCACCATTAATTTTTATATTGTTCAAAAAGGTTACATCAAATTAGTTTTTTCATACTTTCCTTAAAGTGGACTATTAAAAGAGATTAAAGCGATTAATATCTGTCATTACGATGTTAAAGTATGGTCACAGTACACATACAAGATTCCTTATAAGAATTGTAGGGAAACGCGACTCTGCCAGTTGCGTATCGGTGTAACGACACCTTAATGATCACTTAATCACGGCATACAAGACCGTAGGATGTTTTCATTAATGTTCGAGTCGCTGCAAAATTGGAAATACGACTCTGTTGAAAATTGCCAATTACTTAGAAAACGTTGAGAGTTTTTACTCTGATAGACGTTTGTGGAATTAATGGAAAACGTCGTGTTTTTTGTTGTAGTACGATATAGTGTTATGAGTAAGAATTATGAGCTTGTGCTGGATGAGAACGCAGTTCCAATTAAGCTCGCTTTTGTAAAATATTATATACCTATTAAACTTTCAGACAGTGTAAAATAAATCATTTTGTAAGAAGAAAACAATTGGTATGCGTAACACGGCAGTGGTTTAAAAAAAAGGAAGCCATAGCTAAAACTTGAAAAATTATCGTAAAGTTATGCTATTTATAATTCTATATTTTATGAACTATATGAATACTAGAGAGTCAGCTATTTAAATTATATTTTTCCTTTTCTTTAACTAATAACCTAACTAAATACATAAACAAATTAAGCGCTGGGCGGTAACCTTCTATAATAATTTTAAAATATACTTACTTAATAATTGGCTACCTACATTCATAAATCACATAATTAAATATAAACTACCAATTTTATAGACAGAAGTTACTAAACGTGTGTTTTTTCTAGTATTTTAATTACAAAATCAATGTTGTAATTAAAAATAAATGTAAAACTAAAATTAAAAACAATTTGTAAGTTTCATCATCAAAATTAATTATTTATATATTTGTGATTATCATCAGATATAAGCATTAAGAGATTACAATCCGGAAACGACCATTCGAATATTTTCTTCTGGCAGAACAATAGCTGCGTCAACATAAATAAAAATAAAATATGAATGCGATACTTCGATTTCTTAACATTCTTTACACTAAGATCTATACCACAATCCTAGTTACTAATACTATGTGAATAATATGGATAAAACCGTTGTCCATTGTCCGTGTGTTTTTATACTTTCATGATTTTTATACATATCTAACAGGTACCTACTGTATCCCAGCGTGGTTGTCATAAATATCGTTTTAAACTATAGCCTGTGTTAATTTAATACCCTGTGCAGCGAAATTTTAGTTTTAGCAACTTTTTATAGATACCTGTGATTTATAACAAATATTTCTTCTTTTCTTCACAAAATTTCGCGTTATATGATTACTTTAGGTACCTACTTAGCAGAATGTTAATGTTATGTTGTTATCAAAATATTTGACAAGGACGTACAGATTGCCTAGTACTGCGTGGACTGACTTTCTATACCTCCTAGTCTCCTACTAATATTATAAACACAAAAGTTTGTGTCGATAGATGGATGTTTGTCAAACTTTTATCAATTTCCGTAAGTAACAATCAACTATAATGCAGGTGAAGTCGCAGGGAGGAGTTGGTGCACAATAATAAAATAATAATATGATATTTAACTCCCGGCTGTAATCGTTAGCTACTAATCATAGATTAACAATATTATAGAGGAAAATAATAATATACCTAATAATTATAATCTATTCGATACATCAAGAAAATCATAAGTATAGATAATAGCTCTGTTAAGTAGGTAAGTCTTGTTCAATTAAAATTGCTCAATGCGATTTAATAAAACTTTTTGCGTTCTTACAAACGTGGACTAATGACTAGACATTCCGTATATGTCCAGATTACAATTTTGCTCGCAACGTACTGCGTACGGTAATTACCTTTGATTTATGTTTGATTTATTTACTTTATTATATCTATTATATATCTTGGCATACATTTTTAAATTATGTATTTTCTTCTTATTTTTCATAGCTATTTCTATAATTTTAAATATTAATAGAGTTTTCTTTGCACAAGAATCGCTAAACAGATGATTTTAATATAGTACTAACTGTAACACTCGCAGTAGTTTAAATGCTTACTTAAATCATTTCCTTTTAATCTATCTCTGTGTCGTGGTCGTAGTGTATCCGACTGCTACGCAAGAGGTCGTGGGTTCGATCCTCACCCATGATAAAACTTTGTGTGATGAACACGATGGTTTATTCTGTGTCTGGGTGTTATTTATCTATAATATGTATGTATTTAGAAATAAAAGTATGTTTATCAGTTGTCTGGTTTCCATAGTATAAGGTCTGCTTAGTTTGGGATCAGATAGCTTTGTGTGAGTTGTCCTAAGATATTATTATTATTATTCCCTAGCTGACCCACGCAACTTCGTCTGCGTAAATTTTCCCCGTTTTTGCAATACTTCTCATTGATGCTCCGCTCCTATTGGTCGTAGCGTGATGTTATGTAGCCTATAGCCTTCCTCGATAAATGGGCTACCCAACAAAAAATATTTTTTCAATTCGAACCAGTACTTCCTGAGATTACCGCGATCAAACAAACAAATTCTTCAGCTTCATAATATTAGTATATATTGACACTTTATTACATATACAGATATATTATAAATAACAAACTCAATACCAATATCAACTCTACAAATAACACGATCAGCCGATTCAACTTTTGAGAAAGTCATTTAAAGAAAAGGCACAATGAGCAATCAGAATTGCGTTTTGAATTTGAAAAAAAATCTGATTCCCATTACCAAAGATGTTCCATTATTTTATGAAATGGGTTAATTTGCTCTTCAATTTTATGAACACACGGGATATTTAAAGATTAACTCAGAACCAATCTGATTTATTCTTAAGACAATATGATTGAAAGTTAATTACTTTTAAATATATTTTGTGTAGGAACCAATATCCATTTATTAGTTTGCCCTTCAATTCTAACAACAAATTTCTTCAACAGGTATGGTTTCAAAATCGCCGCGCTAAATGGCGTAAGCAGGAGAAGGTGGGTCCTCACGCACACCCTTACAGCGGCTACCTCGGAGGTGCCCAACCACTGCCTACCTCAGCTACACTACCAGGTCCTCCACATCCTTTGTCGCAGCTTGGATTCGGTTTGAGAAAGCCATTTGATGCTGCCCTTGCGTCGTTTAGGTTGGTACCTTTGTTTGACAGCAGATTTTTTGGAAAATACACAGTCTATATTTTAGTCATTTTGTACTTTTTCAATCTATGAAAGTGGTCTTAGTAAATTGCCTAACCTCGCTGATCGAGACAGAGAGAGATAGAATGATTCTCGCATTTCTCACACCGTCACGGGTTCATTAGTTTGACAGCTAATGAATAAGCTAGTTTTATATTTAATTCTTTTAATCAATGAAATAAATTTGTGTATACCTACGTGACTCATAAATTAATCATTTTGCATGTTAAATTAATTAGCTGTAGAACAGTTGAGAGTCCAACTAGTTTTTAATTAAGAACAACATAAAACTCCACCACTCTACATAATAAATAACCTCATTTGGCTAATGAAATTAATGGTCAAATATTTAGTATGAACTAAAATTATTATATTCTTCAAACAGGTATGCAAGCACACCACTTTTTGGAGCTCAATATCTCCCTCCGCTGTCGCGTCCACCTCTCTTCGGGGCTCCACTCTACGCAACATCGCCTGCGCATTTCCACTCGTTATTCGCAAATCTAACGGTACCCGAACCGCCCCGACTATCTCCCGAGCACTCCCGACCCACACCCGAGCTCTCGCAGCCGTCGTCCGATGTTTCCCGACGGTCACCCGAACACGCCCGATTGTCTCCCGAAGTGACACGTTCTCCGGCACCCTCCGTTTCTCCTCCAATTTCCCCTGGAAGTGAAAGCTTCCACTTGCATCCTATGATGGAGGATGTAAGGAGTTCCAGTATAGCAGCTTTGAGATTAGCTGCACGGGAGCATGAACTTAGACTTGAATTGTTAAGACAAAGAGCTGATTTGATCTGTTGACTGTAATTAAAAAGTATTAGGTATGTATTGTAAATTCATTGTAAGTATTTTAGTGAATTAGACGTAATTTAAAATTATATAAACAAGTACGAAGATAAAGCTCTTATTAGGTATAGTTATTTTTTGGTTTTGTATATAAGTAAAATTATGGTAGTTAAGCATGTTATTGTAGTTCTTAATTTTTTGTAAATCCGTCCTTTATAGCTTTCGTAATTATTCGTATTTTTAAGAATAAATGAAGTTATTTTGAAACCATAACATTTTCTTTTTATTAGCCCAATTATATTCCTAGCCACAAAAATTCTATTGTATCTCTCTTATGGGAAATTATATCGCATTTCTCTACACTTAGAAATGCGAAATAATTTCCAACTTTTATCGGTTTTTACCGAGTTCGGGTGAAGTCTATCCACTCACCACAATGTCATGACGTCACAGACGTACATAAACAGACCACACACCAATATTGACATTAGTCATTATTTGTACGGAAATGGAGAACAGACAATATCATAATGAAATTACGAAATCAATTATTCATAAGGAAAAAACAGATAATTCAAAGAAAAAGATTGACTCAACAAATTACAGACGGACACAGTCATAGATAATTATATTATATCCAGAATTCGCCGTGACAGTATAATGTAATTAAATAACAGCGATTTAGTATCCGCAAAATATGGTTACGTCTAATTTGTTCGACTGTAGATTACGAGAGGCAGTGGTCTCGTAACAAGCGAATAGCGGGTAAAAATAAAACGACTAAACGACGCTGCCTGCTTGCTTTATTAAATTTTAAAATACATACTTAAAGTAGTTACAATAGTGACAATAAAATACAGTTTTTACAAAAAAAAAAAGATAAAAAGGTTGTCACAGGTAATACTACTACGAATAATAATAAATGAAGTTTAAATGGATGTATGTTTGTTACTCAATTACACCAGAAGGGCTGAATGAATCCGGATGAAATTTGGCGTAATGGTCTCCTAACTGATGTCGGTTACGATAGCCAATCCCATCTGAGACTAGCCTAACTACGCAGGGGATTTAGATTCCGATGGGACGGAAATTCGACACAACCGGAGAGAGATTAGGCGTAGGACGGCTTCACGTGCTCTCCTTTGCACAGGGGTGTTTAATTTTTTAAAAACGGTCACCCATCTATAGAGCGACATCAGTGGTAAAGTTGCTTAATCTTGCACATGAAATTAAATTTGGCATAGATATAGATTATAGTCAGCAATAGTTTATAACTTTTATAATATATGTTTAGGGCAAGTATCTAGGCAAAAATAACCTTGGCTGGTTGTGGTCATCACTGCGCGGCTGGGGTTTGAAAAATACATAGCTCTTCCGCCCTTCACGTCTTCAAACTTCAGTCAATTTATACGCCTAATAGATTATCTCTGTAAGATTATCTCGATTTTACCGATGGCAGGTGTATCTTGACTTGGCTTTATTTTAATTTTAAAAGAGGAACATTTTTTTTAAGTATAGGTACAATTTAGTACAATTTATGTAATTTTTTTCTGTACTATGTGAAATTGGTTTTACGTTCTGACTCTCACTCGATCTGAACGCACACAAACGAACTTACCAAGATTTATGTCTAGTTCAACTATTGCTAAAACTGAAGTACGAACTGCACCGTAATAAGAATACAATTGGATGGATACAGAAGGCGGCCCTGTAGATATACTATTTAATGATGATTAGTAAAAATGTTAAGATCGCTATCATCTGTCAGTATGACCTAGCCTCAACTCATCGCAATGATTCACCGCCAATCACACACAATCATCACAATTTGGCGTTAGTCACCCACCAAGGCCAGTGAAGGGACGTTCCACTACGTGCTGCAATTATGTGCCTAGAGTATGACCTAGGACGATGCGGTTACAAACACTAGATTATACACTAGTTTGTTTTGATGAGTATAGGGGTCAATGTTCTGGTATACTCGTTGTAGAGATTGCTTTAAAAAAATAAGATGGAAAATGGTTGATTGAAAATGGTTGTTTGTTTTGTGACGTCACACCTTTTCATGAGTGCAGCCGGTCATCGATTTATTAAACGTTATCACGTCAAAAATAAGGTTCTATTTTTAAGTTTAGTGTTAGGGCTACGAATTGACCATAAGAAAGTTTATTGTAAACCTATAGGATGTAAGTATAATTGATAAGGAGGTACACTGCAATGCGCCATCGATTAGACTGTATTAGGGTGAGTATACACTTGAGCTGAGCTTGAGCACGTCCTAAAGCATTTCAATGTAATTTAACGTTCTTACGAATAGTACAATACAGGCTTAAACTCAGTTTTCTAAAGCATATCCATGTAATGTAACGTTCTTGCAAATGCTCGATGCTGTGTTCAACGTAATTACACGTAAATACTGTAAGATAAGTGAACATTTACCTGTAACATTTCTTTCTGTTTTGTATACACTCCCGTCACCCGCACTCGTGCCTTTATTTGATTAAACGTTACACCAAAACGTCGGTCAATAAACAAGATATTTACCTTAAATTGCTCATAACTCGTAAGTTTTTAAAATCAGGTTGTAACAAAACGTCAAGCATCATGTTCGAAGTGTGATTCGAGTAAATTTTAAAAAAGCGAATGCTCGACGTTCTGTTACTACACTGACGGACTTATAAACTGCATCAAAGTAATAGACGACTTTGAAATAAATATTTTAACCAAGTATGCAAACTTTCTATACAGATTTAAATTGAAACCTCTAGATTGGTTCGTGAACTTTAAAACAGCGTAGGATCATATCTTTAAGTTTAAGTTTATGTACTGGAAAGGACCTAAAGACCTTTTTTGAAGAAAAAACAGAAGTTTAAGGAAAAATTGTTTAATTAAAAAATTGGTTTTAACAATAGACACAAACTTTATGCAAGGGTTTATTTGTGTTTTAATAAGGTGTATTACCCCCACGTGCCCTTATTACGGATTCTAATCGGTTCCGCATAGATTTTATAAGGGTTTTTAAAAGATCTTGCGGAATATTGTCCCATTCTTCTGAAAGTGCTGTTCTTAGTGCTGCCACTGTCGTAGGCGAAGGGTTTCTCGCATATACAGCTCTTTTTAAATTGTCCCAAACATGCTCGATGGGATTAAGATCCGGGCTGCGTGCTGGCCAATTCATTGTACGTATCCCAACCTCTTCGCAATAATGTTGAACTTGTGCAGCTGCATGCGGCCGGGCATTATCCTGCATTAAAGTAAAATTTTCGCCTATGAATCCCATGTAAGGCACCACGTGATCTTCTAATATCTCTGTTATGTAGCGATGTGCTGTCAAACCCCCTCTATTACCGTTTTGACGGACCATGTCTATGAACACAAGTTCTGTTCGCCCGTTCATCGATATGCCACCCCAGACCATACATGAACCGCCTCCAAAAGGAACACGCTCCTCAATGCAACTTTGAGCATATCGCTCCCCACGTCGACGATAGACTCTTCTGCGACCATCTGCACCATATAAACATGTCCTACACTCGTCCGTGAACAATACAGAGGCCCACTGCTCTTCTGTCCAATTCAGGTGATGACGCGCAAATCTTAAGCGAGCTTGTCTGTGAGCTGCAGACAACTTTGGACCATTTGCTGGTCTAAAAGGGGTGATAGCCGCTTCCTTTAACCTTCTTCTTATTGTTCGTGCACACACGTTTTTTCCACGCACTTCATTAAGCTCGGTTTTGATGTTAACTGACGTGAGGAAACGATTTCGCAGGGAAGTTGTAACAATAAATCGGTCATCACGACCTGTGGTTGCTCGAGTTCTGCCTGTACCACGTCTCCTCCTGTAAGAACCTGTCTCTACAAACCTTCTGTATATTCTACAAACCGTAGACTGGTTTAAATTTAAATTTCTACCAATCGTTCGTTGATCCAAGCCCTCCCGCACCAATGCTACAATTTGTGCCGCTTGTTCGGACGAAGTATCCATATTATGGTTCAAAAACTCTCGATGTGTTAAAAAACTAACCCAACAATTATGCTGGTAACAATAATTCAATTGACCAAACAAAAAAAATCAATGAGAATTAATTTAAAACTTTGCTATAAATAACACGCAAATCTGATACTACGAGTAAATTTTCTTTTCCCGGCTATATTCATTTGTTTTACCGCAGTTCTATTTTTAAATTTAATTTTTTTTTAAGATTAAGAGCCAGTCTTTCCATATTTATATAATTTAATCTAAAAAGTTTGCATACTTATTATAAAAAAATCCTTTTAGAGTAAACCTGAACTTTGATGCAGTTTATGAGTCCGTCAGTGTAGTTTTACCATTAGACATAGTGTTAGACTGTGTCAGACATAATGCAGTACGCCATATTTTGGGGTCAGACATTGTCATAATAATGTTGTGTATTCCTGATAATGTTATGTATAAATTATGAATACTTATTTTCATATGTCCTTACCTCTATATACATTATATATTGCTTTGTTTATATATTTATTAAGTAATGCTTTATTTTGTACTTTAGCTAATGGTGTGCATTCGATTTATTTCTACAGGCGCGACTTGGTAGACAAGCACTAAACAAACATGAAATAGTAGAGACACAAGTTTTATTTTTTTAAATAACTAGCAATGTGGAATTGTGGTTCCACATTATTAGCTAAATTCAATGGCTTGTGTTAGGAGTGGGTTTACGTCAGTAGTATAATGGGTAGGATTCGATCCCGCGATCTCACGATTGCGAGACCGATGCCTTAGCAATTAGGTTATCGCCGATTTTATTCAGTATTGTAGTACTGTTTCTTGAAAAAAATAAGATATCGTAGGTAAAGGTGGTCCAAAGTGGGTACGCTAACTTTTGTCATTTAATAAAACCGACTATTTAAATAAACATACTTTAATTGTTTATATATACACTAGCTGTCCCACGCAACTTCTCTTTCTATACTATAGCCTTCCTCGATAAATGGGCTAACCAACAAAAAAAGAATTTTTCAAATCGGACCAGTAGTTCCTGAGATTAGCGCGTTTAAACAAACAAACAAACTCTTCCGCTTTATAATATTATTAGTATTAGTATTAGTATAGATTTAAAATGTAGTACCTGGATGACCGAGTTTTGCTCGATATTTATTTTTTTATTACGTTTTCTGTCGGGGTGGATAGATAAAAGTGTATATTTATATTCACTAATCTTAAACCTCTAAACGAGCAATTCTGTAGGTAATTCTATAGGTAAAAATGTAACCTAGCTAGATCGATTTTTCGCCCCCGAAACCTGCTTCATACTAAATTTCATGAAAATCTTTGGAGCCGTTTCCCATATTCAGATTATATATATATATATATATATATACAAGAATTGCTCGTTTAGAGGTTTAAGATTAGTGAATATAAATATACACTTTTAAAAAGTCTTACATTTAATGGAAAAATATGATAAAGTAAACATTTTGTCCCGCTTTGCCCTTAGGGGTTTTGGTGCTTGTAAAAATAACGAAAGCATTTATTTGTATCTATCTGTGTGTTGTCTGTTCATATTGGTACGATGTTTTAAAATTTAGGGACAAGTAGGCACGTACTTTACACGGATAAAGTTTCGAAAGCGAGGGGCGGAGGCGGGCTTAGGTTTAAGACAATTGACTTAACACCAGCCAAATCAGTAGTTACTGTGTTATCTATTTTCAATTTTGGGAGGGTCCAACCCCAAATTATCGCCCCCCCCCCCCTCCAGATACGCCCATGCAAGTAGGTGCTCCCGAAATTAAAGACGTCTAAGACTAAACATACTGTATCACTCTATACTTCTGTAACCGCCTACACGTCTTTATTGCCAACATTTCAAGTTTTCGCAATGAACCGATACCCGTTTTTAATTGACAACGTAAAAAGTAGTTGATCTATTCGTCATGTCTAATTTTATAATAATTTTAATATTGGTGTAAAACAAGTGGATTATTAAGTGATTTATACAGTTGTAATAAAAGTAAAGTTTATGCGTGTGCGGTTTTTAATTTTAATTCGGTGTATGAAACAAATCCGTCTTTAGAATACTTAATCGTTCTTCAGCTTTAAGATTCTGTTAACTCTCATGCTGTAACCGTAGGTGCCGTCAGCAGGTTTCAAGGCTGTCGGAAAATGAGCCTGTAAGGCTTTTATTTTAGTATTCAGTAAACCATTATTTTTATTAAAATGGTTGTCTGTAAAGTCGGTTTACGGGCGATCATTTTACCCGATAACGACATAAGAAAACTTTGATGACATTGTAATAAACAACCGTGCCTGTGACAGTTTTTTTTTCAATTGTATCTCATGTTGCTACAATCGTCAAAAATTTATTCTTTCTCGAATTTCAGCCTATCAGCAGGCTGAATCGTCATTCACGTTGCTTAGAAACCAGTCAATAACGTGACTGCTTAGCAACAAATCAATAACGTGACCGTTGATACGTGACATTTTTTCGTGCGTGTACCCCGTCATCGAATTATAAGATGTTATCACGCTAAAAATGAGATCAAGAATAAGAATAACACAATGTACCACGATTACGGTTGTTTTAATGATAATTTATAAAGAGTTAAAAGTCTTGCATCGAAAAAGTGTTGCAGCCCTCTGAAAGTATTCCCCCCAAAAAGTGTTGCAGCCCCCTGAAAATATTGCACAGAAAAAGTGTTGCAAGCGCCCAAAATAATGCACAGAAAAAGTTTTGGGCCTCCCCAAAAATATAGCACAGAAAAAGTGTTGAGCCCCCTCAAAAATATAGCACAGAAAAAGGGCAGATTTCTTTCCGGGGGTGCAACCTCCGGAAAAAATCCTTGCGACGCCTGTCACTGTCACTTAAAGGTGAGTAAATAGTAACAGAAATACTTTAGAGCATGTCTCAAAGTTAAGTAAAATTTGAATACTCGGCAAATAGAATCTTCGTTGTCTCTATTTCATATTACATTCCATTCTGACATTTTTGAATGTGATAGAAAATAAATGTTCTGTATCTAATAAGCAAACTATTTTAATGTAATGCAAATCAATTTTATACACATTTGTGCTCCAACTTTTATTGGTTGTTAAAACAAGAACATATTCATATTTTGATAGTCAACTACGTAATCACTAAAGCACTATCCCTTCACGACAATCAAGAAAACATAAAAGGGTCCTTTTTAAAATTATATTTAATAAACATCAAAATTTTATTAGTATTTATTTGACAAACAATTACATGCATCCTTTGTGATGATAATGGCGCTTATCATAAGATTTTATGAGCTTCGCCGGCCAGCGGCCCTTGGGTAGTGACGGGACTGTGTATCGATGTGAGAAGAAACAGCGATAACAGTTTAGTCACAGTACAAAAGTATTTTGTAACAGGTTTAGCACGTTGAAGTGGCAATGGGCTGGTCATGTCTGCCGAAGGACCGATGGCCGCTGGAGTCCTAGAATAGAAACCGCGACTTGGTAAACGTAAGGTAGCACGGCCCCCAGCCAGTTTGACCAACGGCCTAAAGAAGGTCGCTGCGATGGGCTGGATGCAGAGGACTGGATGTTGTGGCGAAAATTACAAGAGGTCTATATCCAGTAGTAGCATACGGGCTGATGATGAGTTACAGGTAAGAAATATTTTTCAACGGGATTGCGGACTATAAAAAACAAATGGAAAAACGACCGTTTGTTTTCTGTTTTTTTTTTTATAGTCTGTAATCAAAATTTCTTGCCACATAGTGCGCAAACTAGGTTACACACTAACTCAAAGAAACAGTAATATTATATTTATTTTTATTACCCCTTTTGAAGTACTCTTCAATTTCAAAAAACTTGTACCTTTATCGACAAAAATGATCGCAATAACGACCTTTCGTGTGTTTCCTTTTAAAATAACTTGGTTACAATTTTAAAGGTTATATTGAAACAAATTGAGCAAAATATTCAATTTGAAGCCAGACTAATAGGGCGATTAAAATCAACCATAATTTAATTTACACGTTCTGAAAATATTATTGCTGGAATAGACGTCAATTTTATGTAGCGGTTTAAAAACTTCGTATTAAGAAATCATTGGATTAGGTATTAAAAACGAAAATTGCTCTACAGATCACACAGCAGACATGGTTAAAACAATTTTCTTAATTAAATTTAAACTCCTATTATTACATAGAATTTTCTATCATCTTTTGAACGGATAAGTGGCGTATCGAATCGATTTTCACGATCATTCGTGTATACAAATGTTTATCGATACAATTATCGATAATACCGCAGTGATACAAATGATTTTTAGTGTTGCTCCTATGGCATAAGCGCCTGCGCCTTGCTAACTTTTATTCACCGATCTTTAGGTACCAGGGTTTATGGCATGTCGTAAATAACGCGAAC
The DNA here is from genome assembly GCA_945859575.2 of Herminia tarsipennalis. Lineage (NCBI taxonomy): Eukaryota > Metazoa > Arthropoda > Insecta > Lepidoptera > Erebidae > Herminia > Herminia tarsipennalis. The sequence continues at coordinate 19,839,156 of OX243841.2, read as the reverse complement.
GAATAAAGACGTTTTGTGAACGTGCAACGACGCCGGGACGTTTCCATTTAAATTATTTTAAATACACTCACGGTTTAATGCGGTATTTATAACAAGCTTTGTGTTGAATCAATTTCGCTTTAATATTTGCCATCGTTGAATGTCACAGCTTTATGTGTTTGCTCTTTTGTGTTCCTGCTACCTCGATATATTTCGAAATCGATTGATTTACATCACTGTTTTAAATAAATATGTTTTTAAGGATTATATTAAAAAAAAACAGAATTTTCGTGTTTTTTACAAGACCTCGATTCAATCAAAAGTTTAATTCTACATAAATTATATCCAATTTCTTGTTCGAATTTTATTTAGACCGGTGATGATGTGAAGACATTTGTCGCCATTTTCGTTTATCAAAAATAATTTATGGTTATTAAAAGTTAGGAACATAACTGTTGATTTTTAAATTAAATTTTCCTATAATGTCATAATGTGTTTCATGTCAGTGTCTAGTAACCATATTTTTGTTATACAAAAAGTGAAATAAAGAAAAACCACGACTTGCACGTGTCGATTTATAAAATGTATATAGTAAAGTATTTCAGAGTAGTAGGTTCCTAAATTAGCTTTAAAGTCGTGGCTAAAGTCGGTGTATCAACAAATCGATTAAACCTGAATAGTTTTAATTACTCGCAGACACCATATTGCGCCAAAACATGATCAGCAATTAAGTCATAACACGATTTTATAAGCACTAATAATATCCAATTATCTTCTAAACTAATAGCTTAAATACATTAAAACTACGAACTCAATACTCCCAATTAATATAAAATTATACATATAGGTAGGTATACCTACTCAGTGTGTTCATTATACACTTCGTGTATAAATTTTTATAGCATTATATTCATTAGTATAACGAGGTATTGGACTGTTTGATGATCGAATTAACATAGAAATTAATCGATTTTCTATATAAATCGATATAGTACCGATGGATATGCCATAAATGTCTAGTTATCGCTAATGGTAATATTAAATGGTAGAGAGTATTCTGTTGTCGTTTTTTTTTATCACAAAAGATGGCTAGTAACCGGAGGTCGGTAAGTATAATTCGCCTAAAGCTACGGAGCTATTACACCGTGAAGCTGAGATCTATAGACAGTGCTTAGTAGGCTTAGTTCAAGCTTAGATAAGGTAAAATCTGATTAAAATAACTCTTATAAAATAGGGTTGTAACTAGAAAAAGAAAGATTTTTAGTTAAATATACCTATCGTTCCATGTGAGGTGTCGTTGAATGAGTCTCAATGATACCATTGAGACTCATTCAACGACACCTCAGTTGAAAAAAAAATCAGTTAATTTATTTTAAGCAGTCAGGTTTTCTGTTTGTATTATAATTTATTTTTGTTATTATAAACATGTGATATAAATAACTATGTAGTATGTCTTTGATCTGCCGCTATTCTGATACTTAATTAGAGGAAGGATTGGGATCGTATTGCACCGGTGAAAATGTTTTTACGCATCAACTCTCTATGAGCCAGTTGATGCCGTGTAAGTATTTCTAGTCTAAACAATTTATGCAATGAAATCCCTATATTTATTTATTTTTTACCTAATCCTTTTATAACTTATGTTTTATTAAATTTAAAAAAGTCACCTGTCTTGAAAATTGTTTTTTTTTTATAACGTGTTTCGTTGACTTACAAAATATTAGATATTTTTCTGCACTATTAGCCATGTAGTTTTTACTTCCTCTATTTTTGTAGTTTTTGCAGCAATTACTGGTACTTAATATCGTGGCATGTTCAGTGAAATTAATAATCACTGAAGAATTATGAATATACCGACACGTTTGGCTATTAAGAATATCATTTTTGCAAAAGTACCCATTAACGGCTCTCAACTTTCTTAGTAATACCGGTCCCAGACATTGAAAGAGCACAAAAAGGCCTTTTCGACATCAAATTAAACAGACTTTTTGCAGCTAGCTAAAGTATATGTTATCATAATGTTTTTGACATGATACCGTTTTATAAATCTATGACTAGGTACCCGCACGAAAAAGTGTCACGTAGCAACGATTGGCTGCTAAGCAACTGCGAATGGCAATTGCAGCGACGTGCGGTAAAATTGGAATTAACGTTATTTACTGGTTGCTAAGCAATGCGAATGGCGATAAATCATTAACGTTTTCTTATGACGTTATTACATAAAATTATCGTCCGTAAACCAACTTTACAGACAACCATTTTTTTTCAATTTTGTGTATTTATTAAGTACTAGCTTTCGCCCGCGGCTCCGCCCGCGTGGATGTCGGTTATTGCGATAAAAACTATCCTATGTCCTTCCCCGGGATTCAAACTATCTCCATACCAAATTTCCTAAATCGGTTTAGCTGTTTGAGCGTGAAAGCGTAACAGAAAGACAGACAGAGTTACTTTCACATTTATAATATTATAGTAGTAAAGTAGTATAGTATGGATTTATTTCTATGTTTGGAATAAATTGAAGGAACAATTTGAATGGCCTTAGGTACATCGGGAGGAAAAAAATGAAAGTTATATTCGTGACTGCGGGCGGGACTCGATACCATTTCAATCTCATCATTTTATTGTCACTGCACTATGGTGATGGCAGATTTATAAATACCACGAATACTCAAAAAATATCTAACTTCTAAAACTTTCTGTCGCTACGTTTTACCTGGAAGTCGTAGTGATAGCATGAGACTTAATCCTAGCAAGCGCTATAACAATAGCGAGATATACAAGAGAATAGAGTAAATAATGGGAAACTTGCCAACGGACAAGCTGTCGCAAAAACACCGATCGTTAGTGATATTAACTTATAAAATAATGTTTGCTGATTTAGAATTATTAAAGTAGTTTTATTTATAATTCTAAATATAAATAAAAAATCATCAATACTCATTACGATACGCTTGAGTAAGTAAAATAACTCTTGAGCAAAAATCGATGAATTTATTCCGCATGTCTGACGCCTGGCTTAAGCAATAAAGGTTGTACAACAGGATCTAATAATAAGGGCACTATGCACCCGTAATATGTATGAGCTTCTAATTCCCTCTCATTAATCACTGATAAGTACAGACTATCTCTAAGATCGCCGATACGATAATACAAATTGCATGTTACTGCAACATTGTCCGACAGTTTTTATCTTTTATGTTGGTTTCGTTTAGTTATTATTAGCTACGTGACCTGTTACCGATACGGGTAATATTTCTGTAGAAATGGAGTATATCTGTTACAATATATGTACAGTTGAAATATTAGGGATCCCTTTTACCAACTCTGAGAATGTTACATGAACATAGAGCATTGGTGATGATTAAGTTTCCCTGGTAGCCGTAGTAGCAACATAACTTTATTTTAATCCGCTGGGGGAGATTTAAAATAAAGGCAGTCCGCTTTAGTTTAGGCGCTAGAGAATTCGCTCGTCACCGTAGGCAAACGTTATTTATTTTATTAGATACACACATCGTCGTAGCGTGATGTTATATAGCCTATGGCCTTCCTCGATAAATGGGCTATCCAACAGTGAAATAATTTTTCAATTCGGACCAGACTTCTATGTATTTAGCTGTAAGCATTTTAATTTTTAACCGCCGCCGTCAAAAGGGAGGTTTTCTGTTTGACCCGTATAATGTAGGTATGTATGCTCGCGATATTGATGCGGTTTTCACTATTTGATTGCATATTTTTTTTCGGAAGGTTTTAGGGTATAAAACGTTGTCCTACGTTATAAAACACCAAAAATAAAGATTAAAACAAAGCAGTAATTCAGCGAAATTTGCATTTGGTGATTTGCTTGATGTTTGTATTTTCTCGAAGGCGGTTTATTTTTCTTTACATTAGATTTCAGTTTCATGCTAGATCTACCTACTTCTAGAAAGAAAAGACCCGTGTCTCAGTGGCGTCCGAATAGACCGAGAGATCAGCAAAGATAAGCAATCTCTTGTAACTTGGAAAAACGTCTCACCCTAAACGACCCCAAGCTATCGGTCCTGGATCTAATCTTTCTTTTTTCTTGAATTTCGTAGCATCGGAATTTTAGATGAGGAAATAGGATAATTGCACTTGTGTAGGTATATTAATTACTCTTGTTCACTCTCAACTCTACATCTCCTCACATGTCAAATAAGACAATAACTCTCATATTTTAATTTAAAATGTAAAGTAGAAAATGGACACTTGATCCTTAGGGGATATTTGTTACAGTGGTTTTTAAGAGTTGTTGTTGTTAGATCTGTCCTTATTTAAGCGTCTTCTAGACGGTTGGAAACAAGGGCACAAACCAAGGTGACCTTGGCGGGAGCTTTGTGTGGCCCACCGTTTTTCCTTGGTACTTGGTTTGCAACAGCCGTCTACACTGTTGGAAACCAGCAAGGTCACCTTGGTTTGTACGCTTGTTTGCAACCGTCTGGAACATGCTTTAAAACTAGCAGCATTGGTAGTCTATGGCACATAACTAGGAAGTTTCAATGTGGCGGGTGTTTTATGTTTCTGTCGTCAATGGAGAATTTTTATGTAAGTATTTAAGTAAATATTTTGCTTATTGATATTACCTTCATATTATTTTTCATTATGTTTCATTCATTTGAAAAAAAAACACGTAGTATAGTTTAAAAATATTTAAATAATGTTGTAAAGATTGTTAAATTAATATTGATTTACTAACTTCAATCTAATTGGGGACATTTGATTCTCTTAAGTATAAGATAAGATAAATTTATTATTACAAAAATATTTTTTACTAAAACATATATATAAAAATAGGTGAAATTATTCATAGTATGAACGATTTGATCCCCAGAATAAGTCATAACCTCATTTTTTTTTTGTATTTTTACCACCTTGACATTGAATTCGGATTAGATTTGGTTAGCTACTTTTATCCCTAGTTGGTAGTGTCAATACTAGACACCTTGGAGGGAGATTTGTAGTACCCCAGAACATTGGACACACAGTAACTTTGCAGACCTTGCGTTTTTTTCTTATTACATGACTATTCAACAAATGTTAAAGGCCTTTCCATGGGAAATTCCTGAATAAATTCTGCACAAAATTATAAAAAAAAATATCCTGAAAGCTCTTTCAGTTTTTTAAATGAATGCTCAAAACCGAAGGGGCGAATCAAGTAACCCCTTTCTGCCATACGTACCGTTTTTTGCTATGTTGCGTTAACTATATCTACCCATATGAATTTAATTTCGTGTTAAGTCTACTGTTATTATTAACAAAGGAAGTAAATATATTATGCTGTGTGATTTATCAGTCCATAAACTTTGTCTATGTCAAAAATGACGACGTTTCATAGCATCCTAGATGCGTGAAGGAAGACAGTCTAATAAATCAAAATCTACTTTTTTAAGGTCTACATTTTTAACACGCTTAATTAACATCATATTATATATTATTGCGATTGAATTCGCACCTACTTCCTGACGTTTGAGTAATTTACAATTGCACAAATATTATACCTAATTAGGTATATATATTACATTAGGTATATTGAGAAATGTATCAAAAGAGGTGGTTGTTCGCCGACTTCACATTGTCTAATTGTTTTACTTAAAAGCTGGTTAATGCTAATAATTGGGTAGCTATTTCGCATAGTGGCTAGCGATTATACATAATACCTACTTTGTTGTGTAAGAGACGACCATTGAATTTGACCCTAACTTTGTGTTACACGTCGTAGATTATATTTATTTTGCATTACAAGACTTCCCTACGTTTTGCATAAAATACTATCGAAAATAGCGTAGCGTCTGCGCTCAGATCTTGTTTTATATCTTTCGCTCTGCAATGTGTCAAACATTTTCCTGACATTAGTTCCCAAAGTCATTACCCTAATTACACAACAGGTAAATCAAAACTAAACCCTAAACTTTTGACATTGGACATGTTTACGCAATACATATATTATCCATTCAATTCCGTTTAATTCGATACTAAATTATAAATAAACAAAAAAATTGATTACACATAATGAAGGTGGAATCACAAAAAACGAATGATCGTATTCGGGCATGTCTACACAAATGGAAAATATGGGTGCGATGCGATGCGAGAAATTATAAGTAATTTTATGAAGTAACGACGACGTGACGACGTGCTTTGGCTGTATAGTGACTTTTTTCTATTTTCAATATATATATTATGCATAAGAAAACAAATTGTAAAAAATATATATTGCGTAGTAATTATTAAGAGCACTACGTACAGACAGGTACGAAAGAAAACTATTGTAGGTATGAATAGGTACTTTATTACAAAACTGCAAGGAACGGTTATGTTTAATATTTATATTAATACTATTTACGACTCAGGGCGTGTAATTACTTTTATACGATATAAATTAGAAGTTCTATTGTATCCATATCAATGACTGACAAAATGACCTTATACCGATAGCCATTTTAATAAATGCCCACAAAGGGGTCAACCTCTTCCCTCCAAAATCAAAATAAATGTCTCACTGTGGCCGATGTTTTCTCAAAACAAAATCCTAGTTCTGCCATAGATAGTGTTGGGACTACATCACCTTTCATATTTCTCGCATATCAATATCTCTTCTACAGTATAGTACCACCCTAACAAGCCGACGAAACGAATCCGTAGTCAAGTCGTCATCAGCCAAATTAAAACTAATTTATGTTGATTGAATTCATAATAGAAAACTATCAACAGAACATCGGTACGGCGCTTGTGTGGCGTTCCCAAACAAGCTGACTATTTTATGGGTATCACTGAATGTTATGTGATATCACAGAATTGTATACGTACAGAGGTCCAGCTCACAGCTCAACAAAAAATCCACGCCCACGTCTGGCGATCTCAACATGTACAGTCTCTGTTTACGATTGGACCTAGTTCGACCGAGATCTGTGTATGTGCATATCTATGACTGTGTGAGCCTGTTTTGGCTCGTTACAGTGAGCCAGCTATCTATATCTCTCTAATTTGTGGTGGTATGAAGTACTATGAGGTAACGGGCATAGTTTTATGGGCAAGTTAACGAGAACTGGCTGTTGGACATTGGCTTCTTAATGGTTAATGAAATGAGATGTTCCAACAATGATTTTACATATTAGGGTGAAGTTACTAATTGCTTCGTCAGTGAAGATATTTTTGAAATAACCTACTTATATTGCGTCTTCTCGTCTGTTAAATACTTTCTTATAAAATTCATCTCAAATTTGTAGTTCTCTTGATGCAATACAACCGAAAATAATAATAATAATAAAGTTTATTTCAGACAAAGTCCAAATGTCATGGCAAATCATGCTTAAAACGTATTTTACATTGCCGTATGAAGCTGCATCCATCTCTTACAAATTGGTGACTGCCATCGATCCGCAAACACAGTTAGAATGCCGTCGAAGAAAGGAAGGAAGAAGGATTAAATCTAAAAGTACAGTTTTCTAAACATGTTTAAATTAGTTATTACTTGCCTAGTTTAGCACTCTCGTCTTTGGTAAGGATTTGAATTAGTCTGACAATCATCTTAAAGTGCGATCTGACCATCCAACTTAGTACTGCCCGACTGGGGCCGTACCATTAACATCAAAATTATTTGCCAAGTGCAAGGCATTTCAATTTCATGTTTGAACCTGACGCATATCAATCGCTAAACTGCCGCCAAATGCAAAGAATTGACCAAAAGACAATTGGTTTGGTAACGTTATCAATGTCTCGCTTGCTTTTTGGCAGGATAATAGCACAATTTTATGGTACGAAACAGCAGAACAGTTTATTTATCGTGTCACATGGCTTTAGATTAAATTCTGTAATGGGCTTCTATGTGTTGGCTTCGGCCACCTTCCAAATGTCCTGGATTTTATAGTCCCTAGAAATACATGCCGAATAATAGTAATATCACATTGTACTGAGTTGACGTATTGACCTGAACCGCGCCATCTCTTTCAATTATAAAGTAAATATGAAAAGCGTGAAAGAGAGAAAAAACTCGTGTAGCCCCGTGTCTTTGACAGGTATTGTCCACAGAGTAGCGTTGTCTCTTTCTAGAGAGTGGTCAATTTTGTGAGGTTGTGGCGCAGTCCAGATCTGTACGCTCTATCATCACAGACAGGACTGTTGTTGCCAACAAGCCTTATATTGTGGTGATAGACCGATCACAGCGTCGTGCAATGATCGTCGACATCACCATTCCTCATGTCGATAATCTCGTGAAAACCGAAAAAGATAAACAAATTAAATATTTAGATCTGGCGCACGAGATTGTCGACATATGGGATGTTGATTCGGCGATCATTGTACCAATAGTCGTATCCGTTATTGGTCTAATTGCAAAGAGCCTCGACAAAAACCTTGAAAGGCTTTCATTGTGCGGTTGAATCAAACCCATGATACAGAAGGCAGTACTTCTGGACACAGCCCGCATTGTGAGGAGGTCCTTTTCTCTGAGGCTGTAACTACAGGTAGAGTGGTCACTGTACCCGATACCCGGGAATCTGTTAATTTTATATTTAAAAAAATTTTTTTTTTTTACATTTATTAAAAAATGTAAATCTTTATGGTTATACAGTGAATAAGAGAATAATAATAATATCTTGGGACAACTCATACAACGCCATTTAATTCCAAACTAAGCAGAGCTTATATGTATACATATTCTTGATAAATAACACCCAGACATCGAATAAACCATCGTGCTTATTACACAACGTTTTATTCTGGGTAGGGATCTAACTATTTCTGCCTGAACAATTACTGCACAAAGACTCTCTTATTGATTTTTGCACACATTAAATGAATACCAGTGCGCCGCCATTTTCACAACTCCGAATTTCAAATTTCGAACGGCTTTTAAGCATTACAAATTATGAAGATACTGTGTATTAAAAATGAATGAATTTTGAATTAGACACATCATCAATAGAAGTTGTTTTCAAAAAAGTTGTCAGAAAAATCCTATGATAGCCACAGAGTCTGTATAATGACAGTCATTAGAGTGTTTCAGTCGGCCGACTAGCCAAACCGCTAATAACTAAACAACTGGGAGCCAGCAATTTGGCAGACCGCAAAGTTGACTTGTGCCTCGCTACTTACCTGATTAGCTCAAACGTTGGTATGCTGAATGAGCCGTAACTGTGTCACGAAGTTTTTGGGTACACCTTGCTATATTTATACTTAGAAGCTTAAACACATCGTACTAAATTACTAACAGGCTTAAATTACGTAATACGTTTCTTACAATTCGTTGGGTATTAAAGTTTGGCAAACATCATGGTTGAATCATACCATGGAACTCTCCTCCAGTACCTACTCTTCAGTCTTTTGTAATTATTGCTTTATTATGAATATAACCGTAGTGAAAGTCAAAGTACCCTATTCAGTTAGGTTACAAAATGCAACACTTACAATCGTCAGACTAAATTTGGAATAGAATGATTCTACATTTAATGCCAAGTTTGCAAGAGTAAAGCCGTGATAACCTGCTACTTTTTTAAACATTCCACTTCGTACGCTAATGTGTTAAACAATAGATTTTTATGTTATAAGATTTACATAAGATAGTTATAAAACTCATTTGTACAATAATTTTTATAAAGAAATTACATTCATGTTTTAACTATTTCTTCATACCATATTTTATGCTATGCGAATACATGCATGCCAACCCATTTTGTATCTTTTTATTTTATTATCTAAGTACCTGGATGACCGAGTTTTGCTCGATATTTCTTTTTAAACGACTTTTGTAAAAATGAAACCTAGCTAGATCGATTTATCGCCCCCGAAATCCTCTGCCTACTAAATTTCATGAAAATCGTTGGAGCCGTTGCCGAGATCCAGACTATATCTGTTTGTATATTTTAAAGGTATAATGATTAAAAGTGACTAATACGGATGTTGACAGACAAGTCAAATAAGTCTATTTTTATAATATGTCCAAACGACAAGCTCAGTAGTAAGTTCCTGTCGTCAAATCATTAATTTAATATTCGTTTTGATGCTTTTAAATTCAAACAAATGTTAAATGTGGAAAAACACTTATTTTCATTTTAAGACCTACTATTGCCTTAATTGTATATAATTATTATTTTTTCTTGTAGTCAACTAGGTACCCAATAGTATGATGATAAGTGGTACAGTCAACAATGTAAATAATATCACTAGATATCACACAGATACCGTATATATATCATTAAAATACTATTCTGACACGATTTTGATACAATCGAAGTAGTAGCCAGATTAGAACCACCAAGATAATCAACCCCCGTGATCATAAAACCATTGCACAACCCAATAAACAGTTTCCAATAATCAGTTTGCATAACGATAATTTTCTATAATAATTTTATGTTTAACATTTCTAATGGCTGCTCTAATCATTTATTGTTTCGGATGGGTACACAGTCTTTCGATTGCGGTTTTATAAATGGCCGCTGTTACGTTATGAAGCTTAGAATACATTTCTTTGTTGTTTAGTAGATGAATTTCACAAATAGGTATTGTGTTAACCTCTTGTGAAATTGGATTAAGCTTTATTTCTTCATTGTCTGCTACGAATTCTGTTTGTAGAAAATTTGCTAATATTGTTATTTGTAGGTAAGTAATATTACTTAGATACTAACGCGTTACTTACTCTATTTATTTCTCTTCCTGCCGATATTACTTTATTCTTTGAATCACAAAGTCTCATCGCCGGCTTTAACTTATTTTTTTTTTATGTTTTCTTCTTTGAATCACAAAGTTTCATCACCGGTTTTAACCTAATTTATTTTGAAGTTTTCTTCTTTGAATCACAAAGTCTCATCGCCGGTTTTAACTTTATTTTTTTTTAAGTTTTCTTCTTTGAATCACAAAGTCTCATACTAACGCGTTACTTACTCTATTTATTTCTCTTCCTGCCGATATTACTTTATTCTTTGAATCACAAAGTCTCATCGCCGGTTTTAACTTTTTTTTTTTTAAGTTTTCTTCTTTGAATCACAAAGTCTCATCGCCGGTTTTAACTTTTTTTTTTTTTAGTTTTCTTCTTTGAATCACAAAGTCTCGTTCTTACCCAGTTAACACGTATTTTAAGCATATTTAGCTCGCGTAGGGTATATTTGTTCTGTGATTACACATTAAACGCGGAGCTGTAAAAATAGCGACATGTTAGCTTGCCGCCATTTTTACGACTCCTTACTCTTTTCATTACTATCGTTTTTTTTTTCTACTTAAAATAGGTTCCTACTGTATATGTACCTACATAGTAGATAATATATATACTTAGTATAATCCTAATATATGAACGTACATTAAACCTTTTTTAAGTAATCAAACATACACTGATGACCGTATCAAAATCGTTGCAAGTAGTTTAGCTGGAGCTTAGGGCGTTATGTTAGGTTGTTAGTCCTAGTCTTTCAAATCACAGCAGAACAAGGGATTGACGATTATATTACTAGCTGCCCCTCGCAATTTCGTCTGTGTAAATTTTCCCCGTTTTTGCAACATTTCTTATTGCTGCTCCTCCTGTTGGTCGTAGCGTGATGTTATATAGCCTATAGCCTTCTTTGATAAATGGGCTATCCAACAGTGAAATAATTTTTCAATTCGGACCAGTAGTTCCTGAGATTAGCGCGTTTAAACAAACAAACAAACAAACTCTTCCGCTTTATAATATTAGTATAGATTAGTGTACAGTCAAGCTTCCGGTTGGTGTCTCCGGGAAGAGAGAACTATCAAGGATAACACATCTTTGGCCCAACAATTAAACGCTAGTCTACCTAGTTATTGGTCCAGGCTTTTTACATTCAATCCATTGACTAAAATTACTTTAGAAGAATGATCACAGAGCACACGTGTATAATGAACCTTATTACTTTTTCACTTTAGGTATTATAGGTCTTCTCTCAGAGATAGGTTGTGAAGATATGTCTAGATTCAACTATGCCGTCACAGCTCCTAAAATTTCTGATGCTATATCTATACTTACTTTGCTTGTCTTTTTCAGCAGTCTCGAGATTTTCATCATGAGGAGTATTTTTAGGTGGTAAGTCTAAGGCATAGACCGTCTTGGTTGGTACCACCACAGTATCGCACGACCTGGGGGTCAATTCACGTATTTAAAGCAGTGCAGTTGTAGTTCATTTTTGTATTCTTGTAACTTTGGGATCGATCTCAAATACGCTTGCGTCAAGTATGCGTAACGAGAGCGCAATAACGATATTCTAGTACGATGCGCAAGCGTTTTTAAGATCGATTCCAAAGTTACAAGAATACGAAAATAGCCGTTTTAATCGAAATTTAACTGCAACTGCACTGCTTTAAATACGTGAATTGACCCGCTGTTCGTCTCTTCATTTCATGGTACAAAAAATAAATGGTATTATTACTGCTCTATAAGCAGTGTGGTTTCGTAGCTTCATGTCTAGTAACGATTGCAACCGCGATCAATTGTGATCGCACGCGACTTCCTTCGTCGATTGGCCGACCGCAATCACGACGCCAAATCGTTCCAAATCATCGACCAAGATGTTTGCTTTTTCTCTTATCTGTTATTATGTGTGGTGTAAAATGATTCTATTCTTTACTATTGACTATAGGTATGACTATAATCAAGGGTAAATTACCAGAATGGCTTTATTTTTATTTTTTTGTAGCGCAAACGTATTTGAAATGGTTGAGGTCAAGCAGGGTTATGTTTTGAAAGAACATAGTGAAGTTGGAAAAGTTTCACATGGTTTTAAATTTGTATGGGTCTAAAATAGTGACGATTGTGCCGACTCTTACCAAATAGAAGCTTTTCCTATTTGTAATTAGGTACCGATTTTAAATCACTCGATATCAATGGTTACATCTAAATATATAGTAACTAAACTAATTTATTTTATTTTCAAAACACATCTAAGTATGAGGATTTAATTCAATGTTTTAAATGAATAGTCAATAAATCTTAAGAACAATAAAATACTTAAATGAAATTTAAAATGCAGATCATATTTCGTGTCTGTGGTCAGGTTATCAAAAGTCTAGACGTCATTTGTATCTTTGTATCGGCCGAGACGTTCCAAATTCAAACAAATTTCAAATCGAGTTCTTTTTAGATGTCATTTGTTTGTCGACTCGGCGCGTGCCCACTAATGGAAAGCTTTACCCAATGATTCGTTTTTAGAAAAAAAATTAGAACTGTCACGAACTGTATCTATTAATAGATTTTCGAATCTATTTTAGGAGCATTAAAGTCGAGATTCAAACGAATAATAAATTAAGTTCGGTTGATTCGACCCGTGTTCGTGCTAACGTTATCAGCCAACATTATTTGCTTTCAAGTTCGATGTTTCTTTTAAACCTTTTATCGAATTCCCAAAGAGTGTTTTGAATTAAAACATTATTTGCGTGCTGTGAGCGAATTTAAAGTGCTTCGCGATTAATCGATTCGAAACACAATCGAGTGTTTGATTTAATCGATATTTATTTAAAATTGGTTCTCATTTTAGATTAGATACTCGTGCCAAATGGTTTTGTATTTCCTATTAAGATCGTGTTGTATGTACATTTTACAAATGTAAGTAATACTACCTGCTTAGTTACTATTTCCTGTATAGTTTCAATTGTATGGGCCCATGATTTATGTAAGTTGGTACTCGTAAGACAGCAAAAAAGTGCAGGCCCTAGAAACAAACGATGACACTAAACGCTGTTCTCAAATCAATTCTTTTGGATATGTTATATACGTACCCCTGAACTTGAAATCTTCTATAAAATATTTTTTTGAATGAAATTACAAAATTGCACTCAAAACTAGAATTTTCTAATCTCACTACTTAGCAATATACTTAATTAGTACCTAGTACAAGCTATAAAAATTATAGCGACAGGTATATGATCGAGCAAAGCTTTAAAGCTACTGCCGGAGCTTTTAAAAAAAAACTTGACAGCTGCGTTTCCAATACAGCTAATTATAATCTACTTACCGGCACACACACTTCACTATGCCTCAGCTATCATCATATCGTCACGTTCTTACCAAAACTAATTAAGAAAAAGCAAGGTAGCCGCACATATTATCGTCCGGCCATCAATTGGTCCAAATTGAGTTATCGACAGAGATCTTTCAGGTTTTTTGCCGCCATTGTGACGGAGTGATGGCTGGCGAGGTAGCAAGGGTTGTGGATCGAATTGCCCGCTCGTCGTCGCTTCGGCTTTTTGTACAAGTTTAATGACTCCAACTGTAGCCTTGAGACGACGATGATTGAATTTTTCTTGTAGATTTAATACCAGTTATGTAACGTTTGATGTGAGTAAAATTGTATTCATTTTTGTATAGGTAGGTATTCGTTTTATTAACGATAATTGTTATCTAGCTATCTTTGGCTAGGTTAAAAGTGATGCTTCTTTAGTTAAGTTGAATTTTCTCAAAATGCTTCCTCTTTTTGTAAAGATTTAGCCCAGAGCTTTTTGTAAAAACAAAAACACATTTTCGCATTCTTTCTATTCTTATTCAATTTTTTTTATTCGCTTAGGATGCTAAACAACTCTTGTGATACATCGAGATTCTACATTACATGTAATGTCAAGTTCGCAAACAATAGGTTAAGCCGGAGAAAGGAACCTGGCAATACAGATACATATACATATTTATACAAATATATATACATATACATATTATTTAATAAATCCGCTTATATCAATTTGGCCATAATATTAGCCGAAGAACCGATAACCGTTGCGGTAAACGAGTTCTTGAGTGGAGACCGCGTCTCGGCAAACGTAGTGTAGGACGCCCTCAGGTCAGGCGGAGTGATGATCTACGCAAAACGGCTGGCAGGAGCTGGATGCGAGAAGCCGAGGATAGTACAAAGTGGCGTGCAATTGGAGAGGCCTATGTCCAGCAGTGGACTGCGATAGGCTAATGATGATGATGATGATATCAATTTGTATGCCAGAGATGCACGGACCTCTCCTTTGGTCAGGCGCGGATCCAGAACTTCGTTTTAGGGAAGGGGGAAGCGGCAATATTTGACTCAACTGGCCAAGTGTGAGTCGCTCGCATGACGGGGTGCATTTGATACAACACTGGTACACCAGCCAATAACGCCAAGGAGGTTTGGAGCAAAACACATCGGCCCTCTATAAAAGTTCTCAAATTTCCCAAATATGTCTTCGTCGTCTTTCATGCATCCATCGCTATCCGCGCCTGCCTTTGGTCTTGTAGTGGCTTGTACGGCAATCATGAAGGTTTAGGTTCATAGTCAACCAGAAAAGATCTGCGAGCGATCTGGTTATTCACTATGGAATCACCACGAGTATTATCACATATTTAAAAAACTTGTAGGTTAGTACCTATGTACTTACCTCCTTTTTCAACAGTCCGATGCCGTTTTATATTATGTTACGGTCTTTGATGATACTTATTAAACGTTCTTACCGAACTTTTTAAGCTATTGCATAGCTTTTATCGCGGGCTCGGGCTTTCAGCGCGGCGACCGAATCAAAAAATTCCGTAACGAAAATAAAACCTAACACTCCGCATACCATGTAGCTCGACAGAGCGTTCGCTTAACGTATGTATATGTATATGGTACGACTGTACGAAGCTCGCACGGATCGAGACGAGCTGCTCCGAAATGCACTGGAAAAAAAAAAAATCTTTTTAAATTTATATATATATATTTTTTAATGCCTAAGTTGATAAAAAATGCTATGCAATAGCTTTACCGCGGCAGTCCCCGAGTGCAACATATTTTGTTTCTTTATAATAAATTTTTCTTTTTAATAAATAACATACGTAATTACTAATCAGTCTTATACTTTTTTTTTCCTCTTCCCTCCAATATTAATCGGTAGAGATTATGGCTCGCACATTATGTGCATACGCCAGTTTCAAGTATAATTTCTTTCTAGTTTTCTTCTTTCGATCACAAAATCTCGTTCTTGTCTAGTTATCACGTATTTCAAGTATTATTTACACTGTTTTACACTTTAAACGCGGAGCTGTAAAAATAGCGACATGTCAGTTTGCCACCATTTTTACAACTCAGTCTTATACTTTATGCGATCTTCTCTGAGATAGGCTGTAAGGCATTATGTGAGGTCGGAGCGTATTGGTGGTTGTCATATGTTTTCGAATTTTTAATTCTAGAACGTATCGGTTTCTTCATAAGGTTTTAATTAATTTATCGTTTTTTTTGTTCCTTTTTATAGTACCGTAAAATGAAATGGAGATCCCATGAGTTTACATTAGACAATGAGTAGCAGCTACTTGTTATTAATAATGTTGGTAGGGCCGGCGCCCGCGCAGTAATTACTAAGGTTAATACACCGCAGTCTCTTGTTTCGCAAATCATCGTCGTTCATTTATTCAAACATGGTACTGTCGGACCGAGAAGCGGTTAGGGTTGTTGCATATTTTTGTAAAGTTATTTGTGGTTTATTTAATCATTTTTAATCATTAATGTTTTTGTAATCAGTTGGACTAAGTAATATAATTGTTTAAATGTATGTCACCCACACCAGTCTCTCACAAATTGTGAGAGACTGGTGGGGGTGATATACATTTGTATGTGCCTACCGGTGTAGGTAAAAGTCTTTTTTTGTAACTGAGTACTAATAGTGCGAGCTGAATGTTTGTAGAGCTTGTTTTTCGCTTTAATTGCCAAAAAAACTGGTCAATTTCGGTCTAAAACGACTAAAATAGCACCCACTCAAAATAATGTTCAGAATACCTAATAATATCAAATTAAAATAATTACTACAAAGCATTCTGAGAGATCTGGTATTAATTGTTTGGAATAATTATGGAGAACCTATTAAGAAAAAACTAATGGTCATAATTTGGTTAGAGAGAAATAAACAAAAATTTAGCAGAAATCCCAAAGCATAAAAACCTAATTTTGGAAAAGTAAAGAAAAATATCTTTTTTTTTTATAAAAAGTCTCCCGCAGTAGTGTACAAGCCCTGTATCTTTACAAACATACAAGTCTCGGACCTAAAGTACACCCAGACTCGGAACTACAATTTGTGGATCACACAAAGCTGTGTCCCGTGTAAGAATCGAACCCACAACCTCTTGCGTAGAAGTCGGACACACTCCCACCGCGCCACAGAGACAGTCAAAATGTTATGTCTTAGATTTAAAGCATAAATGAAGCAATACGTAATTTATAAATACCACACTTACAACATAAGAATAAATAGACGAACATAGTGTTTGGTCTCATAAATCCTTAATCATATTCTTCTGTAGGTAGGTATATATAAAAGGCAACCTTTATAACCAAATGAGCTCGAACCACTGAATGAATTGCACTGAAATTTTGACGTAAGCAATCATTAAGAAAGGATTTTCCAAAATTCACTTTCTACTAAGGAAATAATAATAATAATAATAATAATAATAATATCTTGGGACAACTCACACAACGTCATCTGATTCCAAACTAAGCAGAGCTTGTACTATGGAAACCAGACAACTGATAAACATACTTATATATTTCTAAATACATACATAATATAGATAAATAACACCCAGACACAGAATAAACCATTGTGCTCATCACACAAAGTTTTATCCTGAGTGGGGATCGAACCCACAACCTCTTGTGTAGCAGTCGGACACATTCCCACCGCGCCACAGAGGCAGTCAAATGAAACGGAGGTTCGAAATAACGCAGTCAAAGCCACGGGCAAAAGCTAGTGTTGGTATATAAGACGAAAACACAACACAGGAACAAAGTTTATAAATAAGAAATCTCAGTAAGTAAATTTGTTATTGGTTGTACTTAAGTTCACATGGGGCGATGTAAATTGAATTAGTGGGCGTGTACACGACACAGCGGCGGCAGTGCCGTACCGACTGCCGTATGCCGTCTACCGCCTCTTATGCATAATTGTAAGGTCTATACACACGGAAGCGAAGATTAATTGAATGATGGCGTAAATATTGAAGTTAGGAGTTGTTTTATTGCTCAGTTTGTCATAGCTACGATATATTTAGCGATGCTTTTCTAGGTAATTTTGGCTTATTACGAATACCAAGGTATAACGCTAGGTTTTGAATACGAAAATGTTGTCAATGTAACCACCTTTTACACATGGACTGAAAAGGTAAATGGGCTTTATACAAACATAGACTAAACTTATGTTTTTTACCCCACTGCATTTCCCGAGCGCTACGACATGTCCCTCTTCAAAGGAGGTTTAAAGAGAGTTTTCACTTCATGGTAGGCAGCGGCTTGAGTGTGTCCCTGACATTCCTGAAGTCCATGAGCCGCGGTTACCCCTTACCATCAGGTGGGCCGCTGGCTCGTCTGCCAACCATAGGCAATAAAGTAATGTTTTGTGGGAAAATCCATTTCTATGGCACCCTCCACAGCTCTACTTAGCCCAAACGTTGAAGAATTTCATCGTGTGAATTGTCGTTGCTTATTAAACAATCAGGTTTTTTATTTTTATAATTGATTCACTTTGGGCTTATTTGATCAGGATGAGTAATTAATTTCTCCTGCTAACACGTGATAACAATTTTCACTTACAAAAAAAGGCAATCAAAAAATCGCTTCATTTAATCAATTTGTACCTAAAAAATCCTTGGTAAAATTAAAATTACCCATATTTTGACATACGGCATAATAAACCACATCCCAAGTATAAAATATATCGTATAGAGTTTCTTTAAATAAGGCGTTAAACCATTTCGTTTTATAAGCCTTTTGGCAGCTAATTAATGTAAAGTTTATGTGTACGCGCACCTTGTTTATATACCGTACACTAATTTAGAAAGATATGATCGTATGTGTTGATGAGATTTTATTTGATATTTTATATTGTTTAAGTTAATTATTTCTTGGGGGCTCTCAGAAGGTCAGCCTTCTAAACGATTTAAGACTTGTTTTGGAATAACATTTGGACTAGGTAATTGTTTTCTTTAGAAAGCGAGGTACTCTTTAAATATATCTTTTCGGCTTCGAGTAATAAAAATTATAAAGCGAGAAAAAATGTAGGTAACGGTCCTCACAAGTAGGTGGTTGTAAAAGAAACTACCTTCTCGTTTTCGTCAAAAACAAAATCTGAAAGTGGCGTGTTATGTACCCAGTAATGCTAGCGTAACTACATAATACTAACAGACTAACCAAAAACAGATTGATCTTGAGAATTTACCTATTGATTAAATTCTCAAGATTTATCCTTGCTAGAAAATACAGCAAAGTCTAAAGCTACAGAATAAGACCACGCCACGACAAAGAAATAATACTACAAACGAATAACAAAGATTAATTTTAATAACATTCAAGCATCTCATTACGCACCTACCATTTTTCGGTGTCCTAATGACGAAATTCGCCATATTGTTAGTGGTAACGTTTGGCGCCAAGCGGGGCTTTGAAACAAAGCGGCGCGGGCGCAGGCTGATTGCGCGCCAGTGACTTGCGAGTTCTGCCGCCCCGGGCACACCGTGAAATTAGGCAAACTGTATGTACACGGTTCCGTATATATAGAATTTAAATTAAGAGGAAAATTGCGTGATAATTTTAGGAATGTTTTAACTTGTGACGTGACTCGTGGCTCAGAGCATTTAAATCTGCAATCTGATCAAGAAAAGTTGCCTGATCTAAATCTAGTAGCTGATGGTATTGTTTATTTACGCTAAAAAGCTGCTTGGTACATGGGGCATACTCAGAAGAACGTTAATAGGCATTTTTATGGATAGCGAAAGGAAGGGAACTTGAGACACTCAGCATCCTCTGAGTAGCATAATCCTATCGCGTGAATTATTTAAAGATTTATTTACCCGACGTTTCGATCGAATTGTACACATTGAATTGAAACGTCGGGTAAATCAAAGGTACCTTTAAATAATTCACGCGATTAAGTCCCGAAATATATCTAATATGTATAAAAATCGTGAAAGTTTAAAAACAATAATCCTATTGTTTGATTCTAGTCGGCAAATGTGGTAATGAAGTTAAATCTAGCAGATACCTTAACAATGATACTCCTTACAATGTTGTGATAAGAAAACAAATAAATCTACTACTGGTTAAACCTAGTTTATTTTTTTCTTTTTTTTTTCTTTTCTTTTTTTAAAGACAACTCCCGCAGTAGGGTACAAGCCCTGTGTCGCGGGGAACTTTACAAACATACAAGTCACGGACACAAAGTACACCCAGACTCGGAACAACAATTTGTGGATCACACAAAGTGGTGTCCCGTGTGGGGATCGAACCCACGACCTCTTGTGTAGCAGTCGGACACACTCCCACCGCGCCACAGAGGCAGTCAAAGTTATTCTTTTGTTAGTGGTAGTTTTAAAGGTATTTTTAGATTAGTAGTGGTAACTGGTAAGGTATTAAAAGATTATGTCGGTTCTTAAAAAGGACAATGACTTCCGTCTTAGCATAGCTTTAAAGCATTCTCTAAACGATGCCATTCTTACACAATCTTTGCTAAAAGGTGGAGTAATTATAACTCGAAATTCGTCCTCCATTGTCCTTTATTTCTTATCTTTTTAATGCTAATAGCCGTATTATGCAATGAGTTGTATTTGTATACATATTTCTATATTGTCATTGAAATATAAGCATAGTATCAACGTTCTAAGTAATACGAGACAGCTGATTTTCTGAGCTAGAACTCAATTCATATTTCGCAGATTTTTTAAGTTTAATTCTTATAGAATTTGTGTCTAAACACAAACGTTTATACGGCTCCGCCCGCGTGGAGGTCGGTTATCACGATTAAAGCTCTCCTATGTCCTTCCCCGGGACTAATACTATCTCCATACTAAATTGGTTAAGTTGTTTGAGCGTGAAAGCGTAACAGACAGACAGAGTTACTTTCACATTTATAATATTAGTATGGATTAGATTTTCGTATCTAAGTAATAAATATGTAATCAGGTATAATTTTTTCAACAAACAACATAAAATGTGTTAGCTATAGGCCGACCGCTTAACTCGTATATCGCCTGCGCGGTGAGAAGGGAGCGCGGGGTGATGTTAACGGGTGGGTGAGCGGTGTGCGCGGGACGTTCTCTGTCCCGCGCACACCGCTCACCCACCCGTTAACATCACCCCGCGCTCCCTTCTCACCGCGCAGGCGATATACGAGTTAAGCGGTCGGCCTATAGCTTTCATTAAAATTGTTGGTCTAGTAGTTAATGACTCAGACTAGCCATAGGTCGTGGGATCGATTCCCACTCGGGCCGCCACGTTGTGTGATCAACAAATTGTTGTTCTGAGTCTGGATGTACTTTGTATCCGTAATTTGTATGTTTGTAAAGTCCCCAGGGGCTCAGGGCTGTGGAAACCGACTTCTGGGACCGTTGTTAGAGATAGATATCAGTAGGTAGGTATATTTAACATCATAAGACTATATCATTATACTTTATGGCACCTGTCTCACCGACGGCGAGAAAGCGAGTAGCGAGTAGCAATTTTATCGCACAAGAAACATACATACTTATGTAGATCCCGTGTAAACAAAAGAGATACAGATATGACCGCTGACCGTTCATACTGCCGGCGACTACCTACTCGCTCTATACTACATGTCTTTTGTTTACATGGTCGCGATCTACAAAATACACCTACTCTACGTTTCTTGAGTGATAAATCGCTACTCGCTTGTTCATCGTTGTTGGTGGGACGTTGCCTAAGACTCTAAACTCAACCCCTAAACTTTCTCTAAATCAATTCTAACTCTAAAACCAACTGCGTCCATTCTGAGTCGGCAATATATCGCTTACAAAGTACATCTTACTAATCTATTTATTGATTCAATAGTAGTTCCGCGCTGGCCACAATGCACAAACAAACAACAGTAGTTGATTGTAAAAACGTCGGTCTCTTTGTGTTCGACTAAACGCTGAATGTTTTTAAATTACACGATACGTGTCCGACACGTAGTGGCCCATTAGCCATCTATCCTAGACCACGGAAGAGATTATCTTTAACTCCTCTGTGATCTAGACTATCAAGTTGTTAAAATATTACGCTTTGTGATTAAACTGGCGTAAATTTTCCCCGTTTTTGCAACATTTCTCGTCGCTGCTCCGCTCCTAGCGCGATGTTATATTCTCGATAAATGGGCTATCCAACAAAAAAAGATTTTTTTCAAATCGGACCAGTAGTTCCTGAGATTAGCGCGTTTAAACAAACAAGCAAACAAACAAACTCTTCCGCTTTATAATATTAGTATAGATTAAACTAGCCTGTTGGTCTAGCGGTTAGTGACCCTGACTGCTAAGCCGGAGGTCGTGGTTCGATTCCCACCCAGGATAAAACTTTGTGTAATGAGCATGATGGTTAATTCTGTGTCTGGATGTTATTTATCTATAATATGTATATATTTTGAAATATTTAAGTATGTTTATCAGTTGTCTGGTTTTCATTGTACAAGCTCTGCTTAGTTTAGGATCAGATGGCGTTGTGTGAGTTGTCTCAAAAAGATATTAAAAAAAAAATTCACAATTTAGAAAACAAGTTAAGACCTTGAAAAGTTCTTTAACCACAAAATATATGTTTATAATAATGCAGCAAACGAATATTTTTTGACCTGGCTTTTCTTCTGCCACGACATGATATCGTGATGTATAAAAACCACTGATGACTAGAACATTTCGCTTTATTAAACCAGATATATTACTACATATATAAAGCCTACTTGTACAGCCCCAGTTTATTGTAATAGTTCGATATTAAAACTTGGTGTTTTTATTTCGTTAGTGAATAGATTTTATAGGCGGTAATATTTGGTTCTCATTTTATTTTCTCTTCTTTTGTAACGGGTAGAAAATCGTTCATCATTTAGACTGGATATGAGACCGTATACGACTTTATTGTTATATAAACTAGCGTTAAATTAAATGTAAATAAGTAGTATATATTTTGGATGTTGAACAAAGGACAAATGGATATGGGCGGGGACTATCAGTTGTCATAGTTTTTTATTGTTGGAAAGCTTTGCAAATGTCTGATTGTTTGTCATTTCTAGTTTTTAAGAGTATGGACGTGATTCAGATCACGGATCAAAGTACACTCGTTTATTTAAACTTGATGCAACAATGTCATACCATTTATTGTTCAGAGCGGTTATTTAAACTGTAACTCTCGATGCAGTAGCATATTAACCAATTAAATAATTGTGCCATCCGTGCAAGCCATAATGTCTTACTTTTTAGATAAATATAAGTACCTATACTTGTATTTACTATTTCATCTTCGCAGCTTAGCTCATTTGAGCGTGATGATGAAAATAATAAAATCGTTTAGCAGCTTTGTTTAAGATGTTTATGTTGCATTTAGTTTTTTTTAAATATCGATGTACGAGCGCTTACAGATTTCGCGCTGATTTTTGTGGATACAGACTCTATCATATACACGACTGCACGCGCAAGGCTTCACGTACCAAAACGGCACGTGGCAATCTGGTACCGTTCTGAAAATTGTCTACGCCTGTTATGAAAGTCTTCTCTATATGGAGTGTTAAATTCTCTTTGCAGTTTTAAAATTATTTAAAAAGGTTGTTTACTTTTGAAAATAGAACACTTTAAACATTAAAAAGAAAAAAAAACAGTTGATATAAAAAATGATAGTATTATTTGAATTTAGAAGGAAGCCGCACTTCGCAATTAAAACTACTAAACATAATCCTTTTCCGTGGAACATAAATCGGACCCCTTTTGTCTTTAGTAATGAGTGTATTACCATACAAATAGAATCAGTCGCGTCCCCCGTATAATTGGGTACAGCACCCCGCTGGTACAGCCTCTTTGTGAAGCCGCAGAGCCGCGCGGGTTGACCGAATGCAATTTATATATTACAGGCTTTCGCCTGCGGCTTTGCCTTCATCCTATGTCGATAAAAAATTTAGTCGGGAACATCATTATGATATAAAACAAACATAGATACTGAAGTCATCTCGAGACATTGGGTAGAATTTATTTTAATTCCTAAAAAAAAAATTGTATACGTGAGATCTTCGACGAAATGTGTAAAGTGAATACATAAGTGTATAACGCCTTAAATTAATCAACTTATCTTTAATTTAAAATTGATTAACAATGAAATGGGACTTAACTTTTAATGAGTTAAGTCCCAATTCAATAAAAGTAGGTATTATTTCAATACAATGACTCTCCATACACCAAAAAAAGATTTCTGTGTTATGTAGTTCTAATCTATTTATTGCCTGTAAAGAAAATTAATCACATTACATATTTTATGATTGTTTAACCCTATGGTAAATTTTACTTTAAAAACGTGACGTGAAAACGTATCACATACACTAGCTGACCCGCCGACTTCGTTGGAGGGTAAACATGTTTACTTGTGATAAAAGACTTCGTCATAAAGTCACATCTTAGGAGTCAATAAATCCATTAATAGTAATCAATCCATTAATAATAGTTTAAGTTAATTTTAAATTTACTAACCATACAGCTGATTTGTAATTGAGTGCTATGTACGCCGTTATTGTCATGTACATCAGGAATAATACCAACTCTAACTTATTATTGATAAGGTTTAATGTATGTGATGTGGCTGTACTTTAATAAATAATTAAATAAATAGACTTTTTATTTAATGTGGTTAATATATAGCCTATGATACACACAAATAACGTAGATTTTTATTGGTAAAAGGAGTTCTAAAATCGGTTCAATAGATCCAGAGATTACCCCTACAACCTCACAAACTTTACCTCTTTATAATATTAGTATAGAAGTACCTATAGATATAAATTAATAGTAATTTATAGAATTTTATAAGCTACGGGTCTTAATCGCGTAAATATTATATTTTAAGGCGGAATACCTTTGTTTATTGCCCGACGTGAGTCTACCCGTGACCACGGCCGTTGCAATACGGTCGAAACGTAGGGCAATAAGATAAAATATTTACGCGATTAAGACCCGTAGCTTATAAAATTCTATAATGTGTACAAATCGCGAAAGTTTACGAACATGTAATAGTAATTTAGTATTTATTTAGGTAGGGGAAAGAACGTACTTTTTACCTGTTTAAATTAATTAAAAATATTTAATTAAAATACGTAACTAAAATCTGCTTGTCCAATTTTATTATCGTGTAATAACATTCACACAAACTCTTACGCTACGTATTAGTATCGAATAGACATCATAAATATAAACTAAGAATAGAATGATAGTTCAACAAATATTGAGCGATGGTGATTAAACAACAGTCATTATTTGTTGATTAAAAGGCACTAGTGGCACTACTCTATGATAAAAAAGAAAATCGAATTGTTTGTGGCATGGTTGGTGTTTGCCAGTGTATATTGTATTTTATTTAACAGAATATACAATCCATTGCTGTTTGAAAACAAACATTTTGTACATTTAGTTAAATACAAACAAATGTCATCAAAATACCGAGAGTATATAAAGAAAGCTTAAATGGGCACAGAATCTTGAACCACTTTGGGCCAATAATGGTCTCCTAACTGATTTCGGTTACAACTTCCAATCTCATTAGAGACTAGGCAGGAGATATTATAGTGCACAAGTGTATGTGCATACACAAGTGCACTCTCTATTCGGAATCGATGGAAATCCGACATGACCGGAGAGAGATTAGGCGCAAGACCGACGGTTTAACGTGCTCCGAGGCATGGAGGGGTAAGACAATGTTTGAAAACGGTCACCCAACTATGGACGTTATGAACGTTGCTTAAACTCGCAGATGTCTCTATCTGCTCGGACACCTTTGAGTTAGGGATATGTTCCTAAGATGTATGCGAATATGTGCCTTGCTCCAACGCAATAGGGTTTTTGACTAAGTCTTTTTAAGAAATGTCAAAAACGACTCGCTCCGTACAAGTTTGTATGAAATAATAGCGTATGACGTCACATTTTCAAGGATCAAATCAATACTTTTAGCATTTATTTTGCTGAATAAAAAATAATAAACAAGTGGATAAGAACGAAGCCAGTTATTCAGAATATTTTATGACGTTCCTATTATTGCATGGTTAGTATAAAATAATTTAATAAGTAAATTGAAGTATCCAATTGGGTATTTAAATGTCAAATTGTCAAGTCAAATTAGTCCCTTTTTATGAAATGTCAAAACGATTCGCTGTGTAGAGATTTTAAAATTTAACATTATGACGTCATTATATTCAGGTGCCGAATCATTTACTTTTAGTATTTATTTCGATAATTATAAATATTAAAACATGTTACAAACATTATTTTTCAGATAATTTAAAGGCATATTTTTGCTTGATTAGTTTGAAATAATTGATTTATGTTATTGATTGATTTTGTGGCGCGGTGGGTGTGTATCCGACTGTAACGCAAGAGGTCGTGAACACACAGGATAAAACTTTGTGTGATGAGCACGATGGTTTATTCTGTGTCTGGGTGTAATTTATCTATAATATATATGTATTTAAAAATATACAAATATGTCTATCAGTTGTCTGGTTGACATAGTATATGCTCTGCTTAGTTTGGGATCAGATGACGTTGTGTGAGTTGTCCCGAGATATTAATATTATTATCAATTTGACATTCAAATGCTCAAATTGTTACGCGTATCTTCCGCACGCAGAAACGCGATTAATTATAATTAATTACGAGAATTTTTATGGCATGGAATCATCCCGACCCCTGTAAAATAAGTTCTCTCTCTCTCTCTCTCTCTCTCTCTCTCTCTCTCTCTCTCTCTCTCTCTCTCTCTCTCTCTCTCTGTCTGTCTGTCTGACACCCGGTAACTCAAACTTTACGTAATTTAGAGTCGTTCTCTAGAATATTTCTGTCGCTACTGTTCACCTTAGTGTCAGTGATAGCATGACAGTTAACGGCATTTCAAAACTGAGTGATGTAAATATATCCATGGATATCCACGGAGACTTACGGCTGAATACTTAAATCTAGTTTTAAACAGCAATGGAACAGTACAGGTTAAATAAAAAGTACGAGTGTGGCATTACCCACGTATTAGAATTAAAGTAACCTTGATCGCTCACGTCTAATCCTGAATCGCGATATTGAAGATTTCTCAGCTGCTAGCTATATAGGTATACAAGTTTCCAAAGTTTCTAAGTTTTCCTCATCTAGACATATTTCGTAAGAATTGTTGTTTTATGGCTTGTTTAATATTTAATTCTCTACCAAGCTCAATAGAAGAAACCAAAAAAAAAGGAATTAAAGAAATGTCTTGTTGATGAGAGTTTCTACACATTGTATTACTTATTAAGAAAACAGCATTGCAGATTTTATGTGGGTACATATATGGAACACAAATGAAATCGGTTTTGTCTATTGTCTTTATTATTTTTTATATAATTTGGTAAATGTGCTGAACTAATTTATAAATAACATCTAATCTAATAAACGTAATCGGTTTTAGACCGTGGCCCGCCAGGCAGGACCACCTCGCCTGGTCGGAGGATCCTCTCTTCCTTTTGGAGGGCCGTAACACCTTGTCTTCCTAGTAACGGCGGTAGTCCAATGGCTAAGGTATCAGATAAGCAATCGTGAGGTCGCAAGTTCGAATCCTAACCATAGTGTACAATAAAATATATTTACGTTAATACTTAATTATGTAGCTATGCAGGCTACATCACTACCGACGTGAACCCACACACTTGAAAAAACAAGTGGTGACCCCGACGTGATTGTTTTAATTAAATTCTACTTATTTACCTTTAAAAGTCACAAGGTCTTAATATATTGAAACCTATTCGTAGGTATATCGCTTTATAAATTCTTAACACAATTCTCGAGCAACCAATAACAGTTATCATTCAATTATAATTTAATGAATTGTCAATAATACAATAAAGGCCAATCAAAACATTTAATAACATTATTTGCTATTTGACAATCAAATGGGCTTGCAACATAAACCGCGTATTTGAATGAACAATAAATAATATCTGATGAAACATTCCAATTATCTGTATTTTCATTAAGAGTAAGTTTAATAAATAAAAGCGATACAACTGTATTCTTGGCCCCAAGCGCTAGCATTCTAACCATAGATTGCTAACTAGAATTTATGATTCGTTGACAAATAAGGATAACTGTCTTGGATAAATTGCTATTTGTTTTGTAGGGTTCTCCTAACTTACAGCAAAAATACACATGCAAGTAAAACAGAACAGCAACGTGCATGCTAGTTGCATGGCAGTTGGCGTATACACATGACAATTAAATAGCACGTGTAGCTTTTGCTGATGTATATTTTCGCCTTATAAAGAGTTTTACCAAATCATTATTCTGAGCAGTTCACACTCCGTGCCACAAAACGCCGAGAGTACAGAATAAAGTTTTATACATACTCACTCGATGCATGCATATAAAGACATCGCTCACATTGCTCGAGCATGTGTTGTATGAATCTTACCTCTTGTACCCTCACAATTTTTTGTGTCCCTTCTTTGGAGAGCATATCAAACCGGGCAACGGATCTAATAACCTTGACGCGGTCGTATCGAATTGCCGCCCCGTCAGTTTATTAACAGAGTAACTAAAATTCTTATTTAAACAATGATACAAAAGGCTGCTGACTTTTAGCTTGCTGGTGTTGTCTATTCTTGTTTTGACAGCCCTGGTATAGCCCTATCATGTTGATTTAGTTAGGTTCTCCACGCAAACTTACCTTAGATTAGTATTAAAATAATGGATCGCCAATATCTTGTACCTGATTTGGATTAGTTATCTATGAATATTAAGCAAGCGATAACATCTATGTTGATGCTGTCAGGTCCATAGATGGGTGACCGTTTCCTGAAATCTTGTCGACGTAGCAGATTGACCTGTTTGTAATAAAAATAAAATAATATCACAAAATACGGACAGTACCTACATTTATTACTGTCGTATAACTAGTACCTACATTGGACTGGCTACCCTGTACAATTTTTTTCCGACTTTCTTATGCCGAATCGAATGAGCACCTTCTGAACTTTTTTGGCACTTATAACAACGTTCTCGCTGTTATCTTTGTTACACAAGTATAGAATTCCATTTGATTTTGACAAATGAGCGTCCAAATGGCAATCTTTTTGTAACCAGCAGCGAACTAGTACTAAGGTCAGTGACTTCGATACTCTCAATATTTTGTGAATTATTTATTTACCAGATTACCTTCTGGTAGCCTTCATACAACGAGCGCTCGAGCAGCCACATTGCTCACGGACAGGACCCAGACCCCTTTGTTCGGGAAGAGTCTCAAGATTCCGCTTGAGACGAACAATGGGGTCTGGGTCCTTATTCACTGGCTTTATTTCGTTGTCGTGACTAGCCCGTGCGAACTGACGCATGCGCGGTGCGCGCAAAGATGTCCACCGCGCATTTGCGTTGATGCACGGGCTTGTCACGACAACGAAATAAAGATAGTGAGTAGGGAAAAATTATCTGTAATTCCCTATCCGCAAACGATGTCAGTGTGTACGTTACTCGAGCGACGTAGTTAAAAAAGTTACATTCTGTACACTTAGTATTTTGTACTAGTCGCCATCTCTATCTTACAAGGGCCGTTTCTTGAACACACGTACCAATGTTATGACTTAGCGAATGTGATGACGGCGGGGATAAATGAATTCAAATTTAAATAATGCACGATGTCTAACTGAAGAACTGAATTGGATGTTTTTTTTTAAGATAACTAGCAATGTGCGATTGTGGGTCCTATTATTAACGGGGATGTCGGTTATTGCGGTAGAAACTAGTATATGCGATTACCGGGGACTCAAAACTAAACTAGATAGTTAGATTGTCCCAGGTCTCTATGAACTGATTTATTTCTTTTGTGACTGTTATATTTTATGACGGCCACTGTGGCGCAGTGGGAGTGTATCCGACTGCTACTCAAGAGGTCGTGGGTTCGATCCCCACCCAGGATAAAACTTTGTGTGATGAGCACGATGGTTTATTCTGTGTCTGGGTGTTATTTATCTATAATATGTATGTATTTAGAAATATATAAGTATGTCTATCAGTTGTCTGGTTTCCATAGTACAAGCTCTGCTTAGTTTGGGATCAGATAGCGTTGTGTGAATTGTCCCAAGATATTATTATTATTATTATTTATTCAGTAGTTTAATCGTGAATAGACAGAAACAGTTAGTTAATTTGGATGTGCTATTCTCTCTGCTATAATATTGCAAAGTTTAATTATAAATCATCTTGTAGCTGTTACATGAAGAATTAACAAACATTCATTCAACATCCCAAACTTATCCGTCTTTAATTAGAAGGATGATGTCATCATTATTTTACACAATTACTTTATTTTTGTCGGTTTGTGTATTTTTTCCTTCTTTCACGTAGCAACAAAACTATATGATTTTTCCTTAGAGGATAGTTTTTGACTCAGAGTGACGCAGATGCCTTCTTATCATGAATATAATTGCGCAGTTCTTATGAGGAAATACGAGGTTATTAAATTCTTCTTATTTTAGAATTGTTGGTAATTTAGTCGAATTGCCCGCCAATTTCTGCTAGTGTCAAGTATTTAACTATGAAAAGTGTTTATTGTCGCTAGGTTACAATATTGTTTTTATGTTAAGCACTAAATGAGGTGTTTCCCAAACTAAGAATAAACTTGTATCTCAGGAAACACTGATATTACATTTATACATGTATGTTATAGATATTAGTCGGTGTGCGGAGTGAACAGTGCCGCTAAACTATAAAAATAAACTACCCAAAAGAACTGCATAGAGACTAAGTTATACGGTATTTTTCTTTAAAATATGTTTCAATTATGACACTTTTGTGTAATCCAAACTATTGTCCCGAGTCTGGGTGTTCTTTGTGTCCGTGAATTGAACTTTTAAAGAGTCCCCGCGACACGCCTGTACCCTACTGCAACAGCTGTCTTAAAAAAAAGTATCGCCCTGCATTACGTTAATTAATATTTTTTATTAATTTCAACTTAGGGGTCGCTACAAGTCCTTTAAAAAAATAATATCAACACCTTATTACAACCATAATTATGTCAACACAAATACCGCTTCATATAAATTACAAAAAGAAATAGACAAATGTCACTCATTTAGAAAATTGCTAGAACCGGTACTTTTTAAACTAAACGCATTGCATTTATCAATAAATGCAATTAGAACTCATTAGAACAAATCGATGAAGCGAAAAAATCCAGTCGTAATTGAGGAGTGAAAAGTCGCGCGGTTGCGTTTGTGCGATCGAGTCGCGCTGAGGGGCGGAGACTCCGCCTTTGGAGGCGTAGGGAGGGCCGAGCGAGTGCGACGGCCGAGGAGGACAGAGGACCAGTCGCCTTCACTACCGCGGAGTTACCGCGCGCTGCGCGCGACTGTCGCAAAAATTCGCGCGTTTAACCCCAGCGAACAAAATACGTGCCTTCTCTATTTAGTGAAATCCTATTCTCTTATCATTCCCATTCGAGTGACTTATGTGCTTAAAGAGTGCTTAGCCGGCGTGACTATAAAATATACTAATTTAATTTGCAACAAAAAAAAATACGCGAACCATAAACTGTGATTAAAAACTTTTTTGTGCCCAGTTATTCGATCAGTGCAAAATTTAAAACTTTTTTTATACATACTATAAAAAGTACCTACTGAAATGAGTTCCAATTGCAAATTGTGTAATAGACTATCCCGCTTGGCGTGACCAAAAATGTCAAAGAAAAACAAAAGTACTGTTCGAAATTTGAAATCGTTTGTTGCCAAAATTGGTGAGATAACTTTTGAAAATGGACTTGACTACTCGTCGTGGAGAGTTGTTGGAGGGCGGCGGGACCGATGTACTTTCTCTAAACGGGACTGAACAGGTGTGTCGGGAACTAGTGAACGGAACGGACAGCGGGTGTGACGTCAGCGGCGTGACAGCCGAAGTGACTACGTCGAGGAAGACGAGCTCGTTCAGTATCAGAAACCTGGTAGGCACCGAGGACTCGGATAAATCTACCGACGGCACCGCGAATGCCAGTGATGGTAAGTCACTATTAACTGTCATTTTTATAAAAAAACACATGATAAATATAATAGCCAGTTTAAAGTTATTAGCACAATATACTTTAAGGCTTAAGTTACCCGATAATCAATATTAACCCTGCAAATTACCGACTGTATGACAGATTGGACCGGAGACTCTTCATTTAGTGTCTCTGGTCATCATTTTAGGACATTTAGAGCCTGAACACTTTGACCCTAACACTAATTGAGTTGTATTAGATACCTATAGGGCTAGCAATAGGGTTTTACTTTATTAAGTATACGTCGGCAAACCTAACAAACGGTTGTAATAAATCATTAAGAATCCCGCCGCTCGCTGCTGCAAAATTATTACCATTTATTACACTTTATGATTCCTAAATTGGGCCACTTTGATTTATTTATACTTTTCAAAAGTTCTGTAACTTTCTTAATAATAGTAATAATAAGAAGGAAAATAGTGGTGCTAAGGTCGATATACTGGCATACCTACTGGGTTATCATTTTCTCGAATTTAAATTCACGAAAAACCAGTAAAAAAGATATTGTGGTTCTATTTAGGTCCGGGAGTATACTCTATTTAACTGTTAGCATAATGCCACAATGGTGTTTTATGTAAATAGATAGGTTAAATATTACTTACATTCGATCTTTAAATAGGGCACACTAATGCACACATAGATAACCTATATGTTATGATGTCACACTATTATAAAAAAGTCGTAAAAGTAGAAAAGCATGATTTAGTTATCACGAGCGAAAAGGAGGAAAATTTAATCCGCTGCTTTCATCTGTTGACGCCGGTGATGTGACACTGACATATAAAAAGAAGTCAATTGTATATATTCAAGATGCCGCTTTCTGAGCGCTTGTAACCTATACATATCAACCCATATGATGGCCCACTGCTGGGCACGGGTCTCCCCAGTAGAACCTACTGGTTCGTAGATCCTGGGGGTAATTGCCATAATCGCCACGCTTGGCGAGCGGGTTGGCGATCGCAGTAAAGCTTTAAGTACGCAGAGGACGCTGCTGCCCGTCCTCCGGAGTGAAATCCCTTAGTCGCCTTGACGACACCCACGGGAAGAGATGGGGTGGTACTATTCTTAAGCCGGCACCACACGGCAAATTGTAACCTATGTGGCTTCACAATTATGTTTTAAGTAAATAGATCTAGTTTTTACTTAAAACATAATTGTGAAGCCACATTCAAAAAATGTTTATGACTGAATTGCCATGTGTTTATTCAGATTTGGCGAACAGCTCACATAACAGAAGGCAGTAATTACAAAAAACTATTCTCTCTTTTATTAATTTTCTCCATTTAATTAACTTTATAAAAGGGGCAAAATGCATACAATTACGTTTTCTAATTAACATATAAATAAAGTTTATGAAGTGTCACCTGATGACTTTTACGAGACGATGTCAATCAATCGATTATAGTGTTGACATCAATAAAATATTCTAATTGAGTTTTGTTAGTCGTAAAAATATTTGTTGATTGGAAATGTTGACCACGATTGTGTTAAGATATAAATGATTAATGTCATTACTATAGATAAACTTATTAATTGACAAAAATGTTTTTAATTTAAAACATTAATAACTATGTATGGTGACTTGTGAAAATGGCGGTCAACTGACATGTCATCACTTTTACAGATCCGCGTTTAATACGTAAAATATACTTTAAATTGGTGTTAACGAATTAAGAACTAGACTTTGTAATTCAAAGAAGAAAACAAGAAAGAAAATAAACTTGAAACTGGCAGATGCACAAAATGTGCGAGACGTAGGAAAGACGAAAAAAAAAAACCTACGTACGTTGAATGACATACGTCACGTGACACGTCACAACGATTTTTTTCCTGTGACGATTTTTTCATAAAGTCACAGTTCCAAAATTAAATGAGCAATTTGATATTTATTATTATTTACCATGCGCATCACATTTTTTGGCATATATATTACTGTATTATCTCATGTCGAAATCTCGTTGTGACTGTTTGACAGCAATTTGCGCTGTTCGATTTGTCAAAGCGACTTTTGTCAATACGTTTTGGACAGAAATAATAATAAAATTGAATAAGATATAACTTATATAAAAGATATACAATAATAAGACAGTATATCAGGCAGTAAGAAATTGCTCTGAACAAAATAAACAGCGCAACATCTCCTGGCAGATCTTTCATATTTGTTTAATTATTTGTTTTTACAACAGACATATTATCAGCAAAATTAACCTACGTGGATCAAATTAGGCATGCCCTGCGCATGCCAAATTGTATGGTTCTTATTGTTTTCGAGATTTCACGATTAGTCAGTCACTCAGTTAGTAAGTGCATTCCGCCCGCGGCATTACGCCGAAGAATTCGGTTACCTTAATATGCGTTTGTTTTGACTCAATCTACCTGTGGTAGAGCTAATTTGAGGCAAATCCGAGTGTAGGTATCTTCGGAAACATTCAAAACAAAATTATCAAAGGCTATTCAAATATTAAACGTCGTTAAGTATCTCTCACTTCAATATGAATTGTAGAGACAGAAGTACTTTTGAGCACGACTCAAATTATATATCGTGTGGGGTTTTATGTTCAAATTCCTACTTTTATAATATAAATAAGTAAGTAGGTAGTAGGTATATTGATATCCTGTAACATTGCCCATTCATTGAATTAGCACACATCCTGTCTCCAAAAGGAAAACCAAATATAATAATAGTTATTTTATATAATAAAATATAATACTTCATTAAATTGCGGAAATATAATAGAAACCAGGAAAATAACCTTATTTTTTTGGAAATACCTTAATATCGTTAAGTACCTACACGATTTCATAAATGTAGTAATATTAATTTAAGTTAATATAATAATGACCTAGATTTTTAATTTATTATAAATTACTTAAATATATTAGTATATAGAAATATAAAGACAGAGTATCTACTAAGGAAAAGCTGCATAGAACGCGAGTTTTTGTTTTTGTTTATGTATGTTCTTTTGTTAGGAGTTGACGCAAAACTCGGAGCAAACTTTAACTAGATACATAATGCCGTATTAAAGATAGTGTTCTAACTTAAGTACTGCTACAAGTTTCATAGAGACAACCGGGTCTCCGTTTTAATAGCCGCGCCATAGATTAGAGAGCTCATGTAGAATGGTCACAATAACCGACATACACCGTGGAGTCGCGGGCATAATTCTATGTAATGATACCAAATTAAAGTAAAAGGAAAATTCTAACATAAACAGGAACAAAGTCGGTAAGAGTCTCACAAAGGAACGAACACCGGTAAAACTAAAAGTTTAACCGGAGTTTAACCGGTGTGTCGTAAAAGCACCATGCATAGCAGGGGGTTAGTGATCGCAGTATATTACAACCATGGTGTAAATAAAAAACAATATTGATTCTATACTATTTTGATTCAACAGTATGGCGTGGAAGCGGTATGATTATAGTTCTTTTTTGTCCCATTTAAAAAAGGTTGTGATTCTGTCTGGACTTATTAGGTTTAATTTCGTCATAAATGTTGCTATTGAAAGACTATAGATAAAATAGTATCAAGATATGTGTGTTTTTATACAAATTCGATCAGTGATTTGTATGTATTTGAGTAAAATACATTAAAATGCTATTTGTAGTTTGACCGAATTTGTATGAATGAAATGAGTTCTACTAATATTATAAATGCAAAAGTTTGGATGGATGTTTGTTACTTAATTACGTCAGATTGGAAAATCGGATCTGCATGAAATTTGCCACATAGATTAGCCAGGAATAGCAAATGGGCTAGAAGGCTAAAAATCTAGGTACGGTTTCTATATTTTTTTATTTAAATTACTTTAAATACCACATCTCGTAATTAAATCGAGTATCGTTAAGCTTGTTGTAGTTATAGATTTCACTTCGAGCTCGTTGATGTCTTTAGTACTTGTGCTATTTTTATTCATGACAGTCGCCTAGCTTTTTAATTTAAAATATGTTTTTTCTAAATAATATAAATATATAATCTTCAATAGAGTTTATTATATATGAATAAAGGGTTTAATTTAAAAGTTTTCTTCAAATTAGAAACGTTGTGAAATTATTTTGCCTTGTAGTTGTTTTTAGTAATATATGACTTTTTGATGCTTATTTAAAGATTAAAAAAAAACTCTTATAAAAATTATATGCATGTATAGTTGCGTTTCGTTGCATTATATATAATATTGCTAGTTAAGCAAAAACTTACTTGCAAAATGCAACAAATGCAAAATATCATTAAACTTCACACTAGGATTCCCTGTGTCGTCGATTCAGTTTCGTCACTAAATGTGCGACCTCGCATTGCTAGTTATATTTTTATTATAAAAAAGAATAAGGAAATAATACACCAAGTATGACAAAAAATTAAAAGTAAGTTTAAAAAATATCTTAAAAAAAATAGATTTTAATGAACTCCTATTATTATGTAATGTAGGTATTCGTTTTCTTAGATTCTCAAAAACTTTTACGTTATCTAGTTTCGTGTCATAAATGGAACTCGATGATCCACCTTAAAGTACGATTAGTTATTATAATGTTCTTCTAACCGATTTCTGATTGACCACCTACCAGAGGCGAAGGGTTAAAAAAAATCTGAGGTAACCCGATACAAAAATATACCTTGCTAAATATGATTATTTGTACCTATAATACTAAGTAACTATAATCTGAAGGGAAGCCGAAATTAATGGTGTTATAAGGACCCTCCACCACTGCCACCTACACAGTATTGTAATGTAATGTATTGTAGTGCACAAGTGCACACTCTAGTTTAAAAAAAAAAACAGATTTTCGTCACATCGGACTATGAGAGTGAGGGACTCTAATAGTCCGATGTGACGAAAATCGGTTTTAAATAAACAGATTTTCTTGTTCTTGGCTCCGATCATGCCTGATGGCAAGCATTGATTACGCCTACAATAGAACTAGTGCACCCAGAAGATGCCTACTCTGGACCTAAAAGTGTCCCAGCTATAATAAATTGGAAACACTGACGCCGCCAGGGAGTTCCACACTTCGCTGTTCGCATGACAAATGTAGAAGCGTACTGCTTTGTGCGACTGGCGGGTAGGTATAGGCATAATGTATGGATGGTAGCCTGCAGTGCTCCTAGAAGTCTGAAGAGGTGGCGGGATCGGTGTAGGAAGTTCTTGTGATCACTCTCTGTAGTACTATCTATAGTCTGATACGACACCTACCTAATAAAATAATAGTAAGGTAGATTATTGTCGAGTTCTGACGACCTTACTCGCAAAAACCCTATATAAAAAAATCCCATCACGATTCGTTTACAAGATACTAATCTTGTAAATAGCTTTTATTATAACGCATACTCATTAACGTTAGACAACTACAAGATTTAAATACGCATATTCAAAAGTACAATGCACCTATAGAGGCAGGTGTGCTTACAATATACCTACCTACATAGGTACCTATTTCTATGGTGTGGTTGCTAATATGAAAATAAGCAGGTGATGCCCTTATATTGTAGTCCGATTCGAGTAACGAAAACATTGTTTTAATGGCAATATTGACTTGACTAGCCTAAGAGGTTAATGAGTTCAACTGGCCTTTTTTTAAAAGATACATACGTAACTAGTAATCTTGTTAAATCTTTCAGTTAAGCTGAATCGCTTGTTTTAGGAGCGGGTTTAAGACGGTAGTATAGGCAAGATTCCAACCTCGCGGGTTGGAATCTTGCCCATTATGCTACCGACTTGAACCCACTCATGCATTGGACAAGGAAGGTTGAAGCATTGGACTCACAATCGGAAGTCGCGAACTTCCGATTGTGAGTGCAATGCTTCAACCGCTAGGCTACGGTCACTTCATTTTGACCACAAAGGTTCAATTGCTCCATATCAATGACCCTATGAGCTCATATGCCCCATATTTTGACTAGAGTTCAATGGTAAGCCATTGAACCTTATTTAAAAAATATCAAAAATCTAATTTTTAATAGATAAAATCTCACTCGATATTTATCTTTCGCTGGCAGCGAAATCCTGGATCAGTGGTGTCATATGCCAGATATGATATCTGATTGTATAAATTAACTGCGATTTTAAGTCGTAAGTCTTAGGTTTATGGATCCAAATTAAATGAATGGTTTTGGTACGATTTTGAAATACGTTTATCACACAGTGTGTTTGAATTAATAAAGACATCATGAATGCTGACGCGCGGCTGTCCCTGTTTTTAGCCCACGTGTTGTCATTTGTTGTAAATAGGTAAAATGCAATAAGTAAATAACATTTAAAAACAGAGTAGGTACTTAAATAAAATTACAATTTTATCATATTTATTTATTAGTATGTATTTTACTAATAGTTTTCTCTATCTTAGGATTTCGTATTAGAAGAAATATGGAACCCTTGTGTAACAAGTCTAAACAATACCATTTAATCAAATTGTTTCAATTTATTTTCGACTGCCTCTGTGGCGCGGTATGGGTGTATTTTGAGTCCGTGACTTCCATGTTTGTGAAGTCCCCAGTGACACAGGGCTTGTACCCTACTGCGGAAACCGTCTTCTAAATAATAATTTTTAAAAAATATGTAAAAAATATCAAGCTTTTAACCAGTAAAAATTTTGTTAACCAAGTAACTTACTGCTATCACTGTCATTTTAGGGTGAATAATAGCGACAGAAATACTGGTCAGTGTCTTAAAGTTTAATTTAGTCAGTTAGCAGTACTGACTAATTACACAAGTATCAGATCAGCCCTTGATAACATAACATAGGCATTATAAGGCGATTATTTCAATGAGGCGCACAATATATTAATTAACTAATTTGCATTATGATTTGATGCAAACTGTTTGCAGCTGTCTCTACACCATTCAGCGACATAACATCGACAGTACAGAAGGTAATCTACATACAATGCGCATTTGAGCCACGCATACATACTTGTAGACCTTCCTCTCGGACATGAAATACCGAATTACTTTCTGAACAGAGCTATCTGAGATTCGGTGGCCATTGGGGACCGCGGTCCCCAATTGCCTTTGACGGCGCGCCCGCGCGTATACAGTATGCGCGGGTATGTGTGTGTGTGTGTAGGTCGAGCAAGTATGTATAAAGCTATCCTTCTAAGTGTAATTCTTGAGTGGCTCAACTCTTAAATTGTGTCCAGAACACATTGTAATTATAATACAAAATACCTATTTACCAGTCCTTTGAATTAAACACAAAAGGCCATAGATAGCTATACCTTCCTTGAACAACGGCTTAGGAATAAATTATTATTCGAACGTAAAGCGTAGTCCGCAATAATTTTAATTAATATAATTTGCATAGTTGCATATCTAATTTGAATACAAGATAGTCATTATCATGTACGTGTCTTATTTGATATTAATAAACAGTAATATTAGATGACATCATACAATTTGTATTGATTTTATTGCTCTTTTATGGTACACTTGGCGGCCATAAATGTACATTGTAGATGACAATTAATAGTAACACATTTAGCGTACGCTACGTTGTGAGTTATTTTCCTAGTACTTATTTTCTAGAACCTTATGAACCATACAATAATATTATACCTTTTTATTTTTTTAAGAATAAAGATTTTTTTATTATTTATTTACTGTCCAATTGTTTGTATATATCTTTATACAAGTTTTTTATAAATATTTTTTTTTGTAATTAATCTTTTCATAATTATGACTTGGGTTACGGATACTTATTTCTACATCCGAGTGTGTGATATAAAAAAAATCAATGATTTAAACCATTGATAAATATTTAAAATTGGAAATTTATCAGCTTACGTTCAATCAATTACCTACACCGAATCATTGACAAAACGACAAAAAATCTTAAATATAATATTATGTACTTAACTTAGTCCTGTTATTGCACAAGATTTCAGGAGCATTGATTCAAATGTCAATCTAATGTGAAGACGATCCAATTTTATATTGCTGCTAGCAGACCCGTGCTCACTTAATTGAGCCTATGACACTCACAAATAACGTGGCTTTCTATTGGTTAAAGAATTTTCAAAAACGGTTCAGTAGATCCAGAGATTACCCCTACAACCTCACAAACTTTACTTCTTTATATTATTAGTATAGATGTAATCTAGTAATAGTGTTGGCGACTTATTTAAATCGTTGTGGTTTGATGACAAAGCTCTAACGTTATTGGTCGATTTCATCAGCTGGACATTGCAAATTTTGACAATTTGTTTATTAACATAATAATCAGCTGTGTTAATCATGGTTTCAAATTAATAAAATATCTATTTTCTGATATCGCCATATGTATTTTCGTTATTAAATGAATGTTGATAATATATTCTCTTTCATCAAAGATCTGTCAAATCAATCGTTAGCTTAATTACCTGATTATTTTAAATTTAAACAGTTAATTAAATTGTTGGTAAAGTCATCATTAAGTTATATTAAGGCCAATCAATATAAAATCCAATTTACATGATCAATCGTGGCGACTTATTAAAAAGAAATCAGAGAGACCAAAAATTAAAAGTAAATTGTTTAGGTACGTAACCTAAGTATGCTTTGGACTTTAAATAATTCGTTTGAAGGGTCTATTAACCGATTTAGTAAAATATAATTTTAATATTTTATGCCACACTTAAGCATTAATTTGCAATGTTATTGAGAGTGATTTGACCTCATTGGTATATTACAGTGATGCATATTTTATGGCTTTACGACATGATAATTGCGCTAGTACTAGGCTGACTTAGGGCTCTAATACTTTGTATGAGATTTAACGCTACCTATAAGCCAGGCAATGTAATAAAATATTGCTATCAGCATGTGCTAAAGCGCATAGCAATGGCTAAGGCTACGGTCTCGCAATCGCGAGGTCATGGGTTTGAATCCTGCCCATTATACTACCGACGTGAGCCCACTTCTAGCACAAGCCATTGAGCTTAGCTGGAGGGCTAACAGGATTGCTAGTAATGTGGAACCAGAATTCCAACTTTGTTAGTTATCTTTAAAAAAAAAAGGATTTTATACATATCTGTACAGTATACTGTCAGACATTCATAATTTTATAACATAAGTGAATAAAGACCTTTTCATTTGATTGCTTTGGTGTAGTAATACAAACTTTCAGTGAATAAGGGACAAATAATGTACTATGTGGCAGATTACCTACCATATTTCCATATTTTCCAATGTAGGGCATGTTTTTCCAGTATAATTTCCATTGACATTGATTTAGACAGTTACCCTCATTTGCTAAGCAATTTAATCTTAGGTATACAGGGTGCCGTGTGGTGCCGGCTTAAGAATAGTACCACCCCATCTCTTCCCGTGGGTGTCGTCAAGGCGACTAAGGGATTTCACTCCGGAGGACGGGCAGCAGCGTCCTCTGCGTACTTAAAGTCTTACTGCGATCGCCAACCCGCTCGCCAAGCGTGGCGATTATGGCAATTACCCCCAGGATCTACATACTAGTAGGTTCTACTGGGGAGACCCGTGCCCAGCAGTGGGCCATCTTATGGGTTGATATGTATGTATGTATATACAGGGTGATTTTTAATATACTAATAACCTCCCGCACGTGGCTTCTTTACGTAACACTAAATAACTTTATAATATCACTTTTGGGAAACAACCCTTAAGGGTTAATTTATTAATAACAAAAACAAGTGGTAGCTGATTAATAAGCTACCACTTTCTTAGTCAGGAGTTATGACCTTTCACCTATAAACTAATCGTTATTTATTGTGAGGATATTAAATTCTAAATCAGTATACCGTAAGAAGCCAATAACCAATTTACGAATTAGAAAATCACATAAACAACAAAACACCCCTGTGCAATACTAAATTGGTACCCGTTGATCGGTACCAAGGGATGACGTCACGTCCCCTAACCAGTCGCTTCCGGGACTAAATTGGTACAAGCGAACAGGTGACTGGCGATTACATCACTCAATAAAATATACACCGTGAATATAGTGTTTTTTTGGGTGGTGTAAAACTATGAATGACATCTATATTGTGATCGTACTAGTACCTATTCTTATTACGTAAAAAATATGGAGAAGCGTTACCACAAGTGATCATTTATTTTTCGCAAACAACATTAATATTATTAAAAAAAAAAAAAAATACTTTATTATACTGATATTTTTTATAGATTAGGCTATTGATTTGGAGTTCAAAATTTCCGGCACCAAAACGATTACAAATACACGAATTATCTGTTCTAAAATTTGAATTCTAAATGTCCAACCAATTTAGTTCTAGGTAAATCCAAGGCTACAGTGATTCTGATTAACTAAACTCCAAATCACCAAAACTATTTGTATAAGACATGAGTAATTTAATCCAAAATTCTATAAAGCTAAAATTTAGCGGGTTCCTACCTAACGGAGGGGTTAGACATCAGATTTATGTAATTTTTCCCCTGACGGGGACAAAAAGGGGGCCAAAGACTCAAAATTAAAGTCAATGTAGTTTAATTCACATAGGTGGAGCCGCAGAAAATAGTTAGGGTTTTTGAAAATAATGGTCATAATACATATTTTATAGCCATAATTACCTAATGGTAATAAATTGAGTTATCAAAATGAGCATTAAAATTGAACAAAATATAAAAACTGATATTCATCTAACTGTGACTGGAATAGCTTTTGTTTTCTACATTACAATAATAGCTACAATTAGTTCTACTGAAGTGTAGTCGATAATAAAAGTACAACTGCCTTTCACATTCAACAATAATTGTTAAGTAATTTAATTGTCTTGAAAAATAAATCGAAAAACTTAATTATATCGATTTCTGCTTTATATAAACATTGAGCGTGTAAATGACCCATACATCAATGTTCTAGCAAAGCTAAGATTGAGAAAGCTAAGAAAAAAGTACAATTATAGCAAAAAGATAATAAGATGTTAAAGGAAGAAATAGTAGAAGCAAGCGCGAGACGGTAGCGCCATGGTTCTATAGGTACACTTCAGAAAAAGTTAATTAGCAATATAATATATCTCGCATATTACTACTACTAATATTGTTAAGTAACGAAAAGTACGCGAAACAGGGTTCGGCTCTTTCAAAAATTTATATAGAAAACCAAAATATTGAGACACGAAAAAAATTGCGTCCTAATCAAAGAGTTTTTCTAGTAGATGAAATAAAGAAATTTAAGGAAATGTCTTAATATGATCCTGCAAATAAATCTTGTAGTTGCAGAAAAATGCAAAAACGGGCATTTCCGTATTGTCATAGTCATAGCGTTCGTAATCTAACAATGTACGAACAAATATTCTACTTTATTTTGACGTGAGCTCCTGCGCACTGTGAAGTAATGGTTGTGTGCGGAAGAGCGAGGCCGGCGATCGTGTCGCTGTGTACGTAGCGCTAAATAAATAATTCTCTCAGTGTAATGCCCCCTTAACCCGTCCAGCTAAGTTAAATTGCATGATTTAGAAATAGGTTCATGTCGGTAGTATAATACTCGTAGGTGGCATTCGAACACGCGAACTCTCGATTGCGAATCTGATGTCATTGGCTGAGATCTATAGAGCGTACTTTGTCTTTCGTAGGCTCAAGTTTTTAAAAGGTTAAACAATACAAAATATAAAGCACGTGCTGACCGTTGACCGTATACATATAATCATCTAAGATTATGCAAAGCTTGCGCTATGATCAATATTTTCAACAGTTTGACTTTGAGCTTCAGTTAAGTCAAAATACGCTGTATAGAATTCAGTCTTAACCGCTAGACCAACGACTTTACGCTGAATAGCACCTTTAATATCAAAACGGTATGATACTATTTAACATTTTTAGGGTTCCGTAGCCAAAATGGCAATACGAAACTCTTACAGTTTCGTCATATCCGTCAGTCTGTCTGTCTGTCCGTATGTCCATGCCCCTCTTAACTTTTGAACCTTTATGATTTTTTAAAATATTTTTAGGCCACACGGTTCGCTTAATAAATACTTTAAATTAAAAATATTTTAGACATGATCAGATATACCGTCATTGAGTTATATTAAAAACTGCGTTTCTCAGCAAAACGGCGTAAGTGCCATGAACATACGCTCTTCTGCTGATGCAATTATTCAAGGCTGCGAAACCCTACGCTAAGATTATATTAAGTATTCACAGTTATTCTGGTATACATTCCAAACAGCTCTTAACATGAAACATGAAATGAAATCAACAATGCCACCTTTCTTCTTGTTATGAGCATCTTCCTCATTGTAATTAACGAACTTATATCACAAATGAGAAACGAGGTGCGGTGACATTCAGATCTTAGCCAAACAAGGATTTGGGCGACATTGATACTGTTCTGTTATGGGCTACCGTGACGCTCACCATCAGGCCTTTCACCAGTCAGGCCAGACTTACCACCTGCTACTCTTCATTCCGTTGCATAAAAAATACCGGGCAAGTGCATGTCGGGCCATGCATAATGTAGGGTTCCGTAGTACCCCATCCGACAAATGCGGCTTAATAAATGGGTTTTCTGTGGTTTTAGTTTCATACTACAAACAAACGTTAACCTAAACCGAAAAATAGTTTTTACAACCCCAAATGTTTTAAAATACCTATCTAATGATACCCCACACGATGGGGTAGGCGAGAAAAGTAACCACACCCCTACTTTACATATAAGGTACCAACATTTTTTTTTCAATTTTTTTTCTTTCACTTGTTTGCATAAGTAATGTGTGTATCCATGCAAAATTACAGCCTTCTGGCACTAACAGTCTCTGAGAAGCTGCGGGCGGACGGACGGACGGACAAGGCGAAACTATAAGGGTTCCGTTTTGCCATTTTGGAACACGGAACCTCTTAAAAAGGCGAATATATACACGCCTGTAACTGGATCTCGCACGTGCTACCTAATTGTCACGTGAATAAGCTAACTGATTTTGATTTACTGGCTTGCAACTATATGAACTCAATCTGATTACCTTCGTCCTTATGGACAAATGCCTTGTATTG
Organism: Herminia tarsipennalis; assembly: GCA_945859575.2. Lineage (NCBI taxonomy): Eukaryota > Metazoa > Arthropoda > Insecta > Lepidoptera > Erebidae > Herminia > Herminia tarsipennalis. Next base: position 19,794,236 of record OX243841.2, on the reverse strand, counting down.
TAACTGTTGTAAGCAGTCTTCAATTCACAAAAGCCTAATCAATTCTCAACAACAATAAGACTATGACAGACATATTTACAAAACAAATAGCAGCTTTGTAATCCTTAAACAGTGTTGTGACAACTTTGAGAGCGTAGTCGAGTCTTGGACCGGGTCACGATCTATACTTGTTCAGATTAAGATGATATCTCTTGTAATAGTGTGACAAGTTTAATACGGATTATTCGTCTGTTTGTCACGGCTCATTCGAGGCCTAGTTATATATATTTAAGGAGGAATCTGATGACTATAGATTAAAGGATGAAGTTATTCTTTCGGATTCACTTAATTGTGATAAGTAAGAATTTTAAGAAGTTTTTAATTTACAATTAAGTTACTGCATCTACACATTCCATTTCTACATCACCCTAAGATAGCTATAGACTAGCAGAGGATGCTTTTAGCATTTTCTGCCTTTGTACAACATAAATATGCAATGTGCATAAAGCTTTAAATTAATAAATAAACTATCGAAAAATGTTGAACAAAATTTTGGTAATGTTAATTTATCAGGTAAGTTGTATACCTACATGACTTAGGCATGGAAAAGACGTGTCATAAGATGGGATGGGAGGGTATTTCTGCCCAAGAAAAGACGATTATGTGAAAGATGGCATAGTGATGCAAAAAAGGAGTGAATTGACTTTAGATAGAAGTGTGTGAAGGAAAAATAGGCAAATAATGCACCGACCTCAAATAATTTTGATGAAGAAAGGAAGATGGTGATAGCGATGACTTGTGTTGAGAAACAATGTTTAGTTTATTGGCTCTATTTGTTCGTTTTGGATAATCTTTGAAACGGTTGTACGAATTTTATTCAGACTTTAATGAACGAACGTGTTCATTGTTCATTATCAATTTCGGAATGATTCAAAATGCCTTAATTTCAAAAATAAAAATCTGTATTGTGAAAAAACATTATTTAATTAAATTCAATGTGCAGCAGCATATTATATATTGCATGCAGCTAGAATTTTCGTATTAATTACTTTTAGCGCCAGTTTCTAATTAGACATTATATAAGTTATAAATACGAGCGGATAAATTGTTTTACAACTCCATGCTTAATAACCAATTAGAGTGTAATATTATATTAATTGGTATCTTAATTATTATATGGGAATAGATGACACGAAGATGTTCATAATTGGTCCAGTTTATAGAAAAAGTTCTAATTTCGTTTATTAACAGTAAAACGTATAAATCGCGACCGCAGTCGACCGTGCAATGATTTGTTCAATTTTAAAAATAATTGCAATTGTTAGCACTTTTACGTAGCAATTTGTTTTCTTTTCCTTATATTTTTGTATATAAAACAATATTTTATAGTCAAAAAGGGGTTAAATAGTAAAGTATAGGGTTAAACTTACAACACTGCGCACGAGTGACCAATTACCTACATTCTAAGTTTAAATTTCAAGCAAGCTTTTGCACCTTCTCGTCGAAGGATCAAAAATTCTAAAACGGTAATTTTTCTTTTAAGAAAGGTAACCCTAAAAGATAATTTCAGGGTACAGTTTTAATAATATGATATTGAAACATGCTCACCGTTGGTAAAGGCAAGTAAGAGCACGTATACGGGTCGCAGGTGCGCCTGCGCAATCAATTAATATTTCACTTTATGTGTAACGTGGACACTTTAGTTGCATGTCTTGAGTGTTCCTAATGACATGTTTATGACCTTCTACTAAAAAGAGGTATTATAAGTTCAAATTACGGGTGTCGGTTTATCCATCTTTAGCATTGAAATATATCACTAGATTAGCAGTGATCGCTAAAAATCATAGTTATTTAACGGATATATTCACGAAAAAAAAACAAACGAACCGTTCTTTCCTACTTTTTTTTACATATATAGATACATTTATTAGGTACTGAGGACACTTTTAGAAACAAAACAAATAAACAGTTAAAAATAAAAAATAATCTAAGGGTCAAAGAGGAACTTGGAAATAAAAATCGTTGAGGGTACCTATTGATAGATGTTTAGGTAATAACGAAAGTTACAGAATGGCTCGCTTACAATATGAAATGAATTGGGCAAATGACTACAGTAATAATAAATTATTTTACACAAATCACTTTTTAGGGTTCCGTAGCTAAAGTGGCAAATCGGAACCCTTATAGTTTCGCCATGTCTGTCCACCCGTCCGTCTATCCGCAGTTTAACTCAAAGACTGTTAGTGCTAGAAGGCTGTAATTTTGCATGAATACATATTATTATTATTATTTTAAGAGTACCACTATATGTAAAGTGGGAATGTGATTTTTTTTCTCATCTATCCCCTCGTGTATCATTAGATAGGTCTTTTAAAAACATTTTGAGATCTTAAGAGAGGATCCGTTTGTGAAATATGTATTAAGTTTTAAAGTGCAAATTTTTGTTAATGCAAGTGCCCCCCCCCCCCCCCAGCTAAATGGTTAATGTTAGGTATGTGAAAAAATTACGGTAGTACTATACATAGTGAAATTAAAAGGAAGACTATCACAGCTAAGAAGGCTTTAAAAGTTTACGAGTAAGAGCTGACCAATTGAGTAGTAACAAAATTTTCATACAAATTACATTGTAAATTATTATTTAGATAACGTTGTAAGCATGACACAAAACAACAGAAAACCCACTTCTTAAGCTGAATTATTCAGATTGGCAGGGGGGACTACGGAACCCTACATTGTGAGTGGCCCGACATGCACTTGCCCGGTTTTTTTTTTTAAACAATTTTGTCCACAATTTAAGATGTGATGCAAAAAGTTACTGATTTGACCATATAAAATGATGACATCAGCGGTTTGTATTACATACAAACTTGCACGAGTAGTTGTAAAATGGCAGATGTCGCTATTTTTACAACTCTGCGTTTAACGTGTAAAACTGGACAGAACGAGACTTTATGATTCAAGGAAGAAAAAATTACAAGTATATAAAAACAACGGAAAACTCACTTCTTAAGCCGCATTATTCGGATGGGGGTCTACGGAACCCTACATTGTTTGTGTTCCGACATGCATTTCAAATTATCTTTGAACTTTACGTCACGTGAACTTTAATTATATAACATATGACTTGTTGTTTTTCATAACCAACATATAATGGTCTCAAAACTGCAATAATAATGCATAAAGATCCGATAGATGGAAAATTCTTGATAATTAAATTGAGAAGATAGAGTCTCTAGAATCCATTGGGTTATTAGGAAAATTCAATTATGTTCTGACATTTAATAATAATTAGACACTTTTACTCTATTACGTTAATTCACACACAAAAATATCATTATTATTCCAAAATTTTCGTCTTAGAGCTAAATGGTTTTAAAGTGAAAGTGACATAAGCAATAACATAACTTGCACTACACTAACATTTTTACAGAAGTTATTTTAAAAAAATATATAAGAAGGTAATGAGTTTTTTACTGATTATTTTTAATAACATGATAAATGTCACATTTTATTATTAAAAACAGATTTGTAGTTTTTTCACGAACATGTAATAATTTACGATAATGTCAATTAATCGTTAACATCGACATAGTTTTTGTATGGAAAAGAAATAAAATCAATATTTGATATTTTAATAAAGGTATAATTTTAATACACACACTACTACACCATTGTTTTAAGTATAAATTGCTATTGTTGTTATTGTTATATTATAATTTAATTATGTTTGTTTTGCTTGTCCCGTGTGTTTCAAAATAAATTTATTTTCATTTATTTCTTCTTTCTAAACTTTAGTAATTACAGCTGCATATGTATGAACATCTTAAGGGAAATTCGGAATGATGTCGTCAGCTTATTTTGAAATTGTCATTAATTGTACTTGATATATTTTTTTTATAAAACGAAATGATAAATTTAAGCTCTATATAACTGGACATTAGAGCACTATAATAGCTACAATAGATTTATTCGGCCTACTTGTATCTACCACAAGCAGGCCGAATAAATCTAATGTCTAATAAATATTCAGAGTACCTAATTGGCTAAATTGTTTCGAAGTTGATCTAAGTAGGTAGGTACATATTATTTATATCTTACTAATTTAATCTTATATGGTAGCCAGACATTAGACCCCACAAGTAAGTACAACAAGTAAGTTTATTTTAAACTCTCTCTCAACTACCGAAATTGTACTTTATTCAAATAGGGTTCCTGTCACCAAATAATTTACGATCGAAACGAAAGCATTTCAAGAATTCGAAACGCGCGCACAAAACCAAAAACAAACGTCTCGATATTCAGATATCTTGACTCTAAATAAAGTGCTGATAACTAAACAAATGACTTATGTTTCTGGAATTTAAAGTACTAGAAATGATACATTTGAAAATAAACTTTATCTTGTAGACAAAAGGGTTAAAAATCGTTTGTAGAATTGCAGTGTTTTATGCAGTGACAAGGCTGTAAAAGGATTTAAAAGTGAGAGTTATCACAGGGTCCCATTTTGTACCGCACGCGCGGGTCTTGTACTAAAAAAGTAAAAAAATAGGGTCACTTATGAAGCTCGTAAAAGTAATGTCGTCTGGCCATTACAATGGTTGATGGGGGACTCCCGTACTATACAGCTGATAAGATGTCTGGCTTGTGATTTTTGAAATGGTACAGATACATAAAAGTAGTAAACTTTTTGACGTGATATATTCTTAGACTTATAAATCAATGACCGGGTGAAAAGTGTCACGATCCGTCACGGTTCGTCACGTTCCGCCTGCTGATAGGCTGAAGTATTGTACAGGCATGGTTGTTTATTACAATGTCATCAATGTTTTGGCAATTGGTACATTTCAATACAATCAAAAAAAAAAACCAAAAAATAGAAAAAAAAAGGAAAAAGGTCTTACAATGTCATCAATGTTTTCTTATGACCATTGACGTAGAGACCAGGACTGCGCCAAAACCTCACAAAATTGTCCACTCTCTAGAAAGAGACAACGCTATTTTGTGGACAAGGTAGTGGTTGAGGATTCGAAAGGTTTGGCAGTCGAAAGGCCATTCAAAGCTACGTGAACATCTGCACGAAGGCATTTAGCTTAACTGGAAGGGCTTATAAGAAATGATACAAATACTTAGTGAGACTCATTGACGTATAGACCTGGACTGCGCCATAACCTCACAAAATTGATCACTCTCTAGAATGAGACAACGCTACTTTGTGGATAATACGTGTCAAAGAGACAGGGCCGCACGAGTTTTTTTCTATCCTTCACGCTTTGCAGTCATTAATTACTTTTTAATGTAGGGATGGCACGGTCCAGGTCTATACGTCAATGGTGAGACTATGCATCATGGCAACTGTCACTGTCAAGTATAATGGGTATAATGTTTTGAACAGAGCAGTGGGATCTGCAAACATCGATGCTCCATTACACGTATTACTTTCTGGACAGTTCCTAAATTTCGATAAGAAGGCTTAGCAGTTAGACTGGCCTGTTGGTTTAGTGGTTAGTGACCCTGACTGCTAAGCTAGAGGTCGTGGGTTCGATCCCCACTCAGGATAAATCTTTGTGTGATGAGCACGATGGCTTATTCTGTGTCTGGGTGTTATTTATCTACAATATGTATGAATTTAAATATACATAAGTATGTTTATCAGTAGTCTGGTTTCCATAGTACAAGCTCTGCTTAGTTTAGGATCAGATAGCGTTGTGTGAGTTGTCCTAAGATATTATTATTATTTATATTGAAGCGGCGATAGCCTGATGGCTAAGGCATCGGTCTCGCAATCGTGAGGTCGCGCGTTCGAATCCTACCCATTATACTACCGATGTGAACCCACTCCTAACACAAGCCTTTGAGCTTAGCTGGAGGGGTTAACAAGAATGCTAGTAATGTGGGACTCAATCCTACATTGCTAGTTATCTTTAAAAAAAAAATTGTCTTTTTGTCTAAAACGAAATTTACTTATCGCATTCTTTAACTTCTTAACTTTACTACATACATATTAACTTTTTAATAAGCACAAAAAGTCTGAACCCATAGACGATTTTCGGGAACGAGTGCAAAGCCCCAAACGAAAGCTAATTAAAAACGTTAGTAGATACCTACTCAATGTATAGAAATACTATCAAAGGTACAGGAAATAATATTATGTAAAAACTTACATACAGACGTAATAGAATGTGTTTAAATGTAATTGTAAAATGAATGCTTATGATTACTTATGGCTGCCATTTTGGATTAGGGTCCCACTGCAAGCGGAGTGGGAATTATTAACATATATAGTAGCTATTAAATGAAAACGTGGTAAAACAGTTCAACTTTTAACAATGGAGGACGGGCAGCAGCGTCCTCTGCGTACTTTAAAGCCTACTGCGATCGGCAACCCGCTCCCCTAGCGTGGCGATTATGGCAAATACCCCCAGGATCTATAATTAGTAGGTTCTACTGAGGAGACCCACTGCTGGGCAGTGGGACATCATATGGGTTGATACAAGTAGTAAAACTGTCGCGTGGGGATGTGATTTTTCTTACCTACTCCATCGTGTGGGGTGTCGAGACTTATATAGGTCTTTTAAAAATATTTAGGGGTTGTAAATTTCACTTTTCGATTTAGAGATTTGTTGGTGAAATATAAGCCTTAAAATGATTTTTTTTGTTGGAGTCATGTGTGCCCCCCCCCCCCCCTAGTTCAAAAATATAATTTTAAGTCGAAATGCTGTTCAAACGTGATGCCGTTACGCTACATTTTCAGATAAATATATAATTAAAGGAGCGACGTGTCTTACCTAAGTTGTATAAAAAGTTTATTAAAAGAAAAATTGATTATTCCAATGAGTTACTTATAATTAATTTACTTATCTTTCTTTTAAATAAAAACTAGTGTCACGATGTTTATGGTCGAACTTCTCCAAAACGGCTCAACATATTTTAATGTTTTTTTTTTATTATGGGTATGAGTATAGGTTGTAGGGTATTTTTTTAATTACAAGGGAAAAGACGAAGTTGCAAAAACGAAACCCCTAGAGTTATATCATGTTGATCTGTCTATCTATCTGTTCTGTCCGTCCGTATGTCACAGGCATTTTACTCAAAGACTATACAATGAATATTGATTAAATTTGGTGAAAAGGTGTCTTGTGTTTTTTATTATTTCAAAAGAAGCCGTAATAGTAGATAGGTACTTTAAATTGTGCTTAAAAATGTTATAGGGGTAATAATAAAACCATGTTGTCAAACAATTCCTGACTTTTTGTACATGAAACAAAAGGATTCAATATATAACAGAAAAGTAAATACATATCAATACTTTTTGTTTGAAACTATATTCAGACGTTTGTTTGAAACGAAACGGATACAGTAGAGTTTAATTTAAAAAATCACATTTCAAACAGACACAAAGCGAATTGACCCGTTATTTTATAATTTGACGAGTGAAATCGCTGACAGTTGTACCTCACGCGTTTTCCGGTAATTTGACGGACAAGATGCAACATTAACAGATAAGCAGAAATAAATAAAACAAACTGCTCTGCGGGTAATTTGCTAGCTAATGGCATACCTTATCTGACTAATTAAAATGCGATTTGGCACAGAGTACTCGAGTACATGAGTACAAAATACCGAGAGTACAGAAGGTTCTTACGAGTGGTAGGTATAAGCCATAGGCCCGGCCGTCTTGGTCGGTACTACAATAGTGTTGGTTATTCTTCCGTGAAATAGTAATGTTAACGCATCACTCTCTTTCGGTTGAAGGGACTGTAGCAAGTGTAATATCTGGGCAAATGAGACTTACGAACTAATGCATCAAATGAGAAGCGCGATGCAGTGACATTCAGATCCTTGCCAAACAAGGATTTGGAGGGCACTGTTAAGGGCTAGCGTGACGCTTACCATCAGGCGCACTACCTGTTTGTCTCCTCATTTTCGTAGTATACAAAAAAAATATTAAACGGTCAGCACATGCCTTATGAATCGATGACCGGGTGCACGTACGAAAAAGTGTCACTGTCCGTCACGTTCCGTCTGCTGATAGGCTGAAGTATTGCGGTCGTTGCGCCTGGGTTCACTAAATCTATCGCCGGCATGTTTGTGTATTACAATGTTATCAATGTTTGGTGTTTGCAGTGACATGAGACACAATTGGAAATAAAAAAAATAAAATGTCATCACTGTTTTCTTATCACATAAAATTATCGTCCGTAAACTGACTTTACAGACAACCATTTTTAGTTAAGCCCTAAGTCCGCTCTATAGATCCCAGCCATAGACATCGCCCATGGATACGAGATCTCGAATCATTATGTTCCAAAGGTAGTGTTAGTAAACGATGTTAGCAACAGACATACCGTTGCTTGAGCGAAGTAGATACATTTAGTTACCATTTGTTCTTTTCGTGTTTTGTGACAAAAGCGGACTCTTTGGTTATTGTCACACTGTTACTGATGAATATCTTTTGATTACTGTTCTTACTAGGATTTGTTTTCCGTTGCTTTTAGAAATTAATGTCAAGAGTACACATAATTGAAGGTAGGGTATAATTAAATACAATTGCGATGTTAATAACTCTGTGTGTTGGTTTTATTTACTACGATTCGTTTTTATTGTATGTCATATAATTGTGTGGTGATTGTGCATGTGTTGGTCTTAGAGAATTAATGGTTGTTAATACAATGTATCAAAGGCCTTTAATACCTGCCTTATAGTAAGGCTACAAACCACGGAAAATGTAGTTTTATACATGGGTACTTAGTACGACAGTGAAGACGTAGACATTGCTCCCAGTCTCGGAACGCCTTAACTACTTAAAAAAACATCAAGTTTTGTACAATCTCACGGACTTACTCCTATGTAGGTATTCGTCTACCTATAGCTTTGGTATCTTATAAACAAGTACGACGTTTTATAGATTATAAATATTTCCTGAAAAAATACTATTAAGTCAATGGTCACCAAATGCTTTATCGAGAGTTTCGCTAAGTTTCGCACATGAATATTTTAGAGATCTCATGTTATAGAATACAGCCTAATATCTAATGTATTTTAATATCTTATAGAGCCTAAGATTTAAAGTTATTTGATGGCCTGTACTGGCCTGTTGGTCTAGTAGTTAATGACCCTGACTGTAAAGCCGGAGGTCGTGGATTCGATCTCCATCCAGAATAAGACTTTTTGTAATAAGCACGATGGTTTATTCTGTGTCTAGGTGCATTTATCTATGACTAGCTAACCCGCGCAACTTCGGTTGCGTAAAATTTTCCCGATTTTGCAACATTGCTATTGGTCGCAGCGTAATGTTATATTGCCTATGGGCTATACAATAGTTTTTTTTTTCGATTCGGACCAGTAGTTCCTGAGATTATCGTCGCGTTCTAACAAACAAACTCTTCAGCTTTATTATATTAAGTACTAGCTGTCCCGCGCAACTTCGTATGCGTTTTCCCCCAATTTTGATAATTGTGCTAATAATAAAAAACAAACTCTTCAGATAAATAATATTAGTATAGATAACGAAGAACTTCGTGACTCGTGACTTATTCGCAACGTTCAATAGGTACATGAGTGACCGTTGTTTATAAAAGTATTTTTTTTGTTATAGAACATCACCAAAGGAGGTCATGAACTTATTCAAACGCATACATAAATATTTGACAACCAATAAATATGTCAATCCCTTTTTATTACTGACACTATTCTAAATTTTTTAAATGTAAAATATGCGATTTGACAGGTACAAAACCCATGAACATTTTGTATGGGAATATTATTTTCTTATATTTTATTTTTTTGTCAATTTTCCAATATTTTTAATACGTGTTATCCTATTCCGGACGAAGATAAATTCAAAAACACAAAAATCATAAAAATTGGTCCAACCGTTCTTGTGTTATAAGTGGTGTAACTAACACGACTTTGTTTTATATATATAGACTAGCTGTGCCCGCGACTTCGTTCGCGTGGAAGTTGGGTTTATATTAAGGTAGTTTATGTTACAATTTAACTTCTGTGTAAAACATATTGGAAACATGCTCCACAATGCTCTGTGGCATCTATGGATATTAGGGCCTAGCTCTAATCAGGGCCCGACCTATGGCAAGGCAAGCCAAGCAAATGCCCAGTGCAGCAAAATGAAGGGCGACAAAGTTTATGGCGCCAGACGGTTAGAAGACAAATTATAATAGTATTTTACCAAAATGATTTGCATCACATCAAATATTACTATTATCGGTTTCGGGTTAAATGAAGCCCGAAACCGCCCAAGTACTCGCGCGAAATAGGGCTAGTGTGAGATAAGTTTTTAAAAAAATACCCTTTTTTTAAAACATTGCATTCCCGCGGTACTGTGATGCGTGTTCAAACAAACAGACAATATTCAAACGTTTCTAAAAGATATACTGAATTAGTATATCTTTTAGAAACGTTTAGTTTAAATACTAAACTTATTTCTTTATAATGTCTACATTGGTGAATTAAAAAATAGGTGTGTCAACCTGTCGTAGCCGAGGATAGAACAAATTGGCGTGCAATTAGAGAGGCCTGTGTCCAGCAGTGGACTGCGATAGGCTGATGATGATGATGATGATGAACCTGTCGTTAATTAAGATCATCATAAATTCATATCCCTCTACGTAATAATTTCAGATTTATTTATTAAATCAATTTACCTGATTCTGTTTCATTTGTATTTAAACGCCATCTATTTTCAAAACTGGATAAGTTTATTTTAATACTTGATGACTTTAAATTAAATTATACTTAAACTATCATGCATATTAAACGTAGGTAAGCAAGGTATATAACCTAAAATTATTCACGCGATTAAGACCCGTAATATATATATATTCATAATAGCTGTGCCCGCGACTTCGTTCGCGTGAAAGTCGGGTTTAAATTAAGGTAGTTTAGGTAACGAAATAACTTCTGTGTAAATATGTTGGAAACAGTCCTGTTGACTAAATACTTACTAAATAAAAATCGATCTGTTCTATTCTTTTAGATAGTTAGTTTGGTGTGCGGCTTAAGAAGTGGGTTTTCTGTTGTTTTTGTTTTATTCTTTCAACGTTATACCTACTTATTACCTAATATTTTTTAATAGAATTTGTACGAAAATGTTGTTACTTCTCATGTGATCGTAAACTTGTAAAGCCTAAGTACTTAACTGTGATAGTTTTCTTTATAATTTTAGTGTTTATACTACTACCCTGAATTTTTTCACATACCCAACATCAACCATTTAGCTGGCAGGGGGACACTTGACTCTAACAAAAATGTTCACTATAAAGCCTAATATTATACACAAAGGAATCCTTAAATCTAAAAATAGTCTTCACAAACCCTAAACGCTTTTTAAAAGACCTATCTAATGATACCACACACGATGGGGTAGGTATGTGAGAAAAAAATCACATCCCCACTTTACATATAAGAGAGGTACCCTTAAAAAAATAATGATTTTCAAGATTTTGTTCTTTCACTTTATCGGCGTTAGTAATTTATTCATGCAAAAGTTGCAACCTTCTAGCACTTACAGTCTCTGAGCTAAGCTGCGGACGGACGGACATAAGGGAACTATAAGGGTTCTGTTTTGCCATTTTGGCTAAAAATGGGGTGTATTTCATATAGTGTTACAACGCAATACTAATAATAAAACTGCTGTAACACTTTAGTAAGCAAACACAGAGCGTGTCATGTGTGTCATGCCCGCGAAAATGTCAGATATCCCTAAAGGTACGGTTGACAAACAACGACCCCCTTCCTCCCGTCACCCGAACTACTCACACTTGACCGATGTTGAGTCATTCATTATCGTTGAATTGATGAACACGTAATCTCCAACCATAACCCCAAAACATGATGCACCTGTGTGATGCGTGGTCAAACAAACGGACAAACAGACAAACATTTCTAAAAATCATAGCAATGTGTTTCTTTTAAAACTTCTTTTACTAAGTATAGAACATTATTGAATACAACGCCATCTACTTTCAAGAATGTTGCCACTCAGCATCTCAAGCACCTATACCCTAGTAAATGTTTTCACAAATAAGGAATTATTTGATCACGGTGAACAATTTGATTTCATAGATGGCGCTACATGTTTTTTTTTTAGGTGTGTAATGTCTTTTTTTTAGACGAACACATCATTTCTGGAAAATGTCGAATACTTTTTAATTATAATGTAATATTGTTTTTCATTTCTACTACGATTAATTAATTACTCTCAGCAGTGCATGCAATACCTATAATTAACTTACCTACGTGCATAATTTACTTGATTTTTAATATAAAAAAATAATAACCAAAGTAAATAAGTTACTTACGGTCGAAAAAATAACTAAAACATTGAGAAAAATATTAAAAAAGGATAAAGACAATTTAAAAAAATACAAAAAGATCATAATCAGACATCGGATTCGAGCCCGGAACTTTGTCGCCCAAGTCCGCCAGCATAGCTTCGAGGCTATACTGTTCGCTACTTAACACGTCAAAATAACTGTTCTTATGAAACTTAACAATGTTGTGTTTAGCTCCTTTTAGTTTTAGCGTGAAGTTATGTATTCCATGGGTTACAATTATAGATAATGTCTAATTGTGGAAAATTTTGTGATAAACCATTATGGTGCGACAAAAAATACGTTGCTACTCGTTCCCCATAGACGTTAGCGTAATGATTCATAGTGTAAATAATGTCCTATAGTATTTACTATAAAAATGCAAATTTTCATAAAGATCCGTCTAGTAGTTACTGTTTTATAACGAAAAATAGCTACAGACATTATCCCTTACTGCTTAGCTCCTATGGGAAAAAGCGTGATAATTTATAGCCTAAATGTTAATCTGTATCTATTAGATTGCACGTGCAAAATTTCAATCGAATCTGTACGGTAGTTATTGCGTGATGCGTGTTCAAACAAACAGACAGACAGACAGACAGACAGACAGACAGACAGACAGACAGACAGACATTTCTAAAAATGCAGTAAAGTGTTTGAATACTCTTTTCGAAAATTTCCTAATATTTTTTTTCACTAAGTTCGGCCATGTACAGACACGTGAAATTTACAGTTTTATTATAATGTATAGATTAGTTTGGGCTCAGATGACGTTGTGTGAGTTGTCCCAAGATGTTTTTATTTATAATTATGATATTACAATTAAAATATTAAAATAAAATTTACCAACTGTGTCTGAGTTTTAGTCCATTATTGGTCTAAAATATTATTAATCGGCTTGGTTTTACGGTTTTCTAAACGATTATAGGGGGATACAACTATATAAGAACTACGTATATAAATAATAATATTAACTGTCCATTTTATCTATACTAATATTATAAAGAAGAAAGATTTGATTGTTTGTTTGTATTAAATAGGCTCCAAAACTACTGAAAAATTCTTTCATCGTTGTGAAGCTACACTAACCCCGGGTGACATAGGCTATTTTTTATCCCTGTATTCCCACGGGAACGGGAACTACGCGGGTGAAACCGCGAGATGTCTGCTCGTGTCATTATAATCTTAGATATTGTCCATGTCTGAATAGTCACCCATTTACAACAAAGAATGAATTTATCTCTGATTTGTGCTTATTTCTTTGCGATATCTATTTTTGTATGACAAGAAAAAATGTGTTACATTAGGTACGTGTTTTTATTACTGTATTGTTGTTTTAACAATAAAATAAATAAATCTATTCTTATATTTAGAATAAGTATTTAAGTACCTGTACAAGGTTTTGTGTTTAACTATACTAATATTATAAAGCTGAAGAGTTTGTTTGTTTGTTTGAACGCGCTAATCTCAGGAACTACTGCTCCGAAATGAAAAAATCTCAAACGAAGTTGCGCGGGCCAGCTAGTTAAATCTATAAAATAAATAATATGGTATAACAACATTCCACATTTAAAAAAAATGTATTCCTAAAAAAATATTTTAGAAAACGATATGACACACACGTGCTAACATTTAAAGTGTTATCTCCAAGACCACTAAATCTGAATATATTTGCTGATAAAATGATTGGTATTTGCATGTGTAAATTTGAGTTGTTTGGAATTGGCGAACAATGTATGGAAAAAAGCGATTAGATAAGTATATCACTAAAAAAATAAAAAAGTCGAATCTACTACACCATGCTTGGATTCTATCACAAATGATGATTGACCTTATGATACATAAGTGAAGTACCAATTAGAGTACACCAAAGCTCTGTCCGAAGAGATTTTTTTAATGAATTCACAGATACACAAACATTACAAAAAAAAACGAAACATAATATACCCATTTGTAATTATTATAATTTAATATGTTTAACAGTAAAGTAGTCTGATTGCCATAGAACAGGCTCTGCCTAGTTTGGAATCAGATGACCATGTGTGTTGTACCAAAATATTATTATTACCGACGTTATTATATATCTGCTGTCTAATTTTATGTAGGTATAATGTTTTTTTTTTTTTGTAAAAGTTTTTCGTAATAAATTTATTAATATCATTATTCTCATCATTTATTTCTTTAGCTTATTTTTAACTTTTTTTAATACATAACAAAATATATAAATTAAAAAAAAATAGTGTCTCACCGGCATCGGGTACAGGGACCAAGCTACCGGTGGTTAGGGCTCCAGGGAGATGAACCGCCTCACCGCCATATTATTAATATTATTAAAATAGATTAGAAAAAAAAACAATTTGTATTCCATCTTGAATATTATTCTATCTTTATATTATACACTAGCTTTCGCGCGCGGCTCCGCCCGCGTGCATGGCGGTTCGGTTATAAAACTATTCTATACCTACCCTTACTCGGGTCTCAAACTAGACCATAACAAATTTCATATACATAATATGTAAATCGGTTTAACGGATTAAGTGTGAAAAGGTAACAGATAGACCAATAGACACAGTTAATTTCACATTTATACTCGTAATACCTGCTAGCTGACCCGCGCAACTTTGTCTGCGTAAATTTTCTCCGTTTTTGCAACATTTTTCATTGCTGCTCCGCTCCTAATGGTCGTAGCGTGATGTTATATAGCCTGTAGCTTACCTCGATAAATGGGCTATCCAAAATTAAAAGATTTTTACAATTTGGACCAGTAGTTCCTAAGATTATCACTTTTAAACAAACAAACAAACTCTTTAGCTTTTTAATATTAGTATGGGCTTACAATATTGTCGTGCACTTGATACACCAAAAAATTATACTTAAATATTATACAATCAAGACCCGCCATTTGGCGTAAGTTACCAGTTATTCAACAAAAACATAATAAGCATGATCAAACCGCCCCAAATGTTCAACCCTTCCTAATTTGTATACGAACCTACAATAAGAATCAATTTGTAGCACCTCACTAAACGCATCGCGACGAATTACAACCCTTGTGTCGTTACATCACTATTAGCTCGTAATATATTTCTTTTTACATTTTTTATTAGGTAGATTATAAGGGAGGGATCCCACCACCCACCCTCGATCTGTGAATCACCACGATTGAAGTAGTAAGGAAATGCCCTTAATACAACAATCGAAATAGATTGACAGACCGCACTCAAAAAGAGAGACCTGTAACAAAGAAAATTAGTGACAGGTACTCTTACCAAGTCGAGTGGTAGGCACCTCCGGACCCTTGACTTGCAATATTCCGCTCCCACGAAGTGAAACTTCGACACGTGTTTCGCCTCTACACGAGGCATCCTCAGGACAGTTTGGCACCGACTGAGCGCTCGTCCAACGTGTGCGCCTCTTTTATACTTTCAATCCCCACTACTCCGGCCAACGGTCGATGAGTAATGTTGCCTTAAAGAAAATAAATTGAGCAGGGGAGACGAATTGAAATTGGTTTGTTCATTCAGCAATGTGCTTCTATCCTGTTTCAGTATTTCCAACTGCTCTAATACGCACAACCTGAAACCCTTACTGCAAATATGTAGAATTTTGAAAGAATTTCTGTCATTCAGGGCATGTCCGGTTTCAAGTAGATGGTTCGCAAAGTGAGATTTTTCTGGATGATTGTTTCTAAATGCAGCAATGTGTTCTTTGTATCTGGTGTCAAAATTCCGACCAGTTTGGCCAATGTAAATACTATTGCAGCCGTCACACTACCACTCGACTTGGTAAGAGTACCTGTCACTAATTTTCTTTGTTACAGGTCTCTCTTTTTGAGTGCGGTCTGTCAATCTATTTCGATTGTTGTATTAAGGGCATTTCCTTACTACTTCAATCGTGGTGATTCACAGATCGAGGGTGGGTGGTGGGATCCCTCCCTTATAATCTACTTAAGATGGATTTCCGCCATGTAACGCCTGATTCAATCGGTTATTTTTTATTAGATTATTTATCTATTAGGTAAGTTATGGTTGGCAGCAGATGGTTGACGAAAGCCTTGAAATTACCATAGTATTATAGTGTGAATAGTGGTACCTTCTGTTCTCAACTTTTTTCAGTAGTATACAAAGATTTTTAAAAGGTTAAAATATATTTTATTTATTGAAAAAACCGGATCATGCTCAGTGTAGGGCTCCGGAGCCGTTGCCGTATAAAAAAATCTGATTTGAATAATTGCGCCAGCAAAAGAGCGTATGCTCATGGCATTTACGCCCTTTTGTTGAGAAACGCAGGTATTCAGCAAATAATAATCAATTTTGATTTTTTGATATTTTTTGGCCGCATGGTTCAAAAGATAAGGGAAAGAGGGACAAATTTTTGCAGCTTTTGGAGCGATTATTTTCAAAAATATTGGCTTAATCAAAAAAGTTTATATGAAATATTTTAATATTTATAATGAACCTTCAAATATTTTTAAAAGACCGAATGACGTGCCATACGTTGATATAAACTGAAAAAAAAAATAGCTTCTGTTACATGTATGGAGTGCCCTCCCTAATATAATACTCATTGAGTAGTCTTTGAGTAAAATGCCTGTAACAGACAGGCAGAGGGACATGACGAAACTATAAGGGTTCCGTTTTTGCCATTTTGGCTACGGAACCCTAAAAACGTAACCCTTATGGAATCACTTGTGTTTCTGTCTGTATGTCGGTCCATCTGTCACAGTCAATTTACCCCGCATCTACTTGACCAAGTTAGGTTGAAATTCTTACCTAATTCTAGTAACTAATACACGGACACTTAACGTAACTACCTTTGTGGCACGGTGGGAGTGTATCCGACTGCTTCGCAAGAGGTCGGTGGTTCGATTCCCACACGGGACACCACTTTGTGTGATATACAAATTGTTGTTCCGAGTCTGGGTCTACTTTGTGTCAGTGACTTGTATGTTTGTAAAGCCTTGTACACAGGGCTTGTAACATACTGCGGGACCGTCTTTAAAAAAATGAATGCATTTTGAACATGGGGGCCATTTTACAGGACAAATGTGGAAAGTGAAAAAACAAACTTTTGCAAATTATATTGGGTAACATATCTGGGTTGTAAGTTTGTAATAGTCGCACAAATTCTTGTGTGTGTGACCAAGAAGTTTTTTTCTAAGAAGTCTTTTTAATACCTCTGTCATTCTGCCATTTAGCGAATATTGTTTTTTCAAACTTTGGCTTTAGAATTAAAACTAATTACACGATTGAATTAAATTATTTATTTCTAACAAAAAAAAAATGAACAAAAAGTAAGAAGATAAGTATTCATAATTTTTTTTATATTAAAAAAAAAGTTTCAAAGTTGTATAAAAAATCTATGCAAATTAAGCATTCCTACAAATTGTATACAGACTTTTTAAGTGCTACAGAATTGACCGTCCAATGAGCTAAATTAGGAAAAGATACCGTTGACTTTATTACTAACATTTCTAGTTCCAGTCATTACAGACGATTTGTTGTTATAAAGACTATCCGCACAAATAATTTTCCCATCTAGAAATACACTTATTATAAACCCCACTAGCAATTTTCACAGTTAACTGATGCAATTTTATTTAATCACATTGATTAATCAATCTATTAATAGCTTAATTAAAACTCAGTTTTCACTTACAGGTAAGTAGATTTTAGTTTTCCATATTAAGTGGATAAGAAATTACATATTTAACACATTGCGCAAGTATTAAGTTTTTAATTTCCGATATAGGCGGAGGTTTTCTAATAAATAGTGTTATTCACTTGATCAAGAAATTTTATATTAGCTATACCTTTTATGGGAATACGATTCCATTCGATTCGATTTGACTGCCTCTGTGGCGCGGTGGGAGTGTATCCGACTGCTACGCAAGAGGTCGTGGGTTCGATCCCCACCCAGGATAAAACTTTGTGTGATGAGCACGATGGTTTATTCTGTGTCTGGGTGTTATTTATCTATAATATGTATGTATTTAGAAATATATAAGTATGTTTATCAGTTGTCTGGTTGCCATAGTACAAGCTCTGCTTAGTTTGGGATCAGACGACGTTGTGTGAGTTGTCCCAAGATATTATTATTATTATTATTATTATTATTATTCATTTATGACACACCGTTGGCGTAATATATTGCGCTTTTATTTATCTACGTATGACCCGCCCTGACTTCGCACGGTTGCCTACAATTTACTGATGAGAAAATGTGAAGTTGAATGTCAATTTCATTAAATAATGGGATTTTCATTCAAAAGTATATTATTTTTTTCTGTAGATTTTTCAAAAATATGTAAATATAAGCCCTGTTCCAACAAAGGGACACGCCTTGTCTTTCAAAGAAGGTTAGAGTTGAAATCTACTACGTTACCATCCATTTCACTAATTGCCTTTTCTAGTATAGATGTGTTGTCGATATAAAGTAACAATATATAAGGTCAGGGCAAAAGTATTTTAGCATTCCTTTTTTACACAAAGAAAAAATATTTTTAAAGGTATAAGTTTTGATCTATGTCTTGTGGGCAGTGTCATGATCCCATTGCTGTTAAAATATTGAGATTTTCAAAAAAATCTGTAGTTGTCACAGTGTTCTTTTGAGGTTAACTTTATGCTTCCTAAAAAGTTCTGAAGTGACCGAGACAGGTGCAAATCTGATGGAGCAAGATCAGGGATATACACAATGTTTGCTGATTGGCTATAGATGAGTGCGGTCTAGCGTTGTCATGATGGAACACCATGCCCTTCCTGTTCACCAGCTCCGGCCGGTTTTCCTCAATGGCTTTAACCTCATCAGTTGCTGACAATAGAGGTCAGAATCGATAGTTTTACCCGGCGGCAAAAGCTCATAGTGGACGATTCCTTTACAATTCCACCATACACATAGCATCTCTTTGTTTCGAGTCAGGCCGGGTTTTGCCACGGTCTGCGG
The DNA here is from genome assembly GCA_945859575.2 of Herminia tarsipennalis. Classification (NCBI taxonomy): domain Eukaryota; kingdom Metazoa; phylum Arthropoda; class Insecta; order Lepidoptera; family Erebidae; genus Herminia; species Herminia tarsipennalis. The sequence goes on along the minus strand of OX243841.2, from coordinate 19,774,986 downwards.
GGCTTGTCCATGCTTCGACCACGATATTTTTCGGACATTTTTTCGTAAGTGACCCATTTTTCATCACCAGTAATCAACCGTTTAAGAAATGTGTCGTAATTGTTACGTTAAAAAAATTATCGCAAATGGACACGTTGCTTTAAGTTTCTTTCAGTGAGATCATGTGGTACTCAAATATCTAGTTTTTTCTTGTACCCAGACTTTTGTAAATGACGTAAAACTGTTTAGTGATCAACATCCAGTTCTTCAGCAATTGATGATGGCACTGATTTTAACCGTACCATCCAATCCGTGACAGAGCGACCAAAGTGAGCTTCATCCTCCACACTAAAATTTTCAGACTTGAAACGCTTGAACCATATTTGTGCTACTCGTGTTGATCCACCTCCGTAAACCGCATAAATTTTATTCGCCTCGTTCGTCGCATTTTTACCTTTTTTGTAAAAAAACTTTAAAATGTACCGAATTTCTTCGTCATAATACATTAATTTTGCTTGCGGAAACTAGTTTTTTTTTCATCTCCAGATTGTCAACATTTAATGGTAGTTATTAAAACCAGCCAGTTACATTCAGTACAACCAAAGAGGTTTGATTACTAACAATACATTCAAAATACGAAAACGCTTTTGCCCCTAACTATTATTAATAGGAGATGTTCTTTGTGTGATTCAAAACTTGTAATTTTTGAGGATTTGTCTCCTAAAACACTAAATCAAAGAATAAACCGTAATCAAAAACATACAACAATAAATAATTGTTGGGTTTAACCCTTCTGTTCAAAATGGCGACAAATAATTAGTTGTACATTAGCCCACACGTTCCAAATGTGTTTTTTCGCCAGTTAAATTGCTGGGTTCAGCTATCTGAGTATTAAAACTACATTAGTTGGTGCTCACCGTAACAGCCGACGATTATGCTGCTGTTTGATCGAATTACAAAATTTTGTAAATGATTACAGTATCATGTGGGAGGCAAAAAGTTTGAGGGCTTCGATCATTATGGTGGCTAGTCTTTTCTTGTGGCTTCGTCTGCATTAATCTCGGTTTTCGCCATTAATAGCTGCATGACCACACTGCATTGCGAATGAAGTCTAGGCATGCCATTAGAGTTTGCGTGTATTACTTTAGGAAATGTCCAAATGTCAATACTGATGGTCATTTGTCAGACATTTGGAGTATGAGAGAACATGTCCTATCAATATCAAGATTTTTTTCTAAAACATGACCAACAGACGCAGATGGAAATATGCCTAAATAGATTGTACTGCAAATGAGTGGTTACCTACTACAATAAAAGTAAAACAACAATATTTCCTACTAATCAGGCCACTCTTTTTTACTGGGCACTATGGGCACTTTACCAAGCGCCGATAGGGAACCCCTAGTTTTCGCCGGGTCATCAAACGATACCCGATATTCACTTAATACCCAAAAACTTGTTAGCTTTTGCATACTAATATCACCTACATTAAATGAATGAAGGAAAAATTCGGTCAGGTGGAAGAGACGGATCCTCTATGATCGCGGATTATTTTCCTTCTTTAATTTTTATTTTATTTAATATGTTTCAATTAGCGTAAAAAAAGTTAAAAATTACTAATAGTAGTATAGTATTTTGGAAATATAACATTTTTTAAAAGAAAACGCAATTGAAGACACATTTCCAAATGTAGAAATCACATTAAGAATATTTTTAATGCTAACTAAGTAACCGCAGTAGAAAAAACTTCTTGAATAAAAAAGCGCTAAATTAATAAAAAAAGTACCGGCAGTGCTTCAATAAAGATTAAACAGTTTGTCACTGATGTCGATTGAATGTGATATGCTAAAAAAACACATAGATTTTGAAAAAGATAATTCGAATCTAGAAGCGTACCTACCTCTTCAAATTAGAGCACTAACCTGTGAATGGTAAGAGTTACCTACCTTTGTGGATTATATTATCAATTAATCTGATTGTAAAGAAGTAAAAATAAATCTAGAACATTAGAACTTTGCTTGCTACCTACTTCTTCTGTCTATCCTAACAAAATAGTGCTCTGTTAAGGTTACAGGAGCCTAATTATCCTAATGTGTCCAGGGCTACCTACAGGTTAAAGGCGGCCGTGCCACCAATAATGTTACAGGTACCTATTTAAATTATCTTCCAATCAGCTTTATGAAAAAACATGTAAGTTTATTGAACACGATTAGAATGTACAATAATAAAATCGATACAGCTTTTATAATCGATTTAACTGAGTAGTTTATACATATGTTGCCAATGGCCTATTTAGCGCAGAAAATAACTCAATCTCCATCTAAATTATTTTGGTACCATATATTAACTTATTGAGAACTTTGAAAAACCGTTACAAAATCAATACTTTAACCTCTATAGTATTTAGAAAGTATGTAATTTGGAGTTGTAAACTATGAGACCATTGTTTATCTCGTTCGTTGCAAAACTAATACGGGCACTTATTGTTGTAACTATAATCACATAATATTCGATCAAACCAATCCAATCTAAGTTATCGTTACGATCACCAATCACATCGTTATCAAATATGTTATTACCCCTGTTATTCGATTAATGGTTCCCCAAATTGCTCAATAATGTAGGTACACGATGGTAAAACTATTGTTTCAGAGTTTGTTCTATTGGGTTTCGTAATTTGATTTATTGGGGCAATAAAAATAGTTAGAAATGAAAACATAGAATGTGAATAATATAGAGATATTGATATTAAAATTAGACTTTGTGAGGCCGAATGGTGACCTGGTGATCTAGAAATAAAATTATTGAAAGAGTTCGTTTTTGTTTTAAATATGTAGGTACGTCTAATTATTCTAGGTAAGTATACGAAGTTATGTTTACATTTGTGATCCAAAACTGATCAATCTTTCTACTTCATGTAAATCGAATTGCCTTAATTGGACTGCTTATAATTGATTTCAAAAATTACCGTAATGGCATTAGGTAGCATTATTTACCTTTGGGGGCAGTAGTACAACTGTACCGCTATAGCAGTATTACCATGACCTCGGAACGTGTCCCATCTCATATTTGTTTTAAAATTTCCAAGGGCCTGTGCATGTTTGACCCATATCATCATGTTAGCTTCTTAAAGAACCGGCGATATTCTTAAGGTATAATGCAAGACGACATAACACTACTTTTTTTTTCATGGCCTTACAAGGTGGACTTGTTGGTATTAGTGTTTTGTGCAACAACTATTAAAACTTTTATCCTTTCCAAATAACCTAAGTGACCTACAACTAATGTACCTATTATAGAAAACAACGTTCCTAATTAAGCTTTCACGCAAAAACATAATTACAGACAGACGATAAGTATTTAATCGTTACTAAAAATCACCAAATGTGAAAAGAAAATAAAATTCGTTAAGAAAGGTCGTTGTTGTATAATATTATAGCTCTTACCTCTGCAATGAAATGAACTGTCAAATACTTAGTCCTTGTACAATTTTGCCATTACTTCGCAGAATACGTTTAGTTTTTTTAGTATTTTTTGTGAAATCAAGAGTCGTTTTCGTAATTAGCTTGTACGTAATGAGAGTGTGTATATTGGTCCTCTATGTTTATGCTTTGTTCTGCCGTTAGATGGAATAATAATATTGTAATTTAACTGAAATAAATAAAAAAGAAGAAGTAAGAGAATAAGAAAATAGAGCTGTCGGTAGCACCGTGAATCAGAATCCAGGCATCAGGGAAGCATCGCGGCTGTAAGACTGACGACCGAACCAATAAAACACGATTTGTTTTGACCGTTGACACGTCGAAAACTTATCCCATGTAAAAAGGCCTTTGTAATGCCATTAAAAACCAAAATAAATCAACCAAATGTGATTTTTTTGTCAAGACATGAAAAAATCTGTGACTCAGCATTTCGTAGATAACAGATAAGTACAATTAGTTTCATCAAGTGTTGTTCGATATATATATTATATACTGGAAATCTTTAATATATTAATAACCTCCCTGTTTTTAATATATTAATATTAATAACCTCCCTGTAAGTAGCTTCTCTACATTTCACCAAATAACTTAGTAACATCAGTTTTGTAATAATTTTCGAATTTACTCCGGGGTCTATCAGATGTGTCGTAAATGGTTGTGTGACAAAAGTAGGTAGTAAGTGGTAGGGGTTAATCTGTATATTATTTTCCAAAATTATATTACGAAGTTATTTGGTGTAATGTAAAGAAGCCAAGGGCGGGAGGTTATTAGTAAATTAAAAATCATTCTGTATATATACGACTACTTCCATATAATCAAGATGTCTTAGAAAACATAACATGTAGGGTACACCCCACAAAATAAGTCATCATTTTGACTTGACCGCTTCATCGCTCGCCAGGAATATAATGTATAATATGCTAATGGCCTGTAAGCACGGATACAACGTACTTAGCTATAAGTAATATTTATAGACACGCCATCTATGTGTTTGTGTGAACAAGACATTTCTTGTTGTCAACAAACAATAACATTAATGAAGTATGCTTTGTTACTAACATAGACATGTGACAAATGTGTTTTATAGTGTCTCTAACTCAATAGGTGCGTGATGGTTGTGTGAGACCGCGACTTGGTATCCGTAAGGTAGGATGGCCAACAGCCTGGTGGAAAGACGACCTAAATATTGTTGCTGGGATTGACTGGATGCAGAAGGCAGAGGATCGGATGTTTTGGCGAGAGTCCTATGTCCAGCAGTGGACCGATACGGGCTGATGATGATGATGATGACATGTGGATTATGTTACTCCGTCCAAGGCGATAAATGAGTTTAAGAAATACCGCTGTCTAACCTCCTGCTTAACTTATAGAGGTTTCTCACTAACCCGAGTTTCTAGCTTACAGAGCTTATTGCCTGTTCTTTTCTCGGGCTTAACCTATTGTTTGCGAACAGGCATGTAAATGTAGAATCGACTTTTCACAAGTGTAGTATTTTGCTTCCTAAGTGAATAAATTATTTATTATAGAGGTACAGGAAAAATCTGTCTTACTTAAAGTTCTATAAAAAAACAGCGCAAATATGTACGTAATTATAAACAAAATGCGTGTATAGGTAGGTATGTATTATTATTTTAATGGTACCTATGGTTCATCAAGTGACTGTAGTAAGCTTGACAATTAAGTTGATATGCACATATGGCAATTTAAATGTGTAAAACCTGAAGAACCCTAATAATAGTTCCTCTCATAACAACCCATATGATGTCCCACAACTTTGGCACGGATCTCCCCAGTAGAAATCTTATTATAGATTCTGGGGGTAATTGCCATAATCGGGTTATAACGGGTTGGCGATGGCAGTAAGGCTTTAAAGTACGCAGAGAACGCTGCTGCCCGACCTCCAGTGTGACATCCATTAGTCGCCTTAACGACACCGACAGGAAGAGATGGGATGGTTCTATTCTTAAGCCAGTACCTTGAAATTTAAGAATGAGTCTTAAAGAGTAAATCTTAAACACGTTTAACTCTCGCTCATAGAGCGATATGTTTCTCACTTTAGAGGTTTCAGGAGGGTTAAATGACAGACCTGGCAAATATTCTCACTATTAGAGGTTTCTCGCTAACCCAGTTCTCACTTACCCAGATTTAACCGTATTACCAATGTGTATTATACCTTAACACAAATGTTAAACCTTTAAACGAGCAATTCTTGTATATATATAATCTGAATCTCGGCAACGGCTCCAGCGATTTTCATGAAATGTAGTATGCAGGGTGTTTCAAGGGCATTAAATCTATTAATTTTTAGGAAAAGTAAAAAAAAAAACCCCAAGCGAAGCTCGGTCATCCAGATACTAATGTCTATACAAAGAAAAGAGCACATTATCCTTCTTTCTAACCGAATTTCCAAAATATTGACTTCAAGGAAGCATCTAAATGATTTTACAAAGCGGGAATATAATTTCTTGACTCTCTTTTGTTACAAATCAGTGAAAACAAGTAGAAATTATTCACGTTGAATCGATAAACAGGAAATTAGAAAATTTCGAGCTGTTAAATATTATTTCCTTATAATTTACGTTTTCCTTAAGCTACACAAATTGCTTACAAGTCATCATTTATTTCACTAGAACCTACTTATTATAGATCCTAGAAGTAATTGCCGTAATCGCCACGCTTGGCGAGCGGGTTGGCGATCGCACTAAGGCTTCAAAGTACTCATAGGACATTGCTGCCCGTCCTCCGGTGTGAAATCCCTTAGTAGCCTTGACGACAGCCACGGGAAGAGATGGGGTGGTACCATTCTTATGCCGGTACCACACGGCTACTTAGGTAGTACCTACCAATTCGTGACGCATCCTTAAAATACTGTTCTGGTTTAGCGATTAAGGTCTTTTCAAAACAATGTCACTAAGCATCAAGCCACGCATTCGCTGATACAATTATAATGACTTATTTTAGATTATTATATAGTTATTTAGTGAGCAATTAAGTTGAAATTATATACACATTACCTAGGAGTGCGTATTTCTCGGAGTCCCGCATCCGGTACGACAAAAACTAGCGTAAGTACCAACGCGCAACCTCAAATGATTTCTTTCGCCGCATTCAATGTAAAATGTATTTGTATTGCTAGTTGTTTGTGATTGCAGACAGCGAGTCTCAACATTTTCTAACTCATTTTAAATCGCTTCAATGGATTTATAATGAGTTTTCCAGAGCGGTTCTAAGTAGATTCAAAATTTTACTAACTATAACTGGGTACGACTTATATAGGTATGTATAATATAAGTATATGATTCCATCAATCATATGTTATACATATTATTTAAGTCACATATATAGCAAACAATATAAGGATATACATTGTATTTTTATTTAATTATTAATTACCTATTTCAATGAGGTACAAATTGTTCCTTTGTTATAAATATAGGTAGGTATACATATTGTGGTCACAAAATAAATTACAAAAATTGTGTTCACTTGTGATTCAAGTGTATGTATTACAAACCTCATTCTATAAAATGATTAATAGGATAAAAAAATGTTGCAAATCTCTGTCTGGTACGTGGCTCGTGTCACCGCGGCTGCGCGCGCGCCGCTCCATTTCACTCTACTCAATGGACGACTATTCAAATTGCTCGCAAACCACCATTTTTTGTTTTTATGTGCCCTTGTTTCTCCGTTCAGTAATCGTTGATTAAACTGGAGTTCAACAAACTTTGTAATCATTTGGATTGACGTTTTCAATATCGTATCATTAGGTGACTCGATACATTTGACGGGTGGACCAGAACACCCACATCACCTCACCTGATCTTATGAGTTCTTAACACGATGATGATCCCATTTAGTCTCGGTCTACCCTCCATTATTATACCCAAAATTTAATTTTCAGCAAATCGCCAGAACACTATCAGCCGTTACCACAAAAAGGATTCGACTACGCCAATTTGGAGGACAAAGATGTTCATCAGAAACAATGCAGAACCGATTTGGAAATAATGAATTTATGAGTTAACAGATTTCCTCCATTCGATTGGATACTCCGAGAGCGGAGCGGAAACAATGAGACGCCGATTGCCGCTATAATTTCATAGTCGATCCGTTAACAATATCTCGACGATGAAAAAAGTGATTTAGTATTATTAGGCGGACGATGCGGCGGAGATGCGATCGCGGAGAATCGATTTGGCGTCTCTGCGTGAAGTTTGTTTAGCGGAACGGTAGCGAGACGTGGTAGGCGGTGCACAGTGGTCCCACGCTCTAAGAAATGCGGCTATATATGTTTCGCACACACATTTTATTGAAATGCATGCTAATGATTGTAATTATACAAGAATATGAACAATCAAGGTAAATATTAATATAGATAATGAATACGTGGAATTTACATTAAAAAGAGTTATTCAATTTAAAACTACGTAAAAAATCAATCAATCAATACTTTATTTGTGAACATAGTCTAGGTGATAATAGGTCATTTAAAGTTTCTATTCAACAAATTAAAAACAAATAATTATATTTATTATTACACTAACACATCACAACAACTAACTAAAAGTCGAAAATATAACGATATAAATAACACATCAATAATATCAGATACCTTCAACTTGCACTTTCATTGTAAAAGTTTATCTATTTAATTAATATAGATTTTCGAACACACAAACAAACACAGATTAAGCCAATAATTATAGACGAATACGCATTAAGCTCGATGTTGTTTCTTATGTTCAAATAAATTTGAATAAAATTATTCAAATATATATTTGCGAGAAAAATAGTAGGTACAATTAGATGTTGTAAAAAGTGTTGGATCGTCACATTTTACCAATTTATTTGTATATATTAAATAGTAAATTAAATTAAATTTACGATTTCACTTGAATAATATTTGTATCCAGCTTACAATACAAACTATTTAATTTAATTACATTCAATTCTCAATAAAAAAACAACACAGAATTCAAATCATAGGATAAAGAAATTTAATGAGTAACAAATAGAAAATAAATATTGCGGGATTTGTGATATATCATGGGGTAGAATAACTAATAATGAATAATTGGTAGTATAACATTTTGATTCAAACATTGTGTCGCTGCTGTGACCTATGACGAGACCTCTGTGCAGTGGGACCGAAGCGGAATGCGCGGGGCGAGATAGTGCGTGCGTCTGCGTCGCGTCACGCCTGCTCCGGACAAATACTACACTCTATACAAACTTTATTGGACTACATTTAGTGACGCTTTAGTAAATGACTACGAGTTGGTTTTTCGACTTCTTTTTAAAATTGCTTCGCTCCAACGCCGCCGTCCAGTTTACCGGTCCCACAATTTACCGTCCTAATGTTATTACCGCTGCTGTTGTTCAAGATTAACATCTGTAATGTAATTTCGAAAATGAAATTATCATGTTTGTTGAGGGTTGAAAGTAAATGAGGTGGCATTTCGTGTCTAAATTTACGTAGCGCGCGTTAACGACAGTAAAAACAATAATTATTAGGGCGGAGATCTTTATCTGTGTAATCGTTTCAGACTAATTCCGGAGCGACAGCGATCACTTCCCGTTTATAATCTATTTACACTTGTAACATTACCACACAATATTAAAAAGCTAAAATTACGTACCAACACTGAATCTGGTTTCAAATTATTGTAATTATGTCGAACCCTTGATTTTAGATGTCATAGATAAGTGCAGTTACATCCTGTTTTACAATATAATTGTGTATGTGTGTGTAACATGAGCATTTGCTAATGTTTTGCATGCCAACATATAATTAAGGAAATTTCCTAGCATCACATGTCCAACGGGTAACTATACAATTTTTATTCCCCATCGATTATATTTCACAATTTTTGTAACAAGTACCCGCAGAGATTTACAGCAGTCAAATGACAAATCATTGCAACAATCTGAGATTATTTTAACGTTAGCATTAATTCAGTAATAAGTAGAGAACCTCCGGAAGAAGATAATAAAAATGTTCCCGAAACATGTCATGATGACAATCTCGACTTCCGGGCCACACCGAGCGAGGTTTCTGCTCTGTTATTAAATGCCGACTCTATGTGGACTCGCCGCCACGTGTCATCAACTTACAAACCGCAAAATAAAGACCAACTTATACCTGCTGTCAATAAACGAGAACATGGCGACATCCTTCTTATTATTAGGATGAGATTTGACCAATAATATGCTTCAGTAATAGATACGATACAATCATAGCTCTAATTCACACCACAAACGAAAAAAAGCCAACAAAGCTACTGGCGCCTTATCATTAGCAACTTCCGAAAAGGGGCACTTTTTTTTAAGCGTCTATCGGTCCACCTCAAAAGGACAACAAACTGACAAATTGTACCAACAAACAATGCTAAAAGCAAAAAAAACTTCGTCGAAAATGAATTAGTGAGGTGAACAAAGAAAAAGGTTTACGTAAGCGAGTAATTGTCTGCACCAACTCTTTTGTCATTCTGAATGACAATAAGCTTAATGATAAAAGATTCATTATTCGTCATTGTCCTAAATGCCACCTTAAAATATGTTATTTGGAATGAAAACCTTGTTTAACAAATTGCATGTATAAGACTTTAAAGAGAGAAGCTATCAGTTAAGCTTCTTTGTGACGGGTAAAGCTTAAATGCATTGTGTAACTTAAACAATCGAGGATGAATAATTACGTATCCATGGCATCAAAATCCTTTTAACCATTTCAATCTTCTTATCAACAGGGACTACATCGAATGTCAATCGTCAAGCAAAATCTCCGAAAATAAATTAGTTAATGTGCATAAAGTGGTCGAGCTCGTGACTGGGCCGCCAATGAACCCGGAGCCGAGACCAGAATACAATTTTTATCTCTGTGTCATTTCGCTTTTGTAAAATATTGATACTGATAAAACATTAACTTTCCTGTTCGATAAGTCAAAACAGATCTCCGATTTCATTTGTATAATAGAAACTAAGTCTAAAACCAAATTACTATTGCTACCGAACCTCGTCGACCATTTTTTACCAGTAGCGGTAACGACCCGAAATTGATTACCCACTTTAAAAAATCAATCGAACGTTGTAATTGCTTTCTATCTTCTCAGAAATTCAATTTGTCAATTAAGACATTAAAAATTACTCTTGTTGTAGTTGAAAGACCGGCTCGATCGTGATCATCGAAATCACGTTTATTATTAATTGAATATTGCAAATAATCAATCGGCACCCACGAGCAATTACAACCGCGACGTTGGATAGCGTCGGCAACGGAGAGATGATATTATCTGCAACTATTAATTTATTGGCGAAATCGAATAGGGCTAATTTAAAATAGGAAAGGTGGGGAAATAAGTTTATAGCAGGCGGAGTTGCGTCGTATGCTCAATGTGTAGGCTATTGGCCGGCGTACCGCAGGGGCGGGGTCTGGGCCCCATGTTTTATTTGAATTATGGATGAGGCATGCTGCGTTCGTTTCTTCAAACCAGTTGTGAGTGCCGCAGCCTCGCGCCCGCTCGCCTCTCCCCTTCTAATTAATTGATGTTTTAATTTAATTGCTTGTTCTATAATTACTCGGTCATATCAGATATTGAGTGTGTAACTTTAATAGCTTGAGTGTTACAGCATGTCAATCATCTGCTGAAGATCATCATCAAACTTCTGCTGACAGTGAGTGCGAAATTGATCAATTTTATTCTCCAGTGATAATTTTATCCAATTATAATTTTGATGACGTATTTTAACTAGTAGTACCTACCTATAATACAATTAACTTCACAATTGACTCAATATTCTTGAGTCTAGACTCATATAAAGGTATTTCCTAATTATTGTTCTGGCGTTGATTAATTGTTTATAAATAGCCTAAAACTAACACAAATTCTAAATTCCTTTTTGAATTTATTGGTAGTTGGAACTGTAGTTATTTATTTGAAAACGTATTTAAACGGAGAAAGCAACATTACAATTACTATAACGTTCTTATTGCGTGCCGTCGGAACAATTTCAGTGCATTTTTTTACTTTAATGTGATTTTACTCGTATAATGATAGTATTAATAATGCAATAATATTTACAATGATTGTTGAAAACACTGTTCACTTTCTTTCCTATCAGGGGAATTATTAATTGTAATTAATGTTAACTAACTCCATAACTTTTATAAAATAAAAAAATGTGAAAATGTTGAGTTTACACTGTCAACGAACAAAACTGATTGTGATAGAAGTTGTAATAGAGTTGAGCCATAGGACATAGACAGTTTCATTTAAATCAGTATAATCTGCATCCAACTCTTTGATTATGTCGTCTATGGTTACAATTTGTAACAGAAAGGTGTGACATATTAAACGGATGCCCAGAATACTGAGTGCATATACCTAATTTTATCAAAATCGGAGTACCTACCCTCACATGTAATGTATTATTTTTTATTCGTTTATTTAAGAATGAATAAGTTATTATTTAAAAATAATATGACACAAAAAATCTATGCCACAATAATCCAATAAAATTTTACACTAGGGGAGGTATAATACTTAAATAATATATCTTTGTGAAATTTGACAAAAAGAATATGCTATAACTATGTACCTAATAATAATGTAATCGGCTATGATACCATGGTTGATGCAATACTGACAACATACACTATCCGCTACTGAAATTTGACCACACCTTTCTGTTACACGTTGCATAGAGCGGTCCCTTAATAAGCCTATGAATAATTGCCTATGTTGTATCTACTCATGTACTGTGTAGAATTTAAAAATTCTAAATTCTTAAGAAATTCAATTTAAATGCCGGAAGAAGAATTTAAACAAACAATCTTATATCAGCGTAAAGCGTTAAAGATCCAAACTCAGAAGCTCTTTATAACTATAAATGACCTTGACCTTATTGAGCACCTTGTTTCTTTCTTTGGAAGTTTCAAGCTGCTAGATTTATAGGTTATGCACTCAAACTACATAATTGCTTTTACACGCCACCATAGCCGCAGAACAACTAAAGTACAGAAGGCAAAGCAAGCTTTTTATATCCTTAGAAAACCTTCAGAACAAATTGATTCAAGGTTCCGTGTCCCTGTCCTATATTTATGTGTGCTCGAGCGTGCGATGTATGAAGCTTACCTTCTGTATACTCGGTGTTTTGTGTCTTAGTGATTTAAAAAGTCACTTGTAGCGTTTTTTTTATTAATATTCTCCTAACGTAAGAAGCTCGAAAGTATTTAAGATTTCTTACTTCACACGAGTGGAGCGATTGAATACATCATGTTAAATCAGTCAAGGATGCATAATTTTAAATTATAAGTTTAAAATATAAATTGTTTAAGTTGTTTTCTAAACTAATTCTAAAATAATAACGTTTTTCTAAGTATTATAAAAACATTGATGAACTGAAATTATATTGTTTTTAATATAACCTCTGATTGGTATCAATTAGCTCTTGTGGCTGAGATTATTGATGTTACTTATATAAGATTTAAAACACGTACACTTTCATTCTTTCATCAACAGTACGAACGGGAAAATTTCACCACGAGACCCCAAAACCTCACTACGAGACCCCAAAACCTCACTACGAGACCCAAAACCTCACTACGAAACCCCAAAAAGTCACCACGAGACGCCAAAAACTCAACACGAGACTCCAAAAACTCAACACGAGACCCCAACGCAGATATTTTTTTCGAAAAAGAGTAAACTGTGTGTGTAGTACTTATAATAATAATAATAATAATAATAAAAATCATTTATTCACTTAGGAAGCAAAATACTACACTTGTGAAAAGTCGATTCTACATTTACTGGTAATGCCTGTTCGCAAACAATAGGTAAAGCCCGAGAAAAGAACAGGCAATAAAAACTCGTGGCCACTCTTTTCAAATTGCCAATGTTTACAATGTTTCTCTGTTTATAAACTGTATATGCAGGTAAGGTGCTGCCACCATTATATTATACACCATATATTAGAGGACTGATGCAAAAAAAAGAGGTCACTAATATTAGAAGAGTACACGAGATCGGATACATCAGCCTCAATGGGCACAACATAGTAGGAGCATCCACTTACGATGTAAAAACTTTATGTGCTTAAATATTGGCCAATTTACTGCTACTTAATGAATAAGTATACATGTTTTTCAAAGGAAAGAAAAGAATGGCCGTAATTTATCACGCAGAATCTTTACTTACAAAAGTAAATCGTTTTCTTAACTAGTACCTAAGTAACATTATCAAACTGTGACAACAATATTCACCTAGTAAAATGCAATAAACTATACAACCCAATACATTAATAGGGAGCAACGAACTACATCCATTTATCTTTATCAGTTAAATAATCATCGATTGAATAGTAAGCTCTTTGTATAAGATGTCTCTTGACTACATTCTTAAATTTATTTACTGGTAGACTCGATATGCTGATTGGGATTTTATTGAAAAATTTAACACCTAGTCCAATGAATGAGTTATGAGTTTTATGAAGCCTATGATATCGACCTACCAATTTGTGCTTATTTCTTGTATTCACAGAGTGAATATCACTATTTTTGTTATATAAATGTAAGTTTTGCTTTACAAACATAACGTTTGCATATATATATTGTGATGCAACTGTCAAAATGCCTATCTCTTTAAACTTTTCTCTAAGGGAAACTCGTGCTCCTAGTTGATATATCGCACGCACTGCACGTTTTTGAAGAATAAAAATAGTTTGTATATCAGCCGCCTTGCCCCAAAGCAATATGCCGTAGGACATGACGCTGTGAAAATAACCAAAATATACTAGTCGAGCTGTTTCTACGTTCGTAAGCTGTCTAACTTTGCTGACAGCATACGCTGCAGAACTGAGTTTTCCTGCGAGACATGATATTTGGGTGCCCCACTGTAACCTATTGTCTAATGTAATTCCCAAAAAAACTGTCGAGTCGACAAAGCTAATCACCTCATTATTTAAAATTATACTCGTATTAGTACTTTTCACATTTGGCAAACTAAACTTAATACATTTAGTTTTTTTGGGATTTAGAAGTAGGTTGTTCGTTGTAAACCAATCTTGAACTAGTGCGAGTGTTCTATTTATTTTCTCAAAATTTTCTAGTTTACGATCGATTTTAAAAATTAGAGAAGTGTCATCAGCAAATAGAATGATGTCACAAAAGTTATTAACATAAAATGGTAAATCATTAATATATACCAAAAATAAGAAGGGACCGAGTATTGATCCCTGAGGCACGCCCATACTAATTGGAGATCCAGACGACCTTACTCCTCCTATATCAACATATTGAATTCTTTCACTTAGGTAAGAGGCAAGTAGATCCAGCGCTGTACCTTTAATACCGTAATGCCTAAGTTTCAGGAGAAGTGTCCTATGCGCCACACAATCAAAAGCTTTAGAAAGATCACAGAACACTCCAATGGCATCCTGTGAATCTTCCCAGGCACTAAAAATATGTTTCAGTAGCTTAGTACCTGCATCAATTGTAGAGCGACCCTTTGTAAAACCATATTGATCGGGATGCAGTAGATTATTAAAATTAAAGTGTGATTCTAACTGCATAAGTATAGCCTTTTCAAAAATTTTACTAATTGCTGGCAAGATGGATATTGGTCTAAAATTACTAGGGTCATTCTTTGATCCGGATTTAAATAATGGTATTACTTTACTATGTTTCATCAGATCAGGAAACATTCCGGTATCAACACATTGATTAAAAATTATAGATAACTGTGGCGCTATGCCAGTAATTATACTGTGAATTAATTTTACTGAAATACCCCATAAATCAGCAGTTTTTTTTAAATTGAGTGACTTGAATATTTTAATTATTTCACTGGGGTATATATATTTAAAAGCAAATGGTACATTGCATTGATCCACATTATCTCTCAAGAGTGATTCGGCTTTATCTGGGCAAGCGTTCAAGGAGCTGGTTGTGGTTAGTGGTATGTCAGCAAAGAAATCATTGAAAGTTTGTGCTAGGTCTAAATTATCAGTAACAGTCTTATTGTTAATTAATAATTCAAAGCTTTTATCCCGAGGCTTTGCCCGTCCTCTTTCCGAATTAATAATATTCCAAGTGGCTTTTATTTTATTATCAGATTTTTTAATATTTCTACTAATAAGTAAAGCTTTGGCACATGCACAAGCTTTTTTAAAAGTTTTTGGATAGTTTCTCACATACTGAATAAAGTTTTGATCAAAATTAAATTGTTTCATACCATATAACTCGTATAACTTAGCTCTACTTTTATAAATGCCGGTAGTTGCCCAATCACAAAAGCTAAGTTTAGAATTCTTATAAAAAGTTTTTGATTTAAATATATTATTGTATTCACTTTTGATTATATTAAACACTGAGGAGTAAAGATAGTTCGGATCAGAGTGGCTGAAATCTATACTGGTAATATTAGCAGAAACGTTAGAATTGAATTTTTCTAAGCGAGCCGTACTCATTGGCCTACATGTGATCTTATCTATTTTGGCCACTGTGTGTGAGGGAAAAGTGACTTTCTGCCCACAGTGATCTGATGTTAAATCACTCAATATTACCTCATTAAAATAACTACAGTTGCAGAATATATTATCTAAGCAAGTAGCAGAATGTGATGTAATTCTTGTTGGTTCATTAAATAAGTACACTAAATTAAATGATTTAAATAGGTTAACTAATCTGGTAGACAAAGATGATTGTTCAAGTAAATTTACATTGAAGTCGCCACAAACTACTATATGCTTAATACCGTAACTTACCCTTTTAAGCACATCTTCCATTACAGATTCAAATAAGTTAAAATCACTCAGTGGTGGTCGATATGCACAAACTATAATATATCTCTCCAGCTCCACACATGATAATTCTATAGTACGCTCAACAGACAGATGTACTATATCCTTGCGTTCCTTACATTTAACATTGTTGCATACAAATATCATAGACCCACCATGTATAGCCCTTTCTCTTATAAATGCACTAACCATACAATAATAACTATTATTAAATATCAGTTCATTAGTTTTCAACCAATGTTCAGTTAAGCAACAAATATCAACACTGTGCATTTTAAGGAACAATTCGAGTTCTTCTATTTTGCTGGATAAGCCTTGAATATTTTGGTGAACTACAGTTAGACCACCTGTGGGCTTGTCCATTGTCTGACTTACTAGTTTAAACTAGGAGTCTTAATAACATTCAAAGTAGAACTGCTAACACTAAATGAATCCTGCAAAGTACTGTTTGTACCTAGGTCAGGGTGTAAATTAAATGCTAATAACTTAGCAAGTTGTCTTTTGTAGAATGTGGAAAGATACATTCTATCTTTCGTTAAAATAAAATTACGAATAAATTTATTCGCGTCAAAAAACAAAATATACTTACTATGTAAGTAAGTACTGTTATATAATAAAAGATTCAAGCTCTGTACATGCTTGTTTTGTAAATCAGATACTGACTGCGAATAAGGTAGACTACATAAAATAAACTTACAACCTACTTTTTCATGCATGTATGTAATAGTTTCTGTTAATTTAATTATGTCTCTCTTTGTGACTGAGAAGCTGTCACCATATAATACTATAACTGTTGACCTATTATCTAAGGTGGTATTATTTAATTTACTAATTAAATTACAAAAATTTGATCCTGTTGAGCAATAATTTATGACCCTATACTTTGTGTGACCTATAATAAACCTGCTAAAATCTATACCTAATTGGTCAGAAAAAATCACAACTTTATTTTCTGTAAAATTCAGAGTATGCTGGTCAGATAACAATCTGCAGTCAGAGTCAGACTTACTGCATTTACTGCTCTGTAATTGCCGTGTATTGGTGTGAGTGTTGTGTTGACCGACAAACGGTGGTAGTGAGCAATTGTAGCATAGGTTGTTTTTAATCTGAGAGGTTAATTGTTCTGTTTCCTCTCTAGCTACTCTGGCTACCTCCTCATACTTGTTAATGAATACTTGAGTTTCTGTTTGGTGTTCAAGCATGAGAGTTGTTAGACGGGAGTGCAAGTTCGTGATTTGTGTGTTAAGCTCCAATGTATGGCGGTCATACATTAACCTGCTGGCAATCATTTGATCTTTGCAGTTGTCCAAGTCCGACTGCAGTCTTTTATGTTCCTTTGTCAATTTAGAATTAATTTTAGATAAAGTTTTAACTTTTCCTAACTTATCACTTTGTTTTTTAATATTGCTTATTAATTTATTTAATTTTGAGTATTTTCTCTGTTTCTTGCGGCTAAGTAACTTAAGTTTTAAGTGCGACACCCACTTTACACCTAAGAGCTCACTATAGAGGTTCTGAGTCACGTTACTGTTTGTTGCCTGTATTGTGTGATTAAGGGAAACTATAGTCCTATGAGCTTCGTTCAGATCACGTTGTAATTCAGTATTGTGACTCAGAGACTCTGCAAACACTTCACTACAGTCACTAAAAGAGTTTATTTCCTGTTGAAGACGGCCACATTGTTCTTGAAGATCCATATTTTGTAAGTCCAGTTCTGTAAGTTGTTTCTTCAGTGCAGCTACCTTCTCATTTAGTCTCACAATTTCTACTTCACAGTCGCTGCGCTCTGACAGCAGTTGGGTGTTGTCCTCTTTGTATTTCTTCAATTCAAGTAGCGCTAATTTTAATTTATTTTCCATGTCCTTTGCTGTTGCCCTGCGAGTCATCATGTGTGTGCTCATTGTCAGATTAGTCCACTAGACTCCTGTAACACAATAAACAAAGCTAAGTACAAGAAAGAAAAAAGTTTAAACAATAAAAATGAGAAGGGGGTAGGTAGAATTTATATAAGATTACAGAATAAATGCAAAGAAAACTTGAAATACAAATTAATTCAACTATAGAATAAAAGCAAGATATTAAAATGATAAAAATATAATATAAAGACTAAAAGAAACACAATAGTGGATTCACAATTCTAGTGGATTTTTAAGATTTTGGGTATGAGGTAGGTATGTACCTAATTCAAAACTTAGTACCTAAACTATTGAAGACTGACATACAAAGTTTTATATCTAAATAGTATTACTATAGTGTTAGTTGCCTAATTGTACAGTAATTTTGTGTGTAAACGAGTGTGTGGGGCCAATTGTTTAGGTCTTCAATTCAGCTTCCACAATTTGTCAAGCGGAAAGAGATAAAAACTGGTGCCAGTGAGAGAATGACGAAGCTCATGCACAGATGAGACATGTATTTATGTGCTTGTGGAGTATTAGTTAATATCAAATAAGTCAAATACTCCCCAGGTTTTAAGATGAGCTTTTGAAAATTCATCCGTTGGCGGCAGTGATGATCGGCAAGTTTGTGCGTTCTCCAGGGACGACTCACTTTATACACTGATTAAGGCAATTCTTAATAATACTAGTCACTACTTTAAATATTATTAACTAATTAATTACAAAATAAAAGATAATTTAATTTAAAGAAATACAAAATTTACGTCTGACGTTTACAGTGTTGCCAGACCGAGTCTTAACACGCACAGTTTCTATACACCACACAAAGTTGAATACTTTATTTATAAGGGTTGATTAACGCTAATTTCTAATTGAAACGCTGTACCACGTGTTTATTTAATTAAATCTAAAAAGCCAAATACTAACATTCGCACTTTGAAGTAATTTTTATATGCCAATTACTATACAAATACAGTAATTGCATTTTTGAAAGATAGAAAAATTTTAAGTCCAGATTCAGGAATCGAACCCGAGACTTCTATGAGCCATCTAGTCGTTAGTTCTTTAACTACCTAATGCCTACCTATGCGAGGGCCCAAATCGCGGGCATCAAGGAATAGAAAAATTTGAGGCCTAGTAACATAGTCCAGATAGGTGGTTCGCTTCTGGCCCCGGTTTGGCTACGGAAGTCTCGGGTTCGATTCTTGAGTCTGGACTTTAAAGTGTTCTATCTTTCAAAAATGCAATAATTGTATTTGTAAAATTCACACATCTAAATTAAAACTGACGGAGTTTCAAGCGACCTCTATTTTACTTATATTATTTACAAATAAACGAATTTCATCAATGCAATGCATAGAAAAAATCATTTAATAACTAAAAATTATTTAATATTTATATAGAATTTTTAGTTATTGAATGTTTTTAACGTCTACGTTCTGAAAGGTCTGGTTGCATACTTTTAAAAATGATATTTTGGGGATGATTTCTGATATTGAAGAGCGTCCCGATACGTCTAACCACTAGTGGCTACGACGGGGGACCGCGGACATCCACTCGTATCTGCGTCTAGTGAAGCCATTTTACCCCCCATATCGGCCAAATGTGACTCGCCCGAACGACGGGGGAGGCAGTTCAAATGAATATTGATATTGACCACCATTGATTATGTCGACACCGACTGGTTTATTTTACCACCAAAGAATAACACAACCCTATCTGATCCCAAACTACGCAGAGCTTGTACTATGGAAACCAGACAACTGATAAACATACTTATATATTTCTAAATACATACATATTATAGATAAATAACACCCAGGCACAGAATAAACCATCGTGCTCATCACACAAAGTTTTATCCTGGGTGGGGAACCTACGACCTCTTGCGTAGCAGTCGGACACACTCCCACCGCGCCACAGAGGCAGTTAATGGCAGCAGGCAGAATGGCTGTTTACTCCCACGGGCGAACCCAGGATTTAGTGGTTTGATCTAACCATTTATGGCTGCGCTTAATGGCGGCTACTTGTTGCCTGGTTTGCTGTACTAAACTTAAAGAAGGCAGATGTTTTTATTAATCACTTTACAATATAATTCAAATACATTCTGATCACGCAACTTCAGTAGCATGTACTTTCTGAAAGCATTATAATTCATTAACGTCGACATGTAAACTCTAAATTAATAGATAAATTATACAGACAAGGTACATGTTGCTGCATTAAAAATTAATAATTGCCTGACATGTAATTACCTGCTAAAATTTGATAACTAGAACTGTCATTCTGGGAAATTATGACACTACATTTTTAATTTAGCTATATAGGTTATAGGTACATTAGATTTAAAATCTTTTCACTTTAATTTAATGAAAAAATACAGTTTCAATAAGACCGAAGAAGAAGTTTTTAAAAAATTCGTTGAGTGATATTTAGTGTGCTCACGTAGGTAGGTATCGTGAACTGAAAAAAACCGGGCAAGTGTATGTCGGATCATGCTCAGTGAAGGGTTCAGCAGCCTTGAATAATTGCATCAGCAGAAGAGCGTATGCTCATGGCACTTACGCCCTTTTGTTGAGAAACGCAGTGACGGTATATCCGATCATGTCCGAATAAGCGCAACCTGTGTGATCTTTTAAATTTTTTTTGGTCACACGGTTCAAAAGTTAAGGTGCCACCCCCGGGCACAATTTATGCAACTTTCGGAGCGATTAATAAAATATTCACTCATACAAAAACGTTTAGTAGAAACCTTAAAAGTGTTTTCCTGTCAAATGATATGTCACACGTTGATGTTTGTTAAAAAAAAAGTATTTAACTTCTGTGACAGACACACATACAGACAGACATGACGAAAGCCTGAAAAACGGCTATAATGAAAGACCTCTGCAAATTCACTGGAAAACTCGCCAATTTGAATGGCAATTTGGCATAAAGTTTAAAAAACTTGAAACGTAACGGTTTGATAGTGTGTTGTTATTAAATTACTCCCATGCGAATAGGTATTACATAAATATTGTCACAATTATGCTGTCGGTAATAAATATTACCTACAATTATATTCTTTAACCTTTACTAAGGTATCTATAACTATTTTATGAGTTTATGAGTCTTCCCTAGTCATTTTAAGAAACTTTTAAATAATTTGCAAATTTTCAACCACTCGATATCATTAAATATAAAGTTTATTTTTTAGAACATTTAAACAAAAGCTTGTTATTGTTTTTTATAATAACATATTATATTTTTAAATTATCAATTATATTTCGGTTGGTATAATTTTATTGGATTCTCTTGAGCAAAAATTCAATTACGATAATCAAGCAATAGTGGGTCCAAAAAGCTCTGTAAATAATATATTCACAGAGCTTTAATATTTTTAACATAATATTAAAAGTAAACGAATATGAATATTATGTAATTAAAAATAATATTATTTAATTCAATCTGATATAGGTAAAAAAGCAATATTTTTCTGATTACATTTTTGAAGTTATCAGAGAATTATTACTAATACAAAAGAAATATCTAGCTGCAACAATTTACACGCTACGCTTGTAAAAAAGGTTGTCGGTTTTAGGCGCCGAGCACACTGCCCGCGGCCTAGAGTTCAGCGTTCCGCGGTCATTGTAATCTAGAATGGGGTGGTCAAACACACACCTGCACACCGAAAAGCAGTCAGACGGTTAAACCGCGACGACCATCAGAAACTCAGTCGTGTCAGTTACCGCAGAACTCAGAACTCTGATCGCCAAACTCTTGCCCGCTAGTTGTTTATTTAATTTAAATTAAATATTCAAATAAAATATTAAATAAACCTGAAGGTAATATCACCTAAAGTTATTCCTTCGGCATATACTTCTCTTAATCACCATTATTTATAAATATAGGTAATACAGTTAAATATTTAATTGTGATCTTTTTAAAATATTTATTCAACAAAAATAAACCAAATGACATTATTGGATTGGTCGGAAATTGCAGAGCACTACCTAAAAAAACTGAGAGGTGGCACTACACTATATTTTAAATAAGTATCTGCATTTTTATTAAAAATCCAGAATTATTTAATGCAGCTGTTTTGTATAATCGCCAGTTTTCTTTCATTGCCGTTGTAGATATAATGAATATGATTAGCTTTTTTCTGCTCAGGGTCCTTTAAGACATTATTTCCAATTCAATTTATTTTTCTTGTATAAATAAAAATCTATTTTTGTATGTTTGTCATCTTTGATTCTGATGAAACTTTGACGTGAACGTCGTTTGACGACGGACGTGTGACGACGGGACGTCCCCAGAACACGTAGAGTTCTGGGGACTCTCTCTGGGGAGTCTCTCTTAAATGAGATTAGCCACCGTAACTGAAATCGGTTAGGAGAGACCATTATTATTAGGGTCCACTGGCGCTCATAAAATTTTACCACAAACGTCTGTTACAAATTGTATAAGTATTTAGTACCTACTCATATTATTGTATAGAATAAGGGCAGACAACATAATTATAGCAGAAAAATAGATGAACTAGTTATATTAATTAAAAAAGAAACATTTACAGCTAATGATGGCCGTTTTTGGTTGACCAAGTTAACTAATTCGGTGTTGAAAACAGGTGTAAACTTGTAAAGAGACGTAATTAGTGTACGTACCTTCTCCCCTGTATCGGTTAACGAATCGATCCATTAATGGTATCGATACAAGATATCGATGCATAGTCAGATCGGAAGGACGAACATAAAATTTCCATGATTTTTTAAGCCATTACCCACAGTCCCTACTGCGGGAGACCTATGTCACAGGACAGAGTACTTCACAAACATACAAATTACGGACACAAAGAACAACAAATTGTTGAGAAAGGGTGACTCGGAACAACAATTTGTTGATTATACAAAGTAGTGTCCCGCGCAGCAGTCGCACATACTCCCACCGCACCACCGAGGCAATCAATTAAATTTGACACTATAATTTTATATCGAAATGATTAAATTAGAATAAATACCTATAAAAATCATATTCTTCCTAGAACCCAACAGTAAATTAAAGAACATACTATCAGCGCTTATCTCAGCGAATTAATGAACTTCGATTAACCGTCATCAAAATTCAAACGACAGTGTGCAAATATGTCAACGTCGCTCGACAAAAACTTTTATTTCAACGCGTACAAGAAATACAGTTTTGGAACACATAGAGGCTCACACAACGTCAAATAAACGGCACAAAACAAGTCATAACACTCAGAACATAGTCCAATCAACACAGGCACTTACAATCAGCCAACTCCAAAAAGGACACGAAACGAGACGAAAATATGTGACAGAGGCACGCAGCCTTACCTACCGAGATAACCCTAAAATGAGGACTTAACAAAAACTACGGGCGAAATTAAAAGCAGCGACCGACGTACAAGCAACTAACACACGCTCTAACGTTTTATGATAAGCTCGTTGATTTTCTGGAGCCGACGTAATTTGTCGAAGGCGCCTTAGATAAAGGCAGCAATTTGGTCGCGGAGGCCTCAGGCACGCCGGAATGTCAACCGGGGTAGCAATAGTAGGGTTAACACGCATCAAACACGTTTTCGGAATTGAATTCGTAATTTATATGCTGGTCATAAATTAACATGTTTCATAGAAAAAGCTTAGATGAATTGTTTGTTTTGTCGCTGCGGCCAGGTGTAAGTATCTAGGCATAGCTAGTATGCCTAAATGTCAACGTGATAGTAGGTAGGTAGTTATATAATCCGAGTGGCGCCTTTTAATCCTAACTTTATCTAAATGATCGATTAGGCTAGTTGCATACGATATTGATCAGATAATATGCTTGTAAACTAGTACCGCTTTTAATGGCAATAAGCACTTACTTGTTATGAAACTTTGATTGCATATAAGTGTCAATTTCGTATTCATTAACACATAGATATTAATACTAATGTACTGTTTAAACTAGATCAAGAATTTAAGTTGTTACATAGCATTGAA
This sequence comes from Herminia tarsipennalis, assembly GCA_945859575.2. Taxonomy (NCBI): domain Eukaryota; kingdom Metazoa; phylum Arthropoda; class Insecta; order Lepidoptera; family Erebidae; genus Herminia; species Herminia tarsipennalis. The sequence goes on along the minus strand of OX243841.2, from coordinate 19,750,851 downwards.
ATTGCATTAGCATACACTTTGTCCCGCAGATTTGTCAACGTTTTTATTTTGTTTTATATGTGTGACTATCGTAGTTTTCATGTCATATGTTTATTATACCTTGAGTTACATTATTATAATTTTCGTAGGGTACCCTATTATTTTTTGACGTTTTGAGAATAGTAAAAGATTTTTTCTAAATCGGTCCAGTAGTTTTTAAGTTTATTCGTTACATACAAAAATAAAAATCTTTCCTCTTTATAATATTTTACTTTTAATACGGCTCCCGCATTAGTGTACAAGCCCTGTGTCGCGGAGAACTTTACAAACATACAAGTCACGGACACAAAGTACACCCAAACTCGAAACAACAATTTGTGGATCACAGTGTGACCACTCCAAGTGGTGTCTGCGCGCATGTCCTTTTGCGCAGCAGTCGGGCATATTCCCACCGCGCCACAGAGGCAGCATATTAGTATAGATATAGATTTCTAAGAAAAATTATAGATGTTAAGTGCATTATTAGATGAGTTTACACTTAACATCTACTATCTTGTTAAACTGGCAATTTTTTTCACAGATATATTATTATAGGTTATATATATAGTACCTAGATAATTTCTAAAACTAAAATCTCAACATAACTACAGTTCTAGACAATTTAATTTAGAGACTAAAATACAATCCCAAATGGCTTTATTCGACCACGTTTGTGGTCGCGTGTCCCAACACTAATTATAAGTAATACTTATCGTACGGCGACTCGGCTCAAACCTTTTAGTGTGTGACGTACTCAATAAATCTCGACGTATCTGACTGACGCCGCGCGGCGCGCCGTACGCCCGGCGACACAACAATATTAATTGCGAATATACATTATGCTGATATTCCTAAGAAACTCTTTGAATTATGGATAGAAAGTTTTTTTTGCAAACGAAGTTATAAATGCGGCGATAGCCTAATTCTAGCGACGTGAACCCACTCCATAACAAGCAATCTAGCTTATTACAGGGGAGGGGGGGGGGGCACGCGACCCCCCAGGCGGTTGTTTTGTGTACTTACCGAATTTCTTGTATTATATTGAATTTCTTCCCGAACGAGGCCGAGGGTAGGCGAAACAAAATGCACCCCAACCCGTCGTAAGCCATCTGTCTCTCGTGCCCCCTCTAGAATGAAAACCTGAATCGCGGATCCATGCAGGGGCGGCCCTGGCTGAAGGGGTTATCAGGATTACTATTAATGTGGGATTCATAACCCCAGATTGCCATCTTAAAGAAAAAACTCTAATCGATTCTTTCAAATCGTCGTTACATAGTGGTTTACTAACACACCGACTGCGCTATGCAAAGGTGGGTAAATAGTATAATAAGGTTTAGGTTTTATATGTAGGTAAATAGATATTTAATTATGTTCGGAAAATCAATAGCAAATACAATATAAAACATATTACTAGTTAGATCGTTACCAAACTTATGAGATATTGCTAACATGACAGATTAATAAATAACGTTGTCGTAGCGCGTGCAAAACCGCGAATATAAAATTTATATAAAATCAGATTTGTACTTTGTCTTCTCTCTTAAACATAAATCTGATTTTCGAATATACTTTTTCATATTCGCGGTTTTCCACGCGCAATGATATGCCTCGGTTTCAGTAGCCAGCAACAGTGACATATAAAAACTCGGGTATAGCCTGCGTTGAGCATTTTCCTAACCAATGCACAATGCGATTTCCACATTCGTTTATTTTTTTGTTGCAGGCTTCTGTAATATGAGTATCTATGTAAGTTTGATGAGGAACTAAACATTAAGCAAAAACTCGCATTTTGTACAACAAATGCAATAAATTTTAACGTAAATAAAAATGTTTGCACTTATAACAATAAAGTAGCAATTATTATGTTTCATTCGTCATAAAACACAGTTGAGTGAGTTTCACTATTTTACTCGACGTTCAACCGTCCGACTGCCGACTGCTAATAGATTAAATAGATATAACTCTCATATCTCACTGACACGACGATTGCCAACAAAACACTTTCAGATTCGCGCATCCTTGATTCTATTAATTGGTTTTCATATCGCTGTACGCAATGCTGCCGTTTCATCCATCAATTAGTTCATTTCTTTGAAACCCAGTTATATATAGTCTACACTACATGATATCAATCGTTCAGAGAAGGGCTCGACCGCATTTCAATAAGAAATTATCAAATTAGTTTCATCGGAAATAAAAAAAGCAGCCGTGCGACCACAAAGGATGGCTGGCATTGTTCACAGATTTTAAAAATCATCCATAATTAAATGGAATTTGGTTTTTATAGGCGCGAGCGTTTCGCCATGATATAAATTCCTGCATTGAAAATACAGTTGGGGCTTTAAAAACGAGTAATTTGCCACCCTGCCGGATGGAAGTCATACATACTAAAGGACATATAAATTCAGCAATCGAACATAAACAACACATCGATAATAATATTGTACTTGAGACCTTCTTTAAATTTATAAGAACTGTATGGGGCCGGTTGCGGGTCGACAAAAACTGGTCGTATTGAAGTGAGTGATTCCGCGAAGAATCCTGGGAGCTGAGGTCTGGTTATAGGGCACAAAATAACAGATTGTCGAGCATTCTTTATTAGGTCCGTCAAACAGCGGGAACATGTCGCCACTGCGGTGGTCTGACCATGCGGCGTAATCGAACGTAGTAGGTACAATTACAACAATCAGAAGATTAAAAAATACTTATACCCGTCTACGACAAACAATGTTTTTGGTCTCTACTTCCTGCCATAATCGGATTTTAGAGTTTCAATTTAATTTTTAAAGGCACAAACTCTTCTAAAACCATTTCGTTTAAAGCACTATTAATAATGGCATTATCGAATTAATGCAAACAGAGCATTACTGCTCTGTGCATTAATTCATTTTTTTTTTAAATTCAGTCATGCCACCTGGGCCGTTTTAATTAATCGATTAACACTTCATTCATGAAAATCGGATCTATTTGTATTGAAGCGGCGCGGTAGCCTAATGGCTAAGGCATCACCCTCGCAATCGTGAGGTCGTGGGTTCGAATCCTGGCCATTATACTACCGACGTGAACCCACTCCTAACACAAACCATAGATCTTAGCTGGAGGGGTTAACAGGATTGCTAGTAATGTGGGACCACAATCCCACATTGCAAGTTATCTTTAAAATAAAAAAAAAACAAATGAAGCAGTTTTGGTGTTTCTAAAGAAAGAAATAAAGAAAACATTTTAGCCTTCTCATAAAGCATTTTATAGATAGATGGAGCGATAATAACATCAAAACTGTCATCAATGTCCACATATATTATCCCCAACTGAACCCATTATTCTTAAACCAATGCCGCAGATAACCGCTACTTGCTAATAAATAACATAGTAGGTGTGCCATTTGAAAGGTTAAATGATATTTGCATAAAATTACTCACATACTAAATGTCTACGATACAATGAGTTATGAAGACAGTATCATAGAAGTAGATAGGTGAACGAATCGATTGGTAATGTTAATTAATCGTTTCCTAACCGATATCGATTACGGCGGCCCATCTCATGAGACTAGTCAATTAAATAGACAAAAGTGTACTCTCTATTCCTTCACTTTCAAAGTACGATGGGACGGAAATCCGACACGTTTGGTACGTATTCTTAGTACTCCGTGAAAATTTGAATAATTCCCAAATTCTGGAATCGTTGAAATTGCTTGTTTCCGCCTGCGCCTAGAAAAAGGTTTTTGAGGTACAAACAGCCCGCACGAATATTTTAAAATTTGCCCCGATTGTTCGGAGCGATTAATTTTATTAACTGCATCTTTCCAAAAATTGACATTTTTATATGTACCTGGCCGGAAAAGGTGACATTGGATTCGGTGGTTTGCCTGCAATGACAATGTATGTTGTAAATAAATATAAATAAAATAAAAAAAACGTAGAGAGGTGACCTAGGCTTAACGTGCTCTCCAAAGCAGATTAAGCCTAGATCACTCATCCATGGACCAACGATGGTGCCGTTCCTAAACGGAGAAAAACATGTCTCCCAATGTTCTCGGTAGCCACTGAGTCAAAAACAATTTGACACACAAGACTTGTGGTTTTAACGGCTTAATAATTTCTATAATCAATCTTATTTGTTATTTAAATATTTAAATATTAAAAATGTTTGTCTCATCTCAAGTGGTTTTTACCAAAACTGAATTATGTTGTTAGATTTACATGATTTGTAGTGTAGATGATGAACTATCATTTACTTGTACAGCTCCAAAATATTATTTGTTGATGATGGGTTCAGATGACGCGCTTTGAGTGCGCATTTATAATTTAATACATAAACGCTTGTCATTTGAAACTTTATTAATAAACTTTTGGTAAAAAGATGGCCTTATCAATTCCGCTTTGGATAGACGTAGATCTCAAATATTTTTCGTATCTATTCTTGAATTTCATCTTAACAAGGCATTGGGAGTGATAACAGGATTCTGATTCACACTTATAAAAAAAGTCTGTGATAGGTGTGATCTCAGAACTTAAAATTGTACAAATGTTCGAGATTTTTTAATTCATTGATCGTTCATGTTTTATTACCCACTCGATATAAACAGCATATTTACTCTACCGTATTAAGCATTGAAGTTTTTCTGATATTCAATTCAGCTATAAATAACACCATACATAGGTTGTAACCTATATAACGACGTGTCCTTCTATAAGGCTTATTAGACCAACTATTATAGATGTAGATGCCTTTGGCACTTGACTATACATTTTAATCATGCTAATTTGTTGTTCGAGTGGTTTGAGATTAGACAAGAACAATATATGTATATTACAAACATTCCAATTATAAGTATAGGTATTACGTGTAGAAAACAATTACAGGGCAGATATTTTACAACATTATTCTTTGTGTTCTGACAATCTGAAAGTAGTTTGCTGAGAAACAGTTTTTAATTTTATGAAATTCTTGTTAATTATATTATAATTTTATCCTAAAATCGCTCCTTTTGTTCACCCCCGTGTTCACTCCTACGAATCCAGCGCACGTCTCCGATCAGCTGTTTGGCGGGCAGTAGGATGAGTTAACGTGATATCGCGAAGGAAACAATCCAGCCTTAATAGGTTATAACTTACAGGTTTTTCATAACTTTTTTTAATTTTAAAGTGAAAATATTGTCTGAGTTTTTAGCTATACTTACGTAGCTCAACGTTGTGTTGTATACTGCAATGTAAATGATATACGATACAATACCTAGTAGCGAACCATAAATTTAAAATGTAGAGGCTTTCATTCGCGTTTATGCTGATACTAATGATGTCTACACTTTTTTCTCGTACTACTACCATTCATATTAATACCTCTTTCTAGCTTTGTCGTTAAGTATAGCTTCCTATTAGAAAGCTCGTTTTATTTTTCATATCAGTGGCCATTTTGAATTCCACAATTGAACTACAAAGCCCGGAAATTGCTCGCGCCATACTGACACCTGTAGGCAATACGTAAGCAACAGACACACGTTTGTCATCAGTATAGAATAGGAACATAAATTACAAAGATAAATAAGACATCTCGATATAACGTAATGATCATTACTCCCTACAAAAACTGCAAATAGTTCTGAGAAAAAGTGAAATTTCAAGATAGAAACATCACTGCAACATTAAGTAGGAATAGCGCAGAGAATTGAATGTGATAGGTGAAAAAACTGATGTAAGAGTTGTAGATCGGTATAAACCTCGGCCCAGCATGAGACTAATTATGTTCTGGGATGATCGAAGGACAGTTTTTGTTCGTCGCTCGCCATTACACTCGAGTTTCGACTCAGAATTGAGTTTTTAGTTTGGCATAACTTAAATTGCATTTTTGTCACCCACCGCCGCTCGGGTCGTGATTGTAAGATCTTTTTGCTGGTTGATTACATCGCTCATGTTTATTCTGCTGTGTCTTCATTAGTACCGGTATTTTGTGAGTTTTTGTACAAAAGATAAGGGCAGATACGATTATATAGAATGGTGATCTTGATTCGATTAGGTCGCTTGTAACGCGACAACGATCTTGAAAGCGCGGCGCCATGAATTCATGTTTCGTTTTGGTGTTTTTTGTAATGTTTAAAAATAACGCGTAAAATTTTTAGTGTTATTAAAGAATTGGTATGCAGATTTTTTTGTTGCTTTCTTCTTAGTCTCGTACCTATAGGACTGACATCCCAACGGAGGATGTGTATCTATGCAAAATTACAGCCTTCTAGCACTAACAGTCTCTGAGCTAAGCTGCGGACGGACGGACGGACGGACATGGCGAAACTATAAGGGGTTTGTTTTGCTATTTTGGCTACGGAAACCTAAAATGCGGCAGGATAAAGGAGAGGCACGACGTTTTAAGTAGGTGTACCTACGTACTGCTATCAAAGCCTAATGAACCATACGAAACAGGAAAGAAAGACGTACAATAGGTACCTACATTAAGTAATTTAGTGTGTTATTCTCATATTCCCATTCTTATCTACGTGGTTTTTCCTGTTACGTAAAAAGCAATGTCTAAAAATGATTAAGCGTATTTTGTTTGGAAATTCCAAATTTATAATAGGGCAGTATGATTTCCTATTCTCTCTAAAACCGACGCATTTATTTTTGGAAATTCACTATTTAATTAACTATTGTAATTTAGTTAAAGTTCAATATTTTCCTTGTTGCTGAAATTTTGTTTAACACAAACTTAGTTTTTTATTTGAAATATTTTACAAAGGTAGTAAACTAGAACCGTAAAACGCAACAAATGTCAAAATTTCACCATCATTATCTCTACACTTGGCAATCTAACAAAGTGCATTTCAAACGCCATTTTCTGCCACGCAGTTGTATTTCCGGATTGATTAGGCTCTTTTTTTAAAGACCTCTAAGCTAAGTCTCTGGTATCACAGATATTGTCCATGTGCATAAGTAATAACTTCCCATTTTTGCACGTAAAAAGGCTGTCCGTCCCAGTACACACAGATCTATTAATTAAGTACTATCCTGTAATGAAACATTTATTTCATTTTTCAATCATTTTCTCTCATAGATACCTTGTCCTGACGATTACGAAATCACTAAAAAAAAAAATTGCTAAAGCTATCCATCGTGATGCGCTTATATAGATACGTATTGCAATTGATTTTTATTAATTAATGTATATTAGAATAATATACAATAACGAGCGCTGAACCTCGAGTTTAAGGCTCTATAACCGAAGGGTCTTTATAAAATATAAAAAAACACAGTAAAAAAAACTTGAGTTTTTACATAACACACATACGAACATTTTCGATTTTGGGTAAAAACTACAAGGCATGTTGAAATTCACGCAAAAACACGGTGATGACATATGTTAAGTACCTTAATAAAAAGCATTTTTTTGTATTGAAGAAGAGATAAGCCCAACCTACCAGTCGCGTAGGGTCTCAATAATCTACCTATCGATGGATTTGGCTACTAGAGGTAGAATTTTGACATATTTTGTATGGAGCCTATGTCAAATATATACCTCTAGTAGCCAAATCCATCGATAGTTAGATTATTGCGACCGACCGTTAAAGAAGGACAACCCGGAATGATAATCCTAAAGAAGGTTGTACACTTTATTAGAAAGGTTTGCCTATTTAAAAAACGAAGCAAAGCGAAAGTTTCTATGATGTGTTCTATGAGAACACATCACCTCAACCTTATTTCTCAACAATTGTCTTCCGACCAAAACTAGCTGCTAAAGTTTGTTTCGTCATTCTTATAAACCGAAATAAAAAAATAACGGCATTTTTCTGTCCTCAAAACAGGCCGTCAAAAATGTATTTCAATTGCTTTGATCACAAGCTAACAAATTGAAGAATTTGGACACCAAACAATTAACTTTTTTGGATACAAAAACTACACAAATGTCTTACAAAGTTATTTGGATTGTTCAGGTGGTCAAAAATCTAGCGGCAAGAACAGAAACAATGCCTTCCTGTGAAGTCTGTGGTAGGAATAACATATTCTAATAAAAGTTTCTCAAAGTGTGGTATCAGACCCCATGCTCTTATTTTTGGGAGTTAAAATCATGTTACTTATATTTTAAAAAAACTGACTGCATCAAGAGCAAAATTTTGAGATACAGAGAAAAAAAAACTGAATTTTCGTTTAATTGTTTAATTACTACTGTAATTCTTATTTTATTGTTAGAATATTTTCATACCTAGTAAAAACTCATCACCATTATTATTTCAGTTCACATTAGCTACAACCCCACTGCTGTATTAAACACCTTTTCTTTACAGTGCCAACCAGACAATTATTATGAAAACTTTAAGTTCCTGACTACAAGCTTGCAATTTACGGTACTTGACTAAAACTTTGAGATTCGCTAGCACCCATCAGATACTAATTCTGGTGACTAGTAGTTCGTGGAAGTTGGCGGTTCACGTCGAGTGGGACACAATCACGATGAGCGCCGTACGTTCCGTGATCCGTTCAAACGTTCGTAGTCGCGTGCTAGGCACGTCAGTGGGGACGTGACTGAAAACATAAGCGGTAGAGAGAGCGTTTTTGAATGATTATGTTGTCTGACTTGAAATTTATTGATAATTTAGTGCGAATACCAACATTAGTGTTGTTAATTAGAACCAAAAGTAAAATCCTATTATTAACTAGTCTAACTTATGATTAAAGTATAGTCCTGGGTTCTTATTCCCCGGATACGGAAAAGATCGTGAATAATTACCTAGTTTTATTAATCGGTCTAAATTATAGTGTAGTCAGGTCGACATTGCTATTTTCATTTATACATAAATGCAAGTAAAAACAAAATCTTTAAGTCATTCAGTAGGTCCGCTTTGTTTGGAATCTATGTTTTGCAAATTAACCCCTCCGTGACACCTTATTAATATAAGTTCCTACACAAAAACCACAAGGCACCTTTTATTTAACAATAAGAAGGAAGAAACATAGAAAAGAGTGTTCAGTAACCACATGCCGACAGTTTTTAATGCACAAACCAATTTTTTCAACACACTGTCCAATTTACCCGCTACGTCTCCTACCATGAACCAATCGCTTTAACTCTATGTTCAGCGTAAGCGGCCGCGGAAACGAGCAATTTCCTCTTCCATTATAATTGATTGGCGTAATTGCGAGCGGATTCTTTCGCGAACGGCCCACATCGCGCAGTCGACAGTCGCCCAGTGCACGACCATTATTAAGCCTTTCGGTTAGGGCTGTCATAATAGTCCAATAAAAATTAGTCAGCGACATGTCGACATGACATTTTTTATTTACATACTATTAGTACACTAATTCAGGCAAAAAAGTTACCTAGATTAAAATTAGTAATGCATCAGGCGGGTCGGTTGTCATGTGGAACTGTAGCGGAATAATTTTTATTAATTAGATTAGATGTAAAATATAAGTTTATGTTATGTATTTCAAGGTATCTAGCCTCTTTCCAATAATGAAAGCAGACTTACTTTCAGAGCTCGATTTATAATAAAAATAAAAAAGCCTTATATTTCTTGGAATTACAATGTCGAAATTATAATGGTTTAAATTTAAACTAATGCTTAACCTACTTATACCTATTTACTCATATTTAAATTGTCCGTTAAGCATTTTAATTACTTTTCCAGAACCCCTCCTCGAGTGAAGGCCTCCTCCAAATATTTCCAAAGTTCCATATTTTGAGCTTCTTATCCAAGCACGTCCAGCTGCCTTGATAATGTTGTCTTGCCATCTATAAGTGGTCTTCCTCTATGGCGCTTGCCTGGAGGGCCGGAGCTCGTTTTATATAGGTAACAAAGAAATTCTTCTTATTCTTATTTTTAATTTGATGGAAATTTTGCCTACTGTCTAACCAGTGTGAAGAATTGAAAATAGAAACACTTTAATTGCACAATGTTTGTATGCACAATGACGGACCGATTTTTTAAGAATTTCATAAATTTTCAAGGTTAAATGAGTTGTGAAAATGATGACATATCAGTTTGCCGCCATTTTCACAACTGTAATTGTTTCTGCAGAATAATTGTTTAAAAAAAAAATAGAGATTTAATAGTAGGTATTCAGGACATAGACGATTGTCACCTTTGCTTACCTCGAAAAATAACATAACAAAATGACAGCAACCCTATTAAAAGCTAATTAAGATATCGTAAAAAGCTGTAGGCATCCTAACATATGCATTGAAAATACACAAGTTATTTTATGGTTATTTCTTAAGCTGTTGTAAGTATATAGCTACCTCGATGATTTATTTTACCCGCATTCGTTTTTGTTTCATATTTAAGTGCATACTTTGCTACTGCATGTTCACGTCTAAATATGATTTATTAAGCATTAGGGTCCTATATTATTGAGTGGTATTACATAAATCAATAAGTACAGCTTGTTTCATGACAGTACTTGGGGTAGTTAAACTTATGACAGTATAAACATTCATAAAAAAACTGCTGTAAAATGCGCACTTTTCAAGATCGGAAGCCTAGTCATTACCATGTATTTTGCATTTTTAAAAACCTAATATATGAACCAATTTGGTTATGCCTCCGGCTCTACTCGGTTGGATGTCTGCTATCAAAGTGATGTTTACACATTACTGACTTGATTCACCATTAGGGTCTCTGCTTATTTACAAATGTAGGGTATATTTATAATTTGGCCAGATAACATACTTGTAACTATAAATTCAAAACAAACCATGTAAATCAGATGACTTGTTCTCGTGTGAAAGGAACAAAAACATATGAACGAGAGAGACGTTGAATTTGTGAACGACAAGGTGTTAAGTTCAACAAGGGAAGTTCTACCAGGCGAGATGAAGTGTGCCGGAACTACCTACGGTTATTATCGAGGCAAGACAAAGGCTTGATGATGGCCTTTGCCGTGAATGTTTCATGCGAAGGTGCTTATGACAGAAAGGTATTTGATTTGATTCAAAACCGGTCAAGTTCTTCCTCAAAGCACAATCAAGAGGCTAAGTCCGACATTATAGCCCCGTGAAAACAAACAAACAAAAAGGCGCTTCCTCCAAACCGGCCAAGTGCTTCCTCAAAGCACAATCAAGAGGCTAAGTCGGAGATTATAACCCCATTAAAACAAACAAACAAAAAGGCGCTTCCTCCAAACCGGCTAAGTGCTTTCTCAAAGCACAATCAAGAGGCTAAGTCCGACATTATAGCCCCGTTAAAACAAACAAACAAAAAGGCGCTTCCTCCAAACCGGCTAAGTGCTTTCTCAAAGCACAATCAAGAGGCTAAGTCCGACATTATAGCCCCGTTAAAACAAACAAACAAAAAGGCGCTTCCTCCAAACCGGCCAAGTGCTTTCTCAAAGCACAATCAAGAGGCTAAGTCGGAGATTATTGCCCCATTAAAACAAACAAACAAAAAGGCTCTTCCTCCAAACCGGCCAAGTGCTTTCTCAAAGCACAATCAAGAGGCTAAGTCGGAGATTATAGCCCCATTAAAACAAACAAAAAAAAAGGCGCTTCCTCCATACCGGCCAAGTGCTTCCTCAAAGCACAATCAAGAGGCTAAGTCCGACATTATAGCCCCGTTAAAACAAACAAACAAAAAGGCGCATCCTCCAAACCGGCCAAGTGCTTCCTCAAAGCGCAATCAATAGGCTAAGTCCGACATTATAGCTCCGTTAAAACAAACAAACAAAAAGGCGCTTCCTCCAAACCGGCCAAGTGCTTCCTCAAAGCGCAATCAATAGGCTAAGTCCGACATTATAGCTCCGTTAAAACAAACAAACAAAAAGGCGCTTCCTCCAAACCGGCCAAGTGCTTCCTCAAAGCACAATCAATAGGCTAAGTCCGACATTATAGCTCCGTTAAAACAAACAAACAAAAAGGCGCTTCCTCCAAACCGGCCAAGTGCTTCCTCAAAGCACAATCAATAGGCTAAGTCCGACATTATAGCTCCGTTAAAACAAACAAACAAAAAGGCGCTTCCTCCAAACCGGCCAAGTGCTTCCTCAAAGCACAATCAAGAGGCTAAGTCCGACATTATAGCCCCATTAAAACAAACAAACAAAAAGGCGCTTCCTCCTTTTGCACTATTGTGCATTGACATTTGGCCCCCTGAATAACCTTCGGCGCCCCTTAAACATGGCCCCTTTAACGTGGCGGGCCCCGGATCGACCGCCTCCTTTAGCTCCGTCACTGGAGGTGAACGTTAGGAAATTGATATAGTAACAAACGTGTAAACACAGAAACCAAAAACAATGCAGCTTTTATCTAAATCTTTAAGAAAACCTCAACTAACACCATTTTCCACAATCAATTTTTCGCTGGAAGTCAATTTCATCGCGAAATTTCTTCTGTTATAATTGTAACATCGTAAGACTACAAATTAACTGTTTAGTTACGTGTAGAACAGTTTACCTGCAATTATTTGTCATTACCAACCCCAAGCATCAATCAAGGGCCGTCATTGATAACGGTAGGATAGTACTTACAAAGTATGTCAACACCTATTGTTTGGTTGTGAGACTTCGGTTCGTAGAAGTAAACGTGTAATTAGATCGTTTTCTTGTTTAACCTGTATAGTTGACTGCGTTTAAACAATAAAATCGGAAATGTAGTGTTATTTATTAAATGAAAGACAGGTTAATAGGATTAGTTTCTTATACTCCATTCTAATTACGAAGTTTCATTTGACAAATATCAAGTAGGTACATATTTTACATCCTATATATGTACCTCTATACACGGAATTGCAGAAAATAATTTTTAAGGTTTTATTATTAGCTTAGCATAGCTATATTTCTTTAGGTTAGGTTAGCTTTAATATCTGTAAAGCTTTGATTGTATTTAAATCTTTATTAGCAGGCTGGTAATAAATGTAACTATCTATCTAAAATATATATATGTATTTATTATGTATATAAACTCAGCAACGGCTTCAACGATTTCCATGAAATTTAGTATGCAAGGGTTTTTGGATAAATCGATCTAGTTAGGTTTCATTTTTTGGAAAACGTCATTTGTAAAAAAAATACCGATACTTAAATATACGGTCATCCAGGTACTATAACATTATTGCCTACGACGTATTCTGATATTCAAGACATTAATTTATTGGCATTCCATTATCTAAATGCCTATTGACTCTATGTTGTGGATATAATTATTTCCCTTTCTTGGTACAGTTATTCATAATAGGTACAAGTAGGCACAGATTACACACCACCTTATATTTAAAAGTAATCATATTGCATAATAACTTCTAATAGTCTTACCTTAAGGAAATTATTAATTTTCCTTTTTACCTGCTAATATTATTCTATTAGAACTTGGACCACGATTTTATGTGGAAGTTGAGATATTTTATTCATATTTCATTCCTAATTGAATTCTATCTGTCCCTTTATTATATCTATATAAATAACATCAATTACCGAGTGAATACATGCTTAAACTTTACCAGCACACGCCCTAGACTTGGATCAGGATAGAACAAGATCGTCTTTCAGCGCCCTTTGGTGTACGTTTTCATTTCAGGTTAACCGTTTTTGCTAAAAAAAAAGAAATAAATCGCGTAAATATTTTATTCTAAGGCTAAATACCTTTGTTTTATTGACAGACGTATCAGCCGTATTGCAACGGCCGTGTTATTGAGGAGCGCTGTGGGATGACATTCTGATCTTTAACAAACAAGGATTTGCATGGCATTCACACTGTTATGGGCTAGCGCGACGCTTATCATCAGGCACACGACCTAATCGTCTCTTCTTTTCGTTGTATAAAAAACTGAACTACCAGTCAGGTCACTAATCACTAGTCCAGTCTAATATAGGTTTTTCATAATAACATAATAATATTTGCGAGATTACCAACAATAAATGAATACATGTACATCACAGTATTACCGTAACGGCTAACTGACAGATGTCAAAAAAATATTTTATTTAATTTCGCAAATAATCCTTTTATATTTACCACCAAAGTGCATTAAATGCATCCAGTCAAAACAGCACATTAACCGTCTTAACTTCAATAAATAATTTATTGACTGACAAATCCCATCGCAAATTCAACGACTTCATAATGCACACGCTATAAACCTTATGCTCCCATGAATAAGGTTTAATTATGCTTGGATTTTGGGTAATAAAATTACAGCTCATCGATCCAGTTTAGTTAAGGGCTGTCAAAATTACTTTTTATTCGTTTTCAACAGTCTGATTATTCTTAATACCGCGACGCACAATGTTGCGTGTGTTTACCCAACCGGTCTTGGAGTAATAAAATATTGATACGTAATAAACTTGTAATGGGTTTCTGTATATCTGAATTAAAATGTTTTTGAACAAATTGTTTTAGGACCCATAAAGGTCATCCTTTCTTTTTATCCGACGAAAAAGAGGAATTTGTGGAGGTTTTTATTTGGCGTTTATTCTCGTCGTTGTCGTAGTGGTTTTTTTTTATACTGTTGGGTATATGGTAACCCTATAAAAGCCACAGACAAAAGCTCTATAGTTTTCGATAATATTTATATACTTTACTTTTTTACTTTAGTAACAGCATTTTAACTAGCGAGTGTTTTGTATTTGTTTTAATTTTCAATCTACTATACTTAAGGTACCTTTCCTCCATTTGACATACTTTTAGGACATAGTGTCCTAAAAGTATGTAGTGTATATGTAGTGCTATTTAATTTCACCCTAAATTTGCTTTGTATAGGTAGTTTTCTCTGCAGTTCAATTAAAAGTTGCTCGAAAGTTTTTGTAACCCCATAACATAAACAGGATTAAAAGAAAAATTTAAAAGGAATGTAAATAAATTACATGTCACACAGTGCTTCTGTAAAATGTTAACTTGACTCTGCCTGTAACTGAACCAGAATCATAATAAAAATGGTTTTGTATGTCTTTATCCTATTGAGATATTTCTCAATACTATATTATTTCTTGAAATCAAACCAATGACATAAAAAACAGATAGACAGACGTTTAATCAATTCCAAATGTATCCAAATCATTACAACAATTTCGAAAACCCTAAGCATTCAAACTTATAAATGTTTATATAATTAAAAACAATTATGACACAGCATAACAACTGACATAGAAGCAAAAAGTAATTTATGATATGTAATTAGACTTGTTAATTAAATTCTAAGGATATGTCACTCTAATTGACATAAATGTAGCATAAAATTATGTCGAACTAACTTTATTATGCAGGTCGGTCTGTTTACTGAATACCAGTTCAGAACCGGTTGAAATTACTTAATATGATTAACTAAAAGGTTAGGTTTTTGTTGCATTCTTCATCACGCAATCCTACTTAAAAGTCTAGCTTTCCCCCATAATTCAATTGAGTAGGTCACTACATTAACAATAAAGTATTTTTCACTAATCAGAATTTGTTAAAAAGTTCTGAAAAACAATGTTTGTACACAATTGGTTAGTTGACTACCTACTGAGGCCTGACGGTATGACTCTGGTGACGTGGAAGATGGGACGGCCCCTGGTCTGGGACGCTACCTGTGTTGACACCCTGGCCCCGTCTCATCTTCCACAAATCTCTTTAGAAGCCGGAGCTGCTGCGTCAACGGCAGAGTCCAACAAACGGCGCAAATATGCAGGGCTCAGCAACAGCTGCATATTTGAACCGTTTGGGGTCCAGACCCTGGGACCGTGGGGACCAGGCGCGCACTGCTTATACCAGCAGCTGGCCAAGCGGCTAAAAGATAGCTCTGGTGGCCAGAGGGCCGGCACGTTAAGCGAATAAGCCTGGCCATACAAAGAGGAAATGCGGCCAGCCTTCTCACCTTGCCCATGGGCACCGATTTGGATCAAGTTTATTATTTGTAATCCTTTACTTGTGACTGTTTTTTATTAGACTCTTTAAGTAGGTACCTACTTACTTACAAAATATGAAATTATTTTTATAATATTGTTATTGTTTGCCATAAATAGCTGAATAGTATCAGTAATGGGGAAAGATCAATCTGACGCTTTGACAGCTGATCCGCTCAATTTTGTCTGCATACATTTTCCCCGTTTTTGCAACATTTTTCATTGCTGCTCCGCTACTATTGCTCTTACCGTGATGTTATATAGCCTATAGCGATCCTCGATAAATGGGCTATTCAACTGTAAAAAAAATCAATTCGGACCAGTACTTCCCGAGATTATTGCGTTCAAATACACAAACAAACTCTTCATTTTTATAATATGTATTAGTATATAATTATAGCTTGTCCAGCAAGAGTAAGGAGGCACTGAAGACTAACAAAACAGTATACATATATATAACTACATTAAAATGGTTTCGAACTAAAGGCCATCTTTCTTTTGTATCTTAGGCCCACATATATGATACAAAAGAAAGTTGGCCTTTAAAGGTCCTAAACCAATTAGTTCAAAAACCATTTTAATGCAGTTACAGTACTGGAAATATTTATTAAATTCAACGTAATTAATTAATGCCACTGACTACATAATAGATATTTACAGTTTGCTATAGTGGGATAGAATGTTATTTAAGTTTTTTGTAACATTCATAACAATAAGAAGATCGTTTGCCTGAAGAATCATCGAAAACGGTTCAGACGTTTCATCACAAAAACGGAACAATGCTACAAATATACACAAAGAAATCTGTTAAAAAGACCACATCAATATCTTTATGTCGCGGAGTTTATTTAAAAAATTAAGTCCCTATTTACATATCAACCAATTAATTTCACCAATATCACTTGCAATTGAACTGTAATAAATTGCAATTCAGAGCGGCAAATGCAGTGATATCCAACCCATCAACGCCGGGCCACCTAGAAAGACCCGCGTCGCTAATTTGCCGCCGCCATTATCGTCCTATCGGCCTCTCCGGCAAGATTTATACGGGTCATAACGATGACGCATATCGGCTGATAAAACCGTCAACACTTGAATAGCTAGAACCGTGACTAACAGCACTTTTAGAATATTGGACTTTTGATATTATACTTCCATATTGTCAATGTTAATGTTTTCATACAAATGTTATAAATATGCGAAGGTATTATCAAGTACCACAGACAGACTTGATCCTTGGGAAACGAAATATTAAGTATATATTAGAAATATACAAGTATGTTTGTCAGTTGTCTACCTACCTAGTTTGGGATCAAATGGTGTTGTGTGAGTTGTTCTAAGTTATTATTATTAAATGTTAGTAATCCTCAACAGGTCGAAATAGGACTACATTTCTAGTCCACAATTATAGAACGACAAGTCGACAAGATTATAATATAAATCCATTCAACTAGGGTTGCCATCTCTAAAATCCTGCAACCAGGACAAGACAAGACAAGAAGCGTAAAAACCTTGGATTTTCTTAAAACCCGGACAACTCAAGACTTTTATACGGCAGCGTCCCATGGCTTGAAATTTTGTAAAGTACCCGGACTGCAAACGATATTCTGCCCGGACGCTCCCCGGATACCTTTTAAACTAGGACAAATCCGGGGAAACCCGGACGAATGGCAACCGTACATTCAAAGGGGTCTGGTGTAGAATAGGGTGGTATAGGGTAGATATAAGAAGCGTACCATCTTTGTCTTTCCCGTCTAACTTCATATTCTGCTTGCCATGTAGACCTCACGCGAACTATAGGTTACTTTTTGTAGCATTAACTGACATCGATACGAGTTAAACCGCGGGCAACAATGTAACGCATTTGCAGATACTAAAACTTAAAAGGAATTCAATGATAATTTTTCTTCATCATCAATACAATTTGCTGCCTTATTTCCATGTAGATCAAACCGGATTGTGTTTACAACGGTTAGCGCTGGAAGGCAATAACACAATATGTCAGGAGTCCAGAAGGTAACGAGTTAGGCACACAAAGACATCAAGACATCGCTCATGAAATCTCATAATACCTTCCCAACAAAGTGATCCGATGTATTCTAGAATTACCTTACGAATTCTAGATCTTGGCGTTCCAAGATCCCGAATTCGTTCAGTGCCTAGAGTGCGAGTTGTTTCACGTCATCGAGACTATTACCGCGTTTGGCTCTCTGATTGGTTAAGAGCTTAAAGCGGGCCAAACGTCTTAAGGGCGTCCTAGTCGATGATTCTACCATACAAACGCGCTTATGTGATTACTCCTCTGTTTAAGGTCGTAAGTCAAAGCTTAAAATTTTCAATGATGGCTGCCTACAGCAGCCATCATTTAACACTTTCAAAATATTGAGTTATAATCAATTATCGTTTTCTACAAATCTAGTTTATGATAAAACGAATTTATATTTACGCTTTGACTTATACAAAGGAGTAATCACTTATGCGCGTCTGTATGGTAGAATCATCGATTAGGGCGCCCTTAAACGTGTCGATCGCGTTAACGTAAAACAAACCACTTTGTTCTGTGTGCTGGGTTATGGTCTGTTATTCTGTTTCCAAGAACAATGTCTACGTAGGTACGTAGTACATAGACATGTTTCCCTTCTTTACTCTCCATATTTTATGGCAATAGTATCTATCAATGTAAAGTGAGTGGATCTAATGTCCTTACACAAAGCTGCACTTACGTGCGGGCAAACGATCCCATAATTACTAGTGTGGAGTGCGCAGGCGCGAAGGGCGATATTTGTTTGCAATTAGTAGCCGCACGGGAAGGCGATGTCCGGACGTCGCGGTAATTTATGGCTACGCGAAAGTACCGAGTTGAAAGTGAGGGCCGGGAGCGAACACAGCTGCCCAGCGACTGACATTTCCGCGCACTGCACGGTTAAATTGCCTCGTAGAGTCAAGTGTTCGTCAGAAAGATGAAAATGCTTTATAATTGTACTATTCATTATTTGGACGCCAAAAAGGGTGTTGTTGTTTTTACTTTTGTTGTTTGTAATTTTGACCATTTTTGGTTAACTCATACATATGTGCTAAGGTTTCTTTAGTGGAAAGCTGCTTTTGGGATTTCGACACGTATCGGAGTGTTTAGGCGGGCAAAAATGCACCCTCCCCCCCCTCCTCATGCGAGCGACTCACACTTTCACGCTTGACCGGTTGACTTTCAAAACCATACGTTCCCAGCCTACGTTATATACCTATAACTGTGAATGGTCAAACCATTTAAATATCTACCTAGTTCTTTTATTATTTGTTTGGCCTGATTAATGAAAAAAAAATGAATCTCGGTTCGTATTGAATTGCAAACCAACCTAACATCTTAATAGGAAATACCTATTTCCCATTAAATCACCTGCTTTAATTCATAATAAATAACACAGGTATGAAATCATGCACTCAAGTAATAATCCTAATTAGATATTTCTAATAAAAAATGTAGAATGTGCTGTATCCAATAATGGAACTAATTATTTTCTATTGGTACTTAGTTATACTAGTCTTGTTATATTCATTTATCCGATGGTTTATAAAAAACTTTTATTATATCATGTAGGTAAAATATCACATAATCTTTAATAATAATTATCATTTTACCGCTGTACTTATAAAACAAAAGACAACAATTTAGAGAAAATTACTTAAACTACATTTCGTAGTGTACAGCTCCAAAATAGCCATTAGGTAGTTATGTTTTAAACTCTAGGTGTCAATAATGTAACTATCGATGCATTTGGCTACTAGAGGTATATATTTGACTAAGCTTCATACAAAATATGTCAAAATTCTACCTCTAGTAGCCAAATCCATCGGTAGATAGATTATTGAGGCCGGCCGTTAGTAGTAACAATAATAACAATTACTTTTATCTCGTCACCTGCACCTCTTCATGTTACCGTGGACCTCCTTAACTTACTTAAACCTCATTTCTAGGGTTGCAAATCGTTGTTACCCTAGCAATGAGGTTTAAGTAAGTTATATGTCGATATCAGATAATACTTATAATATAACAGCGTAATTTATCGATACTTTGACAAAATCATATCTTGCTAATTTCGATCGAGAAGATTATCAACCATGATGAGATTTTAACCAAGGATATCACAAAGCTTCGACTCCGATTCCGAAAGGTCGGAGCTTCTGAATTATTTTTCACTCCGACTTCAGCTCCGACACTTTTAAATCGGAGATTTTTATCGGGGGTCGAAGCTATTGTCTAATTTATACATATTAAATGAATCAAGGAAAAAAATCGCTCGGATCCCATGTAATGGCGGGTGGCCGCCCGAGTGAAGTTTTTAAAATAAAAATAATAATGTTTTTTTTTTTTTTTCTTTGTACTACATATTTTATCTTATCTTTTTAGCCTTATTTCAACTTTATTTGTAATCTCATCATCTCCGACTTCAACTCCAACTCAGACAACCAAATTTAAAAATATAACTCCGACTTCGGTTCCGATAAAACCACCTCCGTAACATCCCTACTTTTATTGTTTTTAAACTTTCGCGATTTATAAACATATTAGAACGTCGGGTAAATAAAAGGTTCGTACTTTTAAATAATTCACGCGATCAAGTCCCGAAATATATCTAATCCCTACTTTTAACCACTCCCAGGCGTGGCGTCTCGTACTTGACCTTTGCTTTACATTGAGCTATTAATTAATATCGATATCTATAAAAATGTTCGATATTATCGATTAATTAATTTATTGATATCAAGAAGGTGTCGATATAAATAGCGATATAATAATCGATATTAAAATAACTTTGCATCTGTACTCATTTCTCATAACCTTTAACAATTAACTCACATTCGTGGACATTCATGAGTGTTTTAAATGTTCTTTGCAATTGCAAATTAATGTACGCCTCAACCTGCCATGTGCAAATAAAAGTAATAATAGGTGAGCTTAATTGTCGATTAGCACGAAAGCTAGTGCTATCGAATTGCAGCGAAATTAATTTTATTACACGACACAACACTATTCTTTTTAAACGTTTCGATTGTTACTTGTTAATAGGTATTTACGATGGCATTGTTTTTAAAATATTATTAGTGTTAATAGGATTAATATGCGACACAGGTAGTTACTTATGTCAACTTGTGGAGAAAGATTAACCGTTCATTATACTTTAGTAATAGAATTTTTACTAGCGAATGTTTTGTCTTTGTATTCCGTTCTATTTTTAAAAGATTATATCTTCTATAATCTTCTAAAACGTAGGTAGTTAAAAGGTGTTACTGAAGCATTCTAAATAAATGTATTTTTGGAACGAAGTTCCTTATTGCGCGTTGTTAAAGGGGGCTAGACGGAAAAAAATCTCACGAAAAGTTGTAACGACACTTTTTGACACATACACAAGCCATGCGGCGTGCGCGTAAGATTTGAGGAATAACTCACCTGTCGATTTGGTCTAGAGGCATAAATTCGGTACACAGTATTAATTGTGTAATTGTGAGCCTTCGGTATACAATCGTCTTTTTGTAACTTATTTTCGTTTCGTCTTTCTATTTCGCATTGAACAGTGTGGTGTTGCGAAGATTATAAAAACAAAAATTAAGATAAGAACTTCGTTCGATCCGGGTGTCCCTTGACACCTCACAAGTTTTTTTTTGTTTATGGTAACAATACCGATGTCAGATGTGCAACGAAGGCGTGTATTTTTAAACGTTGAACTGTTTGTGAAATTTGTAAACGGGAACAAACAGAACACTTATTTCATTTAAATAAAAATCAATTCTGTGCGGCAGCACTGCTGCAATTTTTCTTTATATTAACTGTCAGGACAAAGTTTATATAAAAAAGTGTTTGAAAATAAAATAAATGCTTTTTTCATTACGTGGTCGTAAATATTGGGTCGCTTTTTCTTCATTATTAAGTTCACCCTTGCAATACCGATGCGAGCAGCTATGGAAGACCACGGTTGAATAATTTCATATTGTGTTTCGAGAAGCTTAACAAAAATGAAATTAATCACCGGTGTACAAAAGGGAAAGGAGAAACCGAAACAAATTTTGTCGTTATCAGTCGTGTCCATTGCACTTAGAAAATGGGGGGTGGAATGAGGTTGAGCCCCATAATTTCCTTCCCTCCCCTGTTACCTATTAGCACCTATGTTACCATGCAAGCGATCGCTACAAGAGGTCGATGATGAATTGTCTGGACTCTGACTCCCAAACAAGCTCTGCTTAGTTTGGGATCAGATGAGTGTGTGAGTTGTCCCAGGATATTATGATATGCAAAATGCAGTGTTTGCAGCACTGATCACCTTTTACTGAAGCTGATGTAATTCCATAAAACAATTTTTAATAACATCGATCCTTGCCACACCGAAATTAGTGCAATAGCACATCATATGCACTCGGAAATTTGCCTAATTTCCACAAAGCAAATACCTACCAGCTTCGTAACGGCTTTATATTTTTATAAATAATTACATTACGACGTAAGTGTTAATTTAGGCGTGATCTCACATTTGCCTTGCATAATAAATCAATTAGAATAAATTATCAATCGTCTTGAAAATTGTTCCGCCAAACCCGATATGTAAAACTACCCTCGTTGAATGAAAAATGTGCAATAATTTTAAGTATACAGGAGGCTGAAATTATTAATGGTTGTAAAATTAAAGTTTATATTGGACACCACAATTAATAATATCTACATTCATATATACTTCATTATTTCGAAGCGACATTGGTCAGTAATTATTTAAAATATGGTAAGTGAGAGGTTCCTCGAGTGAGGGAAGGAGAGGGGGGGGGGCTATAAGTTTTTAGTTATAACTGTTAATTTAAGCGGCAGTAGCTAAGGCAAGGCATCGGGTTTGCAATCGTGAGCTTCGAATCGGGCCCATTATACATACCTACTATCGACGTGAACTCATTCCTAACACGAGCCATTGAGCTTAGCTGGAGTAGTTAACAGGACTGCTAGTAATGTCGGACTTGCTAGTTGTCTTTAAAAAAAAACTACGGGTTGCACTCCTGGAGTGCTGCCAGAAGTGAAAACTTGATGAAATTTGAATAATATTTTTCGATCTTACTACATAATAATAAAAAAATAATGAAATAATATCACAAATCAAAAAACCAAAATCAAAAATTAAAATACTTAACAGGGGAAAAAATAATCGTTTCTGGCCTGTCTCGAAAAATTCCACCTAAGCTATAATATCATATATAGATGGAAGAATATATAGATGGTGGCGAAATTAACTTTCGTATTCATATGATATTGTAGCAGTTTTTCATTGCTCTTCCACCGTCTTATGTATTTTCGATTAGGTCACGTGTCCTGACGCGAGTTTAACTTTATTTACCCATCCCAAAAAGTCCACAACGCCGCTAATATTTCACTTTAAAAAATACTAGAAAAAAAATCAGTGTCCGAGATATTTCAATGCAAAGACATTGGGACTCAGACCCTTATTGGAATGATCAGTAACAGTCCATAGTCAGTTTTCATTGTCATCATCATCTATGGGGATTCTAGGTAGATGCCAAGCCAAGCTGCTTGTACGGTGCAATACAGATAATGGCCCCTCTTACATCATTTATTGTCCGACCACCGACACACCGGCTTAGGGCTGAGGGCCGGCGGTACTCCTAAGGTAGCGGGTTCAAGTCCCGCCTGAGACGAATTTTTCCTTCACACATTTAAAATGATGTATAAGAAATTAGCATAAAAATGCTTAAAAAATTATAAAAAAAAGCTATGGCTAGAAGTCAAGGTTCTAACACTAGAACAACAGGCCAGTGAAATGGTTTCGTCGCCGCGAAGTCTCGACAACTGATAAGCAACGCCCCGTTAAATTGAAGCGTACCTAAACAATTTAGCACAAGACACCTAAAGTTCAGAAGGTAAGCTTCATTATATCCGTATTTAGTCCATAATAACTATGCAGCTTCGCCTGAGTTTGCTTGTATCACGCAATTTTTTGAGTGTGACCCAAATTTTTTTAAGATATTCGGCTGACAATCATTGCGTTCAGAGCAGAAGGTTTCATAGCAGGTCACCCCTATCCTTGGGAGGGTAGGAGTATCCTTATCTTGAACTAAATAGATACTTCATATAATCAGGACAGACTTAATTTACCTACAGGTAAGTTGGATGAACTAGATCTCACGACACAGGGAATCCTAGTGTGAGATCCAGGTCTTTATTACTAACTATTGTAACTTTCTGAACAATAAATCATTTTTTATTTTTATTTTTTTATCATTTTATTATGTTCTTCACTCGAGTAATGCATACATAAACTTCGTTCATAGACGAAAACACGAAATCTCGGAACATTTTCAGAAGAGAGTGGTTCGTATCGAGTGTCCGTGAAAGAGATTACAGAAGGTAAGATAAATCTTCATACGTATTTGACTCGAGTTTCCGAACAGAGTGGCCAGCTGTGGTCTTCGATTTATACCACTGACCTCTATAGTACCTACTAGTACGGCTAATGGTAATGCTGCTAATGGCTACCACGTACAAAGTGATAGCAATTTCAAATATCGAATCGAATACCGCCCTGTAAACTCATTGACGTAGAGACAGGGCTGTGCCTTATTCTCACAAAATTGACCACTCTCTAGAAAGAGACAACGCTAGTTTGTAGACAATACCTGTCAAAGGCCGCACAAGTTTTTTCTCTCTTTCACGCTTAGCAGTCAATATTTACTTTTTAATTGAAGGGAATGACACGGTCCAGGTCTATACGTCAATGTGTAAACTTTTTTGATACTTATGACAAATGGCCGTTGTGACTTCTATTTGATTTTATGACTTTCAAAATGTCAAAATTAAACGGAAATCTTAATCAATCGGAAATCGACGTCGGGCATGCAAAACCGTATATTTTCGAATTGACAAATTACTACAAAGTGAAATGTGCACATTTATACTTTTTCTGATAGCTTATTTTTGCTGGGACATGAAAGTTTGCTCATTTGCGGATTTTCATATTCGCGGTTTCGTATGAGCGATGACGATTTGTAATTCTATTCGATTAGCATTTATGCAACTTGTCTGGGTATTCTGTGATGTCTCGGTATGTGTGCGTTAATTGAGCATGTTTATATGAACCTTACTTTCTGTATTATATTGTTTTGTGACAATAAGCACCGTTATATCTACAATCAAAACGAAACATATCATAAAATTAATTAAGATCCAATTATGATTGAATTAATAACAGAACACGAACACTTACTTCGCGAAAGTCGGCGAATTTAATGTAAGTTGAATCGGTAGCCTGTTTGTAGTTAGTAATTAATGCTGATACAATCTTATCATCTAAATATCGTGATTGAAGTCTATTTAGATTTGGAAAGAGATAAAAACTGTGTAGTTGCAATAACCAAACATTGATAACTGATAAAAATAATTATGAGTCTATCTTAAAGTAATATAATATTAATACTAATGAATTGCAACACTTTTAACCTTTCGAAGAAAACTGAAAATTTCTAATTTTTTTGCATAAATTCAGTTGAAACCATGCATTTTGATTCGAGACCAGCACAAAAATGTACCTACTTCTGATACCTCGTACGTTACATTGTAATTAAGTTTTGTTACAATTCGCTCAACAGTTTTTCTGTGAAAAATTAAAAAACATCCATAAATTCATCTATATTTTCACATTTAACAGCTGGGGGATGGAGGGGTTGAAACTCCATGTGTACATGAATGGAATCTGCCAATAACGTTTGTCCATTAAACAATAAACTAAACTAATATGATCGACACGCCAGTACCTTTTTAGGGTTCCGTAACCAAAATGGCAAAACGAAACCTTTATAGTTTCGCCATGTCCGTGCATCTGTTCGTTCACAGCTTAGCTCAGAGACTCTTAGTGCTAGAAGGCTGTAGT
This sequence comes from Herminia tarsipennalis, assembly GCA_945859575.2. Lineage (NCBI taxonomy): Eukaryota > Metazoa > Arthropoda > Insecta > Lepidoptera > Erebidae > Herminia > Herminia tarsipennalis. Next base: position 19,725,125 of record OX243841.2, on the reverse strand, counting down.
TTTACATGAAGACAAAGTGAAAGTAAGAAATAAAATATAAAAAAAAATAATTTAGGGTATCTCCCCTATATGTAAAGTGAAGATGTGATTTTTTCTCACGTACTATTTTTAGATTTTGGGATTCGTTTGTGAAATATTAAGCTTTAAAGTGCAAATTTTCGTTAGAGCCATGTGTCGTCGTTGTCCCCCCCCCCCCCTCCGGCTAAATGTTTAATGATGGGTATATAAAAAAATAATGTAGTATTATGTATTTATAGTGAAAATAAAAGGAAAACTATCACAGCTAAGTAGGTTTCACAACTTAACGAGTAACAGCAGGTCATATGAGAAGTAACAAAATTTTCGTACAGATTCTATTGAAAAATACTGATTTAACGTTGTTAGTACATAGTATGAAACAAAAACAATAGAAAACCCACTTCTTAAGCCGCATTATTCGAAAGGGGGACATCGCTCTACCCGCGGAAATTTAAACTAAATACCTGAGCAAACCCGCGCGGTATATTACCTCTACCCACAGCAGCAGCGAATACCGCTTAGGTTTGAATAGGCCTTTTACATATGCGCGCGGTACTTGACTCGCCTCCCAGCAGATTCGATTCATGAAAATTTTGACACTGGACTGATGTGTCAGGCATTACTTGCCCTCCCCTCGGCGATGATGATTGATGTTAGTGCTGAATCTAATGCCCCCCTACACTTGACCAGTTGAGTAACGGTGAAATGAAGTAAGAGCAGTTTTATTCAAAATGAAATATTTTTGATAGTTATGGGTTTGTTTATTAAAACACTTTCGCAAATAATGCATTATTTTAGAATAAATTTGATTGCCAAAAAAGGTCATCAACCTTTAGTTTTAAAAAAAGTCTGCAACAGCAAATGCTTATCTTAAGCATTTGCTGTTGCAGACTTTTTTTAGAACTTTTTAAGAGGAACAAGTCCGTCATATATTATTGTTGTGTTACTTAACCGATGGAACCCTACATTGTGCGTGGCCTGATATGCACTTGCCCGGTCTTTTCATCGTTTGGGTAATCTACACTAATATTAATAAGCTGAAGAGTTTGTTTGTTTGTTTGAACGCGATAATCTCAGGAACTACTGGTTCGAATAGATCTATGATCAATAGGAGCAGAGCATCAATATAAAAGGTTAACGCAGACGAAGTTGCGTGAGTCAGCTAGTATAAGAAATTGCAATTATAAGAACCGATGAATATAATAGCCCTTTTTCTTTGCTTATGCTTGAATAAAATAATTTGGTAATAATTTATTTACCAAAAGCTATTAGTTAATGAAAAAGCACATAACTATGTTAAAAGTTTTACAACATCAACCAAATATAAATGAATATGGAGTTTACACTACAGTTTCTAAAAGCACACCTGGGCATGAAATTTGAAATTTATTAAAAAACAAGCCCGAATTTTCAAGACTCGCTTAATTTGGATATATTAAGAAAAATACACTTAACTATACTAATATTAAAAAGCTGAAGAGTTTGTTTGTTTGTTTGAACGCGGTAATCTCAGGAACTACTAATTCGAATTGAAAAATTCTTTCACTGTTGGATAGCCCATTTATCGAGGAAGGCTATGTAACATATAACATCACGCTACGACCAATAGCAGCGGAGCAGCAATGAGAAATATTGCAAAAACGGGAAAATTTACGCAGACGAAGTTGCGCGGGTCAGTTAGTTATATATAAACTTATTGCACACAAAATTTGTTACAATGGCTGACTTAATGCCACAGGCATTTTGTACCAGTCAACCTTAAGGTGATATAGAAAAAAAAACGATCTTAGTTGTCAATAATATCTGATCCATGCGGCAAAATGATATAAATCTATTAGTACGTAATATTATATTATTTTACATATCATTTAAATCCGACTCTGATCATAATTTCCTAGCAATTGATAGTTATCAATTTTTAATTAGAGATACACATCAAAAAATCAAAAAATAAGGAAAATAATATTTTGAGTAGCTTCAAGGAAAATGCTTTGATTTTAAAGATTTCCTTATAATCTAGTACTACCATATAAAAAGACGCAATCCTTTTGTAAGTTGCAGTATCAGTTGTTATCTACAATGGCGCCAGTATTTACACTGTATTCGTTACTTTATGAGATAAAAAATACAATAGCGCCGAAATATTTTTGATGAACAGTAAGTAACAATTGCAAACTTGGACGGTCAACGATAAAAAATACTTAACAGAACCGATAACTGTTTCGGTAGAGCCACAAAATACTTATGGTACAGAAGGTCAGCTCACAGTTGCATTTATATTTCCTTTTTCAAAATAGTTATATTACCTACTGTCTGTTGGATAATTGTTGTCATGACGGATGTGGATTGTACCTATCTAGTTCATGGACTGTTAACCAGGTGAGGGTCACGTTCGGTATCAAATTAAAAATAAAATATATGAATTAATATACGTTTGTAAACTTTCGCGATTTTATTTTAAAGACGACTCTCGCTTTAGTGTACAAACCCTGTGTCGCGGGGGACATTACAAACATACAACTCACGGACACAAAGTACACCCAGACTTGGAACAATAATTTGTGTATCACATAAAGTGGTGTTCCGTGTGGGAATCGAACCCACGACCTCTTGCGTAGCAGTGGGACACACTACCACCGCGCCACAGAGGCAGTCGTGATTTGCACACATTAGGAATAGAATTTTATAAGCTACGTCTTAACGGGTCCTCAAGGCAAATTAAAAAAAACCTTTGTTTTATTGCCCGACGTTTCGACCGTATTGCAACGGCCGTGGTCACGGGTAGAGTCTACCCGTTTTTGTATTTTTGTATTCTTGTAACTTTGGGATCGATCTCAAATACACTCGTGTCAAGTATGGGTCTCTACAGCACAATAACGACATTCTAGTACGGTGCGAAAGCGTTTTTGAGATCGATCCCAAAATACAAGAATACGAAAATGGCCGCTTTAATCGAAACTTAACTGCAACTGTACTGCTTTAAATACGTGAATTGGCCTGCTGGTGTAAAAGTGGATTGCACTATAATGGAATATAAATTATTAATTCATATAATATAATTTTATTAACTACGGGTCCTAATCGCGTAACAATGGTGATGGTCACGGGTAGACTCTACCCGTGACCATCACCATTGTTACGCGAATTGACCCCCTGGTGAGGTACAATACTTTCGATACTAAAATTTGATATACAGGGTGTAACAGAAAGGTGTGGTCATATTCAAGGGTTGGTATGTGCCCATGATACTGAGTGCACATACCTAACGTTATCAAAATCGGAGTACCCTAAAACAATATTTATTATTTTTTCTTTTGTTTATTTATGAATGAAAAAGTTATTCATTTAAAAAAGTATGACTTAAAAAGTACTATGCCATAATAATCCAATCGAATTTTGTACCAAGGGAGGTATAATTCTTATGCTACACGCCTTTCACTACTTAATTTTGACAAAAAGAATATGCTATAACTATGTAATAATAATGCAACCAGCTATGGCACCATGGTAGATGCAATACTGATAACATACCCTATCCGCTGCTGAAATTTGACCACACCTTTCTGTTACACCCTGTATAAATAATGCTATGCTTAATAATCACACAAAACGCAAACTGATATGCTATGCTTCATACACAATCCGTTGTTAAAATTTGACCACACCTTTCTGTTACACGATAAAAATGTACCATAATATTCTATACTTTAATATATCAGAAACCACTAGCCCGATCTAATTTTTTTAACGATTCAGGTGAAATCGCGTATCTAGTGTTATTAAAACATCACTTTTCCGTCATAATAACGCGTTAATAATGTTAGTAACTTGTATTGAATTACGCGTACTGAGTACAAAAACGCGGGAAAATTAAAACTTTCTCGGAGCAATTATAGATTGAGGAAGAGATACTTGGTGCGTGTACGCACGTTGCAAAATGGCGGGCCTGGTAACGCAGAGGTCAAATTGACAGGTTAAATACGCTACGTCATTTTAAATTATGTGTTCTTCATATCACTTCATGTCAAAAAAATTACGTAAAAATTAAGGTTTTACAGACTAGAGATAAACTGTTTCTTTAATCGTATTCTTTTAAATTAAGGTTACTAATGCGTGAGCTTTGTCAACGGTATTTAAAAAAAATTGGAATAGTTCGCAATCACTTGTTTCAAGGATTTAACAAATATTCAAAGTATAGATTGGTATAGATACAAATAAACGGAGCCTGCATTCGAAACAAAAATTCATTTGTTTTCAAACAATTTTTAATCCGTGCAATGTTGGCATAATTAATCGTTTCGTCACCAGTACTGTCAAATTCCGTATCAAAGAACTATTTTTGATCGGATTTTATGAAGATTTTACTCAGGTCGATAGCTTAATAAACTTTATCAATAAACTTTAGCACGTAAATCCAGTTGTTGACCGCGAATATTTGTTTTGGAACATGTTCTTTCTGTTTCGTCACAGGTTACGTCCAAATCTGGAATTATCCGAGAATAAATAATTGTCCAAATATGTAACATATTTATACATTTCGAAATACATACATATTATAGATAAATTACACCCAAACACAGAATAAACCATCGTGATCATCACATAAAATTTTATCCTGAGTGGGGATCGAACCCACGACCTCCGGCTTAGTAGTATGGGTCACAAACCACTAGGCCAACAGGCCAGACCTCAGACACCAAAATAGTAAGTTTATAATCATTTTTGCCTTCAAATTAAATCCAAACGAGTATACCACACCAATGTAACATCTTTGTGTAAGAAAAGAGTCTGACGAAATGCATCATCATATAAAATGCGGTAAATAAGGGTGGCGCTACAATAGCAAAATTGTAAAAAGAATGGCACTACAATCACAACCGGATAAAAATTCTACAATGGGCATACCTACCTACATCCATCCGTCTGCAAGCCTACGCTAGCGCCATTTTGGAGGTTTTTTGAACTGTTATTTACAGCTGACAGCGGCAGCTGGACAGCTTTTCAACATCTCTCTATTCCTTCTTAATAAAAGCCCACATATATGTACTCCGTGTTATCAAAGGCATTCCTATAACTATCATTAATTAATATCTATAAAAAAGGTCATTGGCCGCCATTTAACAATTGTTATCTCGATAAGAGGTAATCTATGTTTCTCGGGTTTCATACCACCAGTCCTTAAAATCAACCCAGTTGTTTAGATTCAAACAAACATAATTGCATTTATATTCAAACGAATTCCCAGGAATGAATAATAGTATTATTATCTTGGCACAATTCACAAACAAACTAAGCAGAGATTGTACTATGAAAACCAGACAACTGATAAACATACTATTTCTAAATATATAAATATTATAGATAAATAACACCCAGACACAGAATAAACCATCGTGTTCATCACACAAAGTTTATATCCTGTTTTTTAAATTTTATATATATAGAACTAACTTATACATAATATACAAAATAAAAATAAAAACATCAGATAACTTAGCAATATATTCTTCAACGCCATCTATTGGCAGACATTAAACACAGGTCAAAAATATATGTAATGTACTTTATTGTATTGAACCCATCAATATCCATTTTATTTACATACAAGTCCTACTAAAAGCGGATTTAAAACTCACCTAGTATTTCATATGTGCACCACTGTATAAGTAGGTATATTTAATTTATAAATAAGTTGTTTAGCGATCATATTTATAACACATTTCAATTGAAATCCGCAAACAAAAACTATAAATTACAAACGGTCAGCAAAACATAGACGTCACAAAAACTCATCAAAGCAAAAACGAATAAAAAGATCACGATATTTGATTAGCCCTAATTACATTTCTGGTCGTAATTAACTTGCACGTATCATTCCCTTTGTTTTATTACAGGCAAATTCCAAATTAAACCATCAATTGTAAAACCTAAAGACAATCGAATTTGAACTCTATTCCAAGGATTATAAGAATCGAAAATCAATTTGTGAATCAGAGTTTATTTTTGCAGTAGATGTCTAAGGCCGAGATAAGCCCGCATATTATTAAGGCATAATTTACGATGGAAATTATGGCTATTTGTTAATTTTATATTCAGCAGTGTTATAACTCGTCGACGGATCGTTTACAAATAATTATTTTGATTTGTCTGACGCTATTTTTGTATGGCAGAAGCCTAACATAGAATAATACGGTTCACAAAAAATCTGCAACGAATCTACGTTGGACACATATTGAAAACCCTTGCCTCTTTTTGTCAAAAGTCTTTCTAAAATGATTTCAAATTATTCATTTCATTTTGAATACAAATTATTTGTAAAGTAATAATTACCTATGTCGTTTTATCTGCGAGTTTTGCAAATAGCGTAACGAAATTGTATGACGCAATTGTTATTTATACATAATAATTATTTACATTTATTTATTTTTATAGTAACTGGCTGTAGGTATTCGTAATATCAACCCATTTATATTTAAAAGTAAACCGTAAAGGCAAATAATTCAATTAAAGGAAAAATATTCACAAAATATACAATAAAGTATAAATAACAGTAATTATGTAAAAACCCGTAGGAAAATGTTGTTCGCGAACGTCAGTGTCACGACCTGCGCGGGCGCAATTAAATAATTATAAATAATCGTTGCCTGACAGAGGCACCTCAACTATTTGCTCTCGAAAACTCGAATGATAATCGCTCGGTTATAACTGACTTGACTGAGCAGTTTTTTTATGAAATATTGAAAAAATAATTCTAGGTATTAAAGGATTCTTCATGGGAGTAATAGTAACCTTATACGTGTAATTGTTATCATTGAAAATAACTGCAATCTTTTCGTTTTCAGACGGATGTCAGCGGATAACTAGATATGGTTGCTAGAGTCAATAAGCTTGGATAATTGATTATTATTACCATTAAGTAGCATCTGCTTATTCGTCAGGCTTATAAAAATATAATTATAGTCTTTTATTAGCAATAATTATGTTATCACCGCGTATCCGTCGAGTCAACGTTACTCCTACTATATGTATAACCTGATATTATTTTCCACTCTTCTCACAAAACTTTACGTCAATAACGTAATTGCTATTTATCATAATTATAACACTAGGTACGTCAGACGATATAAATTGCTTAATAAATTCAAATTTTCAAAGCGTAAAAGCGTAACATTTACCGAAAGTTAACATAATTATTATAAAAATCTCGAAAGCGTAAGAAAGGAGTTTTTTGTAGCTACTGTACTGGCACAAAATATAGAGAGTACAGAAGGAATGCTCATGCGTACAAAACGAGCTGATATTGCTGTGCTTTGTGAGCGTTGCACTCACTCTGTCTCTGGTCCGTCTTGTTCTGATTCTCAGCGTCTGTGACGATATCCATGTGTGCGCGTGTCAAGAGCGTTTTGTCTGAAGCTTATTCTGTACGTTTGTCCAGTATTCTGTGATACTGGGATGTTTTTTTTTAAGACGACTTTCGCTGTAGGGTACAATCCCTGTGTCGCGGGGACTTTACAAACATACAAGTCACGGACACAAAGTACACCCAGACTCGGGACAACAATTTGTGGATCTCACAAAGTAGGGTTCCGTGTGGAAATCGAACCCACGACCTCTTGCGTAGCAGTTAGACACACTCCCACCGCGCCACAGAGGCAGAATTGAATATGTTTAAACGTCTTCTGTCGCTAACTGTACTACACTTGAGCAATTTTTAGGGTTCCAAAACGGCAAAAACTGAACCATTATAGTTTCGTTATGTCCGTCCGTCTGTCTGTTCGCTCGTATGTCACTTTTACTCAAAAACTACATAATGAATATTTATGAAATTTGGCATAGGTGTCTTTTATAAGCCACTACTTACTTAGTTTGATAGTAAATAATTAATAAAAAATAAGCTTCTGTTACTTAGAAACTTTTTTGATTATGTGAATTTTTGGAAATAATCACTCCGAAAGTTTATAAAAAATATCACTATTTATACTATACTATCAACTAAAATATTATTTATTTTATTTTGGACATTATTGGATGTACCTCTGAGTTATTGGCGAAAAACTGACACATAAAAAAAAGTACCTAAGTGCCATGAACATACGCTCTTCTACTTCTTACACATCGTACTTTTTCATATGTACCCTACACTGAGCATGGTCCGACATGTTCTTGGCCGGTTTCTTATGGTAGGTATTTATAGGTTTAATCACATAGGTATTATCAAGATATGTTACGTATCATTTCCTATATATTTCCAATATACTAAGATATTTAATATGATAACATTTATGCTCGAAATCGTAAAATTACAGGAAGTTGATTTGAGAAGAGTAAATCCAATAGGTTATTCTGCTATATTTAAAATTTCAATAATTTAATTGATTTTTATAAGAAGTTAATATATATTAAAATAACTATGAATCATGATATTTACAAATAATTAATCTAAACATTTTTTGATGAAATTTAATTAATTTTTATAAGAAGTTACTATATATTAAAATAACTATGAATCATGATAATTACAAATAATTAATCTAAACATTTTTTGATGTAAAAAAATGTTTTGATTGATTCGTCACACTTCGCAACTTTTGTTCTTCTATTTTTTAAAGTTGTTGAACACTTTTTTTAGAAAAGTTGTAAGTTAAATGGTTATTATAAAAATATCTACTAACAACCTATCATACGGATAATATGTTATTAGGAGATATTTTTATAATAACGCTGTACAGCTATCGTATGACTAATACTCGCATGAACAAATTCAAATAAAAACTGTGACTCTACATCGTACAAATAAGGTCTACAAACAAGATCGTTTGATCGATAGTAGTGCTCTATTCAATCGAATACTGGGAACTTAATCAAACATTAATTGTACCTCTATTAAGTCACAAATTGCCGTACATACCGAGTGCACTAATATACTTTATTACATGTATCTAAAAATGTATTTCTATTCAATATGTAACAAAAATGTGTGGTCAAATTCAAGGGACGTTTATTGTTTTCAAATGATATAATACTGAGTACCTAACTTGTTTATTGCCCGACGTTTCGACCGTATTGCAACAGCCGTAGTCACGGGTAGACGGCCGTTGCAATACGGTCGAAACGTCGGGCAATAAGCAAGGTATTTTACCTTAAATTATTCACGCGATTAATTACAAATTGCGAAAGTTTATCAACATTTATAATACCGAGTGTTGTTACCTAATGCTATATAAATAACTAAAACACAGTACAGCCCCCTCCTCCCCTCCCCGAAGTGTAGCGTAGCGTAGCGCGAACGGCTCACACTTGACCGGTGTTGAGTCATGTTGCCCTTGCTTGTCCGTGAACGATGAAGTATGAGTGAAGCCTTCTGTAATCTCAGTGCTTTATACTTAAAATTTCATTCATAATTATTTCACTTGTTTATTTATTATTCAAACCTCATGAATTAAAAACCACCACCGCAGCATTGATAGAGGTAGGTACTATTAACCATGCCATTCAGTGTAGGTATAGTGTATCAATTAGTAGTAATTGTAGGTAGGTATAGGTACATACTTGTGGCTACAGTGTTTTACTGCAAATCTATACTAATATTATAAAGCGGAAGAGTTTGTTTGTTTGTTTGTTTGTTTAAACGCGCTAATCTCAGGAACTACTGGTCCGATTTGAAAAATTCTTTTTTTGTTGGATAGCCCATTTATCGAGGAAGGCTATAGGCTATATAACATCGCGCTACGACTAATAGGAGCGGAGAAGCGACGAGAAATGTTTCAAAAACGGGAAAAAATTACGCATACGCAGTTGCGCGGGACAGCTAGTCTATACTAATATTATAAAGCTGAAGAGTTTGTTTGTTTGTTTGAACGCGGTAATCTTTTTTTTTTTTTTTTTTTTTTTTTTTAAAAGACAACTCCCGCATTAGGGTACAAGCCCTGAGTCGCGGGGGACTTTACAAACATACAAATCACGGACACAAAGTACACCCAGACTCGGAACAACAATTTGTGGATCACACAAAGTGGTGTCTCGTGTGGGAATCGAACCCACGACCTCTTGCGTAGCAGTCGGACACACTCCCACTGCGCCACAGAGGCAGTCGCATAAGCAAGGTATTTTATTAATATGCTACTGATCCGAATTGAAAAATTATTTTACTGTTGGATAGCCCATTTATCGAGGAAGGCTATAGGCTATAATCGGCTATATAATATCACACTGCGACCAATAGGAGCGAAGCAGCAATGAGAAATGTTGCAGAAACGCGAAAAATTTACGCAGACGAAGTTGTGCGGGACAGCTAGTTAGTTAATAAACCTGATATCAATGTTTACAACATGATTGTTTGACACCATTGTCAACTAAAAACCCATTTTGGTAATTCTATGACGTTATTGCACCTCTGTATATAGGCGGTCTGCGATATGCTATCTCACTTTACGTAATATTTCCTCACAGGATATCGTAGTCACGCTTTATCTCAAGGAAAAATAGTGATTAACTAACTTGACGAATAATATAATTTACCGCTATAACACGTCACCGCACCATTAACATATGAAGCAGCCAATTTGTCTAACACAATCAGAATTACTGTAAGAACAAAAAAGACTCAATGTTTAACTTGTTGAAATTAGTTTGTCTTGCACTATAGTAATAAAATAAAATCTTGGGACAAATTACACAACGTCATCTGATCCCAAACTAAGCAGAACTTGTATTATAACAACCAGACAACTGATAAACATTCTTATATATTTCTAAATACATACATAGTATTACACCCAGACACAGAATAAACCATAGTGCTAATTACACAAAGTTTTATCCTGAGTGGGAATCGAACCACGACCTCCGGCTTAGCAGTCAGGGCCACTAATCACTAGACCAACAGGCCAGTCGAAATAGTTTAAATGGTCTTCCTAAGTAGGTACAGAACATTACTAGTCTGTCTGTTACGTTTTGACACTTAAACTGCTGAACCGATTTAGACTAAATTAAGTAGGTATGGAGATAGTTTGAGTGCCGAGAAAGGACAAAGGATAGTTTTTATCGCCATTATCGACATCCACGCGAGTAGAAAGGCAGGCGAAAACCAGTCCTTAAATATACCTATAAATAAAATAAACACACTATTCGAAAATTGTAATAGTAAAATAAACATAGATTTGCGCAAAAGAATGAATGATTTGTAAATTAAAAACTAATTTATTATCTAGATATTTACCTAAAAAACATATTTTCAAAATCCCATAACACTGAATTACCAGATTATCGCAAATCCAAATTAACGCAAGACTAATTTGCTTGACCAACTTCTTGTCATTACCTCACATTTTCTTCAGAATAGGGCTGACGCGGACCACTTCAGCCACTTGATAATGAATTGATATCTCGATATAAGCGAACATTAACAAGAAGTAAATTGATTAAGCGCTTCTAGGTAAACTCATCAACTTGATTCATTCACTGATTACCTACTGATGAATACGTAAGGGTAAAACCGTCAGCGGTAACGATCTTTCTCTCTGTTCCGACTTTCTGTATGATGTCAGCTTTCTATAATGTTACACCCTAATGATAATATTGCAAATACCTTTCTTACCATTATTAGTAGCTTCATTAAATTGCATTTACCTGTTTTTACTTGCAAGTATTGATGAACTAACACTTTCTCCGTGTTACATAAATTAAATAAACCTTTATTTATTGCTAATGTTCTGTCGGATTTGTCGGAAATTATGCCAATTTAGTTATTTAAAGCTTAAATCTATTACAAGTGTTTTTTGTATTGCAATTTAATGCGATTTCATTATGTTCGTTTTTGTTTCAAATATAATTACCAACGTAAAACAATAAACATGCTATGCGTCGTAATTGGTATCTATTAATATTAAAAATAATTTACTTTTCTGTTGGAATTCTTGTCAAACCGACATTGTGAATAATAACATATGTAACAACCCATATGACGTCTCACTATTGGGCACGGGTATCCTCATTAGAAACTACTTATTGTAGATCCGGGGTAGATTGCCATAATCGTCACGCCTGGTGTTTGGGTTGGATAAAATAGATAAATAATGTAATATAAATAAAACTATTATCTATAATGTTTGGTAACATCAAAACCCTCGTGACGAAGACGACCTTGCACAATAAATGAGTCAGTAGGGTTGAGTATCGTGACTGTCAAGTCCCTAGGCGGCCATTTCCTTTGTAAATCATGAACGCCTATGACAATCGATAATTGAATACTGAGTGTCAGTAACCTCAATTATTTCTAGTTATCCAGAACATTGCTGTGCTGATAACGGTCATGGTAAACCAAACATTGTGTTTAGGGTTTCCACCTACATACGTTACACATATTAATGTATACCATCGGCTGATTATTTTACTTCGAGTTATTCAGAAGGGAATCAGACTGACGCCGTTCGATTCCGTATCGACAATACATCAAAATACTATATCGCAAGCTTATCTCAATTGTCATATAATCTTGAAATCTTAACTTCGGAACTTTTGTTGTTAGATCAGATTTTATTTGTAAAATTAATTAGATCGAATACTGCATTACCCAGATTATTATTTTTATCTTATAAATTAAAGATCAAAGTTATCGCACCCAAATATATCGTATTTGGGTGCGATAACTTTGATCTTTTCCTGTTCAGTAATTGTTTTATCGAGATTGGCGATAAAAAGTTAGCCAGTAAGTGATTAATGCAAGAACTGATTGTCAAATAACCTAGATCTATTTAAGTTTCTTGTCGTGTTTAAAACGTAAACTATTGTTTGCGTATTATCTTCAAATTTTATCTAAATTGAACAAGCGTTATTTATTAGATAGATACTGTAGTAGAAAGAAAATATTAAAACTGTTTGCCAATGGAAAATTTATTTCCAGTTGCGCGTAAGTTCTTATCTTCGTGAAGGAATAATTTATGTAAAAATATTATATTTAGGTATTAGTTGTGTTTCAAATGTTTACTATATTGTGCAATTTAGTCGTTAGTCTAATATGTAAAAGAAGGGTTATTTGACTTGACTGAAGTCAAATCAGCCTTTTTTTAAGAAACGTCAAAAATAATCCGCTCCGTACAAAGTAAGCAATGCTAGCATGTGACGTCACGTTTTCAATGGTCAATCATTTACATATAGTGTTTCTTTTTATGATTAAAAATTAATAAACGCGTTAAATCATAGATGAACATATTTTTTCAGAACACTTATTGACATAAGTATATTTTTACATGCTTAGTATAAAATATTTTATTTTGATATACTTAGTCAAATACCCATTTCAACCAAAACTTCATTCGAATCCACCGTCGTTTGGGACCACTGTACAGTTGGATCAACGTAACTAGGCTGGACTGAAGTAGGCGAAAAGTGGTTGCGCAGATGCATTTTTTGGAAGTAAATGGTGATTGTCCTAATTAGTATCACTAACTCATGTTTTTTTGTGATTATCGTAAAGAAATAGTTTTTCAAAGTTTCTTTAATATTTACTGTAACTGTTCTAAATTTAAAATTTTATGAACTGATTTAAATAGTGTTTTTATATTGTTGAATTAAAATGTTGTTAGTATTTTAATCGATTAAACATATTTAGTCGTTTTCGTAAGTAATTTTAGGGTCACATCTCTATGACATATATAATATATAAAAACCTAACTTCAATCCGTTCAATATACGTTGATCGTAGGTACTGTAGGTTATAAACAGACCGCAAAACAATAGAAGAAAATGTAAGCGTTTTACACTTAACTTACACGTGTAGGCAAGGTACTAACTAAGAATACAATACATGTGAACAGTCACTCATAATTAGATATACTTTACACTTTTGAACTAATATTGTAATTGTTATTAGTTAAACCGGGCAAAAGCATGTCGGACAATGCACAATGTAGGGTTCCGTAACTGTCCAGCACAATAAGGCTGTATAAAAATAGGGTTTTCTGTTGTTTTTGTTTTATACTACTGACAGCGTTATATAAGTAATTTTCAATGGGATTTTGTACGTTTTTTTTTTACAATCCTACTTATAGGCATTATAAGTTCAAAGTTGTGTGGATGTATGAAAGTGTGGATTAATAGATGGATATTTGTTGCTCTTTCGCACAACTGAATAGATTTAAACAGTGTTAGAGTTTATACCTGCATCAAAATGGCACACACAATGGGTTCTTAAAAGACGTAGGTGCCACAAAAAAGGATTTTTTGTTTTTTTTTATCTAGATACCTAAGAAGGACAAAAGGGTGTGAAAGTTAAAATGATGAACACGAGGGTGGAACCGCCAGAAACTTGAACAAACCCCCTAGGGGTAACCAATTAAAGACTGAACTTGAAAAGCAGCTTTGTTGTGAATCCCTAGAACAAAAACAGTAGGTACAATAAAAACTCTACTGACCCTTTTGTAAAAAGCGCAAATATACGTAGGTAGTAGTTGCGTAGGTGTACACACGTAATCCAATTCGCTATGATAAAATCACTTAGGAAATTGCATTATCAATTCTTATCGCGTATATTGTTTTTATTGAACACGCTCATTCATGTGTCGACTATCAGCTGTGCGCTGTGTTGAGGCAGTGAGGGAAAATCTGACAATGAGTGTGCGTGAAAGTGATTGCTAATCTGTGAAGTGATTATACATTTACATACTTAAATTTTAAGCATTTAATGTAAAAAAGGTGAGCTTTTTTGTACCAAATTTGACTTACAAAATTTTAAATAATGATAATGTGCGACCCATAGACTTCTGTCTCGAATGAACGTACGAATTATTCTATATTATTTTTCTTACTTACTCACGGATATGTTCGTGTTACGTTTTATCTTTATAGCCTAGGTTTTCCCGCGACTTGGCCCGCGTGGAGTCGCAGTGCCGATCACTCCCTACAGCCGTTAGCGTGATGATAAAAAATAACCTAAGTTACTCCTTACATCATATCTGATAGAGAAAGTCCTGTCAAAATCCGTCCAGCCATTTCGGAGATTAGCTGGAACAAACAGACAGGCAGATAGACAAAATGATAAAAATTGCGTTTTTGTTATAAAACTTGTTTATTTTGACATTACAAATAGATGTTGATAAACTTTCGCGATTTGTACACATTATTAAAATATATATATTACGGGTCTTAATCGCGTGAATAATTTAAGGTAAAATACCTTGTTTATGGCCCGACGTTTCGACCGTATTGCAACGGCCGTGGTCACGGGAAGACTAGTTGAGCTCAGCGTCGCCTCCGTGAAGCGCGGGTTTCGGAAACTACCCTCGCTTGATTTTTATCACTTACTATTACGGAACTGTCGGTACTTCGACACACAACACTAAGGACATCTGCACACTGGCGTGTAATGTTTGTTCGGCGGTGTATACACTTGCCGATCACGGGATTCCACGATGTTGACAAACGGTATCCGTCTTCTCGGTTGAAATTGACATGTTTTTTGATTTCAACCGCTTCCCTCGCCATCCTGGAGTAATAGTGACGGTCAGTGGAGAGGACCTGTGGTTTGTGTAGTTCAATCCAGTGATTGGTTCCCGCATCCAGCAAGTGTTCCGCTATTGCTGACTTGTTTGTCTGTCGGTTTTTCACAGCCGCGATATGTTCCTTAACCCTTTCCGCTATTGTTCGCTTGGTTTGTCCGATGTAGGAACTGCCACAGCTGCAATCCACTTTGTAGACGCCAGGTGTCTGTAGAGGAATTACATCCTTAGGAGTACGTAGGTGCTTAGCTACCTTGGAGTGCGGACTATATACAGTCTTAATGGAGTATTTCTGCAGTACTGTTCCAATTTTGTCCGTCACTCCTTTCACATACGGTAGAAAAGCTGGAGCCCTGTCAACCCCCGGTCGGGAGTCTCTCCTCTTCGTACGTCGTGTGCTTCCTCTGTATCCGTTTCGCTTTAGTACCTCCTGAACATGTGTGAGCTCACTTTCTAAATGTTCAGGGTCACAAATGTCATATGCTCTATTTGTCAGCGATGATACCACGGATTGCAGATGTCTTGGATGGTGATGCGAGTCAGCATGTAAGTATCTGTCTGTGTGGGTCGGTTTTCTGTACACAGTGTGTGCTAGGGTACCATTGTCTCTAACCATTATTTTAACATCGAGAAAAGCTAGCGATCTGTTTATCTCCATTTCAAAAGTGAACCTGATCTTAGGGTGTATGGAGTTCAAGTCTTTAGCAAACTGTTCTACTTCCTGCCTACCGCCCTTCATAATGCAGAACACGTCATCGACGTACCTCTTCCACAGTTTGACCTGGGACAATTGTAGCTCAATTGTTTCCTCAAAATGTTCCATCCAGATGTTGGCCATCACCGGCGCCACTGGGCTGCCCATGGCCACTCCGTCGATCTGGAGGTAGTGTTGTCCCTGGTAGATGAAGAAGTTGCCTTCCAGACAGTTTTTAAGTAAAACAATGTACTCATTGGACAGATCGTTTGCTCTCAGCTTTCTCTCGATGACCTCAAGGCAGTCCTGAATAGGAACGTTGGTGAATAGTGACTCCACATCAAAACTCACCATCACCTCGTCTGGTTCCACTTTCATGCTCTTGATGATGTCCACGAAATGGCGAGAATCCTTTACGAACGATGTCGTTTTACCCACTAAAGGTTGCAGTATTGAAGAAAGGTATTTCGCTAAATCGTAAGTAGGCGAGTTAATTTGGCTTACGATCGGGCGTAGTGGGACGTTACCTTTATGAACCTTTGGCAACCCATATAACTTGGGCGGCTGTACGCTCTTGGGTCGAAAGAGTCGGTCATAGACATCATTCGCGAACAGATCTTCGTGGTCCCTAATCAGTGCTCGTATACGTTTCGTGACTCTGGCTGTAGGGTTGTATGACACTGACTTGTATATAGAAGTGTCACTTAAAAGACTCCGTATTTTGTCATCATAGTCACTCGAATTCATCACTACAGTGGCGTTTCCCTTATCGGCCTTTAGCACTAAAATATTCGTGTTATCACGTAGCTCTTTCAACGCTAGACGCTCTTCTGTAGTAATATTCGGTTTAGGCAGCTTCGATTTTCGAAGGATAACGGCAACATCCTGTCTAAGCGTTTCCGCGTCCGCAGACGGTACCTTGTTACGCATTATCGCAGTAACACCTAAACGGATTCCGTATGAAAATGTTATCAGTGGGGTCGAAGAAGCGATAATGCGTAACAAGGTACCGTCTGCGGACGCGGAAACGCTTAGACAGGATGTTGCCGTTATCCTTCGAAAATCGAAGCTGCCTAAACCGAATATTACTACAGAAGAGCGTCTAGCGTTGAAAGAGCTACGTGATAACACGAATATTTTAGTGCTAAAGGCCGATAAGGGAAACGCCACTGTAGTGATGAATTCAAGTGACTATGATGACAAAATACGGAGTCTTTTAAGTGACACTTCTATATACAAGTCAGTGTCATACAACCCTACAGCCAGAGTCACGAAACGTATACGAGCACTGATTAGGGACCACGAAGATCTGTTCGCGAATGATGTCTATGACCGACTCTTTCGACCCAAGAGCGTACAGCCGCCCAAGTTATATGGGTTGCCAAAGGTTCATAAAGGTAACGTCCCACTACGCCCGATCGTAAGCCAAATTAACTCGCCTACTTACGATTTAGCGAAATACCTTTCTTCAATACTGCAACCTTTAGTGGGTAAAACGACATCGTTCGTAAAGGATTCTCGCCATTTCGTGGACATCATCAAGAGCATGAAAGTGGAACCAGACGAGGTGATGGTGAGTTTTGATGTGGAGTCACTATTCACCAACGTTCCTATTCAGGACTGCCTTGAGGTCATCGAGAGAAAGCTGAGAGCAAACGATCTGTCCAATGAGTACATTGTTTTACTTAAAAACTGTCTGGAAGGCAACTTCTTCATCTACCAGGGACAACACTACCTCCAGATCGACGGAGTGGCCATGGGCAGCCCAGTGGCGCCGGTGATGGCCAACATCTGGATGGAACATTTTGAGGAAACAATTGAGCTACAATTGTCCCAGGTCAAACTGTGGAAGAGGTACGTCGATGACGTGTTCTGCATTATGAAGGGCGGTAGGCAGGAAGTAGAACAGTTTGCTAAAGACTTGAACTCCATACACCCTAAGATCAGGTTCACTTTTGAAATGGAGATAAACAGATCGCTAGCTTTTCTCGATGTTAAAATAATGGTTAGAGACAATGGTACCCTAGCACACACTGTGTACAGAAAACCGACCCACACAGACAGATACTTACATGCTGACTCGCATCACCATCCAAGACATCTGCAATCCGTGGTATCATCGCTGACAAATAGAGCATATGACATTTGTGACCCTGAACATTTAGAAAGTGAGCTCACACATGTTCAGGAGGTACTAAAGCGAAACGGATACAGAGGAAGCACACGACGTACGAAGAGGAGAGACTCCCGACCGGGGGTTGACAGGGCTCCAGCTTTTCTACCGTATGTGAAAGGAGTGACGGACAAAATTGGAACAGTACTGCAGAAATACTCCATTAAGACTGTATATAGTCCGCACTCCAAGGTAGCTAAGCACCTACGTACTCCTAAGGATGTAATTCCTCTACAGACACCTGGCGTCTACAAAGTGGATTGCAGCTGTGGCAGTTCCTACATCGGACAAACCAAGCGAACAATAGCGGAAAGGGTTAAGGAACATATCGCGGCTGTGAAAAACCGACAGACAAACAAGTCAGCAATAGCGGAACACTTGCTGGATGCGGGAACCAATCACTGGATTGAACTACACAAACCACAGGTCCTCTCCACTGACCGTCACTATTACTCCAGGATGGCGAGGGAAGCGGTTGAAATCAAAAAACATGTCAATTTCAACCGAGAAGACGGATACCGTTTGTCAACATCGTGGAATCCCGTGATCGGCAAGTGTATACACCGCCGAACAAACATTACACGCCAGTGTGCAGATGTCCTTAGTGTTGTGTGTCGAAGTACCGACAGTTCCGTAATAGTAAGTGATAAAAATCAAGCGAGGGTAGTTTCCGAAACCCGCGCTTCACGGAGGCGAAGCTGAGCTCAACTAGTCTTCCCGTGACCACGGCCGTTGCAATACGGTCGAAACGTCGGGCCATAAACAAGGTATTTTACCTTAAATTATTCACGCGATTAAGACCCGTAATATATATATTTTAATAATTACAAATAGACACTTCAATTTTAATTCATATGTATAGATGTAAAAAACTACTTTGATGCATTATGTATACATTACTGTAAAATTTCATCAAAATTCGTTCAGTGGTTTTTGTATTAAAACAAACATCTATTCGTCCTCACAAAACTATCGTATTTATAATATTAGTAAAATGTTCATCGTTGGATCATTGCATCAGTTTTCTTTTGAAGAATGATGCCCTACTTGCTGCTTGCTTGATATTGCCATTTAATTTTATCATAACCAGTTACATAAATAAAAAGCAGAGTGATTTGTAAAACTAACAAAATAATTGCAAAATTTAACCTTTACGTAATTAAAACCTCTACGTTCTTAACCTGTACGTAATTAAAAACATTTCAACTCGAGTATTTGACATAAGTGTTTTAATTTATATAAACGGTTCCGTGTTCTGTCGACATTTTGTAAGGTAAATCACCCGCAACCTTTCCTTTGTTATTCTTATTTTATTTTCATTATTTTATACTTAAAAACAGCATATCAGATTTTTTTTTGTTTATTTGTAAAAAAAAATTCACACACATTGCTAGATTAGGTACCTTAGGCAAATTAGTTGAATATCATTGCCATATCATCTACTCTTTAAAAATTAACAGTTAAGAACTTACTTCTCGAACAAATAAACCGGGCTAAGTAACTGTGTTTAATCACAAATTCATGTTTCTTCACAAACTACTCAAAGCTAGAATAGACTATAGCCTCCTGCTAAACAATATATACCTGACACCTCGACCCCCATCACCAAAACGTTCCACATTCCAATCTGTAGAGCTAACGTTGGCAAGCAGGCACCATTAGTGCGAATATGTACCGAATACAATACCTTGCGCAGCGGGACAGCTATTCTCGATATTTCTCACGACAAATTCACAACTTTCAAACTTAAAGTTGTACAACTCCGACAATAGTTACCAGATCACAATTCTATTCTATTTTATTTAATTTAAAATGTCTGATTTTATTTTGTACGTCGAGGAATAAATCAAAGATCACTTAAATATTTTGAAGTTAAAATGAATATTTTACCATCAAAATATCTATTATTGATACTTAACTACTACTACTAAAGACGACTCCCGCATTAGGGTACAAGCCCTGTGTCGCGAGGGACTTTACAAACATACAAGTCACGGACACAAATTACACCCAAACTCGTAACAACAATTTGTGGATCACACAAAGTGGTGTCCCGTGTGGGAATCAAACCCACGACCTCTTGTGTAGCACCCACCGCGCCACAGTGCAAAGGTTGTGAAGAAACAAAGCTAATTACTTTCGCATCTGCAGGTAACATTATTGAGGATTGTATACTGGCACTAGATATAACCTTTACATTGCAAAGAGGAAAACAGAATACAATGTTAAACAATGACTGACTTGTCATAATAACTTACGTCTAATTGTGGATTTGTGAAACAGATATCTTGTTTTAACGCCAAGGTTCTGGATTTTGAACTGCTAAGTTTATCATAGGAAGTGTATTGAATTATGGGAAAACAGGCATTTTAGTGCTACGAAGACCTACGTTCTAAGTGTTGATATTTATTAAAATATACTGAGGTACTAAAGTTAAAAGATTAGACGAATTATACGTCAGAAGCTTTAAAAGAACAAACGTTTTTTTTTCAACAACGGGATGAAGACACGAGCAAGTCGTGTGCCTGATAGTAAACGTCACGCTAGTCTATAACAATATCAGAGCCACCCAAATCCTTGTTTTTTTTTAAAGACAGCCCCCGCTGTATGGTACAAGCCCTGTGTCGCGGGGGACTTTACAAACATATAAGTCACGGACTCAAAGTACACTCAGACTCGGAACAATAATTTGTGGATCACACAAAGTGGTGTTCCGTGTAAGAATCGAATCCATGACCATTGCGTAGCAGTCGGATACACTCCCACCGCGCTGTCTTTCTCTACAACAACGCTGTCTGATAACCCAAACTAGGCAGAGCCTGTACTATGACAACCAGACGACTGAAAACATACTTTTATATTTTTAAATACACACCTAACCATAATTACACCCTGACACAGAATAAACCATAATGGTTGGCTTATCATATCTTCAGCAGTCAGAGTTACTAATCGCTATACCAACAGGCCAGTCAATATATTTCTATAATTACCTAGTGTTTTAAAAGCAACCTTAGCACAAAGTAAAAAATCTCAACACAAATAAACACAAGACCACAACTCAATTATAATTACACATAAAGCGAGCAAAACTTATTACAGATAATTATTTACGTGCTATTTTCCCGAAGCGTAGGTAATAACGGCCAATTAAGGACATAACACCATAATCAGTGATCAATTAACGTAATGACATTAAGTGAATTAAACGACACAATTGATTACAAGAAACTGAGGTCAAATTATAATTGTAATAGTTTTATATCACGACAACTATTTTTATGACTCGGGTGTAATTTATTACAATGTAGTGTAGGTACTACCGTGTCCGAAGTACGAAGTTGAATAATTAATTGTAATTTACTAACCTATTTTTAAATTATGTTGCTGTACTGAGGTACCGAGCGAAATGTCATATCTCATTCACCATTTCTTTTTATATATTACTAGCTGTGTCCCGCGGTTTATTAGCCTATGTGTTAATCCAGGATGTCAGCTAACTCCATACGAAATTTTATTAAAATCGCTCCAGCCGCTTACACGCGAAGAAGTAACAAACATACACACTCACATACTCATAAACTTTCTTCTTTATAATATTATATAGTGTGACTAGCTGTCCCGCGCAACTTCGTATGCGTCAATTTTCCCTGTTTTTGCAACATTTTTCATAGCTGCTCCGCTCCTATTGGTCATAGCGTGATGTTATATAGCCTATAACCCTCCTCGATAAATGGGCTACCCAACAGAAAATAGTTTTTCAATTTCGACCAGTAGTTTCTGAGATTACTGCGTTCAAACAAACAATCAAACTCTTCAGTTTTATAATATTAGTATAGATATGGGCTTGCTCTTGGCTTCGATCATGCCTGATAGTAAGATGAAACGAGTGCACCCAGAAGATGCCTCAGGTCCTCTCACTCAGGTCCTTAAAGTGTCCAGGTTATAATTAATTGGAAACACTGACGCCGGCAGGTAGTTCCACACTTTAGCTCTTTTCTTTTTCTTAATCCATATTAAGATGTAAATTGGTACAAAGTAGATTATAACAACAGACCGACCGTATCTACGTTTGCTCTCAATTTTCGTTTTCGGCCATAAACCGGAGGAAGCTTCACGCCAAATTCGTAACATATTATATAAATCATGATATGTTTTACTAAATGTTCTTACAATGACTATAATAAAGCCGAGTTGATTCGACAAAGTTATCCAACCACTCCAAACTAGTTATTCCACAACGATATTCTGCAGAGTAACTTCCCCGATCGGTTTGACAACATGATTTGTAAAATTAAATAGACATTTTTACTACTAGAGAAACTATTTTTATATAAGAAAAGTCCGAAATCTAAAGCATTGCCTGTATTAATAATGCAAAAAAATACTCGCTAATAACTCTTGACAGCTCCGTAGTACGGTTATTGTTTACAATCCCTTGTCACATTATTATTAGAGTGTACACGCGCAGGCGGCTTCTACACTGGCTCTTAAGTAATTAGCGCATAAATTGATTCTAACGAATGTACTCAATTACACCGCAAGCCCATTTATATGTGCATCACGTGTACCGAGTCATAATAAGCCGCTTCACTAAGAAAAAATGAACTAACTAAGACTAACATTTACAATGTGTAACAGAAAGGGTGGTCAAATTCAGTAGCGCGTAGTCTACACTTCTTAGCGCATGGTCTCATTTTTAAGACACCTGCCGTGATCTGACATCAAATATCATTGCATACTCAGTCTCATAACTCTTAACAATCCATATGATGTCCAACTACTGGGCACGGGTCTCCCCAGTAGAACCTACTTATTATAGATCCTGGGGGTATTTACCATAATGGCCACGATTGGCGAGCGGGTTGACGATCGCTAAGTCTCGGGTTCGATTCCTGGGTCTGGATTTCAAATTTTTTTATCTTTCAAAAATGCAATTATTGTATTAACAAAGTAATTGGCAAGAAATGCCTATAAAAATACTATAAAAGTCTGTTATTAATTTGGCTTATTTATAACGTTTTCTTTCTTGGCATGAGTGTTAACTCATATTTATACCATAAGTATATACCTATTATAAATAACGACTCTTGAATTTGACCACGCCTTTATGTTGCACGTTGTTTAAGCTTGTTTGCCTGAATATGTACGCTATATTTTTTTTCCAATTGACAGCTCCAAAGAGTATAAAGTCGTATAGGACCATATTTGAGACAATTGCCTTTCCGAGGATCTTACGCCAATTACAATGAAACAAAAAATACAAATACCCATAAAATATCATACTTGACAACTTTCCCTTATAGAACATCTTAGGCATTTAGTAATTAAGTCGTTAGTCATGTTTGAAAGGTATCTTGCCCTTTGTCGAAAGTGTTAAGTCATACAGTGTTTGTCGTCATCAATAATGTCACAACAAGGTATATTAAAAACTCTACAACACATAAAACCTAAAGTTGAATACCTATCTGCAAAAAGAATAAACTTCATGTTAACGCTCATAAAAAAATATGTATTGTAATTTTAACAAACACAAAAAACATAAAAAAATAAAGTAAATATTTTCATGCAACTGCATTCAAGGAACTGCTCTGCTTCACGTTCGATTGGTAACGTTGACTGCTTTGGTGGCTCGATGAGAGTGTGTCCAACTGCTACGCAAGAGTTCGTGGGTTCGATTCCCACACGGGGCACCACTTTATGTGATCCACAAATTGTTGTTCCGAGTGTGGGTGTACTTTGAGTCCGTTACTTGTATATTCGTAAAGTCCCACGCGACACATGGCTTGTACCCTACTGTGAGCGTCGTATTTAAAAAAAAAACGCAAATAAGCAGAAGGCTAGCTGCATTGTCTGTTGAAGGAATACAAGCCAGACTTCTGATCAAGCATTAAACAGAAACTTAACCTTAAACAAATGTCGAACTTTCAGTAACCGTTTTTGCCCGTTCACCGTTACGAGTCTCGACTCCAAACGGGCATAAAAACATAATCTTTAACAAGATTATTGATGTTTTATCGTAAGGATATAAATATTTCGTCTGATTATCGGAAAATAAATCCAACGTATTTGTCCAACACCTATGATATTATCATTCAGAAAGACACTGCTTTGTCATTTTTTTATACGGTTACTGTCTTTCTTTCCAGATTACTTTTCCCAAAGCCAAGAGTATCAAAAGTACGCCAAAAGCATGGGGGTTTCAGAACCTCCGAAAGACGACTCACCTAGAACAACTCCTGAACTGTCAAGAGCAGACCAATCTCCTTCAGACCGGCCGATCCCAGGGTCAGCAGATAGCGATGATGCTGATGAGTTCGCTCCTAAGAGAAAGCAAAGGCGATATAGGACAACATTTACCAGCTTTCAACTCGAAGAACTGGAAAAGGCATTCTCCAGGACTCATTATCCTGATGTATTTACTAGGTAAGTGTTTCTTATAATTCCTCTACTTTGAGCTCGATGAAATCCATAATTGATTATTATGGAACTCCCCATTCGATCGTAATCCTCGAGGGTGGACTTCTTCCTCAATAATCATTTTAGAATAGATTCCAATCAGTTAGACTCATAATATTATTGCTAAGTCTGAGTTTTCATTCGTTGTATGTTTGTAACAGCTTGTACTTACCCTTTTTAAGAAAAAAAAACGAAAAGAACAAAAAAATTACTAGTAATATAGCTAGTTCTTGGCTGTCACCGTTTATTGTCTAATTTACGACCTGTTATTACACCATATTTCTAATAGAACGAGTACTTACAACTAGTTTTTTAAATCTCCTGGAGCTATTAATTACGGGAAGGTAATGAAACTAAAGGTCGGTATGTTATATTTTTTTTATAAAACCAAGATGGCAAACAAGTTGACCAGTATGGCTCACCTGATGGGAAGCAATTAGGCTAGTTATAGGTATATATAGCCTATGAATTTAAGGATACTGTACGTAATGTACCTCCTACAAGTTGTACAACATTTTGTGAGCAGGTACAGTCAAGTACGTAAATCGCTAAACGCAGAAAAAACTCTCCTTCTGCATGGTCATAAAAACTTGGAATTAAGAAATGTTTTACCATGTTTTGTATCAATTAGGTTGATGATAACAATTAAAAAAGTTCAGTTTTCACTAATCAAGGAATGCTTTGACTTAAAGAGCTCTGAATAAATGCGTTAGTCTGCCATTTAACGAAATATTACATAATAAAACATACACAATATATAAAACATTGATTTGACGAGTTGACGTTTCTTATAAAGACACTGGTTTGACTTGACATGACATTTATTGGGTCCATTTCCAACTCGACAGATTTTTAACTTGTCAGATTTACAACTAGATATACTGTTTTGATATTAACATAAAAGTACAGCGTAAAAGAGAACTTTATTAAAAAAAAGGTCAAAATAAATACTACTTTACAATTTTATTTTATTAATCTAATGCATTTCATAGTGTAGTTCATATATTTTTATCCACATTATTATTGCTCTTCAATCCATCTGCATAATTGGGTCTATTTTTTTAATAACATAGTGCATTTTAGTTTAGTGCTCTTTCTAAGCATAGTGTCAAACCATAGAAATTCAAATTTGTTTTCTTAACTTCTTCAGTAACAAATGTAGATAAAGTGTTGACGCCAGTCTTCAGTATAACCTTATTGCCACGTACAAAAGGAAAACGTACGTCCAAATAGAAGTATAGTCAAGTACTGATTAGTGATTACTTTCTCTGTGGCACTGACCTCTATACTACTACTAGTTCGCTGGACTGGCTACCTCGTACAAAGTGACAGACATTTTAAATGCCGAATAGAAGGATTGACAGGACGGTATTTTGTCACTTATTCCATTGATTTTGTCAAATTTCTGTTATTTTGTTGTCGGTGATAGCTTGGCCAGCGTACTATAACTTCGCGTACGTACATCTATTCGGACGCTTTTCAAATGGACATTTCGTCAGTGGTGGCCACTGACGAAATGTCCATTTCGTCAGTGGCCTCAAGAAAATTTATATAAATTTGTCTCAAGAAAATTTATATACTTTTTAAATTTAAACAAGGCTTTATTTAATATTCAAGTAAGTTTTTATGATCCCTAGCATGTAGATTTCCTGTGACGAGGTTAAATAATAATAAATCTCGTGTTAGGAAAGAGAAAAATAATAAGTAAATGTGTATTAAATTGTACATTTAATGACAACCTGTAAATCAGATGATTTAAAAATCTGTCGAGTTGAAAATGAGGGATTTATTGACCTAGACTATTATTGGGGCTTTGATGATTTAAATTGGGTAGTTGGCTACAATAAAAGTAAATTATTTTATACTAATTAGGTAATAGTAGATATTAAAATGCTCTAAAAATAAGTGTTTTTACAATTTAACAGGTTTTTGAATTTAAAAACATGAAAACGAATACTTAAAGTAATGACTTGATGATAGTAACTTATGACGTCATAGGTTGTTAATCCATACACATTTCTATGGAGCTTGTTGTTTTGACATTTCATAAAAAGAGACTGATTTGACTTCACAGTCACACAGTTATGCGACTTATTACTGCAGCAGACTGTACTTAAACGCAATAATTACATAAAAAAGTTCTTAGACGACTGTCCATATTTTAACCCATTCAAAAATCAAAAAGGGTTAAACTTCACACAATTCTTTCTGGTGCTTAGTGATTGTGTCATATGACAATTAAAAGATGGTTTTGTACCTATATGATGTCCCACTGCTGGGCACGGGTCTCCCCAGTAGAGCCTACTTATTAGATGCAGGGGGTAATTGTCATAATCGCCACACTTGGCGACCGGGTTGATCGCAGTAAGGCTTTAAAGTAACTACGTGGAGGACGCTGCTGCCCGTCCTTTGATATAAAATCCCTAAGTCACCTTGACGACACCCACGGTAAGACCCTCTCTTACCATGGCACTATTCTTAAGCCGGTACCTACCACTTACATAATGACTTAAAAATAGAATTGGGTGGGTTACTGAACCAAAAATGGAATCCATTTTTGGTTAAGTAACCCACCCTGATGGGCGGGAAATATTGACATTTAGTTCTTGTTTGGGCGGGAACAAATAATTGTATGTAAAATGGTACCTACTAGATATTAATGGCAATTTTATATTTTACTTCATCAATAATTTCAATATGTAAATATCTAACTAGCTGCCTGCCCCAGCTTCGATTCCAACCATAGTTTTTATACCTTGAGTTACATTAATGTCGTTTTCGTAGGAATCTCTACTTTTTTGACAATAATGTATAGCTCCCCGATAATGTAGCTTTCTAATGGCAAAATAAATTTTAAAATCGGTCCAGTAGTTTTTAAGTTTATTCGATACCTACATACAAAATTTCAAATCTTTCCTCTTTATAATAATAATGTTGATTTCTGAATTTAGAACTTCAACACCCTCTTGATTGTCAATTATGATTTTATAATAATAATAATAATAATAATAATATTTTATTTCAGACAAAATCCATAGAAGTGTTAGTAACACTTTTATGAACTAAAGAGTACAATTAAGCTTCACACGTGTAAACAGTTAATTATAGTTAAAATTTAGATGACGACTTAACCACTTAATACGTGTAAACCAGGCATAAGACATGTTTAGTGATTATATTCTCTGTAGATACGAGTATGTTAGTTTCTCATCATCCGTTTCAGGTACCGATATTTTCCGATATTGTACGTAAAAACCTGTTAATTCCGAATTAATTATCCCTAATTTTATTAATTTATAGCTTTACCTTGATAACAATACAAATATTAATCCTTCTCTTATATAATTCTTAATTTTATATCGGGTTCCAATGATAACATATTTTTAACAGATACAAAGTGACTTAGCCAATTTATTAGTGAGGATTATATACAATAGATAAAGCGTAATAAACATTAAATGGATTAATATATAATTAAGCCAAGTAAATATTTATTAGGGTTTATCTTGCCTTTTGTTTGTTAGTGATAGGAACGTACCAACTGAATAAATAATATAATACGTGACTGAATGGAATAGCCATAAATAATCATAGTATTAACCATACATTTTGGATAATAATTAGAGTATCTATGCCTGCTTCATTCAGTCACGAACTGATATTAAAAATGTGAAAGTAACTCGGTCTTTCTGTTAGTTTTCAAATTTAAACCACCGAACCGATTTAGATGAAATTGGGTATGGAGATAGGTTAAATCCCAGGAAAGGGCAAAGGATAATTTTTGTTGCGATAGTCGACATCCACGCAAAGCCGCGGGCGAAAGCTAGTATATGTTACTTATTTACAATTAGAAAAGGCTGTAGGCCAGTGGGTACCCAGGATCATTTCTGGGAGGGGTTGTAATTTTAGGGGGGTGGAGCTAACATTGTCCTGGTACAATTGGCTGTAACCCCGCTCAATTGTTTGGTCATAATTGGTATTTTATGTAGGTATGTATATACATAAAGTTTAGCATGGCCAATAACAGGTTTACCTGAACAACTTATTTTTATACAATTCAGCTTATGAAATAAAACAACGTATAATTACATTATAAATATTCCTTTAGACACATATATTTATATAAAGGTGCATTCATTACCTTCTATTGATATAGGCACTTAACTAGGTGTTCCTTGCGGCTCTATGTAATATAGAAATGCTGGTTATTTATTTTAATTTAATTTATTTTATTTTATCTCATCAAAGGTTCTTGACAGCTGACAATAATTTTATTGCTTACAATGTAGACTGAACAATACGCCAATTACGAAGAACTCATTAAAATTAAATAAATGAAATCTAGAGTAAACAGATGCAAGGTCTAATCAAGAGATTTACGTAAAAGATGCTTTCAATGTGTCAACAACTACTCTATGGTTTGCGTGTACTGCGCGCGGTCTCTCTCTCTCTCTCTCTCTCTCTCTCTCTCTCTCTCTCTCTCTCTCTCTCTCTCTCTCTCTCTCTCTCTCTCTCTCTCTCTCTCTCTCTCTCTCTCTCTCTCTCTCTCTCTCTCTCTCTCTCTCTCTCTCTCTCCTCTCTCTCTCTCTCTCTCTCTCTCTCTCTCTCTCTCTGTGTGTGTGTGTGTGTGTGTGTGTGTGTGTGTGTGCGCGCGCGTGTGTGTGTGTGTGTGTGTGTGTGTGTGTGTGTGTGTGTTTGGTTCTATTTTAGGGTTGTTATGGTGATGATGATAATTCACAGTTATACAAACAAACTATCTTATCCAAGCTTCAAACTAGTTCCATACAGGCACGGATCCAAAAAGGAGGGGGGGGGCTACATGGGTAATTGCCCCACCCAGACCCAGGCATTATTGGACATTGTCATACACTTCACTTAGATTTGACCGGCATTAATAGGCTATTGGCCCTCCAGACTCATTATGTCACCTTCCGTCGACGACTTACGCTTACGTATATCTGCATCGATCAAATGCACACCCGTCTCGTCGATAAGGCACTAGCAGACCCCCCCTGCCCCCACCCCCGTCACACAAGGGACTCACACTGGTTCCATAATAAAAAAAACTGGTATCAAAATCGTATCTTTAATTTCTCTAGAATCCTACACATACAAACCCTTATTGTTACTTTGCAATATGAAGTAGATAATAATACCTTATCATAATAATAATAATATCTTGGGACAACTCACACAACGCTATCTAATCCCAAACTAAGCAGAGCTTGTGCTATGGAAACCAGAGAACTAATAAACATTTTTGTCTGCCTCTGTGGCGCGGTGGGAGTGTGTCCGACTGCTACGCAAGAGGTCGTGGTTTCGATTCCCACACGGGACACCACTTTGTGTGATCCACAAATTGTTGTTCCGAGTCTGGGTGTACTTTGTGTCCGTGACGTGTATGTTTGTAAAGTTCCCCGCGACACAGGGCTTGTACCCTACTGCGGGAGTTGTCTTTTAAAAAAAAAAAAAAACATACTTAAATATGTCTAAACACATACATATTATAGATAAATAACACCAAGACATAGAATAAACCATCGTGCTCATCACATATAGTTTTATCCTGGGTGGGGATCGAACCCACGACCTCCAGCTTAGCAGTCAGGGTCACTAACCACTAGACCAACAGGCCTTAGTAAAGACTCATGATTATTACCTGCTCTTGATAAATTATACATCAGTGTCTCTTTGTTCCAGAGAGGAGCTTGCGATGAAGATTGGGCTAACAGAAGCAAGAATTCAGGTAAGCTATTTTAGTTATGTTCTTCTATGCGTGTACCCAGGGGCGGTTTTGGGAGTTTAAACAAATATCTATTTACCCATCTTTGGGTAAGATTTGTATGAGCGGCAGCTACAGGATGGAGGTAACGTCCCCACCAGTATCTGACCCTTACCCTAAATGTGTATTTCCTTCATTAAACCTGTCCTCAAAAGGGTCAAGTTAAATGTGAACATTATGTTCCCCCCAACCAAAACAAAATTTCACCACTACAGAATGCTCTCCCCCCCTCTCTCCAAAACCAAAACCCGTCATTGCTTGCTTATCCACTATGATCGTATTATTCCTCTATCGAATTGTGTAGATCAAACGACGAGAAAATCTAATAGTTAAAATCATCAACCACAGGACTAATACGTCAGGCATATCTATACTACAGCCAAAATGGCTGTGAAATATTTAATAACAATGTTTCTTAGTAACCAGAATATCATTAGGTAATACTTTTGACAGTTGTTACTAAGCAACTTTGTTATGAAGCAGTTCACCTAAGTTTAGGCTTTAGTATAATTGTACAACTAAAAGTATTGCCAGTCAAAAAATACTTACATTCGAATTCATTATGGCATAATGTTTTACATTTTGCGGTAAATGCGCGGGAGAAAAACGGCCGCAATTACAAACAACAGGCTCGCTATTACCTTTACCACCTTTACTTACCAACTCTGATAATTATTTGATAAGTAATAACATCTCATTCATTACAATGTATAATGTACAATGTATAATCCATTGTATATACAATGTTCACATTTTAAAAAAAAATTACCTACGCCTTTGTCGTAAAGGTCATAAGCTGCATGATGTAAGATTTACTCGTACATCCTATCTACAATTTAAAGTGACACATATAATCATGTATAAAACAGCATTATACCCTCTACTTAGATGGACTTATGTTTATTTTTCTCAGAGTGAATTTATCTCAGTCACAATGTTCCCTTGCAAAACAGTACCAGTAACCGCTAATTCCCATGAGTCCAAGGACCTGTCGTACAACCTTCAATCAGACCAGACCGAATCGAATGAGAGACAGAAACGACTTCAGTGATAACTATAATAAACTACGTCCTACATTCACTGTTAAAATGTACTCTGCTCACGGATACGGCAATTTCAATCGCATCTATACAGTGAAGGAACATTAAAGTTGTGTCCCGTATATTTTTAGAAAAAAAGTATTTTTTTCAGTAAGTAAGTAGTTATTTATCTGTATATGTATATATATTTTGTTTCTAAAGAAATAACTAAAAGTAAGCAATTATAGATTTTTTACCTATTGTATTACGTATTGCAACGGCCGTGGTCACGGGTAGTCTACCCGTGACCACGGCCGTTGCAATACGGTCGAAACATCGGGCAATAAACAAAGGTATTTAGCCTTAAAATAAAATATTTACGCGATTAAGAACCGTAGCTTATAAAAATTCTATAATGTGTACAAATCGCGAAAGTTTACGAAAAATAAGCAATATGTAAATTCGTGGGTACTGGCAAATTTCAATGTCCCGTTGTGTTTTCCGTACTTTAGATTTTTCATTTTAACTTTCATCCCAAATAAAATAAACAAATTGGTCAAATCCAAAGCTATCAGAATCAATTAAAGTCATTCGTTCACAAATTTTTCCTATGGATCCGAAAGTTCTATGCTAAATTATTTACAGTCTATTTACGATTACGGCTTACCATCGGACTGCCCATATACCTACCTATTTGTTACCTTTATGGTAATGAAACAATCTAATATATAAAATTCTCGTGTCACAGTTTTCGTTGCCATACTCCTCCGAAACGGCTTGACCGATTTTGATGAAATTTTTTGTGCTTATCCGGTATCTATGAGAATCGGCCAACATCTATTTTTCATACCCCTAAGAGTTTGTTTGTTTGTTTGAACGCGATAATCTCAGGAACTACTGGGCCGCATTGAAAAAATATTTTATTGTTGTATAGCCCATTTATCGAGGAAGGGTATAGGTTATAACATCACGCTACGATCAATAGGAGCGGAGCAGCAATGAAAAAAGTTGTAAAAAAAAAAGGAAGAAAAAAGGAAAATTTACGCAGACGAAGTTGCGCGGGTCAGCTAGTAATATATAAAAATGAATTACTTTCCTATCATTACTATCTCTTCGCTTTGTACTGCCGTAAATCATCGTGTTTTGAACTATAAGATTCATTCTAAGTATGTATGTAATACTAAGAAAAACTTGAAGATAGTAATTAGAGCTAAGTATTACTAAGTAGTGCTAAGTGCTAACAGATTGTGGGGATAACAAGCTTGCATGGAGGGCTTTCTTCCCGGAATCTAACTGAAATTATAATAACATATTCATTAACAGTCACGTAAATGTAACAGTAGGTGGTCAATGTGTAGCATTTTTCAAGGTTTTTTTTTTATTATTTGGTCGCATTCAGGTCAGTCACATTCTCATGAATACGTACACCTTATAGGACGAAATGTGAAATGAATGTGAATTGTGTTTTTACCCCATTATTTTTTCTAAAACGAAATTCATTAACTTTCGAATTTAATTCGTTTACGAAGACTTATACCGTATCATTTTAAAAAGTTCGGATCCATAAGCAATATCCGTGAAGAAATTAATTGAAATTAAGTTGCTATTTATAGCTTTGACTATCTGCTTTATGTAATAATATTTAGTTTTTCATTGATTTCGAGTAGATCGTCCTACTTACTGGGACAATCGTTACGTACTTTATATTACTTATTAACTAATATTAAAAGCCCATTTTTTAGCTAA
The DNA here is from genome assembly GCA_945859575.2 of Herminia tarsipennalis. Lineage (NCBI taxonomy): Eukaryota > Metazoa > Arthropoda > Insecta > Lepidoptera > Erebidae > Herminia > Herminia tarsipennalis. The sequence goes on along the minus strand of OX243841.2, from coordinate 19,691,740 downwards.
GCTAATAAGATCATAATTTATTCATAATAATAAATTAAAACCCATAAAAAATATGACTAAACGAGAATGTTATATTCCGTTGCGTAAATCAATTTAGTAATCGGTTACATCATATTCTCGAGATCATAATTATCTTCAATTATAAATGTAGATATTGAAATCATTCTATTTGTATGAATGTATTGATTTATATTAATACAAAATGCCTATTTATTAAATATCAATACATTATGGTGTGACCCCTACGGTGACATGGGTTGATTTTTAATTTTTATGACTTTTTACACTGCCATTTGCATATTTAATGCGCTTTATGTGAGTGAAACGCCACTTAATATCTTGTACTTAATCAGGTTTTACTGCTTTATAAGTACACATATATTAATATCTAACTAAGTGACGACGCATTAATTTCATATGGCCACATTCTTCATAGCTTTTCTTTTATAAATTTCTCACGCGTTTATTGAATATAATAAGTAAGAAAACAATGAAATCATTAGCATCCAACTGTTGAACTTGTTTTTCTAGTAAATTTGCGTGTATTAGGTATACATAGGTCCTATTCTTCAGGAAAGGAATCCTCTAAATTACAGTGAAAATCATATCAAAGTGTCACAAAAAAGTTATATATACTTCAAATGAAATAAGCTCACAAAAAAGTAGACAACATTACACAATTAAAAAAAATATTAATGATAGTTATTATTATTAAATGCTAGTTTTCTCTTTATTTAATGATATAGTTAGTGAGGTGGGAATAATATGAGAACATAAAATTTCGTATGCAAATGGCGATTGATTGAGACAAGTTTCCCTTCGAAGACGAACTCGTTTATTTCAAGCATATCATTACTATCATTACATGAAATGACATTTGATTGATTAAATCATTAAAATGTGCCGCCTCTTTTAACAACAAGGCTTTAGTACCTACCTACTCCATGTTGTGGTCGATATTTTAATAATAGAATGAAACCCACACTTAGTTGTCGCAATCATTTATTTTGTGCACAATCGATGCGATTACACGAATACAAATTAGTAGTGCAGATAAAGTCATCGATACATACAATGAATCGATTCAAACTGCAATAATTCGATTCATCAGATGTGTATTACAAGTTACAACAAAGAGTAAATTCATGGAATTAATTTTCTTGAGACATTACGTTATGTACAAGGATATAATTAATGGATGCAAGCCTTCATACAATTGACAAGCAATAATTGCATAAATACATATCCATACTTATCATACATTAGGTTTTTTGTTTCTTTGTAGTAGGTATGTTCATTAAGAGATGTGTAGGTATGTTAAGATCGACTGATTAGTACGTATCGTTATTGTTTAGCCGATTTACACAATACATATATAAATTGGATAGAAATCTAAATTATTGTTGAGTTTCATACGAATCTCTAGTTTTTGCATGAAAGTCTAATGAATATCCATATTTAATAACTATTTCACTGACCAAACTGTCGAAATTTGTCCGAGAACTACGTTTTCATCAAGGAAGTTGAAACAATAAGCGTTTATATCAAACTGATTTCGTGTAGACGTGATATTTGTTGGAAATTGCCAACTAAAGTCCCAAAATAGAACAGTGACTTTTGTGGTTGATAAAATGTTATTGACACAAAATATGCTAACAATTTTGCTGAAGACGAGTCTTTACAAGATATTTAAGTTGTCATTCTGAGACCATTGGTACAATTTAAATATTTTTATTATTGGTCACTTTCATCCAATACCGGGGACAATATTATAATTAACCTTCAGCACAGTTAATATGATACTATAGAATTTTATAAGCTACGGGTCTTAATCGCGTAAATATTTTATTTTAAGGCTAAATACCATTGTTTATTGCCCGACGCTTCGACCTTATTGCAACGGCCGTGGTCAGAGTCTACCTGTGACCATGGCCGTTACAATACGGTCGAAACGTCGGGCAATAAACAAAGGTATTTTGTGTGATTGAGAAATAAATGGAAATTTGTTTCTCATTCACGCAAAAACTACTGAACAAGTTTTGATGAAATCTTACAATAATGTAGTTTACACACCAGAATAATATTAAAAAACGATTGCGAAGCCGCGGGGAAAAGCTAGTAAGGTGTACATAAATAACAATTTTTAAACAGATTACAAAGCTATTATTTTACAGAACAAACATGTATTTAATTATGTTTAATGGTGAAAGCAAGAAAAACAAGATAACTATACACCTAGCACTAAGCGAAAAACTACCACAATTAAGGAGCTACCATAGGTACCATTAATAATAGGTTGTTTAAAGGAAGATTATTGTAACAACTTTCTTGGAAGTAGGTACGTACATTTAAGGCAGTTGCAAATGTTCTAATGTGACATCTCACGAAGTACCTTCACACCTTTAAACAACACCATTATACACGTTGTCATTGAATATTTTTCTCTATTCTTTCTTAATTTTAATGATTGCATGACGTGTTAGTAGATCATTACCCTTCGTGACGCAATTACGTCAAGCTTAACAATTTGAGAACTTCTGACGTTACCTACCTAATTAAATAACAAGCTCGCCGACTAATAAACGATCGATTTTAGTTAAATATTTCTAAGAATCATCGCAAGCAAATCAATTTCCAAAAAAAGCTCATTTTAAGAAATCAATTCACTCGTTTAAAAGCCAACATGCCGCAAATCAAAGGCTGATCAAAAGTTATCAGTCCTTCATCTACGATACTTGACTTATTTTTCTGTGATCCCTAGATGGGGCAAAGGGCGTATACAGTGCGCTGCCATCCGTTCGGTCTTGAGTTTCGTGCTTCATTTTGCTCCAAGTCTTTCCAATGTTCGTCTCTGCAATGATCTACCGTCGCTAGTGGGTCAATTATTTAAAGCAGCGCAGTTGCAGTAAAGTTTCACCGCGCACCGTACTACAATTTCGTTATTGCGCTCTCGAGACGCATACTTGACGCAAGCGTATTTGAGATCAATCCCAAAGTTACACGAATACGAAAATGGCCGTTTTAATCGAAACTTAACTGCAACTGTACTGCTTTAAATAGTTGAGTCTGCTTAGGGCAACTATGTTCACGCTTTCCTTGGGGATTCCAGTATAACTTGCCTCAGTATGTATTCAGGATCCCTTCGGAGCATGTGGCCGATCAAGTTCTACTTGTGACGTTTGATATGTTGGTCGATAGACCTTCAAAAATTTTTGTGTTAATTAAGTCGTAGGTATAACAAAAAGAATTAAGCCGATTTTATGCCGGCTGTTACTCGCTTTTCCGTGGCTTCACCTGTGTTTTGTTTAACTTTTATCACCTATATGCTAGTCTGATATAGGTATGTACCTATAAACTTCGTTACTGTGAAGTTTCATCTAAATCCATTATGCGTGAAAGGGCAACAACCGTCCATCCATCCATCCTCACTGGCTGTTTTCTCATTTTATTTCTGCTCTCCTAATACTTCTGCTCTATACCTCAAGGTAGCCGTTCTTTTGTATTTACAATATTAGTATAATCATTAACGGCTTTATTCTTAGTAGGAACATGCATACTATTCTCGCTTAAAAATATTGGTAATTGTTTTAAAACAACAAAGACATTTGTAAGCAAGCAAATTGTAAACAAAGGCGGTTATTGAACAAAAAGAAAATGGCCGCTCAACATTGGCAGACCAAGGAGCAACTGTATTCAGCCTTACACTTTCTCGTAGGTGCCACACAATTGCAGTGTTTAACTCAGACACATTGTTGCTGGCTTTAAATATAGTAATTATCTGCGGTGTTACGTGTTCCGAAGAAGCGGTTACTTTGTCCTACCATAAAACTGCAAATTCAACTGTACGTTATTTGTAAAATATATTAGAGCTTCTGAAAAAACACCTGTGTTATAATAATAATGCAATAATTACAAATAATTTACTGTATGGTCAGCACATTACTAACGGCCCAATACTTAAAGGTCATCAATTTTGTGATATATTATTCGGTAAATAGTAGAGATAAAAATATTTTTGATAGTGGCTAATAAACTTCGTCATGTTGAAACTGTTATACCTTTTTTCATCTAAATCGACGCAGTAAACAAACAATCAAACAAACTCCTTAGGTTATTAGTATTTTTTTAATACACAACTGAGGACATTCAGTTTTTATTGTGACTAAACTTTTAACATTTGATTATAAAAAAATATATATATATATACATATATATATGACAGATACTTATCTGTCATATATATTTTTGTTAATTTGTTCTATAATAATCATTTTTCCAATAAATAAAACTATAATAGTCAATCGAACTGTTTAAAATATGATTGCGATATAAGTATCAAAGGCCATTTTAAATTCATGAAACGATATAACTACATAGGTATCTAATCAGCCATTGAGGGGAATAATAACATAAACGTCCAAACAGCTTGTACATATTACCTATCTTTGTGGTGACTCCTTTCAATAGGCACTACACACTTGCCATAAGAAATGATAGCAGTCTCAAGTTCTAAAAGCTACCATCCATTTGCTTAATAGTGCCGTATTTTTCAAACCCTTGTTTATTAAATGAGGTCATTAGCAATTTTCTTGTAATATTACCAGCTGATTCGATCATGACGGTGGTTGGCTAAAATTACGCTTTAGATAAAAGGCGTGTTGATCAACATAGTTATAATATGACTTGTACGAACGCCCAGACGAGACTTGATAGATTTGCAAGGAATTACGACTTAATTTTTTATTGAACATGTTTAATATAAACATTTAAACTTTCGCGTTGCATATAATTAACGCGCATTACCTTAAAATTGCTTGACGTTTCGCCCAGGTTGCACCGGCCGTGTTCACTAGCAGAAAAAGTAAATCATTCCCGTGTAATAAAAAGTTATGTTTAATATTGCTTTATTTATAAAAATGTAATGAAAGTACCGGGAAAATGAAAGATTTTTGATATTTAAAACATTCTTTGGCAAGGAGTGCCTGCATGTTTTAGATATATATCATATTTTATCTTCGTTCAAGTTTGGACATTTTACACACGCATTTGTCAAACCAATTCCGCGAAGGTCCGAATAGCCCTGAAGCGTTATTTTAGGGCTCTACGTGGTCGAACGCAGCGCAGGCGAACCGACGTGGTCATTACCTTAATGCGCGACTCTGTTAAGCCATTAAACACGGCACCTGGGCCCAGTCGGTGCCTTTTTGCACACCGTACCCGCATGCCGACCGCTTGCCCGACCAATTACAACATTTATAAATTCGCGGCCTCACCGCATATGAAGTCATATCCGTAATGGCCATTGTAAACTTAATAGATCATATATTTCACGCCAATTTTCAACCATAAACTAAATGATTAAGGTTCATTTTACATTGTAAATTGTTACGGTAAACACAAAACGTTTCTTGTTTATCACAGCATCCGTTAAAACCGCATCGACATTTAAAGAAACGCGCCTAATTTTTTGCAATACACCATTTATCATAAGTGAATTAATTTAAATTGCCGTAAAAGTAACAGTTTACATAATGGCTGAACGGTTCCTGACAATACTTTTTTGTTGTTTTATCATTGTGTTCTTTGTATTAATTTTTCGTATTATGATAATGAATGGAACATGCAAAATTTTATAACGTACCTATACTATTTTGCTGCAAATAAATTATTTTGCCTACAAAATACAATGATTGCCGTTCTGTTGTATTTTTTTTCAAACGAACTTTTATACACATCATATGCATGTAAGTAGGTATCATACATAAAAATCTTCCGGAAAAAATATCTGAATAATAGTGTACCTACCTACTTAAACCATATCAAAATCTGTGGTGTGCTTAAGAAGTTAACGAAAAAACAGTCTGGTGAAAACAGCAGTTTGGTTTTCTAGTATTTTACATTAAAAGCAAAGAAGAGATGATATATCTATACTAATATTATACAGCTGAAGAGTTTGTTTGTTTGAACGCGATAATCTCAGGAGCTACTGATTCGAATTGAAAAATTATTTCACTGTTGGATAGCCCATTTATGAAAGGCTATAAGCTATATAACATCACGCTATGACTAATAGGAGCTGAACAGCAATGAACAATGTTGCAAAAGCGGGGAAATTTGACGCAGACGAAGTTACGCGGGTCAGCTAGTGTCGCAATATAGCGAAAATACCCTTAAAAAAAATGCGCGCTCGAGGCTCGACGCAAAACACGAAATCTTCCTAGCAAATATTTTGCCTTCAAAACAAAGTGGTTCGAAATGGTCCGAGATTATTGTCCGTGAACGATATCTATAATGTATTGCTCTAGCAAAGTAAAGGTTACCTTCTGTACTCACGGTATTTTTTGTCTCCTTATGTACACACTAAGGCACTTGCCCCATCAACGGCATGTAAGCGAGCAACTATCAACTATTTACTCGCTCACGAAACATACAATAGATATAAACAAAAGAGACACATACAGAATGATTTTTAATATACTAATAACCTCTTGCTCTTGGCTTCTTTACATTACATCAAATAACTTCGTAATATACTTTTTGAAAAAAAAATACAAATTATCCTTCTCCACCTACTTTTGTCACACAATCATTTACCACACATCTGTGAGACTCCAGAGTAAAATCGATGTTTCAGTTTTAGGGTAAAAGTGTCAGACTTAGGGCCTATACCTCACCATAAATGAAGCGGCGGTAGCCTAATGGCTAAGGTATCGGTCTCGCAATCGCGAGGTCGCGGGTTCTGATCCTACCCATTATACTACCGACGTGAACCCACTCCTAACACAAGCCTTTGCGCTTAGCTGGAGGGGTTAACAAGATTGCTAGTAATGTGGGACTCAATCCCACATTGCTAGTTATCTTTTCAAAAAAAAAAAATTACGATTTTACTCCAGTAAAATAGTCTGCAGGTGGTTAAGGTCATAGCTCCAAAAACAAGTGGTAGGTGATTAAGGGTTAATATAGTAAATATTTTCCAAAACTGATGTTACAACCTTATTTAGTATTATGTAAAGAAGCTGTGAGCAGAAGCAATGATTAGTATATTACAAATCATATAATAATAGTTAATCGCTGATTGTTGTTTACTCGCTCTATACTGGTTTCTTTTGTTTACATAGGATTTTCATTTATTATAGGTTTCTTAAGCGATAAAATAATAATATGATAATATCTTGGGAAAACTCACACAACGTCATCTGATCCCAAACTAAGCAAAGCTTGTACCATGGCAATCAGACAACTCTTATACATACCTACATAAATATTTCTAAATACATACATATCTATACTAATATTATAAAGCGGAAGAGTTTGTTTGTTTGATTTGTTTGTTTATTTGTTTGTTTAAACGCGCTAATCTCAGGAACTACGGGTCCGATTTGAAAAATTCTTTTTTTGTTGGATAGCCCACGCGCTACGACTAATAGGAGCGAAGTAGCGACGTGAAATGTTGCAAAAACGGGGAAAATTTACGCATACGAAGTTGCGCGGGACAGCTAGTTATATATAAATTACACCTAGACACAGAATAAACCATCGTGCTCATCACACAAAGTATTATCCTGAGTGGGGATCGAATCCACGACCTCCGGCTTAGCAGTCAGGGTTACTAACCACTATATTAACAGGCCAAAAAAAAAGTTGATAGTTGCCGGCGCGGGTGGGCGGTGGCACAAGTCCCTATAGGAAACACTAAGCGCTCTAGACAGTGGCAGTTGTTGCCACCTAATTAAAAACTCTAATTACCTTGTCATGGACTTCAAAAATAATTAAATAGCAAAATAACTTGTGCCCTATAAAGGTTTATAAGAAATTTATCAACTTCTTTGAAACGTCATTAGATTCTAGATTATATCAGACAGCTACGATATATTCCTGTTTAATAAAAATGACAAGATGACGACGTGATGAAATATACATGATGTTGTTTAACAATATTAGATATTATATTGTTGTTCACATAGTCAGTATTAATGGATATTCCTGTTCTCACTTTTTACGTAGAGACACTCATACCTAATCGAACAAATATTCTAAATCCGAAGATTTGTGAGGATAGATAGCATTTGAACTTTAGGTACGTAGGTACTAATATAGTTTATACATCAGAATAGCACATAGGCTATAAAAGTACCTAGTATGTAAACATTACATCAATATGTTCATTAAGATTGATAATTATATTCATTTTGGAAGGTCCACGTAGATTAACAAAAAAAAGCTTTTACGTACTATCAGAATAATATCGTATATGTTTTTTTTTATTGAATTTATGGCATAATTTTAAAATATTTTGGTACGTACCTAATTCGGTCCCTAATTTTATTCACCTAAAGGCAATTAGGGGGTGAATGAGGCTCTTGCAAGATGTGGACCTGAAAGGTAAAGAAAACTTTAAATTTATACATTTTAAAAATATATTACCATAGAAATGTATAGTTCGGCAGAAGTAACACTAAGCTTGTCTAGGCCGATTTTCCTGACAAATTCTGGAAGTATCTAGTATTTATTGTACACTTCAACTGCACAAAGGCATACAAATTTTGCACATATTTAATGTATTCACACGTTAAATGCGGAGCTATAAAAATGATCACAGCTCACTTTGCCGCCATTTTTACGATTCCTACAAAACTTTACCTCATCCTTTTTTTCTTCTTTTCCGTTATTATTTGGTAGGGATTATGGCTCGCACATTCTGTGCATACACCAGTTTGTTAAGTTTATTTTCTTTCTAGTTTTCTTCTTTGAATCACAAAGTCTCGTTCTTATCCAGTTATCACGTATTTTAATAATATTTTTGTTTTACATACGCGTTCAGGTGCTGTAAAAATAGCGACATGTTAGTTTGCCGCCATTTTTACAACTTAAACTGGCTAAGCAATTGTATTTGACAAAGGTAACAATAATACGGTCTCTAACCTTAAAGAGCCTACAAGCATAGGTAACAAGCATGAACAGCCTCTGTTAGGAGAGCTTTGTGTTTGTAATATTTTTGTTTTATGTACGCGTTCAGGTGCTGTAAAAATAGCGACATGTTAGTTTGCCGCCATTTTTACAACTTAAACTGGCTAAGCAATTGTATTTGACAAAGGTAACAATAATACGGTCTCTAACCTTAAAGAGCCTACAAGCATAGGTAACAAGCATGAACAGCCTCTGTTAGGAGAGCTTTGTGTTTCCAAGATTGTCTCATATATTAATGGATATGAAACTCTGTAATTGACATATGAATCTAATGTCATAATAATTCCATGTCACATTGCAGTTAATCTTTTGAGTTTCTAATTAATAAATAAATAAACTTATCTCAATGTCTGTAGTAACCTCTTTCATCTTTACAGGTCTGGTTCCAAAACCGTCGTGCTAAGTGGAGAAAGCAAGAGAAAGTGGGACCTCAGGCGCATCCATACAACCCTTACCTTGGTGCTGCGGGGGGAGCTCCCCCTCCATCTGTAGTCGCCTCGATGCCGAATCCATTTTCGCAGTTGGGTTTCGGATTTAGAAAACCGTTTGATCCTAATTCTTTGGCGTCGTTTAGGTGAGTTGAATTTAATAATTCTGCCTTTTTATTGATACCTACTAGCCGTGTGACGAAGGGAAGTTTTTTAGGGTTGAATAATAGAAACTTTACAAATACCTGAAAGATTTACGGGATGGCGTTGTAAACAAAAATCGAGCTCGTACTTAAAAAAATACTTATTAACGAATAATAATAAATTCGATCTTTAACGAAAATATTAAATGTAGAAAAGATAAGAAAGCGAAATTATGTACATGATTTGATCAAAATCGTTAGAGCCGTTTCGGAGATGGTTCGTTTATGTAAGTTTAAGCCCTTATACAAGAATTGCTCCTGTAAATATATTATTACATTGTTGAAGACAGTCTTACGAGTTTAACTCGACTAAGCTTTAGTTTAACTTTATCTTCTATACTATTACTAGTACTTACTATGCATCCACTTATAAAATGTCGATCGCTCATTACTTTCACTATATATAGGTACTCTGCAGCTTCAATCATTGACGTAGAGAACAGGACTGCGCCATAACCTCACAAAATTAACCACTCTCTAGAAAAGGGACAGCCCTACTTTGTCCTGTCAAAGAGACAGGGCCGCACGAGTTTTTCTCTTATTCGCTCTTTGCAGTCAATATTTAATTTTTATTTGAAAGGGATGGCGTGGTCCTGGTCTATACGTCAATGGTAAGTACCTACATACGTTGAATGAGGAGTGAAACACATCTCTTACTTGACCAGTTAATTAATATCTAATACACAAAGATACATCACCAGAAACCTAGTTAATATTTTTTTTATTGATAAAAGTATTCATAGCTCATTCTTTGTCCACAGGTACGCTGGAGGACCTGGAGTCCTGGGCGCACAATACCTTGGAGCTCCTCTACCGCGACCACCCCTATTTAGCGCCCCACTTTACACCTCCAGTCCTCCCTTCCATACCTTACTCGCAGGCTTAGCTGCCCCTCCCCGGCAGTCACCTGACCCACCACCTGTATCGCCCCCTATATCACCTGGAAGCGAATCCCCTCCCACACAACCTTCTGCTCCAGAAATAGAAAGAAGAAGTTCCAGTATTGCTGCCCTTAGAATGGCGGCAAGAGAACATGAATTAAGATTGGAGATACTGAGACAACGACATCATACCGACCTCATTAGTTGAGGTGGTATACTACGCTTTGGAGATCGAATCTTGTTAGTGTTCTATAAGGAGGCGGTTAGCAAGTGAAAACCTACATGGACTTAGGACGATCGAATTTCAAAAATGGAACTGTGTTCAGAGACAATAGAATGTTCGGGTTCAGCCATGTTGACTTAATTTTTTATACTTTGCTTTTGTATTTTTTTCTAAACTTAATTGATATAATTTTATGTTGCAAATAAAATTATAGAAATGTCTAAAATTGTATATCTTTAATAGTTTGATGTTTTCACCAATAAATAGATAAAAATAGGGAAATGTATTTTGGCAATAAAGCTGTTTATAAGAACTATTTTAGTAAATATTAGTGCATTATGTTAAAATGTTGTATAGGATTCCTGTAGTTTAACTTGATCCGTCCATTATAGGCCTTATTGTTATTTATTATAGACGATAATTAATATTAAGTTTTCATTGAAGTGATCATTGTATGGTCTATGGAAGTCTCTATTCCTTCATTGTGCCTTTAAAAAGTATTACAGTTTATATTAAAATGCAAAGTACGGACAATAAGACAAGTTACTATACCAGTATTTATTCGAAATGTAAATACCTATTCATTTTTCAAAACTGTTTATGTAGATAATAATATGATATTACAAATCACCAGTGTATATAAATTATAATTATTAATTCAATTGCATAATTTTATATTAAAATTTTCCAAAATTCGCTCAGTTTCTGAAATATACGGCCGGTTTCTGAAAAACTTATCAAAAGTATTGTTTATGTAATTTTTTTTAAATTATGTTTAGTGAGATCAAATTTTTGAAACGATGATTAGACAAAAAATATGATTATTGTTTTTAAAAAATATGATGAATATCTTCGTTCATCTTAGTAGCTTTTTGTTAAACGGTGTGGAAACTAAGTCCTCTTATTTTTGAGTTATGACCACCTAATCTATCCGTACCGACATCTAACTTCAAGCCAGTGTCAAGTATTTACTGTTAACATCAAGTATTTATTGTCCACTTCAACTATATAATTAGATTTCCTGTATTTTCACATGTTAAATGCCGTTTGCCGCCATTTTCACAACTTCTGCCTACTGTTATTTGACAGCTGACCTAAATTTGACAAGTCTTTCAGAAATCGGCCGTACGTAGGTATTATTTCAAAAAGCTTCCTAAATTAATTTTAATTCTTTGTACAAATGGAATCATGTTGATTGTGTGGTGATTGTATCAGATTTTCATGTGGTGTTGGTGGCCATTAATCAATGTATTGTCGAAAAATGCGGAAATTATATCCTGCACTGGAATTGTTTCCAGTTTGCGTATAGGTACTATGTTTAAAGCCATCTCCTTCACTACGGTAGCCTCCAGTGGGAACTCTCGCGGGAGAATTTAAAAACAATTATCGGACACGCAAAATACGGGTAGCCGTATTTTGTGTGTCCGTTAATTGTATGTGTAGTGTAGATTCACAACCAACATTTATGGGTCTTTCAAAGCTATTTCCCGTGTAATAATCGAATCTGGTTTAAGTGACATAGCTCTTAGGTAGGTAAATTCTTTGATTATTTGCGTGTTTCCTTTCGTTTGTCTAAATTACAAAAGAAACTCCGAAATTTTAGCTTTCTAGTTCGAAGATTTTGATTGAGCATGTGAATAGTAGGTATAGCATAGATTTCTATAACTAATACTTATACTCGTATATTCTATAACACATCACTGTAACCCGTATTATACCGTAGTAGTGTTTACCTACTGACCCACATGTCATATCGCTACTTTGTTGCAATTATGGGAAAAAAACATCGCATAAAGTAAACCGTCACCTAGCAGACAAAACATGACTGTAAAACATTAATGTAATTAAAAAAAATACCTACTAAAGAAAAATGCAGGCTGGAAACTACAGTGCGGGTATAATTTTACATTCTTGTATTTTTTTTCTCGAAAAAGTATGTTAAATTAAGTTGCACCAAAGAGGATTGTAAACCGCAATGGTCTGGCATTGAGGCATAACTATTACACATAGAGGTGGAGCTACCTTTATGGAGTCAAACTAATATATACTTTATGTCAAAATATTTGATCTTTGAAGGTCTACCTGTCTCTTTCTACTAAGTCTAAAAGAGAGATAGATATATTACTGAGATTCATTTTCTAGGTTCTCTATAAATAAAGTTAACACTATGAATGTTGTAGTATAATGTTTATTAGACATTGATGTTCTATATATCTCTCTCAGTCATCTATTTATTTCTCAGTACGACTTCTAGACTTGTGTACAGACGAAACCTTTCACAGTAAATCAAGATAATATATTTTGACTTCAAGTGTAAGTATTCATAACGTGGTTCTCTGTAAAATGAAACTTATCTCGCAGTGTTCATAGGTACCTACTATAATACCTCAATGCGGTCAGTAAGGTTGTTGAGAAAATATTAATAGCTGCACAAACCACAGCATCTACGCTTCTACTGTTTGTTAATACAATCATTATGGATTATCTTGTATAAAATAAACAAAATACTGAAAGTTTATACGTTTTCTTCTTTTATAAATCCCTTTTAAAATTGCTTTTACAATAATAGTCGACCTAATCACGTTTCTAAGTTCATAACTAAGACGTAGCCTATTCTCTGGAAGAGGATACTGGTGGAGGATGGCATTAGAGGATCTATTCAGACTACAAAAACACACCCCTGCGTGAGGGGACGAGATGACACGGTGAGAGCGCGTTGAGTCGTCGGTGTTGCACTTAATCTCTGCTTTAGGAAATCGTCAATTGTTTTGGGTTAGTGTACCTAGTACACACAACGCCCGAATTTATGACGTGACTCCTCTAAAGTTGGGTTTTATTACGGTGGAGTAACTACCGGGTGGAGCTAGACCCACTTAGCCCTGGATCCAATAGTGCTAGGTATCTACATTTCCTGCGCAGTTAGCCAGTTTGGTTTTTTTTGACATTGGCAGTTTTGAAATCTATCGCGGTCAGAAGCAAAAAAATATTTTTTATTTCGTAAATTTTTAGAACATTTTTCAATTTAAGGTGTACGATTTTGGGGAGTCATGTCCCTGTGACCCTCCCCTTCGGACCGTACCTGAATCACTTAAGGATGAAAAACTTTTTTAACTTAGTCTTGCATGTTCTTCATAGGTAGATATTTCGTCATCAAAGAAACCTAACGGGCAAAGGAAGTTGGCGGCATTGATTGACCTGTTTTTTTTTGTCTCGCTAACCTACAAAAGTATTATTGTCACCCAAATCTTTGACAAAGATCTGAATGTCACTCCACTGGGCTCCTCATTAGGACATTAGCACGTAAGTCTCATTTGCCCACTAGTTTCAATTGATAGTGCCTTTAAACCGAAACACAATGATGTGTTATCATCACTATTTCACGGAAGAATATCTGACACTGATATAAAGTAGCAGCTAACACTTAGGTAGGTATGCATCTTAATCGAACAAAATCACAAAATTTAATAGAAATGTATGTAACGTTTAATATAGGCACTATCCAATTTTTATAATACAAGTCTTGCACAATCGATGATAATTTTCTTAACGACTTTCAATCGAAATAATGTGAGTAACTAGTTAGGTATCGATGGATAATCACGCGTATTCAAGTAGCGCACCAACTCCATTCAGAACACATACATACAATCACACAACTCATAACATTCAATAAACTAAACCAGAATCCGTTAAGAGAAATAATGTGAGCCTTTCAACATTCTCTTTCATCAATCAATACCTTATTACATGTCAAAAGTTGAAAAATATGGCAGCTAACCGTTGGCGGGTCGGGTCATCCATCATGGCGGACTTAACAATGGCGGGAACATTAATTACATAATCGAATTTAATTAAAATGTAATTCAATAACGTGCAATTACAACGGATATCTTCAGCTATCGCTGTTGGTCGTGCGTGGGACGAATCCGATTGGTTTGTGATTAACCATTAATCTAAAATTCAATTATCTCATGATTTACCATCGTTTGATTGAAAGAAAGCCGTGACTCACGTTTATTAGTTTTTAATTTCGTTGAAAAACTTTATGGCTACTTTCTGTTTTGGTGTAATCAGTGAAATCGGCTGTGCCTAATCATAAACTAATAGATTATTATTGATTATTCTTTTATAAATATTGGAATTCTAATGAATATTTTAAATAGTAGACACCTACATATTTGACAGTTATATGTAATGCCTACATATGTTAATTCTGCATTTTTTAGGTTTAAATAGCCCAAAAAAAGGTACCTACCCGTATAAGGATACTTAAGGAACGTTACCACTCAAACGATCACGTTGTAAATCAAATTGATTCACAATTATTCATTATAAAGTTTACTTGAACGACGTCAACAGAAAGCAATATTACATAGCCGTTACTTAAAGTGGTATTATATGTAACCAACACAATGGAATAACAAGTACCTACATTACATATATAGGTACATTATCACGGACAAAAAGTCCGCCCAAACTCATGACAATAATTTGTGGATCACACAAAGTGGTGTCTAGAGTGGAAATCGAACCTATAACCTCTTACAGCAATCACATGCACCCCACTGCGCCACCATGAAAAAAATATGTATTTTAAATCTTCTATTAAAACTTGAACCTGTGTCTGCGGCTGTAGCTTAATGGCTAAGGCATCGATCTCGCAATGGTGAGGTCACGGATTCGAATCCTACCCATTATACTACCGACGTGAACCCACTCCTAACATTAAGCTTAGATGGAGGGGTTAACAGGATTGCACATTGCTAGTCATCTCTAAATAAATAACTTAGTTTAGTCAGTACACGAAAGATTTTTTTCTAATATATTTACTAAATAGGTACCTTACTAGTCTTTATTGAAAGGCATAAAATGTACCCGCTGCTCAGCTCAGTTCAATGTTTAATGTATAATAATAATATCATGGGACAACTCACAGAACGCTATCTGATGCCAAACTAGGCAGAGCCTGTACCTACTATGGTAACGAGACAACTGATAAATATACTTATATATTTCTGAATACATTCACAACAACAAACCATCGTCCTCATCACACAAAGTTTAAACTTTGTGTGATGAGGACGAGTTTAAGCTCATAGTTTCGGTTTAACAGTCACGGTCACTAACCACTAGACCAACAGGCCAGTCAAATGTGTATGTGTATGTATATATACTTACCAAAATTTAAAAATATTGGTTTTTTTACAGCGAAACTGTATTAAGGCAGACACATACCTAGTTATTTTCGAATTCGTTACTGAACTTACTACAATCCTACTCACTTCCTCTACACCATTGGTTCTCAACCAGTGGTCCGCGGACCATCAGTGATCCGCAGGAATCAGAAAATGGCTAATGATTTCAAATTTCGCGTGCACAAGCTCAAAAATCCCATTAATTCAAAATGTTTTATTGTTTTAATTATTAAAAAAAAAGTCTATTTTCTATTAAAATAATGTAGCTAGGAAGGTATTTTGAGTTATTGGTTAAAGTTTATTTTCGGATTAATTTAGTATAGATAACTCTTTAAATAATAAAGGTACATGGTGGTCCTTGCGAACAACAAAGAACTAAAAGTGGTTCCTGTGATCAGCAAAGAACTAAAAGTGGTCGCTGTTCAAGAAAAGGTTGGAAATCACTGCTCTAAACCATAATTCATCAAAATCGTTTCAGGTCTTTAGGCACACATATATTAGAGTTACTGTTTATTTTATTATAGTGGTATATATACGGAGGCATGAATTACAAACATTCAAATAACATGCAGCCACAAAAAATAAATTCCCACAAAAAATAAAACCCCCGTTTCAAAATCAGATACTTATTAATGTAAAATAAATATCAGTTGGGTTAATTTAATTGTAATCGAATTTTTATCCTCCCGAACTCATCTACACGGGAACGCCTCCCGACAGCCTCTTATTATCCGCTATATCATGACACAAGATGTAGCGATTTTAATTATCCAGCCGATCAAATATGGTAATCGATGAAAGGCGAATTTGATTTGATGTCGTTTTACAACATTAACAAGGCCGTGGTCAAATTATGTTAGATTACAAAATACGTATTCCGTGGTTTTTATTTAAGTACATTACTTATATACAAACATGCAAGATCTGAGTACATTGAATTTGGAAATATAATATTCGTTTATTTATTAATTATATAGTTATTGAAAATGTAACCGAAACGATACCATAACGAGACATTACAATTTTACACATTTTACGTCTTCAGACAGAGGTGATTTTGTAGAGTAAATTGATTTAAAAAGATCTTCAGTAGTTCTAAACAAATTTTATGTATCCTTTATTACAGTTACGTAGTCCCTTTTACATTTTCCAGAATATTACTCTCCACCAAAATAAAAATAGCATTTGAAAATGGTATTATCTATACTTTGATACTAATAGTATCAAACTGAAGAGTTTGTTTATTTGTTTGTTTGGTTGAACGCGAAACTCTCTGGACCTACTGGTTTAAACTGAAAAAATAGTTTAATTTTGGATAGCCCATTTATCGAGAAAGGCTACATAACATCACGCTGCGACCAAAAGGACCACCAATGAAAAATATTTCAAAAACGCGGGAAAACTGCGCAGACGAAATTGCGTGGGTCAGCTAGTACCTAAATACAATCAATGCTTTTACAATTATCGTACTTAAGATAAGGATAACACAAGTGTATGTATATCATACTAGTTTAATTCTAGTATTCTACTATTTTACACCTCTCAAAAAGGACATTCTATCTATTATAATCTGGTAGGTAACATAAACAGCAAAGATCTTTTAACTTAAACCATCGCACAGTTGCCAGGCTGGGTGGAACATCGCCAAATCTAATTAAGCATTCACACAAAAAGTAACAGCAAAAACATTTTTTTTGTATGTTTTATGTTCTCCTAGAATTCCTTCGAGAGTCTGAATGTTGTGACAGACCATTAGCATTTTATGTCTGAATTTTTAGAAATTGTGGTAATGGGTGTGCGTTTTAATTATTGGGTAGGAGAGCTCGAATCAATTTAAGTACAAAGTGATAAATGGAAGCTGGACATGAATGAGCAATAATGAAAGATTTGAAATCGTTTTAACCCCGTTTAAACAGCGGGGTTAGGTGAGTGTTCGTTGATGTCATTTTAGTACGCGAATGGATGCATGATTTCAAATTCGATATTTCAAACGAAATCGATATTTCAAACTTCAGTAAAATAAAAAGTTGTAATAAGTAGAAATTATTTTAAAGAAAGCGACTGCTTAACAGCAAAATTATAGAGGTACTAAACTACCTTCAATTCAGTTTTGGTTGTGTCCCTACCAAAACTGAATTGAAGGTAGTTTAGTAACACTAGTCAGTCGCTACCACAGCTAAGATGAATCCAACGACACCTCATATGAGATTCGTCAAACCGTTTGAATAGTTGAGAGTGCTTAAGAAATGGACATTCATTTATGTAGGTATACAGTCGGCTAAAAAGCTTTGATGAGTACCTACATTCTCTTAAAAATAAATAAAGGAACTTAATCGAATAGGATTACGATTTTTAACCTGTTATTTTTTTTGTTTTTTGGTAGGTATTGTACACGTATATGGGAGCAATATTCACAATAATTTATTTGAAGACCAGAAGCAAGACTCGCTAACAAAGTATCGGGGACTCGACTACGCGGGAGGCGGAATCCAAAGTAATTAAACAAACACGAAATCGGCCGGTCTCGTTAGCTCCACCACGCCTACACCTAATCAATTCTCATAATTAATCGGTACGCCCGATCACGATACAATCGATACATCCGAATATCGATTACTAACAATCGATAGAACTCATAATGCACGCTCTGTTAGTAACCAAATAAAGTAAAGTATTATTTGCGCGTGCGATTCGATTAAAATATTCGACGATCGACGTCGCGAATGTTTCTAATTCGTATCGAATCGTTAACTAAACGATGGGTGATTTTATACAATAAAATTAATTCGAAATAATAGATTTTGTACGCTTCGTTATGAGCGTGTCGAATCGATGAAATAAAAATTTATTAACGATTAATAAAAATTATACAAAAACAATATCGATAGAGTAAAATGATGATGGATACAAACAATAAATATTAAAGTTAGCTCAAACAGCATCAGTTAGGTTAACTATTGTTATTACTAATAATAATAATCGCCGGTTTGTGTCACATAGCCTTTAGATTAAAGTGTCTAACGGGCCTCTACGTGTTGGCTTCGACCCCACGCACGCCTCCTAAATGACCAGGACTCCATAGTCCCGTGATACGGAAACGACATACATAACAATAATAATATCTTGCGACAACTCACACTACGTCATTTGATCCCAAACTAAGCAGAGCTTGTAAAGGCAACCAGACAACTGATAAACATACTTATATATTTCTAAATACATACATATTATAGACACAGAATAAACCATTGTGCTCATGACACAAAGTTTTATCCTGAGTGGGGATCGAACCCACGACCTCTTGCGTAGCAGTCGGATACTCTCCCATCGCGCCACAGAGGCAGTCTTAGTCCAATACTTATCTATTAGTCTATGAATGGCCTCGATTCATCGCCTCAATATAAGAAACACTCTATGTCTGTCAATATCCTTGTTTATGTTAGAAAACACTCTACTCGTACATAGGTACACCAGTTCTAGAATTTACCCTTGAACGAACAAGATATTTGTACTAATCCTAGGTACTAACTCTGTAATACTTACTGTAATACTTTTTGGGGCATGTTGGTACACATATACACACCGTATTCAACAGGTACTAAGATGTGGCCGAAGCCACAGGCAGAGAATAATCTATCCTGCTAAAACATCATTCTAATCCATTCATATATACTAATATTATAAATGTGAAAGTAACTCTGTCTGTCTGTCTGTAACTCTTTCCGATGTAGATGAAATTTGGTATGGAGATAGTTTGAATCCCGGGGAAGGACATAGGATTTTTATCGCGATAACCGATATCCACGCGGGCGGAGCCGCGGGCGAAAGCTAGTAAGGTATAAATTATAAAGTTCCTCATTCGCGCAGAAACTACTAAACGGATTTTGATGACATTTTATTGGGTCCTTATTTACGTTCTTTTTTTTTCGTTTTCGCGGGCAGACCGCGCGCACTGGCGCATGCGCGGTGCGCTCAAAGATGTCCGGCGCGCATGCGCGTTAATGCATTTCTTAGCGCAGCTCTCTATTTGCCATTATGACAAGATTTTGACAGTTCGCACGGGCTTGCCGCGAAAACGAAAAAAAAGAAATTGAATAAGGACCCAGTAAGGAAGTCTATATAAAGAAGGGTTATAAAAATCAAACATAAACTTATCTAAATTCAAAAGTTTGTGAGGATTCAAAACGAACAAATGTTTGCTGCTCTTTCATGAAAAAACTACCTACAAAATGTATTTTGATGAAACTAGTTTATACCTATATCAGAATAGCAGATAGAAGTCAAACATAACCCGAGCGAAGCCGCGGAGAAAACCGTCATTAATAAAACAGAAGTCTATATTTCACTAAACTCTTTCACAACGTTCCCACAATTAAACGCTATCCGTTTTTTAAATCCTTCGTCTAAATCGTGATGTTAGGTTGTATAATGCGGGGGCGCAGGAGCATCGCTGATAAATCATTGTGGCGCTTCTTGATGCTCATTGGATCGAGCTTTGATTGATGAAGCACAAGAGGTTCAGTTTATCGACTGTTTAGAGCCGCAGTATGCGTAACACGGTAATGATGCGTGCCCTTGACTTGAGAGCAACTGATTTGTTATTGAGTAGCCTTTGCTTTATGCGGATTCTGTTGTATACAGTGAGTAACGTTGTAATGGTTTGGATAAAGGTCTCGGGTCACATGAGACCACGATACTGAGTGCTTATCAAATTATAAATACTCTAAAATTTCTTGGTAGTTTTTATTACTAATTTATATCTATCTATACATGAATCACTATTTCTCTTTGTCTCGAGATAACTAGAGAACAACTGTACCGATTTTATTAATATTTTTTTTAGTTTACTCTTACTCACTTAAAAAAAAAAAATAACGAAAAAAAAAACAGTACGAACAGCTATACTAGCTGTTCGTACTGTTTTTTTTTTCGTTATTTTTTTTTTTTTCAAATAAAAAAATTATGATAATTACTCAACATTATATCACTTATGCATTATATACACCGCGGAAAGCGCAATACCTATGTCCTACACTGCCGAAATTTGACAAATCCAACCAACAATAGCCCACTTTGTGTTCTGTGTGCCCGACCAACTGCATACAGAAGGGATTGATGCCTGCCTCGGATAATGCAGTCGAAATGGCCGCGTTCTGGGTCACATCAATTTAATATTTACCTAATGCTCCTTCAATGTTTACTGAAACGCTAACAAGCAGAAGAACCCATATACGGGGTGTAACAGAAAGGTGTGTTCATATTCAAGAGTTGGTATGTGCCCATGATACTGAGTGCACATACCTACCTAATTTTATCAAAACCGGAATACCCTAAAAATATTTATTATTTTTTCATTCGTTTATTATTGAATGAAAAAGTTATTAATAAATAAAAAGTATGACTTAAAAAGTTCTATGCCATAATAATCCAATCGAATTTTTTACCAGGGGAGGTATAATTCTTACGCCGCACGTCTTTCACTACTGAATTTTGACAAAAAGAATATGCTTTAACTATGTAATAATAATGCAACGGCTACGGCATCATGGTAGGTGCAATACTGATAACATACACTATCCGCTGCTAAAATTTGACGACACCTTTCTGTTACACCCTGTATATACGACAAGATTTTAACAGTTCGCAGGGGCTTGCCGCGGACATGGAAAAAAAAACGTGAATAAGGACCCTGAATTCTCGAAATCAATAAATGAATACATGTTAACTGTGAGGCGCACCTAGCTGAAAGGTGTGAACGAATATACGTTTGCCCTTAAAATTTGCTAATCGTGTCTATCATACATATGCCACATATCACGACCTAGTAAGAAAAATTACCTAACATTTTATAATTTGTTTTCCTAATGTCGGGTTATGTAAAAGTGAGTATTAATATTTTGATAGTTAACAGTTACAGATATAATTTTCATCCACTGACATAAAGCAAAGTCCCACCGCCAGCGATGAGCGAGGAGCGAGTAGCGATTTTATCGCTCAAGAACGTACAATAGATATATTGTAGATCCTGTCCGTGTAAACGAATCAATGCAGTATAAAGCGAGTACTCGCCTGTAGTGGGAACGGCCAGCGATCACCTATTAATATATGTATCTCTTTTGTTTACACAGAATCTATATAAGTATATACATTTCTTGAGTGATAAAATTGCTTCTTGCTTTCTCGCCGTTGGTGGGACAGGTGCCTAAACACGAAACCATTGAATAAGCTCATAATTTATTTTATCCATATTTGCGATCCACCTTTTCTGCGTTTATTTAGTCAAAATAAAGCGTTTCCTTAGTATCAGTAAGTCTATAAAAATTGGAATTACAGTTACTTGTAGATAGGAAAGTGAGTAGAAATGAGTGAACCTGGCAAAATTAAACCAAATTTGGCATATTTATACTTAGATTGACAGATGAACAGCTCAATTCGTGATGTCGAACTAGAAATCTAGACTATGTAGGTATGTAGGTGTTAATATAATCAATATAGCGTGTATAGTCAATATAGTGTTTTGAAATGGCACAGGCTACAGCCTTGTAAATGACAGTGACATCAACATTAGAAGAGAAGTCGTGAAAATGGTTTGTTATTATTTTCTTTGCCTCGCGTTAAACGAGAGAAATACAAAATCGAGTAGACCGAGACTTTGTGCAATTCGTCCTCTTCTTCTTCTTCTTCTTCTTTGTAGTTATGGCCATCTAGCTTTTATTAGCTATTTCCTGCCAGTTTCAAGTATTTATTGTACACGTTAACTGCACAAGTAAACTTTGCAATTATAGTGTGCAATAAATACTTGACACTGGCAGGTATTATTCTATGTGTACATGCCCCACAAATTAAATAAGTACAAAGTATTTTATCATTAGATACTACTGCTTTTTTGTTTTTATTTAACATAGCTTAATCTTTCATATAACACGGGTCATATATCCAAATATTAATACGGCAACATCACTAAATTAAAATAATAAATTGGTAACAATTACTCATGCCAGAGACAACGAGTTAAAACAAAACTACCATAGACAAACAGTAACAAATGAGGTCGGTTAAAATTGAATGGGCCTGTTTTTAATGCGATATTTTTGTTATAATATCCAATTATGGGGTTTTAAATTATTCTGGACTTTTTCATCGGTTCGAAGTCTCTAACAACTAATTAATGATTTCCTCACAGTCGGGGTTCGTTGGCGATTAGGCCGCCATGTCGTTAACTTTAGTTTTGGAAGAACTCTATGCTATGGATTAATGTTTAAATAAAATTAGCCTTTTTTTAAGGCTTCAAACTTGAAAGTTTAATGAAGCGATTTTTCGTTTTGTAGACAAATTATTTTTGACATATCTCGTCAAATTATTCTTCATTTAATTTATATAATAAAATAAAGGTACTTTCGCATCATTTAAGAAAATGTTATTCACTCAAGGTCAATTGTTTTTCTATTAGCATTTTAATGCCACTTAATTGGACTACAAATACAATACTATAAGTTTGAAATTAGTAGGTAGATTTAGTATATTCAGAAGTCTATGCATGAACTTAATCGTGCATTGAATGTGAAAATTTAATAAATATGTGGTAGCCATACCAAGGATAAACTTAAGAAAATTTTAATATTATGGAAAAAACCTGGTTTCAAGGACAGCTAGCTCAATAATACAACTTATCACACTAATAAAAAGTCAATGTCCACTTACAAACACTATAGGTTACTTAAGAATTACTTAGCACTATGCAAGACTCCATTTACAGCCAATAATTCAATGCTGGCATTAGTAACATTTGTATTTTACTACCATATTTATGGTTTTCGAACGTTTAAAATAAATTTACATGTACATGCAATTTTAATCGTAAAACATCGGCAATTATGTCTAAATAGAAGATTTCCCTTAGTTATTGTGTTATTAGTTAACCTTTTGAGAATGCAAATGAAGACATATTTTATGTATTTTCATAATGTATGAACTTTATTTTTATGTGTTGATTTGGACTTTAGATTTGGACAAAGAGAGATTTTTTAACTGTAGATATCTTCGTGTAGATATGCATAGAAATGAGCGCTCCATATCTGTATTTTGTTATTCAAATACAACAGATAATAGTCTAATGTGTAAAGCTAAAAAAAAGCAGAAAATACATAGGTAATTATTGTGCCTCCCATGGTGTAAAATTAGAATATATTATTTACCTATTATAATAATAATAATATCTTGGGACAACTCACACAACGCTATCTGCTCCCAAACTAAGTAGAGCTTGTACTATGGAAACCAGAAAACTGATAAACATACCTACTTATATATTTCTAAATACATACATATTATAAATAAATAACACCCAGACACAGAATAAACCATCGTGCTTATCACACAAAGTTTTATCATGGGTGGGGATCGAACCCACGACCTCTTGCGTAGCAGTCGGATACCTTGTTTATTGCCCGATGTTTTGGCCGTATTGCAACGGCCGTGGTCGCGATTACGACCCGTAATATATATATTTTCATAATGTGTACAAATCGTAAAAAGTTTATTAACATTATATACCTAGATATTTTCATTGATAACTTCTTAATTCATAAATAACTAATGTAATTTCAAGATTTAGATAGAATTAGATACAAGCACTTTGTCTCCTGTAAACATAATGACCAAAGAATTTGTTTATTAACATTTTTCTGACAACATGTGTTATACCTAGAACCTACTCTAATATAAATGCCTACGATCGTTGACTATCTTTAATATCACAGACAGTACGTACCTATTAGTTTGTTTTTTATTTTTATTTACCAACCGTTACTGGTAAATCCTAGTATGTACTCTACATAGTATAAAACAAAGTCGCTTTCTCTGTCCCTATATCCATATGTATGCTTAAATCTTTAAAACTACGCAACGGATTTTGATGCGGTTTTTTTTAATAGATAGAGTAATTGAAGAGGAAGGTTTATATGTATAATAACATCCATTAAATAGTGGAGAAATAAGGAGCGGAGCAGCAATTAGAAATGTTGCAAAAACGGGGAAAATTTACGCAGACGAAGTTGCGCGGGTTAGCTAGTCTTATATAAATGCCTACGATCTTTGACTATCTTTAATATCACAGACAGTACATACCCATTAGTTTGATTTTTATTTTTATTTGCCAACCGTTACTGGTAAAACCTAGTATGTACTAAATTCTAATGGTAAAAGCCCGAAAAAAGTAAATAGATGGCAAATAGTAAATACTAACATATACCGGTAAAATCCAACACAATATATAACCTAACTTAATATAAAAACCAATAGACAGGTACATATATTGCCTTTTACAATAACAACAAATATGTATAATTAATATCAAGTGACTGTGAATAACAACCTTTTTGCATATTTCTAATTAAAATTATGCTACTAATTACAACATGGCGACAAAATGATCTATCATAGTAATAAACTGCTATAACAGTCACTTGTACACATATCAGAGCTGTTTTTCTTTCTCTGAAGTAGAACAATTCATTGTTCGTCGAGGGATAAATTGTTCTATTATACCTTTTAATTACATAGTATATATCGCTAAGTAAGTCGCTTCCCGCTGTCTGTACCTATGCTTAGATCTTTGAAACAATGCAACGAATATTGCTGTAGTTTTCACTATCATTTAGAGATAATTTCTTCTGTATAGTATAAATGTATTGTACATTAATAATAAGTGTACCCATAGATAGTGGAGAAAACTGAACAAATACCTTGGGCGCGCCTGGCTTTGCCCGCGTTTATTATTTTACCCCTTAAAGGTTGATTTTCGCTTTCAACTAAGTCGCTGAGACCGTGTTTCTTTATTTTAAATCAAAAAGGCGAGTACGAATTTTCATAGATCTTTTTTCAAAATCGGCGGAGTTTCATACAAAATTTGGGCACCAGTTTCATTTTAGAAAACTCATTATTAGTGGATGCTCTTTCTCTGCGAAGTTGAATTTATGCGTAATCTTATATACTGACTGATCGTCAGAAGATGAGATCCACATAAAATAATTATCATATCAACGTTATCCATTTCTTATAAAACCTAACGTCTTAAAACCACATCAAGTTAGAACATAAAGTCGCACATACATAAATTTCTCTAAGCTATAAAAGACCTTATGTCTTAATCACCCATCACCGTAATGTCACTTGGTTCACATTTACCTTTAATGAATTATCACATCAACGGCATATGAATGACATAGAACAAAAACGTGAGACAAGATAGATTTATGACTAAATAACGGACTAGGAAATTATCTTATGGAATGTAGAAACGAGTCAGAAATTATGATAGCTTTTATAGTAATGTATCTGCACATCGTTCATTCAATTCCGGTCCATAGAGTTATTATATAGAACAAGGGAGACAGCTAGCTAGTTTTCTCCTGACTAGAAGAAGAAAGAAAACCGCAATACCTTACCTATCTCTTTTTACTTACGCATGTGCAATAAGTGCAGAAAATAACAGCTTGTTTAGCAGCTTTTTTCTATGCTTATAGCGTATGCGCCAAGATAGTGTTAGATAGGGTACTGCGGTTTCCTCTCTCTTTCTATTCGTAAGACATTTTCACTAACGCCGGTTCCACACATGTGGATCTAGAAAATAGCATTGGCGCCAACGTAGCATTGGCGTTGGCGTTGGCGTTGGCCAAAATAGCATTGGCGTGTCGGGCCTGGGACCGACGTTGGGGTCCCAGGCCCAACGCCACTCATCCAACGTGTGTATCTAGAATAATGGCCAACGTGTGGAGCCGGTGTTACACGCTGTCATACTTAGATCTCCCCTCTCTATGTTCCAACAACACAACAACAATAGTTAAAAGGATAACTTTCAAGAATGATGTGTAAAATGAATAAAACAATGTATCTATACTAATATTACAAATTTGAAACGTTTGTTTGGTTGTACGCGATAATCTCAAAAACTACTTGCTCGAATTGAAAAATTATTTTACTGTTCGATAGTCCATTTATGGAGGAAGGCTATATAACAACACGCTACGTCCAATAGGCGCGGAGCAGCAGTGAAAAATGTTGCAAAAACGGGCAAAAATGGACGCAGGTCAGCTATACTCGTACGTCCCCGAAATTTCATGTGTCTATGGTCAGCGGTTTAGGCTGTGCGTTGTTCCATTAGTCAGTCAAAAAAAATATTAAAAGTGGTCAACTTTTTTTTTTTATTTATAACAAACTAAAATTAATAAATACTCTCTCGGACTATAATAGCTGTAGATTATATGAGATATATAATCTCCTAAAATCTACATATATTATAGTCCGAGAGAGTATTTATTAATTTTAGTTTACTAATATTTAAGAAGCTCACTCTATCTCTATATATTGTAAACGATGATAAATCAAATACAATAATTGCATTTTTGAAAGATTGAAAAATTTACATCCAGACTCAGAAATCGAACCCAAGACTTCCGTAGCCAAACCGGGGCCAGAAGCGAACCACCTATCTGGACTATGTTACTAGATATCAAATTCTTCCATCAAAAATGCGATTATTGTATTTGTAAAGTCTTTGGCAAGAAATGCCTATAAAAATTACTTCGATGATAAATCAATTGAAATCAAATTACCATTTATTGGGCAAGTGCCCAATAACTTTCAGCTAAGTTGTAAAAACAGGAACAAAGAACATATCAATTAGAATAAGAATTTATTTAAATATTAACATTTATATACAATAAAATTTTACGGTTGTCATTTCTATTTTATAGCCAAACATAGTTTACAAGAATATTAAACAAGTAAGTACTTGAATAAAAACGTAAGTGCTTTAATCTTTATTATTGTGTTTTACACTGAAATAATGTACCTAACTTAATGCAGAGGAGATCGCCACAGACAGTTTGTGCGAGGGTAGGTAAGTGTCATTTTTACAATGATAAAACCATAATAATACACTACTGAAACACCTTATAACTATAAAAATACAAGGATATAAGTTCAAAAAGAGAGGGGGTAGCGAGGAGAAGCTAAAAAAACATATACAAGCGGCGGTAGCCTAATGGCTAAGGCATCGGTCTCGCTATCGTGAGGTCGTGGGTTCGGACACGGTTCTTAACTGGAGGGGTTAACAGGATTGCTAGTAATGTTGGACCACAATCCCACATTGCTAGTTATCTTTAAAAAAAAACATATACACAGTTTGAGCATGCTACTTGCTGGCCTGAAGTTAGGATGTGGTATTATTGTTCTATTTATATACTTTCTCTACCTGTTGCTTTGCGCGGGCGTATCGTTGATCCGTTCAACCCCTGTTTAATCCTCTTTGGGGCTAAATAAAAAAATAACGTAGTGCGTCATAAAAAGCGGCGATTTTTTTAAATTTCAGGTTTCTATCGTAGGCTTTGTAATGTTGAATCAGTCAGTGAGTGAAGACATATATAAAACATTTATACATGTATAAAATAGGACATTGTTTACTGCATATACCTCTACAACGTTATTTTCAAGATACTCTAACAAGATTTTTAATTTAATGAAATCATATAAAAAAAATGGAAATATTGATTGATTATTTACATATTTAAAAGCCATTATAGTTGTCTTATGTGTTTTCAGCATCATATTCACTGCGTCGTGTAGTATGCAATCCATAGTTATTATTAAAAATAATTGATGGTTACATTGTGGTTGATGGTTACAAATGTGACCATCAATTACACTGGTAAAATGGTAAATCGCTAACTAATGATTCATTAATTAATTAACTGTTAATTTTAAGTAAGTTTGAAAACTACCCCATCAGAATGTGTTACCGATTATGCCCAAACTACTTTCAGGTTTGCACTACACGAAGAATAACGTTGTTTACAAGATAGGAATATATTTTTGTTATTTTAGAATTCCTGTAACTATTATATGTATCGTAAAACAGCAAAAACTTTCCTCTCACACCGGAAACCAAACAACTTCTATAAATGTACAAATGATAAATTAAAATCCAACATTACCAGGAAAGTCATCAGACAGTGCAAAGTACAAAAACTACGTTAAGCACACCTATCATTAGCCTGATATTATTATGTGCAGATGATGAAGATGTCACACGAGCTATTAACCAGGGTGACTAAACTTTGATGTGTTACTGAGACAAAAAAAAGATAGTCCCAAAGTCTTGTCACCCCAATAGATGAACTAGAGGAATAGGATATAAATAAAATAGCTAGATTATAATACTTAACTAAGACAATAGAAGGTAATCTAAAAGTCCCAAATTATGTTTTATACTACAATGATGTTTTATACTAAAATATCACTTCATATTAAAATATTGGCGGAAAATCCATTTAGATAATTAGCTTTTGTCTTCGCCTATACCAGTAACAGCATCAGTTTTATCCGATAATACAGTAGATCAATATTTTCAAATGCAAGTAAAAGCTAGTTTCCAACTAGTCAAAACAACAACTATTTAAGAAATGACAAAACGCTTTTTTTATAGAGGTTTCATACAAATACCAACATATGACATCACTATTTTTTTAGTCAAATAACTTCTCTTTATAATATGATCACTGATAACAAACTCTATTTGACACAAATTTTGTTGGTAGTTTAAATGCTGGTTTTAATTACTAATTACTTTTTTGGATTTTTTTGTTTACCTAGTAAACTACCCTACATCATTACTGTCAATAATTCTCAATAATGATGTGAAACAATGTCGACTGACAATGTCCGTTTTAGGTGAATAGTAGCAATAAATATCCTTTTTAGCACGACCGAACGTTAAACAATAGTATAAATATGTCAATATTTCGCCGTTTTACAAAAAACAAATCGGTTAGTTGCTACATGAACAAATAATAAATCAAATGTATTACAAGTAATAATATTAAGAAACACAAGATCCAGCAACAAGACATAGTTTATTTGTATAACATCAATGTGTCTAAACACCATCCATTGCTTGTGCGTTTGATAGTTTACAGTCGTAAGTCCTCGCCCACGTCACACAGAAAGGATTTGAATAAATTTCATATAAGATAACCCTCTGTCGATCATCAAAATTGAATATATTTTAACCTCTGACCCGAGCCTCATATCAAACTTATAAAGTTCCATTTGATTTTATTACCTTCTCGTTTAAAAAAACACTGTTTTATTGCATTCACAAACATAAAGAAAGTTGCTTTTATTGCGTCTCTATAGGGCAGACAATAAAAAAATATATGAGAAAGTTGAAATTTTCGTTATAATTAACATTTTCATATTTTACATGCATTTTACGTAATTATAGCAGAATAGAAAATAAACTGTTTATTGAATTTGTTTTATTGCATTTTATTTTACGTAATGCTAATCATCCTTGGTATATTATATTTTATTTTACTTGGTATACAAGTAAAATATTTTTTTTGGATTGGAACGACTATTAATTTCAAAATAATGTTTATATAAGTGTGTATTGTCATGTATGTACGAGTACATATTTCAAAACTCGGCTTATTGGGTTAAGTTAGATAATTGATAAGTTAGATCGGATTAGGCGTAGATTAGTAGCGATTATGAGTAATGAGATATAAAATATACATTTTTAAATAATAATTATTTAAATATGTATATTATAGAGAAAAGATTTGACTCTGTGACAGTATCCCTATGATTTCCATTTCTATCGCTAGAATCTCTATTCCGCAAGTTCGAGCCGTGCCTTGGGAAATTTGCCCTTGCTTCGTACCTTCATTCAAATATGTATAAAGTGATACCAAAAATTATTTTTGGCCAAAAATAAATATTTAATTAGTTTTAGTTGCAGCAGTTACATAATATTATGGTTTTATCAGGGTCAACCATATAATGCACTCACCCTACCTGCTAAAAAAACCAAAACTATCTAGAACCTCATTACCTACTGTCAAGTAATCAATGAAAATTACATCAATATTAAAATGAAAGAAACATTTTTATTACAATCTCACGAGATAATGACAGAATAAAAACCAATCTACATTTTCATTTACATAGCACCAACACACGATTCAACTATTAGAGCTCATGAAACGATCACAAAAATTCAATTACCAAATATTTTTGGTACACATACATTTTTTTAAATTAAAAAAGAAAGGTAATCAGCGCTGGTATTAAATAATACATGAAAAAAAAGCTTGATTAGGGCCGATGTCACGCCGATAAAACCCGTAAAGCCGAAAATTGAAAAGGTTACTTCATTAAAAATGCTATATTTTACCATTTTTAAGCAGGCAGGTGAACCCTATGGCAGCCGGGAGGGTGACCATAAAGTTGGGCGTGAAGAATTTATGTTTGTATTTACTCTTTAGCTTAATATTTATGCTCTGTTACATTTATTTGTTAAAGGTGTTTATGTCTTAAATATATATACGACTTAAATGTTTATAATTATCTTACTTACTCACAGACATTTGTTTTAAAAAAAACCTAACAAATTATGTTATAGAAAAATCTGGTAGGTACCTATTTAATTATAATACACAGTAGGTATAGTTTTATCTAAGAATTGATAAATATATCATTAATTTGCGGTTTATGTTCTATGACTACTTACTTACCAAGTATTATATACACCGAGTATCATCACAAACTATACCTACAAAAAATTACCAGCCTGCACACACTGATTGTGCCAGAAGCAGATATACATTTACAGGACAAAGCCATAGCCTAGTCATAAAGCCTACACACCCTATTCCCCGGCGTCGACTCCGGCGCACCCTGCAGCGTGGATCTAATGAAATAAACTGAAAATCAACACGCGTACCCGCGCCGCGCCCGCTTTGAAACGCCGCACGCTCCCCACGGCCCACTCACGATATAATTAACACCGGAATTTATTATAATACTGTCCCGAAATTATCTTACGATGCGTGGACACGCTATTGTTATTTTTTAATCAATAATATTGGCAGTTTGTTTTTGCAGAATTGAGATTCGAATATTAATTATCTGTTATTTGAGCCGGCGGCGCTTATTTTGTGCACGGTTGTAATTTATTCGTAAATATTTGGTAAAGTTAATTAAAGGCTTTCGCTCATGGAAAGAAGTAGTTTTTGGCAAAATTACTTAACTAAAATAATTACTAACCGTTGCTCGTTTAAAACTAGGTGTGGTCTAGGAATGTTAACGCTACTGTTATAAAAAAGGTAAATCTTATTTTAATTAGTGAGTCAATAAACTTTTAAAAGAGGTTAATAATGTTAATTTTTTTTTACATAGGTACTTTATACACAGTTTATGACCATGTAAAACCCTTGTAGTGCATTTAATATCGACACCGTCTAATTTCCAAAAGTTTTGTTATAGAACAGCGACCAAACTTTTTTTTCTTATTTTTTTGTATTAATAATTAGAAATCTATAAACTGTTTTTGATAAAACTTTACAGTAATGTTGTGGACCATCAAAATAGCATCAACCGACGGGCGTACCCACGATCATTTTGGGTGTCGAAATTTCTGAGGGGGTTTTACATGGTACAATTTTTTATATTTGTTTATTTTTATTTTTTTAGTAAAAAAAAAATAACTACTACAATCTTGTTAACCTCTACAGCTATGCTCAAAGGCTTGTGTTAGGAGTGGGTTCACGTCGGTAGTATAATGGGTAGAATTCGAACCCGCATCCGCACGATAGCAGACAGATGCCTTAGCCATTGGGCTACCGCCGCTTCATTTACCTTAATTGACCAAACACCGCCCAAATAAGTACCTACTTTTATGCAATTTCAGGGTGGCTCCAACTAACAAATTCGCACCTCTGTATAAACCTCAACGTTAACGTAAGCGAAGCCGCGTGGAATAGCTAGTAATCAATACAAGTATGGGACCAACTACAGGGAGGGTCAGGCCCTCATTTAAATGATTGATAAGCCTAATTCAATCAGCTAGAATATACTGTAGTAGCCGATTGGCTTCCAAGCGCGTGATGAATTACGCTTATTAAGTTAAGGAGTTCGATATAAAAAATTAAACTTGATTTCTTGAGAGATCAAGAACTAGTCCCAATTTCGTATTATAAATAACCATGTTTGTTGATGTGTTCTCGTTTAAATTTTCAGTTAAAAGATTTCATTCAGGATTATTGTTTTTTTTTATATTACCTAATAACTAATAAAAATACATTCATCCCAGAAAAAAATGACAATACAATTTTTTTTCTATTTGATATGAGTTTGTTATAAGTTAGGGTACCCTAACTTATAACAAACTCATATCAAATAGAAAAACTAAACTTTCTAAAAGAAACATACTTTATCCTGGGAAATGCTGAAGATCGAATAAGTGATGTAACAGCGACTGAACAATTTACTTGGAATCAAATCCTCGTGGTCACACCAGTGTGACAACGAATCCACACCCCCGATTTTGAAGTAATTCCAATGGGGAAATATATACTTTTATAAAGACTTCCATTTACACTACAATTACAAGTTTAAAAAAAAAAAAAAAAAAAAAAAAAAAAGTACCTATAAAATAAACAACATTTTCACTACAAAACTTTCGATAAATAGATTTCAAAATAAAATCAAACTCTAAACTGTTATAGCTCCTTTTACATTAATACTACATTGTCAATATTTCGATTACACTCACTATAATAAACCTTAAATCGACGCAATATAACAATAACATTAACAAAGAACTAATATTCGTGTGTAACGGTAGGGGTGCTCAAGCGCAGCTTGACGTCTGTCGCTATACATCTAAAGAGATGTGCCCACACGAAATCGATTACAATTTGCAGGTGCAAATAATGATATTTTTATCGATAAAAAATAACGGACGCTCTTTCAAATATTTTGTTATTAAATATTAATAGATTGAAATGATTATATCATACATATTGATAACTACTTAATGAAATTACAATATATTATTGTGATGATCCAGGATATTAAATCTATTTTAATTGTAAATTGACGTTCGCGTATACTGTCATAAAAAGGCAATATAGCTTTAAATTAAACCGACTTTTACAAGATATATGATATTATTAGGTACGTATCGCTTAATAATATCTTTATTAATTTATTTAGACATTTTACAAATTGGAACGATTATGTTTAAACGGCAAAAAGTAGAGTTGTAAAAGTTACCAATGCATGGGTTGATATTATAATTTATTAAAAACATGTAAAAGTTATCAAGCCACGATTAATACATCTCATCGGCTTGCTTGGATTCTATTTAATATTTTTTACGAAAACTGGTCTTTCATTTTTAAAAGTAACTATCTTCGCCTCGCGGATTCGACGGCATTAAGTTTGATTGTTATAGGATATGAGTTATTCTGAAGTATACGCTATAATATTGTAGAGCTACTTCATTAGAGGATAGCCATTAGTAGAGTAAAGACATACCCTTTCGTTAGTCAGCTTTATTTTTTATCGTTTGGCGCAGAGGCGGGTTATTTTTTTTAATGAAATGCTGCTTTTTTAAGCTCAAAAAGTAGTTTTCTAGCACTACAGTAGAATCCGTTTATTATGACTCCGCCTATATTGACCAACCGCCTATAATGACGTAATTACACAACGAAGTTTGGTTTACATACAAAATTCTTTGTAACAAAGTCGGATATAATGACTTCGCTTACAGTGACATGTCGCTTATAATGACCCAATTTTATTACATTTTGTCCATTTATAGTGACCAACATGATTCTTTACACCTTCGGCAATGGCCGTTGATTCCCGACGACGACGTTCGGCACATGGCTTGTTTTTGTTTTGAATCTCAATGGACAGTTGAACGTCACGCATTGTTTTTAGTGATAATTCTAAGTAAAAAAAAAAATTTGATTACTTAAGTAAAAAAAAGTAAAATATACTATATATGTATTACGCGCAATTTTTATTTTGATTTAATATGCTGTTTCTCTATTAAAATAAGTATTCACCTTAAAAAAATAAGGTTGTTTTTTTTTTCACAAAAATGCTTTGTATGACGTCCGCTTAGTATGACGTGTTTGTCAATTCCCTTCGATGTCATTATAAACGGATTCTACTGTATATTAATTCAAAATAAGTTTTACATTTGTCAGTCATGAAAAATTTAGTTACCAAGCGCGTCAGTCACGCGTTAAAGTTGTATTCTTAAATAGTGCTCGATTTGGGTGCTTTCGAATGCGTGATCTGAAATTTGGTATGTCCAGTGCAGAATATCATCAGAATCACATAAGTCAGTCAGTATAACTCTGTAGCAGATGCTGGCAGTAGCCGATAAAATAATCACACCAAACGTTCAGGAATCCAGCTGGATGATGTAAGGGTA
The DNA here is from genome assembly GCA_945859575.2 of Herminia tarsipennalis. Taxonomy (NCBI): domain Eukaryota; kingdom Metazoa; phylum Arthropoda; class Insecta; order Lepidoptera; family Erebidae; genus Herminia; species Herminia tarsipennalis. The sequence goes on along the minus strand of OX243841.2, from coordinate 19,656,552 downwards.
TTTCATTACTCTTTAATATTAAAAAAACTAAACTAGCCGCCATTTTTTTTTTAAATTTTATTACCTCTCAAACAAAAATCCATCATGCCATTCAGGCTCTAGAGTCCAAAGAAATATACGTAACCCTCCTTCTTGCGAATTTGAGTAAAAAGGGTAACGAGATCGAAAAGGTTGGGAACCACTGCTTTTGAGACTAGATTTGACATTTCATTAGTTGTATTTTGGTTTGGTCTGAATTTAGGAAACGAAGCACTAATACTACTTAATTAATATTGCTAAATTGTAATCGCTTTCGTCTACCGACCTTCAACGATAATTTTAAATTGGCGCTAAACTATAAAATATATAAATACTCCTAATAACGTTATTAAAAGAACAATCAATCATTCGCAATATTTAATTTTAAATGTTGGCACATATCTTACTAGTTACACTAGTTTGAGCATAGGAAACTAAAAATTCTTGGTACAAAAAGTTTAATACTGCTTTTTTACGCTTGAAAAAGACTACAAATATCAGAGAACAATAAATAAAAAAAAAAAAAAAAAAAAAAAAAAAAAAACCCGCCTGCACAAAAAAGATGATCACAGACGATCAAGATCACAACTATTATTGTCAATTATTGAAAATTAAAAAAAAGAATGGCTGCTAACTAACTTTTTTAGTATTACAGACATAATTATGTTATACCTTTTTGAAATGCTTAAAATAAGCCATTTAATTTGATACCCACATTGGAATGATTGACACAACTTTTTTTTTTACACCTTTTTATTTTGACATCTCACAGCCGCCATGTTTGTTTTTTTCAAACGTCACTTATCAAAGAACACTTGGGCAGTCAAGACGAATCTAACGAGGTCCTATTTGTATAAATCCGTCTAGTGGTTTGAAAGATATGAGGTAATAAAGATTATTACATACAAAACACACATACAATACAACATACGCGCGAAAAACATCCCTTCCTTGCAGTCGGGTAAAAACATTTCGTTTATTAACTAAAAATATAAATATCCAGTAGTCATATTAAAAAAAGAAGTGGTTTTGCAGCTGACTTACTGACTATCATAGACAAATTGAATTTGTTAAAAAAAGTTATTTACATAGAAATTGCAAAATGGCTCCATCCAGGTGTCTGGAAGTATATTTCATTATGTTATTTATTTATCAAGTATTTTACTCTATGATAAAGCAGTTTGTATGGCTCGGCATCAACTGAGTGATGAAGTGTACGTGAGGTACAGCAGAATTACCTACAAACATGTAGACAGGAATTTTCGAAAGAATTTATCAAAGATGCTTTCACCACCAAAAACGTAGGTAACTATACACTTTTCAAAGAGATTCTTAAAAGAACTGGGGGACTGAGTCAATTATATCCCACATTTGACTCTGTGTCACCGGCTAAGTGCGACTCAAACGAACTTCGCTCTGTTATACCTAGCAACTGAAGGCAAACTGCTAAGTTGCATATATAATATAGAAGAGTCAGCAGTTTTGGCTCTGGGAGGATGCACTAGGCATCGAGACAGGCAGATAGTTTTGAAGAGCGGTCCGGGTCGGTCGTACTAAATCCTTGTACTTAAATTCTAGTTCCTAAATTCTATCTCATATACTATTTCAATATACTTTAACCTTGTGCTCATATAAAGTATTTTTTTTAAAAACCTAATTCCGAAACCCCGTATAACATTTGGTGGCAGCGGTGGGATACCGAAAAGCGCTACGTACCCGAGTATACGTCTTCGGAATATCCCAAAGTGAAAAGTGCAAAAATTTAGGGGTCATTTGTACAATTTCAAATAAGTGTTTCGAAATCAGTGTACCAGTGTAAATCACGCATACGCGCACAGTGCAATCGAGTAAACTACAAGCCCGATTCCATCTCCAATACGAGCAAGGGTGCTCGTATCTATCCATTGGTCGTGCCTGTACATCAATCTCTGGTGGAACCGAGATGACGAGCTTCGTGCAAATTCTAATATTCGCCGTTGGAATATTTCTGTGAGTGACAAATACTTACAACTTCTACGCCTGAAAAACTTTAAAAATTACGTTTTATGTTGTGTGAACTCAGAGTTTTGTTCTATAAATAATTTCTTATATGATATCATTAATCCTAGGTACTGTTGTAATATTCAATAATTCCCTGTATCTGCCCGCCTACGATTTGTTTATACTTAACATTCTCAGACAGGGCTATGATAAGCTCTCGCCGCTACTGCTAACTTATAGTTGAGACGGCTATAACACATTTATTTCTATTATTATTGTTTTGTATGATTAATTTTAAGTCACATAATGTCGGATAAAGAGAATCCCAGTGTTTCCAAAACCACACCAGCGCAATCTCAAGAGAAAGCAGAACAAAAAAAAGAAAATCCTGTCGTTTCAAAAAAAACTACCCCAGATCCACCCCAAGAGAATGTAGGGCTTAATGTTTTGTTAAAATTTATCAAACCCTTTGACGGGTCTAGAGAAACCTTGAATTCTTTTCTCTCAAATTGTCAAAGTGCTTATAGTATTGCGAATGCCTCACAGAAACCCATTTTGTTTAAATATATTTTAAGTCAACTCACAGGCAAAGCTGAAACGACATGCATCATAAAAGAGTTCGAAAATTTCGAACAACTAGTAGAGTTTCTAAAACAGCAATTTGGGGAAAGAAAACAAAATGCCCCTTCAACTTTTCAAAAACTAATGAATACATGTCTCTCAGGTCTACAAGGTTCTCGCTGTTTCGTATATCTTGATGATATCGTCTGCTACTCGCCAGATTTATCCAGCCATATCTTTAACTTATCCAAAATCTTCGAAAGACTTCGGAATTATAATCTCAAGTTACAACCAGACAAATGCGAGTTTTTATGTAGAGAAGTCGCGTATCTTGGTCATCTCATAAATAGAGACGGAGTAAAACCAAACCCAGAAAAGATAAAAGCCATCACAGAATTCCCAATACCAAAATGTCCAAAAGACGTAAAATCCTTCTTAGGACTCGTTTCATATTATCGACGATTTATTCCCGACTTTTCAAAGCTGGCTAAACCTTTAACATCTCTTCTCAAAAAAGATGCACTCTTTGAATGGAAAAATGAACAGCAACTAGCTTTCGAAACTCTTCAAATGAAACTCACTACATCACCGGTCTTAGCATACCCTGACTTCTCGAAACCGTTTTTACTCACATGCGACGCCTCAAATTTCGCTGTATCCGCCATTTTGTCCCAAGGGCAGATTGGAAAAGACCGCCCTATCGCTTACGCCTCTCGCACACTTAACAAAGCTGAATGCAATTACAGTGTCACTGAGAAGGAATGCCTTGCCATTGTCTTCGGAACAAAAGCCTTTCGTCCCTATCTCTACGGATACAAGTTCACCATAATTACTGATCACAAACCACTTCAATGGTTATTCAATTGCAAAGATCCTGGTTCGAGACTAGTCCGCTGGCGACTTAGACTAGAAGAATTTGACTACGATATTGTTCATAGGAAAGGTAAGACTAATACTAATGCAGATGCACTATCCAGATTCCCCGTCAACCCAGTTGACAATGAAGGTTCACCCTCGCTGGATCTATTATTACCAGACTCTATCGAAGAGGCCGATTATCAATTAGAAGATCCTCTTTTACCATTACTATCTCCTATCCCTTTCTCATTTAATAATGATGACTTACTAAATCAAAACCAAAATACTAATCCTGATTTGAATATTACTCCCAATCCAACTTCAGAACTCCCAATAGTTCAGAACGAAGAACCACTACTAGATCTGGGACATGACTTAGGTATTAGCCCTAGAAGCGACTCAAACCAAAACCTTCAAGACCTCAATGTTCCCTCTCCAATAGAACCCAACTCACAACTTGATACTCACTCACAATCCAATGTCCCAAACAACGACGATTACTCCAAATTTCTACAATCAATCAAAAATAAAGATACTATTTCCAATACTATACTAAAAGAACACAACGAAAACCTGCTAAAATCTACATGTAAGACTATCTTAATTCCCACGTCTATGGATCTAGATGAATGTAATCCCTATATTTCTGATATATTATCCCATAATACAAATAGAGAAGAAATCCTGAATGCTGAATTCGAACCGTATTCTTTCTTAAAGACAAAATATGAAGACAAAATCGTTTACCTTCTATTCACTAAAGTCCATCACTTCGACGAATCCGCCTATCCGGCTATTTACAACACTCTGAAAAAAGTAAGAGACTCAATTTTACAATCCAACCTTCCAAATCAATCTACTAACCTAACTACTGATATCGCGATCTCCGACTTTAAGAATCCATTCGATCAACATTCTTATACTAAACTCTATAACATATTAACTTTCCTATTTCATAATACCAAAATCCGCATACATGTCTATTTAAATAAAACAATCTATCCAACCTTGAGCGAAAGACCTCGAATAATGCGAGAAAATCATGACATCCCAATAGCGGGTCACTTAGGTTCATCACGTATGTATAATAGAATTCGGGATCAATACTACTGGAAAGGAATGAGAGGAGATATAGAAGATTTCGTTAAAAAATGTAGACTATGCCAAGAAAACAAAGCCTTAAGAAGGTTAAATAGAGCCCCTATGGAGATCACTAGTACATCTACTACACCTTTTCAGAGAATCGCCATAGATATTGTAGGACCTTTGCCAGAATCTGGCCCTGCCAAACTCAAATATATCCTTACTATTCAAGATGACCTTACCAAATTCTCTACAGCCTATCCCATTCGAAGCACGACGGCTGAAGAATCGGCAGACTGCCTAATCCATTTCATTTCCCTATTTGGAATCCCTAAATCAATCCTCACTGATCAAGGCACAAATTTTACCTCAGACCTCTTTAAGGTCACATGCCAATTCCTGAAAATAAAACAATTATGGTCATCACCATACCACCCTCAAACTCAAGGAGCCTTAGAACGCAGTCATTCAACCCTCAAAGAATATTTGAAATCATTCACGAATGAAAATCAAGACAACTGGCCTACATATGTTTACACTGCAATGCTCACTTATAACACCACTGTACACTCTACTACTCGATTTACTCCACACGAATTGGTATTCGGACATAAACCACACATCCCAAGTTCTGTATACGAACCTAGTCCGGGCACAACTTACTCAGATTATATAAAAATGTTACAACACAAATTGAAATACACTAGGGAGAAAGCATTAGAAAACATCCTAAAATCTAAAGAATCGTCCAAAGCTTATTACGATTCGCGAACGAGAACACCTCCACAATACAAAGTTGGTGATTATGTTTATCTTAAGAATCACTTGAGGCTACGGAAAGCGTTATCGCCCGTCTGGAAAGGGCCTTATAAAATCATTTCAGTTCATGACAACCATACAGTCACTCTACTCATCAACAGACGACATATCACACACCATTTCGACGAAATTAAACCAGCGGAAACGACACAACATTTAAGTGATTAACAAAACGATTATTATCTGTTTCATTTCTCTTTCAGCACGACAGTCTATGCTCGACAAGACTTTATCAAGCCATACCCTTCCAATTCAGGAATATACTTCGACAGTATTGGAAAACTTAAAATAATCAAGGGTGATTTAAATATTATTAGTTATATAGATATATCTTATATAAAGCCACATTTAACCAACATAAACGAAATTCTAGGAACCTTAAGATATGCATGTCAACATTCTAGTGGATCTCACTGCCAAGAACCACTATCACCTTTATCAGTTCGCTTTAATGATGTCTGTCGCGAATATGATTCTATTTCTCATTTAATTTCCAAACGCAATAAGCGATCCGCGTGGTTTGGCGGTATAGGAACCGTGTTCAAACACGTTTTTGGCACTCTCGATGAAGATGATGCTATGAAATACGGTTCTGCTATAGAATCTGTTCAAAACGACCAAAAGAAAATGGCAGAATTAATTAAACAAAATATAATAATTACTACTTCCACATTAGATTCCTATACAAAAATAATAACTAAACTAAAAACTAATCAAGAAATAGTCAGCAACTCACTTAGTGTACTTCTAAATCAAATAAATAATATGACTGAAATGTCAAACACGTTAATTAGAGAAACAAAAGTTCACTCCATACTTATGAGCTTGGAAAGTTCTTTACTTACATTATCATTCCAGTTAGAAGATTTGACTAATGCAATAATGCTCAGTAGTCAAAACATACTACATCCGAACATATTATCACCTGCGCAATTATACCAGGAACTAATTGATAACGACAGGCATCTGTCTCGAGACACTGGGATTCCAATCTCTCTAAGTTTAGATAACATTCATATAATTCTAAGTATTTCTAGTGTATCATGTTACTACTTTAATAATAAGCTAGTGTTTGTTTTACATGTACCTTTAGTCACTATTGACGAATTTAATCTGTATCATAATCTTGCATTGCCTACCCCTCATGAAATTGATGACTCTAATACCTTTAGTTTAATTTTACCCTCTAGTTCATATACTGCTATTTCTAAGGATAAGCTAAGTTTTTGTAATCTAGATAGTTTAGATAGGTGTAAAACGATAAACTCTGAGTTCTACCTGTGCGAAATACATTCGGTTTTATTATCTACCGGTAACCCTACGTGTGAAAGTGAACTGTTAACAAAGACAATCAGTGCTATACCAATTCAGTGTGAGACCAGATATATAGTCGGCGAATTAGACATTTGGAAACCACTTATAAACAATCGGTGGATCTTTGTGCAATCTCGCCCGAGTAAAATCTCTATTGAGTGCGGTGTTTCCGAATTACGGGAAATAATAGTGTCCGGTACCGGTGTATTAAACATTCCAAATCAGTGCACGGTTTATACGAAAAGTGTAAGACTTATATCGACAAACAATGCCTTAAATATAACTATTCCTAGCCCTAGTTTAGATTATACCATTATAAATGACTCATGTTGTAAATTGACCAATAAAGATACAAAATCAAACATGATTTTATCTCCTACTTTACTACAAAATATTGATCTGGATGATCTAACTACTAACCCAAGAAACGACAAGCTATTCCATGAATTAAATGAAATCATCCAAGAAAAACCCATTCTAGCAAAGTATGAGACCCCTCATTTTGTATTTACCTCTGTAATCTCTTTAATAGTTATATCCTTTGTAATGTTTAAATTAATTAAGTTAAGTTTTGTATTTTTCAAACATTCTCGTAAACCTAAGTTTAATGTATCTTTTGTAAAACCGACTCGTACCGAAGATACTGATAATCCGCATATTGACGAATCACGTTGCAACTCGGAAATCGAATTACCCCGATTAAGAGAAATAGTCTAAAGCCTATTCTGAAATTCGGCCTTTCCCCCAATTTCAGTCTTCTGCGGGGGGTTGTTATACCTAGCAACTGAAGGCAAACTGCTAAGTTGCATATATAATATAGAAGAGTCAGCAGTTTTGGCTCTGGGAGGATGCACTAGGCATCGAGACAGGCAGATAGTTTTGAAGAGCGGTCCGGGTCGGTCGTACTAAATCCTTGTACTTAAATTCTAGTTCCTAAATTCTATCTCATATACTATTTCAATATACTTTAACCTTGTGCTCATATAAAGTATTTTTTTTAAAAACCTAATTCCGAAACCCCGTATAACAGCTCGACAGAGAAGTACAACTTAATATAACAATAACGTCGGCCAAGTAGGTGCCGGATTGGACTTGAGGACTTTAATAAGGCCTACCTATTAGTAATTCAGGGGGGGTTTTGAGCCCCCAAATCCTAATTACACCTATAATCATGTGATTTTTTTGGATCAACGGACACGTACAATCCCGTTTTTTTTTATCGATTTTTTCTTTCAAAATTTTCGTCTTTTTGCTTAATATTTTTCTGTCGAAGACGGCGCCATCCACCATGTAGCCACCAACAGGCCAGCTCTTGAGCAGGTACCGGGGGTGTTCCTCAGAACTTTTATCGGGCTTTTAAATGAAACTTGTGGATTTCCCCAAAGCTAACACACTGTTTATTACTGAAATCCTACCAAACACATAATTATCAATTCACATTTAATATAAATCACATTTCTTAACAACTTAGTATTACTATTTTATAGAAATCAAATCACTTTTAAACGACCCGAATCGGTCGGTCATGAAACTCGCAATTCTAGAATGACATCTTTCTTTTTATTCTGTTGAAATTCATTTACTACAATGAGGTCTAACTTAAGAGAGGTTGATTATCTTCGACCTACCTGCCACAGTAGTCAACGCAGCGCTTTTACGTTACGTCTTAAACATGTGCGATCTGCACTGGGGGCTTAGACAAATGCCACACGCTTCTTTTTTGGCACACGCTACTGTTGTTTTTGGTCCACCAATTCAGCAGCAGTCACGTGACGTATTGTCAACTATATGTCAAATGCATACATTTTCCCGCGTTAGCGTGTGTGGAAAAAGTATCGTGTGGTATTTATCTAAGCCTCCAGGTCACATTGACAAAATAATCACGTGTAGGTATTACTTCAACATAACATATACAATCTCCTTCAGATTGTAGATATAGTACCTATTAATATTAATAAACTTTCGCGATTTGTACCTACACGTTATGAAAATTTACGATATGTTAATTTATTTATATTAAATTTATTTATTTACATTACGGGTCATAATCGCCGTGATCACGGGTAGACCGTCTACCCGTGACCACGTGACCACGGCCGTTGCAATACGGTCGAAATATACGCAATAAACAAGGTATTTTACCTTAAATTATTCACGCGATTAAGACCCGTAATATATATATTTTCAAAATAGTACCTATTAGTTTTGCCGTTACCCAAACACAAAACAACCGTGATACCCAAAGCCTAGAGGCAACACCAAAGTTATTCATTTCATTTAACATTGTAATGAGACACGTCAAGCAAACGAAACTGGCGACTATGAAATATTACTTCTCTATGATTTATCGTAACAAATAATCTTTTTTTTTTCTTTACTCGACCTCATCTGTAAATGTAAATAAAGTGTCTGGCGTTTGATTTAATAATAGGGAGACGATGCCGGTGATCAATAATTTGTTTATTTGAATATTTAATGTCATTTTCTTTTTGTTTATCTCCGACGTTGATGTGGCATTAAAATTATATTACAAGAGATGTTATCTGCCGCTTACCATTCAACTGACGTGGAACCAGTAGTTCTATCACTAAACCCGTTATTGTACCACTCTACGAGTAAGAACGAATTTCTTTCAAAATGATAAGGTTTATTAGCCACAATAAAGAAACTTTAAAAAATTGTCTTTTATGTCTTTCATTGTTGAATCTGATGTCACATGTCATCAGAAACTCAGCTGTTTGTGGTCCAGATTTTTGAGATTCAACTCGTAACCTTCGTCGTCCTCATCTTGTTTACAATAAAGTCGCTCCCGCTGTCTGTGTGCTTGAACTTTTGAATTACGCAATAGATTTTAATGCAGTTTTCAGAAATTATTCAAGAATAAGGTTTATATGTATAATACCTACATCATCCCGCGGGAACGGTATTCACGCGTACGAAGTCGTGGGTGTCCGCTAGTTAAAAATAAACGAATGAATTTTTGAAGGATAGAAAAATTTGAAGTCCAGACCAATCGAACCCGAGACTTTCGTATGCCAAACCGGGGCCGGAATCGAACCATCTGGACTATGTTACTAGATCTCAATTTTTTTTATCTCTTAATGCACGCGAGTCGGGTTCGATTCTTGGGTCTGGACTTGAAAAAATTCTATCTTTCAAAAATGCAATAATTGCATTAATTAATTCTCTGTACTTACAATTGTTGGTAGCATGAGCATAAGCGCTACTATATCAAACTGTAATGCTATTTGCATAGGCGTCTGAGAACCTATTTACTATTTTATAAGGGTTTTTGAGATGATTGACGAATGTGTGGAACACTACTCGGAATTTTTATGTGTATCAAAAAACTGAAACTGCTTGGAAAATTGCAAAATTGAAGTAATTTTTATAGGCATTTCTTGCCAAAGACTTTACAAATACAATAATTGCATTTTGAAAGATAGAAAAATTTGAAATCCAGACCCAGGAATCGAACCCGAGACTTAGCCAAACCGGGTCAAAGTCTCGGGTTCAATTCCTGGGTCTGGATTTCAAATTTTTCTATCTTTCAAAATGCAATTATTGTATTTGTAAAGTCTTTGGCAAGAAATGCCTATAAAAATTACTTCAACATTCGGCCTGCGTCATCATAATTTGTTAAAATGCTCTCTGTAACGAAGCAATAACAAAAGCCGTGATAGTTCTTTAACTACCGACTAGATGTCGCTACGGGGGCCTAACCCGTAAACATTAAGAGATAGAAGAATTTGATATCTAGTAACATAGTCCAGATAGGTGGTTCGCTTCTAGCCCCGGTTTGGCTACGGAAGTCTCGGGTTCGATTCCTGGGTCTGGATTTCAAATTTTTCTATCTTTAAATGCAAAATGTGTTAAAAACTTAACATTTATTCGCGAATATTTTTACACTAATTCTTTATGTTGCGTTTTACGTTTTTCTGCAACATGGAGAATCCACAGAGTTATAGTCTTCGGTGGCATAGACTTTATCTTCGAAGGCTTTTACGAAATGGCACTACATGAGGAAGTTAAGAAGCAATTGCTACGATAATTATGAAACGTTCTAAGTAAGGACTAGAAATTAAAGTGAAAGCAAACTGTAGAGCCCATAACGTAAATATCTGTATACCCTTCTAATGGATTAATAGAATCTACCTACTAATTACCAAATTTACTTTGGTGTGCTTTCATTTCATGAGGAAAACAACATTAATTTAAAATACAGCAAAAGACTAGACGTAAAAAAATATAAATATATATCGGAGCCATTAATGAATCTCGATGAACTTAGTAAAGTGCCTCCGACTGCATGATATTATATAGGTACGTAGGGGATCTTGTTTCCATCATTTTCGAGCAGGTGGGTTTTTTTTTTTTATTTATATTATTTACGGACTATCGAACTCTACACTGTGGTTGTAGTATGTAAAAACTAACTTTTATCATAATTATCATGTTATACCTACCTTTTGCTATACCTTTTTTAAATCCTTACGATGAGCTCTTTAATCTAATACCCATATTGCAGTATTCAAAACAACTTTGTTTCTCACCTCTTCTTCTTCTTTTTCTTTTTATTATGGCCAAGGGCAGAATAAGCCAATGTGTTGGCTAATTCTGCCAATGTCAAGTGTCAACTGTTTTACACCTCATTATTTTGACATCTCACAGCCGCCATGTTTTTTTACAAACGTAACGTATATAACTAAGAACACTTGGGCGATCAAGACGAATCCAACGACGTTATAATTGTATAAATCCGTCTAGTGGTTTGAAATATATGAGGTAATTAAGAATATTACGTACATAAAACACATACATACAACATACGCGCGAAAACACAACCCTTCCTTGCAGTCGGGTAAAAAGAATTTTACTTTCAAAAATACGAAAAGTCTCTGACAGTCGCCTCATAACACAGAATTGAACTGTAACCTCACGCCTTATTCTTTATTACCATAAAGATTTGTTACCCAAAACTCATTGTGAACGTGCCCTCACTAATGAGTTTACTGGAAAATTACACAATTAGGGCTGTCCGGCATAAACAGCCCTACACAGAAGTGAGCGATAGCTCGCCTCGAGCTATTGTCAAACCAATCACGTAGACCTCTCTGATTCTGTACTTATCTCTACAAAGTAGGTTAAAACAACGTTTCAGAAAGATCCAATTACATTGGAAACGTTAAGTTCTATGCACCATTCATTTGCGTTGTTAAAATGATTGACACATTCAATTAGCGAGGTGACCGGCAGACCTCCCAGCTCGGTTCTTGGCTATTAAATACACCAGCCTAACCTGACCTTTGGAACTTTAAGGAATATCGCCTATTTATTCAACGCAGTTCATAATAGAATACAGTGGTGCAGATCTTTAATAGCTGGTGGTTTAAAAGGGTAGGGTTATCGCATTGTCTTGTGGTTTTACTGTTGTTTTCTGCAATTAGTTAAGGAATAGCGTGTCTTTGTTTAATAGGCCTTTCAGCGATATCCATCGCGGCTCGAGGAATTTGTTTTGACAGTGATCTATTGTTTCAACGTCAATCTGATCTGAAAGGGAAGTGGGTCTTTTTAATTGGTTTGTTGAAAAGAGACCTTGTCATGCACAGTTACATTAAAAAAAACGTTAAGGTATATATATTTCAGACCTACTTACCCTAATTTATGAGTTCTAGAATACATAACATAAGGTAGGAAGACGTAAGGGTCGTCTCCATTAAGCTAGGGTTAAATGGACTGAATACCTAAAGACTGATTGCCGAAGTCGGAAGACCGGGTGTCGAGACGTAAATTGGGGGAAGCCTATATTCAGGCTTCGACCGATTTAGACTGATGATTATCATGATGATGATTGGGGAATAGTTGTCCTACGATATTATTGATGATTTATTATTTACTAATGAAACTTGAAATGTAAACGTTCCCTAATAAGTGTATTTACCTACTTTTTATTTTAGGTATTATACCGATAATTAATAGTCATGTCAAACATAAAAATGCGCTGTAAATTTTTCAGAATTATGAGTTCATAGCTTAGTAATTTGGTTTGGGCGATGAGGAATCGGTCAATTTCATACTACATTAAATATAATAAATTCATTAAGCTTATTCAACAACAATTTGCCGATGAGCGATGAACTAATTTACCATCATCAATTTTTTTAATGCTGTCATGACTTAAGTCATCAATTTTGTGATGGTATTATGCGATGTACCATAAAGATTATCATTTCATTAAAAATACAAAACCCAATTATCCTATTTTGATACATCAATATTAAACTCCATTAAGGGTGCGCTTGTCGATACCACGAACTTGTTGACGTGCATGAAGAAAATGCATGCTATCTATCTAATTCGGAATCATGCTAAAACAAAATGATAGAGCCAGATATGGGCAGTAAAAATATATTATGAGTAATTGCGTATCATACATACTTCAAGTGAGAAGATACATGTCTTTATTTAAAATGCGCAAAGTATTCCGTGAGAAGACCATTATGTCTAATGTGATTTTAATTTAACGGCTGCATAACATAAAAATAATGTTGAATTTTCTAATTAATAAACTATACAAAGCGAATTATAGCGTATAGGCTAAAAGAACACATCGCAGCAGTGAAAAACCGGCAAGCGAATAAATCAGCAATTGCAGAACACATACTGCAATCGAACACCAATCACTGGATTGAGTTTCATCGTCCACAAACTCTCCACAGACCGCCATTTTTATTCACGAATAGTGCGTGAAGCGATTGAAATTAAAAAACATAAAACTTTCAATCGGGAAGAGGGCTTCAAACTATCCGTGACGTGGAAACCAGTGATTCGTAAAACACAACCTCGTATTGTTTCGCAGTCGGTTAACATGGACAAAATCAGTGTAGTGTGCAGTGACCCTTACTTTTCGAGAAGTAAAAAAGTGAGGGTGGATGAAGATTCATCGGCCTGATGGAGTCTTAACATCGCTGCGACAGTCCGCTTGTGACCACGGCCGGTGCAACCTGGTCGAAACGTCAAGCAATTTGCGTTAATTCCCGTATAATAAATAGTTATAAACTATGTCTCTACAAAAGTAATTTTTAAATTAATATTTTTTGTTGGTATATGTGTTTTTTATTATAGGTATATCTAAATTATTCCTATATCTTTCTTGTTCCAAATATCATAATTAAATTTGAATTTTAACTTTGCATAATAAAACTTTACAAAATATGATGAAAAATACGTCTTGAAAAATAATTACCCGAGTGCGAGGGAGGTTATGTGTTTGATGCATATGTATGTATCCTTGATATGTTCCTATGTCCGCTCATAGCTCCTCAAGGGCTCAACCGATTATATATACCACTTGATGACGCGAGTGTCACTGGACACAAAAATTCTTAAAAAATCCAAATGACGGATTTTATGCGCTTTAATGTGCAATTTTTGACCCTCGAGTGGGTATTAAATCAAAGGGCAAGTTAGTGCATTATAAGCAATTTTTAAAATTTTAAAGGCGAGAATAAAATCTATTGTTTTTAAACTTTCGCGATTTTTTTACATATTAGATATATTTCGGGACTCAATCGCGTAAATTATTTAAAGTCGACCCGTGACCACGATCGGTTACCTTTAAATAATTCACGCAATTAAGTCCCGAAATATATCTAATATGAGAATGAAAACATTAACAATCTAGATTTTTTTAAATGTTTATGTGGCAAATTGTAGAAAAAACAACGTTAATAATAAAACAAATAGCTAGTTATTAAATAACTTTGTAATTTATCTTTTAACGTCTAAAAAGTACTAAATAAAATAAAAATTTCTTGATTTGTAGATCTGTGTCACTGTCAGACAACATAATTTACTTGACTTCTTTTGTATACCTATCTGCTCAGTCACCAGAAATAAATTGTAAGCGGACTGCCGCTGCCTGGCCAGAAGCTCGCAACAGATAAATAATCAATTTCTTTTTAATATTTTTTTACCTACATCTATTACAAAGCAAAGTGTATCAAGACATCAACATTAGACTCCATTAAATTAGATCAGGACTTTTTTTATTTGATTTGATTTGACAAAGACATCGTGGGGCGTTCAATCTAGCACCACTAGCCATTTGAAATTAAGTTGTAAGTATGTAATTCGGACTTCTTTCTGTCTTTTTATCGAGAGTCCAATTTATGAATGATAATAGCAAAGTGTGACTATATCATAGATTAACTAATGTATAGATAGTATAGAAATAACTGTATGTTTTTAAGAGTAGGACTGCCTATGGCATCCACCTGACGATAGGGCTAGTAGCCTGATTTGAACGAAATACCTTACCTCAGTAAAATTTTACTGTAAGTATGAAAAAGTAAGAGAAAGAAAATACATTTATATTGCACACAAGATATTAATATAAACTAATATTATAAAGCTGAAGAGTTTGTTTGTTTACTGCTTCGAATTGAAAAATTGTTTCAGTGTTGGATAGCCCATTTGTCGAGGAAGGCTACAGGCTATATAACCTATACCTATATTCTACAACTAACCTATACTATATTGCAACTGAGCTGTAAAATATCAGAGCTAGGAACATTTTTATAATGACCTACTTAATTGCGCTGGTATTCTTCTAAAACCAAATGCATGCATCAAGCATGCACTGCACAGTCATTTTTCTCTAATACAATATCAAAGATTTATACACTGGAGTTGCTATACCTACTACTATTATGAAGAAAGTTACGCCTACAGCCTAAAAAAACCTTCATACTATGACTTTTAAGAAGATAATGTGAATGTGCAAACTTTTGACAAGTAGTGAATCACTTTCTCTATTTTAAATAACAACCAAAATTATTTCCTAAAAGTCCTCATTTAGAGCGATTTATAAATAGCACATCTGAATATTTAACTGGTTATAACGCACTAACTTGCCCAAGATGATATTCTATGACGATATAAAGTGAGACGTTGCCGGTGTCGGCGCGGGCGCAGCTCAGCGGGGGCAGATTGCGCGCGCATGACACAGCGCCACCCGTATACACAAGAATATAAGCGATTGTGTCTGATTACCGATACAAGCTCGTGCCGATCAATACAACACTGTGTAATCGCCAATTCTTTTCGTTATAATAATCTTGTGAGAAAAAAAATCTATACAATAAGACAAAAAAAACAATAAAAATCCATTTTTCATTCTGCTCTCAAGATGTTTCTGACCATGGTTTGAGTGAGCCACAGAATTAAAACTAAATAAATACTTAGCTTTAGTAATTGCTAAGAAATAAAGAAAACCTTAGTCCAACAAATCAAAATTATTAATAGGGGTTTGCTTGTAACAGCTCGGTACCTTGGACTTGCCTCTAAACCGTCGAGTAGGTACCTAGTCAAAAACTCTACAATCTCTACTAATTGCAAAAATTTTCTTATAACTAATTTTGGGTTTTTAGATAAGGCTTAGAAAAGGTACATTCGTTCCGTGGCGAATTCGCTACAAGAAGTCTATTATTCAAAACGATTATTTGCAAAAAAAAAAAAAATGTTTAGGGTCTTCACTGCAAACGTCAAAGATTCTTAAAAAATAAAATCCGCCATTTTATTTCCTTTTCTACATGTTCTACCGTTCGCTAGATTAGTGATCAATGGAATGGAAAAAAAATGCGAAGATAATGTCAATAGTGCAGCTTATCTACGCATCGACTTGGATTGACCATAGAATAGTTCCCATAAATGACGTGAGATGGCGTTACTGTAGCAAGGATAACGATCTTTTGGGGTGTTATATGTATCGCACTATTAAAATTTGCATTTATACATCAAATTTAACTGTTCAATCTCATTTTCCGATCACTAAAACATAAACGCAATAGTTGCATTGTATCAACAATGTAAACTAAAACAGTAAAAACAAACATAAGTAAATATTCCTAAATCGCGCTATCAGAGTTTTCGGCGCAGGTAGCATATATTCAACAGCCGATCGACCTAACACGGGGAGTCCGTTTCTACGCAGTATGGCAGTACCCGGGGTGGGGCTGCTCTAAACCCACCCCACTCGTTGTTTACAATACGCTTTGGGGGTCGGCTATTGTAACGCCTCGACAAGTGTCTGAGCTCAATGAAGTCTTGCTTGATGAGACCCGACAAGGGTCTCTCTCGCACCTCGGCCGTCTAACGATGCGCCACAGTGAAAGCCTGCTACAAGATAGCAACGAGAAGTAAACTGAGGGAACAGCTCCCTCGACACCACTGCAGTAGAAAAATCGACTCTCTTTTGTTTTAAATTACCACTTTTTTTGACCAACAACAGAAACCTGCAACTAAAACGTAGTGATTACTTTCTCTGTGCCTGCAACAAATGAAATTAGTGTCAGGGACTCCCACCAACTCGAGGAGCAGCCACTTCCGGACTAATGTCCCGCTTCTTATTATTCTTCCACAAAGTGTTTCGTCTCTACACGAGGCAGGCATCCTCAGGATATTTCTGAGCCGTTATTTACACTAATTTTGGCTACATTTTCATTTATTCAATTTACTGTTGTTGTTATGATGAACATTGTGTTCGAGTGAGTCACAGATCGATTTTAAACATTGTAAAAGACGTTACGATTGGTATTATTGAACCAATGAAATTGTTCGTTTAATGATCGTTCATTTAGTTATGTCGATTACCAATTCACAATCGCCATTTGTTAATGCCATCGATTTCATTATGTCTTGTATAATTGTGGTTTGTTAGTAATATGTAGGTAAGGTGCCTACCTACTTCTTCTCCTTATTTTTGAGTTGACGGCGATATGGCCGATTTTCCAGACAGCTTCTATCTGTGTTAAGTATTTATTGTATACTTTAACTACACAAAGACTAGGTCTGACGAATTATAAACACATTCATCTACTTATTTCAATACTTTAGGGTGAGTATGCACTTTAGGATTTGCTAGAGTATTACAATGTAATGTAACATTCTCACAAATGGTACAATACAGGCAAATCCTCAGTTTCCTTAAGTATTTCCATGTAATGTAACTTTCTTGCGAATGCTCGACGCTGTGTTCGACGTTATTAGGTACAGGTAAATGCTGTAAGATAAGTAATAACATTTCTTTCTCTCTTGCATACACTTCTGTCACCCGCGCTCGTGCCTTTGCTCGCTAAAACGTTGCACCAAATATAAAACGTTGATTTTTAAAATCAGGTTGTAAAAAAAACGAGCGTTGTGAGTAAAATGACCTTGAGTAGATATATGTGTGAGTGTGTGAGGCGCGGTGGGAGTGTATCCGACTGCTACGCAAGAGGTCGTGGGTTCGATCCCCACCCAGGATAAAACTTTGTCTGATGAGCACGATGGTTTATTCTGTGTCTAGGTGTTATTTATCTATAATATGTATGTATTTGGAAATATATAAGTATGTTTATCGGTTGTCTGGTTTCCATAGTACAAGCTCTGCTTAGTTTGGGATCAGATAGCTTTGTGTGAGTTGTCCCAAGATAAAAAAAAGATTTAAAAAAAATGTGCCTCTGTGGCGCGGTGGGAGTGTGTCCGACTGCTCCGCAAAAGGTCATGGGTTCGATTCCCACACGGGACACCACTTTGTGTGATCCACAAATTGTTGTTCCGGGACTGGCTATAATTTGTGTCCGTGACTTGTATGTTTGTAAAGTCCCCCGTGACACAGGGCTTGTACCCTACTGCGGGAGTAGTATTTAAAAAAAAATGTCCACAAAAGTGTGTTTTTACAACAGCTGCATTAAATAATTCGGGATTTTTAAAAAAACGTGATTATTCTAAAAGCCGCCGATATTATTTGTGTATTTGAAAGATAGATTAATGTTCTGCAATTTCCGAAAGATTTAGTAATGTCACTTATACGTTTTATTTTTTTGTTAAACATCTTATTTAAATTAAAATAAGATATTTAACAGTAGTAACTATAAATAATGGTGATTAATAGAAGTATATACCAATTGTATAATTTTATATTTAAAACAAACATGAAGGTGTTATTACTATAATACCTTCATGTATGTCTGTTTCACGGGGGACTTTACAAACATACAAGTCACTGACACAAATAACACCCAGACCCGAAACAACAATTTGTGGATCACACAAAGTGGTGTCCCATATAGGAATCGAACCCATGACCTCTTGCCTAGCAGTCGGACACACTCCCACCGCTTCACAGAGGCACATTATCTGGATATATCTACTCAAGGTCCTTTAGTCACAACGCTCGATGTTTTTTTACAACCTGATTTCAAAAATCAACGTTTTATATTTGGTGTAACGTTTTAGCGAGCAAAGGCACGAGCGCGGGTGACAGAAGTGTATGCAAGACAGAAAGAAATGTTATTACTTATCTTACAGCATTTACACGTCGAACGCAGTGTCGAACATTCGCAAGAAAGTTACATTACATGGAAATACTTAAGGAAACTGAGCATTTGCCTATATTGTACCATTTGTGAGAATTAATGTTTTTAAACTTTCGCGATTTTAATATACATTAGATATATTTAGGGACTTAATCGCGTGAATTATTTAAAGGTACGAACCTTTTTATTTACTAGACGTTTCTAACGAATTGCACCGATCGTGGTCACGGGTCGAAAGATGGCAGCTTAGCGATGTCTCCGTGAGGCGCGGGGTTTTTCAACTACCCTCGCCTGGTTTTGATAATTTTGATAATTTGTACTGTCGGTACTTCTACACACTACACTCACAACGTCTTTACACTGAGGCGCGGTGTCTTTACGGCTACGATTGCATTTGCTGATAACAGGGTCCCAAGATGGTGAGAGCCGGTATCCATTTTCTCGGTTGGAATTCTTATACTTCTTGATCTCAACCGCCCCGCGTACTATCCTGGAATAATAGTGGCGATCGGTGAAAGTACTTGTGGCTTATGCAATTCTATCCAGTGATTTGGTCCTGATTCCAACAAATACTCAGCGGTAGCAGACTTGTAAACTTGAAGGTTTTTTACAGCAGCGATATGTTCTTTGACCCTGTCTGCGATTGTTCTTTTGATCTGTCCGATATAGGAACTACCGCAACTGCAATCCACCTTTTACACGCCCGGTGTTTGGAGCGGAATAACAACCTTTGCCGTTCAAGTAAAAGCTTTTGTAGCAAGGTGTTATCTGTACCGCATTATCAAAATTTTATAATCGTAATAATAATCTAATCTTTATCTGCAAGAACATTGTGACAAAGATGGAAGGTCGTCTTAAAATTAAATGTGTACATCATGTTCTGTCTAAATCCGGCATGCAAATGTCAATAGAAAATATACGTTAAAGAAGATCTGCCTATTTATTATTTAAGAACTCTTTCACCGTATAGAAACCTCTATCTAGCAGCCAAGTCTTGAGGCTTATTACGTAGGTACAGGTACTTTCTGTTATACCTACGTTGTATAGAGAATCAGAAGTTCAAATGAAAATGACTAACCGGACACAGAATTTTACCTATTTATGTTTATAGGTAGGTATGTAGGATGATAGGTAGGTACTCCACTAAAACCAAAATTATACCGAGTAAGTAGACTAACGAATTGTGAAAACGGCGACAACTGAGCTCTTATTATGTTCACAACTACGCATCTAAAGGTGAGTATTTAATAGTAACAGAACGTCAAGCATTCGCCAGTGTTAAAAGAGGTTGAGCACTTTATTAGGGAAGTTTGCCTTCTTCAAAAATTGCCATGTACAGAATTGAGGCCCTCATATAACATTTAACTCAATAATAATGATAATCCTTATTACTCTTTTTACGTAGGTATTGCATTACATGTTATATATACATAAATAATAAGATACTTACTTGAAGCATTGACTTGAAGCACAAGGAATGTCAACTAATCTGTCAACGATTTACAATTGCGATCTATAATTGATTGCGATTTACAATAAGTTTTGATAAAGTTAAGGTACCACATAATCATATAATTAATCTCTATTTAAATCACAAGCGAATTTTCACAGCAATTGAAAATTATTGACAGTGTGCAACACCAATTTAAACAAAAAAAATAAAATATAATGGCTACATACGAAAAACGGGTAATATTTTATTCTTTTACATTTTAACAGAAGCTGTCATTGTCATAAAATAAATAAGACGTACAGAATGCCAAAGTGAATTTAGAATCATTTCTTCTTGACAAGAAGTTCGTCAAAAAAGGTTTGTCTAGTAATATGTCATGAAATGCGTTTCGTTTCTGATAGGTGTTTTTTTAATGGAATATTAAAAAATATTAAACAAACATTAATACAAACACTATAATACCTTCATGAAACAAACTTGAAGGTATTATTACTATAATACCTTCATTCTTCTTCAATTTCTATACGAGTTAAGTATATATTGTACGCTTTAACTACACAAAGACTAGGTCTGACGAATTTTAAACACATTAATGTATCTACTTATTTCAATACTTTAGGGTGAGTATGCACTTTAGCATTTGCTAGAGTATTACAATGTAATGTAACATTCTCACAAATGGTACAATACAGGCAAATGCTCAGTTTCCTTAAGTATTTCCATGTAATGTAACTTTCTTGCGAATGCTCAACGCTGTGTTCGACGTTATTAGGTACAGAAAGAAATGCTATTACTTATCTTACAGCATTTAACTGTTCCTAATAACGTCGAACACAGCGTCGAGCATTCGCAAGAAAGTTACATTACATGGAAATACTGAGCATTTGCCTGTATTGTACCATTTGTGAGAATTTTACATTACATTGTAATACTCTAGCAAATACTAAAGTGCATACTTTGAAATAAGTAGATACATGAATATGTATGTTTAAAATTCGTCAGACCTAGTCTTTGTGTAGTCAAAGCGAACATTATATACTTAACACGTTAGACATTGAAGAAGAATGAAGGTATTATAGTAATAATACCTTCATGTTTGTTTCATGAAGGTATTATAATGTTTGTATTAATGTTTGTTTAATATTTTTTAATATTTCATTAAAAAAAACACCTATCAGAAACGAAACTCATTTCATGACATATCACTAGACAAACCTTTTTTGACGAACTTCTTGTCAAGAAGAAATGATTCTGAACCGAATTCACTTTGGCATTCTGTACGTCTTATTTATTTTATGACAGTCATTGTAATAAATAAGACCAGTTAGCTACTGTTAAAATGTAAAAGAATAAAATATTCTCCGTTTTTCGTATGTGGCCATTATAATGTTTTTTTTTTTTTTAAATTGGTGTCTCACACTGTCAACGACTTTGTCACAAGCGAATTATAAATCGCAATCAATTGTAGATCGCAATTGTAAATCGTTGACAGATTAGTTGACATTCCTTATGCTTCAAGTCAATGCTTCAAATAAGTATCTTATTATTTCTTTACGTAACCTGTAATGCAGTACCTACGTAAACAGAGAAATAAAGATTATTATTATTATTATTAAAGTAAGTAAAATGTTATATGACGGTTTCAATTCTGTACACGGCAATTTTTGAAGAAGGCAAACGACCCTAATAAAGTGCTCAACCTTTTTTACCAACGGCGAATGCTTGACATTCTGTTACTAGGTGTAATGTACATGTAAGTATCTATTACACCTTCCGTGGCGCGAAATTTGACTGGGTTATTATTATGGCAAACTTTTTAAGTCGGACTTTTAACTTTTTCATTAATATTTAAACTGTTAAAAAATAATTAATTTAATTAAATTTAATTTAGGTTGTTTAATTTTGATAAAATTAGGTAGTTATGTGCCCTTTACGTAACCTTCGCAATTGACCTCACATTCATGTTAAACTTTGTATCTCCGGTAGATGTGTTACCTCCGTACATAATTTTCGATGGTGTAACTACTTAAGAAACTTTTTCTGTTTTATATTTGATTCGAATATTAACATTCACGATGGCGTTATGGTAACTCTTAAATGCACCAGTTTACTATAGATATGTGTTAATTTCAACAAACGTCTGTGATTACTTCAGCCTGCAAGTATTATTAGCTGTATTACCGTTATGAATCTAAATTCACTTTGGCATTCTGTACGTCTTATTTATTTTATGACAATGACAACTACTGTTAAAATGTAAAAGAATAGAATATTCCCCGTTTGTGGTCATTATAATGTATTTAATTTTTTTTGTTTAAATTGGTGTTGCACACTGTCAACGATTTACAATGGCTGTGAAAATTCGCTTGTGATTTAAATAGAGATGAATTATGTATATGATTATGTGGTACCTTAACTTTATTACAAGCGATTTGTAAATCGCAATCAATTGTATTCGTTAGTCTACTTACTCGGTATAATTCTGTTTTTAGTGGAGTACCTACCTATCATCCTACATACCTTACTTATGAACATAGTAAATTTCCGGTTAGTCTTTTTCATTTGAACTTCTAATCCTCTATACAACGTTGGTATAACAGAAAGATATAGACAAATTTATGCAATGGACAGTGTACATTAACAGTGTTGCATCTGCCATGGAGTCATATCCGATTGCATTTTAATTAGATCGTTTTATTTTTGTCAAATTTCTGTAATGTAAAAATAATGGAATCTAAATCTAAGTATCTATTACACCTTCAGTGGTGCGAAATTAGATTAAATTACAGTCAGACTTTCAACTTTTTCATTGATATATAAACGAGTAAGAATCTGATAAATTAAATTTAACAGTTTTGATAAAATTACAAAAACCTAAGAATTGTTGACGACGCGTTTGTATTAAACTTTGTATCTCCCTCCGGTAGATGTGTTACCTCCGTACATAATTTTTGATGGTGTAAGTACTTAAGAAACTTTTTCTGTTTTATATTTGATTCGAATATTAGCATTCACGACGGTGTTAGGGTAACTCTTAAATGCACGGTTTACTATTGATATGTGTTAATTTCAACAAACGCCTGTGATTACTTCAGCCTGTAAGTATTATTGGCTGTATTACCGTTATGAATCGCATCTTCTTTGGCGTTGTGGGAAGTGCTGCCTCTTTGTCGCAAGCATTACACAAACCGTAGCGTCCGAGGTTGCGGAGGCGAGCGTAGCATAGGCGAGGTGGGTTCGAGTAACAACTTGGACCTTGAACTTGCCCCCAAGCCATAGAGTACCTAGTCAAAAAACTCTACAATCGGTACTGGTTAAAAAATCTTTTGTTTTTCTACTTGAAGCGATTGAAGAGTTTCATCGTCTACCAATTGCTCGTGGAATAGGAAACGTAGAAATGATATCGTTAAATCAAAATAGTTTTACTAACGTACATTAGATGGCGTTATTGTAGCACAAATAACGACCTTTTGGCGTGTTATCTGTACCACACTATCATATTTTGCATTATATCGAATTTAACTGTTCAATCTCAATTATACATGAGCGCAACAGTTGCATTGTAACAACGATGTAAACCAAAACTGTACAATTGAACTTCAGTTAACATTCCTAAATCGCGCTATTAGAGTTTTCGGTGCAGGTAGTATATATACAACAGCCGATCAACCTTACTCGGGGAGTCCGTTTCTACGCAGTACGGCACTACCTGGGGTGGGGCTGCCCTAAACCCACCCCTCTCGTTGTTTACAATACGCTTTGGTGGTCGGCTATTGTAACGCCTCGAGAAGTGTCTGAGCACAATGAAGGATTGCTTGATTAGACCCGACAAGGGTCTCTCTCGCACAGTGAAAGCCTGCTACAAGATAGCAACGAGAAATATACTGAGGGAACAACACCCTCAACACCACTGCAGTAGAAAATTCGACTCTCTTTTTTTAAAAATTACCGATTTTTTCCACTAACAACAGAAACCAACAATGCAACAAATAAAATTAGTGCTGTGAGCAGTGGCCGAGGCAATTTACAGTAATTTTGCTGTATTTTCAATTATTCAATTTACTGTTGTTGTTATGATGAACTTTGTTAGAATGATAGGGCGAGTCACTAATCGATTTTAGACATTCTAAAAGATGATACGATTGGTATTGTTCGACAAGTTATATTGGTATTGTTCGTTTCCTGATCGTTATTGATGTTGGACGTTACGGACGATGTTAAATAGTACAATACAGGTATTTGCTCAAATTCCTTAAGTACTTCCATATAATGTAAATTCTGTAAGGTGAGTCAACATTTACCTGTAACGTTTCATTCTGTCTTACATACACTCCCGTCACCTGAGCTCGTACCTTTGCTCGCTAAAACGTTACAACAAATATAAAACGTTGGTTTTTAAAATCAGGTTGTAAAACAATATCGAGCGTTGTGAGTAAAGGACCTTGAGTAGATATATCCAAAAAATGTGCCTCTGTGGCGCGGTGGGAGTGTGTCTGACTGCTACGCAAAACGTCGTGGGTTCGATTCCCACACGGGACACCACTTTGTGTGATCCACAAATTGTTGTTCCTGGTCTGGGTGTAATTTGTGTCCGTGACTTGTAACGGTTTAGCGAGCAAAGGCACGAGCGCGGGTGGCAGAAGTGTTTGTAAGACAGACAGAAATGTTATTACTTATCTTACAGCATTTACCTGTACCTAATAACGTCGAACTGGAAATACTTAAGGAAACTGAGCATTTGTCTGTATTGTACCATTTGTGAGAATGTTACATTACATTGTAATACTCTAGCAAATGCTAAAGTGCATACTCACCTCACCATACATAAAGTATTGAAATAAGTAGATACATGAATGTGTTTAAAATTCGTCAGACCTAGTCTTTGTGTAGTTAAAGCGTACATTATATACTAACACGTATAGAAATTGAAGAAGAATGAAGGTATTATAGTGATAATACCTTATTGTTTGTTTCATGAAGGAATTATAGTGTTTGTATTAATGTTTGTTTAACATTTCATTAAAAAACACCTATCAGAAACGAAACGCATTTCATGACATATCACTAGATAAACCTTTTTTGACGAAGAAGAAATAATTCTGAATTCACTTTGGCATTCTGTACGTCTTATTTAATTTTTGATAATGACAGCCACTGTTAAAATATAAATGAATAAAGTATTCCCCGTTTTTCGTATGTGGTCATTATAATGTAATTTTTTTGTTGTTTAAATTGGTGTTGCACACTGTCAACGATTTACAATTGCTGTGAAAATTCGCTTGTGATTTAAATAGAGATTAATTATATGATTATGTGGTACCTTAACTTTATCACAAGCGAATTGTAAATCGCAATCAATAGTAGATCGCAATTGTAAATCTTAGATAAGATTAGTTGACTTTCTTGTGCTTCAAGTCAATGCTTCAAGTAAGTATCTTATTATTTATTTATATAACCTGTAATGCAGTACCTACGTAAAAAGAGAAATATAGATTATTATTATAATTGAAGTGAATAAAATGTTATATGAGGGCCTTAATTCTGTACATGGCAATTTTTGAAGAAAGCAAACTGCCCTAATAAGGTGCTCAACCTCTTTTAACAACGGCGAATGCTTGACGTTCTGTTACTAGTAAATACTCACCTTTAGATGCGTAGTTGTGAACATAATAATAGTTCAGTTGTCGCCGTTTTCACAATTCGTTAGTCTACTTACTCGGTATAATTCTGGTTTTAGTGCAGTACCTACCTATCATCCTACATACCTACCTATAAACATAAATAGGTAAAATTCTGTTTCCGATTAGTCTTTTTTTCATTTGAACTTCTGATGAAAGGTATAGACAAATGTAAGCAGTGGACAGTGCACATTATCAGTGTTGCATCTACCATGGAGTCATATCCGATTGCATTTATGTATCTTATTATTTATTTACATAACATGTAATGCAGTACCTACGTAATAAGCCCCAAGACTTGGCTGATAGATAGAGGTTTCTATATGGTGAAAGAGTTCTTAAATAATAAATAGGCAGATCATCTTCAACGTATATTTTCTATTGACATTTGCATGCCCGATTTAGGCAGAACATGATTTACACATTTAATTTTAAGACGACGATCTTTGTAACAATGTTCTTGCAAATAAATATTATTATTATTATTAAATTTTGATAATACCTTGCTACAATAACGCCATCTTATATACGTTAGGAGAACTATTTTAATTTGACACTTTCTTCGTTTCATATTCCACTAGCAATAGGTAGACGATGAAACTCTTCAATCGCTAGAAAAATAAAAGATATTTTAACTAGTAGCGATTTTAGAGTTTTTTGATTAGGTGCTCTATGGCTTGGGAGCAAGTTCAAGGTCCAAGTTGTTACTCGAAGCCACCTCGCCTCACCTATGCTCGCCTCCGCTACCTCGGCCGCTACGGTTCGTGTGATGCCTGCGCTTTGTTACGTAAGGACAATGAGGCTGCACTTCCCACAACGCCAAAGAAGATGCGATTCAAAACAGTAATAATACTTAAAGGCTGAAGTAATCACAGGCGTTTGTTAATATTAACACATGTCGATAGTAAATCGGTGCATTTAGGATTTACCATCACGCCATCGTGAATGTTAAAATTTGAATCATATATAAAATAGGAATAGTTTCGGAGTTACACCATCGAAATTGGTGAATGTCGACATACACCAATGTATCTTAAGATAAACTAATTTCGGACATTCACAGTAAGTTACATATCTATCCAAACAATCAGTTTTTGTACACCGGTAAATAGCGCATTTTCATCCTATTATAGTATACATTAGCCCTGTTTATAAAATAGACTCTGAAGGTACAGGTAGTCGAGTCTAGAATATTCAGTTCTTCTTGTATCTGAGTTAAATCATTTAGCAGTTACGCTGTAAGTAGGTACTTAATTAATATTTATCTATAATAAGAATTGAAAATTTCTAATTCGAAAAAAAATATTTTTTGTTTATGTTATTTACTACATGTACATCAAGTCCTAAGATTCATGAGTGTGCTTAAAAGTCGCCATGTTGGATAATAGTACCAGTGTTTAATAATCTCATTGAAAACGTTGGTTATAGCGAGAAAAGCCCTCTGCAGGCTTTATTAATAGGCTTATGATTGCAGCGTCCATTGAAAGTTATCACAACTGCAGTCAACAGGTTGAACGAGATGGAAGTCCCTACAAGCGCAACGGTCAAAGAAGCTCGAATGTAGAATCGACTGAGGATTACTTTATAATCGAAAATTACGTACGAAGGTAACACATCTACCTATATTTAATATAAACGTGTCGTCAAATTCTAAGGTTGTTGTAATTTTATCAAAAATTTACTAAATAGGTAATCCACTAAAACCAAAATTATACCGAGTAAGTAGACTAACGAATTGTGAAAACGGCGACAACTGAACTCTTATTATGTAGGTACACAACTACGCATCTAAAGGTGAGTATTTACTAGTAACAGAACGTCAAGCATTCGCCGTTGTTAAAAGAGGTTGAGCACTTTATTAGGGCAGTTTGCCTTCTTCAAAAATTGCCATATACAGAATCGAGGCCCTCATATAACATTTATCCACTTCAATAAGAATGATAATACTTATTACTCTTTTTACGTAGGTATTGCATTACATGTTATGTAAATAAATAATAAGATATTTACTTGAAGCATTGACATGAAGCACAAGGAATGTCAACTAATCTGTCAACGATTTACAATTGCGATCTACAATTGATTGCGATTTACAATAAGCTTGTGATAAAGTTAAGGTACCACATAATCATGTAATTAATCTCTATTTAAATCACAAGCGAATTTTCACAACAATTGAAAATTGTTAACAGTGTGCAACACCAATTTAAACAAAAAATACATTATAAGGGCTACATACGCAAAAACGGGAAATATTTTATTCTTTTACATTTTAACAGAAGCTGTCATTGTCATAAAAAAAATAAGACGTACAGAATGCCAAAGTGAATTTAGAATCATTTATTCTTGACAAGAAGTTCATCAAAAAAGGTTTGTCTTGTGATATGTCATGAAATGCTTTCTGATAGGTGCTTTAAATAGTGTTTGAAATATTAAAAAATATTAAACAAACACTATAATACCTTCATTCTTCTTTAATTTCTATACGAGTTAAGTATATATTGTACGCTTTAACTACACAAAGGCTAGGTCTGACGAATTTTAAACACATTCATGTATTTACTTATTTCAATACTTTAGGGTGAGTATGCAATTTAGCATTTTGCTAGAGTATTACAATGTAATGTAACATTCTCACAAATGGTACAATACAGGCAAATGCTCAGTTTCCTTAAGTATTTCCATGTAATGTAACTTTCTTGCGAATGCTCGACGCTGTGTTCGACGTTATTAGGAACAGGTAAATGCTGTAAGATAAGTAATAGCATTTCTTTCTGTCTTGCATACACTTCTGTCACCCGCGCTCGTGCCTTTGCTCGCTAAAACGTTACACCAAAAATATAAAACGTTGGTTTTTAAAATCTGATTGTAAAAAAACCTCGAGCGTTGTGAGTAAAGGACCTTGAGTTATCCAGACAATGTGCCTCTGTGGCGCGGTGAGAGTGAGTACGACTGATACGCAAGAGGTCGTGGGTTCGATTCCCACACGGGATACCACCTTGTCTAATCCACAAATTGTTGTTTCAGGTCTGGGTGTAATTTATATCCGTGACTTGTATGTTCGTAAAGTCCCCCGTTACACAGGGCTTGTAGCCTACAGCGGGAGCAGTATTTAAAAATATATCCACAAAAGTAACGTTGTTCAACAGCTGCATTAAATAATTGATATTTAAACTAGTAAAAAAATTATAAATGAATTTGAGGGGTCTAAGTTTAATAAAATTTGGTAGGTATGTGCCCTTTACGTAACCTTTGCAATTGACCTCACGTTTATGTTAAACTTTGTATCTCCGGTAGATGTGTTACCTCCGTACATAATTTTCGATGGTGTAACTACTTAAGAAACTTTTTCTGTTTTATATTTGATTTGAATATTAGCATTCACGATGGCGTTATGGTAACTCTTAAATTTTTATTTTTTTTCTTAAGGTTTACTATAGATATGTGTTAATTTCAACAAACGCCTGTGATTACTTCAGCCTGCAAGTATTATTGCTGTGTTACCGTTATGAATCGCATCTTCTTCGGCGTTGTGGGAGGTTGCGGAGGCGAGCATAGCATAGGCGAGGTGGGTTCGAGTAACAACTTGGACCTTGGACTTGCCCCCAAGCCATAGAGTACCTAGTCAAAAAACTCTACAATCGGTACTGGTTAAAAAATCTTTTATTTTTCTACTAGTAGCGATTGAAGAGTTTCATCGTCTACCTCGTGGAATAGAAAACGTAAGTAGCAATGATATCATTTAATCAAAATAATTCTCCTAACGTAAATAAGATGGCGTTATTGTAGCACAAATAACGATCGTTTGGGATGTTATCTGTACCACACTGTCAAAATTTGCATGACATATATCGAATTTAAACTGTTCAATCTCACTTTTCCGATTACTAATACATAAGCGCAACAGTTGCATTGTAACAACGATGTAAACCAAAACAGTAAAATTGAACTTCACTTAACATTCCTAACTCGCGCTATCAGAGTTTTCGGTGCAGGTAGTATATATACAACAGCCGGTCAACCTTACTCGGGGAGTCCGTTTCTACGCAGTACGGCAGTTCCCGGGGTGGGGCTGCTCTAAACCCACCCCGCTCGTTGTTTACAATACGCTTTGGTGGTCGGCTATTGTAACTCCTCGAGAAGTGAGCTTGCTTGATGAGCCCGTCAAGGGTCTCTCTCGCACCTCGGCCGTCTAACGATGCGCCACAGTGAAAGCCTGCTACAAGATAGCAACGAGAAACAAACTGAGGGAACAGCACCCTCAACACCACTGCAGTAGAAAAATCGACTCTCTTTTTTTAAAAATTACCTTTTTTTTCCACGAACAACAGAAACCAACAATGCATCAAATGAAATTAGTGACAGGGACTCTCACCAATTCGAGTAGCAACCACTTCTGGAACCTTTGTTAAGCAATATTCCGCCTCTTATCATTCTTCCACGAAGTGTTTCTGAGCTGTGAGCAGTGGCCGAGACAATTTACAGTAATTTTGCTGTATTTTCAATTATTCAATTTACTGTTGTTGTTATGATGAACTTTGTTAGAATGATAGGGCGAGTCACTAATCAATTTTAGACATTCTAAAAGATGATATTGTTCGATTGGTATTGTTTGACCATAAATTGTTCATTTACTGATCGTTATTGATGTTGGACGTTACGGATGATGATAAATAGTACAATACTGGTAAATGCTCGAATTCCTTAAGTATTTTCATGTAATGTTCTTGCGACTGCTCGACGGCGACGCTGTGTTTGACGTAATTACAGGTAAATGCTGTAAGGTGAGTCAACATTTACCTGTAACATTTCTTTCCGTCTTATTGTCTATAAATAATGATGATTATTATAAGTATATACCAATTGTTTAATTTTATACTTAAAACAAACATGAAGGTATTATTACTATAATACCTTCATGTCTGTCTGTGTCACGGGGGACTTTACAAAAATACAAGTCACGGACACAAAGTACACCCAGACCCGAAACAACAATTTGGGGATTACACAAAGTGGTGTCTCGTGTGGGAATCGAACCCTCGACCTCTTGCGTAGCAGTCGGACACACTCCCACCGCGCCACAAAGGCACATTATCTGAATATATCTACTCAAGCTCCTTTACTCACAACGCTCGATGTTTTTTACAACCTGATTTTTTAAAAATCAACGTTTCATATTTGGTGCAACGTTTTAGCGAGCAAGGGCACGAGTGCGGGTAACAGAACTGTATGCAAGAAAGAAAGAAATGTTATTACTTATCTTACAGCATTTACCTGTACCTAATAACGTCGAACACAGCGTCGAGCATTCGCAAGAAAGTTACATTACATGGAAATACTGAGCATTTGCCTGTATTGTACCATTTGTGAGAACGTTACATTACATTGTAATACTCTAGCAAATGCTAAAGTGCATACTCACCCTAAAGTATTGAAATAAGTAAATACATGAATGTGTTTAAAATTCATCAGACTTAGTCTTTGTGTAGTTAAAGCGTACATTATATAATTAACACATATAGAAATTGAAGAAGAATGAAGTTATTATAGTAATAATAGCTTCATGTTTGTTTCATAAAGGTATTATAGTGTTTGTATTAAGGTTTGTTTAATATTTAAAAAAAAAACACCTATCAGAAACGAAACGCATTTCTTGAAATATCACTAGACAAACCTTTTTTGACGAACTTATTGTCTAGAAGAAATGATTCTGAACCGAATTCACTTTGCCATTCTGTACGTCTTATTTATTTTATGACAATGACAGCTACTGTTAAAATGTAAAAGAATAAAATATTCCCCGTTTTTCGTATGTGGCCATTATAATTTTTTTTTTGTTTAAATTCGTGTCTCACACTGTCAAAGATTTACAATTGCTGTGAAAATTCGCTTGCGATTAAATAGAGATTAATTATATGATTATGTGGTACCTTAACTTTATCACAAGCTTATTGTAAATCGCAATCAATTGTAGATCGCAATTGTAAAACGTTGACAGATTCGTTGACATTCCTTGTGCTTCAAGTCAATGCTTCAAGTAAGTATCTTATTATTTAATTACATAACATGTAATGCAATACCTACATAAAAAGAGTAATAAGGATTATCATTCTTATTAAAGTGAATAAAATGTTATACTCGTATGAGGGCCTCAATTCTGTATATGGCAATTTTTGAAGAAGGCAAACTGCCCTAATAAAGTGCTCAACCTCTTTTAACAACGGCGAACGCTTGACGTTCTGTTACTAGTAAATACTCACCTTTAGATGCGGAGTTGTGAACATAATAAGAGCTCAGTTGTCGCCGTTTTCACAATTCGTTAGTCTACTTACTCGGTATAATTTTGGTTCTAGTGGAGTACCTATTTAGTAATTTTTTGATAAAATTACAACAACCTTAGAATTTGACGACACGTTTATATTAAACTGTTTATCTCCGGTAGATGTGTTACCTTCGTACGTTATTTTCGATTATAAAGTAATCATCAGTCGATTCTACATTCGAGCTTCTTTGACCGTTGCGCTTGTAGGGACTTCCATCTTGTTCAACCTGTCGAGTGCAGTTGTGATAACTTTTAATAGACGCCGCAATCATAAGCCTACTAATAAAGCCTGCAGAGGCCTCTTCTCGCTATAACCAACGTTTTCAATGAGATTATTAAACACTGGTACTATTATCCAACATGGCGGCTTTTTAAGCACACTCATGAATCTTAGGACTTGATGTACATGTAGTAAATAACATAAACAAAAAAAATTTTTTTTACGATGGCGTTATTTACTATCGACATGTGTTAATATTAACAAACGCCTGTGATTACTTCAGCCTGTAAGTATTATTGGCTGTATTACCATTTTGAATCACATCTTCTTCGGCGTTGTGGGAAGTGCTGCCTCTTTGTCCTTACGTAACAAAGCGCAGGCATCACACGAACCGTAGCGGCCGAGGTTGCGAAGGCGAGCATAGCTGAGGCGAGGTGGCTTCGAGTAACAACTTGGACCTTGAACTTGCCATAGAGTACCTAGTCAAAAAACTCTACAATCGGTACTGGTTAAAATACCTTTTTTTTCTAGTGATTGAAGAGTTGTAGTGTAATGAAAGGGTAGGTTTGAGATAGGACTACATATATTTACAAGAACTTAAAGACTACTTAAAATTAAACGTAAATTTAGAACCGATGCTGGCGGAGATGCAGTGCTGGTAGGTAGAGGTACGGCGTCCAGGCGGAGATGCGGCGCTGGTAGGTCAAGATGCGGCACTCGTAGGTAGAGGCGCGGCACCAATAGGTAGAGGCGCGGCGCCAGTATGTAGGGGCGCGCCACCGGTAGGTAGAGGCGCGGCGCCGGTAGGTAGAGGCACGTCGCCGGTAGGCAGAGGTGCGACGCGTCGTAGAGGTGCGGCCCGGTATATAAGAGAGGCGGCCCGGTAGGTAGAGAGGCGGCCCGGTAGGTAGAGAGGCGACGCCGGTAAGTAGAGAGGCGACGCCGGTAAGTAGAGAGGCGACGCCGGTAGGTAGAGAGGCGACGCCGGTAGGTAGAAAGGCGACGCCGGTAGGAATGGTCTCTTTCTCGTAATTTCCCACTCCTTCTCTTTTGGAGAGCTCGTTCTTCTTCCTTCTCTTTTAGAGAGCTGGTTCTTCACTGACTCTTCTTCGGTTTTGTATTCATAAAGAAAACTCTCTAGAAGCAATTTAAAATTTTAAAGCTTAACTTATTTTTAATTTAGAATTTACGCACAGCCAGTTTCACAATGTAGTCCATACTTTACGAATAACTCTATGCTTATCTTGTTGTCATAGCAACCATAGAAAATATTTGTCGACATGACAGATTTGATTTATGAAAAATAATGTTTACAATAAGTCTTACAGAGATATTTATTATGTTAAAAATGGCGAAATATATAACTAATATATACAGAAATGCGAACGAAATAACACTACAAGGACATATATACATATACGAGGTAAGAATTATCACTACATTACCCCAAAAACCCGGAAAATTTTCGACTTACGAAAATTTCCTTGTCTTTGAAGTTGGGAAGACAAAAATCCCACAGAAAACATACTCATACAAACATAAATAACCTAGCATCCATCGCCAAACAAAAGCGGGGTAGCGTTCACATTCAATGACGCGTACTCCGGGGAAGTGTCACAAAGATGCAATAGAAATGCAAAAGATGAAGACGGAGCTCAAGAGTCTCCAAAATTACGAAGTACATTTAGTACCTTTTGAGCACAAGAAGCTCAGTAGTAGAAGAAGAAGAAGAAGTATTGCGCCGTTCCAAGTTAGGCACAAGTCAAGTTGCTTATGAGCAAGGAGACCCGACAACAAGGCTAGAGACATTAAAGTCCGCCAAGTGTGCAAGTCAAAGGAGTAGAAATAGAGATAATGTGGGCTTCTTTAACGAGTCATAACCCGCTCGTGAAGAAAAGACAAGTTGCTTTAGAGCAAGGAGACCCGACAACAAGGCTAGAGACAGTGGGTTTAGAGCCCTAAAAGTCCGCCAAGTGTACAAGTCAAAGAAGTAAAAATAGAGGAATGAGGGCTTGTTTTACGAGTCATAACCCGCTCGTGAAGACAAAGACAAGTTGCTTTAGAGCAAAGGGGTGTGACACCAACAAGGCTAGAGACAGTGGGTTTAGAGCCCAAAAGTCCGCCAAGTCAGAAAGTCAAAGAGTAGAAATAGAGACAATGAGGGCTTGTTAAACGAGTCATAACCCGCTCGTGAAGACAAAGACAAGTTCCTTTAAAGCAAAGGAGTGTGACACCAACAAGGCTAGAGACAGTGGGTTTAGAGCCCAAAAGTCCGCCAAGTCAGAAAGTCATAGAGTAGAAATAGAGAGAATGAGGGCTTGTTTAACGAGTCATAACCCGCTCGTGAAGAAAAGACAAGTAGAGAGAAAATGAGCTAGGGAAATAAAAGAAGATGAAAACAGAAGAAAAGTTAATAAAGTACGATAAGGGAGTTAAAAAGAAAAGGTAAGAGAAGAAGAAATTAGCATAATTAATAAAATTATGTACAGAACTATACACATAACTTATTTATAACACTGTACAGAGAAAAGAAGAAAAAAATTAAATGTGACGCATCGCCAACATTATATAGAATAAAAAGTAGGAACAGACTAAAAAGAGGTAGATAAAAAGAGCTAACAATAAAATAAGAAAATAAAAAGTAACAGTATAAAATGTGTATAATTTTAGTAAAAAAGTGAAAGGAACAAGTTCAGTAGGGGTACAGGGAGGGAAGGGATAGAGAAGGGAGTAGAGAAGGAAGCTGAAAGAGAAAAAAAAAATTAGCCAACGACTGATTAGGAAAAAAAATTAAGCTACGGAAAAAATACATATATAGATAGATAATGAGACTACGATGAGAGACTACAATGAGAAGCGGTGAGTTGAGGGATGGTCTTCCAAATTTGCAGCCAAATTACGCTAAAAGCGGTGGTTACTTGTGCAAGTATTTATTTTTGAATTTTGAGAAAGGTCGTGGGTGGTATGCTTGATGGGCGCCAAACTGTAGTGTAATGAAAGGGTAGGTTTGAGATAGGACTACATATATTTACAAGAACTTAAAGACTACTTAAAATTAAACGTAAATTTAGAACCGATGCTGGCGGAGATGCAGTGCTGGTAGGTAGAGGTACGGCGTCCAGGCGGAGATGCGGCGCTGGTAGGTCAAGATGCGGCACTCGTAGGTAGAGGCGCGGCACCAATAGGTAGAGGCGCGGCGCCAGTATGTAGGGGCGCGCCACCGGTAGGTAGAGGCGCGGCGCCGGTAGGTAGAGGCACGTCGCCGGTAGGCAGAGGTGCGACGCGTCGTAGAGGTGCGGCCCGGTATATAAGAGAGGCGGCCCGGTAGGTAGAGAGGCGGCCCGGTAGGTAGAGAGGCGACGCCGGTAAGTAGAGAGGCGACGCCGGTAAGTAGAGAGGCGACGCCGGTAGGTAGAGAGGCGACGCCGGTAGGTAGAAAGGCGACGCCGGTAGGAATGGTCTCTTTCTCGTAATTTCCCACTCCTTCTCTTTTGGAGAGCTCGTTCTTCTTCCTTCTCTTTTAGAGAGCTGGTTCTTCACTGACTCTTCTTCGGTTTTGTATTCATAAAGAAAACTCTCTAGAAGCAATTTAAAATTTTAAAGCTTAACTTATTTTTAATTTAGAATTTACGCACAGCCAGTTTCACAATGTAGTCCATACTTTACGAATAACTCTATGCTTATCTTGTTGTCATAGCAACCATAGAAAATATTTGTCGACATGACAGATTTGATTTATGAAAAATAATGTTTACAATAAGTCTTACAGAGATATTTATTATGTTAAAAATGGCGAAATATATAACTAATATATACAGAAATGCGAACGAAATAACACTACAAGGACATATATACATATACGAAGTAAGAATTATCACTACAGAGTTTCATCGTCTACCTATTGCTAGTGGAATATGAAACGAAGAAAGTGTATCATCAAATCAAAATAAAATCTGCTAACGTACATAAGATGGCGTTATTGTAGCAAGGTGTTATCTGTACCGCATTATCAAAATGTAATAATAATAATAATAATAATCTTTATTTGCAAGAACATTGTTACAAATATGGAAGGTTGTCTTAAAATAAAATGTGTATATATCATGTTCTGTCTAAATCGGGAATGCAAATGTCAATAGAAAATATACGTTAAAGAAGATCTGCCTATTTATTATTTAAGAACTCTTTCACCGTATAGAAACCTTTATCTTCTTGAGGCTTATTACGTATGTACTGCATTACATGTTATGTAAATAAATAATAAGATACATAAATGCAATCGGATATGACTGATAATGTACACTGTCCGCTGCTTAAATTTGTCTATACCTTTCTGTTATACCTACGTTGTATAGAGGATCAGAAGTTCAAATGAAAAATATTAACCGGATACAGAATTTTACCTATTTATGTTTATAGGTAGGTATGCAGGATGATAGGTAGGTACTCCACTAAAAACAGAATTATACCGAGTATGTAGACTAACGAATTGTGAAAACGGCGACAACTGAGTTCTTATTATGTTCACAACTACGCATCTAAAGGAGAGTATTTACTAGTAAAAGAACGTCAAGCATTCGCCGTTGTTAAAAGAGGTTGAGCACTTTATTAGGGCAGTTTGCCTTCTTCAAAAATTGCCATGTACAGAATTGAAGCCCTGATATAACTTTTATTCACTTCAATAATATAGATAATCTTTATTGCTCTTTTTACCCGGCTGTAAAAAAGGGTTATGTGTTTCGCGCGTATCTTGTGTGTATGTATGTATGTAATATTCTTTATCACCTGATATCTCACAATCCACTGAACGGATTTATACGATTCACACGTCGTTAGATTTGTCTTAATTGCCCAAGTGTTCTTATTGTTGTGTTATTATGATAGGTGACGTTTTTAAAAAACAAACATGGCGGCTATGAGATGTCAAAATAAAGAGATGTAAAAAAAAGTTGTTTCGAATACTGCAATATGGATATTAAATTATAGAGCTCATCTTAAGCATTTCAAAAAGGTATAACATGATTATGACTGTTATACTAAAAAAGTTAGTTAGCAACCATTGTTTTTTCAGGTTTCAATACTTGACAATGGCTGTGATAAAAGTAAGTTGCCACATCGGGTAGATCCTACAACTACTAAAAAGTAAAAATAGTTTATAAAATATAAAAACCCGCCTGCACAAAAAAGATTGAAACAAGATCCCCTACATAATTATACAATTTCATGCAGTCGGAGGCATTCATGAATCTCGATGAACTTAGTAAAGTGCCAACTTGTGTGTGTGGCAACTTACTTTTATCCTCAATACACCTATAAACATAAATAGGTAAAATTCTGTTACCGGCTAGTCTTTTTCATTTGAACTTCTGATCCTCTATATAACGTAGGTATAACAGAAAGGTATAGACAAATGTAAGCAGTGGACAGTGTACATTATCAGTGTTGCATCTACCATGGAGTCATATCCGATTGCATTTGAATTAGATCATTTTATTATGAACCGTAGCGTCTGAGGTTGCGGATGCGAGGTGGGTTCGAGTAACAACTTGGACCGTGAACTTGCCCCCAAGGCATAGAGTACCTAGTCAAAAAACTCTACAATCGGTACTGGTTAAAAAAGCTTTTAATTTTTACTAGTAGCGATTGAAGAGTTTCATCGTCTACCAATTGCTCAAAAAAGCACAAAAAAGATTGAAACAAGATCCCCTACATAATTATACAATTTCATGTAGTCGATGTCATATATCTCGATGAACTTAGTATAGTGCCTCCGACTGCATGAAATTGTATAATTATGGAGGGGATCTTGTTTAAATCTTTTTTGTGCAGGCGGGTTTTTTTATTTTTATAAATATTTTTTTTATTATGCCTACATAATAAAAAAAATATTACATTGCATGACATGTTATGTAAATAAATAATAAGATACTTACTTGAAGCATTGACTTGAAGCACAAGGAATGTCAACTAATCCGTCAACGATTTACAATTGCGATCTACAATTGATTGCGATTTTTTTTTTAAAGATAACTAGCAATGTGAGATTTACGTCCCACATTACTAGCAATCCTGTTAACCCCTCCAGCTAAGCTCAATGGCTTGTGTTAGGAGTGGGTTCACGTGCCCCCTGTAGGCAACCACACGTCCGAGTCGAACATCAGACTCACGTGGGGGGCGGTCACGCGATGTTTATTTATTACTGGCGTGGCTAACGTGGCTCTGCCATAGGTGTCTCCACGTGTTCCTCTGCTTAAGCAAAGGACACAGTGGAGGTGCAGACGGGAAACCTTGATTTCCATTGTTGAGGTGAAGCAGGGGCGAAGGGTTCGCTTAATAGTAGCGAACGCGGTCTAACATAGACCACCATCCGGCCCAACCCGTAATCCTGAACGGACAGGAATGGGGGTCCACCTGGACCGCGGGGAAGAAAACCCCTATAAAAAATTACCCTAATTCTACGCTCCAGTCGCCCGGCTATGGGATGAATGGCTGAGGGGTCCTCAGTCCCAAGGGCGGCCTAACCGACGAAGGTCGTAAAACTTAAAACCATGGCAGAGGAAATTACAAGAAATTGTTTTACCCAGGAGGGTCCCAGTCGCGCAGCGTCTGGGGAATCCCTCCCGGAGCCAGTTGGCTCCGGCAGCCCCACGTACTCTGGGGGGGGCAACCAATGCCAAACAAGCCCTGTACCGAGCTTAAAATCCGGTACCAACATAAACGCGGAGGTCGCGATAGAAGAAGAAGTGGATCCTATGGCGGGATCAGAAATAATTAGTAGTGGTGGAAGCGGCGCAAGTAGTCCGCTACGACGCTCGCGACGCTCACAACAACAGAAGCGCAGCCACTCACCAGGTGACGAGGTTAATCCTCCTGAGATAGACTTCAGAGTCCCTAGAAAGGTAAGATCCTCTAGTAGAGGAGGTTCGGGTGCAAGAACGCGTTCGTTGACGCCTTTTGCTTGCCCCCAGACTGTTGAAGTTGTTACGGCGGACCCGTCCAACGTATTCTCTCGACGGGAACAATACCTGCGGGGGCGCACAGAAGGGGAGCTGGTTGCGGAGTGCCAAGTGAGCGATCTGACGGAGAAGATACGCGCGACGGGAGGGGATGACACCCCGAAAACCGCAGCGGACCTTGTCAGGACCGCAACTATCTCGGTGGACCTAATAGGTAGGGTTGCCACCAAGTCGAGGAACCTCAAGGGCACCTTCGCCAAAGGTTTAAAAGATTCTGCCACTGCATTATCGCAGGTCGTGGAAATTTTGGCTCAGCGTGCTACGGCCACGGAATCAGAAACTGTGGTGCAGTTGCTGGCGGACAACGCTCGCTTGGAAGCGCAGCTAGGCGAATTACGCGCCGAGCTCGCACAAATGCGGGCCGACATGCAGTCGACAAAGGCCGGTTCTTCCTCGGCTGCCCGGGCTACTTCGGCCACGCCATTAGTTGCCGTTTCGGTCCCGGCCGCCGCTCCCACGACACAGGCCTCTTCTGCGCCAGACACCTTCTCGGAGGCGCAATGCCGGCAGCTGACAGTTATGCTTGGGGCGTTGATTGACGCCAAACTTGAGACGATCAAGGAGCGTCTCCCCCCCGAGCCAAGCTGCCGGCCACCGTTAGCGGCGGGTAGACCGAAACTCCTACCGGGGTATACGGTAGCGACTCCTACGCCCCTACCCTGCTCCGGGGGACGCGTGGAGTCATTTGTCGAGACGGCTACACCAAGGGCGGCTGCATCGAAGGTGGCTGCGCCAAAGGCGGCTGTACTGAGGGCGGTTGCTTCGAGGACGCCGCGTGAGCCAGCTCCTCAGCAAAAACGAGAGGCTTCCCACCCCCAACCCCTCCCTCAGCGGGCATTAAGGGGTGCGCGTCGTGTGGCACCCGGCGTACCCAATGCGCCGAAGACTACTCCCACTGCTACCACGCCCGCTCCTGCCCCCGCCGTCGCAGCCCCCTCTTGCGAGGAGTGGCGAACGGCCGGGCGCAAAAAGCGGCGTGGTAATAAAAATAAGAAACCTGCTCAACCCGAGGCTATTCCAGCCCACAAACAGGCCAAGAGGAAGCCGAAACTTACTCCGCCCAAGTCGGCAGCCGTCGTCGTGACGCTGTCGCCGGAGGCGGAGAGGAGTGGAAGCGTCTCCTACGCTGAGATTTTCCGCCAGGCGAGGGTGACCCTTAACGCCAACAATCTTGGCGCGGGGGTCTCCTTCCGCCACGCCCAGACCGGGGCCAGGATCCTAGAATGTCCCGGTCAGGACGGTGCTAGGGTGGCGGACATCGTGGCGGAGACGCTGCGGGGGCTTACTGCGGGAAAGGAGGGCGTAAAGATCGCCAGGCCTACGAAGTGCGCAGAGTTGCGCATTTCGGGCCTGGATGATTCAATAACGGCTGAAGAGATCCGAGAGGCCATTGAGACAAAAACTCAATGTGCCTCCGGATACGTGAAGGTCGGCGCCATCCGCCCCGGTCCCGGTGGAGTGGGTGCAGCCTGGGTGCGTTGCCCCGTCGCTTCGGCCAAAGCCCTGGCCGAAGCGGGCCGGCTCCTTGTAGGCCTTTCTTCTGCAAGGATCACCGTCCTGGAGGAGAGGCCTGCAAGGTGCTTCAAGTGTATGGCCACGGGGCACTTGCGACCCAGGTGCACCAGCGGTTTTGACTGCAGCACAATGTGCTATCGCTGCGGTCAACCGGGACATAGGGCGGCGGAATGCTCTGCCGCCCCCCACTGCCCCATGTGTGCGGCGGGCAATCTGCCCGCCAATCACATGATGGGGCAAAAGGGATGTAAGCCCCCCAAGGCTTCCAAGCCACTCCCGGGCAGCAGCCAATCGACCCTGGCTGCCCCCGGAGCTCAGCCGCCGACTGAGGTGGAGGTGATGGATGTAGTGCCACACTCCTAAATGGACAGCGGTAACTCCTCCATCATCCTCCAGACGAACCTCAACCACTCCGCCGCTGCCCAGGACCTTCTCCTGCAGGCTATGGCGGAGTGGTCGATAGGTGTCGCCGTAGCCGCGGAGCCCTATTTTGTTCCTCCCCGCCCGAACTGGGCGGGTGACTGGGACGGGCTCCGTGGCAATCGTCAGCTCCGCTGCGCTTCATTCCCTGCCCTTGTCGATCAAAGACAAGGGTTCGGGATATGTTGCTGCCGACTGGGGGGGAGTCACGCTCTACGGCGTATACTTCTCCCCAAACCGAAGTTTTGCCGATTTCGAGGTCTTCCTTTCAAACCTGGAGACCTCGATACGGCGGTTGGCACCTCGCCACGTGCTAGTGCTGGGTGACTTTAACGCCAAATCTACGGTGTGGGGGTCGCCCAGTACGGACGTCCGCGGTTCGGCGGTTGAGGAGTGGGCGGCGTCGGTGGGTCTCTGTCTTCTAAACAGAGGCACCACCGACACGTGCGTTCGACAGCAGGGGGGGTCGATAGTGGACCTTTCGTTCGCTACCCCTGCCGTCGAAGCGCGAGTAAGGAACTGGGTCGTCCTGGATGAGGTTGAGACGCTCTCGGATCACCGATATATCCGATTAGAGCTCTCCCGGTCTTCCAGGATCCAGGACCCAGGTAGGGGTCACACGGCGCGCAGAACGCCTCGGTTTCCGCGGTGGGTTGTGGGTGCGTTGGACAGGGACCTACTGGAAGAGGCGGCCATTGTGGCATCATGGTCGTCTCCGCCTCCGACCGAGGAGGTGGACGTCATGGCTGGCCGCATTCGCGATGCGTTTACGCAGATCTGCGATGCGGCCATGCCCCGCTCACGACGTCGCCCCCCGAGGAAGGGGGTATATTGGTGGTCCCAGGAGCTTGCCTCCCTCCGCGCCGCTTGCATCAGTGCGCGGAGGTCCTATACCCGCAGCCGGACTCGTCACCGCGATGTCCAGGAGGAGAGCCAGCTTTATGAGGCGTATCGCCAGGCGAGGGACGCCTTTAAACTGGCTATCTGTCGCGCCAAGGAGAGGGCGAGAGAGGAGATGCTGGTGGGTCTCGACCGTGACCCCTGGGGTCGCCCATATCGAGCGGCGCTAAACAAGCTCCGCTCAGCGGGCCCCCCCCTTACCGAGACTCTCCAGCCCAGCTTCCTTGCGGAAGTGGTTTATTCCCGCTGCAGGCAGAGCACACGCCCCCGGCGATGGTCTCCGAGGATGAGACCGATGACCGGGAGGCCGACTCAACTGTGCCGCCTGTCACCGAAGCGGAGGTAGGCGCGGCTGTTCATCGAATGCGTTCAAAGAACACCGCCCCCGGGCCGGATGGGATTCCCGCCCGGGTGTTGGCCCTGACTCTCGACCACATGGGGGACCGCCTCAGGGGACTGTTCGACGTGTGCCTGGCGTCCGGACGGTTCCCTGACTGCTGGAAGGCAGGGAAGCTGGTGCTCCTTCCGAAGCCGGGACGGCCTCCCGACTCAATTGCGGCCTACAGGCCTATCGTGTTGCTGGACGAGGCGGGGAAGTTGCTGGAGAGGATTCTCGCTACCCGCATCGTCCGGCATTTGAACGAGGTCGGTCCCGATTTGTCGGACGCTCAGTACGGCTTTCGTGCTGGGCGCTCGACCATTGGGGCCATTCTGCGCCTGAGGGCTGCATCAGAGGAGGCCGTCGCCGGTGGAGGAGTGATGTTGGCGATATCAATCGATATCGCCAACGCCTTCGGGTCTCTGCCATTCAGCTGCATCAGAGAGGCGCTCCGGTATCATGGAGTGCCCGCGTACCTGAGGCAGCTAGTGGCAGACTACCTCGAAGGCAGGAGGATCCTGTACGAGGACCGAGAGGGTGAGGTAATCCGCAGGGACGTCTCGTGCGGTGTTCCACAGGGCTCTGTCTTGGGGCCCCTCTTGTGGAACATTGGCTACGACTGGGCCCTGCGGTGTGGTTTCCCCCCCGGGATAGGGGTCATCTGCTATGCGGATGATACCCTAATCACGGCCCGGGGTGGGAATTTTGAGGAGGCGGCGCGCCTGGCCAACCTAGGGATTTCCCGAATGGTCGGGCGCATCGAGGCGCTGGGGCTTAGGGTGGCCCTTTCCAAGACGGAGGCTCTACTATTTCATGGGCCCCGTCGCGGTCCACCTGCTGGCGCCTCGATTGCCGTCGGCTCGGTCCTCGTACAGGTCCGGGCCCAGATAAAATATCTGGGCCTAGTGGTAGACGGGCGGTGGCTCTTCGACGAGCACTTCCGCATTTTGGCACCTAAGCTCGAGGCTACTGCGTCCGCACTGGGGAGGCTGTTGCCGAACCTGGGCGGGCCTAGTGCCTTGAGCAGACGGTTGTACACGGGGGTGGTGCGGTCAATGGCTCTGTACGGCGCACCCGTGTGGGCGGCGTCCCTGACCGCCCAGAATAGGGTCCGCTTAGGGAGACCCCAGCGGACCATGGCGGTCAGGGCCATACGTGGATACCGC
This sequence comes from Herminia tarsipennalis, assembly GCA_945859575.2. Lineage (NCBI taxonomy): Eukaryota > Metazoa > Arthropoda > Insecta > Lepidoptera > Erebidae > Herminia > Herminia tarsipennalis. The sequence goes on along the minus strand of OX243841.2, from coordinate 19,612,491 downwards.
ACGGTGTCTGCAGAGGCGGCGTGCGCATTGGCCGGCACACCCCCGTGGGATTTGGAGGCGGAAGTGCTCGCCGTAGTGTATCGGCGGGCGGTGGCTGTTCGGGCAGGGGGTTCGGTGCCCCTGTCCGAGGAGCTACACGCTTGGCGCGGTGATGCCCACCGGGCAATCATGGCCCGGTGGCAGGGCCGGCTGGAGGCTCCACGGGCAGGTGTTCGAACCGTGGAGGCGCTCCAGCCGGTCCTGGAGGAGTGGGCAGGGCGGCAGCACGGGACCCTTTCCTTCCGGCTGGTGCAGGTCCTTTCCGGGCACGGGTGCTTCGGGAAGTACCTGCACGCGGTCGCTAGGAGGGAACCGAGTCCCGCCTGCCATCACTGCGACTGCGGTGAGGACTCGGCGCAGCACACCCTCCAGCATTGTCCAGCTTGGGAGGGGCAACGTCGAGTTCTCACCGCAGTGGTCGGAAGTGACCTCTTGCTGCCGGCCGTGGTTCTGTCCATGCTCCGGAGCGAGGGGTCATGGAATGCGGTCGCATCCTTCTGTGAGGACGTCATCTCACAGAAGGAGGCGGCGGAGCGCGTCAGGGAAGAGAGCTCCCTGGCGGATCCGCTCCGTCGCCGGCGAACCGGGCGGCGTCGGCGCGCATATCTGCGCCTGATGCCGCCTTAGGTGGGGCTGCGGGCGGGCGTACGGGGTAATCTGCCCCGCCCGCGGCCTTCCGTGGAGGCGCGGCGCCCTGTGTGTATCCAGGGGCCGCGTGGGTGTGAAATGCCCGGAACGCAACAACATCGCGTCCGGGCATTGCCACTGGGCGGGCCGCCGACGGTATAACAAATTCCGGCGGCCCGTCCGCGAAGGTGGCGAGCGATACACGGCGGGTTTTTTAGTGGGTGCAAACCCCACACTACCTCCACCGTCTTCCCCGGACGGTGGGGGTGTTCGTCAGGAATTTTTCCCGCCAGACCAAAAAAAAAAAAAAAAACAGGAGTGGGTTCACGTCGGTAGTATAATAGGTAAGATTCGAACCCGCGACCTCACGATTGCGAGACCGATGCCTTGGCCATTAGGCTACCGCCGCTTCTGAAATTTACAATAAGCTTGTGATAAAGTTAAGGTACCACATAATCATATAATTAATCTCTATTTAAATCACAAGCGAATTTTCACAGCAATTGTAAATCGTTGACAGTCTGCAACAACAATTTAAACAAAAAAAAAACATTATAATGGCCATATACGAAAAACGGGGAACATTTTATTCTTATACATTTTAACAGTAGCTGTCATGGTCATAAAACAAATAAGACGTACAGAATGCCAAAGTGAATTTAGAATCATTTCTTCTTGACAAGAAGTTCGTCAAAAAAGGTTTATCTAGCGATGAATTTTAAACACATTCATGTATCTACTTAATTCAATACTTTAGGGTGAGTATGCACTTTAGCATTTGCTACAGTATTACAATGTAATGTAACATTCTCACAAATGGTACAATACAGGCAAATGCTCAGTATTTCCATGTAATGTTACTTTCTTGCGAATGCTCGACGCTGTGTTCGACGTTATTAGGTACAGGTAAATGCTGTAAGATAAGTAATAACATTTCTTTCTTTCTTGCATACAGTTCTGTTACCCGCGCTCGTGCCCTTGCTCGCTAAAACGTTGCACCAAATATGAAACGTTAATTTTTAAAAAATCAGGTTGTAAAAAACATCGAGCGTTGTGAGTAAAGGACCTTGAGTTATCCAGACAATGTGCCTCTGTGGCGCGGTGGGAGTGTGTCCGACTGATACGCAAGAGGTCGTGGGTTCGATTCCCACACGAGACACCACTTTGTGTAATCCACAAATTGTTGTTTCGGGTCTGGGTGTAATTTGTGTCTGTGACTTGTATGTTTGTAAAGTCCCACGTGACACAGACAGACATGAAGGTATTATAGTAATAATACCTTCATGTTTCACGTGAAGGTATTATAGTAATAATACCTTCATGTTTGTTTAAGTATAAAATTAAACAATTGGTATATACTTCTTATAATCACCATGCCGTGTGGTACCGGCTTAAGAATAGTACCACCCCATCTCTTCCCGAGGGTGTCGTCAAGGCGACTAAGGGATTTCACACCGGAGGACGGGCAGCAGCGTCCTCTGCGTACTTAAAGCCTTACTGCGATCGCCAACCCGCTCGCCAAGCGTGGCGATTATGGCAATTACCCCCAGGATCTACATACCAGTAGGTTCTACTGGGGAGACCCGTGCCCAGCAGTGGGCCATCATAAGGGTTGATATGAATCACCATTATTTATAGACAATAAGACGGAAAGAAATGTTACAGGTAAATGTTGACTCACCTTACAGCATTTACCTGTAATTACGTCAAACACAGCGTCGATCAGTCGCAAGAACATTACATGGAAATACTTAAGGAATTCGAGCATTTACCTGATTGTACTACTAACTATTTAACATCATCCGTAACGTCCAACATCAATAACGATCAGTAAACGAACAATTTATGATCAAACAATACCAATCGAACAATATGATCTTTTAGAATGTCTAAAATTGATTAGTGACTCGCCCTATCATTCTAACAAAGTTCATCATAACAACAACAGTATATTGAATAATTGAAAATACAGCAAAATTACTGTAAATTGTCTCGGCCACTGCTCACAGCTCAGAAACACTTCGTGGAAGAATGATAAGAGGCGGAATATTGCTTAACAAAGGTTCCAGAAGTGGTTGCTACTCAAATTGGTGAATGGAATTGTATATATACTACCTGCACCGAAAACTCTGATAGCGCGAGTTAGGAATGTTAAGTGAAGTTCAATTTTACTGTTTTGGTTTACATCGTTGTTACAATGCAACTGTTGCGCTTATGGATTAGTAATCGGAAAAGTGAGATTGAACAGCTAAATTCGATATATGTCATGCAAATTTTGACAGTGTGGTACAGATAACATCCCAAAAGATCGTTATTTGTGCTCCAATAATGCCATCTTATGTACGTTAGGAGAACTATTTTGATTTAATGATATCATTACTACTTACGTTTTCTATACCACGAGCAATTGGTAGACGATGAAACTCTTCAATCGCTACTAGTAGAAAAATAAAAGATTTTTTAACCAGTACCGATTGTAGAGTTTTTTGACTAGGTACTCTATGGCTTGGGGGCAAGTCCAAGGTCCAAGTTGTTACCCACCTCGCCTATGCTATGCTCGCCTCCGCAACCTCCCACAACGCCGAAGAAGATGCGATTCATAACGGTAATACAGCAATAATACTTGCAGGCTGAAGTAATCACAAGCGTTTGTTGAAATTAACACATATCTATAGTAAACCTTAAGAAAAAAATTAAAAATTTAAGAGTTACCATAACGCCATCGTGAATGTTAATATTCGAATCAAATATAAAACAGAAAAAGTTTCTTAAGTAGTTACACCATCGATACATAAATGATGTACGGAGGTAACACATCTACCGGAGATACAAAGTTTAACATAAACGTGAGGTCAATTGCAAAGGTTACGTAAAGGGCACATATCTACCAAATTTTATAAAAAATAGACCACTCAAATTCATTTATAATTTTTTTACTAGTTTAAATATCAATTATTTTATGCAGCTGTTGAACAACGTCACTTTTGTGGACATTTTTTTTTAAATACTGCTTCCGCTGTAGGCTACAAGCCCTGTGTCACGGGGGACTTTACGAACATACAAGTCACGGACATAAATTACACCCAGACCCGGAACAACAATTTGTGGATTACACAAAGTGTTGTCCCGTGTGGGAATCGAACCCACGACCTCTTGCGTATCAGTCGGACACACTTCCACCGCGCCACAGAGGCACATTGTCTGGATAACTCAAGGTCCTTTACTCACAATGCTCGAGGTTTTTTTACAATCAGATTTTAAAAACCAACGTTTTATATTTGGTGTAACGTTTTAGCGAGCAAAGGCACGAGCGCGGGTGACAGAAGTGTATGCAAGACAGAAAGAAATGTTATTACTTATCTTACAGCATTTACATGTACCTAATAACGTCGAACACAGCGTCGAGCATTCGCAAGAAAGTAACATTACATGGAAATACTTAAGGAAACTGAGCACTTGCCTGTATTGTACCATTTGTGAGAATGTTACATTACATTGTAATACTCTAGCAAATGCTAAAGTGCATACTCACCCTAAAGTATTGAAATAAGTAGATACATGAATGTGTTTAAAATTCGTCAGACTTAGTCTTTGTGTAGTTAAAGCGTATATTATATATTTAACTCGTATAGAAATTGAAGAAGAATGAAGGTATTATAGTAATAATACTTTCAAGTTTGTTTCATGAAGGTGTTAAATTGTTTGTTTAATATTTTTTAATATTCCATAAAAAAGCACCTATCAGAAAGCGTTTCATGACATATCACAAGACAAACCTTTTTTGATGAACTTCTTGTCAAGAAGAAATGATTCAAAATTCACTTTGGCATTCTGTACGTCTTATTTATTTTATGACAATGACAGCTTCTGTTAAAATGTAAAAGAATAAAATATTTCCGTTTTTCGTATGTAGCCATTATAATGTATTTTTTTTTAAAATTGGTGTTGCACACTATTAACAATTTTCAATTGTTGTGAAAATTCGCTTGTGATTTAAATACAGATTTATTATATGATTATGTGGTACCTTAACTTTTTCACAAGCTTATTGTAAATCGCAATCAATTGTAGATCGCAATTGTAAATCGTTGACAGATTAGTTGACATTCCTTGTGCTTCAAGTCAATGCTTTAAGTAAGTATCTTATTATTTATTTACATAACATGTAATGCAGTACCTATGTACGTAAAAATAGAAATAAAGATTATTATTATTATTGAAGTGAAAAAATGTTATATGAGGTCCTCAATTCTGTACATGGCAATTTTTGAAGAAGGCAATCTGCCCTAATAAAGTGCTCAACCTCTTTTAACATCGGCGAATGCTTGACGTTCTGTTACTTATAAATACTCACCTTGAGATGCAGAGTTGTGAACATAATAAGAGCTCAGTTGTCGCGGTTTTCACAATTCGTTAGTCTACTTACTCGGTATAATTCTGTTTTTAGTGGAGTACCTACCTGTAGATAGGTAGGTACTCCACTAAAAACAGAATTATACATACCTACTTACATACCTACCTATAAACATAAATAGGTAAAGTTCTGTTTCCGGTGAGTCTTTTTCATTTGAACTTCTGATCCTCTATACAACGTAGGTATAACAGAAATGTATAGACAAATGTAAGCAAGGGACAGTGTACATTATCAGTGTTGCATCTACCTTGGAGTCATATCCGATTGCATTTTAATTAGATCATTTTATTTTTGTTAAATTTCTTTAATGTAAAAATAATGTAATGTAATTCTAAGTATCTATTACACCTTCCATGGTGCGAAATTAGATTAAAATAACGTCAGACTTTCAACTTTTTCATTGATATATAAACTCTGGTAGATGTGTTACCTTCGTACGTAATTTTCGATTATAAAGTAATCCTCAGTCGATTCTACATTCGTGCTTCTTTGACACCTGTACTACCATCCAACATAGCGACCCTTTGAGCACGTTCATGAAACTTAGGACTTGACGTACATGTAGTAAATAACATAAACGAAAAAAAACAATTTTTCGGATTAGGAATTATTAATTCTTATAATAGATAAATATTAATTAAGTACCTACTTACAGTGTAACTGCTAAATTAAATTGTTCGTTTACTGATCGTTAATGATGTTGGACGTTACGGATGATGTTAAATAGTTAGTAGTACAATACAGGTAAATGCTCAAATTCCTTAAGTATTTCCATGTAATGTTCTTGCGACTGCTCGACGCTGTGTTTGACATAATTACAGGTAAATGCTGTAAGGTGAGTCAACATTTACCTGTGACATTTCTTTCTGTCTTACATACACTCCCGACTACCGCGCTCGTGCCTTTCCCTCGCTAAAACGTTACAGCAAATATAAAACGTTGGTTTTTAAAATCAGGTTGTAAAAAAACATCGAGCGTTGTGAGTAAAGGACCTTGAGTAGATATATCCAGATAATGTGCCTCTGTGGCGCGGTGGGAATGTGTGTCCGACTCCTACGCAAGAGGTCATGGGTTTGATTCCCACACGGGACACCACTTTGTGAGATCCACAAATTGTGGTTCCGGGTCTGGGTGTAACTTGTGACCTTTATGTTTGTAAAGTCTATTAACTATTTGTGGATCACACAAAGTGGTGTCCCGTATGAGAATTGAACCCACGACCTCTTGCGTAGCAGTCGGACACACTCCCACCGCGCACATTATCTGGATATATCTACTCAAGGTCCTTTACTCACAACGCTCGATGTTTTTATGCAACCTGATTTTAAAAACCAACGTTTTATATTTGGTGTAACGATTTAGTGAGCAACGACACGAGCGCGGGTAACAGAAGTGTATGCAAGACAGAAAGAAATTTTATTACTTAACTTACAGCATTTACCTGTACCTAATAACATCGAACACAGCGTCAAGCATTCGCATGAAAGTTACATTACATGGAAATACATAAGGAAACTGAGCATTTGCCTGTATTGTACCATTTGTGAGAATGTTACATTACATTGTAATACTCTAGCAAATGCTAAAATGCATACTCACCCTAAAGTACATTAATGTGTTTAAAATTCGTCAGACCTAGTCTTTGTGTAGTTAAAGCGTACATTATTTACTTAACACGTATAGAATTGAAGAAGAATGAAGTTTCATGAAGGTATTATAGTGTTTGTATTAATGTTTGTTTAATATTTTTAAAATTTCATTAAAAAAAACACCTATCAGAAACGAAACGCATTTCTTGACATATCACTAGACAAAACTTTTTTGACGAACTTCTTGTCAAGAAGAAATGATTCTGAACCGAATTCACTTTGGCATTCTGTACGTCTTATTTATTTTATGACAATGACAGCTACTGTTAAAATGTAAAAGAATAAAGTATTCCCCGTTTTTCGTATGTGGCCATTATAATGTATTTTTTTTTTGTTTAAATTGGTGTCTCACACTGTCAACGATTTACAATTGCTGTGAAAATTCGCTTGTGGTTTAAATAGAGGTTAATTATATGATTATGTGGTACGTTAACTTTATCACAAGCGAATTATATATCGCAATCAATTGTAGATCGCAATTGTAAATCGATGACAGATTAGTTGATATTCCTTGTGCTTCATATATAAATAAATAATAATATAACACATACACACAACACATACTTACTTGAAGGATTGAGCTTCAAGTAAGTATATTATTATTTATTTAAATAACATGTAATGCAGTACCTACGTAAAAATAGAAATTAGAAATAAAGATTATTATTATTATTGAAGTGAATAAAATGTCTAAGGGCCTCAATTCTGTACATGGCAATTTTTGAAGAAGGCAAACTGCCCTAATAAAGTGCTCAACCTCTTTTAACAACGGCGAATGCTTGACGTTCTGTTACTAGTAAATACTCACCTTTAGATGCGGAGTTGTGAACATAATAAGAGCTCAGTTGTCGCCGTTTTCACAATTCGTTAGTCTACTTACTCGGTATAATTCTGTTTTTAGTGGAGTACCTACCCATCATCCTACATATCTACCTATAAACATAAATAGGTAAAATTCTGTTTCCGGTTAGTCTTTTTCATTTGAAATTCTGATCCTCTATACAACATAGGTATAACAGAAAGGTATAGACAAATGTAAGCAGTGGACAGTGTACATTATCAGTGTTGCATCTACCATGGAGTCATATCCGATTGCATTTTAATTAGATCATTTTATTTTTGTCAAATTTCTTTAATGTAAAAATAATGTAATGATAATCTAAGTACACCTTCCGTGGTGCGAAATTAAATTAAATTAAAGTCAGACTTTCAACTTTTTCATTGATATATAAACGAGTAAAAATCTAAAAAAATAAATTTAACAGGTTTGATAAAATTACAACAACCTTAGAATTTGACGACAAGTTTATATTAAACTTTGTATGTCCGGTAAATGTGTTACCTTCGTACGTAATTTTCGATTATAAAGTAATCCTCAGTCGATTCTACATTCGTGCTTCTTTGACCGTTGCGCTTGTAGGGACTTCCTTCTCGTTCAACCTGTCGAGTGCAGTTGTGATAACTTTCAATAGACGCCGCAATCATAAGCCTATTAATAAAGCACGCAGAGGCGTATTCTCGCTTTTATCAACATTTTCAATGAGATTATTAAACACCGGTACAACATGGCGACTCTTTGAGCACATTCATGAATCTTAGGACTTGACGTACATGTAGTAAATAATATAAACAAAAAAATAAATATTTCGGATTAGGAATTTTCAATTCTTATTATAGATAAATATTAATTAAGCACCTACTTACATCGTAACTGCTAAATGATTTAACTCAGAAACAAGAAGAACTGAATATTCTATACGCGACTCCCTGCACCTACAGAGTCAATTTTATAAACAGGGCTAATGTATACTATAATAGGTGAAAATGAAAATGCGCTATTTACCGGTGTACAAAATAACAACTACTTTGAGTTCTGATTGTTTGGATAGATATGTAACTTACTGTGAATATCCGAAATTAGTTATTCTTAAGATACACCGGTGTATGTCGACATTCACCAATTTCGATGGTGTAACTACGAAACTTTTCGAATTTTATATATGATTCAAATTTTAACATTCACAATGGCGTTATGGTGAATCTTAAATGCACCGATTTACTATCGACATGTGTTAATATTAACAAACGCCTGTGATTACTTCAGCCTGTAAGTATTATTGGCTGTATTACCGTTTTGAATCGCATCTTCTTCCGCGTTGTGGGAAGTGCTGCCTCTTTGTCCTTACGTAACAAAGCGCAGGCATCACACGAACCGTAGCGGCCGAGGTTGCGGAGGCGAGCATAGATAAGGCGAGGTGGGTTCGAGTAACAACTTGGACCTTGAACTTGCCCCCAAGCCATAGAGTAATCAAAAAACTCTACAATCGCTACTTGTTAAAATATCTTTTATTTTTCTAGCGATTGAAGAGTTTCATCGTCTACCTATTGCTAGTGGAATATGAAACAAAGAAAGTGGATCATCAAATCAAAATAGTTCTCCTAACGTACATAAAATGGCGTTATTGTAGCAAACATAACGATCTTTTGGGGTGTTATCTGTACCGCATTATCAAAATTTGATCTTGATTTGAAAAATTTAATCTCATTTTTCCGATCACTAAATCATGAGCGCGAATTGCATTGTAACAACGATGTAAACTAAAACAGTAAAAAACCTGACAAGAGCATATCGGACCATGCTCAGTGTAGCATTCGCTCAACCGTAAACAATTCCATCAGCAGAAGAGCATAAGTTCATGGCACTTACGCCCTTTTGTTGAGAAAATCAGGTTTTCGGCTTTAACTCAATGACTATATTTCTGATCATGTCCGAAATAATTTTAATTTAAAGAATTTGTCAAGGTTCAAAAGTTAAGCTCAATTTATGCAATGGGCAAGAAGGAAGAAAAGGACATGACGAAACTATATGGGTTCCGTTTTTTTGCCATTTTTGCTACTAATAATGGTGATTTATAGAAGTATATGCCAATCGTATAATTTTATACTTAAAACAAACATGAAAGATACCTTCATAGAATCAAAAAGGTTGAGAACTTTATTATGGCAGTTTGCCTTCTTCAAAAATTGCCATGTACATCATTGAAACCCTCATATAACATTTTATTAACTTTAATAATAATAATAAGCTTTATTTATCTTTTTACGTAGGTACTGTATTACATGTTATGTAAAAAAATAATAAGATACTTACTTGAAGACTTGAGGCACAAGGAATGTCAACTAATCTGTCAATGATTTACAATTGCTGTAAATAATCATTTGTGATAAAGTGAAGGTGCCGCATAATCGTATAATTAAACTGTATTAAAAAAATAATAATGAAAAAATTAACATTATAATCGCCACATACGAAAAACGGGGAATATTTTATTCTTTAAAATTTTAATAGTAGACGTCATTGTCATAAAATAAATAAGACGTACAGAATATGTACCAGAGTGAATTTAGAATCATTTCTTCTTGACAAGAAGTTCGTCAAAAAGGGTTTGTCTAGTGATATGTCATGAAATGCGATTCGTTTCTGATAGGTGTTTTTTAATAAAATATTTAAAAAGTATCAAACAAACATGAACACAAACACTATAATACCTTCATGAAACCAACATGAAGGTTTAATTACTTTCTAAATAGTAAAAATACCTTATCACAAACGAATTTTCACCGTAATTGTAAATCGTTGACAGATTAGTTGACATTTCTTGTACTTCAAGTCAATGCTTCAAGTAAAAATCTTACTATTTCTTTACATAACATGTTATGCAGTACCTACGTAAAAAAAAATAAAGCTTATTATTATTATTAAATTTAGTAATATGTTATATTAGGGTTTCAATTCTGTACATGGCAATTTTTTAAGAAGGCAAACTGCCCTAATAAAGTGTTCAACCCCTTTTAACAACGGCGAATGCTTGACATTCTGTTACTAGGTGTAATGTACATGTAAGTATCTATTACACCTTCCGTGGCGCGAAATTTGACTGGGTTATTATTATGGCAAACTTTTTAAGTCGGCTTAAGTCGGTGGTAAGACTGTTTTCATTGATATTTAAACTAGTAAAAAATAATAAATTAAATTTAGGTCTAATTTTGATAAAATTGGTAGGTATGTGCCCTTTACGTAACCTTTGAATTTGACCTCACGTTTATGTTAAACTTTGTATCTCCGGTAGATGTGTTACCTCTGTACATAATTTTCGATGATGGTACTACTTAAGAAACTTTTTCTGTTTTATATTTGATTCAAATATTAACATTCACGATGGCGTTATGGTAACTCTTAAATGCACCGGTTTACTATAGACATGTGTTAATTTCAACAAACGCCTGTGATTACTTCAGCCTGCAAGTATTATTGGCTGTATTACCGTTATGAATCGCATCTTCTTCGGCGTTGTGGGAAGTGCTGCCTCTTTGTCCTTACGTACGTAACAAAGCGCAGGCATCACACGAACCGTAGCAGCTGAGGTTGCGGAGGCGAGCATAGCTGAGGCAAGGTGGGTTCGAGTAACAACCTAGTCAAAAAACTCTGCAACGGTACTGGTTAAAAAATCTTTTATATTTCTACTAGTAGCGATTAAAGAGTTTCATCATCTACCAATTGCTCGTGGAATAGGAAACGTAGAAATGATATCGTTAAATCAAAATAGTTTTCCTAACGTACATAAGATGGCGTTATTGTAGCACAAATAACGATCTTTAGGCGTGTTATTTGTACCACACTATCAAATTTTGCATTATATCGAATTTAACTGTTCAATCTCATTTTTCCGATTACTAATATATGAGCGCAACAGTTGCATTGTAACAACGATGTAAACCAAAACAGTAAAATTGAACTTCACTTAACATTCCTAAATCGCGCTATTAGAGTTTTCGGTGCAGGTAGTATATATACAACAGCCGGTCGACCTTACTCGGGGAGTCCGTTTCTACGCAGTACGGCACTACCTGGGGTGGGGCCCACCCCTCTCGTTGTTTACAATATGCTTTGGTGGTCGGCTATTGTAACGCCTCGAGAAGTGTCTGAGTACAATGAAGGATTGCTTGATGAGACCCGACAAGGGTTCGCACAGTGAAAGCCTGCTACAAAGATAGCAACGAGAAATATACTGAGGGATCAGCACCCTCAACACCACTGCAGTAGAAAATTCGACTCTCTTTTTTTAAAAAATACCGCTTTTTTCCACTAATACTCTCACCAATTCGAGTAGCAACCACTTCTGGAATCTTTGTTAAGCAATATTCCGCTTCTTATCATTCTCCACGAAGTGTTTCGTCTCTTCATGAGGCATCCTCAGGATAGTTCTGAGCTGTGAGCAGTGGCCGAGCCAATTTACAGTAATTTTGCTGTATTTTTATTAATTCAATTTACTGTTGTTGTTATGATGAACTTTGTTAGAGTGATAGGGCAAGTCACTAATCGATTATAGACATTCTAAAAGATGATACGATTGGTATTGTTCGACCAATTAAATTGTTCGTTTACTGATCGTTATTGATGTTGGACGTTACGGATGATGTTAAATAGTTATAAATGTTGATAAACTTTCGCGATTTGTACACATTATTAAAATATATATATTACGGGTCTTAATCGCGTGAATAATTTAAGGTAAAATACCTTGTTTATTGCCCGACGTTTCGACCGTATTGCAACGGCCGTGGTCACGGGAAGACTAGTTGAGCTCAGCGTCGCCTCCGTGAAGCGCGGGTTTCGGAAACTACCCTCGCTTGATTTTTATCACTCACTATTACGGAACCGTCGGTACTTCGACACACAACACTAAGGACATCTGCACACTGGCGTGTAATGTTTGTTCGGCGGTGTATACACTTGCCCATCACGGGATTCCACGGTGTTGACAAACGGTATCCGTCTTCTCGGTTGAAATTGACATGTTTTTTGATTTCAACCGCTTCCCTCGCCATCCTGGAGTAATAGTGACGGTCAGTGGAGAGGACCTGTGGTTTGTGTAGTTCAATCCAGTGATTGGTTCCCGCATCCAGCAAGTGTTCCGCTATTGCTGACTTGTTTGTCTGTCGGTTTTTCACAGCCGCGATATGTTCCTTAACCCTTTCCGCTATTGTTCGCTTGGTTTGTCCGATGTAGGAACTGCCACAGCTGCAATCCACTTTGTAGACGCCAGGTGTCTGTAGAGGAATTACATCCTTAGGAGTACGTAGGTGCTTAGCTACCTTGGAGTGCGGACTATATACAGTCTTAATGGAGTATTTCTGCAGTACTGTTCCAACTTTGTCCGTCACTCCTTTCAAGTTGGAACAGTACTGCAGAAATACTCCATTAAGACTGTATATAGTCTATCTATCTATCTATCTATCTGCCTTTCCCTCGCTAAAACGTTACAGCAAATATAAAACGTTGGTTTTTAAAATCAGGTTGTAAAAAAACATCGAGCGTTGTGAGTAAAGGACCTTGAGTAGATATATCCAGATAATGTGCCTCTGTGGCGCGGTGGGAGTGTGTCCGACTGCTACGCAAGAGGTCGTGGGTTCAATTCTCATACGGGACACGACTTTGTGTGATCCACAAATAGTTGTTCCGGGTCTGGGTGTAATTTGTGTCCGTGACCTTTAAGTCCCCCGTGACGCAGGGCTTGTTTTAGACGTTTTAGTGAGCAAAGGCACCAGCGCGGGTAACAGAAGTGTATGCAAGACAGAAAGAAATGTTATTACTTAACTTACAGCATTTACCTGTACCTAATAACGTCGAACACAGCGTCGAGCATTCGCAAGAAAGTTATATTACATGGAAATACTTAAGGAAACTGAGCATTTGCCTGTATTGTACCATTTGTGAGAATGTTACATTACATTGTAATACTCTAGCAAATGCTAAAGTGCATACTCACCCTAAAATATTGAAATAAGTAGATACATGAATGTGTTTAAAATTCGTCGCTAGACAAACCTTTTTTGACGAACTTCTTGTCAAGAAGAAATGATTCTACTTTGGCATTCTGTACGTCTTATTTGTTTTATGACAATGACAGCTACTGTTAAAATGTATAAGAATAAAATATGCTCCGTTTTTCGTATGTGGCCATTATAATGTTTTTTTTTGTTTAAATTGTTGTTGCAGACTGTCAACGATTTACAATTGCTGTGAAAATTCGCTTGTGATTTAAATAGAGATTAATTATACGAATATGTGGTACTTTAACTTTTTTTTTTTTTTTTTTTTTTTTTTTTTTTTTTTACTTTAACTTTATCACAAGCGAATTGTAAATAGATCGCAATTGTAAATTATTGACAGATTAGTTGACATTCCTTGTGCTTCAAGTCAATGCTTCAAGTAAGTATCTTATTATTTATTTACATAACATGTAATGCAATGTAATGTTTTTTTTATTATGTAGGCATAATAAAAAATATATATATAAAAATAAAAAAACCCGCCTGCACAAAAAAGATTTAAACAAGATCCCCTACATAATTATACAATTTCATGCCGTCGGAGGCACTATACTAAGTTCATCGAGATATATGACATCGACTACATGAAATTGTATAATTATGTAGGGGATCTTGTTTCAATCTTTTTTGTGCTTTTTTGAGCAATTGGTAGACGATGAAACTCTTCAATCGCTACTAGTAGAATATTAAAAGATTTTTTAACCAGTACCGATTGTAGAGTTTTTTGACTAGGTACTCTATGGCTTGGGGGCAAGTTCAAGGTCCAAGTTGTTACTCGAACACACCTCGCATCCGCAACCTCAGACGCTACGGTTCATAATAAAATGATCTAATTCAAATGCAATCGGATATGACTCCATGCAACACTGATAATGTACACTGTCCACTGCTTACATTTGTCTATACCTTTCTGTTATATCTACGTTATATAGAGGATCAGAAGTTCAAATGAAAAAGACTAACCGGTAACAGAATTTTACCTATTTATGTTTATAGGTAGGTATATTTGACAATAGCTGTGATAAAAGTAAGTTGCCACACACACAAGTTGGCACTTTAATAGGTTCATCGAGATTCATTAATGCCTCCGACTGCATGAAATTGTATAATTATGTAGGGGATCTTGTTTCAATATTTTTTGTGCAGGCGGGTTTTTATATTTTATAAATTTGTTTTTACTTTTTAGTAGTTGTAGGATCTACCCGATTTGGCAACTTACTTTAATCACAGCCATTGTCAAGTATTGAAAACTGAAAAAACAATGGTTGCTAACTAACTGTTTTAGTATAACAGTCATAATCATGTTATACCTTTTTGAAATGCTTAAGATGAGCTTTATAATTTAATACCCATATTCAAAACAACTTTTTTTTACATCTCTTTATTTTGACATCTCATAGCCGCCATGTTTGTTTTTTAAAAACGTCACCTATCATAATAACAAAACAATAAGAACACTTGGGCAATTAAGACAAATCTAACGACGTGTGAATTGTATAAATCCGTTCAGTGGATTGTGAGATATCAGGTAATAAAGAATATTACATTCATACATACACACAAGATACGCGCGAAACACATAACCCTTTTTTACAGCCGGGTAAAAAGAGTAATAAAGATTATCTATATTATTGAAGTGAATAAAAGTTATATGAGGGCCTCAATTCTGTACATCGCAATTTTTGAAGAAGGCAAACTGCCCTAATAAAGTGCTCAACCTCTTTTAACAACGGCGAATGCTTGATGTTCTGTTACTAGTAAATACTCACCTTTAGATGCGTAGTTGTGAACATAATAAGAGCTCAGTTGTCGCCGTTTTCACAATTCGTTAGTCTACTTACTCGGTATAATTCTGTTTTTTGTGGAGTACCTACCCATCATCCTGCATACCTACCTATAAACATAAATAAGTAAAATTCTGTATCCGGTTAGTATTTTTCATTTGAACTTCTGATCCTCTATACAACGTAGGTATAATAGAAAGGTATAGACAAATTTAAGCAGCGGACAGTGTACATTATCAGTCATATCCGACTGCATTTATGTATCTTATTATTTATTTACATAACATGTAATGCAGTACATACGTAATAAGCCTCAAGACTTGGCTGATAGATAGAGGTTTCTATACGGTTAAAGAGTTCTTAAATAATAAATAGGCAGATCTTCTTTAACGTATATTTTCTATTGACATTTGCATGCCCGATTTAGACAGAACATGATGTACACATTTTATTTTAAGACGACCTTCCATCTTTGTAACAATGTTCTTGCAAATAAAGATTACTATTATTATTATTAAATTTTGATAATGCGGTACAGATAACACCTTGCTACAATAACGCCATCACGTACGTCAGCAGATTTTATTTTGATTTGATGATACACTTTCTTCGTTTCATATTCCACTAGCAATAGGTACCTAGACGATAAAACTCTTCAATCGCTAGAAAAAAAAAAAGTATTTTAACCAGTACCGATTATAGAGTTTTTTGACTAGGTACTCTATGGCTTGGGAGCAAGTTCAAGGTCCAAGTTGTTACTCGAAACCACCTCGCCTCAGCTATGCTCGCCTCCGCAACCTCGGCCGCTACGGTTCGTGATGCCTGCGCTTTGTTACGTAAGGACAAAGAGGCAGCACTTCCCACAACGCCGAAGAAGATGCAATTCATAACGGTAATACAGCCAATAATACTTACATCGAAATTGGTGAATGTGGACATACACCGATGTATCTTAAGATAAACTAATTTCGGGCATTCACAGTAAGTTACATATCTACCCAAACAATCAGAATTCAAAGTAGTTTTTTTTTTGTACACCGGTAAATAGCGTACTTTCATCCTATTATAGTATACAGTAGTCCTGTTTATAAAAAAGACTCTGTAGGTGCAGGTAGTCGCGTATAGAATATTCAGTTCTTCTTGTATCTGAGTTAAATAATTTTGCAGTTACGCTGTAAGTAGGTACTTAATTAATTTATCTATAATAAGAATTGAAAATTTCTAATCCGAAAAATAATTTTTTTTGTTTATGTTATTTACTACATGTACATCAAGTCCTAAGATTCATGAATGTGCTTAAAAAGTCGCCATGTTGGATAATAGTACCAGTGTTTAATAATCTCATTGAAAACATTGGATATAGCGAGAAGAGGCCTCTGCAGGCTTTATTAATAGGCTTATGATTGCGGCGTCTATTGAAAGTTATCACAACTGCACTCGACAGGTTGAACGAGATGAAAGTCCCTACAAGCGCAACGGTCAAAGAAGCTCGAATGTAGAATCGACTGAGGATTACTTTATAATCGAAAATTACGTACGAAGGTAACACATCTACCGGAGATAAACAGTTTAATATAAACTTGTCGTCAAATTCTAAGGTTGTTGTAATTTTATCAAAAATGTACTAAATAGGTACTCCACTAAAACCAAAATTATACCGAGTAAGTAGACTAACGAATTGTGAAAACGGCGACCACTGAGCTCTTATTATGTTCACAACTACGCATCTAAAGGTGAGTATTTACTAGTAACAGAACGTCAAGCATTCGCCGTTGTTAAAAGAGGTTGAGCACTATATTAGGGAAGTTTGCCTTCTTCAAAAATTGCCATATACAGAATTGAGGCCCTCATATAACATTTTATTCACTTCAATAAGAATGATAATCCTTATTACTCTTTTTACGTAGGTATTGCATTACATGTTATGTAAATAAATAATAAGATACTTACTTGAAGCATTGACTTGAAGCACAAGGAATGTCAACTAATCTGTCAACGATTTACAATTGCGATCTACAATTGATTGCAATTTACAATAAGCTTGTGATAAAGTTAAGGTACCACTTAATCATATAATTAATCTCTATTTAAATCACAAGCGAATTTTCACAACAATTGAAAATTGTTAACAGTGTGCAACACCGATTTAAAAAAAAAATACATTATAATGGCTACATACGAAAAACGGGAAATATTTTATTCTTTTTCATTTTACAGAAGCTGTCATTTTCATAAAATAAATAAGACGTACGGAATGCCAAAGTGAATTTAGAATCATTTCTTCTTGACAAGAAGTTCATCAAAAAAGGTTTGTCTTGTGATATGTCATGAAATGCTTTCTGATAGGTGCTTTTTTATGAAATATTAAAAAATATTAAACAAACACTATAATACCTTCATGAAACAAACTTGAAAGTATTATTACTATAATACCTTCATTCTTCTTCAATTTCTATACGAGTTAAGTACATAATGTACGCTTTAACTACACAAAGACTAGGTCTGACGAATTTCAAACACATTCATGTATCTACTTATTTCAATACTTTAGGGTGAGTATGCATTTTAGCATTTGCTAGAGTAATACAATGTATTGTAACATTCTCACAAATTGTACAATACAGGCAAATGCTCAGTATTTCCATGTAATGTAACTTTCTTGCGAATGCTCGACGCTGTGTTCGACGTTATTAGGTACATGTAAATGCTGTAAGATAAGTAATAACATTTCTTTCTGTCTTGCATACACTTCTGTCACCCGCGCTCGTGCCTTTGCTCGCTAAAACGTTACACCAAATATAAAACGTTGGTTTTTAAAATCTGATTGTAAAAAAACCTCGAGCGTTGTGAGTAAAGGACCTTGAGTAGATATATCCAGATAATGTGCCTCTGTGGAGCGGTGGGAGTGTGTCCGACTGATACGCAAGAGGTCGTGGGTTCGATTCCCACACGGGACACCACTTTGTGTAATCCACAAATTGTTGTTCCGGGTCTGGGTGTAATTTGTGTCCGTGACTTGTATGTTCGTAAAGTCCTCCGTTACACAGGGCTTGTAGCCTACAGCGGCAGCAGTATTTAAAAAAAATGTCCACAAAAGTGACGTTGTTCAACAGCTGCATTAAATAATTGATATTTAAACTAGTAAAAAAATTATAAATGAATTTTAGGGGTCTAAGTTTGATAAGATTTAGAAGGTATGTGCCCTTTACGTAACCTTTGCAATTGACCTCACGTTTATGTTAAACTTTGTATCTCCGGTAGATGTGTTACCTCCGTACATAATTTTCGATGGTGTAACTACTTAAGAAACTTTTTCTGTTTTATATTTGATTAGAATATTAACATTCACGATGGCGTTATGGTAACTCTTAAATTTATAATTTGTTTCTTAAGGTTTACTATAGATTTGTGTTAATTTCAACAAACGCCTGTGATTACTTCAGCCTGCAAGTATTATTGCTGTGTTACCGTTATGAATCGCATCTTCTTCGGCGTTGAGGGAGGTTGCGGAGGCGAGCGTAGCATAGGCGAGGTGGGTTCGAGTAACAACTTGGACCTTGGACTTGCCCCCAAGCCATAGAGTACCTAGTCAAAAAACTCTACAATCGGTACTGGTTAAAAAATCTTTTATGTTTCTACTAGTAGCGATTGAAGAGTTTCATCGTCTACTAATTGCTCGTGGAATAGAAAACGTAAGTAGTAATGATATCATTAAATCAAAATAGTTCTCCTAACGTACATAAGATGGCGTTATTGTAGCACAAATAACGACCTTTGGGGGTGTTATCTGTACCACACTGTCAAAATTTGCATTATATCGAATTTAACTGTTCAATCTTATTTATACATGAGCGCAACAGTTGCATTGTAACAACGATGTAAAGCAAAACAGTAAAATTGAACTTCACTTAACATTCCTAAATCGCGCTATTAGAGTTTTCGGTGCAGGTAGTATATATACAACAGCCGGTCGACCTTACTCGGGGAGTCCGTTTCTACGCAGTACGGCAGTACCCGGGGTGGGGCTGCCCTAAACCCACCCCTCTCGTTGTTTGCAATACGCTTTGGTGGTCGGCTATTGTAACTCCTCGAGAAGTGAGCTTGCTTGATGAGCCCGCGAAGGGTCTCTCTCGCACCTCGGCCGTCTAACGATGCGCCACAGTGAAAGCCTGCTACAAGATAGCAACAAGAAACAAACCGAGGGAACAGCACCCTCAACACCACTGCAGTAGAAAAATTGACTCTCTTTTTTAAAAATTACCTTTTTTTTCCACGAACAACAGAAACCAACAATGCATCAAATGAAATTAGTGACAGGGACTCTCACCAATTCGAGTAGCAACCACTTCTGGAACCTTTGTTAAGCAATATTCCGCCTCTTATCATTCTTCCACGAAGTGTTTCTGAGCTGTGAGCAGTGGCCGGGACAATTTACAGTAATTTTGCTGTATTTTCAATTATTAAATTTACTGTTGTTGTTATGATGAACTTTGTTAGAATGATAGGGCGAGTCACTAATCAATTTTAGATATTCTAAAAGATGATATTGTTCGATTGGTATTGTTTGACCATAAATTGTTCGTTTACTGATCGTTATTGATGTTGGACGTTACGGATGATGTTAAATAGTACAATACTGATAAATGCTCGAATTCCTTAAGTATTTCCATGTAATGTTCTTGCGACTGCTCGACGCTGTGTTTGACGTAATTACAGGTAAATGCTGTAAGGTGAGTCAACATTTACCTGTGACATTTCTTTCCGTCTTATTGTCTATAAATAATGGTGATTAATATAAGTATATACCAATTGTTTAATTTTATACTTAAAACAAACATAAAGGTATTATTACTATAATACCTTCATGTCTGTCTGTGTCACGGGGGACTTTACAAACATACAAGTCACGGACACAAATTACACCCAGACCCGAAACAACAATTTGTGGATTACACAAAGTGGTGTCTCGTGTGGGAATCGAACACACGACCTCTTGCGTAGCAGTCGGACACACTCCCACCGCGCCACAAAGGCACATTATCTGAATATATCTACTCAAGCTCCTTTACTCACAACGCTCGATGTTTTTTACAACCTGATTTTTTTAAAATCAACGTTTCATATTTGGTGCAACGTTTTAGCAAGCAAGGGCACGAGCGCGGGTGACAGAACTCTATGCAAGAAAGAAAGAAATGTTATTACTTATCCTACAGCATTTACCTGTTCCTTATAACATCAAACACAGCGTCGAGCATTCGCAAGAAAGTTACATTACATGGAAATACTTAAGGAAACTGAGCATTTGCCTGTATTGTACCATTTGTGAGAATGTTACATTACATTGTAATACTCTAGCAAATGCTAAAGTGCATACTCACCCTAAAGTATGAAAGAAGATGATGATGAGAAGTATGTGAAATAAGTAAATACATGAATGTGTTTAAAATTCGTCAGACCTAGTCTTTGTGTAGTTAAAGCGTACATTATATACTTAACACGTATAGAATTGAAGAAGAATGAAGGTATTATAGTAATAATACC
The DNA here is from genome assembly GCA_945859575.2 of Herminia tarsipennalis. Taxonomy (NCBI): domain Eukaryota; kingdom Metazoa; phylum Arthropoda; class Insecta; order Lepidoptera; family Erebidae; genus Herminia; species Herminia tarsipennalis. Next base: position 19,591,543 of record OX243841.2, on the reverse strand, counting down.
TTCATGTTTGTTTCATGAAGGTATTATAGTGTTTGTATTAATGTTTGTTTAATATTTTTTAATATTTCATTTAAAAAAACACCTATCAGAAACGAAACGCATTTCGCACTAGACAAACCGTTTTCGACGAACTTCTTGTCAAGAAGAAATGATTCTGAACCGAATTCACTTTGGCATTCTGTACGTCTTATTTATTTTATGACAATGACAGCTACTGTTAAAATGTAAAAGAATAAAATATTCCCCGTTTTTCGTATGTGGCCATTATAGACTGAGATACGGCTGCAGATTCGCATCGTTCATCGAGTATTGTAATAAAACCATGTTTTTATATACAATCATAAAAAGGGCAATACGTTTTGGCCAGTCTGCCTATCAGATTTTGCCCGCAAGTATTTTTAATTAAATTAATATTAATCGACTTACTGGGAAAAAAAAATCTCACTTGTTATTGCAATGAAATACACTCTACTTTATAGAACTAGACGTAGAGAACTTGAAAAGCGATGGGTGCCTTTGCGCACTTGCCCGCAGCCCCTCGCAGCCAGGTGTAAGCAGGTAATATTTTGTTACGTTATTACGTTCATGGCGTATTGTCATCATTTATATATCAAATTAAAGCTATTGATTTCCTGTACACGATAAACTACCTCTGCCTATGCAAAAGTGCCCGCAGTCGGAGTTGCCAGCGTTTAAAGTTTGTTTAGAGTGAGAAAGACTTATCGCTCTACATCATTCGTTAGACGAGGATGGCAATAGCCTGTTCTGCTGTCGTGACAAAGAATGCAGTAACTGACAAAAACCATTATTTTAGTTATGTTCTTGAAATGGCAACGTAATCCATACACTATGCAATAATAACAAAAAAAAAATTAAAAGCAAATTGGAAACTAAAATGTTATTCACATAAAATGTAGTAGTTAGACCAAATTATTTACATTCATCAAGATGAATTGCAATTGTCGTAACTATAATAAACTAGCGGCTCGCTTCGGCTTCGCACGGACTTTCTCCAGTCCATAAAATAGCTCCACAGTCCGGACCGTTCGATTCGCACTTGACATTTCAAAATGTAAACGTCGAACGAAAGGTACCCCATCCGCCGGCGGCCATATTCAAGAAGTCAATACAATAGTCTCTTAGCAATAGTCTCTGTTTGCTGATAAGCTGCAGTCAGGAATCTCGGTAAGTATATCATATAATAGTTTTATCATTAAATTTATAAGATTGTCAGAGACAAAGGTAAAGTAGACTGGTTGAGAGTGTAATAGTAGTATTAGGTACTGATAATTTGGGCGCTGTCTGGGGCGGAGTGTCTGTCTAATGGGTGGCGGAACGTTTAGTGATATGTACTGTAAATGTGAGGGATTAGATAAGAAACCACGAATTAGACGTCTTTATTAGACTTCTAAGCTTTGATACCCACGCGACCATGCTCAGTACTGACATGACAATATTATCATGAAAATATTCTTTCAACGTGTAGTAGCACTTTATTAAGAGTACATAATGAGCTCATTTTTAAATTTTACCTTATTGTCTATGTCTTTGATATATGTCGGTAGTTTGTTATAAATCAGCGGTGCTTTACAAAATATGCTACTATACATCAACGCGGTTTTGCTTAGTACCACACGTAGTTTACCTAGGTGTCGTTGACGTTCCCTCTTATTAAATAGGGTTATATTCTGCTTTCAAACATTGCGCTTTCATAAATGAATTTGCAAGGTAACGTTAGTATAGAATATTGAATATCATAACTCTTGACTTCAAACCGAACATTGTTCTTATGCAGCGTTTCTGCGAAGAGATATCCAGGGTAGGCAGTAATAAGCGCGTCTCTACTAGTAATAAATTTCAGTCTGTACAATTCATACGCAAACTGGCTGATCTTTTTGCAAATATGCTCAGTAATTTCCAGTTCATTTATTGATCCATATGTAGCCCTAGCAATTTAGTATATAAACACTCTTAGATTCTTACCCCCTGATAATTCATATTAAATGCTATATAATTGTCATTAATTTCTTGTCTTTGTTTGAAATTAACAATTTTCGTCTTCTCTAAATTATTTTTTAAATTATTTAATTTTAGCCAATGGATAATAGATATCAATGAGTTATTAATAGTAGATTATAGTGATGTCAATGTCAAGTCAGAGAATAATACTGTGCAATCATCTGCAAGTAATGTCATTTTATGTTTATTACTTATTTGGTAAGTCATTAAAATATATAATAAGGAGCTGTGGGCCTAACATACTGTCCTGGGGCACTCCATATTTGACTTTTCTTACATCAGATTGATACACTTTTTCAATTTTTGTTCTTGTACATAGTCTTGTTATTTGCATGACCTGCTCTCTGTCAGTTAAATAAGACGATGTTAGTTTATGAGCATTGCCCCTTATTCCATAGGAGTAAAGTTTATATAATAAAATGTCGTGTCTTACGTGATCAAAAGCTTCTTTCCTGTCCATAAATAGACCAACTACTGGCTGTCCCCTATCCATATTATGGATCACGGATCGTAAAAAATCATAAGTAGCCATGTTTATATTTTTATTCTTCCTAAATCCATATTGCTGGGGGATCAATATAAATTCCTTTTCTAAGAAAGTATTGAGGCAGTTATAAATCACTTTTTCGTATATGTTTGCAAATATTGGTACTATTGCTACTGACCTATGATTTGTTTTTCACCCTTTTTGTACAGAAGTTTAATCATTGATTTTTTTAATTCATGAGGAAATAAACCTTGTTCAAGGCTCAAATTAATTAAACAAGATAAAACAGGTGTTATAGAACTACTTACGTCTTTGACTATAGCTGTATCCCATCGATGCCAGCGCTTTTTGTATTATTTAGTTCCATGATTATATTAAAAATGTCAATAAATGACATCGGATTCATAAAAAAATATTTGCATATAATATGTCCAGGTGAATTATTACTAAGCTTAGAGTTACATCCATTATCCACTATTGCATTTAATTTGGATTTTTTTATCATTTCACCATTATATTTTATCTCGGTAAAGTTTAAATTAGTATTAGTATTTTGAGCGCCATTAATAATTCTCCAAGTTGCTTTTAATTTATTTTCATTTATTTTGATATAGTGATCATTTTGTGACCTTTGAGTTAATTTAATTATTTTCTTTATTCTATAGGCGTTTCCAAAGTAATTCTCTTTTCTTTTTACTACTTAGTTTTTTTCCTTTAGAAAACCATTTTGTTTTAGTTGTAGAAAACAATTTTAATTCTATGAATTCTAAAACATAGATCATATAGCAGCTTAAATAAGTTTATAAAGCAGTTCATATACTTGGGAAAAACTCAATGGAATTATATTATTTTTAAATTTATATCTGTATTCTGAGAAAAAATCCCTTTTAAGTATAAACCTAATACCATGCTAGCACTAATAGGGCATTGTATAATTTGCGCTGAATGATTCGATATACTGAGTACTACCAATTCACTTTTGCACCCCCGCAAGTTGTGTTGAATATTGTCAAGTCAAGTCAACTGGCATATCGAGTAGCTTGTTGGAATTCTGCTTTTAAATTGAATGACCAAATAATATTTTGCAATTCTAATGAAAGTCCATTATTTTTTAGTAAATCTATGTTGTAGTCACCACAGAGTATAACTTTCTGGTTTTTGTTCTTACAAACATATGACAAGAGAGTATGCATTTTTTCATAAAAACATTCAAAAGTTAATGAGTTAAATTTAGGAGGCCTATATATACAGGCAGTCGAGACTGCCTCATAAAGGAAGCCGCTAGGCTCAAATTAGGTATACATAAATATGGTTCGTCCCCTGGAAGCATATTATGTTCTGTAATGCACACTACGTCAATTTTCTTATTCATTTCATTTAGATTAATACACAACATATCTGACTTACTTATTATCCCATTTATGTTTTGATGAAGTATTGACAAGTATTTAGGCACGAAAAATCTAATCGTGGTTTCTTATCTAATCCCTCACATCTACAGTACATATCACTAAACGTTCCGCCACCCATTAGACAGACACTCCGCCCCAGACAGCGCCCACTATTATCAGTACCTAATACTACTATTACACTCTCAACCAGTCCACTTTACCTTCGTCTCTGACAATCTTTTAAATTTAATGATAAAACTATTATATGATACACTTACCGAGATTCCTGACTGCAGCTTATCAGCAAATAGAGACTATTGCTTAGAGACTATTGTATTGACTTACACATTATTAAAATATATATATTACGGGTCTTAATCGCGTGAATAATTTAAGGTAAAATACCTTGTTTATGCAACGGCCGTGGTCACGGGAAGACTTCTAAGAGTCTTCCCATGACCACAGCCGTTGCAATACGGTCGAAACGTCGGGCAATAAACAAAGTATTTTACCTTAAATTATTCACGCGATTAAGACGATGGGGTACCTTACGTTCGACGTTTACATTGAATGCCAAGTGTGAGTCGAATGGTCCGGACTGTGGAGCTATTTTATGGACTGGAGATAGTCCGTGCGAAGCCGAAGCGAGCCGCTAGTTTATTATAATTACGACAATTGCAATTTATCTTGGTGAATGTAAATAATTTGGTCTAACTACTACATTTTATGTTAATATCATTTCAGTTTCCAATTTGCTTTTAACTTTTTTTTTGTTATTATTGCATAGTGTATGACTTACGTTGCCATTTCAAGAACATAACTAAAATAATGGTTTTTGTCAGTTACTGCATTCTTTGTTACGACAGCAGAACAGGCTATTGCCATCCTCGTCTAACAAATGATGTAGAGCGATAAGTCTTTCTCACTCTAAACAAACTTTAAACGCCGGCAACTCCGACTGCGGGCACTTTTGCATAGGCAGAGGTAGTTTATCATGTACAGGAAATCAATAGCTTTAATTTGATATATAAATGATGACAATACGCCATGAACGTAATAACGTAACAAAATATTACCTGCTTACACCTGGCTGCGAGGGGCTGCGGGCAAGTGTGCAAAGGCACCCATCGCTTTTCAAGTTCTCTACGTCTAGTTCTATAAAGTAGAGTGTTTTTCATTGCAATAACAAGTGAGATTTTTTTTTCCCAGTAAGTCGATTCATATAAATTTAATTAAAAATACTAGCGGGCAAAATCTGATAGGCAGACTGGCCAAAACGTATTGCCCTTTTTATGATTGTATATAAAAACATGATTTTATTACAATACTCGATGAACGATGCGAATCTGCAGCCGTATCTCAGTCTATTATAATGTATTTTTTTTGTTTAAATTGGTGTCTCACACTGTCAACGATTTACAATTGCTGTGAAAATTCGCTTGTGATTTAAATAGAGGTTAATTATATGATTATGTGGTACTTTAACTTTATCACAAGCGAATTATATATCGCAATCAATTGTAGATCGCAATTGTAAATCGATGACAGATTAGTTGATATTCCTTGTGCTTCAACTCAATGCTTCAAGTAAGTATATTATTATTTATTTATATAACATGTAATGCAGTACGTACGTATAAATAGAAATTAGAAATAAAGATTATTATTATTATTGAAGTGAAAAAAATGTTATATGAGGGCCTCAATTCTGTACATGGCAATTTTTGAAGAAGGCAAACTGCCCTAATAAAGTGCTCAACCTCTTTTAACAACGGCAAATGCTTGACGTTCTGTTACTAGTAAATACTCACCTTTAGATGCGTAGTTGTGAACATAATAAGAGCTCAGTTGTCGCCGTTTTCACAATTCGTTAGTCTACTTACTCGGTATAAAACGGGGTTTTTAGTGGAGTACCTAACTATCTACCTACTTACCTAACTATAAAAATAAATAGGTAAAATTCTGTTTCCGGTTAGTCTTTTTCATTTGAACTTCTGATCCTCTATACAACGTAAGTAGGTATAACAGAAATGTATAGAAAAATGTAAGCAGTGGACAGTGTACATTATCAGTGTTGCATCTACCTTGGAGTCATATCCGATTGCATTTTAATTAGATCATTTTATTTTTGTCAAATTTCTTTAATGTAAAAATAATGTAATGATAATCTAAGTATCTATTACACCTTCCGTGGTGCGAAACTAGATTAAATTAAAGTCAGACTTTCAACTTTTTCATTGATATACAGGGTGTAACAGAAAGGTGTGGTCATATTCAAGGGTTGGTATGTGCCCATGATACTGAGTGCACATACCTAATTTTATCAAAATTGGAGTACCCTAAAAAAAAATATTATTTTTTCATTCGTTTATTTATGAATGAAAAAGTTATTAATTAAAAAAAGTATGACTTAAAACGTTTTATGCCATAATAATGCAATCTAATTTTGTACCAGAGGAAGTATAATTCTTATGCCATACGCCTTTCACTACTGAATTTTGACAAAAAGAATATGTTGTAACTATGTAATAATAATGCAACCAGCTATGGCATCATGGTAGGTGCAATACTGACAGCATACCCTATCCGCTGCTGAAATTTGACCACACCTTTCTGTCACACCCTGTATAAACGAGTAAAAATCTAATAAATTAAATTTAACAATTTTGATAAAATTACAACAACCTTTGAATTTGACGACACGTTTATATTAAACTTTGTATCTCCGGTAGATGTGTTACCTTCGTACGTAATTTTCAATTATAAAGTAATCCTCAGTCGATTCTACATTCGAGCTTCTTTGACCGTTGCGCTTGTAGGGACTTTCATCTCGTTCAACCTGTCGAGTGCAGTTGTGATAACTTTCAATAGACGCCGCAATCATAAGCCTATTAATAAAGCCTTCAGAGGCGTCTTCTCGCTTTAATCAACATTTTTAATGAGATTATTAAACACCGGTACTACCATCTAACATGGCGACTCTTTGAGCACATTCATGAATATAACTATTTATTATAGTAAATAACATGAACAAAAAATTAAATATTTTCAATTCTTATTACAGATAAATTTTAATTAAGTACCTACTTACAGCGTAACTACTAAATGATTTAACTCAGATACAAGAAGAACTGAATATTCTATACGCGACTAACTGTACCTATAGAGTCAATTTTATAAACACACCTAATGTATACTATAATAGGATGAAAATACACTATCTTAAATGCACCTATTTACTATCGACATGTGTTAATATTAACTAACGCATGTGATTACTTCAGCCTGTAAGTATTATTGGCTGTATTACCGTTTTGAGTCGCTTTGTCTCTGCTCTTTGTCCTTACGTAACAAAGCGCAGGCATCACACGAACACGAGGTTGCGGAGGCGAGCATAGGTGAGGCGAGGTGGGTTCGAGTAACAACTTGGACCTTGAACTTGCCCCCAAGCCATAGAGTACCTAGTCAAAAAACTCTACAATCGGTACTAGTTACTACACGAGGCATCCTCAGGATAGTTTTGAGCTGTGAGCAGTGGGCGAGCTTATTTACTGCCTCTGTGGCGCGGTGGGAGTGTATCCAACTGCTACGCAAGAGGTCGTGGATTCGATCTCCATCCAGGGTAAAACTTTGTGTGATGAGCATTATTTATCTATAACAAGTACAAGCTCTGCTTAGTTTGGGATCAGATAGCGTTGTGTGATTTGTCCCAAGATATTATTATATTATTATTTACAGTAATTTTGCTGTATTTTCATTTATTCAATTTACTGTTGTTCTTATGATGAATATTGTGTCACATTACATTGTTCGAGTGATAAAGCGAGTCACTAATCGACTTTAGTTATTCTAAAAGACGATACGAGTCTTTGTGTCTCTCTATCTGACGAATTTTAAACAAATTCATGTACTTATTTCAATACGTTAGGGTGAGAATGCACTTTAGCATTTGCTAAAGTATTACAATGTAATGTAACATTCTCACAAATGGTACAACACAGAGGCAAATACTCAGTTTCCTTAAGTATTTTCATGTATTGTAACGTTATGTAAATGCTGTAAGATAATTGAACATTTATTTTTGTCTTGCATTCTTTCCTGTTACCCGCGCTCGTGCCTTTGCTCGCTAAAGCGTTACACCAAATATAAAATCAGGTTGTAAAAAAACATCGAACGTTGCGAGTATAGGACCTTGAGCAGATTATCCATATAATGTCCGCAAAATTGACTATTTTACAACAGCTGCATTAAATAACTCGGGATTTTTAATAAAAACACGATTATTCTCAAAGCCGCCGATATTAATTGTGTATTTAAAATTTAGTAAAGACACTTATACGTTTTATTTTTCCTGTATAGACATTTTTAATTAATTAAAATATGATATTTAACAGTATTATCTATAAATAATGGTGAATAATAGAAGTATATGCCAATTGTATAATTTTATACTTACTTAAAACAAACATTAAGGTATTATAGAGTTTGTGTTCATGTTTGTTTAATACTTTTTAAATAAATAATTAAAAAAAAACACCTTCAGAAACGAAACGCATTTCATGACATATCACTAGACAAACCCTTTTTTGACGAACTTCGTGTCAAGAAGATATTATTCTAAATTCACTTTGGTATTCTGTACGTCTTATTTATTTTATGACAATGACAGCTACTGGTAAAATATAAAAGATTAAAATATTCCCCGTTTTTCATATGTAGTGATTATAATGTTATTTGTTTATTAATTTATTCTTTAACATAGATTAATTATACGTTTATGTGGTACCTTAACTTTTTCATAAGCGAATTTCCACAGCAATTGTAAATCATTAAAAGAATAAAATGTTATATGATGGCCTCAATTCTGTACATGGCAATTTTTAAAGTAGGCAAACTGCCCTAATAAAGTGCTCAACCTCTTTTAACAACGGCGAATGCTTGACGTTCTGTTACTACATAGTAAATACTCACCTTTAGATGCATAGTTGTGAACATAATAAGAGCTCAGTTGTCGCCGTTTTCACAATGCGTTAGTCTACTTACTCGATATAATTCGGTTTTTAGTGGAGTACCTACCTATAAACATAAATAGGTAAAATTCTGTTTCCGGTTAGTCTTTTTCATTTGAAGTTTTGATCCCCTATACAACATATAGACAAATTTAACAGTGGACAGTGTACATATCCGATTGCATTTTAATTAGATAATTTTATTTTTGTCAAATTTCTGTAATGTAAAAATAATGTAATGTAAATCTAAGTATTTATTACATCTTCCGTAGTGCGAAATGAGATAGGTTTAAAGTTAGGCTTTTAACTTTTTCATGATATATAAACGAGTACGTGATATATAAACGAGTAATTTTGATAAAATCACAACACATAATAACCTTTGAATTTAACGACACGTTTAAACTTTGTATCTCCGGTAGATGTGTTTACCTTCGTACATAATTTTCGATTATAAAGTAATCCTCAGTCGATTCTACATTCGTGCTTCTTTGACCGTTGCGCTTGCAGGGACTTAATAAAGCCTGCAGAGGCGTCTTCTCGCTTTAATCAATATTTTCAATGAGATTATTAAACACCGGTACTACCATCCAACATGGCGACTTTTTGAGCACATTCATGAATCTTAGGACTTGACGTACATGTAGTAAATAACATAAACAAAAAATCAAATTTGCGGATTGTGAATTTTCAATTCTTATTATAGATAAATATTAATTAAGTACCTACTTACAGCGTAACTCCTAAATGATTTAACTCAGATACAAGAAGAACTGAATATTCTATACGCGACTACCTGTACCTACAGAGTCAATTTTATAAACAGGGCTAATGTATACTATAATAGGGTAAATGCCCTATTTACCGTTGTACAAAAAAAAAACTAATACTCTTAATGATACTTTTGAGTTTTGATTGTTTGGATAGATATATTACTTACTGTGAATGTTCGAACGTAGCTAATCTTAAGATACATCGGTGTATGTCGACATTAACCAATTTTGATAGTGTAACTAAGAAGCTTTTCCTGTTTTATATTTGATTCGAATATTAACATTCACGATGGCGTTATGGTAACTCTTAAATGCACCAGTTTACTATAGATAGATAGGTAGGTGCTAATTTCAACAAACGCCTTTAAGTATTATTGGCTGTATTACCGTTATGAATCGCATCTTCTTCGCCGTTGTGGGAAGTGCTGCCTCTTTGTCCTTACGTAACAAAGCGCAGGCATCACACGAACCGTAGCGTCCGAGGTTGCGGAGGCGAGCATAGCTGAGGCGAGGTGGGTTCGAGTAACAACTTGGACCTTGAACTTGCCCCCAAGCCTAGTCAAAAAACTCTACAATCGGTACTGGTTAAAAAATCTTTTATTTTTTTACTAGTAGCGATTGAAGAGTTTCTTCGTCTACCTACCTATTGCTCGTGGAAGATGAAACGTAGAAATGATATCGATAAATCAAAATAGTTCTCCTAATGTACAGAAGATGGCGTTACTGTAGCAAGGATAACGATCTTTTGGGGTGTTATGGGTACCGCATTATCAAAATTTGCATCTATTTATCAAATTGAACCGTTCAATCTCATTTTTCCGATCACTAAAGCCGCTCATGTTTTAGTGATCGGAAAAATGAGATTGAAAAGATCGAATTGCATTGTAACAATGATGTAAACTAAACTATAAAAATAAACTTAAGTAAACATTCCTAACTCGCGCTATCAAAGTTTTCGGTGCAGGTAGCATATATACAACAGCCGGTCGACCTCACTCGGGGAGTCCGTTTCTACGCAGTACGGCAGTACCTGGGGTGGGGCTGCTCTAAACCCACCCTACTCGTTGTTTACAATACGCTTTGAGGTCGCGTATTGTAACGCCTCGAGAAGTGTCTGAGCAAAATGAAGTCTTGCTTGATGAGCCCGACAAGGGTCTCTCTCGCACCTTGGCCGTCTAACGATGAGCCACAGTGAAAGCCTGCTACAAGATAGTAACAAGAAATATACTGAGGGAACAGTCCCCTCGACACCACTGCAGTAGAAAATTCGACTCTCTTTTTTTACAAATTTGTAAAATATTAGCGACTTCTAGGGGCTTCTTTACATCACAGTGAATGACTGAAATCGTAATGAAAATAATAAATTTCGGACATTCACCATAAATCTCAGTGATTGTATCAACAACAACATACACCAGTGTATCATAAGAAAGTTAAGATAATTACGCTTCGGACATTCAGTATAACAGATATATAAATTGTACCTATTCACAGATTTATGAAAGAAGTTACTGTATGCACGAAAACTTCCATTTAGGTACCAATTTATCCTATTGGATTAAAATACTTGCTAAGGTTTAGGTTCTACAAAAATATACCTTTGTAATAGCAAAGAGTAAGTAGTTAGCAAAGCCTACGATAGTTTACTTTTCAAACGACTTCAAAAAGGAAGAGGTATTCAGTCAGTTTGACTGTATTTTTTTTACCCGACTGTAAAGAACGGTTATGTTTTTCGCGCGTATCTTGTATGTATGTATGTATCACGATGAACTTAGGAAAGTGCCTCCGACTGCATGAAATTATTTAATTATGTAGGGGATCTTGTTTTCATCTTTTTTGTGCAGGCGGGTTTTTTTATTTTTATAATTTATTGTTTTATTTTTAATGTTTGTTACCTGATTACTCGCAGACGGCTGCACAGATTTGAATAATTGTTTTTGTGTGTGAAAGGGTATACTTCCAGATTGGTTCCATTGTCATCAAAGTTAGGATCTGATGATGAGATCTTGGAGAAAAGTGTATGGCGATATACGGTAGCTTTCACACGTTCCGGCGTCCGTCCGATCCAGTCGCTATACATTCGCGCCGAGTACCAGGCGCCGGACCGAATTGAAACCGGAACGTTTAATTTTTTTAACAGTTGTGATTGACAATATTTCAATGTAGAACGAATTTATTACAGTCGACAGATTTCAAAGTAATCCTGTATAAGTATTGATTTTAATTACAACTAGGGGTCCCCCAGTGGTCGCTATTCAACCCACTTTATGGGTTCCGTAGCCAAAATGGCAAAACGGAACCCTTATAGTTTCGCCATGTCTGTCCGTCCGCACTTTTGCTCAGAGAGTATTATTGCTAGGAGGCGGTAGGCTGTAATTTTGCATGGATACACATATTACTTACGCCGACAAAGTGAAAGAATATAATCTTGAAAAAAAAAAACACCCACATTATTCGGATGGGGGGAGGACTACGGAACCCTACATTGTGCCTGGCCCAACATGCACTTGCCCGGTTTTTTTCGTTTTTGAACTTTATTGAGGTTCTTTCGTCCAAAACTTACTTAACTCATTTATTTTTTTTGTTTTGTTTTACTTTATTGTGATACATCAATGACAGCTTTCTGCGTTACTTTTCTTAAATTAAATAAAAACTTTTTTTTTAAATAATATCGATTTCAGAAATAAATATAGGGTAAACTAAAAAGCAAAACATAATATAGGTACAACAACAAAAAATAATTGAACTTAACAACAACAACAAAACGACTGCATTTCAATGTGGCTAAATGTAGTGTCATGTCATTCACGCGCGCACGGTCTCCCAGCCACCATCAATACCACATGAACGGGACAGCGTTGAAACGCGTCACGGAGGTTCGGGATTTGGGAGTTAGCTTCACAACCGATTTAAATTTCAGTCTTGCATTCTTTTCTGTTACCCGCGCTCGTGCCTTTGCTCGCTAAAACGCTACACCAAATATAAAATCAGGTTGTAAAAAAACATCGAAGTTGCGAGTATGGGACCTTGAGCAGATATATCCATATAATGTCCGCAAAATTGTCGATTTTACAACAGCTGCATTAAATAACTTGGGATTTTTAATAAAAACACGATTATTTTTAAAGCCGCCGATATTAGTTGTGTATTTAAAATTTAGTAAAGTCACTTATACGTTTTATTTTTCCTGTATAGATATTTTTAATTAATTAAAATATGATATTTAACAGTAATATCTATAAATAATGGTGATTAATAGAAGTATATGCCAATTGTATAATTTTATACCTACTTAAAACAAACATGAAGATATTATAGAGTTTGTGTTCATGTTTGATTAATACTTTTTAAATATTTAATTTAAAAACACCTATCAGAAACGAAACGCATTTCATGACATATCACTAGACAACCCTTTTTTGACAAACTTCGTGTCAAGAAGATATTATTCTAAATTCACTTTGGTATTCTGTACGTCTTATTTATTTTATGACAATGACAGCTACTGGTAAAATGTAAAAGAATAAAATATTCCCCGATTTTCAAATGTAGTGATTATAATGTAATTTTTTTATTAATTTATTTATTAACATAGATTAATTATACGTTTATGTGGTACCTTAACTTTACCATATGCGAATTTCCACAGCAATTGTAAATTATTAAAAGAATAAAATGTTATATGATAGCCTCAATTCTGTACATGGCAATTTTTAAAGTAGGCAAACTGCCCTAATAAAGTGCTCAACCTCTTTTAACAACGGCGAATGCTTGACGTTCTGTTACTAGTAAATACTCACCTTTAGATGCGTCGTTGTGAACATAATAAGAGCTCAGTTGTCGCCGTTTTCACAATTCGTTAGTCTACTTACTCGGTATAATTCGGTTTTTAGTGGAGTACCTAACTATCTACCTACTTACCTACCTATAAACATAATAGGTAAAATTCTGTTTCCGGTTAGACTTTTTCATTTGAACTTCTGATCCTCCATACAACGTAGGTATAACAGAAATGTATAGACAAATGTAAGCAGTGGACAGTGTACATTATCAGTGTTGCATCTACCATGGAGTCATATACTTGCATGCATTTTAATCAGATAATTTTATTTTTGTCAAATTTTTATAATGTAAAAATAATGTAGTGTAAATCTAAGTATCTATTACACCTTCCGTGGTGCGAAATTAGATTAAATTAAAGTCAGACTTTCAATTTTTTCATTGATATATAAACGAGTAAAAATCTAATAAATTAAATTTATCAATTTTGATAAAATTACAACAACCTTTGAATTTGACGACACGTTTATATTAAACTTTGTATCTCTGGTAGATGTGTTACCTTCGTACGTAATTTTCGATTATAAAGTAATCCTCAGTCGATTCTACATTCGTGCTTCTTTGACCGTTGCACTTGTAGGGACTTTCATCTCGTTCAACCTGTCGAGTGCAGTTGTGATAACTTTCAATAGACGCCGCAATCATAAGCCAATTAATAAAGCCTGCAGAGGCGTCTTCTCGCTATAATCAACATTTTCAATGAGATTATTAAACACTGGTACTACCATCCAACATGGCGACTTTTTGAGCACATTCATGAATCTTAGGACTTGACGTACATGTAGTAAATAACATAAACAAAAAAATCAAATTTGCGGATTGTGAATTTTCAATTCTTATTATAGATAAATATTAATTAAGTACCTACTTACAGCGTAACTGCTAAATGATTTAACTCAGATACAAGAACTGAATATTCTATACGCGACTACCTGTACCTACAGAGTCAATTTTATAAACAGGGCTAATGTATACTATAATAGGGTAAATGCCCTATTTACGGTTGTACAAAAAAAACAACTAATACTCTTAATGATACTTTGAGTTTTGATTATTTGGATAGATATATTACTTACTGTGAATGTTCAAACTTAGCTAATCTTAAGATACATCGGTGTATGTCGACATTAACCAATTTTGATAGTGTAACTAAGAAGCTTTTCCTGTTTTATATTTGATTCGAATATTAACATTCACGATGGCGTTATGGTAACTCTTAAATGCACCAGTTTACTATAGATAGATAGATATGTGTTAATTTCAACAAATGCCTTTATGTATTATTGGCTGTATTACCGTTATGAATCGCATCTTCTTTGCCGTTGTGGGAAGTGCAGCCTCTTTGTCCTTACGTAACAAAGCGCAGGCATCCCACGAACCGTAGCGGCCGAGGTTGCGGAGGCGAGCATCGCTGAGGCAAGGTAGTTCCAGTAACAACTTGGACCTTGAACTTGCCCCCAAGCCTAGTCAAAAAACTCTACAATCGGTACTGGTTAAAAAATCTTTAATTTTTTTACTAGTAGCGATTGAAGAGTTTCTTCGTCTACCTACCTATTGCTCGTGGAAGATGAAACGTAGAAATGATATCATTAAATCAAAATAGTTCTCCTAATGTACAGAAGATGGCGTTACTGTAGCAAGGATAACGATCTTTTGGGGTGTTATGGGTACCGCACTATCAAAATTTGCATCTATTTATCAAATTGAACCGTTCAATCTCATTTTTCCGATCACTAAAACATGAGCGCGAATTGCATTGTAACAATGATGTAAACTAAACTGTAAAAATAAACTTAAGTAAACATTCCTAACTCGCGCTATCAAAGTTTTCGGTGCAGGTAGCATATATACAACAGCCGGTCGACCTCACTCGGGGAGTCCGTTTCTACGCAGTACGGCAGTACCTGGGGTGGGGCTGCTCTAAACCCACCCTACTCGTTGTTTACAATACGCTTTGAGGTCGCGTATTGTAACGCCTCGAGAAGTGTCTGAGCAAAATGAAGTCTTGCTTGATGAGCCCGACAAGGGTCTCTCTCGCACCTCGGCCGTCTAACGATGAGCCACAGTGAAAGCCTGCTACAAGATAGTAACAAGAAATATACTGAGGGAACAGTCCCCTCGACACCACTGCAGTAGAAAATTCGACTCTCTTTTTTTACAAATTTGTAAAATATTAGCAACTTCTAGGGGCTTCTTTACATCACAGTGAATGACTGAAATCGTAATGAAAATAATAAATTTCGGACATTCACCATAAATCTCAGTGATTGTATCAACAACAACATACACCAGTGTATCATAAGAAAGTTAAGATAATTACTTCGGACATTCAGTATATCAGATATATAAATTGTACCTATTCACAGATTTATGAAAGAAGTTACTGTATGCACGAAAACTTCCATTTAGGTACCAATTTATCCTATTGGATTAAAATACTTGCTGAGGTTTAGGTTCTACAAAAATATACCTTTGTAATAGCAAAGAGTAAGTAGTTAGCAAAGCCTACGATAGTTTACTTTTCAAACGACTTCAAAAAGGAAGAGGTATTCAGTCAGTTTGACTGTATTTTTTTTACCCGACTGTAAAGAAGGGTTATGTTTTTCGCGCGTATCTTGTATGTATGTATGTATCACGATGAACTTAGGAAAGTGCCTCCGACTGCATGAAATTATTTAATTATGTGGGGGATCTTGTTTTCATCTTTTTTGTGCAGGCGGGTTTTTTTATTTTTATAATTTATTGTTTTATTTTTAATGTTTGTTACCTGATTACTCGCAGACGGCTGCACAGATTTGAATAATTGTTTTTGTGTGTGAAAGGGTATACTTCCAGATTGGTTCCATTGTCATCAAAGTTAGGATCTGATGATGAGATCTTGGAGAAAAGTGTATGGCGATATACGGTAGCTTTCACACGTTCCGGCGTCCGTCCGATCCAGTCGCTATACATTCGCGCCGAGTACCCGGCGCCAGACCGAATTGAAACCGGAACGTTTAATTTTTTTAAGAGTTGTGATTGACAATATTTCAATGTAGAACGAATTTATTACAGTCGACAGATTTCAAAGTAATCCTGTATAAGTATTGATTTTAATTACAACTAGGGGTCCCCCAGTGGTCGCTATTCAACCCACTTTATGGGTTCCGTAGCCAAAATGGCAAAACGGAACCCTTATAGTTTCGCCATGTCTGTCCGTCCGCACTTTTGCTCAGAGAGTATTATTGCTAGGAGGCTGTAATTTTGCATGGATACACATATTACTTACGCCGACAAAGTGAAAGAATATAATCTTGAAAAAAAAAAAACACCCACATTATTCGGATGGGGGGAGGACTACGGAACCCTACATTGTGCCTGGCCCAACATGCACTTGCCCGGTTTTTTTCGTTTTTGAACTTTATTGAGGTTCTTTCGTCCAAAACTTACTTAACTCATTTATTTTTTTTGTTTTGTTTTACTTTATTGTGATACATCAATGACAGCTTTCTGCGTTACTTTTCTTAAATTAAATAAAAACTTTTTTTTTTAAATAATATCGATTTCAGAAATAAATATAGGGTAAACTAAAAAGCAAAACATAATATAGGTACAACAACAAAAAATAATTGAACATAACAACAACAACAAAACATTTTGAAGTTGGTGCCAGGTAATGTACTTTTATGATTAAAGCACCGACTTAAAAATGTTTAATATTTTTTTGTTTATACTTATTTCTGACGTCAGTATTTATTTTTTTGTAAAAAATAAATATTTCGTACTTTTTAGTATACCTATTGGTTTGTAATTGAAATAGGTTACAATAACAAACTGCTCATTTCTTTTTACAAAATATTGCGTTTTGCGATACAAAGCCGGTAGTTTTTGAGGAGTTCATCCGATACTCGACTATCAGTTCCATTACATGATTTGATGGAGGCGATCAGGCATCGAACAAGGTGCTCAGATCGCAATCCGCAATATGTATTATTGAATAGTTCCGCTGGTTATCTGTGGTCTTCATCATCAGTCCATTTCACTCAATGGTGCTTTTTAAGAGTAAATGCACGAATTAGGTGTGCCTTTAATACTCGTAAGTTAATATTTTTAAAAGAGTTCCTTCGTTTTCTCTGGGAGGACACTTGACTCTAACAAAAATTTGCACTTTGAAGCTTAATATTTACCCGACTGTACATATGCATATCTTGTATGTATGTATATAATATTCTTTATTACCTGATATCTCACAATCCACTAAACGGATTTGTACAATTAAGACGTCGTTTGATTCGTCTTGATTAACCAAGTGTTCTTAGATATGCGACGTTTGAAAAAAACAAACATGGCGGCTGTGAGATGTCAAAATAAAGTGGTTGTTTTGAATACTGCAATATCGGTATCAAATTAAAGGGCTCATCTTAAGCATTTCAAAAAGGTTTAGGGGTCGTTCGTCATTCAGGACTGGGACCGCGGTCCCAAAAAGCGAATTGAATTTCATTATTTATTTTAATTCGTCATATGGGACCACACATAAAAACAAAAAGTTCTTGTCGCGGAAAAGTACAGTCGACACAAAAAATAAAGTGTCATCAAAATAAAACTGATATAATAAATCAACAATGTATTTATTTCAAAGAAATCACAGCACCTATCACATAAAAAGCAGTCTTTGATTAAAAATAGTATATAATATTAGGTATTCGAAAATCATCACAGCTTTAATTAAATGATTTTGGTTATTACTTACTTGTTAAATTAAACCTACTTTATTGCACATGAATACCTATCACCTATATGTATATTATATCAAAGTATTGTTAATATATACTATAATCATGTAAAATATATTATATATTTAGTAGTACGATAATAAAGTAGTGACTGTGTATAAGAATTTTTGTCAATATTTTTTAAACATTCCTTCATTTCAGATTCTATTAGCTCTCTGATGCAGTTTTTGTAAAAATGGATCAATATGTCATTGTAAAGGACACTTTCTTGATTTCGAATGGTGAATTATTTCTGTAGTTGTTTTTGATGTTGGGGGTTGATTTCCACCCATACTGGATTACTGGCATGTCGGACCCACGATACCTCTGGCGATACCCCTGGTGGTATCGTGGGTCTTTTAAAATTAAACGATACCCCTGTTCGAAATGACCGTAGTGTTGCGGCGGTGTGCAAATGCAAATGCAAACTTAGTGCAAATGGAAAGCTTTATTAAATACTTAGAAAAATGTTGGTTTAAGATGCATTCGTGTACTGTGATAAGCGTATTTGGCGAACATGGAACATGGCATAGAACTACCAACGTTCTCGAGGCGTTTCTCACTCCAAAATTAATAAGCGCATCAACAAAAATACGATGGAGATGGTTCCAAAAAAGAGAAGAAAGGATCAAATCATTAATGACAATTTTATTACCAGCGTGCAATTAGAACTTGTAAATAAAGAAATTTCAATTGGTCACGCATTATAAAAATTGCGTACATAAGTTACGGCTATTACAGACAGTACTTTAAATATTGTATAAAGGAAATTTAACTGGAAGAATACTAAGACAACAATTTTATAATTCTTTTTGTATTATCTAAATATAAAATTTACTAGATGACAAAGCTATTATTAATTAATGTCACACACCACTATTAGTTGGGGGTTATCGTTTGATTTTAAAAGACCCACGATACCATCAGGGGTATCGCCAGGGGTATCGTGGGTCCGAAGGGATTACTGGTAATAGCTAAAATAATAAAACGAATAAATTAGCGACATTGAATAAATCGATTATTAGGTATATAAAGAAAAAAAACTATTTGTATTGTATTTGGACAGAGGTCGGAATATATATCCCGGCAGTCGCTGCGACCTAAAAGATCTATTGTGACGGCTTTTTCTTCCTTAAAGGATATCTCCAAGGTTTGGTCAGACCATGAAGTCGACTATGTATTTTGGTGGAGTGGCCTTAACTTAATGCGTTACTTCAAAATATCATAAATCAAATCAATAAGAAACATTTTTTACATACTTGTAGGAACTAACAGTAAACACTTTTTTTAATTTAAAATAAATATGTAATGCAATTAAACTCACTTTTTAAAAAAAAATCACTATACCACTAAAGGTTTTTTGTAACACATTATTTGTCACACTATCTAATCAAGACCAATAGCAAAAAACTGCATTCAAACTCAAACTCAAATAACTACATATTTTGTAAAACCAGGTTAATGATTACTTGATAAAACCTTACGATAAAAAGTTTGTAAAAAAAAAGCAAAATGAGGTTAGGTGGCAGTTCCAAGTGTAAAGCTCATGAGAAGAAGCAGAAAAAGAAGCATTCTTTTTAGATATTGGCGTTCGTAAAACTCGTTGCCATTGATAAGGGAATAATTAGTAGTCAACTTTGTAAAGAAGCGAGTGCACAATAGGGGTGTATGAGAGAGATACCACTACGGACGTGCAAGTCATCTTAGCACGTGATACTCTCATGTATAACTAATAATTATGTAATATATGTTTTTAAAGATAACTCCCGCATTAAGGTAAAAAAGCCCTGTGTCGCGGGGGACTTTACCAACATACAAGCCACGGACAGTGGATCACACAATTTGGTGTCACCTCTAGGAATCGAAACCACGACCTCATCGTTGTTACAATGCAACGGTTGCGTTTATGTTTCAGTAATCGGAAAAATGAGATTGAACAGTTAAATTCGATATAATGCAAATTTTGATAGTGTGATAAAACCCCAAAAGATCGTTATCTGTGCTACAATAACGCCATCTTATGTACGTTAGGAGAACTATTTTGATTTGATGATACACTTTCTTCGTTTCATCTTTCACTAGCAATAGGTAGACGATAAAACTCTTCAATCGCTAGAAAACTAAAAGATATTTTAACTAGTAGCGATTGTAGAGTTTTTTGACTAGGTACTCTATGGCTTGGGGGCAAGTCCAAGGTCCAAGTTGTTACTCGAACCCACCTCGCCGCACCTATGCTCGCCTCCGCAACCTCGGCCGCTACGGTTCGTGTGATGCCTGCGCTTTGTTACGTATGGACGAAGAGGCTGCGCATCACAACGCCGAAGAAGATGAACGGTAATACAACCAGTAATACTACTAATAGTAGTACATAAGTGCATTTAAGATTCACTACAGCGCTATCGTGAATGTTAAAATTCTAATCAAATATAAAATAGGAAAAGTTTCGGAATTACACCATCGAAATTGGTGAATGTTAATACATCAGTGTATGTCGACACCGATGTATCTTAAGATTAACTAATTTCAGACATTCACAGTAAGTTACTTATCTATCCAAACAATCAGAGCAATTCCCTTAAAGTATCAATAAGAGTATTAGTTGTTTTCTTTCTGTTCAACGATAAATATTGCATTAACCCTATTTTATAGTATACATAGTAGTCGTGTATTGAACATTCAGTTCTACTTGTATCTAAGTTGAATCGTTTAGTAGTTACGCTGTAAGTAGGTACTTAATTAATATTTACCTTAAGAATTAAACAACCCTAATCCAAATATTTGCCTTGTTTTGTATTTGGTTTGTTATTTATTACATGCACCTAGTTAAGTCGTAAGATTCATGAATGTGCTCAAAGAGTCGCCATGTTGGATGGTAATGCCGATGTTTAATAATCTCATTGAAAATGTTGATTAAAGCGAGAAGACGCCTCTGCAGGCTTTATTAATAGGCTTATGATTGCGGCCTCTATTAAAAGTTATCACAACTGCACTCGACAGGTTGAACGAGATGAAAGTCCCTACAAGCGCAACGGTCAAAGAAGCACGAATGTAGAATCGACTTTGAATTTTCTTTTTTGATTTTTGATAATCGGAAATTACGTACGAACACATCTACCGGAGATACCTATAGATATACAAGGTATAACATAAACGTGTGGTCAAATTCAAAGGTTGTTATGTGCCCATGATACTTAGTGCCTATAGTTTCAAAATTGGCGTCCCCTAAATTTTATTTATTATATTTTTATTCTTTATTTATAAATCAAATTAATTTATATATCATAATAATAATCTAATCGAATTGCCCACCACGGAAGGTGTAATATATATGTATGCTATATGCCGTCCGCTACTGGAATAAAACTATGTACTTAATTAAAATGCAATCGGATATAACTCCTTGGTAGGTGCAGGTAATGTACCCATGACGACGGCCGTTGCAATACGGTCGAAACGTCGGGCAATAAACAAGGTATTTTACCTTAAACTATTCATGCGATAAAGACTCGTAGTATATATACTTTCATAAGGGGGAACACTGATAATATACATAACTGTCCTACCTACGTTGTGTAGAGGATAGGGATTGGAAATTTCAAATGAAAAAGACTAACCGGAAATAGAATTTAACCTATTTATGTTTATAGGTAGATAAGTAGGGTCATTAGAACACCATTACTTTTTTTCTAAAGATATCTAGCAATGTGGGATTGTCGTCCCACATTACTAGCAATCCTGTTAACCCCTCCAGCTAAGCTCTATGGCTTGTGTTAGGAATGGGCCCACGTCGGTAGTAGAATGGCCAGGATTGGAACCCACGACCTCACGATTGCGAGACCGTATGCCTTAGCCATTAGGCTACGTTTCCGGTTTCCCTTTGGATTATAGTTATTTAGTATTATAGGTAGAAACAACCATGTTCAGCAAGGTGTATATTTACATCGGGTTACCTCAGAAAAAAATTAACCCTTCTCCTCCGGTAGGTAGATAGGTAGATACTCTGCTAAAACCTAATTATACCGAGTAAGTAGACAAACGAATATTGTGAAAACGGGACAACTGAGCTCTCAATACGCCGTTGTTAAATTTGCTCGAACCACATTTCAAACTCGATGCTTTGTTACAACCTGATTTTAAAAACCAACGTTTTATATTTGCTGTAACGTTTTATCGAACAAAGGCACGAGCGCGGGTGACGGGAGTGTATGCAAGACAGAAAGAAATGTAACAGGTTAATTACAGGTAAATGTTCACTCACCTTACAGCATTTACACTGTGTTCGACGTAATAACAGGTAAATGCTGTAAGGTGAGTAAACATTTACCTGTTATTACGTCAAACACAGTGTCGAGCATTCGCAAGAACGTTACATTACATGGAAATACTTTAGGAAACTAACCATTTGCCTGTTTTGTACCATTTGTAAAACTGTAGCAAATGCTAAAGTGAACCCTAACGTATTGAAATAAGTACATGAATTCGTTTAAAATTCGTCAGACCAAGTCTTTGTGTAGTTAAAGCGTACAATAAATACATAACACGGATAGAAATTTTCTGGAAAATCAACCAGAGCGCTATCGACTTAAAAATAAGAAGAAGTAGATAGGGACTTTAACTACATATTACTAACAAACCACAATCACATAAGACATAATGAAATCGAAGGTATCGACGAATAGCGAAAAATTATGAATTGGTAATCAACATAACTATATGAACGATCAATAAACGAACAATTTCATTAGTCCAACAATACCAATCGTATCGTCTTTTAGAATGTCTAAAATCGATTAGTAACTCGCCCTATCACTCGAATAAAGTCATGTGACTCAATGTTCATCATAACAATTACAGTAAATTGAATAAATGACAATAAATAAGCTCGGCCACTGCTCACAACTCCAGTACTGTTCTGAGGATGCCTTGTGTAAAGACGAAACACTTCGTGAAAGAATAATAAGAAGCGGAATATTGCTAATTAATAATTAAATTTTTTGCAGGTTTCTGTTGTTGGTGTTTATTGGTGTTTATGTATATTTAATGTAAACAACCCTAAATATTTTTAAAAGACCTATCCAACGACTACCCACACGATATCCCATTCCCACTTTACGTGGAGGGGTGGTTCCCCTTTTTTTTTCTTCATGACCAGTGTCGGGGTAACTAATATGTCCATGCTAAATAACATCTTTCGAATATCTACTTAGGGTCTCAGAGCTGAGGGACTAGTAATTGATCTAAGAGACGGACGGACAGAGCTAAACTATAAGGGTTCCTTGTTTACTACAGAACCCTAAAAAGAGAGTCAATTTTTCTACTGCAGTGGGGTAGAGGGATCTGTTCCCTCAGTTGCTTCAATGCTAACTAGTAGCAGGCTTCACTGTGGCGCATCGTAAGACGGCCGAGGTGCGAGAGAGGCCCTTGACGGCCTCAGCACGCAAGACTTCATTGAGCTCAGACACTTGTCGAGGCGTTACAATAGCTGACCACCAAAGCATATTGTAATCAACGAGTGGGGTGGGTTCAGAGCAGCCCCACCCCGGGTACTGCCATACTGCGTAGAAACGGACTCCCCGAGTTAGGTCGACCGGCTGTTGTATATATACTACCCGCAGCGAAAACTCTGATAGCGCGAGTTAGGAATATTTATAATTAAATTTTATACAAGTATCTGGTCTTATTTATTTTAACAATAGTATATTGATTTAAATAAAATGATATGTATAAAATAACGAATTCTCTGATAAAAGCAATTTTATTTTAGTTACATGCGACAAGTAGATACGGCTGCCGTACGTGCAACAAAGATAGCAAGATATCATGTTAATAGTACTTGCTACAGTAACGCCATCTCGTAGCAACCAATTTAAACTTATTTAAATAGGTCACAAAAAAAAAGTCGTAATTACCTATTACATAATATTTGGACCACTCAACAAAACCTTTAAGTTAAAGAAAGTTGAATCCCATAATTAGAATTTGGCGAAAAGTTTGAAGGTCACTTAATTAAACAATAGCTTTGTTGCGTTTTTAGAAATAATTAATACTAGCTTTCGCCCGCGTAGATATCGGTTATCGCGATAAAAACTGTACTATATTCTACCTCGAGACTCAAACTATCTGCATACCAAATTTAAGTTAAAATTAAGTGTGAAAGGTTACCAACGTATAGACAGAGTTACTTTCATATTTATAATATTTGTATGGATATTATGAGGCAGAACATGTGATTGCTAATTTAACTCAAATAAAAATGAAAGATCAACTAAACTTTAAACGATTAATTATCTTATGATAAGACAAATGGCAAAACGAATATAAATTAAAGACGTACCTTCCTACGTGTTACAAATAATTTATCTTAAAATAATATAGGTACCTAATTAATACTTCAACCGAAATATGTAGACCCCTTTTTATGAATATTTCGAGCACGGAAGCATATTTCATCAGGCATAGTTAAAGTTTTTATGGAGAAGAGGTGCAGAAAGGTATTTTATATGTAATAATATGTGTTACAATTTGTAAAAATGTATTTGTAACTTACAAATACTTTTTAAATTAAAATACACTTATGTTACTGTCAATGTCAAGGACAATTTATACAAATGACATATTAAGTTCCGTTTTGAAATAGAAAAAAAAATTATTTGCAATATTTATTACTTATAGGTAGAAAGCTAAATACTATTTATTGTCCAACAAGCGGCGGTAGCCTAATGGCTAAGACATCGGTTTCGCAATCGTGAGGTCGCGGATTCGAATCCTACCCATTATACTACCGACGTGAACCCACTGCTAACACAAGCCTTTAAGCTTAGCTGGAGGTGTTAACAGGATTTCTAGTAATGTGGGACTCAATCCCACGTTGCTAGTTATCTTAAGGGTAATAGTTCATCCCAAGGTCTTATCGTATTCTGCGATTTCACAACCTTGGTATGAACTATATATTTATAAGAACAGGCAATTTGCGATGTACAAAAACAGAAGAAGCACAATAACGTACGTTGTAACTTGTAACTTAAAATTTAAATTACATTTAATGAACAATGGACGTGGTCCATTGTTTATTAAATAAAATATTCATTAATCACGTTCAATACTATCAATTAAACATAGTGTATAGTATATTAGTCGCAGCACCTTACCCCCATATCAAGTTTATAAACATTCAAACATTGTAAAATTGGCAATTTGAAAAGAGTGGCCGCGAGTTTTTATTGCCAGGTTCTTTTCTCCGGCTTTACCTATTTATTGTTTTGCGAACTTAGCATTACATGTACATGTAGAATCCCGACGTATCACAAGAGTTGTTTTGCATCCTGATTGAATAAAGAATTTTGAATTTCAAACACATAATGTAAGTAGGTACAGATTGATGCATTCGCTAAGTTTCATTTTATAATAAAATTCAAATAAAATCAAAATGAGGTAGATATGTACTCACATCCAGTAGGTCCACTTTCACTCAATATGTAATGAGATAATATTTCATAATATGCATAGATACTCTTTGACAAAATTAAATAAAATGGTTCAAATCTTCCACTGGGCGACCCATTTACTCTCTAATCATTTTTTCCACTAACAGTAGGTAGGTACACATGATATGTACGTATTACATATACAAGTAAGGAAAATTAGAATATTAGAAATAAGGAAAATAGTTTACTATTATTACACAGTTGTTTGTTACCCCGCATAAAATGAAATAAAATACCAGAAGAAATAAAATGCCATTCAGAAGAAATTATCTAACTGATGGTGAAAATTGCGTTAAAAATCGTTGTGTGATTTGGGAGGAGTTAGCGGATTCAGAGACAGACCCTGAAAGTTTTGTTTTTTTCACTAGCGGACACCCGCGACATCGTACGCGTGGATCCCGTTGCCGCGGGATGATGTAGATACATACGAGTAGATATACTAATATTATAAAGCTGAAGAGTTTGTTTGTTTGACCGCGGTAGTCTCAGGAACAACTAATCCGAATTGAAAAATTCTTTCACTGTTGGATAGCTTATTTATCTAGGAAAGCTATAGGCTATAAACATCACGCTACGACTAATAGGAGCGGAGCAGCAATGAGAAATCTTGCTAAAACGGGAAAATTTACGCAGACGAAGTTGCGCACGACAGCTGAATAAATGTAACCTTCCTCTTGAATCATTCTATGACTTCAAACTGCATTAAAATCCGCTGCGTAGTTCAAAAGATAAGCGCACAGATTTTATTTTATACTATGGAACGTTATAACGATATTCGAATAGTCTTGTATAAAACAAATCCGTCAACAGAGTTATAGCAGTTCGGAAATATATAGTCTGTGGTCAGACGCGCCTCTACAGTGCCTGAGTGATTGAATGCGAGAGCAAATTATAGGTTGTATAGACACCTTATTACTGCTCTCCGACTGTTAAAGCAATTTAGCTGACATTTAAATAATTCTGCACCGAATGGGGGCACCAAGTAATGACGGTTTACTTAATGTTGCCTCCACAATACTATGAGCGAATGTGGCGGCAAAAAATGTCGCGTGCCCTTCATATTTAAGTGTTTCTCCGTCTTTGGGTAGGATTTTAATTTCTATTGTTTGGCAAAATTGTAGGTGCAAAAATTTGCAATTTATTGTTATACTTACCTACTTACTAATATAATAATCACACTAATATTATAAAGGCGAAAGTTTGTGTGTGAGTGTGTATGTTTGTTACTTCTTCACGTCTAAACGTCTGAAGCGATTTTAATAAAATTTGATATGGAGTTAACTGACACCCTGGATTAACACATAGGCTAATAAGCCGCGGGTAACACCGCGGGGCACAGCTAGTGTTAAATAATTTGTTTGTTTGAACACGCTGATCTCCGAAGATACTGGGCCAATTTAGATGAGAGTTTAAATTTGATACGGAGGTGCCTTGAAGCTTAATGACGGTTATTCAAGCTTTATTATGGTTTTTATCGAAATCCACGGGAGCGAAACTGCCGGCAAAAAACTATTACTAGATATATATAATTATTTATTATACAGGGTGATTTGTAATATACTAATGACCTCCCTGCTTTACATAGCACTTAATAACTTTGTAATATCAGTTTTGGAAAATATTTCATATATTAACCTTTAATCACCTACCACTTGTTTTTGGAGTTATAACCTTAACAACCTACAGAAAATTTTATTGAAGTAAAGTCCTTGTTTATTGCGAAGTTTAGGCCCTAAACCTGACTCTGGGGTCTCTGTATGGTGTGTGGCAATTGGTTGTGTGACAAAAGCAGCGATAGCCAAATAGCTTGGGCATCGGTCTCGCAATCGTGAGGTCGCGGGTTCGAATCCTACCCATTAAACTACCGACGTGAACTCACTCCTAACACAAGCCTTTGAGCTTAGCTGGAGGGGTTAACAAGATTTCTAGTAATGTGGGACTCAATCCCACATTGCTAGTTATCTTTAAAAAAACACAAAAAAGTCGTAGGTGATGGAGGGTTAAATTTTATTTTTTATCCAAAAAATATATTACGAAGTTATTTGGTGTAATGTAAAGAGCGGGAGGTAATTACTTTATTAAAAATCACCCTGTATAGATAAACATTAGACTGTTTACTTTCTTAGCTTACCTATTTACATAACATTACATAAAGCTGTCGACAATTCTTATAATATGTAGGTTTGGATATTTATATTTACTATCTTAACCAGTAGGTATCCACAAAAGACATCAACAAAAATACATTAAAATTTCAACTTTAATTTTAATTCAGAAGCAACAAGAAAATATCTAGTTTTGAAACAATAAAATACAATGATCTATTTTTTGTCCGGCTGATGAGAATGGCGGTAGCTACGCGCCTGCTGATATCTCTGCCCGAACGGATTTGACTGGCCTGATGGTCTAGTGGTTAATGACCCTGACTGCTAAGCCGGAGGTTGTCGGTTCGATCCCCACTCAGTATAAAACTGTGTGTGATGAGCGCGATGGTTTATTCTGTGTCTGGGTGTAATCACACTAATATCATAAAGCCGAAAGTTTGTAAGTATGTGATTGTGTATGTTTGTTACTTCTTCCCGTCTAAATGGCTGGAGCGATTTTAATAAAATTTAGTATGAAGTTAGCTGACACCCTGGTTTAACACATAGGCTAATAAACCGCGGGTAACACCGCGGGCACAGCTAGTTTTTCTATAAGTATGTATTAAGAAATATTTAAGTATGTTTAACAGTTGTCTGGTTCCCTTAGTTTTGGATCAGATGACGTTGTGTGACTTGTCCCAAGATATTATTAACTTTAAAAGCACTTAGCTAGACTTAAATGTAGAGCTATATTCAATCTAAGACAGTCGGCCATATCGTTTGAATTATGTAAACATGACACACAAACTCCCTTACACACAGTACAATCATATAACTATCAATTTCCTTTCACTTAACCCATAAAATACTAAATTAAATACACTAATCAAAATTTCACAAGCAATTACTCCACATCACTCGTTCGGCAATTCTCGGCATAGCTCGGCAACACTCGACAACGATCGAGAACTAAACAAATCCCGCGGCAATTACAAACGTCTCCCTTATATTAGCTACAAAATGAACTTGGGTCTAATAATAGTGGTAGTAGCATGTTATGGAAGCCAATTACCTGGTGGGTAGCACAACAAATCCGGTAGTTAATTATCCTAAATTGTATAATGGCAGTGCGGCAGTTCGCGACGCGTAATTGCCGGCCCCGAGGCTCTGAGGCACCACATCCAGACCTGGGACTAAGAAAGCTGATGTTAATTCTTTGATTTATTAACTAGTTTTCACTCCGTTGGTGAATTTTTTCGCGAATTTATTTTGAAGTGTGTGCTAGATTTACTTTTATTTAAGAGTAGAACAAAACGTTTAGTAAAACAGTGAAAATATTTTTTTTCTCAATTTATTTATATTTTCTAGTACCTGGATGGCCGAGCTTTTGTCACTATTTTTTTTTTTAAAGGACCTTTTCTAAAAATAAAACCTAGCTAGATTGATTTATCGCCTCCGAAACCCCCTGCATACTAAATTGCATGAAAATCGTTGGAGCCGTTGCCGAGATTCAGATTATATGATGACTGATGATTGAAAAAAAACCTTGCTGAGTAAGAGAGATAGATAGATTACTTAATAGTGTACTTATTATTATAAATGCGAAAGTTCGGAGGTATGGATGAATGTTTGTAATTCAATCACGCCACGCACATCATGACGATATTTGGAACAGAGATATATCATACCTCATAGGATACTTTTATCAAAGAAAAAAAATTCCACGCGAACGAAGTCGCGAGCAACAGCTAGTTATTAATAGTTTTTTTCAAAATCTATAATTTTTATATGATTTTAAGCTGTATATTGGATACATTTTGAAAATCGTCGCAGAAGAAGAGGTGTTACGTTTAATCTGTGTATCACTGTGTCAGTCTCTGATATCCAAGGGCATAGCTTGCTTTAGACGGGCCCTTTTTCCAAATTTGTTCGGCAGGCACGTTCAGGACCCTACCTGAATATCATACAATACATATTATATCATACCCCCTATGGATGCGGCTGATACGGCGGACGACGGATATCTCTGCCCGAACGGATTTGGACGCGATGCATTTTTATTAGAATGCTAGTTCAATCAAGATGGTCTTTAGCTTGCAGATAAAATCTTTGATAAATGAGTAGCTGCATGCATCATGAATGAATGAGCTGATAAAAATCCGCTAAGCCGTATTAAAAATAATCAACTTTTTGAATCACCTGGCAAGATTTTTTATGCTAAGTATTATTAACATTCTCTCTCACATTAGGTTGTAGACGTGTTTCTATGCATAAAATTTTAGACAAGATGTCGTATCTTCTTACACCAGTTATTTCCGAATATAGTCATAACCAATTTTGTATATAGGTAAGTAAACTCTACCATAAGAGTCTTATGAAGAAACACCACTTTATTATTCCATTATTTCGCTGATGGATATATTAATACTCAACATCATAGTTGGTAAGGACTTGCCGCCGAAAACCAGTTATGTGATCAAAGTACATACCTACCTACATTATACACTTACGCTATAATTAACTATCAAATCACTCACCCGACACCCGATTAATAATGACCGTATGTCTTTCATAATTTGAATTACTACCTGATGGTGTGCTGATAAATAAAAACAAAATCAAATTATGGGCCATTTATATAAACCAATTTGCATAGCAAACTATTAAAGCCGGCGACACAAGTATGCCTACATTATCAGAGGACTGACCGTTTGCGGCTTCCAGTCTCAAATAGGTACAAGACTCAATAGCCACCAATTGCTTTCGAAGATTCCAATTACAAATTTAAAATTATAACTGTTAAAATATTTAAATTTGGAATGAGTGATATAAGTTTAGTTTGTTTTACGATTGATCGTGATGGATAGATGGCGCGAAACAAGTCACGCACATCGGTACATGTAGCTGGTAGCCAAACCAACAAAAAACGGCAATTTTAATTTAACTGACATGAGTGAACCTATCGTGAGGTCTTGCATATTTTTTGCAATAATTTATTAATTGATTGAGCTTATAGGATTATTTAAATAAAGAAATAGAAATGAACATAAATAATGAATGTAATTATATGTGTTTTAATAATTTAAATGCTAATGTTGTAACGAGCACGTAGTTTGATAACTCGCGCACGCCTGGTGAATGCTAAATGACTTTGGACTTATTGGGTAAGCAACGATTTATTTCTAAATTTCTCGGGTAATTATAGTTTATAAGCATATCAAAAAAATTCTGACTAAACCAAGAGTAATTTAAAACATAAAAACTAAACATTACAACCTATTATTCAAAGCCCTTACTTAATGGTTTGGTTTTTGTAATTCTATCGATTGTCTTTTATATTTACCTATATTTCAATACTTATATTTTTGTTAAATTATGTACAATCAGTCCATCACCGTATTTACTCGTGTTTGGATATAACCCTAAAGGGTTATATCAGATCGCAATAGCAACTGCAACACGTAATTGCAATTGCAATCAGTGGTTTAATCGAACGTCTATAGCCAGCAGCAATTCGCTTGACATACGATGTGCGAACTCAGTAATTACCGAACTCTCTGATTACAGACTCGATTGACGATAGCCTGATGAATGACTGACGAGTGACTGAGGACGGTGATCAGCAATGACTGAAGATCGCAGCGAGCTTCGACTTATGCAAAATGTCGAAAGTTAAAAAAGTCGTGAGTCGCATTCGATGTGGTTAATTAAGCTGTTGATATTTGCGTAAATCATTAAACAAAGTATAAAAACTATTTAGTAGTTGCAGGTATTGTCAATTAAGAGATCTTTAATTGATTAAGAGCATCAATTAGCGCTTCGATGCATATATAAATACTTTCTTATTTTAGGCTTTTTGTCATGTTTGTTGAAAAATAAAAATTGCAATCCTCAATTTTAACCAAATACATTTAGTTATTACCCGTACAAAATTAATTACATATCGAAGCGATAATTATCATAGGTAATTACCTTCAAAATTAAATATACCTTGATAATATCTTAATAATATTTTATAATCAAAATTCTGGTGGGAAAAGTACCTATCATTAACAGTTCAATTTTTGCTAGCTTGAGCATTCTGTGGCTTGAATGCCTACTACTGCCTACATATTAAAAAAAAAATAAAGCTGAATTTTGTCGCCTCTGCTCATTTACTCATTAAAACTTTTATACTTAGCTGTAAATTGATTCAGTTATATTAACCTCGCCATAGACCTCGTCGCAGATGGCAAGATGAGTTAAACTCCTTGGAAAAAGATTGGCCTCATACTACAGAGACAGGTGGAGAGAGAGTAGGGAGGCCTTTTCTCTGCAGTGGGACAATACAATAGAGTAATAATAACACAACTAACATTTGCTAAATAGAATAAGTGCTATATGAGTTGTTTAAAAGTGTTTTGTAAGAAACTAGTTAATATTCTATAAAGACGCTAACAATTTATGGTATAGCGCGCTATAACTCTCTTACAACCTTGATTAGGTTATTTAGTGTTATTTTTATTTAATGGCGTCAGTTTTAAATTGCTTAGGGTTCCAGATTACTCTTTTATTCGTCACATAGTGCTTAAAGAGTAAGAGTTAGAACATTAATAGCGCCTAAAGGTTAATTTCCGTGCATCGCGGCCGATCGCGAGTCGCGCGCGGCTTACGACGAACGGCTGACGCGCGCGGCCGATGCGACAATACTCGGCCGCGATGCACGGAAATGAACCTTAAGTGATAATTATGAGTTATAAAGCTTGGACATAATGCTTGCTGCCATAAACATCAGTATTTTTTTAAATCATTATATCACTGAAGGTTACACCAAGTAACTCCAATATATACCTAACCTAACAGTATCTAGCTCTATAAGAGTGGCGCGGTGAGAGTGTATCCGACGGCTATGCAAGCGGTTATAGGTTCGATTCTCGCACGGGACACCACTTAGAGTGATCCACAAATTCTGAGTCTGGGTGTACTTTGTGTCCGTGATTTGTATGTTTATAAAGTCCCCCGCGACACAGGGCTTGTACAATACTGCGGGGCTTTTTTTAAAAAAACCATAATGAACATCTTTTAGGGCTAATAACTTTTTTTGTTAACTGTTGAAGCTCATTGGAACTCTTTGTACAATGTATTTAAGTAACTCTTTTTAAGAACGTGAGCTGTTTTAAAGTGTTAGTATGTATGTATTACATAAGTGTTCCACGCTTCCTAAATTCATAAGACTAAGATAAATTGAATTAATAGCAACAAATTGAGGTACTACAATAAATTTAATTAACTATTTTCAAAACTAGTAGGTAAGTGTTAGCGAACATCTTTGCTTTTAGAGTTTCAAGAAGTTCCATGCTATCGCAATAAGTTACAATATTTGTCTTTATTACTGTTATTCCTTTTGAAGCTCTAAATGTTTTATCCTTAAACATCACTGTAGAGCCAAAAGTAATAATCTGGGTCCTTATTCACGATCTTTATTTCGTTCGTTCGGGAACTAGCGCATGCGCGGTGAGTTCAAAGATGTCCGCCGCGCATGCGCGTTAATGCATTTCTAAGCTCAGCTCTCTATTCACCATTACGACAAGATTTTGACAGTTTGCACGGGCTTGCCGCGGACACGGAAAAAAATAACGTGATTATGGACCCTGAGCTCTTATAATATTTATGACACTATGAGTGATAAATAATAAGTATGTATGTATTTGTATAGTTATGAGCATGTATTATGTATGTAAATGTATGTATTGGTATGTTGTGTGTGTATGTATGTGTATTTATATATTTATATGTATGGTATTGTTTTTATAATTATTTATTTATTATTATTACATTTTTTTTTTAAATCACTTTCTTGCTTATTTAGCATTAGAAATATAAGTCGATTTAGCACCCACCTCAAACAGTTCTCTGCATCACCCTAAGGTTGACTGGTAGATAATGCCTAAGGCATTAAGTCCGCCTTTGTACAATTTTCTGTGTGCAAGAAGTTAAATAAATAAAAAAAATAAAAAAATAAAATGGTTGCGCTTAGCGTCAAATTATTAATAGATAATAATAATAATGTATTTATAGGTAATCATCTAACAGTTAGGTACCTACTTATAAACGGATAATTAATAATTTTATTATTATAATAAATTATCAAAAAAGTAATTTTCTAGATACTTTGGAACCCTGGTATTAAAATCATTCAGGAATCGAGTTTTAGGGTTAAGTAGTGACTGGTATTTTACATGACACTAAATTACTAAAACTGTTTTACATGCTACATGACACTTGTCTTGTTAAATAATATTACCTATTTAATTAGACTTATTAAAAGTAAGTACTTTTACTTGGGTAGATATTTTAAACAAATTTGTATCACAAGTCGGTTTATTATCCACTTACCTTGTCTATCTACTAAATACAGTTTCATGTCTGCATCTTAAAAAAAACATACAACTACATTGCTTCACCGCAATCGGGCAAAAATTATTCATTCTTATAATATGAATTATTCATTCACTGTAATACCTATGAAACTAAACCCAACAATAGATAAGCGTTCCTTTTTTATAAAAGAATAATCGACTACACAATTGTATTGTGTCCTTAGTAACAATCCTCCTCAATAACAGTCAGGGGTTTAGCGGACAGTCAACTCAACACAATACAAAAAAACCCTATTCATTTCCAAAACTAACAGATTTGCAATAGAATTGTATAAAGAGTGAATGAACTTAGATACATTTTCCTGTTTCGTAAGCCGGTCATTTGCCCCATTTGCGCCAAACGCTTAAAAACCGTTTTATGCTGTTTGTCTGCCCTCAAGGCAAAAGAGAGCTACTATAAGTTTAACCTGGGTTTAATAGAGTTTTATGAATAGTAGAGTCTTCTAAACCTAAGGCCGTCTTGATCGGTACCCCAACAGTGATTTACAGTACGTTTATCACTTTCGCGCATGTCATAGAGATGCGACCCTAAAATTACTAACGAAAACGATTAATTAAGTTTAATCGATAAAAAATACTAACAACATTTTAATTCAAAAATATAAAAACACTATTTAAATGAGTTCATAAAAATTTAAATTTAGAACAGTTACAGTAAATACTAAAGAAACTTTCATAAACAATTTCTTTACGAAAATAATTAAAAAAAAACATGAGTTAGTAATACTAATTATGACAATGTGATGCGTAATCGCATCTCTAATTCTCTTGGTTTAGTTACCGCCCCCGCCCCCCGCTTCCTGTGTACTTCAGGCCGACCTAGTTACGTTGATCGTACTGTAACTACGAACTAATGTCTCAAATGAGGAGTGCGGTGCGGTGACCTTCAGATGTTTGCCAAACAAGGATTTGGGTGGCACTGATACTGTCATCAGCTAGCGTGACGCTTGCTATCAGACGCCCTACCTGTCTGTCCGTCCGAAAAAAGTTATTATTAGTAATGTGGTTTAATCAGGTTTATTCTAATCTTGGTTAGATGAAACCCATTTTGAAGTTAATCAACTGTTTGTTTTTATTTTATTAACAAAATTAAGATAAGTTTACTAAATAAAGTGACTTACGAAAATGACGGCATACAAACCTGTCATCTCCGCGTTTTATGTGAAAAATACTTGAAATACGTGATGAATCCATAAAACAAAGAGACTTTGAGTAATTGAGACACTGTTGGCTGAAATTAGCCTATAGGTATATACGCTAGCTTCTGCCATTGTCTCCATAAATTCAAAACAAGAAGACTGGTTATTCGAAGGAAACTAAATTGGAAAGTGGCGAATGCACAGAATGTGCGAGCCGTAATCCTTCCGAATAAACAAACGAAGGAAAAAAACCGGGCAAGTGCAAGTATTCCCTCATCCGAATAATGCGGTTTAACTTGAACCATATTTGTGCTACTCGTATTGATACCGCATTTGGTTACGTAAACCGTACAAATTTTATTCGCGTGGTTTAATGTTTTATTACAAAAAAGGTAAAAATGCGACGAATACATTTTTACCTTTTTTGTAATAAAACATTAAAATGTACCGAATTTCTTCGTCACATACATTCATTTTGCTTGCTTGAAAATAAATTGAAAAATTACGGGAGCTCGATTTTATTGTTTGGAACATTTAATGGTACGAGTATTAAAACCAGCCAGTTACATTCAGTACAACCAAAGAGGTTTGATTACTGACAATACATTCAAATACGAAAATACATTTGCCCTTACCTATTAAATGGTAATAAAATCTTGATGGTAATTGTTCATAGACCTCATTCGAATATACGCCACAGTAGCATTTTATCTCAATTCAAAATAAATCCAATTGCACTGTTGTCAAGGCAAATGTAGGCACTCTAAAAACGATGTAGTTTTATAAAATCACGATTTCGTGCTACAAACAATGAGTAAGACGAATAACAACAAATTAATCGTGTCCTGTAGTCGCAAGTAAAATCGCCTATAGCACTTATAGATAAAAACATCGTCTTCATCGTTAAGTCATTAGCCAATATTAAAATGATCAAGCTTATATGCATTTAAGGGCAGAAAACAATATTAAAGGCACTGCCTACTTAATATACCTATTTTACCTTTAACTTGAAAAAAGCTGTTGATGATATTAAAGATAGTAGTTAAGTAACTGCATCAATATGGAAATACAACAATTTATTAAATTCTTTATTCGCTATTTAGCAAATTTATATAATAGGTACTTACCTAATTATTGTAATAATAATGTACCCAATTACTTTAATTGGATTCGCTTCGGCATGCTTTAAGCGGCGCTTTTTGAAGATGTCTTTAAATTTTCAAAATGAAAGATAGTAAGTATTCGGCGAAGTTCGTTTATCGCTCTACCTCTTCAGGGCCAGTATTATCTACTCAGTGAGGAAAGTCATAGTACCTACTCGTACATAGCTATGTTATATCTATATCTATATTAATATTATAAAGCCAAAGAGTTTGTTTGTTTGTTTGAACGCGATAATCTCAGGAACTTCTGGTCCGAAATGAAAAATGATTTAACTGTTGGATAGCCCATTAATCGAGGAACGCTATAGGCTATATACAATCACGCTTCGACCAATAGGAGCGAAACGGGAAAAACTTACGCATTCGAAGTTGCGTGGACGCTAGTTATAGGTATATATTTTGTATAATTTCGTTAGGTATACAGAATGATTTTTAATATACTAATAACCTAACGCTAGTGGCTTCTTTAACAAAATAACATTGTAATATCAGTTTTGAAAAATATTTGTAATATTAACCCTTAACTACCTAGATACATCTGTTTTTTGGACCTTAACCACCTACAGATTATTTTACTGGAGTAAAATCATAGTCTATTGAGAGGTTTAGGAACCTGACATAAAACAATGATTTCACTCCGGAGTCTCACATACCATGGAGTAAAATCATTGTGACAAAAATCAGTAGTTGATGGTTAAAGGTTTATTAAATATGTATTTTTTTTTTAAACTATATTACAAAGTTATTTGGTGTAATGTAAAGAAGAGGAGGACGGGAGGCTATTAGTATATACACATATAAGTAGTTTACATTGTAAGTGAATGCTTCTACAATGTTGTACCTAGCCATTGAGGTTGTTAAATCCAATCTCATGTATTCTTCTTTTAATATTTTTATCTCTTGTTTTTGCATCAGTCCTCTAGCATGGTGTATAATATAATGGTGGCAGAACCTTACCTGCATATACAGTTTATAAACAAAGAAATATTATGGCAATTGGCTAAGGCATCGGTCTCGCAATCGCGAGGTCGCGGGTTCGAATCCTATCCATTATACTACCGTCGTGAACCCACTCCTAACACAAGCCTTTGAGCTTATCTGGAGGGGTTAACAAGATTGCTAGTAATGTGGGACTCAATCCCACATTGCTAGTTATCTTTACAACATAAAAAAAAGAGTGTACCAATGCTGTTTTCGAGATCCACACATTGGACAAGTGGCGTTGGGCCGAACGGATTATGATATCCCAACGGAAGCAGATCTTTCGATAAAAGCTCCCAGTCGGCTTGATTTCTGATGTTATATTCGAATCATTGTCATATTTCAACCAAATTATACAAAACATTAAAGAATTAGGTGCATAAAGGTGCATTATATTGCGTCAGGATAAACAAACACCTTACACATAACCTCTTTAATCATATAAGCCTTTCAGAAGTTTGTAAAACCCACCCTCCTCTCCAGAGTATGTAGGATCAGCTAGACTTGATGATGAAAAAAAATTTACTTTCCTACATATTACTTGACTGTTTTTGTAGTGAATGAAATTGCAAAAGAGGAACGAGTGTGACCAAGCCTTTTAAAAAATACCTCGGAACATCTTCGAAACAAAATGGTTGTATGATGCTTTACTTACCTTCGTACGTACCCTCGTTTACTCTTCTATTGCTGTTAATAGAAAAGCGGAATCTCCTACTACAAGCAATTCCTTGCTTAAAAGGCGATTTCCTATGTAATCTGGTTAAGTGAAGCAGTGTAATAACAATAAAGATTTTTTTAAGTACTCTCTCCGTGTTTTGTGCCAAGTAATTGAACGTGGAAGGTGTAATAAAATATATCTAGATATATAATGACTAGGTACACCTAAAATAATTAATGACTGCTACTGCTATAACAGGTACATATTAATTTTTAAATCAACCGTACATAGTATATTATTAGATGAAGTAACTAATTTTATTATAGAGGAAGAGCCCGAGGCAGTACTTATGCGATCTTGAGCTAAACCATGACTTTCTATACAGTGTACCGAAAGTAAAAGCTTCATACATCGCATAGACATGGAAACTCGGACCAGATTGATCCGAAGTTGTTCCGAGATTTGCTGTCCCTCAGCGATGTCTACTCGTGCGATACGGGTCGAAGTAGGTACGTATAAAACTTGCCTTCTGTATTTTTTTTTTAAAAACTACTCCCGTTCATTAGGGTACAAGCCCTGTCTCGCATAAATAAATAATAATACATAAATATCTCATTTCGTCTATGTTTAAGGCTAATCCATATCTGCTTCTACATTTCGATTGATTTAAAAAAAAGGCTATGTTTTTAAATGAAACGTTATTCAATTTTTACTCAATATAGGTTCAACTTCAAGAATAAGTTTTTTTTTTAAAGATAACTAGCAATGTGGGATTATCGTCCCACATTACTAGCAATCCTGTTAACCCCTCCAGCTAAGCTCTATGGCTTGTGATAGGAGTGGGTTCACGTCGGTAGTATAATGGCCAGGATTCGAACCCACGACCTCACGATTGCGAGACCGATGCCTTAGCCATTAAAGTTAACATTAAGTTAAACAAATCAGGCACTACCTTTATTAGATACTCGATTCTTAAACAACAGTCACTACGTCAATGGTTATTCCATATCCCTTCGACATTTTGATTGATTTAAAAATAAAAGCTATGTTTTTAAAACGAAACTTCACCAATAAGTTAAACGAATCAGGCATTACCTTTATTAGATACTCGATTCTTAAACAACAGTCAGGTAGAAACAGAATTAGCGATTTATATCGATTGATATCGGTAATTGTTATTCGGTACGGGTGAGTGCAGTTTTGCGATTCGCCTCACTAATTTCTCACAGTTAATGGTAGATGAGTGGCGGTATCATTTTTGCGTTAAGCGTGTAATCATTGCTATGGGTAATTCGGTGTTAGCACGTCGTAATTCACCACGATTTTGTACTGTACACCGTTTCCATTCTCCACTTGAACTTTGTGAGGTTTTTTTGTGGTGTCCGGTTTTGATTAAACGTTTTAGTAGATACTTACTTATTTGCTTTTTATGTTATTTTTTAACACGGAAGTAGGTACATGTTGTGCCGTTTTAACTGTTAATATTAATTTATAACTAATTGGTACATAGGTAGGTACTCACGCTCAAACTTGATATCATGGTTATGCTTAACAATAAGCGATATTTTTTGTTTAAAGTAAACCCTTCCTTTTTCGAAATGGCAATACCTACCTAAATCAGAATGTAAATTTTAAAAAATAAGTCCTATGTGATGTTGTGAAAATTAAAGATGATAGACAGAGAGAAATTTGATGATTTGTAAATATGGCGGTTCGCGGCATTTTCACGGCGATTTACCTAACTGTGTGAAAATACATTAAATCGTGCAAAAATATAAACAAATTAAACTTTGTAGGAGGCCTTTGTCGAAGCACAAGCTGTAAAAGAAAAACCGGTCCCCGATACAATTGATGTCTTAAAATTATTTTTGAAAAAAATTATATTGCCACGCATGTTTTTATTTTTTTTCCTCTTCCCTCTGTTATTAAACGGTAGGCATTAACGTAGTACTACTTATTACCTATTCTGTGGCATACCGCAGTTTCAAGAATAATTTATTTCTAGGGTTTCTTCTCTAAATCACAAAGTCTCTTTCTTGTCCAGTTTTAACGTACTAGCTGACCCGCGCAACTTCGTTTGCGTAAATTTTCTGCGTTTTTGCAACCTATTTCATTGATGCTCCGCTCCTATTGATCATAGCGTGATGTTATATAGCCTATAGTCTCGATAAATTGGCTATCCAACCCTAAAATAATTCTTCAATTCAAACCAGTAGTTCTTGAGATTATTGCGTTCAAACAAACTCTTCAGCTTTATAATATTAAAATAGATTTCAATGTATATTTTACAATGTTTTACACGTTAAACGCGGCGCAGTAAAAATAGCGACATGTCAGTTTGTTGCCATTTTTACAACTCACCATGTATGTTAATATGTGAAAGTAACAAAGACTTATTTTTAATAAATATTAGACACTGGCGGAAATTATCTGAAATATTTGCCCACCAGGTTGCCATTGACACAAAAACAAGAAGAAGAAGAAGAAAAAGAACTCATACCTACTACCTGCTGATTCACTAATTTACTTGCTTGACGAATTATTAGGTTACCAAAATGCAAAAAATCGTAACATTTGGAAAGCATTTAATATACTATAATAAGTATCAAATAGGTATTTTTAATGGCGAATCCGACGTATCAGTTATTTTTGTGAAAGCTTGACACAATTAAGCTTGGCTAATAGATGTCCATTTCAAAGATATCATGACCTTACTTTCGAATTTATAAACAACGAAGTCATTAATAAAA
Source organism: Herminia tarsipennalis (assembly GCA_945859575.2). Classification (NCBI taxonomy): domain Eukaryota; kingdom Metazoa; phylum Arthropoda; class Insecta; order Lepidoptera; family Erebidae; genus Herminia; species Herminia tarsipennalis. The sequence continues at coordinate 19,550,595 of OX243841.2, read as the reverse complement.
CTATTGGTAAATAAGTAAGGTAAGTTAGAACTGGACAAAGGCACTTAAATTTTCTTGAATAGAACATGAATCTTTTTATTATTTTTGTGTTGAAAAATCTGGCCGATTTTCCGGCCAATTTTCCGGCTAATTTAACTTCACAGAAACTTAGTAAGTACGGGTTTGCATGTAACATGCAGATCTGTGACCGTTCAGCTGGCTGATATTTCACAACACCTTCGATTGACTTTTTTGCAGTCGTTTAACAGATATGATTTTTTTAAAGTGTAATGCAACTTTTATTGCTGACGTTACCATGCAGTGCAGTTGCTCAATTCAGTCACGAAAAAACGTTGGCGACCTATTGAGCAAGAAATTGAGAATTTGAAATCAGATTTTGGTAGTAATGATAATTCTCTTTTTTGAGGGAAAGAGGGAGTAATATTTCGTGATCTTTACCACGGCTTGCCGAAAATCAAAAACTCTACACTGTCATGTAGGTAGTACGCGCACCGGCGACTTTGTGGTGCCTAGGGACTAGAGCATGCTATCCGGATACAATTAGTTTATCTATTCGGATAATACGAATAAAACGGATATTATTGTTTTAGCTTTATCCCTTGAATTGTATCGTAATTTAATTGGATCTCATTAATTTAAAATATTTTAAAGACTGAATAGAAGTATCAAGTTTATTATTTTAACTAGCTGTCCCGCGCAACTTCGTATGCGTAATTTCTCCCCGTTTTTGAAACATTTCTCGTCGCTTCTCCGCTCCTATTAGTCGTAGCGCGATGTTATATAGCCTATATCCTTTATGTTATGTTAAAATTAATATAAAAAAGTAACTTTATATTATTATGTTATTTATTGCTTACATGGTTTTATAATGGAACTTTCGTAAGTGATAGGTATTTAAAAAGATTCCTACCTAAAATATTATATTTTCGATAACGAATAAAAAAAAACAAAATATCGCCGACTTTAAAAATAAAAACGAGGTAACTAAAATGTATAAAATAATATTCAACAACAAAAAAATAAATAAATATTTACTATAACTTAATTTTTTTTTTTATTGTTGTTGTATAATATTTTATGCTTTTTAGTTACTTTGTATTTATTCTTGAAGTTGTGTTTGTGTCGAATGTTTTATTTTTAAGTGGCTTGGTTTGTAATTTATCACAGTATTAATAGCCCGATCCCAACTGTTATTTTACATTTAAGTCCATTATGTCCATTATAATTTTATTAACCTTCCTCTTCAATCACTCCATCTATTAAAAAAATCTTTTTTAAAGATTTAAGCATACATAGGGATATAGGGATGTGCCCCGCGGTGTTACCCGCGTTTTATTAGCCTATGTGTTAATCCAGGAAGTCAGCTAACTCCATACCAAATTTTGTTAAAATCGCTCCAGCCGTTTAGACGTGAAGAAGTAACAAACATACACACTCACATACTCACAAACTTTCGCCTTTATAATATTAGTGTAACTAGCGGCCCGCTCCGGCTTCGCACGGGTATAAAATATATGGATCACAGTATTAATAGCCCGATCCCAACTGTTCATTTGCTTTTAAGAAATATTGCTTTTAACGATGTAGGGCCGTTAATTTTTGAGGAGTTCATCTACTTCATGACTACCTATCATCTGTGTCGTCTGTGTCTTCATCATCAGTTCCACTTCACTAAATGGTGCTTTTTGAGAGTTAATGCACGAATTGCTTTAAAATATACACAACTAGCGGCCCGCTCCGGCTTCGCACGGGTATAAAATATATGGACGTTATTTTACATTAAAGTCCATTATGTCCATTATGATTTTATGAACCTTCCTCTTCAATCACTCCATCTATTAAAAAAACTTTTTTAAAGATTTAAGCATACATAGGGATATAGGGATGTGCCCCGCGGTGTTACCCGCGTTTTATTAGCCTATGTGTTAATCCAGGAAGTCAGCTAACTCCATACCAAATTTTGTTAAAATCGCTCCAGCCGTTTAGACGTGAAGAAGTAACAAACATACACACTCACATACTCACAAACTTTCGCCTTTATAATATTAGTGTGATATAGTGTGATAACTGGTATCCGTAATATTCGTATTATCCGGATAGTTTTTAGCTGTATCCGAATAGTAAAATTAGACGGATAATTGCATGCCCTACTCGGGACAGGGGCTGAAGCGGGTATTTTAGTGTATCTACTCACACCATTAAATTTATGCCTAGTTACCTAAATATTGATGATAGCAGAAGTAGATACTATTAACCCGTGCTACTATTGTACGCTGTCTACCGACTACCTTACCTACTATGTTTCTAGTGTGCGGCAGAGTAATGTAGCGTTAGTGTAAAAAAATCCAGCTTCTGTAAGAGATGTTTTAAAGGACATTGTACCAAATACGGCCCATAGCGGACAGAAAGTTGTGAAACGTTAAAATTAAACAAATGTTCCTGTCCAAACTAAATGTCAATATTTCCCGCCCATCGCCCAACGCCCACGCGCGCAGTGCGGGGGGTGGGTTACTTAACTAAAACTAGAATCAATTAAATTCTACTTGCTCGCTTAACCACTAAATCATAACTTAACACTTATGACTAAAGAGGTATTAAGTAGCTGTTTACACGCTGCAATTTAGTTGAAATTTAGTTAATTACTTAACTACTTAATACGTGTAAACTAGGCATAAGACTATTCATTGTTTACTCTCCTGTTGTGAGATGGCGCTACTATAGCGAGGCGTCATAATTTTACATCTGTCATGTTGGTGACAAGTAAAGTTTAAATCATAAGTCACTTTTAAAGGTCACTTTTTCATAGTATTATGTCAATTTACTTATACAATTTAATTAAGGACAATATCTCGACTGCGGTCTATCTACTACTTCAGAAAAGGAGTCTTATCTACAAACATTTCTAACTCGCGCTATCAGAGTTTTCGGCGCAGGTAGTATATATACAACAGCCGGTCGACCTAACCCGGGGAGTCCGTTTCTACGCAGTACGGCAGTACCTGAGGTGGGGCTGCTCTAAACCCACCTCACTCGTTGTTTACAATACGCTTTGGGGGTCGGCTATTGTAACGCCTCGACAATTGTCTGAGCTCAATGAAGTCTTGCTTGATGAGCCCGACAAGGGCTCTCTCGCACCTTGGCCATCTAACGATGCGCCACAGTGAAAGCCTGCTACAAGATAGCAATGAAAAGTAAACTGAGGGAACAGCACCTTCGACACCACTGCAGTAGAAAATTCGACTCTCTTTTAAAAATTTTTGGTTTTGGCTTATCTACTAATTATATTATGTACCTGCTTTATAGGTAGAAAAATAAATCCCCCTTAAAAATCACGAAATATTTTCCTCAAAAAAGAGAAATATGATTACTTACTACTAGAGTCAGATTTAAAATTCTTAATTTCTTGCTCAATATAACTAGGTTATTCCATTCCATTAATTATAAGGGGGAAGTATAATACAAATAACTATAATTATATTTTTAATGGCAATAACATGTTTTATATTTTTAATACCTCTCCTACAGAAGCTGGGTTTTTTTTGCACTACCGCTACATTACTCTGCCGTAAACTACAGCCATAGTAGGGGTATACCGGATACAATTGTAGCTTGTGTTAATTGTACCTACCTACCATCGTCAATATTTCGGGAACAGGCAACAGTTTAAATGTAAAAACACACAATTTAGCAATCCCGAGTCGAGGCACCACAAAGCGCGCAATTGTCATTTTTTTATTCTAAAATATTATTTGGTACAAATCGTATTAAAGATCACAAAATATTATTCCATGTTTTCCTAAAATATGAGATTATATTATTATCATTAAGAAGGTACTGCCAGAATCTGATTTAAAATTCTTAGTTTATTGCTCAATAGAACTAGGTATACTTAGGTATCCTCATTCGTCTGGCAAAATAATTATTTGACGCCAAAGTTTTTTTGTGTGTCCGACTATTTCAATCGAATTGCACCGATCAAGGTCGACCCGTGACCACGATCGTTGCAATTCGATCGAAACGCAGGGTAAATAAAAGGTACCTTCGTACCTTTAAATAATTCACGCGATTAAGTCCCGAAATATATCTTATATAAAATATTTTGTCTTCTTGCACACATCGCCATTTTATTTTAAGTAAATTTATATATTTAAACACGTTTTATCACGACACGATCAATCACTTTTTTATTTATAGGAGATTGTGGTATGATACATGTAAAATGTAACTGTGACAGTTCAGCTAGCTGCCATTACACAGCTCCTTTGAACTTTAGACTTTTTTTGCAGCGGTTTAAACTTTGCTAGCGTGCAGAGCAATATTACTCAATAAAAGATTTTAAAAATAAATAGGTTGAATCTGGTATAGATTGATTAAAGTTGATTGGGATTGTGATTAAAACAACTATTTTGATGGTAAACAAAACTTGAAATATTTCCTAATTATACTTATCGTAATCACTCTAGTGATCAGCAAAAATAGAATTAAGAGCCATTCAAAAATACGATTGACCATCTCTCATTCCATCTTTATCGAAAAATATGTTAATCTTTATCAACAATACACCCGACAATTACGTATATTTTTTATGTATTATAAAAGGCCGTCTCCACGGGCGAAAAAATCGCGGCGATATTAGGTATCGTCGTACCACGTATTTCTACAGGGTGGATCAAACCAATGCCTCCTAAAGGGAAAGTATCCTAAATATTTAAGTTACCAATTTTTTCTCAAAGGATAAAGGAAAATAAAAATAACTGCTTATTAAATATATTTCAGGACTTAATCGCGTGAATTATTTGAAGGTACGACCTTTTATTTACCCGACGACGTTTCGATCGAATTGCATCGTGGTCACGGGTCGACTTTTAAGTTATTCACGCGATTAAGTCCCAAAGTATATTTAATATGTATAAAAATCGCGAAAGTTTAAAAACTATAAAAATAACTGCATTCAAAGATTTTTTAAAAGACACTTGCCAGAGCAGGGCGTCGAACCCGTTAAATATAAAAAACAAACATTCTGTATTTTATAATGCAGATTAAAAAGGTCAATTTTAAGGAACAAATCTCTCTAATAAACATTGCATCTAAAATCTAAAGAGATTAACAGAATAGTCAAAATAAATACAAGGTACATAGTTGTTAAATAGACCTACAATTAAAAAACTACCTTGTACCTAACAACATCTAAGTATACATTTTGCTTCTAACTAATTATTATTCTAATATCATTAACATTAAGATCCAGCTTTTGCATTGTGTATTGTACCACAATATAAAATTTGAATCTTTTCATAAATCAATTGCACATCACTTTGCTGAAGGGTAATATGTATGATGACTAATTATTTAAACGCACGTCATGATCTATTTGTTTATTTCCAATAGTTAGTGTTCCTGCTTCGACTTGCGCTTATATGAGTAGGTACATTTATAAATTGTATTGTTAAATGTCATGGCCTAGATGCAATATTTATTAGAGAGATTTGTTCCATAAGATAGACCCTTTCAATCGCTATCATAAAAACACAGCATGTTTATTTTTTGCATTTATGGTTCGACTTTTAGAAAATCTTTAAATGCAGTTTTTATAATTTTATAAATAAAAGAATTTCCCATTAAGTAAAATTTGCTAATTTAAATATTTAGAGTACTTTCCCTACAGGCTTTTGGTCTCGTCCATTGGTTTGGTCAATCCTGTATATACTCTCATAGAACGTGTTTTCACACGGGCGAGAGCACGGCAAGCGCGCTGCCAAACGCAGGCGTCCCGCCTCTTTCAACAAAACTATTCCACAACGCCTTCTTGCGAAAACGTGGCGATTCCGTTACGAGGGGTCGCGGACGTCTCCGTTACGCGGTTCGCAGAATAATCGCTCGTTCGTAGAGACTACCCGACGATAGAAGAGCGGAATCGTCGCGATTCTTTCGCCCGTGGGAACGGCCCGTAAAATATATAGATATATATATTTTTCTTGTCGTTGTGTTGTTTATATGTGAATTGTCGAATGAACAACTGCATTTCGTTACTAATAGGTTTTTTTTTATTTAAATATTCTAACAAAATATTAAACTAACATGAAGACTTAAAATGGCAAAGAAAACACATCATTCTAATAAACATGATGATTTATAAATAGATATTACTTATAAATATGTTTAAGTTTCAGTAAAAATAGAACGTATAAATGACATTATTGAACAGTTCCGGGAATAGCAGAATAATAAACTATCTTTTTATTACATGAATGATATCAGTACCTTTGAGAATTACAACTCCAGAGTCATACAACAATTTATAAATAATATAATTGTGCAATACATAGCTTGGTAGAAGTAAGACAGTTTAACCCTGGAGTCGTCGCGCGGATTACAATAGTAATCCACTGTTGCAAAACTTAGTATTTCAGAAAAACTACGCATTGGAATTGTTTGTAACTTCATTAGATAGTTTACGCATTCCCCTAAGTGCAGCGCGAGCGCCTATCGCTTCAAGGTGTTTGTCAGGAGCCCCGTAAAGTTCGCGGATTACTATTGTAATCCGCGCGACCTATTACGTAAGTATTTTTTCCCACTTATCGTTAATATTTTTTTAACATTTTACGGTTATTTTTAATGTATTTAAACAAATACATACATAAACATGCATCTGTTTTTTATTAGACTATATACTAAGTTATATGAATTTAAACTAAAAGGTACTGGCTTGATACATATTTCATTTAATAATAATTAAAATTAGAATCACTGTGGGTCAAAAGAGTGCTGCCCAAATTGAAGCTTGGCTTAAGAAGGTGCTGAGGGTAGCTAATATTCTAAAGGTGGTTCCAGCTCGGATGATGAAGATAGCTTTGTTGAGGAGCAGAACCACGAGTCTGAATCTGAGCAGGAGGTATACATCTCAATTGAGGTATTTGAAAATGACTCTGTATCAGCAGATCATCAGTATTATGTTGGTGTAGACAACACTATCTGGTCAATGACTGTGCCCTCGAATAGAGGAAGAACTCGTAGATACAATTTTGTTAATTCTGTTAAAAGACTTTTTGAAAACCAGACTACCATCATACATACATATAGCGAACAAAAATGTTTAGAATATTACTCGCCGTGAGTTTCTCATTTCACTCTCTTTGATATTGATGGAACCCATGGCTCACCAGAGGATACAGCAAAAATCATTACCACCGAATTTAGCTTTCAAAATAAAAGATTTTTGAAATATATCTGAAGTCGGAGCCCAACTATCTACCTCAGCATCATCGCGAAGTAGCTCGATAGGTCGCTGTCATAACTGCGGTAGGTCACGAAATAAAAGCACTTGCTGATCATGTAAATCTTGTCACAAATTCGTTTGCCCGGACCATTCCAAATATATATGTTCTTCTTGTTTAGAAATTAATGATTAGTTTCATAATTTTACTTACATTTATTATTTGATCCCAATTTGAAGCCAACGAGCCATTTTTGTATTAAAATAAGGATAAGATTTTTAATTATTTTTTTTAACTATTTAAAGTTAATATTTTTTGTTGTGTAAATTTAAATAATATAAAATACTGCATGTTACTTCGTTTTTAAGCGGAATAAACCAAATTGATTAATACATTCTAGTTTTAGCCTTAGTTTTAAATGGATTACTTAAGTAATCCACGCGACCACTTACGTCCCTTTTCTATGCGCGACGGACGACTGTAGGGTTAAGGATACAACTCGGATCTGTTTGATAAAATGTTAAAGTCTGTCTCTTAAACTAGAGTAACCTGTATCTTAAGAGGCAGTGTTCGGCTATAAGACTACTTACAAATAGATTTCACAAGATGTACAGTTGGATCAACGTAACTAGGCTGGACTGAAGTGCGCAGATGCATTTTTTGGAAGTAAATGGTGACAGGAAGCGGGGGCGGGGGCGGTAACTAAACCAAGAGAATTAGAGATGCGATTACGCATTACATTGTCACAATTAGTATTACTAACTCATGTTTTTTGTGATTATTTTCGTCAATAAATTGTTTTTCAAAGTTTCTTTAGTATTTACTGTAACTGTTCTAAATTTAAACTTTTATGAACTCATTTATATTACTGTAACTTATTAGTTATATTTCGGGACTTAATTGCGTGAATTATTTAAAGGTACGAACCTTTTTATTTACCCGACGTTTCGATCGAATTGCACCGATCGTGGTCACGGGTCAATAATTCACGCGATTCAGTCCCGAAATATAACTACGAGTAATGTGTATAAAAATCGCGAAAGTTTAAAAACAATAATTACTGTAACTGTTCTAAATTTAAACTTTTATGAACTCATTTATAGTTCATAACAGACATCACATAGATAGTGTTTTTCCATTGTTGAATTAAAATTTTGTTAGTATTTTTAATCGATTAAACATAATTAATCGTTTTCGTAAGTAATTTTAGGGTCGCATCTCTATGACATGCGCGAAAGTGTTAAGAACCTAACTTCAATCCGGTCAAGTTACGTTGATCGTAGACTGTGTCGTTTTATTTATGATTTATGTTTGTGTATGTATGTAAGGAGTAATTCAGTTTTTAGGTAGTCATTCAGTTACTTTAGGTTTAAATTTATTTTTATTTAAGTCTAGTCCAGTCTAGTTTTCAGTAATCTAGTCAGTAGTCTAGTTTTACTAAGTTTAGTGTTTTGTGTATTTTTTTTGTAAACTTGTGTGCTCAACATTAAAAATTAATGTCTGGCAAAGGAAGTTTTGTGTCGTGTACCCAAAAAGATTTTGGAGGAACACTCCCGTGCCTTTTATGTGTTGCGTGGAGCACATAGAGCTGTCGGACAGTTAGAATCCTGCAGTCCAGATATAATTGCGTCGTAGCGTAGCGGAAGGGTTTCCGTGTCATAACTTTAAGAACGGCTGTTTGTGCTCTCTCAACTCTAAGAAGCTTCGTTTAAGCAGCTCCTCCCCATACCGGAATACTGTATCCAATTACCGATTGGCATAGATAATGAAATACCATATTTAAGATATCAGGGTTAGCAGAGTGCCTGAGAGACTTAAAGATAGGGATGAGTCTGATTGATCGAGTGGTGACGATGTCTATTTGTTTATCCCATCGTAGTCCCTAATCAATCTGCACACCCAGATACCTAACCTCGCCAGCTCTTGTGAGTTTGGAACAGGAACACTGTAGTAAGCCTTTTCGCATGTGTGTGCTGTTAAAGTGAAGGCGTTGTCTGGTAGGTTGTTTTGGCGAATAGCAAAAGGAACATAGCAGGTTTTATTAAGGTTTAGGGTGAGGAGGTTGGAGTTAAGCCAATTAGTAATTGTCTTTAATGCAGCTTCTGCACTGTTTTTAACACTGTCCCATATAGGTCCGTGAACAATAATTACCGTATCATCGGCGTAGCCGAAGATTTGTACATTTGGAAGGGCCAGATTACACAGATCGTTTACATATATTTGAAACAATGTTGGGCCAATTATGCTTCCCTGAGGAAAACCAAAAGTAATTGGTTGTTCGTCGCTAATATATTCGCCGATTTTAACTCGCTGGTACGGTTTAAAGCTAACTTTTAAAAATTTCTAGCGTGATTCCACATACTCCAACTAGTTCTAGTTTTGCGAGAATGCGATATTATTCCATGTTTTCCTAAAAACTTAAGTAATCAGGTACTACCAGAATCTGATTTTAAATTCTTAGTTCATTGCTTAATAAAACTATCCTCGAATAGAAGTATCCTCATTCGTCTGGCAAAATAATTATTTGACGCCAAAGTGTTTTTGTATGACTGACTATTTCGATCGAATTGCACCGATCGAGGTCGACCTGTTACCACAATCAGTGCAATTCGATCGAAACGTAGGGTAAATAATAGCCTTTACCTTTAAATAATTCAAGCGATTAGGTCCCGAAATATATCTAACTAGCTGTCCCGCGCAACTTCGTCTGCGTAAATTTTCTCCATTTTTGGAACATTTTTCATTGCTGCTTCGCTCCTATTGGTTGTAGCGTGAAATATATATAGCCTATAGCCTTCCCCGATACATGGGCTAACCAACAGTGAAAGAATTCGGATTCGGATTAAATTCGGATCAGTAGTTCCTGAGATTACCGCGTTCAAACAAACAAACTCTTCAGCTTTATAATATAAGTATAGATATTACTTTTTTTTTTCTTCTAAAGATCGCCATTTTATTTTAAGTAAATTCATATATTTAAACACGTTTTATCACGAAGCGATCAATCACTTTTTTATTGCCAGGAGATTCTGGTAATAATACCAGAAACTCCTGGCATTAACATGTAACATGTAAATATGACATTTCAGCTGGCCGCCATTTCACAACTCCTTCGAACTTTAGACTTCTTTTGCAGAAGTTTAAACATATGATTTTTTTATAAGTGTCATGCTACTTTTATTGCTGACTGCTATCATGCAGAGCAATTACTCAATAAAAGATTTAAAAAATAAATAGGTTGAATCTGGTATAGGTTTAGGTATAATATAATTCTAGAGGGAGATGGCTACATTAACTTTGAATAAGCATTGTCGGTTAACTATTATGATTAAAACAACCATTTTGATGGTAAACAAAACTTGAAATATTTCTCATCATTATACTTATCGTAATCACTCTAGTGATCAGCAAATTAAGAGCCATTAACAAATACGATTGGCCCGTCCCTTTCCATCTTTATTGAAAAATATGTTAATCTTTAACCACATTACCGACAATTACTTATGTCATTTTCGTACACTGACTAGATTATAAAAGGCCGACTCCACGGGCGTGGGAATCGCGGCGATATTATCGTCGTACCACGTATTTCTACAGGGTGGACCAAACTAATGCCCCGTGAAGGGAAAGTATCCTAAATATTTAAGTTACCATATTTTTCTCAAAGTAAACATTATTATATTAAAAAAAAAAATGCCTAAAGATTTTTTAAAAGACACTTGCCAGAGCCGGGCGTCGAACCCGTTAAATGTAAAAAACAAACATTCTGTATTTTTATAATGCAGATTAAAAAGGCCAATTATATAGAACAAATCTTTCTAATAAACAATGCATCTAAAATATAAAGAGAATAAGAGAATAGTCAAAATAAATACAAGGTAGTTTTTAAATAGACCTACAATTAAAAAACTACCTTGTACCAAACAACATCTAAGTAGACATTTTGCTATATACAATTTCATTAAATTATTTTAATATCATTAACATTTCCGATCCAGCTTTATTGTGTATTCTACCACAATATAAATTTTGAATCGTTTCATAAATCAATTGCACATCACTTTGCTGAAGGTAATATGTATGATGATTAATTGTTTAAACGCACGTCATGATCTATTTGTTTATTTCCAATAGTTAGTGTTCCTGCTCCGACTTGCGCTTATCTGAGTTGGTACATTTATAAATTGTATTGTTAAATGTCATGGCCTAGATGCAATATTTATTAGAGAGATTTGTTCCTTATGATAGACCCTTTCAATCGCTATCATAAAAACACAGCATGTTTATTTTTTGCATTTATGGTTCGGCTTTTAGAAGTACTTTAAATGCAATTTTTATAATTTTAAAAATAAAAGAATGTTTTCTTTAAGTAAAATTTGCTAACTTAAATATTTAGAGTACTTTCCCTACATGCTTTTGGTCTCGTCCATTGGTTTGGTAAATCCTGTGTATACTCTCATAGAACGTGTTTTCACACGGGCGAGAGCACGGCAAGCGCGCTGCCAAAACGCAGGCGTCCCGCCTCTTTCAACAAAACTATTGCACAACGCCTTCTCACGGATACGTGGCGATTCCGTTACGAGGGGTCGCGGACGTCTCCAGCAGCGCAGCTACGCAGTTGGCAGAATAATCGCTCGTTCGTGGAGACTACCCGACGATAGAAGAGCGGAATCGTCGCGATTCTTTCCCAATATAGATTGTAGTGATAGAATAGGTATTCTTTTATTTCAATATTCTAACAAAATATTAAACTAACATGAATACTTAAAATGGTACAGAAAACACATCTTTCTAATAATAATGATGATTTATAAATAGATATTACTTATAAATATGTATAGAATATAGTAAAAATAAAACATATAAATAAGATTATTAAATAGTTCTTGGAATTGCAGAGTATTAAACTTTAGTTTTAGTACATGAATTACATCAGTACCTTTGAGAATTACAAATCATTTTTTAATCGCCACTTTTCTGTTGGTAGGTGAGACGTAGATACCCCTCAAAGTTCTTTCCACAGAAAATTGATAACTACTAGGTTCTTTCCATATAAACTTTCATTCCCATATTTTAAGGGATAGTAAATCGCATCGTGAGGTCTCGGTTTCGAATCCTACCCATTATACTACCGACGTGAACCCACTCCTAACACAAGCCTTTGAGCTTAGCTGGAGGGGTTAACAAGATTGCTAGTAATGTGGGACTCAATCCCACATTGCTAGTTATCTTTTTTTTTAAACAAAAAAAATGTACAGATTTCTTAGCTTTTACACCAAATTTTAGCATTCTATGACTTCTAGAAGTACCCGTAATGATTTGGCTTATTTATCAGTCAGTGAATCCGGGACAAAATCTGGATAGTTTAGATATTAATCCATACTAATATTATAAATGTGAAAGTAACTCTGTCTGTCTGTCTGTCTGTCTGTCTGTCTGTTACGCTTTCACGCTCAAACAGCTAAACCGATTTAGATGAAATTTTGTATGGAGATAGTTTGAGTCCCGACGAAGGACATAGGATAGTTTTTATCGCGATAACCGACATCCACGCGGGCGGAGCCACGGCCGAAAGCTAGTAATTTATAAGTATAATAGCTATACCTTAGAAGCTTGGTATGTTTAACTGTATTGACATCATATCCTGAGAATTTGAACTTTTTAGCACTCTCCAAAATCAAAATCTATATGGGTACAAAAATACGACAAAACGCTTCAAGAAAAGAAGTTTGGAATCCTACCCATTATACTACTGACATGAACCCACTCCTAACAAAAGTGAAGGAGTTAACATTTGGATTGCTACGAATGTGGGACCCAATTCCACATTGCTAGATAAGTATCTTCGTTTAAAAAAAATAAACACTCAAAACAATGATTTTGTTAATTCTTGTACTTCAGACATAGAATTTTTAGTCTTGATTTTAGATTTAGATTTATGTTAAGAGCCAAGCCTTTAATTTTAAAGGCCATCTAAGAGAGAGAGATAGCCATGGCTTTTTACCTGATTGTAAGGAAGGGTTATGTTTTTCGCGCGTATCTTGTACTAGCTATCCCGCGCAACTTCGTATGCGTACGTTTTTGCAACATTTTTCATTACTGCTCCGCTCCTATTGGTCGTAGCGTGATGTTATATAGCCTATAGCCTTCCTCGATAAATGGGGTACTCAAGAGAAAAATATTTTTTTAATTCGGACGGGTAGTTCCTGAGACGGCCGCGTTCAAACAAAAAATCTCTTTAGCTTTTTAATATTAGTATAGATGTATGTATGCATGTACTATTCTTTATTACCTGTTATCGGACAATCCACTGAACGGTTTTAAACAACTTTGCACAAAAAAGATGGAAACAAGATCCCTACATAATTATATAATTTCATGCAGTCGGAGGCACTAATGAATCTCGATGAACTTAGTTAAAGTGCCTCCGACTGGAGACGGGTTTTTCAAGCTATTGCATAGCTTTTATCGTGGGCTTTGAGCGCGGCGACCGAATCAAGAAATTCCGTAACGAAAATAAAACCTAACACCCCCCACTCCGCCTACCATGTAGCTCGGCTGTACGAAGCTCGCACGGATCGAAACGAGCTGCGCCGAAATGTAATGAAAAGAAAAAAAAATGCATAGATAAAAAATAAATAAATAATTATAATTCCATAAGTTGATAAAAAATTATATGCAATAGCTTTACCGCGGCAGTCCCCGAGTGCTACACATTTCTTTTTATTTTTTTAATTTTATTTAATTAGAGACTGTCTATTTTTATTCCATTTTTTGCCATTGCTGAACGGAAAAAGTTTAGTACTTGACACAAAATAGGTAAGGTATTATTATAAAGAAATCCTTACGACGACTTCTCATCTTATAACAGAGCATGTCTTAAAAACTATGGGATTTCTCACTGTTTAATAGATTTTCTCGAAAAAAAAGTCGCGCGCTACAAGCGCGCGACTTTTTTTTGTTGACCGATAGATAACTTTTTTAATTACGATTATGATAATTGGCCATCTATCCCGTACGGCCATCTCCCTCGGAATTACCCTATTCTACCAGAATCTTCCGGCAATAAAAAAAGTCATTGATCGTTTCGTGATAAATCTATACTAATAGTGTTTAATCTATACAAATATTATAAAGCTGAAGAGTTTGTTTGTTTGAACGCGATAATCTCACGAACTACTAGGCCGAATTAAAAAAAAACTTAAATATTTTACTGTTGTATAGCCCATTTATCGAGAAAGGCTATAGGCTATATAACATCACACTACAACTAATAGGAGCGGAACAGCAATGAAAAATGTTGCAAAAACGGGGAAAATTTACGCAGACGAAGTTGCGCGGGTCAGCTAGTTAAATATTTACTATTTACTTTAAAATAAAATAGCGACCTTCAAAAGAAGAAAAAAGTTTTAATGTTTCGTGTTTGAATTCTCTCAGATTCTGGTAGCAACTATATTTCTCATTTTTGAGAAAAAGAGGGAATAGCGTTCTTTAAGAGGGTATGTACGTTCCTACCTACAAAGTAGGTATTATATTACCTGATAAGCCAAAGACAAAAAATATTTAAAAGAGAGTCGAATTTTCTACTGCAGTGGTGTCGAGGGTGCTGTTCCCTCAGTTTACTTCTTGTTACAGGCTTGTTAGGCTTTCACTGTGGCGCATCGTCAGACGGCCGAGGTGCGAGAGAGCCCTTGTCGGGCTCATCAAGCAAGACTTCATTGAGCTCAGACACTTGTCGAGGCGTTACAATAGCCGACCCCCAAAGCGTATTGTAAACAACGAGTGGGGTGGGTTTAGAGCAGCCCCACCCCGAGGACTGCCATACTGCGTAGAAACGGACTCCCCGAGTTAGGACGACCGGCTGTTGAATATATGCTACCTGCGCCGAAAACTCTGATAGCGCGATTTAGGATTTTTTGTAGTTAAGATTTCTTTTACTGATATAATAGATAGACCGCAGTCGAGATATTGTCCTTAGTGAAATTGTTTAAGTAAATCGACTTAATACTATGAAAAAGTGACTTTTGACAAGTATTAAACGACATAAATTTGACTTGTCACCAAGATGACAGATGTAAGATTATGACTCCTCGCAATAGTAGCGCCATCTCACAGCAGGAGAGTAAACTATAAATAGTCTTACAGGAATCAGGCCAATTATAAGGAGGAAATAAAATACAAATAACCACAAATATATTTTTAATAGAAATAATATGTATTATATTTTTAAAACATCTCCTACCGAAGCTGGAATTTGCTCTTGTAAGTACTACCACTACTTTACTCTGCCGTACACTACGGACATAGTACATAACTACTTAAGTACATACATAGAATCTACACTATTGCATATAATTAATGACGACCATATGAATTGCATTCTGTAACCTAAGTAGGTAAATAGCCTTCTTAAGTTATTATTATGTACTATTAATATATACTATTTATACACAGTGATTTTTATTATACTAATAACCTCCCGCTTTTGGCTTCTTTACATTGCAGCATTGCACCAAATAACTTTGTAATAACATTTTGTAAAAAAAAAATACAAATTAACCCTTCACCACCTACTTTTGTCTCACAACCATTTTACCACACATCTGGGAGACCCCGGAGTAAAATCGATGTTTCTTTGTCTGGTTTAGGGCTTAAACTTGGCAATAAACAACGATTTTATTTCTGTAAAATAGTCTGTAGGTGGTTAAGGCTATAACTCCAAAAACAAGTGGCAGGTGATTAAGGGTTAATATATTAAATAGTTTTCAAAACTGATACTACTAAGTTATTTAGTGTTATTTAAAGAAGACACATGCGGGAGGTTATTAGTATATTAAAAATCACCCTATATAAATAGTATATATTAATAGTATATAATAATAACCTAAGAAGGTTATTTACCTACTTAGGTTACGGAATGCAAATCTTATGAACGTCTGACAAAATTTGGAATGTAATCATTGTACATTTAGGTATGCCAACTTCGCAAAAGTAAAGTCAATGAAAAAAAACTTGGCAATAAAAAATCATAGCAACTTGTTTAAAAATGCCAGTTATTACAATAGGTAAAACATAATATCACACAGTAGATACAGCTGGACATCTTTGAAGACGGGTGGTGAATGAAGTGGAAGGAAAGTGTTAGAGAAGGCCTACAACGAAAAGCGCTCTCGCCACAGAATGCTCACACAGCGAGAGCGCGGCAAGCGCGCTGTCAAACGCAGGCGTCCTGCCTCTTTCATTAAAAATATTGCACAACGCCTTCTCGCGGACCCGTGGCGATTTCGTTACGAGTAGTCGCATAGACGCGGCAATTCCGTTACGGGTCGCGACGATATGTTCGCAGAATAATCGCTCGTTCGTGGAGACTACCCGACGAAAGAAGAGCGGAATCGTCGCGATTCTTTCGCCCGTGTGAACGGCCCGTAAAATGTATAGATAACTTTTCATGGTAAGAAGTTCGTAAAAATCGAGGTTTTTCTTATGTTGAATAAAGAACTGGGTTTTGTTACTAATAGAATTCAAATATTTTAACAAAAACTAACATGAAAATATTACCACTTAAAATTATTATTATAAAAACATATTACTTATAAATATGTTTAGAATATTTATACAGTAAAAATAAAACGGATAGATGACATTATTGAATAGGTCCGGGAATTGCAAAGTATTAAACTAAATGATAGAATTAAAACTCCAGAATTATTTAATGCAGCTGTTGTATAATCGCCACTTTTCTATTGGTAGGTGAGGTGAGACGTACCTCACAAAGGTCTTTCCACAGAAAATTGATACCTACTAGGTTATTCCCATATAATAATAAATAACACATAATTTGCAAAATACTATATCAGAAAAGCTTTCTAAATATGTAGATCTAAAAATTGAAATAGCGCCTTAATTCACCGCTATTTGCGAGTAGGTAATCTGAATTTTCAAGCGCTTAATTTTGTTAAAGACTTTACACTATTAAATATCTGTTCATAATGGATCAATCTTTTGTATTGACAGATAAATGTACCACATTTTCAAATTTCGCTTTGTTTCTTTTGTAGTGATCAATTTTCTAAACCTCGTTTTAAGGAAAGTGCTTATAGTGCCATTTTCAAACGCCTAAATCTTTCATTTATACTTTATAAATGGACTGTAAAAAGTTACCAAATTATCAGATATATAAATTTATTCATACATAATGTATTAGAATTTTTAAAAATAATCACATATATAAATTGTAAAATAGCAATAAGTTTCGTAATTTTTTGCAAAAAATTACTCCAGTTTACGACGTTTTTTTAATTTACTAAAGCGTAATTGCATACAAAATTAACTATAAAATGACCTATGATATGTAACTATTAAGTTTCTTATTTTTAAAAATAAATTACGATGCAACAAAGTCATTCCATTCCATACCAGTATAAGTATATAATCTATGGTCATTCCTGTCAGGTAAGTACAGCGCGAGCCGTGGACGAAGTCGGACCTGTGTCACATTTAAAAAAAAAATATGTTTAGCTGCTTTCTATTCTTTCGCATGGATTTCGTGTTATTATAATTACAAAAAAATAAAGTTTCTTATATTTATATAGTACACGCCGTCAGTAGCCAAAAAAAGGTTGTTGCTGCCACTTAAATATTTTAAAAAATAATAAGTTGCATTACAATATCTTTATTAATTTAAAAATGTAGACTTCCAAGCTGCCTACAATATTATTAAGATAAGCAAAAATCCGGATGCCAGTACTTATCCATTAAATTAAAAGACATCATATCGATTTTATCACGACTCGGTATTAGTCGCACAATTTATTTATTTTCATAACTTTTTTTTTAGCTTTTGTCACCCATTTTAATACTACACGTTTAACATAAATATGTTAAACATATAGTATTAAAATGGGCGACAAAAACATTAAAAAATATAAAACGAATAAGAAAAGTAAGTAATTGAAATCAATTACTTTTCTTAATCGTTTTATATTTTTAATGTGATTTTGTAATTAACAGCAAAATCTTACTTGCTAGATATCTATAACCAATAACCATAATTATTATGCAAGTATAGTATGAAGGTATTCTCTGGCAAGAATCAATGTTGATAGTCGCGCTATGTTGTCGAGTGCGTATGGCCGTGTCGCTGTCCCCTTTTACCCGCTCAGCTAATTTACCTAAAGTTGCAATGAGGTATTCTGCAAAATGGCTCTTAATAGCGTCACAATAGTACCGGTAGTACTTTCTACTACTACCCCAAACAACTTCACCAGTCCATAATAACATTATATAAAAATAAAAATTTCCAACAGGCCGCTATATTACAGATTTCTTAGTTTTTACACCAAATTTCAGTACCCGTAATGGTTTGGCTTATTTCTCAGTCAGTGAATCAGGGACAAAAACTGGGTATTTTAGATATTAATAATTTATTAAGGATAATAGGTATATCTGAGAAACTTGGTATGTTTTAATGGATTGACATCATATCCTGAGAATTTGGACTTTTTAGCACTCTCCAGACAAAATCAAAATCTATATATATACAAAAATACGACAAAACGCTTCGAGAAAAAGAAAGCTTTCGCTGTCTCCCATTGGCGGGGGCACTCCCGTCCAAGGGATCTTGGCCCTTTGTGCCATAATTCGGGTTCTGTCTAGTATTAATGTTTGTCTTTGTAATATCATAATATCAAGCGGCGGTAGCCTAATGGCTATTATATTCTAACTCGCTAGTTCCACATTGCTAGTTATCTTCGTTTAAAAAAAATAACACTCAAAACAGTGATTTTGTTAATTCTTGCACTTCAGATATAGATTTTTTAGAAATCTTAAAATGTTTTTGAAAGACCTGTCAAACAATGTGTCACACGTTGACGTTTGCTGAAAAAATATTTTACAACTTCTGCTACATGTATGGAGTGTCCCACTAAAAATATTTATTATTATTATTTAGCTATTAAACTATGTAGCGGCGACTACACGAAAATGGACGAATTAGATATTTTCTGAATACCCGAGTCCTCGGAAAAAATACTTTTTTTTTTTTTTCTTTTTTCTCTTTATTTTAAGGAACTTTTTGTCCATTGACATGTCAGTTCCCTGAAGGCAAAGAAAGTACATGCTCACAAAATAATAACATATAACAATTATATCCTTAGATTTAAATAAGTTTCTAAAATTAGGTTAAGTGTACTAACTAAATATTAAATTAACACAATAAAAAATTAGGTTACCTATACAATAAATGCATTTTTGAAAGATAGAAAAATTTGAAATCCAGACTCAGGAATCGAACCCGAGACTTCCGTAGCCAAACCGGGGCCAGAAGCGAACCACCTATCTGGACTATGTTATTAGATTTCGAATTTTTCTATCTCTTGTTGCTCGCGAAATTTAGGCCTTCGCTTTCGGTGGTTCGCTTCTGGCCCCGGTTTGGCTACGGAAGTCTCGGGTTCGATTCCTGAGTCTGGATTTCAAATTTTTCTATCTTTCAAAAATGCATTTATTGTATTTGTAAAGTTATTGGCAAGAAATGCCTATAAAAATTACTAGGTTACCCTATACTAAATTGACTAATTCTCTTGCTATTTCTGTTGTTGGTTTAGCTAATATACTTAAACAAATTCCTACATCTAGTTTATTAACATTAAAAAGCTCAATAAAAACTTTCCTCTTCTGTTCATTCCGAACACAATCCATCAATAGATGTTGGACATCCTCTGTAACAAAAATAAAATAAAATACTTAGGTACTTAGATACAATATTACTCAATCATCAGGCTGATGATAGGTATACATATACAAGACACATTTTCACTAAATTTCATCAAAATTCATTGAATAGTCTTTGAGTAAAATGCCTGTGACAAATGGACAGACAGACAGACAGGACATGACGAAACTATAAGGGTTTCGTTTTTGCCATTTCGGCTACGGAACCCTAAAAGCTGATGTGGGATTTCTCATTGTTCTCGTACACTCGTAGCTGACCGATAGAAAACGCAAAATACTTTGAAATTAATGCCATTTTCATTGTCTACTGATATAATTACTATTGTATATATTATGTTCTATTAGCGAAAACTTTTAATTGGCCTTCTTTATGTTATTTGTTATTCTTAACTATTGTGTTTAGCTGTAAGTTTTCTTAAATTTTTAAATAAAAAAATAAATAAATTAGTTTCATTTTTGATAATTGGCCATCTATTCCGTACGGCCATCTCGCTCGGAATTACCCTATCCTACCAGAAGCTCTCGGCAATAAAAAGTGATTGATGGTTTCGTGAATAAAACGTGTTTTAAATACTAGTGGATGCCTCGCGGTTTCACCCGCGTAGTTCCCGTTGCAGTGGATACAGGGATAAAAAATAGCCTATGTCACCCGGGGTTAGTGTAGCTTCACAACAATGAAAGAATTTTTCAAATCCGTCGAGTAGTTTCGGAGCCTATTCAATACAAACAAACAATCAAATCTTTCCTCTTTATAATATTAGTATAGAGTATAGATAGTATAGATATTTACTTTAAAATAAAATTACGAGCTTCAGAAGAAGAAAAAAGAATGTTATGTGTTTGAATTTTTGTGTTTTTTATGGGAAAATAGACATACATACAAAAAATGTTGGCAACAAGTTATTTTGCCTGAGGAATGAGGATACCGAGTTCTATAGAGCAAGAAATTGAGAATTTGAAATCAAATTCCGGTAGTCATTATCTTCTTAATATATATAAATCTCCTGTCACGATGTTTGTCAGCGATGGACTCCTAAACCGCTTAACAGATTTCGTTCAAATTTGCACGCAATATGCAATTTGGTCCAACTTGAGAGATAGGATAGCTTAGATCTTTAATTATAGTCGCAATTACTAAAAAAAATGCGAAGCCGGGACGGGCCGCTAGTATTTTATAGAATTTTATAAGCTACTAGAATTTGAGGTCTTAATCGCGTAAATATTTTATTTTAAGGCTAAATACCTTTGTTTATTTCCCGACGTTTCGACCGTATTGCAACGGCCACGGCGAAAGTTTACGAACATATATTGCAAGTCATTATATTTTTCTTTTTTGAGAAAAAGAGGGAAGCGATTTTTAAACTTTCCTACCTATCTAGTAGGTATTATTAATATAATACCTACCTGGTAATCCAGATAAGCCAAAGGCAAAAAATATTCAAAAGAGAGTCGATTTTTCTACTGCAGTGGTGTTGAGGGAGCTGTTCCCTCAGTTTACTTCTCGTTGCTATCTTGTAGCAGGCTTTCACTGTGGCGCATCGTTAGACGGCCGAGGTGCGAGAGAGACCCTTGTCGGGTCTCATCAAGCAAGACTTCATTGTGCTCAGACAATTGTCGAGGCGTTACAATAGCCGACCCCCAAAGCGTATTGTAAACAACGAGTGGGGTGGGTTTAGAGCAGCCCCACCCCGGGTACTGCCATACTGCGTAGAAACGGACTCCCCGAGTTATCTCGACCGACTGTTGTATATATACGACCTGCGCCGAAAACTCTGATAGCGCGATTTAGGAATGTTTGTAGTTATGAATCCCTTTATTGTTGTAGTAGACAAACCCCAGTCGAGATATTGTCCTTAATGAAATAGTTTAAGTAAATCGACTTATTACTATGAAAACGTGACCTTTAAAAGTGACATACGACATAAATTTTACTTGTCACCATGATGACAAATGTAAGATTATGAGTCCTCGCTATAGTAGCGCCATCTAACAGCAGGGGAGTAAACTATAAATAGCTTTACAAGAATTAGGTCAATTATAAAGAGGAAATATAATAAAAATAACCATAAATAATAATGTGTATTACATTTTTGATACATCTCCTACAGAAGTTGAACGAACTAGTGATGTAATGAATATTAGCATTCGCATTCGGGGATATTCGCATATTTTTGCGTATTCGCATTTGCATTCACAATCGCAATATTTCTGCGAATGTTTTGCGAATATAAATATCAGAAAAAAAACAATTTTCTCAATGGGATCTTGTTTCCATCTTTTTTGTGCAGGCGGCTTTTCTTATTTTTATAATTTGTTTTTTTATTTAATACTTTTTAGTAGTTGTAGTATGTAACCGATATAACAACTAACGTCAAGTATAGAAAATTGAAAAAAGAATGGTTGCTAACCAACTTTTTTAGTATTACACTCATAATCATGCTTACTATACCTTTTTGAAATGCTTAAGATGAGCCCTTTAATTTGATACCCATATTGCAGTATTCGTATTTATTTTTCACATTATCAGGCGCTCAAGACGAATCTAACGATGTCTAATATGCACAAATCCGTTCAGTGGATTATGAGATATCAAGTAACATAAATACATACATACAAGACACGACCCTTCTTTACAGTCAGGTAATAAATCTTGCGCCACTAAACATACGTTCGCTCGGGACACTCGTTGGGGGTGTAACTAAAATAATGCCGAACTACAAGAAACAAAAGACCGTACCTTTCCTTGTTTACTTTGCACCAAGTTAAAGGGTCGACGTCATTTGCCACGCGATTTTCGGTTGAGTATTCCGTAATAGTTTTACGGGACAAAAAATGAACAGGGTTTTGAAAAGTACTAACCGGTTTTTCTTCACTGTCGCTCGTATTAATTAATGAGTTCATTGTTTCTTTCAAAGATAGACTTTTATTTGTTTGGGTATCATTGGTTTAATTTAATGTGACTGTGGCGCGGTGGGAGTGTATCCGACTGCTACGCAAGAGGTCGTGGGTTCGATCCCCACCCAGGATAAAACTTTGTGTAATGAGCACGATGGTTAATTCTGTGTCTGGGTGTTATTTATCCATAATATGTATGTATTTAGAAATATATAAGTATGTTTATCAGTTGTCTGGTTTCCATAGTACAAGCTCTGCTTAGTTTAGGATCAGATAGCGTTGTGTGAGTTGTCCCAAGATATATTTAACGTGACACGCTTTGCATTCGGACAATGTGAATTGGAAGACACATCGGCTGGACTGTGTACACTCTAGATTTGGTTGGGGCTTTATATAGATTAGTCTATCAAAATATGACACATTCTTTAGTGGACGTATTTTTAGAGAACTTGCCATGAGGGTTCCGTAGCCAAAATGGCAAAACGGAACCCTCATAGTTTCGCCATGTCCGTCCGTCCGTCCGTCCGTCCGCACCTTTGCTCAGAGACTGTTATTGCTAGGAGGCTGTAATTTTGCATAGATACACATATTACTTACGACGACAAAATGAAAGAAAATATCTTGAAAATTTTTTTCCCCCCATGTGTAAAGTGTGGTTTTTTTTTCTCACCTACATGGGGTATCATTAAAACGGTCTTTTAAAAACGTTTAGGGGTTGTAAACACGATTTTAAGATTCAGGGATCCGTTTGTTAAATATTAAGCTTTAGAGTCCAAATGTTAGAGTCAAGTGTCCCCCCTCTGCCAGCTAATGGTTAATGTTGGGTACGTGAAAAAAATCACGGTAGTAGTATGAATAGTAAAATTAGAAGGAAAACTATCACAGCTAAGTAGGCTTTACAAGTTTACGAGTAACGATCAAATGAGAAGTCACAAAATTTTCATACAAATTCCATTGAAATTTATTATTAAATAGATATAACGTTGTAAGTATGAAACAAAAATAGCAGAAAACCCACTTCTCAAGCCACATTATTCGGATGGGGGAGCGGACCACGGAACCCTACATTGTGCGTAGACCGACATGCACTTGCCCGGTATTTTTTGTATCTTGAGTCAATGAAGGTCGCCGAGGCGAGCAAAAGTTCATTCTCTCCAGATTTTTTTCAATTAAGCTCGTCTTTTAAAACGGTAATCGTATCACCAATGTGTTCATCAGATGCTTCAAGATCACTAAAAATTTCTCTAGATTGTCGAGTGGCGATTAAAGGAATCATAGAAGATATGGAAACATTGGCAGCACTTAACTCTTTAGTCAGTTCTTTAAATGGCCTTAGTATACCGAAAAGCTTCTCAATAATCATCCACTCTTAAGACGGGAAGGGGAATTTTATTATTTGTCGATGCATAAATACATAAAGACTTTTTGACTTAAAATACGTTTCAGCATATAAAAAGTTCTGTTTCTCCTACTTGCATATTCTTGTTTAATCTTAAGCGATTTTTGATTTAGCCTTTTCTGTATAGTAAGCTCGTCTTGAGCAGAAGTTGAATGTTGAAATAGAGTTGCCATCTTTTTGCATTTTGTTATGGTAACCATTACAGTATTTTGAGATTCATCCCTTCTTTTAACACATTTTGAAGCTTATGTGAAGCACAGTCAATAAGTTGAACATTTAATTAGTTAACGCCTTTTTTCATGTTGGCACCTGCATCGCGAACTACTCATCCCATTTTTTTTTCAGCTGTGAAACTCCAGAACAAGTATCAGGCCAAATATCGCTAGCAAATGTCAATTTTTCGTAGGATTTCAGTAATTCGAGTATTTTCTGACTAACTTTGCCATATAATTTATCGCAGAAAAACAATGTCAATAACGGTCGAGGCTTTAAATCATAAGATGAACACAAATGCTTCATAAGTCTTACAAATAAAACACTTTCCAAACTAAATGTCAAGTCTTCGAACACAACCATTTCACTTATTAAATTCTACAAAGATTTACTATCCCACTGTTTCGTTTATCGACACATTCTTGAGCGACATTCGTCACATCACTAGTACCTACTGCCGTTACCTTACTGTGCCGTACACTACAGACATAGTACTTATGTAACTACTTATCAACATGGAATGTAGATTCCGTACTATTGCATATCTATAATAAGCCTTTTATTCTGTACTACAAAGTACAATAATACATTATTAGATAAGTCTGTTGTCAAAGCGAGTTTTAGTAATAGTAGTTAGTTAGTCAGTTAGTATAGAATAGTCAATAGTCAAAAGTCAAAGTAGGTTATTAAAATAAAGTTACAGAATGCAACTCATAAGAACGTCAGACAAAATTTGGAATACTTATAATGATTTTACATGCCAAGTTCGCAAAAGTAACGCCAATGAGAAAAATAAATTAAGGCAACTTATTTAAAATGCCAATAATTACAATAGGTAAAAAAAAAATGCAAATAATATCCCTACATATGTAATATCATGCTGTCGGAGGCACAATACTAAGTTCACCGAGATTCATTAATGCCTCCGACAGCAGTTAGCATCTTTTTTGCGCGGGCGGAATTTTTTATTTTTTATTATTTTTTTATTTAATACTTTTTAGTGGTTGTAGGATGTAACCGATGTAACAACTAACTTTTATCACAGCTATTGCCAAGTATTGAAAATTGAAAAAATAATAGTTGCTAATTTACTTTTTTAGTATTACAGTCATAATCATGTTATACCTATTTGAAATGCTTACGATGAGCCCTTATTGTGGTATTCAAAAAAACTTTATTTTTCACAACTCTTGTTTTTGACATCTCACAGCCGCCAAGTTTGTTTAATTCAAACGTCACTTGGGCGGTCAAAACAAATTTAACAACATCATTGTTTAAATCCGTCTTGTGGTTTTAAAGTTAGGAGCTAATAAAGAATACATACACATACATACGAGATACGCGGTGCAGGTTGCAGTCGGGTAAAAATAATATCACACAGAAGGTACAGCTCTTTGAAGACGGGTGGCGCTGGCGCATGACAGAACACAGTGGAAAGAAAGGGTTACAGCAGGCCTATGACGAAAATCACAATGTATTGGTTTAATAAAAAAAATTTACTTTAAGTGGGTATTTATATTAAGGATTCCAAATATAGATAGGCACTATCTTCATGTGCACCAATGCCAACACGAGCAATGCAAAAATCTTACAACATCGGGTCGTTAGATTTTTTGCTCCTGGACTCGTGCTAAATTACTGTACCTAGCATGTGTACTCGTTGACGCGGTGGGAGAGTGTCCGCCTGCTACGCAAGAGGTTGTGGGTTCGATTCCCACGCGGGACACCACTTTATGTATCCACAAATTGTTGTTCCGAGTCTGCGTGTACTTTGTGTCCGGGACTTATATATGTTTGTAAAATTCCCTGCGACACAGGGCTAGAATCCTACTGCGGGAGACGTTTTAAAAAAAATGTACTAGACGCTTAAATTGCCGACTCACACCTTGTCTATGAAGTCAGTCAACGGTAGATACGGTCAATATTCGCTTGTACCTACCTACCTCAAATATGGTCGGATTCCGATCTGTTAAGGGTATAAAAGAGAAAGATATGTAGGTACCTATTTTGAAATATTCCAGGTAAGTAGATTGCCAATGTATATCAAAAGTAGGTACTTAGCTACTAAACTATTAATAATTACACCCTATAATATTATAAAATAAACCAAAAACCCAAAGTAATAACTTTAAAACACGACAAAATCATCAATATAATTTCATTACGAACAACAAAAGTGGCCATTTTTTAACCAACATAGTTACAAAATTGGCGTCGAAGTATTACGAGGGCCATAAAATCTTATAGCATTCTGTTCCATTATCCTTCATAAGTTGTGGATCCTTATAAAGACGGCTCCCGAGTTATGCTTTATTACCACTTATCTTTAAACTGAGGTTACTTCGGTAAGTACTGGTGATTGGAAAACTAGCAACGAGCTAAATTGCAGGTATTTATAGAGTTTATTGATATTAGTTGAGAAGAAAATTGGCTTTATGTTTCAAAATACCTTTACGATGATATTAAGAGGACTGAACAAGCCACCTTTACCATTTAAAGCTAAGAAAATGAAATAATAACAGATAATAGTAACTTACTAATTGAATTTATTGAAAAATATAATAGTTCGTTCAATTTTAATGACTCGAAAAATATTATTGGACATTATATTCCTAAACATTATGGTATTAAAAGAGCTTAAGTAAGTTACCATTACTATAACCAGTAATAGCAGCTAAAAAAAAACAGACAATCAATTTAAAGACAAATTTTGAAGTACTGACAAATAAAATTAAAACTGGTTTTAAAATAGATATACATAGTATATATAAAGTGTAAATTAACAATGCTAAAAAAAATAGTAATAAAATTATATCCCTCGTAATGTTTTTTTTACTGAAAATTAAAATTCAAGGTATCCAATTTCATCGAAATGTGTAAATTTTTAAGATTTTTTTATCAACTGTTTGTTTTTGGCATCTTTACTGCCAAATCAATATTTTCCGCCTCCTCATGTTTTCCCGTTCCCCATATGACTTCTGTTATGAAAAAAACGTTACGTTATTTAACGGAACAATGATATATACAAACACATTAACGGATCAGACAAAGACTAAATATACATATTGTATAGTAGATAATTGTAATGAATTTTGAAACAGGTGTTTTTTATTACAAAGATAAGTAGATGTAATAATAACCCAAAGTCTGGCTTTCTCCCTTTTGCGAATAATTGCATTTTATTTTTTCCAAGGGGCTTAAGACGAGCCCCTGGGCAATGCCCTTCCTTAAGCTGACTGCAGACGTAAAGCTTTCACGAAACCTCGCCTTTAAACTGAGCCACGTGACCAGATTTCCCTTGATATCAAAGCCACTATAAAGTGTGTAGATAGAGTTAGAATTATTACATTAGGTGCACTTACCGTGAAATATGCGCCCGCACACTCTTTATCACCATGTCCGAGTCGCGTCATACTAACAAGATTTATTACAATAATAGGTTGTGTTGTCTCCTTTGTGTTTATGTATTTTCTTTTTTAACTTAGCTAGTTTGATTTGAAACGGTTGAGTTAAAAATATGAATATACTTTTTTTGTTGCAATTTATAAACCGTTGTTTTTATGGTAATTTTAAAATACGATGTAATAAGTAATTGCTTGATTAAAATTGATTACGTTCCTACTCAATTGCTGTGTTCGCTAGTACATAAGTACGTAGGTACTATTTACTATTAACTAAATACTTGAAACAAACCCCTCCCTAAACTGTATTTCAACTAGATGATGTTTTTCTTTGTTTTTTTTATTCTATTTACAGAATAGAATAGCAAAACCGTTTTGAAATCGGCCTAGCCGTTTCCGAGAAGAATAGTAACAGACACACACACACACACACAAACACTTTATAGCGTTAGGTACCGGTATCTGCTATATGCGTTCGGGGCCCAAACGCTTAATATACTCGTTTCATCGTCATTGTTATTAATTTAATCCTAATTTCTTCCAAATCTCTTACCATCTGTTGCATTATAATAGTCTTAAATGAACAAGAATTAACACCGTACTTCATTAAACATATCAATTTGGTGTAATAAAATTATAAACCAAACAATTCAACAATAAAATTAATTTGAACGCACGTTCAGTGAGGTCAAGTCAGGTACACAACATACCGAAAGTACAGAAGGTACACACTTAAAGACACCGTTCATGGACAATAATCTCAAACCTCTTCGGATAACTTTGTTCGGAAGGCGTTTTGAGATGCCCAGTTCCTGAACGCTGTCTATGAGTGCGAGCGTCGAGGACACTAACCAGACATAGTAGAAACTAGTACGCTGGACTGGCAACCCTGAATAAAGTGACAGCAATTTCAAAGGCCGAATCGAATCACCGCCCTGTGAACTATCTTGACACTGAAGTAATTTTTATAGGCATTTCTTGCCAATTAAAATTACTTCAATATTCGGTACATCATAATTTGTTAAAAGCAATAACAAAAGCCGTGATAGTTCTTTAACTACCGACTAGATGGCGCTGCGAGGGCCTAACTCGCGAGCATTAAGATATAGAAGAATTTGAGGTCTAGTAACATAGTCCAGATAGGTGGTTCGCTTCTGGCCCCGGTTTGGCTACGGAAGTCTCGGGTTCGATTCCTGAGTCTGGATTTCAAATTTTTGTATCTTTCAAAAATTCTTGACACTTATGAAAAATGGCCGTTATTGTTATCCTTGTTACACAAATATAAACTTCCATTTGATTTTGTCAAATGACCGTCCAAATCTCATAGTAAAACAGAAGTCTTACTGTTGTCGGCGGTAGCCTGTCCGGCGTACTATTACTATCTATTACTTCTCTAAAAGAAACAAAACAAACTATAGAGGTCATGTGGTCGAGGGCGGGTCCTATGCAGCTCCCAGGTTACCTTCTGTGCTCTCGGTGAACGTGTCAGAGTCGCTCGGTAAACGTTCTTCCATCAAGTTTACAGCATCTGGGCTCGTAATTTAATTAAAAAATTCACAGAAAATACGCGGTCGGCGGCGCTCTCGCAATCTACCAAATTGCTCCTACGCCGACACCGGCAGCCCTAATTCACTTAAATATTATTTTTCATCCTTTATCGTATATTTTGAAATTAACCCGACCCCGGTAATAACTGGTATAGCAACATTTTTTGATTAAATTCGCTCAAAACCAATACTTAAACGTTATCAAATTGTTATCGTTTCGCGTGGACAATTTATGGACCGCGGCTATTAACCATTGTGCGAGATGAAATGACGGATGGACCTCCTCTTTTGTGTTTTGGTAATGAACTTTTAGTCTAAACTATTTTTATGCTAAGTAGACGAAGGCTTTATGAAGCGGAATGATTATTACCTACCTAATTTAACAAAAAGCTACCTTTCCTACTAAGTTAGGTTATATTTATTGAGTACCTACCTAAAATATGGATTGCTTTCAATCTCTTTCTGTTTACAGCTAGAAGAGCTACGAGTAAGGCCTTTCCCGATTAAAATGAGACAGCGTAAAACCTAACATAATTTAAAGCACAATTCGGTAGTGAACAATAAATTATGAAAACATATTAATGTAATAAAAAAAAACAAAATTTATGTAGAATTATTTATATAGATTCTGATTTTGGGTCTTAAATAAGCATGATTTTTTTATAAAATTAAAGTTAAAAGTTGGTATTTTATATCTGTATTGCATTGCCGTAGAGCTTACCTATAAAATAATTTTACCTTCTGTACTCTCGGTTTTGTGGTTTAATAAGGCGTAAATATTTATAAGTAGGTAACAACAATTAAAAATTAACTGACCTTAAGAAATAATGTTAAAATACTATAAATACTGTCATTGTGTCCTCAAAACCCCAATAGCTGTCTAAAAATAAATACCTACCCAGCTTCATCTAAAGTGTAGTTAAATCTAACTTAACTATCTAAATCTCAGTGTAGTTTGAAACGGCGCGCGGCAGCAGTAGCCTAAGGCCCGGACTCCACTAAAGCGGAGACGAGACGTGTTTTAAAAAATCAATAGAATTTCGCTACTCACATCTCATCTCCTCTCAGATAAAGTGGATACCAGTAAGCGGACACGTAGTTTTGCCTCGCTAGCTAACGACACGGCGCGTAGCGGAGACGAAATTTGTGTGGCGTGCAATTCTGACTCCAGTTATTCTTCTTCAAGTAAAAGAAGATATTGTTTTTGTAATAACGACATGACTGAGACGTCTACTTTTCGTGTCAGATCGCACTACGAGTACTGTGCGTTAACATCCAACGCTCGCCGCAAGTAGCTCAGTTCCGCTCTAGTCAGCGCACATCTTCACCCTAGCCAGCACACATCTCCGCTACAGTCTAGGCAGTACGCATCTCCTCACAGTTTCGGTATACACTCTAGCTGTAAAACATCTCTTCTCGCCTGGCTTCGGTTATCTCTAGACATCTCCGCTTTGGTGGAGTCCGACCCTTATGGTTAAGGCATCGGACTCGCAAGTCGCAATTGTTAGGTCTCGGGTTCGAATCCTAACCATTGTACTACCGACATAAACCTACACAATCCATTGAGCTTAGCTGGAAGGGTTAACAGGATTGCTAGTACCGCTAATTACCTATAAAAAAACCATGACAAAAATTAATAGCTAAGAAGTGGAACAGTGATGATGAACCTTAGAGAATCCTGGGGATTAAAAACTCATTACTCTCCCTCCACCCTCATTAGTATATCTAGTAATCTCTCATAGTCATCCGTGAAGTAGGTAAGTACATAAGCTCTTTTCTTTCTCTTCCAAACTAAAGTCGTAGTTTATTCTGGTTTCTGTGGGCTAAGTGTTCTTAAGGAATAAATAAACTAATCAAAGAAATATCTAGATAAGTAGGTGTTCACCTACATAATGAAAATGCATTTCATAGATTAATTACATTCATTGCATTTAAAAAATATATCAAACTAAAAACAAAATGAGCTTGAACTTGCAGACTATGGCGACCATTATTGCCTCCATAACTTTCCCGCGCTCTTGTCTCTGGCTAATAGTTTCGAGCGGTTATGGCAACACTTTATACCACATTTGCATAATAAAATTACGGCACTGGACCTTGAAACATCGCACTTATAAAAAAATAGTTACATAGCCGCACCATCGTTTACCGTAAAAATGCTAAATCGATTTGATCAACGGTTATTAATCGAATTTTCCGTACCCAACGGTAATCGAATGGTTATTTAGGTAGTTTTTAACAATACACTACCGATAATAATTGCGACTAATCGGACACGATAACAAGGAGTTGGAAATAATTTAAAAGCCAAAAATATACCTACCTACTTATTTTTTACACCTACCTATAACAATATTATTTAGATAACCTATGTACTTTGTAGATCGTGAAAATGTCATTAAATAATTTATTATGATTGCTATAGCTACACTATAATGAAATACTATAGGTACTTACAAAAGTTTAATTACTTTCATTTAATATAACAAATTAATCTATGCTCTATACTAATATTATAAAGCTGAAGAGTTTGTTTGTTTGAACGCGGTAATCTCAGGAACTACTGGTCCGAATTGAAAAATTCTTTGAAGGAAGGCTATAACATCACGCTACGACTAAGAGGAGCAGCAATGAGAAACGTTGCAAAAACGGGGAAAATTTACGCAGACGAAGTTGCACGGGATAGCTGGACAAATATTATAAAGCTGAGTTTGTTTGTTTGTTTGAACGCGGTAATCTCAGGAACTACTGATCCGTATTGAAAAATTCTTTCACTGTTTAAAATTCTTTCAAAATTTAAGCGGACGAATTAGCGTGGGACAGCTAGAATACTAGCTGTTAGATGAATGCCATGATTATCTAATAAGATAATCATGGCTGTTAGAACGAAATTAAAAACGAAATTACACAATATTATCCACAAGAAGAAATGATAATTAGGTACTAACTTATGTTTATTTATGTATATTAATGACTATTATGTTTAATGAGAGCTTCCCGTGTTCTATTATCGAAGGGTAGGTAGATCATATTTTATCCGTACATATGGATAAAGGTACTTACGTAGGGTAATTTATTTTAACGTGACAGTAACCGTACCTACCTATTTAATAGGCTGTAAGGAAACAATAGATTTCATGCAGACTAGTTGACAAACTATTTATTACTAGTTTTTTCCCGTGGCTTCGACCTCGTTGTGTTTTATTTTAATTTTCAATTTGGAACGTCACTTGTTGGGTAAAAATAAAAATGGAATTTTCTTGTTTTCATGGCAACATTTCCAATTTTCCTCTAAGAACTCTCTTCGAACTTCAAAGAGTATTTATAAAAATTGATCCAGCTGTTCTCGTGTTTTGGACTCAGCAACACATTTGGCTATCATTTTTATTTACTGTACATATACAGATATCTACTTATACAAATTATAACAACAACAATTTAACGAACATTAGTGTTAGAGGGATAGAGTCGTTATATGGCGTCTATAGTCCATGTACGGGAAACGATTTCTATTTCTCAGAGTGTTGCAGCCTTTTCTCTAATACAAATGAATGAAAACAGAATAAAGTTTATTAATCGATAAATTAACACTAGATAACTAACATTAGACTAATTGAATAATATATTAATCAACTAGTCTAATGTTAATTTTCATGCATAATATTTGATGATAATAATAAAAAGCGAATATAGATTGCTGTAGATTATCTACTTGGGTCGTGATACTAAAGGTTATTATAATTTGTCACGTGTCTGCTGCACCACAAATTAGAGTCACCCACCATTCCCGACACAAAAACTCAGGGTTTTTATATTGTGAATTGTGGGTGACTATTATTTATTTTCCAAAATAAATTAAATTGATACCTATTTAATTTAACGTAAGTTAAAATGATTACCTAAATTATCCGTAGTTTGACATTTATGTTGGGTTAGGTCGTATTTTTTTTAATTTGTCTGTTGCCTAACTTGTCAGTTTTTCTTGTTTCGCTATTTTAGTTTTGTTTGTATATTCGCGATTCCCCAGCGGCAGCAGCAAGTCGCGGAACTAACATGGTAGATAAATTGTAGTAGACTGGCAGTTTATTTTTAAAGTTTTTTTTATCGACTCCAAAGGGAATAAAATGAAGAAACATCTGTCTTATGTTAGTTCCCCAAATGACCACCAGGGCAATTTAATCGTCACTAATAGGTAAGTAGCTCCAAAATTCCTCTCTCATCAGTCATCATAGAACACAAGTTAGCCAGTCACTAACAGAGCTACATCGTCACATAAAATTACAATAAAATATAGCACTCTCTGACATGTAGATTTTAGTTTATCTGGCAACATTACATTTACAAGATTATTAAACTTTATTTTGTTTTTGTATCTTGATAGGCAGGATACGCTATTTTTATTAGAGAAAATGCTGCAAAATCTCTGAGAAATAGACATCGTTTGCCGTACATGGACTATAGACGCCATTTAACGACTCTATCCCTCTAACACCAATATAAAAGTCGTTATATTGTTGTTGTTATAATCTGTAAAAGTAGGTATCTTTATACCTACAGATACATATACATGTGTAGCTGAGTCCAAAACACGAGAACAGCTGGATCAATTTATCTGTTTTTATAAATACTCTTTGAACTTCGAAGAGAGTTTTTAAAGGAAAACCTGAAAATTCAATTTTTATTTTTACCCATCAAGTAACGTTCCAAATTGAAATTAACCAATAAAACAACTCGAAGCCACGGGAAAAAGCTACTATTAAATAGATGGTTTTAATAAAATATCGAGGTTTATAAAAATAATATTTTAATATTTCCCTGCATGGCACAGTGGAAGTGTGTACGACTGCCTCGTAGGAGGTCATGGGATCAATTCCCATTCGGGACACCACTTTGTATGATCCGCATTCGCTGTGTTATCTCTGCTAATTTTTCTATACCACTCAAAAAGTTTTGCGAAAAAGTTCTTAAGTATATGGCACAGGCCACTTGTAATTGTTTTGAAAAATTTGGTTATTTAAAAGTAAAAATAAATACCATAGTTTAAATTTCAAGTTTACCTCCACATTTTTTCGAGAGCCAATATAAATTATCTCATTTAAAAATGTATCTGGATCGAGAACATTTTGGTGCGATGATTTTTTACAATACGATCCAGTACAAAGCGTCAGTCGACAGTTTGGCTTTTTCAAAACGAACCAACGCCTACGAAAGTGAAGCGATCGAGAAGCGCAGGGAAAATGTTGATCGCTAGTTTCTTCGCTTTGGCAGGGTATCTGGTTTCAATTCCATTACGAGACCAAAGCAGCATCAGCGCCAAATGGTATGCCTACCACAAAATGCCTGATATAAGTTTTGTCTGCAATGAGCAAAAAGCAACCGAACACCGGGCTCCGTGGGGTACTGCTTCACTATGACAACGCACCTGCGCACTGAGCGCTCAAAATGAGGGATTTCCTGGACACCACGCCAGTTAGAGTCTCGGGTCACTCTTCTTACAGTCCTGATCTGGCACAGTGTGACTTCTTTTCATTCCGTAAAATTCAAAATCTGCTGAAAAGGTACAGTTCTCATCGCCGGAAGACGCGCTAGCATGAAACTTTGTATTGTTAAGTTAGTTTTTTAGTATCTCAAAACTCTATGATTATCCGACGTACAGACTAGTAATTTGCTAGTACTGATTTTAGAATACAATGGCATGTAGCTAGGTAATACTGGCTGGAACTTTTTTAAAACCTAACGTAACCTAATGCTATCTAAAGATTATAAGTAGGTACCTTTCTAAACTTTATCACTCTTTCTAGAGGGCATGGCATGGGAGCAACAACTATCAAGGTCATACCCAGTTAGATAGTACCTATTTACTTACAAAGTAACGTGTAAACCAAGTCTCCAATCAGTCGACGACAGAATTCACAAAGGAACTATTAATTACACCTAATAAAATTCTGTCATCTATTCACGAAGCGCACTTACATCGTCATGTGAAAAGTACATTGTTGCGAGCATTTGTTATTAAACTCCCACAAATGACACCGGGTATAATTTATTTTTTACTGGCAACACACAATTAG
Organism: Herminia tarsipennalis; assembly: GCA_945859575.2. Classification (NCBI taxonomy): domain Eukaryota; kingdom Metazoa; phylum Arthropoda; class Insecta; order Lepidoptera; family Erebidae; genus Herminia; species Herminia tarsipennalis. The sequence continues at coordinate 19,515,126 of OX243841.2, read as the reverse complement.
CGGCCGTTTTCCGTCGCAATTACTATTTACAATATAAAATTGATGCTCTGCCCGGCTCCGTTTGTGGGTAAAACGTGCTCAGTCACTAAACTTACCTACTTTGTGATAATAACGATTAATAAAATTTATTGTAATTCTGTAAACTTTGTTATTTTTACCTCACGTTTATTTTATGGTCCTGTAATTTAAATTGCTTGTACCATACACACCATAAACAACCAGTATAGTTAAATTCTACAGTAGGTAGAGATTGCCTCTGTGGCGGGGTGGGAGTGTGACTTTGTGTGAATTGTTATTCCGAGACTGGGTGTACTTTGTGTCCGTGACTTATCTATACTAATATTATAAAGCGGAAGAGTTTGTTTGTTTGTTTAAACGCGCTAATCTCAGGAACTACTGGTCCGAATTGAAAAATTATTTTTTTACTTGGATAGCCCATTTATCGAGGAAGGCTATAGGCTATAAAACATCGCGCTACGACTAATAGGAGCGGAGCATCGACAAGAAATGTTGCAAAAACGGGGAAAATTTACGCATACGCAGTTGCGCGGGACAGCTAGTGTTATTATGTTTGTAAAGTGCCCCGCGCGCGACACAAAGCTGGTACCCTACTGCGGGGATCGTCTTTTTTAAACGAGAAACGCGAACGAGAAATTACTTACTTACATAAATACACGATATCAATTTTACACGTTTATTTTATGACCCTGTGATTATTTAATCAATCGTATCTAGGAGGTACATTTTTTTTTTAAAGGGAAGATAACTAGCAATGTGGGATTGTGGTTTCACATAACTAGCAATCCTGTTAACCCCTCTAGCTAAGCTCTATGGCTTGTGTTAGGAGTGGGTTCACGTCGGTAGTATAATGGCCAGGATTCGAACCCGGAATCACGATTGCGAGGCCGATGCCTTAGCCATTATTTACATTTACATTATTAGCATTGGTTACCGCCGCTTGCCGAGTACATAAATAGCTTAAAAATTAAACTTTTCAAACCGTAGGTAAATACTCGAAATCTATATCACTAATATGATATCTACACTTCTATAATAAAATTGAACGAACGAAGTGGGCACGGGTAAGCTAGTACCTACATTAATTTGGAACAATTAATAGTGTGAGGTATTTATTTTTCTATGTGATTGTCTTAATCGATAAAATCAATCAAGGAGTTAGAATATCCATCATGTAGAACTGTACCGTGCCATCCCTTTTAATTAAAAAGTGAATATTGACTGCATAACGTGAAAGAGAAAATAAGCTCGTGCGGGCCTGTCTCTTTGACAGGTATTGGACACAAAGTGGCGTTGTCTCTTTCTAGAGAGTGGGCAATTTTGTGAAGTTATGGCGCAGTCCTGGTCTCCTCGTCAATGTTTTGACCAAACAAAATGTGTAAGTACTATGTAAGAATCCCTCATCACCCCCAAAGTATATTTACCTTCGTAGTATATTTACCTTCTTAGTATCTTCGATTAATATTTGATAAAATCGTTATGAATTAAAAATATGAATTACAACTTAGGGAAGCTTTTTAAAATCAAGTATAAACAAGATTGGATATATGGTCATATGGTTTTGAAAATACAATAAATCTTAATAATAATTTATGATTCCAACGCTTTTGAAAATTTGTACAGGTAATTCCTATGTGAGTTTTCAGCATTGTGAAGGAGATTTTAATATGATATCAAATGAACAGGTAGGTACACAATTTGTACTAACTATATTTTATCACAGCAAACTGTTTCTTTCCCTAATCGAAATTACACATAAGGAACTTAAAACATTACCTACCCTGGACTGCAGTCGCTACATCCTCAGGGCTGTAAGCTGTCGCTCGTACCTAATCATGTTCTTATATATTGCCGCGGAATTTTAGTACCTAAAGAAAAAAATACATAATACGTAGTAAGAGCGTTACAAGTAGATCAGCTGGACCGAATGTATTCTCAAAGAATACCGATATAAAATATTAAGAAATACTTATTCCTACTTTTGTTTCGTTCTATTAGATTGACCCTCTTGGGAGACTTTTTAAAAAAAGAAACACTTAAGATTTTATTCAAGATTTTAGACAAGGATTTATTTTCTTTCTTTTGGAATAAGTGAGCGCGACGAAGGTGTGGAAGTGACTGACTCTACCAGCCACGGGATGTGGCTGGTAGCTCTAGCTCTGGGAAGAGCCGGTAGTTCTCGGGTTACCTGATGGTTTGATGAAAGATCCCATACATTGGCGTGTCTTTGTTTAGCGAATTGTTTCAGTAGTAGATCCTAAGATCTCACTAAACAAAAGACTTTCAAAAGTTTGAGAATATCTGACTATTTGTATTTGTATAAGTTTCATAAACGGGGTAAGATGATAAGTTTTATATTACCATCTTACCCCGTCAAATTCTTCAAGGAAAAGATCGAAATATACAAAATCTCCTAAAATATGAAAGAACCTAAAATATACACAATCTGAAATGAACTTAAAACAGTAAGACATATAAGTTAAAAACAGTTTTAGCTTAAATTCGGAATTTTACGCCAAATATTGGTAATTGAGGAAACCCACTGTCACTTACTATTCGATGACGATGGTGACTGGTGGGTGGGGCGGGAAGAAGTGGCGTATACAGTGATGTAACCATGAATTTGAAGGAATATCGGACTTATAATACATTTTTCAAACTACGCCTTTTTAGGGTTCCGTAGCTAAAATGGCAAAACTGAACCCTTATAATTTCGACATATTCGCATCCATCCGCAGCTGAGGAGACTGTTAGTACTTTTTAGAAAGTAGTAATTTAGCATGGTTGAACATACCTATTACTTACGCCGCGCCGACAAAGTGAAGAAACAAAAAATAAATATAAATTAATATATATAATATAAATTATTAATATAATATAATTATAAATTTAATATAAATTTTTTTCTCACCTACCCCATCGTGTGGGGTATATTTAGATAGGTCTTTTAAAAATAGTAGTCTTTTATAAAAATAGGGTAGGGAATAATGAGGGTAGTAGGTAGTTCATATGATAAAATTAAAAGGAAAACTATCACAGTACACTAGTATGTAAAGCCTACTTACGAGTAACAAATGACCAAGTGACAAATAATACAATTTTCGTACAAATTCCATTGAAAATGACATATAACATTGTTAGTAGTATAAAACAATAACAGAAAATTCACTTCTTATATCGCATTATTGTGCTGGGCACTGCTGGGCAGCTACAGAACCCTACATTGTGCATCATCATCTTGCATCTTGCCCCCACTCATCTAACTATTAGCGCCCTAACGACTTGACAGATTTGGATGCGGTTATTTTATCATAAAACTAATTTAATCGGGATGGTTCTTTTCAAGCTTTCAGACAATCAGTCATCAGTCTGTATTGGACCACTGAAGGCCATAGGCTTCTTCTAATTCACGCCACGACACGCACGACACGCAGTCCCCTGCGTTCCGCGTCCAGTCCATCTCAGCGACCTACTCTAGGTCATTGAACGTCTTTATAAGCTTTTTTTGCCTTGAAAATTCCTTAAACCGTTTTGAAGATAGGTAGTCAATTATTTATACTAATTAATTAGATACCTATTACAGTTAGTGCTAGTTATATGTACGTAATGCTAGTAATTTTGTAGTGTTCTTCTCCATCAGTACATTCATAATATTCTATCAATAGACTTTAAATATTGGTAATATGACACAAAGTTTGGCTCTCTGTGTTTTGTCAAATTACAACAAGCTGACCTCCATTAAATAAACAAAATTAAAAAAAATATATTAATGAACATTTAAATAAATAGACAACGCATAAATTTAAAATGCTACTAAATTTCCTAGTACCCACCTATCGTCACGTCGTCGGTAGGATTTTAAAACAAATGCCTTCTGACATACCAAGTGAATAAAAATAACTCATTAAAATTATTATCTTCATGTAACCTAATAGTATAAGGTGTAATAATGACTTTACATGAGTGCCTACTTTAATTATCGTTGTTAATAAACAGCTCTTTCAATTAATTTAATTGACGGCTACAAAAGGTGCCACTTATAATATGTACGACACTTTACGTTAAGAATAACGGTCACCAATAAACGCCTTGTTAAAAAAAAACTGAAGTGTATGTACCTATTTGCTAACGTCTATTTAGGAGGCGTTTACATGCCAGACTTGATACGCTGGCCCTATTTTAGAAACTTAACTAACCGTACAGGTGGTTAAGGTGTGAAACAATTGTAATACTTAAGAACGATCTAATACAAACCTAAGAACAAAATTAAATATATACTTACCAGAAACCCACTAAGTTTTATATCTATTTATTAGAAATCGCCTCATTGCTGCTTATACTTGGACCTTTAAATAAATAGGTATAATAAGTTCAGAATCAAAAACCAAGTGCGAGTGGGACTCGCGCACTGAGGGTTTCGTACTAACGTAACAACAATAATATACGTAATAATAAACCTTTTATTTCCACATTCATAATAAATTTACAATTAAAATGTTGTTATAACTTAGTGTTAGTATACAAGGATATTTTTAGTATAGCGCAAGGCTCAGACATCTCAACAAGATTTTTACTTCAAGAAACCAAATAAAAAAACCGGCCAAATGCACGTCGGGCTAAGCACAATGTAGGGTTCCGTAGTCCCCCCCCCCCCCCATTCGAATAATGCGGCTTAAGATAGGTAGGTTTCCTGTTGTTTTTGTTTCATACTTACAACGTTATAACTTAGTAATAATTTTCAATGGAATTTGTAATCTTGTAAAGCCTACTTACGTATCATAGTTTTCTTTTTCATTTCGCTAGAGGTAGGTATATACTACTACCGTGATTTTTTTATTTTTTTCCCATACCCAACATCAACCATTTAGCTGGCAGGGGGAGACAAATGACTCTAACAAAAATTTGCACTTTTTAATATTTCACAAACAGAATCTAAAAAACCGATCAAGCGCATGTCGGGCCACGCACAATGTAGGGTTCTGTAGTTTGTGGGTTGGTTTGTAATTTGTCTAAATTAAAACAGCATAATTTCTAAAAAGCAATTTTTTTAAACTGCTCATTTACTTTTATAAAACATTGCTTTTCCCGAAGCAGTGTCATAAACTGTTGAGGAGGTCACATGATACTTCGCCATGACGAGCATAAAGTGTTACACAATACCTTGTTAAAGTACCTATATTAGATATATTTCGGGACTACATCGCGTGAATGATTTAAAGGTACAACCCTTTTATTTACAGACTCAAGGTAGGTATATATAGATATACCTACCTTGAGTCTGTCCATCAGCTATTATAAGCTGATGAATAGATACCTTGAGTCTGGCAGGCGATAGTTTAGAATTATATAAATATACATACTTGTGATACATTTTATACACTTCTATCACGCCACCAAGGCAGTCAAATTCAGTCAAAAATAATATTAATATATACCTATGCGAGATCCCGCAAATACTAGAATTGAAGACGGTACGGTATTGGAAGCCCTAATACAGACGAACATAGAATGTCCTCCTTTTTGAAGTCGGTTAAAAATAGTACTTGGTCGAATCTAACCGTAGTTCGAAGAACTCGTAATGAACTCGTGAAACAACCCCGGTAATGTGTGACTCACATTGCTAGTAATTTAAAAAAACTTAGTTCCAAATGGCTCTTTTGAATTGCTAATTATTTAAAAAAAAAAATCTTCTTCCTTCCGGATTTTATTCTGGTAAGAGGCAAATGGGCCAAGACCCCGACTAATATGTCTACTTAATCATTTGAAAACTTTCAGGCGTTTTGAAGTGATAGCGGAATAAAGAAACTACGTCTCAATTAAGTAGGTACATACCTACCTAATAATGAACCTTGAGAACACTGGTCAGGTAGGTACTGAAGCGTGGCCTTGGTCCTGAAGCTGGTCCAAGTCCGAAGAACAGGATCGTAATTCCGTTGTGAGAAATCAAAAGACAACTTTCCTTCACTAATTGTGTAAATGTAAATTTTACAATAATTGGCCAAATGCGACTTTTCATACGATACTCCCTTTCTCAATTGTTTTTTCCTACTTTCTTTTATTCAAAATTAGCTTTTGAAAGAACATCAAAGCAAACAGTTCACAACTATCATTGAGGTTTTATGTGAGATGTTCGATCACTCGATACATCCACGTCAGTACAGAGTAGTTCTTAGTTACAGTATTTTATTCTTATTTTAAGGCCAATAAATAGAAATACTGTCTACAATAAAATAATACACAGTTACCTAGGTACCTACTGAGTCTAAACATTATTATTAGAATCATTATATTTATCATTAAAACTACCGAAGGAAACCACACGACAGGACAGTCATCAAACATCAACCGCCAAATCAACAAATTATTTCGGAAATAGGTAGGTACCTATTTACACGAAAATCATACAAAATTAGTGTATAATATAGATGTTGCGGTCACAATTACATGACCGCAGGATTATCCATCTTAATAATGATCTAATCGCTACCCTAATTTACGTCATGCCGCCCAAATAGGGAGACATCTTGTTCCGAGCATGATGGCTTTATTAAATGTACCTAACTACGTAGTCTACGAATTTGATCGAAACAATAATTGAGTCGCCGCACGCGAATGCTCAATTTATATATTATTAGGTAGGTACTGTGTAAAAAATATACTCACACGCGAAATTATAATTCGTGACATTTTTTCAACAAGGCCTATTAGGTACGTATAACCTTGAACAACAAATTAACTGATTGGGTTTCTGACTTACGGCCTTGGGTACTAGGTATCTATATCTATCTATACACCAAATCTGGGAATGCGTAGGTACACATAGGACCTATCCAGGATGATTTTAAGACGGAGTTTTTGTTCTACTTAAAATAGGCCAAGGGTGCCTAAGTCGTTTCCACGACGAGATTGCCCATAAGGAGGAGGAGTTGCTCGCACGACGAGGCGGGTGCAAATAGGTCGCAGCCGCCCTAACTACCTAGGTAGGTACTATGCATTTCCGGGAATTTGGGTTGATTCTTCCGAACAACGGAACAAGTAGCTGGCCAAAAACGCGCACGGTGACAAAGACTATACAGAAAGAAAGAACAGTAAGAAAATAAATTAACTACAAAGGACGACGAACAAAATAATTTGCGGTAATCAAGGTACAATCACAATTTATCACAAACCATTATCCTTTGGCGGTTTCCATCCATAATGGCTTGATATCACACGTCATGGTTGATATAAGGCATAGGTAGAAGACACGTTAATAGGTATGTACCTACCTACTGAAATTATTTACATAATTGGATGGATTGTCTTTCTTTTTATAGTGAGCAGCTGAGTCTCAAACTTGTTTATTAAACTTAAGTAGAAGTAAATTGAATAGGACATGCAATTTATAGAAATAAAATGCAATATAGTTTTAACTGCCTCTGTGGCGCGGTGATAGTGTGTCTGACTGCTACGCAAGAGGTCGGGGGTTTGGTTCCCACACGGGACATCACTTTACGGTTTAAAGAAGAGTTAGGTTTTTATCTCTAGGTAGGTTGTAGAGTGTGTTTGGTTTTTGTCTGGTCCGAATTTAAAGATTATTTTATTGTTGGATAGCCCATTTATCGAGGAAGGCTATAGGCTATATAACATCACGCTACGACCAATAGGAGCGGAAAAGCAATGAAAAATGTTGCAAAAACGGAGAAAATTTACCCATACGAAGTTGCGAAAGTCAGCTAGTAAATAATAAATTAATCCAGCATACAGATCATGTAACTAGTCATTATTAAAATGATTATAGTTTTTAGTATTCCTGTTATTTTTATTTGGCACTGTTTAAAACATTGTTAAAAATAAAATATTTCTTTAGCCTCGTTTAACAATGTTTTTATATACTTAGTGTTGCATACGCCACACAGTCGGCAGACATTTGTATATAACTAAGTTTTGTTTGTCCAAAATTTGTATCTGTATTGCAACAAAGAACAATCTTTTTGTTTATGGTTTACTCTTTTTCATGCATGTACCATTGAGGTAATAATGTACTACGTATATTATCTCGATGGCATGTACTATAAAATTGTACATAGCTATATCACCGAATATCACGCCAACAATGCATGTAGGTACTTCAAAAGCGTGCAGTAATCCACCTTTGGTGTTAAATTTACGTGTAAATTGTATTGCTATTACACTTCTTTATGGTTAAACAATATCTCTAGCATGTAGGTAGTATTGTATTACTTAGCCGTAATTAGTAATTCAATTCAAGTCTGAATGACACTGTTTGTAGATTCCTATTGGTAAGAATTTTATATTATGTAATAACAGTTCTGTCAATTTAGGGGGTTTTCTCCTAAATTGAGGGAGAAATAAGTGGGATAGCGGGATTTACCTGACTTCGCAAGAAGGAGGCTTATGTCATTGTGTATGTGTCTTGAGCCTAGCTGATGGATCTCTTTTAGTAACTGAATAAAAACCCATGTTCTTACTGAAATATATACCTACACTAGTCAATCACTGATTTAGTTTTATTACTATTTCTCAAACTGCGTTACCCTCCGACCTACCTCAGCCAGGTGCCAGGCTTCAGGGCAAGCCGGCGCACGAGTGTGCAGAATATCTATGTACAGTGAACCACTGTTTACTCGGTGACCCCACTACCGTAGTATTAGTTTACTCTTTGCCCTACTGTATCTCATTTTATATTACTACCTACCTACTTGCAGTGCCGGCACGAAAAGATTTGTTTATTAGGCAAAGTTATATCGTCCGGAGCTTTCGAGGAAGAAAATGAAGTTATATGCTATAGGTATACATCTAACTTTTAAATCTCTGTTCTAGCCATTATTTAAATATACGCTTCTCTATTTTGTCTTCGCTACGCACGGTTCGATCCAGGCTGCGTAATTGGTAATTAAAATCGATTTTTATAAAGGAGATAAGTAATGAATTTAACGAAATTGTTGTGACATTGTGCCTTTCTAAACAGAAAGGCCAAACATTTTCATTAAATAGGTACCTATATTAATCTGTCAGCTAACTACGTAATAGATGGTCATATTTACACGAAGGATTTAATTCGATTTTTTTTTTAGTTATTATAATATCTTGGGACAACACACACAACGCCATTTGATCCCAAACTAAGCAGAGCTTGTACTTACTATGGAAACCAGACAACTGATAAATATTTCTAAATACATACATATTATAGACAAATAACACCCAGACACAGAATGACCCATCGTGCTCATCACACAAAGTTTTATCGTGGGTGGGGATCGAACCTACGACCTCCGGTTTAGCAGTCAGGGTCACTAACCGCTAAACCAACAGGCATAGTTTATTTGAGTATTGGAGCTTTATTGAAAACCCACTTCTCATACTGCATTGTTGTGCTGGACAGCTACAGAACCTTGCATTGTGCATGGCCGAACATGCACATGCCCGGTTATACTAGTCACAAACTACGTATAGCGGGTGGCGCGCCGAGACAGGTAGTCCACTCGGAACTATTACTAAACGCCATATTGTTACGCACACATTGACTGGGACAGCTGGGACAGAAGTTCAGGCGGACTGTCGCTCACGTGTGTTTACTACGCATTGGTCTATTGATACGAGCTAAAAAAAATGGATAAGCGATTTTATTACTGCTGCAATGTGTTTGGATGTTTGAATACAACACAAATTTGTAAATAAGTACACATTCTTAAATTTTCAAATAAAATTGAAATGTAGGTAAAACTAGGTTTTCTCTTGATACTCGGTATAGATAAGTTTTGATAACGATCACACATTCAAACTCAGCAGAACTTAACTATTAATTTTTCCTCAAGTTATCGTTCGCTGGTTTAACACCAGTTTTAGGTAAGTAATCTTCTGTCGGCTCGCAGCCGCCAGAAACCTCCGGTAGACCGCCGGTCAAGACGAGCTACACCATACCAATATAAGCGGGTCTTGTTGTACTTCCTGCTACTTAGGGCATAGTATTTCAGCTTACACTGGAATTGTGTATCGCATCTTTAGCGGCGGGATCACTAGGTATAACACCTTAGCACAATGCACGTAAAATCACGGCTAGCCACCATAACATAGCTACCGACGCGCGACGTCGAGATCTTTTGTATAGGTATATAAGTACATATTTTTAGTTATAAACATGTACTCGTACATAGGTATACAAAAGATCTCGAATTATTTACTTAATGATGCTCTGTCTACACTTTTAGGTCTGCACGCAAGATAATATGAATGTATAAATGAATCGATGTATCGGTGTGAACATGAAATAGAGTAAAAGTGTTAAAAAGAGTAGGATAAGTGCTTTATGTTTGTTTACACAGTAGCAACCCTAGGGAATCAACCCAGTTTAGGTAGTACCTTTCGAGAACGGCGGGAGTGGACTTTCTGGGAGCTTTTTATTTTGTGTAAGAGTCTCAGCTATGGCGGTAGACTCGGGTGAATAGTTAGTATAGGTATGTAATTAATTGTATGGAGTCTTGTTCCATAGAACAGTATGGTAACTACTCTGTTTGTCTGTGGCGTCAAACCTTTCAGTAGGTACCTATAAACAAATGTACTCTGTGGTCCAACCAAAGCGATAAACAATGGAATGTTTTTTTTTCACTATTACAAGCCGGTTGACCAGGGTGGGGACACTGTCGTTTAAGTGACAGATCAGTAATTGAAGAGTCGGCATCTGTTTTTTGCTTCCGAAAATATTTAGTCACTACCTAATTACCTTCAAGTTCAAGAGATGGCGTTACCATTTTGAATAAAATTTTAGGTTTTATTTTGTTTTAAGAAATTAATAAAACAGTGCTTTTTTATTTGATTTATCAAATAATGGTCTTTAAAATGCTTTACCTTAAAATAATGTTGTTTGTCACTACTAAATAATACTGGCCTCTATAGTAAGTGTCCAGTTTGTTTAAGGTACTAAAATTTACAATGTTAATAACTACAAGCTAGATAACCATACGTACGAACTATATACATACTATTAACATTATTTACAACTTACCTAGTAAACTACAAAAAAGAGTTAGGCGTCAAAGAATTCCTCCCCATCGATGTCTACCGGTATAGTGCCCAGAAGGCTGGCAGCATTGCCTCGTTGTATGGCAATGCTTATTCTCTGTGCAAAGAAAAAGCCAGCCTTCTGGTCACGAGATGCACTGACAAGACGCTGGGAAATGTCTTTGAATAAGAGGCGAGCACTTGGACCCCATGGCCCTAGCGTCTCAACCCCAAACGGCTCAAATATGTAATCTCCGACTAGATTACTATATTTGCGCCGTTTGAGAGTCTCCGCAGATGCAGCAGCAGCGCAGGCACAGCTCGCAGTGTTTGGAAGATGGGAAGGCGCTAGGGTATCGACACAGGTTGCATCCCACACCAAAGGTCTTCCCATCTTCCAAGGTAGCAAAGACATACCGTCCGGCCTCTTGCCATCGCTGCGCGCCAAACCATTAGGTTCAGGAACTGCTGGCACACCAGTGCTGACAAGAGCCCGACGGATGATGTCATTTAGGCTAGCGTGTCGTGATATGCGGCCTGCGCTCCTGCTGCATGATAGACCATGATGCCCAAGGCTGCCTACGGCTTCTCCACAGTGGCATCGATGAGGAGAAACACATGGGGCACCTAAACGCAAGCAGGCAGCAATGCGGAACGTGGTGTCATCCAACATAGTGCCTATGTTGGACGATGGAAGAGCCTGAAGCCAAACACCTGATTCCCATTCACCCACAGCCAGCAGGCGCGCTCGCTCTGAAAGATTTGATGGAGTATTTAAAAGGTATTCTCTTACTGAACTGCAGAGCGGGCCGTCCCACTGTCCCTGGGCGAAGGGGTTGGTGGGCAAATCAAAGTTTGGGCAAGCCATTTTCCAAGCGTTCAAGGCCTCAGACTTGCACCGGACTTCAGAACTAACCAGTGTAGGTTCTAAAATTTTCCTGGTTAACTCCTCAGTGCTGTGAAGTGAGGACAAGAACGCCGGTAAACTAACGTCAGAAATTTTGCGAACGCCGAGGCCACCAAAGCGAACGGGTAACGACGCTTGAAGCCACGCTCGGTCGTTCAAAGCCACATTCAAAATTTTACACAGGGTTTTATGAATAATTTTGTCTAGTTTACTCAAAAGCTCAGGATGTTTCCAAAATTGAGTAGATCTGAGTACGTATGTGAATTTAGGAACAAAAAGACAATATCGAACGATTGTAAAAGCCGAATGCATATTAATTTGAAGAAGTTGGTCCGAGACTGTACAAAAATTTTGTATTTTTTCCTCTACGAACGAATCATAGGACTCCTCTAAAATTGGGGCCCCTAGGAGTTGAAGAGATTGATTATCTACAATTTTAAGATTTGGAGCCAAACAATTAAATTTAGAAATAACCAAATTTTTATCTATTTTATCATTCATGAATATTTCACATTTACTAAAATTTAAATCTAAACCAATACCTTTGAATTTATCTTTTATAAAAGCCAAGTCTTTGTATACTGTCTCAACGTCTCCCCCTAGGGTCCCATCATCCAGGTACCAAATATTAAATTTAGAATTTAGTTGCCGAATTATGGGATGAATCGCCAAACTAAAAATGACTGGCCCAAGAGGATCACCTTGTTGGCATCCTACCGATGAACTCAAAAGGTTGTCCTTATATACTAATTTTGAAGAGTGCCTGTAACACTGCCAGAGATATTTATAAATTTTGGGGGTTTCTAATTTTACTTGTGCCAACAAGGTATCCCGGTTGACGGAATTAAAGGCGTTCTTCACGTCAACCTTCAAAATGACTTCTGCCTTACCCGAGCCAAGGTAGGTGGACATGGCATGTATGGCAGCCTCACAGCCTCCTCGCGAGCCGAAGCCTAATTGAAGAGGCTGGAATTTGCTCGATAAAAACTCTCTATAATATGTACAACACATTTTGGCTGCCAAACGCCGGTACGTACACCCAACGGCGATTGGACGAATGCTACCATCACTTTTGCGCAGGGCGCATAAATTGGCGCCATACAAGACATCGATGATGCCATCGTCCACATCGCCGGAGAGCATTAGGTTAATCATTGCCGTCACCTCCTTTAGGAGACCATTGCCAGCTTCTCCGGCACCTGAGCTCAAGAGGTCTTTTAAGTGTTGAGGTGTCAAGCCATCTATTCCTCCAGCAGAGCCACTTCGAAAGGAGCCGACGGCTGTCAATACGTCCTTGGCAGTGACGCATATGCATTCCGCATCAGAGTCAGGCGGCTCGGGGAAGCAAAGATCATCCCTTGGCGCTGGATGCTTGCTCTGCAGACCCGTGAGCGTTTCTGCAGAACAAGGCGCCACCACGTCGCTGCTAAATAAAAGCCTAGAGGCTCCCCTTATATCACCTTCCCTTAGCTTTGTTTCTACGTAATAAAATTTTGAATTTTTATGAAAAGTTATCGAAACAGGTTCAGAAATGTTGGCTGGACTATTGCAATTTTCTTAAATTTGAGTTGTAAGAGTTTTTTTGGTAGTTTGGTCATTATTTACATGCAGAATTCGGTAAGGGAATGTGAGTAGTTGTTCCCAAGCCCTTTGAGAATTCTCCCGTAAAACAAGACCTATGCAGTGGGCCAGATTTCGAGCCACTGAAGGTCTCGCACCACGGGGAACTCTCTTTAAAACCGGAACTGAATTTTTGTATTTTGATAAGATTTGCCAAAAAGGAATTTGGGGCCTTGGTGGTTCAGTGAATAGTGATGTTGGACTTGGAAGCACATTTTGGGATTTGTGGACTTTACCAAAATGTACTTTCAAGCCCCGTTCGCCTTTAAAGAACCGGGCTTGGGGACAGTTAGGACAACGCACTAGGGACGTGGAAGGTTGACTTACATCCGCGTTACTGCCGCTGTGGTTAGGTAACATAAAAATACACTTACACTATATTTACACAGAAAATATTAAAAAAATCACAATATACACAAATACAATAAATAAACGTTTATGGAAGAGTGTCATTATTTGGCACCTCTTCACTGCGCCGCCGCGTTGTGCGTGGGGGACTCCGCGCATGCCCCACCATAGATTTTAATATGAATGTAGTTTGTAGATAACAAGTATGAATTTATTTATTATTAAGCCGTGACAGTTCGCACAAACCCTTCAATACCAACGTAATAAAAGCACAGCTGTATTATAACTAATTACACTTTTTTTGCAGCACATAGAAATTTTCGTTTTCCAATTTTTTCAAACACATTTTAAAACGAGCGTTTCCCATGACAAAAAATTGCATTGAATCCTGTGTATACCTTTTTATCTGCAATTTCAGCAATTTTGTTTTGAGCAGGCAATGTATTTAAATGTGATATTATTTTATTTTTCGCTGCTGTAGTATTTGGGCAGCCGCCATTTTTTGTTCCATCCATTATGGTACTTGAGAAAAGTTATCTTTTGACAACTGTCAAACAAGCCATCACAGAATTGGAAGTTTTATTCATTGGTTGTATTATTTAAATTAATTTCATATGCGATTATTTCAAAAGCTATCAGTTGAGCTATCAGTTATTTGAATAATATATGTGTTATTTTGGGTTTGCGTGTTTGTTGTTCCATTTCATAATAAAATTGTGGCTGTGATAATTTCGTACAAGTGCGTTGAATACGCTCCGTGTTAAATTAAATCTATAGATTTAATTTTATCTTGCAACGGACACTTTATTGTTTAAAATATGACCTTGGATAATGTCGCGTTAGAATAAATATGTAGACTTTGTGCTTTTGTTAGAAAACCTAGTTGTAAGTAGGTAATAATAAATATTATATTAATATAAAAACTCATCTTTTCTTATTTTTTCCTACCACAAATAACTGAATCATCTATCAGCATCAAGGTTGTTTATTAATCTCAACGATTCCATGACGTATTAGCATTTTTCATGAGTCATTTTAAAGTTTGATATTCAATATAAAACTTAAAAATGCCTTTCTTAAAAAAATTAGAACATTTAAAAGAATCGTTGAAATTAATAAAATGAGTTGTTGCTAATAAAACCTACAGATATGCCTAAGTAGCATACCATACCGCATAAATGATATTTCTGGAAACAAAATTCAGATGGCGCATTGTCGTCTGTCAAAATCAAAACGGTTTGCTTTTTTACACTGCAAGAGGGCCCTCTTTTTCCGTAGTATTAGTTTACTCTTTGCGGTTGACCTTTCAACAGTCATCTCGCTTACAGGTTCTTTACTTTTTGATGCAAATAGGTTTAGCTGTTAATTTTAATCAGGTTTATTTTAAAGTCATACTTTATTATTTTCTGATATGTGCGTATAATATACACACATCAAAAGTGTCTAGGGATCAACATATATTTTTGCAATAACTTTTCTCCTGATTGATTTTTTTTTTTTATTTCTTTAAGGATTCATCAAATAAAGTGTTTTCGTTTGTCACAGTAACGATAAACCAAGTCACCTTTGCATTAATA
Organism: Herminia tarsipennalis; assembly: GCA_945859575.2. Lineage (NCBI taxonomy): Eukaryota > Metazoa > Arthropoda > Insecta > Lepidoptera > Erebidae > Herminia > Herminia tarsipennalis. The sequence goes on along the minus strand of OX243841.2, from coordinate 19,499,652 downwards.
AAGAAATTTGCCATTTTCCTAATAAAGGGATTTTTGACATTTGAACCACTAACATTAAAGTTCGAAAAAAAGACTGAAATAACAGTTTTCTTTAAAATTTTATTGGGTAACTTAAACAATTAATAATCCGTGTTTCTACCGCGAACACTAACAACACAAGAACATCGGTTTGGCATACTCAAAATGAGTTCATCCAAATCACGCTGTGGAATGGCCGCCCATGTTCGTTGCAACAACAAAAAAAGGTCTTCTTGCGACTGGATACCCTCCATATTCGGCAGAGCTCTTCTCTGTAGCATATTCCATGCATGCTCAATCGGGTTCAAGTCTGGCGACTGAGCAGGCCAGGGCAGGACATTGATGTTAGCTGCGGCGAGAGTCTTGTCTTACAACTCTTGCGGTGTGCGGTCGTGCATTATCATGCATTAACTGAAATAAGGGACCGATTTGCACTTGTAGAGGAACGATGACGTCTGATACAATCGTCTCAGCATAAATTTGAGCGTTGAGGTTGCCTCTGATCCAAATCAACTCAGTTCTTCCGCCGATCCAAATACCCGCCCATACCATGATGGTTCCACCACTATAAGGATGGACTTCCTGGCAGGATTTTAATCGCTGTTGGCGTCCAGGGGTTCTCCAGTGTCGTATACGTCTTGTATCCGGTCTCATACCAAAACGAGACTCATCAGAAAAGCACACGAAACGCCATTGTTCTTCTGCCCAATTTCTGTGTTCAAGAGCCCATTGATTATCGAATCCTACGATTGTGCATTGCTATAGGTGGTACCCGTAGCGGTCTTCGGGAATGAAGGTTCACTTCATGCAAGCGGTTTCTGACTGTTTGGTCGCTAATTAAGTTCCCTGAAGAGTGATGAAGCCTCACGGCTAACATCATGGCGGTTATTGTTGGACCTCTTCGAGTTAAGATTTGAATGTATCGGTCTTGTCTCCGTGTGGTGCAGCGATACCGTCCTCCATGGCGCTCAGCCACGGTACCAGTGCTTCGGTAACGTGTCCAAAGTCGACTGATAACACTCTGACTTGTATTCAGAGCTAAAGCCACAGTACGTTGCCGGGAACCAGCTTCTATCATTCCCACGGCTCTGAGCATTTCTTCCCTGCTTAAATGACGTCGCCGCTCCATAATAACGTTGGTTTTAATCAGTAGTAGGGAAACAGTAGCACAAATAATGTCTTCAATGCGTTGTATGTTTTTATAGGGAAAATATTGACAGCTGATTTTCATCTTTTACTCGAATTTGATTCACAGTTCCTGATTCAAATTATGAAATGCACCAAAAAGGATCCATATAAATTTATAAAATCATAAATTTATTACAAAGCCACATCTCAATCTCAAGAAATCCGCATAAAAATGCTTGATCCCTAGACACTTTTGATGTGTGTAGTTTTTTAATGTGTACCTACCACATTAAAAAACTATATTATACACATAGAAAGCAAAATTGAGCTCAATTTTGTTTTGCTTGCCGCAAATTACGAGAACGACAGACTATCTACTACGAACAGCTTATATTTTTTAAATATAAAGGTAATGAAAAGAACTTGTGAAAAGAAAAATTACCAGAAAAACATGAGATTTCCAGTTTACTTTTCCTTTTAAATTGAAGGTTCTAAAGCCACATGGAAAACTAGTATTAAAAAAAAACAAAAAACCAAATTGCGACATCAGTTTAATACAATACAAAATTACTGGTTCTGCTTGGATTCCTTCGCGTTTTGGAGAGCTTGCGTCAAATACAATTTCGCGAGGCTTTGAGAACAGAACTGGCTGATGTGTTGACTGTATGTATTAATTTGACCGGCGACAATCATAGGGTTAAGCCTTGGGGGGACCGGGTGAGGTTTAAATAGCTTATTGACGTCTTCTTCAGGTAGAGGAGGTTCATCTTTAGCCAATCGGTTAGCGTTCTCTTGGGCTCTCTTGACCATCCAGCGGTGCTTGTCTTGTTGTTGACGTACAACCAATTGCTGGTATCTGTTGAACTTGATTGCTTCCTGGTTCAATTCATCAACGCGTTCCATAAGGCTACGGAGCTGACCTGTAAGCAGAATTTTTCATTTAACAAATAGGTTGTAAGCTTGCACATAGCAGGTGTTGGAACTTTTTGATTCTAAGTCAAAGATTTCATTTGGGGCAGTGGCATAGCTTGCATTAGATGGGAACTGGCAGGCAGTATACTGGGCCCTGTACTATATCTTTTATTTACTACTGACCTGCCAATACTGACCTGCTGGCATAGATACCACTATTGCCACATATCCTGATGACACAGCTCTCCTATCGGTGAGCGATAACTATATAACAGCGGCAAACAATATACAATATCACTTATGAAACTTGGTTTGACTAATGACGAGTCAAAGCAAATCAGAGCAAATCTGTACATTTACTTTAAGAAAATAGACTTGTCCACCTGTTTGTTTGTATAATACACAAATACCACAATCCAAAGAAGCCAAATATCTAGGCATACATCTGGATCGACGCCTCTCGTGAAAAAAACACATCTGGAGCAAACGTAAACAACTTGACGCCCGTATGCTATCCATGTATTGGTTAATTGGACGAAATTCAAGACTCTCCAGCACTAGTAAACTAGCAATATATAAAGCTATCCTAAAACCCGTATGGACCTATGGCATACAGCTTTGAGGTACAACGAGCCACAGCAACATCGAAAGGTTTCAAAAGTAAGGTCATACGAAACCAGTTAAATATCCCATATTACATAAGTAATAAATACATATGGACCTGGAAATGAAAACCATTAAGCAAGAAATAGCAAACTTCAGTAGAAATGACCAAAAAAGGTTATGGACTCATACTAATGAGCTGGCATCAAGACTCGAAAGAGAAGGAAGTGTGAGACATACGAGACTTAGAAGAAGACAGTTTCATGCTCTCTGACAAGCAGATATGTATCAAATTATATAGCTATTAGTATAGCTATATAGAGGAATGCTCACTGGAGCGTTCTTTAGCTACAACATAAATAACACCAGTACGATAGTACAACACAAGAGTGGCTAATAGTGTTAAAAAAAATAGGAACTGTCTCAAAATTTGTTGGGTAGGTAACAGCCAAAGGAATAATGTGAATCGCTCACACTAATTCGCACCGTCTGCGTGCGTGTGTGTCGCTGGCCCGATGGTGCGAAAACACATTCGGGGTGAAATCAGCTTTGTATTTTTTTCTCGCACTAGGGATAGAAGCCATGTCGCACTTAACAATCATACAATTAAAACTCCAATTTGGACCAACAACTTGTGAATCCCGGACACAAAGTGGTGTCCCGTGTAGACCAGAACCCACGACTTCTTACGCAGCAACTGTACACAATCTACAGCATCCATACATATGGTTGCTTTACGAAAATCAATAACAATTTCTTTACGCAAAACACTACAGAAATTCTGAAAGCCAAAATCTCACCTTCCAATACTGATGCAGTTCCCAAATCCAAGAACTTAGACCCCTCCTCCTCAGGGATCATCTCTGAGAGCTCAGACATCATGATGTTGGTGAGAGGCGAGTTGCGGATCACAATAGGCACCTCAATGAACAGGCTCTCGTAGCCAATCTTCAGGTTACGAAGAGCTTCAGGGGTGTAGTCACCTTCTTTGTACATGGCAATAGCCTGTAAAGAAAATAAAACAATGTATTTTTGCCTATAATGATACTGTGAAAAAAGGTTGTAAATTTTGTCCACAGCTTCGCCCGCCCAGCCTTCATACAATCTCTTTACTAATTTCATCCAAATTAGCCCAGTTGTTTAGGAGCTTTTCATGAACTTGTAAAACGAGTAAAGCTAGAAACTAAATACCTAGGTTGGTAAACCATTACTTACCAACTCGGTGTTTAGTTTCAGAATTTAGAGAAGCGAGTGTGCAGTCTGGATAATTAGAATATTTATTTATTTACCCGACGTTTCGATCGAATTACACCGATCGTGGTCACAGGTGAAAGTTTGTTTGAACGCGATAATCTCAGGAACTACTGGTCCGAATTCAAAAATTCTTTCACTGTTTGATAGCTCATTTATCGACGAAGGCTATAGGCTATATAACACCACGCTACGACCAATAGGAGCGGAGCAGCAATAAGAAATGTTGCAAAAATGGGGTAAATTTACGCAGACGAATTTGCGCGGGTCATCTAGTATTCTAATGTGTAAACATCACGAAAGTTTAAAAACAATTGGTCTGGATAATTTTGTCACTGGGCTATAAGTGAGTGTGCTAGTGGGACTACTGTCACCACATCTTTCAACCTAGATAAAATTAAGACAGACTGCTGTTATTGTATATGAGGCTACAGAGTCAAATTGTTTTACTTTATTATCTGCCCCAATTACATTACAAAAGACACCTCTCTGCTATATTTCAGCTCTCTAGGTCCGAGTGTTTGAGCTGGACATTGCAGTGGTCGTTAGTTATGCTTACTTGGACAAACAAGAAAAACCACAGTTAACCTCCTGATCGGGCCATTGTGCGCATTGCATAGGAAATAAAAAAAAAAAACAACTAACCTGAGGAGTCAAGCGGTAAGCCTTCAAAGTCAAGAAGCCTCTTGCAGACTTCTTGGTGTCATAAATGACCACCACACTCTCCTCAATGGAGGTCTGGTAATGATACTGGGACTCCAAGAGCGACTGGCTCAAAAAGTTGCCCACATCAGCACTCTGGTACCTGTAAAAGACAATATTTACGATTTATATATTCTATCATGATGATCATCCTTAAACAAATATCTCCAATCTTAAATTAGAATCTACATAAAGACTCAATTGCATAAATGTTGATAAACTTTCACGATATGAACACATTATAAAATCATATATACTATAGGTCTTAATCCAGTCCAGCCTAGCCGTGACCACGGCCGTTGCAATACGGTCGAAACGTCGGGCAATAAACAAGGTATTTTACCTTAAATTATTCACGCGAATAAGACCCATAGTATGTATAATTCAACGGCATATTATAGAATTTTATAAGCTACGGGTCTTAATCGCGTAAATATTTTATTTTAAGGCTAAATACCTTTATTTTATTGCCCGACGTTTCGAACATATTGCAACGGCCGTAGTCACGGGTAGCAGTCTACCCGTAACCACGGGCGTACTAAAGGGAAACGGATACAGAGGAAGCATACGACGTACGCAGAGGAGAGATTCCCGACCGGCGGTTGACAGCTTTTCTACCGTACGTGAAAGGAGTGACGGATAAAGTTGGAACAGTACAGCAAAAATACTCTATTATGACTGTATATAGTCCGCACTCCAAGGTAGCTAAGCACCTACGTACTCCTAAGGATGTCATTCCTCTACAGACATAAAAAAGGCTTATAAGAATATTGGCTAACATACAACAAACGGATAGCTGCATGCCCCATTTTGTCAAATTCAATATACTAACTCTCCCTTGTATATATATTTTAGAAACGTGTAAATTTGTACGTAACCACAAAGAATTTTTCAATACAAGAGAAGATAAACAAACAAAATACACACTAAGGCACAAAACCAGATTAAACTTCACATTTAAGCATGCACTCAAATAGCCCTTACGTAATGTCCATAAAAATATATAATAAATTACCCGAAAAAATTAGAAACGAATCTAAATTAAATAGCTATATAAATAAAATAAAAACCCTTTTACTACAAAAATGCTATTACACCGTAAATGATTATCTAAATGACAAACAATTGAAGGGTTGTAATTCTAATGGGTCTAAGTGCCAAAAAACAAAAATCGATATTATTACAAAAATATGATCGATGTGCCAAGCCTAATAATATCCAAATGGATCCAAGTGCCTGTGTCTTTGAATTTTTCACTCACACACGGACGAAGTTGTGGCGCGGTCTAAGTGCCAACGCACTTTCGCTCGAAAGGGACTGTGATTTTGTGCGTGCGGGGTAGGTTGCAGAATGTTATTGTTTTGTGTTGTTAGTTGACCAAATTACGTGACACAAGTACTGAACATGATGTCAACTAAAACTGTAAAAAAGAATGCAGTTATTTGGAGTGATAACTGTATTGGACAGAACAAAAACCGAATGGTTCTGTTTGCCTTAATCTGTTTGGTAGCTAATGGTATTTATGATACTATTGATCATAAATACTTGGTCAGTGGTCATTCTTTTATGTCCTGCGATCGAGATTTCGATCAAATTGAAAAAAGAAAGAAAGTCGTTAAATGTTTTGAACCAAAGGATGTCGCAAAAATGATTCGAGAGTCGTGTCACAAAAATCCATTCACCGTAGTTAATTTAGACCAAATGGATTTTAAAGACTTCAATCAGGCATCGGCCACCTTTTTAAATACTGCTAAGTTAAAAATCTCAACCATTTCTTGGATCCGCATCGATAAAGAAAAGTTACCTTATGTTGATTTAATGGAATCACACAGTGATTCAATACCGTGGGACAGTATAAACATTTTTAAAAAAGGCAAGTCACCACGTCAACTGGAAAACTACGTTTTGCCAGTGCTAGAAGCTCGAAATAATATTTCAAAAGAAAAATTAAAGGATTTAAAGGAAATGCTACCATACATACCCCCCGAAAATAAACCTTTTTACGAACATTTGATTAATCAAACCGAAGCCTAAGAACTTTTTTAATATCTTTTATTAAGGCACTTAGCCCATTTTCAATATTATTTCCTGAGGCACTTAAAACATTTTAAATTACTAAATGTTTATGTTGTATTACTTTCTTTATTGTCTATTTTTTTTTAATATTTTTCACATTGTATAACTAAAAGATATGTGTTAAATTGATTTAAGTAAAAATAAATAATTATTTCATTAATTTGTCTATTTCACAACCTTTTTTTGTTATATCTCTAAAACATAAAATTGGTACTTAGACCCTTTAGAATTACAACCCTTCAATTATCTAATTATACTACATAGATAATCCTCCTCCTAATTAGATTTAAATATATTTACCTATTTATGTTATTTTGTTGTGCCCAACGGGGTCCACGATGGTCTAATTTTAAGCCTACCACCTAAGTATACATTGTGGAATGCAAATAAACGATTGAATTAAATTGAATTGACATCTGGCGTCTACAAAGTGGATTGCAGCTCTGGTAGTTCCTACATCGGTCAAACCAAACGCACAATATCGGAAAGGTTCAAGAAACATTCGCGGCTGTGAAAAACCGACAGAACAAGTCAGTAATAACGGAACATTTGCAGGATGCCGGATCCATTCACTGGATTGAACTACATAAAGCACAGGTCCTCTCCACTGACCGTCACTATTACTCCAGGATGGCGCGGGAAGCGGTTGAAATCAAAATACACGTCAATTTCAACCGAGAAGATGGATATCGTTTGTCAACATCGTGGAATCCCGTGATCAGCAAGTGTACACGCCGCCGAACAAACATTACACGCCAGTATGTAGATGTCGTTAGTGTTGTGCGTCGAAGTACCGACTGTTCCGTAATAGTGAGTGATAAAAATCAAGCGAGGGTAGTTTCCGAAACCCGCGCTTCACGGAGGCGACGCTGAGCTGAACCAGTTTACCCGCGACCATGGCCGTTGCCATACGGTCGAAACATCGGGCAATAAAACAGAGGTTTAGCCTTAAAATTAAATATCAACGCGATAAGACCCGAAGCTTATTAAATTCTATAAAATTTACAAATCACGAAAGTTTACGAACATATATTCAATGGCATGTTTTATTATAATACACATTTAATACAAACATGTTCAATCTTTGCTTCATTTAACAGTTAATCTAATGCCTAGTTTACACGTATTAAGTGGTTAAGTCGTCAACTAAATTTTAACTAAATTTTAAGTGAATTACTGTTAAGTAACTGTTTACACGTGTTAAGCTTAACCGTACTCTTTAGTTCATAAAATCATAATGGACGATCAAGAGGGTGTTGAAGTTCTAAATTCAGTAATCAACGTTTTTAAGTTTATTCGATACATACAAAAATACAAATCATTTATAAAGATAAATGATTTGTATTTTTGTATGTATCGAATAAACTTAAAAACTAGTGGACCGATTTTAAAAAATATTTCTCTATTAGAAAGCTACATTATCAGGGAGCTATAGATTATTGTCAAAAAAGTAGAGATCGTTACGAAAACTACATTAACGTAACTTAAGGTATAAAAAAATACGAATTGACGCTCAGGCCGCCGCCGAGGCGGCAGCTAGTTAGATATTTGCATAATGAAATTATTGATAAAGTAAAATATGGAATTGCCATTAATATCTAGTACTTACCTGGATGACCTAGGTTTAATAAAACGAAGTTTTCTTAAAATGAAACCTAGCTAGATCGATTTATCGCCCCCGAAACCCCCTGAGTACTAAATTTCATGAAAATCGCTGAAGCCGTTTCCGAGATTCAGATTATGTATATATTTATAAACAAGAATTTCTCGTTTATAGGTATAAGATTTGCCACCTTGCCATTATATCTATTGTGTTTTTCAAAATCTTTCGAAAACAATCAAAATAATTAAACATAGGCAAAAGCTTCGAACTAAATTAATTGTTCCTGTCCAAACAAGAACTAAATGTCAAAATTTCCCGCTCATCGCCCCCGCGCGCGGTGCGGGAGGGTGGGTTACTTATCCAAAAATAGAATCAATTCTATTCCACTTGCTCACTTAACCACTAAATCGTTACTTAACACTTATGACTTAACAGGTATTAAGTGGCTGTTTACACGCTGCAATTAAGTTAAAATTTAGTTAAAATTTAGTTGACGACTTAACCACCTAATAGGTGTAAACTAGGCATAATGCCTAGTTTACACCTATTAAGTGGTTAAGTCGTCAACTAAATTTTAACTAAATTTTAACTAAATTGTAGCGTGTAAACAGCCACTTAATACCTGTTAAGTCATAAGTGTTAAGTAACGATTTAGTGGTTAAGTGAGCAAGTGGAATAGAATTGATTCTATTTTTGGATAAGTAACCCACCCTCCCGCACCGCGCGCGGGGGCGATGAGCGTGAAATTTTGACATTTAGTTCTTGTTTGGATAGGAACAATTAATTTAGTTCGAAGCTTTTGCCTATGTTTAATTATTTTGATTGTTTTCGAAAGATTTTGAAAAACACAATAGATATAATGGCAAGGTGGCAAATCTTATACCTATAAACGAGAAATTCTTGTTTATAAATATAATATAATCTAAATATATATATAATCTGAATCTCGGAAACGGCTTCAGCGATTTTCATGAAATTTAGTACTCAGGGGGTTTCGGGGGCGATAAATCGATCTAGCTAGGTTTCATTTTACGAATACTTCGTTTTATAAAACCTAGGTCATCCAGGTACTACATATTAATGGCAATTCCATATTTTACTTTATCAATAATTTCATTATGCAAATATCTAACTAGCTGCCTGCCCCGGCGGCGGCCTGAGCGTCAATTCGTATTTTTTATACCTTAAGTTACGTTAATGTAGTTTTCGTAACGATCTCTACTTTTTTGACAATAATCTATAGCTCCCTGATAATGTAGCTTTCTAATAGAGAAATATTTTTTTAAATCGGTCCACTAGTTTTTAAGTTTATTCGATACATACAAAAATACAAATCATTTATCTTTATAATATTAGTATTGATTACTGAATTTAGAACTTCAACACCCTCTCGATCGTCCATTATGATTTTATGAACTAAAGAGTACGGTTAAGCTTAACACGTGTAAACAGTTACTTAACAGTAATTCACTTAAAATTTAGTTAAAATTTAGTTGACGACTTAACCACTTAATACGTGTAAACTAGGCATAAAGGAAAAACAAAAACCTTCCTTCCAGTTGATAAATAGCAATTTTCAAATGCGAGATGCATAATAAAACATTACAAAAATGGCAGCATAAAGAGTTTTAAAACTGAGAGATGTTTTAATATTCAGCTGTAACTAAGATAAAAATGCATTGACAAATATTTTAAAGAGCCTCCTAAATTCTGCTAAGTGTTGTCTCCCATTGTTCTTGAGTAGTTTAATTTAAAGAGATAAATAGGACCACTTCCTTTATCAAAACACTTACCATCCAACATGAAAATGATCAACATTAACACGACGGAGCCTCCTCATCATGTCTAGCTGGTATTCCTCCTCGTCCATGGTGTCATCATGCTTAGGGAATGGGAAGCAGTTGGTGATCTCCAGACGGTTCTCAACAACAAGCCCAAGCAAGGCTCCCTGGGCCACTTCCATGTTGCTGCATGATTCTTCATGACAGTGCTTCACAATTTTCATAACCGCCTATAAAACATCAAACAATAAAAGTTATTGTTTATGTTGGTTTCCAATTTTAATATCGTTTATGTAAATTCTAGATTTAAATATGGTTGTTATTATAGTGTCAGTAAGGCCATATAGTATAACCACTGTAGCTAAGGAAAAATATTCTAAGAAGACTCTCTTTTTAATTATTTTTTGCATTCATACAGGGCCCGATATAAGGCAGGACAAGCAGGGCAAATACCCAGAGCAACAAAAATAAAGGGCGGCAAATTTGAGCACGCAAAATGCCATTGCCGCCACGTGAGGTAAAGCACCTGTCGTACATGCTACTCACACTTAACATTAACCCGCGTGTTAACAAAAATATATACAGACTTTTTAATATGACTTTCTAAAAGGCGCATGGGCGGTAATTAAAAGTTAGTAGAAAATAGTTCTGGGCTGGAGTCGCCATGTTTATGTAGGTTTATCAAAAGGCGTTTGGGCGCCACGAGGATATAGGAGTGCCAAAAATTTGATCTCTCTCCAACCTAAATCTGGCAATCAATCTTTGGCATAATTTGATAGTGGTAAGGGTGGCAGAAATTATTTTGCCCCAAGCGGCTAAATGGCTAAATCAGGTCCTGCATTCATAGATGTTTTTAAACAATTCTAAGAAGGTAATAATACTTTTTTGATAATATCAAAAGCCTATCAGACAGTCTTTATAAAAGTCAAAGCATTCATAGATGTTTTCAAACAATCATAATACTTAATACTTTTTTTGATGATAATAAAGGACTATCAAAATGAGGTTAGGAGATTTAAGGAGTCTCAGAAAATGCCCGTCCTGTTTACTACTACCACCCTAAATAAATTAGATTCAGATAAATAATTATACAACTTTACTTGATATTTTAAACTTTTTCCATAATACATAAATGATGCAAAAAACTTCTAAATTATATATCCCGTAAATAATAAATTACATATACATAACACAAAATGGTTGTAGACAACATTCCACAAAAGTTAAGTATACATCATTAATGTTAATATAACTAGTCAAAGTTAGTCAATGTCATCACAGTGAGATCATCTCTGCAATCGCGTGTAGTCTCGGGTCACCAAGGTAGACGTCCCAAAAGAGTTCATGACTCATTCCCTAATAAATTGATAATTACTTTCACTAGTAGACAACAAAATGACCATATTATGGTTCATTTAATAAATGATTTAGTTAATGCATATACTTGCTGTTTAGTAATGATATAAATACCTAACTATTCGAAAGTTTTCATTGTTTTAATATGATGACTGCAATTATTTATAGAGTTCAAACAAAGTCTGAATGTGAACCTAAAGTTTATATCCACAACATAACCTGTAATCGAAAACAAAACTATCATCAAAGCATATAATACTGTAAATACTAGTGTCGTAGTGTTAAAATAATCACTAATAATAAGAAAATTTTATTCAATTTGTCCTTAAAATACTGCAAAATCTTGTAAAACAGTCAATACATGACGTGTCGACGAGTAGCAGTTTTTAGACCTATCTTATTACAAGAAGCTATGTTACACATGCAAATAGTATTAAAATAGGTAATAATTGGGAACATACCAATCCATCGCACTGAACGTACGTAATTGTGGCATCATTTTCTGGAACGCGTCTAGCAGATCCACCAGCACGGTTCGCCATTTTTACAAAAGGTTAGTTTGGGTTAGTTTGACTTACTCAATACTCAATTTGACTTGACATTATGAATGAATGTTGCTCTAGGTAAAAAAATAATTACCACAGACTGACAACAAAACTAAAGTAATGAACAATATAGACCGTTTACATACACCACAATAATGTTTTAGTTTTCGTCTATATTGTCCATGATCAAATCAGCTGTCAAGTGTCAATTTAATTTGTCAAATTGTCAATCAGTTATTTCTTAGAACAAAAATTGATCAGCCTGAGATAAATAAACATTGTTTACAGACACAACATTAATATTTTAGTTGTAAATGTAATAAAAAGTGAAAAAGCTTAATTCAAAAAGATATCATGTGTTATATTGATTTGAATATGTGTTTCTTAGTACTTCCGCCCTGATTTAAATCGATGATACTCCTACTTTCAATGAAGAAAGGAAGCGATTTTTAAATAATGAGTCAACATAATTTCTGGAGAGGATTAACACCAATAAATATACCGTTGTCGCAGCAAGTACCTGATAAAATTGTAAAATTATGTTCTTTAAGTACAGACTTCATTGTCCTAGGCAATGACCATGGGCTCTATCACTGTGAAATTATTGAGGACTGTTTAAACTTAAAAAAAATTAGTGGCATTTCAGCAATAGACATATCATATCACAATGATATCCTTTATATCATAGATGTTCATGGACGACTGTACAAAACAAATGCTAGTTTTAAAAACAAAGAAGAAATAATAGTGAAGGAAGACGCCAAGTGTTGCCCTCACGGTTTTAAAAGTTCTAGTTATAAAGTGAAGTTCAGAAATGTAGTGATTAGTGATTTTGGACAATTGTTTATAAGTAGTGATGGGCAGCTGTGGGGGTCTGGTGTTATGCCCCAAATAGCATTAGACACTAGTAGTATTAAGAAAATTCCATTTTTTGAGGGTAGGACAGTGTACAGTGCATCTATAGGTCAGAACTTTGCAGCTGTTATAGCTCGGAAAAATGTGAGACGATCCGGCAACTGTGATACAGAAAGTGATAATGATGATGATGAAGAAGTGTTTGCATCAAATTGCTCACAGTGCCAGACAATAATAGGCCTAGCATCACCAGCATCCGTGCCATCTTTATCAGAAACCTGCCCTTTAGGTGTTCAAATTAGTAAATCAAGTGAAGACTCAAGTAGTACTACAGCCCCACAAACTGATGTTCATATTGACGCACACAGCTTTACAGAAGATTCTAGTCCCTCATCTGAGGAATCAAAAATTGCAAGGACAAATTCACAAAAAGTCATAGATGAAAATTTTCAAGATGCTAAATCTACAGAAGATTGTGATGATCAGACAGATAAAGATAGTGTAACAGATGAAGCTTCTGAAGATAAAATAAATAATATTTTTATCAATACTGATGCAGCAAGGCAGTTTTTGAGCAGACAGCTTTCTTGGGTGTCAGCTGGTGAAGACTACCTTGTAGAATACACAGAAAAGCCAACTAGAATAATCAAAGAGAATGTATCAAATCTTACGAACTTTGTTTATGAAGGAGTTAAGACTGTAGGTGATAAAGTAGCAACTCTGTCGCGACACGTAAGTGGTAGTAGTGATAACAATGATGTTGTTGAACTACAAATGCGCCTCCATAGTGATGAAATAAATTCCCTTATGTATAGCTGTACTTCTAACTGTAATCTCGAAGATCTTCAATTTTCCACAAGTACAATTAGTAGTGAAAAGGAATTTGAAGCTGCTAGAAAAAATGAAAATCTGAAAAATATGACTAAACTTGGCAAAAATATTTTAGCTACTGAATTATGGACTTGGGGTGACATATCATACGGCCAATTAGGTATAGGGGATACAGTTAAGAGGATAAAACCTATGGTAGTAATGAGTCTCTCAGGGTTTGGTTTACAGAAGGTGTCTTGTGGGAAGTGGCACTGTTCAGCTCTAACATTAGATGGGCGACTCTTCATGTGGGGCTATAATCAATTCCATCAAGTCAGTCTTGATTCTAGAGAAGACAAAAGTGGTCCAAAGCAATTCAAGGAAAATTCTGACAGTGACAGGGTGAGAGATATGATAGCTACAGACCATCACACTTTGGCATACACCCATAACGAAAATATTTTCTACATGGGCAAGCATACTGAAGGTTACACAGATTCTATAGTTAATTTGAATGTCCAGAAAGAACAAGAAAGTGAGAAGCACACAGATATGAATGTGAAAATCAATGAGACTCAGAATTTCTCAAATAAACTCCAAAATGTGTGCTACCATTGGAGAATATTATCATCTGGTAATATCAGCTATTGCTCAATAGAAGAGTCGTCTAAATGTCCAGAATTCCAGGATCTATCTATTGCTCAAAGATATCTGGAAGAAATGCTTTTGATATATCATAATCTAGTAAAGCCTTTTCTTAAGAAAAGCAAAGCTGTAATAACACATTCCAATATTTACGAAACTGTTTGTGATATATTTGGTGACATATTGAACATAACAGCTCTGAATGTTCTCTCGATGTGGCAGTACGCCGAGAAACATATAACCGAATGTGATATTTCTTTGATAAAAAATTTAGAAGAGTTTATTTATTTGTACAGAAAGTATTATGTAGCTGTAAGCAATTTGATCGTGATCGGCGGTTTCACGCAAATCAACAGTGTCGTCGATGTCCCCTCTAGTGTATTTAATTTGTTTAGCGATCAGCTCCCGACTAATAAGCAAAAGAACAATAAAAAGACTTTAGAAGCCATAGTAGGTCTCGCGTTTGTTCAGCCTCTAACAAGATTAAGCTCTTACAAATGCATTGCACAATCGTTACTAAGGTATAAGACCAAAAGAAAAAAAGTCGACACAAAAACTAATATAGATGAAAGGTTAAACAAGGTAATCTCTTCATTAGATACATTAATAGAAGAACAGGAAAAGAAGCGGAAGGAAGCAGATGTAACGAAACTATTCTGGGAAACGATAGGGAAAAGTCTCGAGCAATACCGAACGCCAGAACGGCGACTAGTCAGGGAATCGAAATCTCGCCAACTAAATCTAGTGAATCCTGGACGATTTTCGTCTCACTGGTTTGTTTTATTCAATGATCTTTTCGTTCACGTAAGCGGTAGTACTCCTAATGTTCACCCCTTGGAAACTTTGTGGGTAGAGCCTATACCGAACAATGACTCCCTTCAAAATGTAATCCAGCTCACGACTCCCGAGGAAATAACATCAGTTTCGACAACCACTGAACAGGAGAAGACTGAATGGATCCATTCCATAAACTCATCAATACGATTGGCTTTGAACAAGGAGAATTTTAAACCGCCAGCTATAAGAACTGCTAGTTATACGTTTTCAAACAAAAATCCTTTTTACAAGGAAGCTAAGTATACTGGAAGATGGTTGGACGGAAAAATTCATGGGAACGGGAGAGTGGAATGGCCCGACGGTAAATTTTACGTTGGCCAATTTCAACTAAACGCGTTATGTGGACATGGAAAAATGGAGATTCCTGGTGTAGGTAAGATATAAACTTTTAATTATTTAAATACCACAATTTCACCCATTTTACCCATTGTGTAGATGTATAGCAATGTATGTCATTCATAATTCGAAGAACGACGTCACTTACACGTGCTTGATGCACTATTACTCAATTACCCAACCTCTTACAGTTCCTTTTAAAACCAGTGTTGATGCATTGACAATTCTACTTAACATATAACGTAGGAAGTTTTAGTCATACCTACTGCATCATTTTTATAATATGTATGAGTCACTTGGTGACGGTGGTATGCGATCATTGTACAATTGTGATACGGACGAGTTAATGCTCTTCTAGGGTCAGTGTTAAATGATTGTATTATCAATGTTACATTAAAACGTTTGCAAAATGAGGTACTAATCAATTGTTCTCGTTTTCTGACCGGATATATGATACCTACAGTTATACAAAAGATCTTAATTAAGAACAAATAAATCTTCCTGCTTCCGTGCAATGTTTGCACGGAACGCGGAACTAAGTCAAGGAACGTCTACTCCAATATTAAATTTAATTGAGTTTAAAATGTTAGTGTTTGCCGTGTGGTGCCGGCTTAAGAATAGTACCACCCCATCTCTTCCCGTGGGTGTCGTCAAGGCGACTAAGGGATTTCACTCCGGAGGACGGGCAGCAGCGTCCTCTGCGTACTTAAAGCCTTACTGCGATCGCCAACCCGCTCGCCAAGCGTGGCGATTATGGCAATTACCCCCAGGATCTACTAGGGAGACCCGTGCCCAGCAGTGGGCCATCATATGGGTTGATATGATATGATATGATATGATATGATAAAATGTTAAATGTGTTTAGTTAATAAAATAACCTGTTGCTAGGTTATATTATTAAATAAACAAATATGTCTATGTTATAATACTTACTTAACGCTCCCATTTTTGGCAAAAGTAGATTAAGAATATTGATTCAATCCTTGTTTATTTATTTTCTTTTAAAAACTCTAGCGCGAACAACGCCACGCCTGACTTTGTGTTTGTCCGAAACTTTGTGTTGTTGAAAATCTGTTCAATAATTTTGAAGATAATCAGATGTTTTTCCATATAGTAATGTGGCGCCAAAACAATTGTTTTTTTATTTAGAATGCTGATTTAATCGAGATGGTCCCAATCTTTGTCTCGGGAAAATGTTTTTAATATGCACAGATTATCTAAAATACGTATAGTTTTATTAATTAATTTCTGTTTTTCTCGTCAACCATCATTATTTGTACCTTCACACATATTCACATTCATTCCATAATTAAATAAAAAACAAGCTAATCAGCTGTGCACACATTAAATACCGATACGGAGTTCCAAACTGGAAACAAAATTAGTACCCAACACGTCGTTTGTAATGGTTATTTGCAAAGTAAATTAGGCAAAATGACTCAAAACAGATATTATTGTGTTAAAACGAACATAATACCATTTATAATAGCAATACTAAATAAGTAAGAATATGTTTTGCTGAAATAACGTAGCGGCCACGATGATTAGTGCCAAGGCAGAGTTGCTAAACATTTGTAAGCCTTGAACGTGTGTTGAGTTTATTTAGCCATTATGTTGGATAAGCTAAACTATACTTAACTACATAGTAAGTGATATATATGTATATATACATTTATCTAATTAGCAAGGTGAAATTTAGGTACGTTGAGTGCGAGTCAGTTGCACATGACTTCTATCGTCACCTAGATGGTTAAGGCATCAGATAGACTGTGATTTACTTATCCTGAATGTATACTAATATTATAAAGTTAAAGAGTTTGTTTGTTTGAACGCGATAATCTCAGGAAGTACTGGTTCGAATTGAAAAATTATTTTACTGTTGGATAGCCAATTTATCGAAGAAGCATTATAACATCGCTAGCTGATCCGCGCAACTTCGTTTGCGTACATTTTCCAGTTTTTGCAACATTTTTCATTGCTGCTCTGCACCTATTGGTCGTAGCGTGATGATAATTAGTCTATAGCCTTCCTCGATAAATGGGCTATACAACAGTAAAAGAATTTTCAATTTGGACCAGTAGTTCCTCAACTAATCGCGTTCAAACAAACTTCAGCTTTTTATAATTAGTACCTATAGATAAGAATATATGTATATAAAATCACGCTACGACCAATAGGAGCAGAGCAGCAATGAAAAATGTTGCAAAAACGGGGAAAATTGACGTATACGTAGTTGCGCGGGTCAGCTAGTACGATTTGTATGGCAAAGATTGCCATTGAGTAACAAAAATCGCACTTTTACATTTATATACAGGTAGGTAGGTACACACCTACCTACCTGTAATAAATTCAAAATTAACTTTGTTGGCTTTACGGCAAAACGTAGCGTCTCTATTTAGAAGACTAAATAAGATTGTTCACATTAGTCAACGTTTTATTTTTTGTTTATCAAAGTGCGATTAAAATACGCTAGCCACATACCAAATTCCAGCATTGCTATACCTACTCGTACCTTACCGTTTCAGTAATTAATTCAATCGTAAATTTTGTTTCATTATTTTTATGTTTAAAAATAGGTATTTAAACTTTATTACTCAGAATGAGAGGCAAAATTATCAAAAAGCGAAATGTACCGAAATGTAATCTATACCAATATTATAAAGCTGAAGAGTTTGCTTGTTTGTTTGAACGCGGTAATCTCAGAAACTACTGATCCGAATTGAAAAAATATTTTACGGTTGGATACCCCATTTATCGAGGAAGGCTATAGGCTATATCACATCACGCTACGACCAATAGGAGCAGAGCAGCAATCAGAAATATTGCAAAAACTGGGAAAATTTACGCATACGTAGTTGCGCGGAACAGCTAGTGTGGGAATAAGAAGTAAAAACTTGTATCTATCTTTACTATCTACGGCACGCGGCTGCGCCCGCGTTAAGTTTGAAATGCCATTTTTATCCCTATAAAGAATTGTTTTAGGCTTTATAGCGGATGCCTACATCATAACAACTATCTGTGTACCAAATGTCAACCCAATCTATTCAGGAGTGTGAGCTGTGTGTTGATATATTAGTTAACTAGCTGTCCCGCGCAACTTCGTATTTTTCCCCGTTTTTGCAACATTTCTCGTCGCTACTCCGCTCCTATTAGTCGTAGCGTGATGTTATATAGCCTATAGCCTTCCTCGATAAATGGGCTATCCAACAAAGAAAGATTTTTTAAAATCGGAGCAGTAGTTCCTGAGATTAGCGCGTTTAAACAAACAATCTCTTCCGCTTTATAATATTAGTATAGATCACAGTTTCCTCTTAAACCCCTTAAATACACAGTCAGTACTCGCAACTTCGTCACATGAGAGTACAATCCTAAAGGAGCTGAAACTTTCGTTGTTTTATCCACGAACCACTTGAGAACAATTGAACAAAATTTGATTCAATTTGGTACCTGCAACAGTGCCAATTTAAAATCACGAGGACGAAACCAGGAGAAACATTGTTTGTATGTCTGTAATAGGTATTTTTTTTTATTAATAACGTTAAAAGTATAACATATTTATAGGCTATAGTGGTCCCCCTTGAACAAAGTTCTGGATCCGCGCCTTGTTTTGTTGCGTAATATTTTAAAACTGTGATATCCCCTAAGAAATTTATTATGTGTTGTTATTTAAGTAGGTACATGAAGTTTAAAAACAATGTAGGTAATTAATTAAAACTAAAAACTAACACTAACTAAGACTAAAATATATCTAAAAAAATTGGGGCCCCTGGGCATGGTTCCACAGATGCTGGCAGCATTTCCTCGCCGTATAGCAATGCTGATGCGTTGTGCGAGGAAGCTGCCAGCTTTACGGCCACCAGTAGAGTCGACCAATTTTTTGGAAATTTCTTTAAAGAATCTAAGAAATTCATTTAAATCAAATGAAGTAAGATCAGTTTTGTTCGAAATTAAATATTTGTGATGACGTATTATTTAGATAAGGGCTAATACCATGTTTATTAAAACACTTTCGCAAATAATGCATTATACCATAAAAATAGTAATAATGGATCAACCTTAAAAGATCTGTTGCAGACTTTTCTTAGAACTTTTCAAGAGGAACAAATCCGTTATACATTATTGTTGTGTGACTTAACCGTTTACGCAGTGCACGCAACGGATATAGATATATAATAGATTATAATTATTATACCACTGATTATGCGCTATCCAGGAATATCAGGATGTAGGTACCTACGGGGAATTTTCTTGTGGGAATAACTGTTTGATTGTGATAACCAACATTACTCATAATATTATTAAATACTGTTAAAAATACTTACGAAAATGTTTTTGTTAATATGTTTTGTGTCAATCTATATTTATAAAAAAAAAAACTGTATGTCCTCTGTGCGGTCCGAATCCGAAACCATTGATCAGATTGTGATGAAACTTTAGCTGAATGTTCTGGGAAGGCCGGCGAGTGTTCCTGGCTATAAAGGGGCATCTAAACGGGCCATTTTTTACGGCAATTTGTGGCGGCACTATTGGCAACGAATTGCTCGGCCAGTAATGGTAATATAACTACAATTGTATGGCATATGATCCAGTCTCCTAAACGGGCTACACAACCCAGCAACAATAAAATAGAGGGCGACTGAAACAACAACAAAAAAATAGATCGCTCAGCGATCGTCCGGCAACCATCAAATCAATATTGGAGAGTACTGCCATGTTGCAGGCCACAGCATTGCCGCCACAAATTGCCGTAAAAAATGGGCCGCTTAGACGCCCCTTAAAAGCCACAGCGAAGCGTGGCCGAGTTCAGCTAGTTGCTGTATAAAAGAGTACCTACCCAAATCATCCGGATTTTCTTATTTCAAACAGCAACGGATTGACGTATTTTTTAGGCCAGAAAGTAACATAGTTAACTCTTTTTATCACAAATAAAATACGTGGTTCTCGCAGGATATCCCCGTGCATGAAATAAATTCTCCGAATGATAATGAAAACTATATCAAAACATTCGTTTCGTAGTTTAGTAGAACTGAAGCCTTCGTCAAACAGGAAGCGCGTCAAGGCGACAATGCCATAGCGCAGTAACGTTGCGTATTTTAGGTATATTTGAACGATTTGAGACGTAGTTAGGCAGGTATAACACTACGCAACGATTATTGTACCATAGCCCATCAAACCCATCTACTTAACACCGTAGCTGTGTAATTTTATAAATCAAATAATAGGCTCTTTAAATACATAATATATGTTACTTACAGTAAATGTTATTAATAATAGACCTATGAGAACTAAGTCGCGAAATAAATGTTATAATTGATCTTAGTAAAAGTAATAAATACTGTCTTGTTTACACTCTTTTAGTTGTGTTTAATGCTTTTTAAATTATATCTAATAGTCTTTCGATCATGAATTGATTATGATTGATTACTATGATGATTGGTGATCATTTTTGGTGATGATGATTGATGATCATTTTTGGTGATGATGATTGGTGATCATTATTGGTGACGATGATGATTAATTCAAGCATTATAATCACTTTTTCTAAAATGGGTTGCTATTATGCACAATGCCTTATACATAATTAAATTCATCACTTTGACGATCACTTTCTTGGATTCTCTTGTGTTCTGTATTCTTCTGCGGAACATGCTATGCCCGGGCGTTCTAGGAATCTGGCGCATTGTGACGTGCTAGGTACGCTTAGTTTTTGACGAAACCATGAGCTCACGATCTGACAAACGATAAACCGGCCTTACATTCATACTAGCATTTATTATTCCAGGAGTTTACGAGGGCCAATGGAAAGACAACCTACAAAACGGATACGGTGTCATGAAATACACGATTGGGGACATTTATGAAGGGTACTTCAAAGACGGTCAACCTCACGGCCATGGGATCAAGAAACAAGGGGACTTTACTTCATCATCAGCAACCATATATACCGGGGAGTGGAACAATGGGGTCAAACAAGGGTATGGGGTCATGGACGATATAGGAAAAGGGGAGAAATATTTAGGAAATTGGAGTGACAATAAAAAGCACGGCTGTGGTCTGATTGTGACTCTTGACGGAATTTATTATGAAGGACTGTTTATGCAGGATATTTTGACGGTGAGTTAGCTTCGAGCTTTGATAATAGTCACTGAGAAAGTCTCCAATTATGTGCAACAACAGTGCAAGGATATATTTAGCGAGACCCCATAAAGTAATTTTCCAATCCCGTAAAAAAGTCTTATTCATAGTTAGGCTAGAGTAAATAGAACCGTAGCTTCACTATTCTGTAAGAAGTAATCGATTTAAGAAATGTTAAATCGTAATACGTTTGCAACTTATTGATATTTATATATTACTGTGCAATTTGACCGAATCGTGGTGCCTTTTGGAGCTCTTCAAATAAAAATTGTATCGTCGAAGACATACTAATTAGGTAATTGAAAAAACTCTGAGCTATTCTTGTATTTGATAATCTTGTGATTAGATTAGGCGCTACTATTCTATCGGCATGTGTTTGTTTGCACACCGTTTATATAATCAAAGATAAAGAAATCATTTATTTTACATACATATGCTTTCAGGGTCATGGTGTAATGGTCTTCGAAGATGGTACACATTACGAAGGCGAGTTCAGATCAGCTGGTGTGTTTTCCGGCAAGGGAATATTAACCTTCTCGAGTGGAGATAAAATTGAAGGTTCTTTGAGCGGTGCGTGGACTGAGGGAGTGAAGATATCGAACGCGACTATGCATTTGAATGTCTCCAATCCGGTCTTGCCAACCAATTCTAAACCTAAGTGAGTAGTTTTTAGAGATGATTATCGACTGCATGTGTGTCCAGCTGCCTATTACCTTGTACTTTCCTTATTATTGGGACTCTACGCCGCCATACATAATCTTATCCTTTTCATACAACACAAAAGCTTTACCTGTCTATTAATAAACAGGCGTAAAATCCAATAATGATATAGTACATCACATTTGATCCAATTTCAAGTACTTACCTCAATATAAATAACTCGCTTTGCCGACTTTGTCCCCGTAGATCTACTGGTCACTACCAGGACTACCAGGCCACTCAGAAAGTTTTTCGAAAAAAAGTTTTTATGTACCTGCCACTTGTAATTATTTAGAAAATGTGGTTTGGCTAATTATCGTGTCTTATTTAAAAATGGATATGTATCGGGAACATTGTCGTGCGATGATTTGCGATGATTTTCGACGATTTTAAATATGGCCTAATACCTGAAGTCATTCTCACCTCAAGACTTCTTGGACACCACACCGGTCAGAGTCTTGGGTCTTACAGTCCTGATCTGGCACCGTATGACTTCTTTTTATTCCCTAAAATGAAAATTCTGCTGAAAGGGATACAGTTTTCATCCCCGGAAGACGCGCTAGCAGCGTTGGAGAAGGCCGTGGAGGCGGGTGGAGAGTTCTTTAAAATATTATTAAGATTTATTTAAAATATTTTATCCATACGAGTTAGTTTTTTAATTACTCAAAACTTTCTGAGTGTCCCACGTAGTAGATGTGTTTCAAATTTCATCAAATTTGGCTCAGTATCTCCGCAGATTAGCGCGTCAAAACAAACAAACTATTCAGTTTTAGGTATTATAATAAAGCTGAAATTATTAGGTACACCTAATAACCCGCTTTCAGCACGACATACTTACATTTTATTGTGATTAGGTATTACCTATATTATTAGGTACCTATTATAAAGTCAGTCATCAATCTTTTAGCATTAGACATATTTCTGAAAAATAAAATATAAGAGTAGATTCGTACTAATTATTTATCTACAATTTTATCAAACGCGGCTTTATGGAAGAATTAACTATTAAGATAACGTCAACATTGGACAATTGAAGCTAGAATTTGTGCTATTTTTTTCCAATAACACCATGTACAACTGCGTATAATATTAAATATTTCCATCCTATCTAAGTTTACACAACATTTGTGATAACAATGAAAGTTCTGACTCGTTCTCTCAAGCAATTGTGAAGTTGCGAGTTCGAATCCTACCCATTATACTAACGACGTCAATCCTTAGCTGGAGGGGTTAACAGGATTACTAGTAATGTGGGACCCACAATCCCACATTGCTAGTTTACCTTAAAAAGAAATCATCAACGTCCAGACCAAATCCTTGGACCGAGAAAGGTATAGCCAACCAACGAAGGTATATCCGATCACGTAGGTTTTTTTTTTTACAAAGTTCAGGGACACAATTTATGCAACTTTCGGAGCGATTATTTCCAAGAATATTTACTCAATAAAAAAAAAATTAAAAACCTTTAAATGTTTTTGAAAGAACTGTCGAATGATGCGCAACACGTTGATGTTTACTGAAAAAAAAGATATCAGCTTCTGTTACGTGTATGGAGTGCCCCCCTTAAAAAAATATTATTATTTATTTAGCTATCAAACTAAGTACTATAGGACACCTTTTCACCAAATTTCATAATATTTGTTGAGTAGGTAGTCTTTGAGGAAAATGTATGTGACATACGGACGAACAGACAGATAGACAGATAGACAGACAGACATACGGACATGACGAAACTATAAAAGTTCCGTTTTTGCCATTTTGGCTATGGAAACTTTAAAATGATTCCAGGAAACCACGATATCTTTGTAAAAGGAATCAAAACAAATTCATACCAATTCTTATGATATATTTTATTAATATTTCAGTTCCTTCGGCAAATTAAGCGTAGCACCAAACCAGAAATGGAACGCCCTTTTCCGACAATGTTTCCAATGCTTAGGCGTCTCAGAGTCCATTCTAACACCTACTGGAAACCATTTTGCTAACGGGCCATCTGGTAACGTCATAGATAATGTAAAAATCTGGCAAAACGTTGCTGTAGCGATATCATGTTCACATAAGGAAAGGAACAAAATGTCTATAAAAAGAAAAGGCAATGATTTGGAGAAATCGGTTGATTGTTTAGAAGTCATACCTCAGTTTGGACAGAAGACGCTGAATTTGGAAAATTATTCTGAGTTGAAACTGTATTTGTATAATGTAAGTATTGTTTTTTATTGGTAACTTGAAGACACGTTATGTCCGTAATAACCTTCTGTCACACTTCATACCAACACAAAATAAACCTAAAATAAATAACCATATCCTAAAACGACCTCATCCGACAACCACATTTCTTTTAAATTCCTTTTAAACTACACTTCTACATTCCAAAATGAAGGCTTTGTCCGCTGTCTTCCTTTGCCCTTCTTCCTAAGTCTTTAAATAAGAAAAGTAATTAAAAAGAACGATTCAGTTTCATACTAGATTTTTAGAAACTAGCGGTAACTTTATCAAAATTTTGCTAACTTATCCAAATAATAAAAATACTGCGTTAATTTACTAATATGACTGTTATTTACGGCCTTATATACGTTCTACAGGCCTGCGAATCCACCCACCACCCTTTAGGCCAGCTCGTCTTAGGTTTAACTAACGCCTTCAACACTACATATGGCGGTGTCCGAGTACATCCGCTACTTCTCAGTCACGCTGTGAAAGAACTGAAGAGCATCACATCGCGGCTGTATCAAGTAGTGAGGTTGTTGTTCCCTGCATTGCCGCCAGAGGGCGCTGATGCTGTACTGCCTTGGAATGATGGGGAAATGGAGGAAACTAATCCTATTGATGGGTGAGTTCTATATTTTGGTTAGTAAACCATACAGAGATATTTTACTTTAGATGTTGCCCGTATCTCTGACCGCTTGGATGTCGGTTATTTTGATAAAAAATGTCCTTTAACATCTTCGATCAAGAATGAATTACATTTTGACTTCATTTGACTATGTCATGAACGAACAGAGCGCGAATAGAATAGAATAAACGAATAACAATGTTATAGTTTTTCGTTTTAACCTTTATTTGTTCTTTAAGTCATAGTTTTTTTTTTTTGAAAACGTCATGATTCTAGATCAACAGACTTTTAGTATTGATCCACTGTATTGGCACGCGATTTAGCTAGGCAACCCATTCGCGATTTATCAATCTAGACAATATCTAACATATAACCTTTGTCGTCAAATAACAGATGAGGGTATATATTTATTAAATCGGATCTTAGACTAATAGCATTTTAGAAAAATAATGATAACAAGATGTTGATATGTATTTTGTTTGCTTAGATATTATTATAGGATCTGAAAAAACACGGTTTTTTTTAAACTTTGTAATACTTTATGTATGGGTGGGGGCGTACGTACGTGCTCGTATTATTGTGCGTGCGTATACGTTTGTGCGTGTGTGTGATATTTACACATTTACTGTATTACTAACAGCTATCATCCATATATGTACATTATTTTAGTGAAGTGGTATCAGCAGCATCTTTACTACAACCGACATTGCTACCTCGAGTCCACCCCGCCCTATTCGTTTTATACGCGCTGCATAATAAGAGAGAAGACGATATGTATTGGAGAAGACTTCTCAAATGGAATAGGCAGCCTGATCTTACGTTGATGGCGTTTTTGGGTATAGACCAGTAAGTACCGCAATCTTATTATAATTAGACAATTCCCACAGTAGCTTTGTTTATAGTATTTTGGTAAGATACCAATGGCGAAGGGTCCTAAGACCTAAGAACACTATTACTTTCGACTTCCCTTTGGATTGTAATTACTTAATATTATAGGTACAAATTACTATGTCGAGCAAGATATATTTTTGTATCGGGTTACCTCAGATTTTTTTTCTTCCCCTCCGCCTCTGTAAGATACACAAGATTTCTACAACTTATTGTTATTGAAGAGTTGAGAAACCGATTCATAAGATGAGTGCTTGGACAAATCGTTTTTTGAAAAGTGGCACTTGTGTTTCCTGGCAGCTTCTTTGTATGAGATTTGCACTTGGAATTATCGCCTAACTTCCTTTATTTTTTCAAGATTGTAGTTTTCAATCAATTGTATTGGTTTGATTATGAAATTTGATATTTGAGTGTAAAAACCCAGTAAAGTCAGTCAATGAGAGTTTAGGCGAAAAGATACCTGAACAACGGTAAGAGATAAAAAGTGGGTAGGTGTAGGAAAAGTAGACACATTAGTGCTATTTAAATATTTAATTTAAATTAAACTATTACATTTTTTCTTGCTTTTGCATAATTTCCATACTTAGTTTAACTCAATAACCCAGTACTTACGTTGGCAGAGCCTTTCATGCAGTTTCACTAGACACGCCCTATACCACCTACCAGCACACCACTTATTTAAACATGTCACAACTGAATGAAATCAGGACAACACAAAAAACACTTGAAGAGACCTTCAATCGGCGGATGACCGAACTTGAAGCACAGTTGAACAGTGGAGCATCTTCCCGGGATACCGTCGCTAAAGTTGCTGAGGAGTTCCGCACTTTCCGAGAACTAATGTTTGACATGCTTGCTTTGCTTCGCACTCAAGTAAACGAATGTCTCAGAATTGTAGATGACATGGAGACCAGATCGCGACGCAAAGCACTGCTGTTCATTGGAGTCGCTGAGCCAGAAAAAGAAGATTGCGCCGCTACTATCCTAGACCTTATTCAGCACAAAATCAGTGTGAAAGATATTACACAATGTGATTTAAAGGTTTGTCATCGAATTGGTGCACAGAGTCGAGATCGGCCACGGCCTATACTCGTGCGATTTGCCAGTACAGCTCTGAGATCCGCTGTTTGGAGAGCTAAGTCTGCATTGAAGGGCTCGTCAATTTCGATTCGGGAATTCCTAACTAAAGCCCGACAGGCTGTCTTCAGTCGGGCTCGACAACACTTTGGGATGAGGGTTGTTTGGACACTGGACGCCACTATCACCATCAAAGCGCCCGACAACAGCCGTCACAAGTTGTCATCGATGGATGAGCTGAATCTTTTGATGGAGAAGCATCCTCTGACTGCAGCGAAGCCTGCAACGCGGGCTGGCGCTGGTGATGCAGGATTGAAGCAGACTTCATCTCGAAAATAACTCGTTTGTGTAAACTGTGCCGTGTTACTGTTTTGTTTATCTTTTTTTCTTCGCATATTGACGAGTTTGAGTGCATACGGTTGGTACCTTCTATTGACTTGGTGACTACCTTGTTTTCTTTGATTTTATACTTGAATTTATCACGTAGATTTTTTTTTAACTTTAATTGCAACACCCTCATTTTGGTTTTTATTTTAATTTGTAAATTAATGTTTGACAGTAAAGTAATTTGACACTTGTCATTTTTAATGTCAGTCCAACCGGTTGCGTTCAGAAATTTGCATTTGTAGTTTGATAAGTTTAGTTTAATTGTTGTCTATGTTATTTTCATTATTTTTAATTGTGTAAATTTAAGTGTTAGTGTCAGCTGGCGGGTGGTGCAGAAGGGTAAACGCCTTGCCATAAGTACGTGCATATTCTTTATTAATATTTATTTATCATTATTTTATATTTTATTTATTTTTATTTAGTTTATATTATATTTTATATAAATCATTATTATGTCCGATAATGAATCGTTCCAATCAGCTAACGATTCCGTCGATTGTTCTTCGAGTGATTATAGCTTCAGCTCCATCACATGTACACTTGGTGACCATTTGCGAGAAACGTTTAATGAACAACAGAAATGTTTTTTTAATGTCTGTCACATTAACGCGCAAAGTATCCCTAGCCATTACAGCGACTTAGTTGAGGCGTTCGCTGATTCCAACATACATGCCATTTTGATTTCGGAGACATGGCTCAAACCTCACCTTCTTTCTACCTCCTATGCTCTCCCTGGCTTTATTCTCATCAGGAATGATCGAATAGATAGGAGAGGGGGTGGAGTAGCTATTTATCTGCGTAGCAATTTTTCCTATAAAATATTGTCTTTTCCTAATTCCAGCAATTTCACTTTGGCGGAATTTCTTTTCCTTGAGGTTTGTCTTAAAGGGGCTAAAGTCATTCTAGGGGTGGTTTACTGTCCCCCCGCTGTAGATTACTTCTCCAGTCTTGAATCAATTCTGGAATCTATAGGGTCCGAGTATACTCACCATATCATCATGGGCGATTTTAATACTGATCTCCTGTCACATAACTCGTTTCGTTCACGCAAGTTACTCCAGATCATCGAGTCTACCAGCTTTCATGTCTTGCCACTACAAGCCACTCATCACAACTTGGATGGTATGGATACCTGGTTAGATTTAATTATTACCTCGGCTCCTTCTCTAGTCCGTCGTCATGGACAAAGTTTAGCCCCTGGTTTCTCTCACCATGATTTAATTTTTCTTTCGTACTTGCTTAAACCACCTAAACTTTGTCCTAAGATTTTAAACGTTCGTTGCTTTGGCCGGATAAATAAGGGCAAACTTCAGGAGGATGCCTCAAATTTGGATTGGGATCCTGTATTCGACGCTCCTACGATTGATATGAAGGTCAATATTTTTAGTAGAATGGTAGTGGGGCTGTACGACATTCATGCTCCATTCAGAAAAATTAAATTCAAACGTCCTCCGGCTCCTTGGATGACTAATGGCGTAAGGATGGCTATGCGGCGCAGAGATCGGGCATTTCGTAAATTTAGAAAGGATCGTGATGACGTCAATTGGGCCCTTTATAAATCTGCAAGGAATCGGTGTAACCAGATGATTCGCAACGCTAAACGCCGACATGTTCTTAGCAATTTAGATTCTTCTTCCCCCAAAAATATCTGGCGGTTCTTAGGGACTCTAGGAATCGGTAAACAGGGGCGTAATGATCCTCAGATGACGGTTGGTATAGATGACATCAATGCTCATTTCACCTCCACTGCACCTATTGATCATCTAACCAAGCGTCGTACTTGCGAGTACCTAGCCGATCTTCCACGCCCCAACATCGATTTCTTTAATTTCTCTCCAATCACACCGGGCGAGATCAAAAAGATCATTTCTGCTATAAAATCCAATGCTGTTGGGCATGACGGTATTAGCCGTCGCATGTTAATTCCTATCCTTGACTTTCTTCTCCCTGCTCTATCTCATATCATTAACTTCTCTCTTGATTCTGGGACTTACCCATCTTCTTGGCGCCTTGCCTTTGTTATTCCTCTACCTAAAATTTCAAATCCAACTCTTCCTAACCACTTCCGACCTATCTCTATTCTTCCTTTTCTATCTAAAGTATTAGAGTCCAGTATTTATAGGCAAATTACTCAATTTGTGAATCGTAACAACTTGTTGAGCCATTTTCAATCCGGCTTCAGAGCTGGACATAGCACCAGTTCTGCTCTTCTTAAAGTGACTGGGGATATCAGGGCAGGCATGGAACAGACCAAAGTTACAGTTTTAGCTCTGGTGGATTTCTCGAATGCCTTCAATACCGTTTGCCACGATATCTTACTCTCTATTCTTTCTCATTTGATGTTCTCGTCTAATGCTCTAGCTTGGTTCTCGTCCTATCTTCGGGGGCGCCAGCAGTCTGTGCGTGTGAACGATTCTATGTCAAGATGGCGTGTTCTCGACGCTGGAGTTCCTCAAGGCGGCATCCTTTCTCCATTACTATTTTCTATCTTTATTGATTTTATCACTAAGGTTCTTCAGTGTGCGTTCCATCTTTACGCCGATGACTTGCAGTTGTATGCCCAAGCCAGTGTGAACGATTTGTCCGAGGCCATCACAAAGATAAATGCTGATCTTGATGCTATCAAGTCTTGGTCTGACAGATTCGGCTTGACAGTAAACCCATCTAAGTGTCAGGCTATTGTGGTAGGGAGTCAACGGATATTAAGCCGATTTAACCTCGACACATTGCCACCAATTATTTTTAACGGGTCTACTATTCCTTTTAATTCTTCGGTCAGGGACCTCGGTATTTTAATTGACACTAACCTCAACTGGCAAGCTCAGGTTACTAGCGTGAGTCAAAGGGTGGTTGGTACCCTGCGGAGTCTATACCGCCTGAAAAACTTTCTACCTTACAAAACCAAATTAATGCTCATCCAGACTTTGATATTTCCACTGATTGATTATGGTGATGTATGCTATCATGACCTGAATGCAGACCTTCTCAATAAATACGATCGACTTCTAAATAATTGCATTCGATTTATTTTCAATCTCCGTAAGTTTGACCATGTGTCTTCTTATCGTTCTGAATTGAAATGGCTTCCTATTCGTCAGCGCCGTAGTTTGCGCGTTCTCACTACTCTCTATTCTATTCTTAATTCTCCTACTAGCCCCTCTTACTTATCTTCTAATTTTCAATACTTGTGCTCCAGCCATGGTAGAGAGCTTCGTTCTTCCAACAATATGCTTCTTTTATGTCCTGCTCATTCTTCTGGATTCGTCGGATCCTCCTTCCTTGTACAGTCTGTTCTACTCTGGAATGCATTGCCCCCCGAAATCAGAATGGCTTCTAATCGCTTTAATTTCAAGCTGAAAGTTCGTACACTGTTACTCGATGGTTTAGCTGAATCTCAACGTTAGCCACATAAACTATTACGTATGTCTGTATGTTATGAATTTAAGTATATGTTTATTTGTATGTATGTAATTTATTTAAGTTGGTATATGTATTTTGTATGTAAGTAATGTATTTGAGTATAGTTAAGTATATTTGTATGTATGTTATGTTTTTAAGTATACGTATGTGTGTATATATATATATATATATTTATTTATTCTATTGTATTCATCTGAAATAACTAGCATTAGCTGTCAACAATCTGCACCTATATAATTTTATGTTACATCACCCAAAGGTTGGCTGGTAGAGAATGCTTTCAGCATTAAGTCCGCCTTTGTACAATATCTTTGTGCATAAAGTTAATAAATAAATAAATAAATAAAAGAATTTGGAATTCAGTGACATGACTCATGCTCAGCGTTTTTTTTTCTCTCGTACTTATATTATATACTACTTTCGCGGCTCTGCCTTCAAGGATATTGCTTATCACAACAAAAAAACTTCGTCTAACTTCAAGTTAACTCTGTAACGAAATTTCGAAATAAGCACTTTCAAACAAACAACCCCTTTAGCTTTTAAAATCAGTACAGTAATAGTTCTATAACTTTCTAAATATTTCTCTAGAAAATTCTGGGTAGGCTACACCACTTGCCCTGCCAACCAGTTGTCTCCAACATCACCACTAAAGGAACAGTTATTCCAAGAAGCGGTAGAAACGTTGCAGCAACTGAAGACCACATTTTCTCCTATAGAGAAGTTACTTGTTATAAGAAGTACCTTTCAGAAGATGACCATAGCTGTGCAGCAGGAACTAGGTATGGGTTATATACTTTAAAAATGTACTTTACGCCTTGAAACTAATATTCTCTGAAATCTCCTTGTCTAAAATTTCATTGCAAAAGATACAATATATCCCTACTAATATATAAATGTGAATGTAAGTTTTCGCGTGAAAGCGTAACATATAAAATAAACGCTTTCACGCGAAAACTACTCAACCGCTCATCATGAAACTTTGTACACATATTCTTGAAGGTATTAGAAGTAACATAGGATTATAAAAAAAAAGGGGGAAAATTTACATATCAACCCATATGATGTCCCACTGCTGGGCACGGGTCTCCCCAGTAGAACTTACTAGTATGTAGATCCTGGGGGTAATTGCCATAATCGCCACGCTTGGCGAGCGGGTTGGCGATCGCAGTAAGGTTTTAAGTACGCAGAGGACGCTGCTGCCCGTCCTCCAGTGTGACATCCCTTAGTCGCCTTGACGACACCCACGGGAAGAGATGGGGTGGTACTATTCTTAAGCCGGTACCACACGGCAAAATTTACGCAGACGAAATTGCGCCGGACAGCTAGTATGTTAAAAGACCGAAGAAATAAATTTTTAGTCTAATATATTTTTTTATATATGTACATATTAAGCATAATGTTTTGTATATTGAGCATAACAATATAATACCTAATATTGTTATGCTCAATATTTAAATTTTAATATTTTGAATTTAAGCGCTAATGAGTAAGTTATTGCCGTGTGGTGCCGGCTTAAGAATAGCACCACCCCATCTCTTCCCGTGGGTGTCGTCAAGGCGACTAAGGGATTTCACTCTGGAGGACTGGCAGCAGCGTCCTCTGCGTACTTGAAGCCTTACTGCGATCGCCAACCCGCTCGCCAAGCGTGGCGATTATGGCAATTACCCTCAGGATCTACATACCAGTAGGTTTTACTGGGGAGACCCGTGCCCAGCAGTGGGCCATCATATGGGTTGATATGTATGTATGTATGTATGTATGAGTAAGTTATAAAGCCTTATATTGAATGCTCTTTACTGATTCACTGTTGTACGTGACTTCCATGGCGTAATAAAATCTAGCTTATGTTACTCCCCGATAATATAGCTTTCTATAAGTGGAAGTTTCAAAGAAAATTATTACAAACATACAAAAATACCAATATTTTGTCTCTAATATTAGTATAGATTTCACTAAAGGATTTGCATAAATGTTGTACTTTAAAAGAATTTGTCCTTCAAGAATACGACGACATTTGTCCACGCGAGCGGAATCGTCATCAATATGTAAAAAATATTGTATTCTTTTCTTCAGGCCAAAACTATCTGTGGAGTATGGACGAGTTGTTCCCAGTGTTTCACTTCGTGGTGGTCCGAGCTAGGATATTACAGCTCGGCTCCGAAATTCACTTTATAGAGGACTTCTTAGAACCTGGAATGCAGCATGGAGAGCTTGGGCTTATGTTCACTACACTCAAGGTATTTTGAGACTTATTGTTTGGTGTTTAGGTTGAATTTTAATTGACTTACGACGTGAATGTAATCTTTATAATACACCAGTTTTTGCCCCCTTAGATAGGATCGCGATTAAAATATCATTAAAGTTATATTATTTTTATCCTGTTCCTCAAGCTACCGCCATGACAAATTTCATCTAAATCGGTCCAATATTTTCGAATATTAGAGCGTTCAACAAATAAACTCTAATCTAATAATTTGAGTCTACATTAAATGCCAGGTTCGCAAAAGGAACGCCAGCAAGAAGAGAACTTGGAAATGGCCAAAACTAATGGCCTTTTTTTCTTAAATGCCAATTTTACAATTATTTTTTTATAATATAATTATAGACTTCTAGCATACGCCCGTGTATCTTTCCCCGGGATTCAAACTATCTCCATACCAAATTTCATCTAAATTGACGTTTAATAATATAATTATGTATTTAGAATTAGTGGTTTAAACGTAAAAAGCTAACAGACAGAGTTACTCTATTGATACATATGGCTGAACTCAAAATTTGTTTCAGGCATGCTACTTCCAGATTCTACAAGAGAAGATGTCGATGAACTCTTAAATGTTGTAACAATAACATATAATAATGAATGATCTCGCAATACGTATGGTGCGCATAACGTTTAGTTATAGCTTCTGCAATAATTTGCTGTGTAAGTTCATGCTAGATGTTCGGTTAGCTTGTAGTATGTTGAGGACGTATATCAGTTCTAACCTTTTTGGTGTTCGTACATTTTTCCCGCCATTTTTTTTTGTGTCGTATGTCATTAGTGAAAGAACAGAAACAAACCCTTTTATTTTAACAAAATTAAGTAAAAATATAATAAATCCGAACTATCAAAATAATTACAATTTCACAGTGTAATGCTAAATATAGAACCTAGGTATGTCTTTATCTGCGGCTATGAGGCAGAGAGTATAATAACTCAAACCAAATTCTAATGAAAATTGGTTGGTTAATGGCAATCTTGACAGCTCGCCATGACTAATAATTACATTGTTATGTCATTTTCAACCGTATCTCTAACATTTAGTTCTTTTTTTCAAGATAACTAGCAATATGGATTGTTAGTAATGTGGGAATATTACTAGCAATCCTGTTAACATATTCAGCTAAGCTAAATGGCTTGTTTGGAATGGGTTCACGTCGGTAGTGTAATAGATAGGATTTCGAACCCGCGACCTCACGGTTTCTAGTCCGAAGCCTTAGGCCTCATTTACGGAGACGCTGGGCTCCCGCGTCGCGTAAGTCGCGCAGCGTCGGACGTTTTTTCTGTATACGGAGCGGCGGCGCGTGAAATGGCACGTATTATAACAGAAACATTTGGCAACAAACGATGTTGTTTATAGAGATGCGTGGCAGGAAGTGGACCGATGCCTGCCGCGATTCCTCAAGCGTGTAGCGAAGCACGCGGCGGCTATCGCTGCATCGTACGGGGCGGGTATTCGCTGCGGTGCACGCGGGGTCCTAAATAATAAAAAATAAACATAGAATTTTCTCTTAAAAAATAAGTCGAGTCTGCGTTGTGCTATTTCCAAATAAAACTGGAGGAAGGTTTCGCCTCGAGAATCGCTTCATAGAGAATTGCCGCTGCGTGCGCCGCCGCGTGAAACGCTCCACTTCAGACAAACGCGCGTACAATCGCTTCTCTGTAAACTCGTGAGTGTGTTTACGGAGAAGCGATTGTACACACGCGTTTGTCTACGCCATATGTTTAAATTCAGTGCGGGCCGCGCCGCCCGACGCAACGCGTGACGCCCCGCGTCTCCGTAAATGAGGCCTTAACCATTAGGCTACCGCCCGCTTCGATTTTAAACTGTCAGTTTACATCTTCTCAGCCTCTTACACCGTGCTTCACAAGTTTACCCTGGGTTTAACAAAACTAAGTTTATATTTTGTCGCAACTGTCAATTGGTATACGTCCTTGAATTAAATTGTTATGAAATTCTAATTGTTATAAAATTGTTAAATGTCTATGATATATTAGACGAAGTTAGAAAAAAATGTAAGTACAAATTGTACTCAGGCCCTACTGCACCAACTGACCAAACCGTCATAATTTCAGTGTTGCTAGTTAGTCTATTTAGAACTCTATGTCAAGCTTGTTAGATTTCTTAATGAAGTACACAAATACCGCCTTTACTTTAAAAAGGATTATAAGTAATTTGTGTAAATGTCGTCATATAGACGACTATACAGTTTACTATACAGTTACAGTTTTAGATTTGGAATAGACATCGCCCAAGATGTCTATTCCAAATCCAAAACTGTAGCTATGAAAACGGTTACAGATTAGGTGTAATCATCACCTATATTAGGACATATTTTGAACGCAACACAACAAAGTCTATAACATCTATTCTATCGCTTCAAATATGTACTTGGAACTTAAAACCGAGCTGAAGCATGCTAAATTTCGTAATTGCTATTTATGTTCTAAAAAAAGGAGTTTTAATACAACTGTTAAATTTGACGTTATGTGGTCATTTGGTGCAACTGAGTCTAATATTTGAAACCAAATATATAAGGTTTTGTCTTAGTTATTGTAGAAAAAAATATGTAAGCAATTTATGTCAGATCTGTTAGTGTTTTGGAGCCTAAATTTCACGCCAGACGGCGCCACCTAAACTGTCGCAAATTGAAGCGTTTTTCTTAGTTCACAATGTTAAGCTCTGTGCTAGGTTTTGTTTCATTCTCACATTACATTTCAAATAGGTCAAAATGAGACAAAATAACATTTTTTCTTTAGTTTCGTATTTAAATATTATCAAATCATTTTCTTAGTATTCAATACAGCTGAATACACCAAGGCAGCATTATTTAACCGATAATTGTTTTTAGTTTTACCTATGATAAAGCATTTCATTTTTTAGCAATAATAAAATAAAAATATTTAAGAGATAATTTAACGACGCGACTGTTATATATTATTACCTGTCTACTTTTAGACAATATATTGTAACTATTTGATTATAAGTCCTTAAGACATAATTTTTATCAGAATACATGTTGTAGTAGTAGTTTTGAAGTTGACATACTGGCCATCATATGAGTTAAAAAAAAAAACTAGCATATTACAATAAAAAAATTAGATGTTTTTCTCTTATTAAAAGCAACATTGTTATGTACACTGTACGTGGGGTTTCCCCCGGCCTGCGTTTGCATCGCATCGTAGCTCTCGTCACAAATCAGATAGATACAGGTGGCTGGCTCCCTACAATAGCGCTCGCTAGCCGCTATACGACCTCGCAGGCCGTCAGCCAAGCATATAAATAACGCATAACTTTAAAACAGATTGTTTAATTCGTTTTTGTTTACGTAATCATTTTCACTGCTTACATTTTTTTAAGTAAAACTTTTTAGCAACTTTGTATTTGAAAAGCAGAAAAAATGAGTTTAATTTAGTATTCGAAAGGCAGCAACCGAACTCGAAGCAGTGCTCATTGAATTACGCTCACTAAGCCAACCAACTTGAAATACATCTACTACTCAAGAAAGTCAAACCTTATAACCCCACCTTATCGTTTTTTTATATATTATGGAACACATTGAATACTCTTAGATTTAGTAAAGGGATTGATTATGAAGCCCAGATTATTTATTTTTATATTATTAATTATTATTAGGCACCTTTTAAATATATATTTATTGGTATGTTGCTTGAACAAAACATTTTGGCATAAGGCAGAATCAATTGATTGTAATAATAGGGGTATAATCGGATATACACTGCGAGCACTGTTCAGTGCTTTTACTGGGGAGAAATTCGATCCGTTATGACTGACAGTATACTGCCGCAGTATCTTTGGGAATTATGTGACGTCATTAATCGTCGCTATTTTTTTGTACTGTGACCACTGGTGTTTATGAAGTAAGGTGCTCTCAGTACTTTAATCACGTGATCAACAGCGACCAGAAATTTAAATTAATTCCATTGATTCAGATATTATGCAATCAATTCAATTGTTAATTACCTTGAATATTTAATTTTTAATTATACTACATTTCATGTTTTTTGTTGATCTTATACATTGTACATATAAGCTGCGTTACGTTTTAAACCGTAACCAGTAACAACTATAAAGAAACGGCTTAGCA
This sequence comes from Herminia tarsipennalis, assembly GCA_945859575.2. Lineage (NCBI taxonomy): Eukaryota > Metazoa > Arthropoda > Insecta > Lepidoptera > Erebidae > Herminia > Herminia tarsipennalis. Next base: position 19,462,386 of record OX243841.2, on the reverse strand, counting down.
GTATACTAAATTGATATCACACCCTAGAATGCTCCAGTGCATATCGGAACATACCCATAATAGACGTGTATGCAGTTAGCATCAGCTTAAGATTATAAAGAGGTATGTTTGTCAATCAATAATATAATCCGTATCAGAATAGACAGTTTTTTCAATGGTTTCGTTTTGGTTTAAGTACACTAAGGCCCTATTCACACATTCCGGTTGCCGGTTACCCGGCAATCGGAACATGTGAAAAGGACCTAAGTCTCATTTCATATGAACGAGACTAAACAATAGGACTGGACTAAAATTGATTTTAAATGTGTAAAAATAAATTGCACGATTATTTTAACATTTTGATTAATTTGCGTGCCAAAATTTTGGTTATATATAGTCCACTTTAGCTTTAGATTGTAATTTTTATTAGCGGCAAATAAAAATAATTGTAGCAACAATGTACTTATGTATAAATTGAAATATATTTTCCTAAAATTTTTTGTCGAAACTTTTAGTAGAAATATAGATTGTTTTAGATAACACTTATCGTCACGAGAAGGTAGAATAAAACCAATAAGTCTTATGTCCCACTACTTACTACGTTCAAACATATTCAAATATACCTTATTTTCAAGGTTTGAGTAAATATTTATGTTGAGAATAATGTGGTAAGTAGCTTCTCGTAGTGACAAGTACTCACACAATAGTTGCGTGTGTCCACTCTCGTGTCATTCATGTCCTTGCCCTAAAATTCAATATTTTATTTTTAAATTAGGCTAGAAAAGTAAATAAGCAATATTCCAAAGTCTGGTAGTACAAAAGAATTGTTACATTATTGAACAAGTTGTTATTTTTTTAATTAAAATTATGTTGCCAATATTGTTTTTATATGAAGTACTTAGTTCGTATTATTATGTTAAATAATCGAGTAGACTGTTGCACAAAAATAATTAATTTTGGCCTCTTTTATTCAGTATTTTGTATGTATTTTTTTAAATAGGACAGTAAGGGGACAAAATAGTATAAAATATCAATAAAATAAGAGTAAAGGACTTCTAAATGATTATAAAAGAATTTGCAGTTGTTTGTCGACTTAATATAACATGAAATTCGATAACGTTAATCAAGTGTTGTATGGATGCAACTGATATCATATCATTAATGTTACATAATATGTTAATTACTATATTTATATCTTTGTCCCGTGTAAAGTGTGTTTATATATTCCAAATATATATATTTAACATTTAATAAAATTCGCAATAAAATATTTGCTTTTATTTTATACCTATCTAACATTTTCGAGTTTTAGACCACGTATGACAATAATTGTACTCCTGATCAGATATTACTTTATTAGAACTCGGACTTGATGATTCGCTTCTATGCAACGTGTCCCAGTCGCATCTATTCTGCCCAAGGAATTAAGGTGTAAAATAAAAAAAAACAAACGTTATATTATTAAGGCTATTTATTTCATTCCTATAAAATAACATACCAAATGTCTCTTTTGTACAACGTCATATCAAAAATGTACACCATTATATAAATTTCGTCTCAGGTAAATGTTACCTAGCTACTCTCGTGTCTCCCCCTATTTATTTCCATGGCTATTATTACATAAATATAATTATAGTCCTCTCACGTGCCTAGTCTCTGATAGGTACAAAATGTTCATAATACCGACTTGGACACGACAATATAAAAATACACAACACCGAAACAAGAAACGCTTGTATTTCTATATGTCGAGCCGACATAATGCTGTACAATATATCTACAATATGCCAACTGCTAGTTATTGTTAAAATTCATTGTTAAGTAAAATTGAACCTTAATACAATAAAGCTTTAATTTCAAAATACATTTATAATAAACATGTTATTTTTAAAGAAAGAATATTGCACTGTTATTGTATATAATAAGCGGTAATTAAATTCAAAGCATATTGAAAAATATGAGATATATTTTTTAATGTTATCTATACATCGTTTTATTGATTATGGGCGGTACTTATATTTAGCAAGCAGTTTTTTACAAGAGGCTTTTTATTTATGCACTGGCAACTGGGTTAACAGAAATACCAATACAAATGAATAATATTTATCAAAAAGAAATAGTTTTCACAACCACAACAAGAACGCTATTGGATAAGGGAAGACGCTAATTAGAGGCAACTCTTTATAAAGATAAGACAAATAAGCGTAATTGTTTTAGTACAAAATTTAATTGAGGCCTGCACCTCAGCAGGAGTAATGACGCCTGTGAACTAAACATATCTTCTTGATGATAGTCTTGTACTACTTGTGACCCGACTCTTCTGAGCCTATTTACTCCCAATTTACATGGACACAGTAATATGTACAACATCTATTACAATAACGAAATGAATTGAAGTAGATTCTATTTTATAATATCATTTAGCCTATTATTAAGTTCTATATACCGCTCATAACCGCTAGATAAAATTTGGGGCAATATCATATAAGGCAGTGACACTATGGGTAGCTATTGTTTCAATGTATAAAAATTCAAGAGTATTTTTATTATATCCTAGGGGCAAGAATTCATAACCGATAATCATCGACCCGAATACAAAAGATATGTGGTACAGCATAAGCACAACCTTATTATAAAAAATCGTACGATTCGTACATTTTGTTCGCAAAGTCAAAACCAGCAATGCTTCAGTATTTTGTACTATGTTCATAAGCTGAGAGAATCGGAATTTGAGAGGTAAGTTAATAGATTAGTTGTCTGAAGTATATTTTTTTATTGCTTATTTATATAGGTTAGACTTCACTCTGTCGCATATGTCAGCATCGGTAGACATATCTGAGCGCTGTGAATGTGATTCGTGCTCTTGTCAAAGAGCAAGTCGATGCATACATCTACCGAAGCTAAATAAGCGGCAATTCAAATTAAGCAAAGAGCCGCTCCAGCATTTCCCTATAGTTAAATATCGCTCTTATTTTAATTCAAATAAAGTTGTAAATAGTATGCAGGATAAAATTTGCCCTAGATGACAGCATCGTTCCGATATTTTATTTACAATTCTATTTGAATTGGATAAGGACTTTATTTGATATGATCGGAGAAATGATTTGAGCGGTTCTTGGTTTAATCGGTGACATTTTTAACCAATCGTCGGTGAGGTTTTACTATAGATCATCTCGTCTTTTTACAATACTACCTTTTTAAATATTCTCATTCTGGTTCAATCTCTAGTGATCACATAATCCCCACCCCACTTAGCAGAATCTCACTGACGTCAAATACTTGCATAAGCACCGCGATAAAAACAATTCTCATACGACATTATCAACAAATAAGCTCATTAAGAAAGTTAAAATAAAACAAGTTATTGCATATTCATTTCCATTTCAAGTCCTTATACACCAATGTTAAATTACAATAAAAAATCCAAATTAATGATACAACAAGATACCAAATCTCGATATAATGTTAGACATAATGTATATATTTTTCATTAGTTTATACCCATTAATACAAAATACGATATTAATAGCAAAATATCAATCGAATTTTATTGCATGCATTTTTAAATAAACATTAACAATTATTCTTCTAAATAACTTTGTTGGACGATAAAAAATACAATAATAAATCGATAAGTTACAATTACATGGTCACAGGGAGATGTTTCCTATCAAGCTAAATACACATTATATAAGAAAACGCGTCATTTAAAAACAACAGAATGCTTATCCTATAGAAATCAACGTATATATTACTATAACATTCTAACTCTATGTTAATGCTTACAAATAAATGCTGTCTACAGTGGGTCTATGTGTGATCGACGATTGTAAAGTGATAATTTTTATACGTCATACTAATACTAGCCACTTATACATAACAAATTGGACAATTCTGCATAAGGGTTGACCTATAGTGTTTTTTTTGCACACTCTAGTAAATGACGGTTCTAAGTAGCAGAAAAGCCAGATGTAGTTCAACCCTTGCTCTTAACAATGCCAAGTAACTTCTGCACCTAGTTATCTATGGTTCAAAAAATAGTCAAGATATTCGAGGGCACAGTATGTAGATTACTAAGAAATAATAGTTTGCCAAATTATGCGATTTCATACTTATAAGTAGCTAGATTGTTTCAGAGTTCAAAAAGTCTGGTTTAGACATGAGCAGCGAGCGACATAGGCGGGCGAGTTAAATGAACGTAACGACCAATGTATAGAAAGTATAAACATAAATGTAAAATGGCTACACTAAAAATTGAATATCAATTATTTTCACTTACTTAAAGTGAAAATAATTGATCTTCTTTGAAAAATTGTTTAGAGGTTTATATGACGTTTCTGCAGATGAGACAAAATATTTAATTTCTTTTTTACCATGTCGACGAGAAAGACATAAGGGACGGCCTCCCAACTTTTAAGAAAATTATACCCGTGTTTTCCATTTATGATATAACTGCAATACGTTTGTCCTTGTAATTTACCACCCCTGACCATCCATGCTGCTCGCCCCTCATGTACGAGTCAGGCCTTAAGACATTCCATTAAACAGGGTTTCCATACACATTAGAAAACTGGATGTTCTTCACAATCATGTCTTTTTTTGTTCAACTGAACTTAGAAGTACAGGTAACATAAGCAAACGAACAACCTTTAGTCAAGTAAATATCTAAAGCTCCGGGCTCATATACAGCATTGCTTGATAAGTTCACACGAAAGATAAGATAAATGTATTGGGACCTCAATTGAGATGTGAATTTTGCTGTTCAGAATTTACTAGCTTTTGAGTAAATCTATCAAGTAATACTATATGGGAGTACCAGGGATGTTGTGGATGCAGATGTTTTCGCATTCATGGACACGAATGCGGATGCGGATTTTTTACGGCAGGCATCCGCGTTTGAGGATGCATATGTCCAGATCGATGCGGAAGCTCCGCATCAGCGGATGCGGATGCAAATGTGTCAGATCGATGCAGAAGCTCTGCATCTGCTGATGCATATATACATACATAACATATCAACCCATATGATGGCCCACTGCTGGGCACGGGTCTCCCCAGTAGAACCTACTGGTATGTAGATCCTGGGGGTAATTGCCATAATCGCCACGCTTGGCGAGCGGGTTGGCGATCGCAGTAAGGCTTTAAGTACGCAGAGGACGCTGCTGCCCGTCCTCCGGAGTGAAATCCCTTAGTCGCCTTGACGACACCCACGGGAAGAGATGGGGTGGTACTATTCTTAAGCCGGCACCACACGGCATCTGCTGATGCGGATGCGAATATTCGCAACAATACCGCAGCTTCCCCACGTGAATACCCATTGTAATATTTTACTTGAGCTCTAACGTGTCCTGTTCACAGATATCAATCCAAAATTAGATTTTTCTCGACAAACGGTTAACCATTTAACATCTGCATCCGGTTGAAAATTCGCATTGATTATAGCCGTACAATTTTCATGTTATATGAACTATAGTTAAATCGCATGATGTTATATATGTTTACAGTGCGTTATAGAAACCATGTGAGAGGAATTCTGAGCGAATGTATCGTGATTTCCAAATTGGTGAAAAAATTGATGTTTAAATTGCAACGAGAATAATGTTAAGTGTAAGAAGCCCAGTAACAACACGTCACATTGAAACAGGCGCACATTGTACTTTTAGTCGGCCAAGAAAGTGGTCTATCAGTTTTGACAAAACTTCCCACTTAACCAATATAGTGTTAAGGTTGAGAATTGTTAAAATCAACCTTGTTGTTTTTTAAGGTGCAATTGAACTTCAACTATAGGGTGATAGACCACATTTTCAGCTGCCTGTGCATACTTTAAATAGTATATTACACATTAACAACAATTCGTTGTCAAAATTAGGCTTCAATGCAAACAAAACTATGCATTAATAATATTATATTCATTATATTTTTAAATATAACTTATGAATATGAATTCCTGGACGCCACTACACATATATCCATACACTTTGTGAAGTATCCACTATGCACAAATAGGAAAAACGTCATTACGATAATGTTTACAGGCAGCTATATAAGCCACTTAACAATTTCAATTTTTCAACTCGAATTGAAATATTTGCTTGACCACATGGCCATGTAGTAGAATATTCGTTTTGAACATTGCAAGTGTCAAGTGACTTATATTGCAGTCTGGATAAAAATAACAGACTTTACACATAAACAATGTGCGCCCATTTCAATAGTAAATTTCCGTTTCTTCAAAAACTTTAAGACGTAACAAATATTGGCTTCGGAGGACTATAATTGTCTAACTTATATGGCCTCTGTTCCGAATCGATTACAAGCTGACGGTCTATAACAAGGATACATCTAGTATTAAGCGTACATATATCTAAAATATATGTATAAGGGTATTTACATACTCCTGTGTAGTCACTAAATAACAAACTAACGCGTATATTAAGAGAAAGTGATCATCTACACTGATATAAAAAAAAACATTAATTTTTAATCAGTTAAGTTAATAAAAATCTTATTTACAAGCTCCTACAAAACAATAATAGATCGACATTAAAAGAATACAAAAAACAATAAAACCTTTTTGCTAAGCAATTAGAACAATAAATACATGGCGCGGATGAGCCAAAGAGTTTTATATTCTTTTTTTTTTAAATTAGTTTTGCCCGCCAATTTATATTCTCAGTATGGTCAGTTCAGTTTTGTATACCAATCGCATAAGTCCAATGTGCGTAGATTCCGTAACAGTCAAAATTTCAAACTGCTTAATCAACTAATACTGAAAGCACCATTTCATATTACCTAATTTTATCATTTTCTTACGTAAGATTTTTTATAATTTCGAATTTAGATGCGGTTCCGACTGCAATTTTAGCGAAGACGTGCGATAATTGTTACTATACATTGATATAGACGGAAATATTGAGCTTGTGGTATTCTTTAGTTAAACGCTAAATAAATGCATTGCAACAGAAATGAAAAATAAGACTTTTATACCACGCGAGACCTATCTTTAAATATCTGAAAAAATTATATGTAAAGTTACACTAATTCATAATAGTTTGGCTTTCATTTGATCGGATATTATCGCCATCACTTCGTACAGTCGTCACCAATGTTGCAATACTTGACACCGAATAATTTACCATAGAAAAATATTGACATCATAAAAATATTTAGTTTAAAAATTCATAGAGATATATTCATTTTACTTCATTGTAAAAATGGCATCAAATACTACAAAGCTAATTTAATACTGAGATGATGAAATTTATTATATTTTAAGCTTCGTTTTAATTTCTGCTCGTATAGAAAGGGAAGTGAAAGATGAAAGAAAAACTTAAGTTTTATTTCATTTCCAATTTATTTTAACAATAATAATAGGTCAAGACCTAATCGTACTTTACAATATACTATATTGTATACCTGATTAAAAATATATTAGTATGGAAACCATGAAAATAAATGTTTAAATTTATATAAAAAAATAAAAAACTATGTGGATCAAATCTCTACACGAGCAGAAACAACATAAACAATATGTTTAGATGCCAAGTTGATTTGTTACTACTTTCACCCGTGTTTAACATATAATTAAACGTTAATTAATATTAATTAATCATTAAAAAAACACTCATATGACACTGACGCGATTGACTTCTTATTGTCACCAATAACTACTAAAGGGAGGAAGTTTAGTGTTCACCATAAAAACAAAGGTATGCACACACTAAAGTTTATATGGTACAATGTGTTGTAATGCAATACATGATCTCTCTAATGTGCACAAACCTTAAAGCGACCCGTATTACACCACTTCTTAATAATTGACCGTCCAATGATCCACATTTTGTTTATTACATTCACAAATCAATATAATTATAATAAATAATTAAGTGTATTTGCTTAAAAATTAGATATAAAATGTATTTTTATATAAAATAATATGTTTTTTTATTGAATAAATAAGTCGCCTGTTTCACCGGACCCTCTAAGAAGATAATGCAATCCGTGAATATCAAGATCACGAATGTAATACGAGCCAAAGATGAGTGCGACCCAATTCACCTTAAGTGCTATCGTTCTGCCACTCCACGACCGAATCTCTCGCAGTTTATATATAAATGTATGTACATTAATTATATTAATTCTAAACCATGATTCAAGCGGCGACCATTATTCCTCTCTTATAAAAATATTTACACATTTCGCTAGTGCTGGATACTACTGCTTATCCCAGTCGAATTTTAGAATCCGTGATTATGTTACAAGTCTATTAATTAACAGATAAACATTCATATACGTAGTCAATGTTGAAGGCAAATCAAAAATACGCGACGAGATGTTTTTATCAATCACTTTCGTTACCAATTTCATGCCAGAAACGAACGATACATATTTCGACAGGAACCCACACAGGTAACATATCCTAACTTATCTGTATTTGATCCCAAGCACGATATAAAGTTGTCGAATTTCGGTGAAAATGAAATTTTAATGAATGATAACTGCATTAAAAGTACATGTTAAATTACGTTAGTCAGCCGGAAAAATATTAATAAAATATTACGTCGAAATATATACGAACACTTTTGTTGCAAGCTCACCAGTGGGAAACGTTAAATAAAGAGAAAATATCATCACAAATCCATCATACAGACCACTTACGCACTAAGAAATACCTAAAATGTAAAATAGGTATAAATAATGTCCTTACTATCCAGAAGGCAAAATTGGCACTTAAGACGAAGTTCGTTCCTTTCTTGATGAGTGTCTCGAGGAAGGTCGCTATCGGGTTCGTCGGGGGCCCGGTGCGGAGCCGGAGAGGGCCGGCGCCGGGCCCCGCGGGCCGCGCGCCGGGGCCCTCGGCCCAGCGCCCGGGCCCCGCGCCGGGCACGTCCCACACCCACTCCGGCTATGTGGCCGGCGAGTTCTGTGTCGGGTTGTAAGGATGGTTTGAGTTGCGCAACACTGTGTACACACTGTCCACCTTGCTTAGTTTCTCGAAAAACGGTATCAAGTCCAAAAGTTCTGAATCTGTCATATCGTCGAACCATGACGCGACAGGTACCTGGAATAATAATAAAATTCATTTGAAATGTCAACTACCGCTACATACTATACAAAGTCACCAAAAGATGATTTATATTCGTTCTTGTAAAACATATTGCGGCGACCTCGAATGAGTTGGGACAAGGGCAGAAGAATTAATGATGATAACGATGATCAGATCTTGTGGGCAGAATAAATGCAGTGGCAGAATAAGTGATCCCACTCTCTTGCGCAAACAGTCTAAATCTAAACATTGAATTTGTTTGCGCAAGAACGTGGGATCGATTCCCATAAGGGATAAAATTTTATGGGACATAAATATTTATTTACTGACGATGCATCCATCAATCCAAATGGCGTGGACGTCAGTCAAATACTGATCGTGAATTTTAAAAACGTAAGTATTCCATTTTTTTTTTTTCATTTGAATTCACGTCGTCCAGTCCAACGGGATGTATATCACGCCACGCACGTTGAAAGACGTCCGTATTATCAGTAAGTGGGCAAATCTAGAAGCTTATAGTAATTGCGCCTAGGGTTTATCCTACCGCATCGCTTAGAAAGAGACCCTCATTCTCTTTTTAAGCATAATATCAAATCATGATTACCATAGTAACAAACGGTCGCAATATGTCAAAAAATCTCAAAATGCCAAATTTGTTCTCTTTACTTCTTATATAATTTATAGTGTTGACAGCAGTCTTTAGTATATTATATAACCTTTTGCATATACGTCCAAATGGAAATATAGTCAATAGTGTCATAATTTTGCGTACTTCCATTAGGAACGCGTCCATTTGGTAAGCTTCCAAATGGACGTATCGTTACTGGCCACCATAAGCCTGGATGTCCGTTCATTGTGTGTTTATATAGTGCACAATTTGTCTTTAAAAAAAACATTATGTCGGTTTATATTATCATGCCAACTTATAAAATGGCCAAGTTTGGTACAATAGGTACAAATCACAAAACCCTAACAATTTCGAAACTCTCCAATATCCAAATAACTAATTTCAATAGCCGATGGAGAAAAGTATCCACAAGATAATTGTTTACTCATGCACTACGGAATGAGAGCTTTTTCGAAACAGTTCTGTTGATAAGTGCAGTAAGTAGCACTACTCGATAACTAGACAATGGACATAGCCGACCATCAACCTCGCCATTACCTTGAATGATAAGATAAACGTGCCGATCTTGACGATCACCGAGTGCATTTTTGAACAATTGTTTTCAACACAGTATTTATATGTAGAATTGATAAATCGATAATAAAATATAATATAAAATAATGATTCTAAATTTTAGCATCCTATCAATTACAAATTATTATATTACAATTACTCAATTTAAATCATGTTCATCTCAATGTTCACAGGGAGCCTCAAGACCTCATAAAGTATCCGAGTCCTCCTAATGTGTTTTCTTTGAAAAAAACCTATCATCGGAGGCTCCTAAAATGTTGGATTTCACAGCGGAGTCAATCCCCTACTCCTCGTCCATAAATTTATTGATAACTCGATTTAAATCCAATAATCTGAAATCTCCTCGTAACACCATGAACCGTACCTATTTACGTTTTTGTTTATACCATACAAAGAGGTTCAATAATACCAGCAGATCAGTATCAACCTATGTCAGAAGTGGATACTTTGACAAGTTGGTTAAATGTGGAAAGAGATCCATTTATGTACTTTGGTTCCCTCTACCGAAACAAAATACCGTTTATATGTAAATAAATCATGCCTTCCTTGACGTCGAGTACCTACTGGATTAAAAAACTTAGTGCACTATTAATTTGTGATGGTTCTCCAAGAAAGCTTCAACGGCAATAGACTCCAGTACCATCCTGCAAACATTGCATCACGACTGAAAGAATCTTTAATATGGGTGTACTCACAGCATTATCCGGATGGAATATATAAGAGGCGGGCGAGTTGTCCACGATGACGACTCGGCGCAGGTCGCGGCCGAGACTGTTTAGGTCCTTCACGTAGTTGCCGCGGTGGAACACGCAACTGTCGCGGAACAACCGCGCTCGGAACACGCCCCATCTGGAACATTACATTACGCATTAATTAAACTGTAAACATACTTACAAAAAAGGTTGATAAATTTCCTAGAACAAATAAAGGAAGCCTATTTTCTTTGTATTGTTGACTCAAAACATTGTTCATTTGTATTATCTAGTATACCTGGTAATATCCGGGCACAGGTAAGTAACGTATTTTTGAATCAGCCATCATCGACATCCATGATGATGACACATGAATCTATCTTGTTGTAGACCTAGTCAGGTCTACAACAAAATTGCATGATATTTAGACAAGAGTGACAAGACCCTTAACTCCCTTGAATTTATTATGATCTTCTTACCAATTTCGGTCAATGTGCATATAGTGCACACATGTACCTATGCTCAAGTATAAACGCATTTCTTGTTTCCTTTCTCACTTAGTCCGATGAGACAAATATCCGAAATGAACAAGAGATTGGATGCGGGACCAACGACTCAACGTAATCTTTGAAACACGGGTGATATTTTGAGAAAACGGTAACCTATCCATTAACGTTCCTTAATCTCACTTACCTGTCTAATAAATCGGCGACGGGATCCGCGTATTTAGCCAACGATGCTGTGAACAGAACACATTCGTACAACTCGCCACATCTTCGCAGGAACTCGTCTACGTGTGGCCGCTTTAGTACGTATACTTGGTGGACTGCTCCGTCGATCTCCACTGGGACCACGAAGTCCGCATTGTTTATCGGCTGAAAATAAGCATACTTTTATTAGAAAATATCAAAACAATGGATGCCTAAATAAAACAATAGATCAAATCAATAAGATACACACGGCTTTATAATCCAGGGAAACCCTAAACGGAAGAACGGTCATTTTTCCGATTCAAACTTGTACTGTTCTGGAAGGCTTGTCGCAGTTGCAAAACCACTGCTGTTAGTAAACAACCTATCAAAAACTCAAAAACTACCGTTTAAACATAATATGACTTCTCCTTACTTTATTATTAGCAATTTCATACTCTAACCCCAATGATTTCCAAATAATGTTTAATTTCGACTTCTAGTCGTAGCGGCTATTGGAACCTGACATCAGCATCTAATGTTCTTTTGACTAGCTTAACTTGGTAAACGCATTTTGGCGGGGTCTCTGGAAAATATCTACTAGGTGATATTTAAATTTGTCATCGACAATGGACAGAAGCTACGTTACAGGCCCTAAAAATATAAGTACCTAATCCCAACTCAAATTGATGCCTTTTCAAAATACAAGGAACACAATAATGCTTCCGCGACACCTGCGGGAAATAATTCCAAGCTACATACTAAGACCACACAACGTCAAATTTATAACACAGCAAATATGAAGACGCCATATCTCACGTTTCTTCGTAATCAATTTATCGGTAATATAATAAGTCATGTGCCGAGCCACCATTTTATTAAGCAAACAACTTTTGTGTATAAACAAAGTTTGTTAGCTTAATATTTTTCATACAGCGATAAGAGAAAAAGTACGATCGTTATCGATAACCCCAGGAACGACCTCGTTCCAGCGAATTTCCAGAAATTTTCGTCGAAAGCTCATGTAATAACACTACTTGTGAAGTGGTAGATATAAAGTTTTATTATCCTTGAAACAAGCGTACATAACCGACTATAGTTCGCGAGTTACTAGCTTCAAAATTTGATACAATGAAACGTGAACCCTCGGTGGCAGACATTTGAAATTTAGTTTGTCGGTTTTACATTATGTAACAGTATTAAAGAGCAATGCTTTGCAAATCGCTGACTAAAAGACCAGTGATATAAAATGTAACATAAGCGACTTAATCTCGCAATGGTAATCGAAAACGATTTCAATCCTCGTTTCGATTCTCCTTCTCAAATATCAAACGAAACCGAATTTTGTGACCGTTTATGTTACATGCTTCTGGCGATGCGTGAAAGAATGGTACTTTTGTTTTATCAGATAAAATAACACAGGCATCTGTACAAATGAAAGTAAAAACGTAACATTTACTTTCGTAACATTTTCGTTTCGTGTTCAACAACGTAGGGTAAAAAGAAAAATCTTGTACATTTCTTATGATAACGGAATCCTGAGAATTGCCTCGAGCAAAATGTCAAGTAGATATCTTTTTGAGTTTAATTAGGTCCTTGAATGCTGCGATTCGTCAAGAGTAAAAAAAACCCAAGGATCAATATTTATCAGGTTGATCAAAGGAACATGGATGTTATTAAAGTCGTCCAAATATGGGAGACAATTCCTGATGCGCATCAATTAGCAATGCTACCTATTGTTTTGTTACCATAACAGGTGTTGTCTTGAAGACGTTCTATCGTAATAATATACTAACTTTAATAAATAAGGTTAATTAATAATCTCATTGTTTTATAAATAATGTTTGTTTAATTACACTCTTTTCCTTTTCCTTTGATATTGCTAGTCATATTTAATTATAACGTTTCTAGCCTAGTGCAGATAATTGCTTGCAGAGCTCTTATTTCGAAGAAAATACGCAATTTGCGATTTTAAATTTGATGTTCAGGAATAGTAGTGTTGAGATGAGTGTTTGTCAAGAATGGATAAGGATATATTAGCGGACGATTCATTATGGCTCAAATGGCTCGCCCAGTGAACAGTGAGCGTTTTTCATGGAACGGACTCGTGATGAGAAGAGCAAGTGTAAATGAAAAGTTGAAAGCATGCGCCGTCTCCAAATGAGTTAGAGGCAAAAGAATGATGATGATGCCGAGAACAGTGGATGTCATATCGATCGTATCTAACACAAGTCATAGGCTCGAGCGTAGGAAGGCAATTGTATGATTTCATCGCCAATACTCACAAACGACAAAGGGAAACATGATGAGGAAATCGAGAAGTAATACCAAGAACTAAATATTTTACTCTATTTTTACATAAGCTAAATTTAGCTTTAGCTACTCGCGAATTCGATTAGTACCTACCTCTTTAGTTACCGGTACATTAGTTTACTGTTTACCTTTCAATTCTAATAAAAAAAATTAATACCTAACATAAATATGTATTCAAATATGTACGGAATAAACAAATCAGCCACGTGACTACAGGTAATAAAAAGTACTTGACACATTTTACGAACAAAACACCTGTTCAAGTAATTGTAATTTATAGCTAGTACACAATATTATAACTAACAAACAGAGTAAAATGAACGAACGAACTAATTAAATTAAAACACTAGGGATTGACAGTAAACAAATATATTGTAGATAAAATGTACGTATAATTATATCCAAGTCAATAAATTCCTAATTTACAGGTGAATGGGCTTTATTAATTAATTAGCAATTTGTAATGTTGTTACATTGGCTTATTATCTCGGGCCTTGTAAGCCCTGTAGTCAAAGTTTTACGGTAAACTTTATAGATTTGGAATTAATTAGAGTTAAAATCAAGAGACTTCAAAAAGGTTCTCATTTAGGCCATTTTTTTTGTTGGTTTCATTATCTGTACAGATTTCAGCAAGGTACCATAAGAGTACCCATATATTTTTTCCCTTCCAAAATATTTTAAATATGTCTTATATGTATGTGCATAAACAAATACATAGGTACTACCACTTATTTGTATAGCTCCCTATAAACGGAAAACATAATTTGTGTTGGTACTGGGTAAAATGAATGACGTCGCAATAGTGGGGAATGTTACTCATACAAAACATATTCAAAACACAACAAATACCGCAAATATTTACAACGATAGATATAAGCAGATATATTGTAATAATTAACAATTTGCATATACCTAATACGTAGTAAGTCGTAAAGGTCGCACAGATATGTATTTGCGTGACACGAGGCAAATTAACCTTATTTATATTCTTTGAAAAAGGCTCCAAGGATAAAGAAAAAACAATAATTGTTTCGAAACATTTCTTAGCTCGTTTTTATAATAGGCTATTATAATGGCCGGCATTTTTTTAGATTGTTGTATCTCAGAACTTACAATAAACACGTAAACAGGTAATATAATAATTTTAAAGAAATTAAAAGCCAAAATAACTAACTATGAGCTTTCTAGAAGGTATAATAGTCGTCAAAGGTAAGTCAAGTCGTCCAGAAAGGATTGCCGTTGGCAATACTTTCTGGGACTATACTGCACAGGATAAGTAACTTCTGCGTTTTACTGAATGTGCCATTAGTTTTAGTTATCTATATGGATAAAGTTGAAGGAAACTGGGTTCTATTTGTGACAAACAATCATGGCATCCAATAATATCTAACGAACTACATGCCATTTACGCTAACCACATTACGAGTTAGCATTACTATGTTAACTTATGATGCGGGCAATAAGATAATATTATTGATCTCTATTGCTCATACTGCATAATAATATGATACAAAGATTAAAATATTACGCAATTCTGTTAAATGTAATTAAGTATAAACACATGAAAATAATAATACGGCGTAGGTATATTGGCATGGATCAATAACATTGAATATACCTACTAGAATTGCACTATAATATGCGCGTGGTAAATCCCTCGTATAGTTATAGTATCAGACACCGCAACGGCTACTTTAAACTTAATATTTTTGCGTATACCTCCTATAAGTAGGATTTTGGTCTTCCCTATACCTTCCTAAATCTCGGTGACACACGCTACACAGAAGTGAATTTGCTAAGTTACTGGAACGGATAAATGTTTCCGTATTGCGGTCACAAAATTCACGTCAGTGTTTAAGGGCTAATCTATACTAATATTATAAAGCTGAAGAGAGTTTGTTTGTTTGAACGCGGTAAAAAACTATGGTCCGAATTGAAACATTCTTTCACTGTTGGATAGCCCATTTATCGAGGAAGGCTATAGGCTATATAACATCACGATATACCAAAAGGAGCGGAGCAGCAATGAGAAATGTTGCAAAAACAGGGAAAATTTACGCAGACGGAGTTGCACGGGACAGCTAGTATGGCATAAATACACATCATCTGCGCCTTTTGCATAAAAAATACGAAAGTTAATATCTTTATTGGTCATATGCTGTTGCAAGTTTATTATAGTTGGCTATAGAGAAAGACATTGTGCCATTTGCTTTAAGGTGAAAATGCTATCGAGAACTTATGTCATAGACATTAGTCTTATGTTTCAATTCAAAATACGCACACGAAGCGCGAGTTTCTTTGCCATAGTATAGCGTTAACTATACAAAGATACAGTGACATTCGTGCTAAAGCTACACCTATTCGATGGCACGTATCTTAAATGTTTCAGTTTTCCGTTTCGAGTCCAGAGTGGCTACAGTGTTTTGATTTTTATTGGTTCACTAAAATCTTTTTTTAGATTTTACGCGTAAACGTAGACCAAGGATGCGTCATCTAATAAATTATCCATACGTCTATAACAAATGATTTACCACGGCGGTCCATACGTCAATACTACAAGATGCAAAAGTACAAGTGTAATCAGGTTTGCTGCCTCAACGGTGATATCATGAACTCGTTTAAATCTAAATAATGTTCCTCTGAGCACGTAATGTTATTAGACCTTCTTGAAGTAAGAAGTAACTAGTGATAAATTTAAACTACTTAACATTAAGTATTATGTCCTATGGAATGATTGTCTTTTTAGACTCGCAGTTAAATATTAGTTCAGTGACTTTAATGCCACTACAGTACTACCGCATTACCTACATATCTTTGCAAGAATTTCAGCAAACGTTCAGGAACAAAAGTATTCCAGTGCCATGGAATGAGGCGTCTAACCAACTTTCTAATGTAGGACGTTCATAATGGATATAAAATTACATCCCTAAGAAATAGTCTGCCAGAGGTCATCAATTATACTAATTAATTTGACACTAATCTTGGCGCTGATGCCACTGTAGCTGTACACGTAGCACTTATTTCAATACTAGTCCGTTTTAGTTAAGAATAGTATCTATTTTTTGGTCTTTCCCCTAAACCTCGACCGTTGAAAGTGCTTAGACATAGAGACTAAAGAGTGAGACTAAGATTTCGTTGCGATGTCCGTAGCTGATGAATCAATCGTCATCAATTAATTGTTTTTGACGTGATAACGTCTTATAAATCGATGACGGGGTGCTAAGTAACGATCACGTTATTGTTTGGTTGCTAAGTAGTCGCGTTATTGATTGGTTGCTAAGCAACAGCGAATGGCGATTGCAGCAACATGACATGCGATCTAATTGGAACTAACGTTATTGATTGGTTGCTATGCAACGCGGAGCAGAAGCTGGATGCGGGAAGCCTTAGATTGAACAAAGTGGTGTGCAATTGGAGAGGCTTATGTCCAGCAGTGGACTGCGATAGGCTGATGATAATGCAACGCGAATAGCGATATGTCATCAATGTTTTCATAAGACGTTATCACGTAAATTTATCGTCCGACTTTATAGACAACCATTTTGTTTTAAATAATTAAATAGTATAATATTTGGTTGAAGTCATCCCGTAAAATTAATAAATATTATGTCCCACAAATCAATGTTTACTTAGAAATTTTGCGTTGACTAACTTTCGCCGTTGCGTAGGTATCATACATCGCACAAAAAGTTCTTAATTTAAACTCCTTCTTCTATGCACAAACTTTCCTATCTGCTCTGTTCCCCCCCATTTCCCTAGAAAAAAGTTCTGAATCCGCGCCTGTCGGTTTTTTCTCTCACTTTGGTAGAAAGTATCCGGGCCGACATGCAAACGTTTCCTGGCTCCATGAAAAATAATTTATCCAATAAAAGATAAAAATAACATTGTGTCGTGAAAGGTGTGGGAGCTAATCTACCGTAATAAAGAGGAGGCAAGGTTACTATTGGAGTTAAATGCAATAACACTCGAGTATACTAATATAGTACTTTTAAAAACGAATCATCATGGCCCTTACTGATGTTCGTTATTAGAAAGAGACGGATTGATAGTGAAATTGGTTATGTTTTAAAGATAGTTTGATTGTCACTAGCAAGTGCATTACGCATGTCAAGCCCTCCAAGTATGAATCATAACAACTTGTCATTTGCATATAATCTTCACCTACCAAGTGGCGATGGTTCATATCAATAAAGTTTCTACTACTATCCATATATACCGATGACACAATTATAATAACTTTCCAATATAGACCGTTAGTTGTGCATTCTAGACAGGTCAGTATTCATTCATATTAGAGCTTATACTAGCCGTATTAACGGTATATGTATACAGGCAGCTTGCCAGACGGGTATTATAAATAAAAACTGGAAATATTGATTAGATATCACTGCCTAATTTTGAATATTAATTAAAAACGGGCGTGAATCATCAAGATATCTCACGCATGGAATCCATTTAGCGGTAGACCAGTCAATATTTTTTAAACACTAAGAAACTGGTAAGTTTTCTATGCACCTGAATTAAGATTGTATGGTGGGATTTGGCCTACTTTCTATATTTTTTGGCAGAAAATAATTAGGCATTACTTTTATTATATATTTGTTGAGTAGATTATAAGGGAGGGATCCTCAGGACAGTTTGGCACCGACTGAGCTCAGTCGGTGCCAAACTGTCCTGAGGATGCCTCGTGTAGAGGCGAAACACGTGTCGAAGTTTCACTTCATGGAAGCGGAATATTGCAAGTCAAGGGTCCGGAGGTGCCTACCACTCGACTTGGTAAGAGTACCTGTCACTAATTTTCTTTGTTACAGGTCTCTCTTTTTGAGTGCGGTCTGTCAATCTATTTCGATTGTTGTATTAAGGGCATTTCCTTACTACTTCAATCGTGGTGATTCACAGATCGAGGGTGGGTGGTGGGATCCCTGCCTTATAATCTACTTAAGATGGATTTCCGCCATGTAACGCCTGATTCAATCGGTTATATTATATTATATTTGTTGCTTATATCAGGTACTAATTGCCCGCGATGTCCGCGTGCGAGTTGGCGGTATCCACAAAATATAGCCGTAAACCTGTTAGTTCTTCAGACATTATGCTATCTTTAGGTAATACAAATAAGTTTACTATCACATAAATCTCTATTGCTTTGTCATATTCATTATAGTACCTAAATTGGTATGGATACCTACTAACTTTAGACAAAGGGAATAATTTCATGAGAGAAACAATCATTCATAACTGCGACTCATCTCAATGTTGCCGCTGGAGTATTTAATAACTTTAAGGTCTACATTCTGTACATGAGAATTGATTCCCGATTGTGTGTCCAAACATATCCAAGGTTCCAACCTTGACACAAGCTAACCAAATGCAAATACAATGCCAACTAACATATGGTATAGAAACTCCAACCATGTAACAATACAACGTTTGCGGTGTATTAACTGTTGTATCGGCTGACAAGAATTTGGCCTTGCAACCTCACGACAAGTCTTGTTCTTTTAAACCGAGGAGATTAAAGCTGCTACGATTGCGTGACACTTCCTTTTTCAGACTATGACAGGCAACTATGAATATTTACAAGCGAAAGTCCTTATATGGGGAAAGGGGTCTGTTGGGGCTGCCCCGTTACTGTAGCGCCTCATTAATGTTTGCACAAGAACACACAGATGACTTTTAGTACAATACGGTGTAAAACGATATCATCATTTTTACACAGAACACGGACTAGCTCTAACGGCATCCTGAGGGTACCTACTTGTTGCAAAAATGGACAGCTCTGTCCTGAAGCATTGGGTAGGACAAATAATGAAATAAAATAAAATAATTTTAAATTATTTTTCATATTTAATTATTTTTTTATTTAATAATTGATTGGCACAACTCACTCAACGCTATCTGTCCCCAAACTAAGTAGAGCTTGTACTATGGAAACCAGACAACTAATTAATATATTTAAATATTTATATAAATAATACCCAGACACAGAATAAACCATCGTGCTCATCACACAAAGTTTTATCCTGGGTGGGGATCGAACCCACGACCTCCAGCTTAGCAGTCAAGGTCAACAGGCCAGGGCAGTCTTTATTTATTGTTTTTATTGTAAATTAATGATTCTAAATTAAAATTACTAATGTATTGTTTACTGACAAGACGGATTGTAATTGTGCGTGTCGAAATATAATGAAAACGTGTGTTTCGACATTGAAATAAAAATAAACCAAGCCCACAGTTTAAATACCATCAAGATTGCATTTCTAAAGAAACGTTCATGTTTTTGCGTTTTCTAAGCAAGTGCACGTAATACTGCTCCATTAGGGATCGGAAGTGAAGGGTGTCGGTCACCTCATTTTCTATACCAGGTTGGCCACCGTCACTCGCATAGTAACCTGCGAAACGAACAAAGTGGCCAGCCACACTAAATATATGCACGATTATTGTGTATTTTACTCGCTGTCTTTCTAACTTTTGTAAAGTTTGTTAAATCGAGGTCTGACGGTTAACTTTCTACTTCATTAATGATAGTTTCCTTTGAATATTTTGACACAATAAAAACAGGACTATGTTTTTGGGTTTATTCTTTTTAATGATGATTATTTTACGCGACTTATTAGGTACTTATCCAGCCTGCTAGAAACTAGTAAAGGTCAGTTAATTATAAGTAGCTCTTAACTATCCATTAGTTCACTGGGCAGTTTCAGTTCACGTATTACAAAACATAGTATCGGACGGCGTGTGAATCGTAGCAATCATTCTATTTACGTAGGTGTCAAAGTTCAGCGCACATACCCTACGTGGGATCCGTTTTAAAATAGAACATTTCTCTAGAGCAAAAATTGATTGCACTCAATAAATAAAGAACTTGGAAATAGATACCTATTATGTACACATTTTTATGTATAGACGCAATTTTGACTGCTATCTTCGTTTTTAATCATTCGTTCGTGTTCCCCAATGGTTTATGGCACGTAAGGTCATTCATTAAACTAGTACGTTTATTTTATTTTTCTTTATACAAATCCATTTCAAATGTTACATAGTAAAAAAGTATATAAAATCCTTTATTTATGCATCTTTTGTAAGTTTATATTTAAAGGCTTTAAATACAGTACGATTAACTTAACTAGGCCGGACTGAAGTAAGCGACAAGTAGTTGCGCAGATGCATTTTTTGGAAGTAAATGGTGACAGGAAGCGGGGCGCGAGGGCGGTAACTAAACCAAGAGGATTAGAGATGCGATTACGCATTACATTGTCATAATTAGTATTACTAATTCATGTTTTTTTGTGATTATTTTGGTAAAGAAATTGTTTTTCAAAGTTTCTTTATTATTTACTGTAACTGTTTTAAATTTAAACTCTTATGAACTCATTTAAATAGTGTTTTTATATTGTTGAATTAAAATGTTGTTAGTATTTTTAATCGATTAATCGTTTTCGTAAGTAATTTTAGGGTCGCATCTCTATGACATGCGCGAAAGTGATAAAAACCTAACTTCAATCCGGTCAAGATACGTTGATCGTACTGTATAAACATATCTAAATGGCAGGAACAGGTTCTGCGTCAATTTCAGGACTCAAGATTGTACCAAACTTATAGAACGACAATGTCGTTCTGGCACTTCAGAATTGGTTTATTATACAAATGAGTTATGAACAAAACAGAACATTTGCCGAATTGAGGATCTCGTGACTGCCCATAATAATGAAATGACAATACCAATACAAGGAGTGATGATAATAAATTCATTTGAATTGTTTTCAACGTTGAATTGGTTGCTAATAACTTGATTTTAATTCAATGGTTAAGAAAATTCCAACATTAAAGAGAATTAGTCACTGTATTTGTCATTTGTGGATTTTCATACATTGTATAGCATTTATTAAGTAGGTAATTCAGTTATAGTATTTTTAATATCCTATATAAGGAGAAACAGACTGACTGTTAGCAACGCAGGGCCTAAACTATAAGAGTTAGAAACTTGAAATTTTGCACAGGGGTTCCTTGTATAACTTAGGGCAGCAATAAGAAAGGATTTTTGAAAATACACTCTCTAAGGGGGTAAAACGGGGGTGCAAAGTCAGTCAGTCAGTATTAAACTTTGCGGGCGAAGCCGCAGGCATTAACTATTATCCTCTAAAGATTATATAAAAAAACACAAGCCCTGGCGTCAACTTACATCTAATGGTAAACTATTAATTTAATAAATCGAATTATAGTCGAACTCTTACAAACAAGACCTCGATTTTAAAGTAAGTTTAAAATGAAAACATATCAAATATTGTGTAAGTAAAACTCGTTCGTGGTGTATATCGTTAACTCAAGTATCTGAGCTGGTTGTAGGGAAGTATTTTTAGTGGCGTACGTACATTTGAAGGGCTTCCCGAGCACGGATAACAGCAAAGCAATAATTTCGAAAACAAACCTTCTTTCTAGACTGTATAATAATCTTGCTAGCTATAAATGTGTTATTTACTACAGATAACATGTCATGTTAGCATTTTTCTCCATAAAATCTCGACTACTCGATATATTTTTGTGGTTATTTCTTTTACCTGTATGTTTATGGGAAATATAATAAATACCCTTAAATACCCGTTATTCATAACTTGTTAATAACAGTATAGATTAGATTAATCATCGAGTGTTTAGTCTTTTTCTGTATTATTTTTAAAGAAGTATGAAAATCCGTGCAAGTGCATGTCGGGCCTCGCATAATGTAGGGTTCCCTAGTCCCCCATCCGAGTAATGCGTCTTATGAAGTGTGTTTTCTGTTTGTTTTTGTTTCATACTACTAACGTTATTTAAGTATTTTCAATGGAATCTGTACGATAATTTTGTTACTTCTCATATGGTCTGCTGTAACTCGTTAAGTTGTAAAGACTACTTAGCAGTGATAGTTATCCTTTTTCAATGTTATCCATTTCACTATATATACTACCTCTGTGTTTTTTTTTCAGATACCCAACTCAACTATATAGCTGGCAAGGGGGGGCCTTGACCACCCTTAAATGATTTTAAAAATACCCCACACGATGGGGTAGGTAAGAAAAAAAATCACGTGCCTATTTTACATTTTTCTAATTTTTTTGTCTTTTTTATATTGTGAACGTAAGTAATGTGTGTATACATGCAAATTACAACATTCTAGCACTAACAGCCTCTGAGCTAAGCTGTGGACGGACATAGCGAAACAATAAGGGTTCCATATTGCCATTTTGACTACGGAACACTAAAAACGGAAGACATTTACTAATTAAAATGCTGTTATTTATCACTATAATTACTGAGGGATACGAAATACAAAGCTACTAATAATACAAATAAAAATAGTCATCAAATGACATGACACATCCCAGTTCTTTTTCCGTAGCCAACAGGACAATATCACAAGTCACAAATCACTGTCTGTTATAAAAAGAGTATGTTTTACAGAAGCGATCAATAAATGAACTAACAATGGAATAAACGCGTGGGTGGCACGATCGGAAATGAATCCGACCTATTGGAACATTGTGATGGTGATGAACCAACGAATGTTATACTCATTAGTTTAAAGTTTCGATACCCAATAAGGTTTCTAACGGAATACTCAATTAAGACGTCGTTGTCTCAAGCTGTCGATGTCACTTTAAAGGTGAATAACAGAGACAGATATACCTACTCTTGACACTGTCTTAACGTTAAGTGTCGTTTGGGAATTCAGAGGTAGCTCTACACCTTTATTTACGGTTATTGCTGTCGCAAATATCCGGCTTTTTGGCCGGATTTTACGGGAAATGGTTTCATACTTGCCTAAATAAAGAATATTGTACTCTATCTATTAGGTATTTACGACTAAAGCGAGCGGCGGTAACCAAGTACTAAGTCATTCAATCGAGAAGTCGCAGGCTCAAATTGCACCCATTATACTAAGTTTTCTACAATTAGGAATTCTGCTGGTGTTAGTAGAGCCTAACATCAGCAGTTTAACTGTATAGCTTAGCTGAAGATGTTAACAAAGTAGCTAGTTATTAAAAAAAAAGGAAATTTCATTAATTCCGCACATCGTATGATGTCATAGATAGCCATAAATAAGACGTCATTAACCGAACAATAAAATAAAGCCTTTTGGGCCAAAGCCCTGGGGCCTTTTAGGCTAAATAAACAATGAAAGCCCAAAAGTTTCACATCATAGTCTGATCTAACTTTGGAACTCCAATATCCGTCTAAGTTCCTCAAGCTTTCGGAACTAAAGTAATTTTAGATATATTTCGGGACTTAATCGCGTGAATTATTTAAAGGTACTTTTATTTACCCGACGTTTCCATCGAATTGCACCGATCGTGGTCACGGGTCGACTGATGGCAGCTCTCCGCGATAAAGATCTCCGCGATTAAGTCCCGAAATATATCTAATATGTATAAAAATCGCGAAAGTTTGAAAATAATAAAGTAATTTTATCGGATATAACAACACGTTTAGACCGGCCCTACGTCCTTATTATAGTGATCATGGAGTCTTAATACGATATACATATATATTAAAATAAACGGCAATGGCATACTTGCATATTTCTACGTCTTTGTATATTGTTTTACGATAACGTGAAAAGGTCATTCTAATGACTTGATTTGTAGCAAGTATTTAGAGTCCTGTGGTGCAGAAAATTGTATTACATAGGCCAGTCTAAGTCGAAAGATGAGAACCGAGTTTTGATGTCACATTCGTCCAACCCCACATCTTATTTGAGAAGAATAGAATTAATGTTTCAATAGTTGAAACATAAATATAGTCACTTATGGCAATCAAAGTGTTAGAGGCAATTTATCGATTAACGAATTTACCGATTAAGACTATGAGTGCGCAGACAAATCGAGGCTAATGGAAATACCACGAGGACACCGCTCGTTTAAATCTGTTTCACCATTAGGTTTATAGCAGATTAACGACTAGACCTAACTACTTTTAAAGTAACTCGTGACGACTACAGAACAATAGGTGATGGGTCAGACTCGTTGCCTATTGATAATAATCCTACGAGTTCGTAAAATGCAGTGTAAAATACAGGTGTACAAATTTAATTGCTACCCATTGAATTTAAATTTTAGATTTTGGTAAAAGAGGGGCCCATAATAGAGTTACCTCTATTACGAGTCCCTCATAACAACACTAAACTGCCCCACATAAATCGATTACAACACCGGCAATCGACTTTGATAAAACTTGCTCCAAATAATCTAATAACATTGTCGTAACCAAATTGCAGTCATTTCGCCTTAATGTTACATTCAATCTGTGATGATGACCGTTTTTATCACGAACCTGAGATTGGCAAAGTATCAAATTTAATCACGCTTCAAAAGTGAAATGTAATCGAGACTTTCACATTATCTCGCCGCCGTTTTATAAAATTAATCTGACATTTTTCCCATTCTGTCGCGAGCCCTTGGGCGGCAGCACGAGCGCACGGCTACACGGTCTAGTTACCAAACTGAAATGTTAAAAAGAACAAGTCTTTTGGAACGGGAACAAAATGAACATGCGATCCAACGCGCGCGGACATTCCTGTTTACTTAGTTATTTGTCAGGAATTTTCCAACAAATAACGTCTTGAATCGGGACACTTAATTTACTTGGGTGTACAAGTAGAGTAATTTAGCAGTGTTAGTAATTCCATATTATTGGCCGCACCTCTCAACATCACGTAGAGCTTATTTGCGATGAACCTTGATAAAGCTTCGTAATAGTAAAAGTGTCTTCTAGTTGTCACTAAATTAAAAAGAGAATGTTAATGTAATGGCATATTGCACTTGTAATTAAACTATTGACAATAAAGCAAAAGCGTGACAAGGTAAACAATGATGGCATATGCATTAAAATCTGAAATGATAAATTGCTAATCTATCGATTGCTATAAGTCCTAGTCAGTCTCGTAACATAACGTTACGTATAATATACAATTTCAAGTGCAAGCACGGCCTGTTGCCGATTATAACATGCTGGCAGACAGGCAGTCGCAGTGTATTCCGATTATGGTTAGACCAAGGCGATATATTTAATGTTTATAAGGCCCCTCGAAAGGCAAGGACATGACGCAGTCAAACCAATATGCGCCACATAAATATCGTTTCCCTGCATACACTACCAAGGCTGGCCCCCTAATTCGCGTCAATTTTAACTGGATATAAAAATAAAAACGTGCCTCAATAAGTGTCAATACCTACCTACATGATTACATGACAAATCATTGAATACGTTTTCGGTCAATAAAGAGTGTGTAAATGATTTGATGAAGGCTATTATGCAAACTAAGAATGTTTCGTAAGCGCGACTGTGAACAGGCGCCCTTGGTGGGAACTAAGAATATGAGATCATAAAATATCTTGTCTCGAGTCGTCAGGTGTCGCAGATATGGAAATTTGTTTTTTATTGCAGCAGGGGACTTAAACGGTAGCGTATCACGCGACCTTATTTGTAACTCCCGGCACGAATTTGATTGGTCTATTTATTAAGTTTTTCTGATACAAATAGGTACATTTTATAGCAGAAATAAGTATATCTATACAAATAAATAAAATTAAAGTGTTAAAACAGTTTTTATATAATACATCATATGAAAGTGTTTAAACTTATAACAAAAACACGTTTTTCTGGTTTTTTTTTTTGGTTTATCTGTGTCTGTAGGTCTGTTTGTTCAGGCTAATCTCCGAAACGGCTGGACGGATTCTGACTGGACTTTCACTGTCACTGTTTCAGCTGAGGATATAAGGAGTAACTTAGGCTACGTTTTATCATCAGTGCAACATCACGCAGACGAAGTCGCGAGCACAGGTAATTGTTAATATAAAGTAGAAATATCTTATAATAACCTATGTTTATTTCTTTGTGATAAGTATGAGTCACCACACTATAATACTAACACGAGATGTACGAAATAAAGAACGATTTTGATCAGCACCAAAAGATCGAAAGTTCACTAAAACATATCAATACGCAGTCGTTTTGTCTGTCCGACCACAAATAAGTACTCATTCATTATTTCAATTGAAACTGGAATTCAACATTACAACGTTAACTTCCGTTACCTTATCATACGAGTTAACTGATAAATTATTACATAAATATAGTGTTATTCATATAATATATTATGTATACTACATAATATTTACTGTTGGAATTAGTCTAGTAGAGACAATTTGTTTGTCACCCACCCCCCATAAGGTTTTTTTTTGGAGCACCCACCCTCCGTCGTGCGTGCAACACACACTTGGCCGGTGTCGTGCGAAACTAAATGCACCCCCTCTCCCCGTGTCATAAGCATGCCCCCCCCCCCCCCCTTCCCACAACAATCAAATTCTGGTTCCGCCCCTGACCATGGACGTTGATTTTCTATCAATAACTAAATGTTCTTTTCGTTGTTCGGGTATGAAACGAGGTTACTGAAGAGGCCTTATTGTTCCATCAAAGATGTTTAAATAATGAACTAGGTATCAATAAATTAGCTTGTTTTCGATCTAGAAAACTGAGGGAACTATTAGACTATCTCTAAATTTAAGAGTACAAAACAAAAACAAATTCGCTGTCCGCATTTGTCTGTTTTTCTGCTCACAGAAGTAAGTGGAAAAACACTAAACTACGCAACAGATTCTGATACGGTTTGCACATCATTGAGAGAATTTAATTCCGGAAATAATACGTATACAAGTTATGATGTTAAAAATCCCTGCAAATTTGAGACCGGTCGCTAGTTATACTAGAAACAGTTGCTTATCCCACGAATGCAGAACTTATATTTCTCGTTACGTGCCAATAAGGCTCAGATGTAAGGCAGACAAAGAAGCATGATAACAATCCGATGCAACTCTCAAGGTTATCATTATTATCATTATCACATAAGATATGAATGAATTAATGTCGATAAAAGATACATTATCTGCTGTGGCCGGGACCAAAGCGTGATAGAGTCACGATAAAATAATTATATCAATAATGTCGTTACCAATATAGCCTTAAAAAACAATGTCATCTAAATTTAAGTGCATTGCACTTATTTGTTGATTTATTTGAAGAGGATACTGTTTTTATCAACCATGACTATACAGTCTCATGTTTTGAGGTCAATGTGTGTGTGCTGGTACCTTCGTATCGCCCAAACAGAGTAACTAATTTGAATCCGGTATTTTTTAAATACTAATTAAATTAGGATCTTCCTCGATTAAAGCTGTGTTTAATAGAAAAAAAACTGTTTAGCAGTTATGAAGACATTACCCCCACACGTTAATTTATTACTTTTATATAGAGTCCAAGGGCTAGGCTCCACCCGGAGGAGAAACGTGACGAGATGAGAGATCTTTTGTAAACCTAAGCGGAGGTAGCCTAATGGCTAAGGCATCGGTCTCTCAATCGTGAGGTCGCGGCTTCGAATCCTACCAATTATACTACAAACGTGAACCCACTTCTAACACAAGCCTTTAAGCTTAGCTGGAGGGGTTAACAAGATTGCTAGTAATCTCAATCCCATATTGATAGTTATCATTAAAAATCTCTATAGCCTTAGTGGGACAAGATTAAGGAGATAGGAGAGAAAACGAAACAATATTCTATAGGTTTTTTCAACGTCTTTTCTCTCATCTCGTCTCCTCTTTGGTAGAAACCATAACTGATGCTGATAGCACAAATAAAAAACACTAAACGGAAATTAAAGGAGGTAACATCTTCTAGTTTGTTATGTTCCTATTAGTTTGAACACAGGCAGCACTGGTCAGGGTTTGGAACCCTACAACGTCCATGTCGTAGGACTCATAAAATGGTGGCTTTGGTCCAATTCTAACTTACTTTGCGTTAAACAGTTTATATCCGTATTTTGCCCTTTTAACAATTTGGAATTTCCGTGTTTGGAACTATAGTATTGATTTCTTGATTAGTTGTTTTAAGTCATCGTCGTTAACAATGGAGTTCATTAAGTCGGTGTAATATTGTGTAAACACGTGTTAGTAAGCATATATTATTATTTGTTTTACATTTTAATAGCCTTTGTCTACGCGAATACGCGATATTGAAAGCGAAAGGTCACTCACTAGTTCACTCGCCGACTAAACACGAAATCCCGAAGACATAAGGGTTTTCTTGCCGTCTCGCCTTTATGGATGTTGATTATTGCGACAAAACAATTAAGCGTGTGTTTATAATTGTTTACACGCATAATCGGATTTTTAAAATTCTACCTGTAGAGGAAGCAAATAGGACGATCCGTTTTAGTTGACCGTTTTGTCGCATTAATCAACATCCACGAAGGCAAGGCGGCGGAAAACCCTTAGTTAGAAATATAAATAAAAATGATGGTGAATCTAAATACTGAATGAAACCGACGCGTATTCACTGCAACTTCATTACGACGGGCAATAACTTGAATTAAATCGAGCGATTAATTAAAACAAATCGATTATTATAAAAAAGAACATTCGATATGGAATCGCAAGAAATAAAGAATCATTTGTGTTGCATTAAATAAATAGTAAAATGTGGGTTATGGAAACCAGTTTTGTGATTATTTCTAAATCATTGTAATTGACCAACAAAAATTATAGACGTCATAATCGATTTTGGTAAACTTTCACTCTGCTTGATTAAAATTACATTCTACTTTATAAAACAATGTGGGTGGAATTGAAGATTGAATTCAATTAAATTACTGCTGTAGTAGTAACTAGTAAAAGCTTTAGTTTCACAAATAAGATTTGACTTATTCTAATGGATTTTCTTTTTGATTAGTTTACTCAAATTAGTCTGTTAAATTTCATCTCTACAAATAAATAAAATTGAAGTGTCATATAACCATGTCAAAAGAACAGTTTTTTACTAAATGTATGTGAAAGTATAAACAATACTTAAAAAAAAATTTTTTTTACTGCCTGTCGGTCTTTTTGGTCTGGCTAATCTCCGAAACGAGTGAACCGATTTTTACGGGACTTTCACTGGCAGTCAGCTAATGTTATAAGGAGTAACGTACGCTAATGTTATCATCACGCTAACATCTATAGAGGGTGAGTAGCACTGCGTCATCAGGCGAACGGAGTCGCGGGCACAGCTAGTCCTACATAAAAACAGCGTCATAACATTCTTACTCAGACACAGATGTCCACTCCAAGAGACCCAGACCAAATTTTAAACTACATATAGGTAACAAAAATACTGTAATTTCCTGTTAATGAGATACCTAACAACAACAACAACACTGATGTGTCACCTGTGTTAAACTAATATTGAGAGTTTTCAATCATAAATACAGACAAAGGTGTCCATGGAAAAAAGGTTAGATTTGTAATACAAAAGAGAAAGCAAGAATGAAGTGAAAGGGCCCATAGTAACAATTGTGCTATTATAGTACGAAAAAAATACATTATGTTCACAAACTAAATCTTTGAAAATAAAGCCCAGCACACATAACAGCTATAATGTATACTAATGTAGATTATATCCCGGGATATGGAGCTTTATATTATGTTACAGAACACAGCCAATAATATAATGTAAGGAGGATTAAGTTTGCTTAAGGAGTAAACCATTGCCAATATTAAAAAGAAAATTAAGATCAATATTGTTACAAAAAAGTATTAATAATATTAATTAAATGTATTTTTTTTTTCTATTAATTATGTTATTTATTAATAGGACATCAAATGTTATGTGATTATTGGTATTATCATAAGTTTTAGCTTTAATTGATTTTATTCTATTGACATTTATTATTTTGATGATTATTATATCTACATTTATTATTTTGATGTTTTCACTCTCTGGCAAAGATGCAACTATACTAAAGATGATATGGATATGAAATGTGAAAAATTATAAAGAGGAAAGATTTGATTGTTTGTTTGCTTCGCTGATAGGCTCGGAAATTACTGGACCAATTTGAAATATTCTTTTACCATTAGAAAGCTATATTATCAAGGAGTAAAATAGGCTATATTTTGTTGTCAAAAAAATTAGAGATCCCTATGAAAATTGCAATAATGTAACTCAAGGTATAAAAAAACTTCAATATGACACCCATGCAAAGACGGCCCCGTATATATAGGCAGCTAGTGACAGCTCATTAATACTTTTGTCAAATTTGGTTGCTAAGCAACTTTGTTATTAAACATTTCACATCCTTTTCAGCTTTAGTATAGGTATTGAAACATATTGCAGTATAATATACAGGTATAATGTATGATAGCCTTAAAGTTCTTAACAAGATAACAGAAGACAACAAATGGAATGTTAGGAAAAAAACATAGCAAATTATGTTTTTTAATTGTGAAGTTTTTACAACCTGAACATAGAAACTCAAGCTTTAATTGGAGGCATATAAAAAGTGAAGCACTTGAGCTTGGAATAGAATCACACAATAAAATAATATAATTGCTGTATTGTCCGCTTGCTTAGACTAGTTAGATGAGTCATAGATATGATTACCTACATTGTGAATACTTGTTGATAATAAAATGACTATTTTATGTGCATATTTAGCACTTAGAAAACATGATGAGGAAAACAATGCTACAATTTTCTTTCCTTGTGGGTTTGTTTTTTAAAGTTAAACCACGACCTAAATGTTTGGCAAGATTAGATAATTTTCATTAAATTTGTATCATATCATTTTAATATCTTAAGTTATATTATATGATATATCAAAACATTAGTTGTTTTCATTTAACAGAAGGTACCTAATATAAACAGCCGGTAATAACATATCCAACAAAAAGTATACTTTTTTATTAAAACCAAAAGTTTTAAAGCAAAAACTTTTGTAACTTTTTCTTATAGCTTAATTTAGAAAAATACATAAAGTAATAAATTCAAAACTTTGTTAAGGTCTTATGATAATTTAATTGAAGAATTATGTGGGCAGTAGCCATATATTATTATGATAAAGTTAATAATTATAGAAGTTCTAGTCCCTGTTTACCAATCAGATGCTATGGCTATGGCCCTTAATAGAATTCTTATTTGTTTTGGAAATGGACATCAGGTAATTTACAAGTCTAATTATTGAAATATCTTTACCCAATCAACTCAAGATAGCAGTTCTATCAATATTGTGAGCAACCAAGATAACACATTAACACAAAATAAAATCTTATTAGAACAAAATGAAGTTTGAACACATACCTTGAAAGAGCTGTGTACAAGTGTCTCATCTAGATCAATGACCATACACTTTTTATGCATATCCTGGTGTCTCACTGGTGGTAATAATGGTCGAGGCGGATGTTCGGACATAACCAGGAGCGGGGGCGAAGCCCTGCCATCGATGCTGTTCGCGCCATTGCTGCCGGGCGGGCCCTTCCCACGTCCGCCGCGCCAGCAACACAGCAAGGACCGCAGGAACCCGCCGCTTCCGCTGGACTTCTTAGTACCCAAAGGGGTAGATCCTGACACTGGCGTACCATCCCCTTCATTATGTTGGCCGCCAGGGGATGACCCTAAAACAACCATTGCACATCAGAACACTCAAACACATAAGCACACACGCCGAAGCCCTAATGGACATCACAAGAGGGTCCCCAAGAAAAGCGAAGTTCTCAAGGTTGCCGTAAATGTTATCGCGTCCACACGAACCAATTGTTTACCTCAAACCACAAGCACGCGAAACAGAACCAAGGAGTACGAAACGTTCACTAATCCGTTAATTTATCGTCGACCACGAACAACAAATATTTACGAGTCGTGAGGAGGTAACACTATACGCTCTAATTTGATGCCAGTAGGTAACAGGTGTAATTCGGTTGGGATTTACCTCTGTCGGATCCATAATTGTTTAATTGCTCGTCATCCCGTGACACCTGAGTTATAATGGACGATGCGTCCATTTAAACATTTGTTTTTGGCCCTAAGACAAATGGCAACGGAGTTTTTGTAAAATTTTAACACCATAAAACTATTTTTTATCTCCCTTCTATCTTACAAAATGGCAGGCTCTTGGCAAATACCAACTTCAAATGTGGCCAACACACAAAACATGTATAATCGTGGCACTCTTTCTATCATGCACATTTTTCTCCTAGAATGAGTGGAACAACAACACTAAATTTTGTATTTCGTAAAGTTGCTACTTCTGTCAACAGCCAAAAATAGTTTAGCTAACGTTCAAAACATGAAACATTTTTTTAATATTAATAAATAATATACATAATTTTATAATTACTATATATTTTAATTTACGGACTACGTATATCATAGATAAATTTTAACTTACTAAACCAACTTTAGATTTATAAACATACATTAAAAGTATTTTAAGTGACAATTGGTAGTTACTATTTTTTTGTAAATTTGTCTTGAAAAATGTAAACAATACATTTAATGTTAATAATACAGGAAAAAGTATTATCATAACTTTTACAATATGCCGACTATTTTAGTTGTTTAATTTAACATTTTGTGATCACGTTTCTTTTGCATCTGTATTAAAAATTACTTGTTTAATCTGTCAAGTTCTGACCACTGACATCTGTCTCATTTTTTTTTTTACTTTTTGCCAGTGTTGTACTACATTTGTAGGAATCAATTCCCATTTCAAATCGATAATCGATAGTCTTAAGAACTAACTTAACAGAATAATGCCTGAAAATTTACAGATACTAACTACTATTGCTAATAATAATAACTTAAGATATTACTCGGTTACGACTGACATTGTAGTTTTAATGACTGAAAAATATGTACAACACATACATACATAAATCTACTGCATATATTTTAAGGGTGGAGTCGAGCGTCAACCGGTCGCAAGATATAATCACTCGTGCAGACACAGTGAAATCTACCATTCTATGAAAAACCTTTTTTGTTTTTCATAGACCAGTGCTGTAATATAAAAGTTTCTAACACTTTGCAAAAAACACTTACTTACTATAAGAAATAAAAAAAGCTCTAAAAGCCAAAAACAAAACTTGAAGGAATTTAAGTTTTATAGAATAAACCATTAGGTACAACATATTTTTGCTTTTGAAATTAACGTTAACACTATAAAATTCTTAAAAAAAAACAAAAATTAAATATATCAACTTAATAAACACAATGAACTTACATTTTATAATCCATTTTTTTTCAAACTTTTAACGACAAAATAAAAAAAGTAGTATTAAAACTATTAATGCTTTAATGTTTATCTTTTAAGTTGATCTATATGCTAAAAAAAAATGGGTCTCGTTGCTTGCTCCTTGTTACTTCCACATTGATTAAGAAAAGCATGATTTGACTTTTGTATTTAAAGATTCTCTGACGAATAAAGGCCATTCTTTTCTTTCTTTTGATTTCATAATTAATGTTTTATATTTAATAATTCGTTACCGTACTGGTAACGAATGATTAAATATAAAATATTAATTTAGCCAACATTTAAACACATATAGTTTTTACATTTTTTGTTGTTGTAAGTAGATGGTCCTACTATCAGAATCAGAATTATTTATTTGTTAAAGTTATGTTTGTTATAAAATATCTTAAATACTATTATTCCGCTATGTTTTGCCATTAAGGCATACAAATGTAAAATCGGATATAATAATAAAACTTAGAATAAATAAACGAATACAAACATACAAATATATTACAAAAAATACAAATCTTAAAAAAAAAAAATACATAAAAATACAGCGCATAAAAAAGATTATTATAGATTTTAGAGTTATTGGTCATCCAAAAACTCACTTACTGCATAATAACATTTTTAAACTAATATTAATTTATTTATATTAATAGTCGCGGCCACTCTGGCTGCGAGTTTTTATTGCTGTGTTCTTTTCTCC
Source organism: Herminia tarsipennalis (assembly GCA_945859575.2). Classification (NCBI taxonomy): domain Eukaryota; kingdom Metazoa; phylum Arthropoda; class Insecta; order Lepidoptera; family Erebidae; genus Herminia; species Herminia tarsipennalis. The sequence goes on along the minus strand of OX243841.2, from coordinate 19,427,683 downwards.
GGCTTTATCTCTGTCTACATGTAGAATCTTGACGTATCAGAAGTGTTGTTTTGCATCCTAAGAGAATTTTTAAATTTTGTATAATACAAAATGTTTTGATAATATTTTCGGTGATCTTCATCTGAGATAACCCCTATAACTTTGTTTTCTGGTATCCTATAATGTTTTTGAGCACTTGCACCCTTTTTCACCAATTTTACGCCTTTTCTTCTCGTGCCGGCAACAACAATAGTTGTAAGATCCACTAATAGGATAACATTTAACATCGGGTAACAACGGACATGGATCCTTTTAAATAATTTGCAGGCTACTCAGAAAGTTTTGCAAAAAAAATTTTTTATGTATAAGGCACTGGCACTTAAAATTATTTTGAAAAAGTTGGTAAAACCTGATGAATCATTTGATCGACTTCAAATGGCTTTAAAAGATGCAGTACTTTCAAAAGCAATCATTTACCGCTGACATAGCGAGTTCAAGCGCGGTGGCCTTACTTTGGGGAACGAATGACATACGAAGAGATTCAGCATACACAGCAGATTGCTTCGGGAAGCTTTCACAAAATTCTATACTAGCTCCTTCGTCTGAGGAGGATAGTTTCACGCTGGGTGCCGCACAACCTCACTGAAGGTCAAAAAACAGGCCCGTGTGAAGTGGTCGTAATATAATTTAAAAAATTGAAGCAGGCTCGTCTCGGTGCGTTTACGACATTGTGAAAAGTGACGAATTCTGTATTTATCAATACGATACAGAAACAAAGCGTCAGTCGACCGTTTGGCTGTTTTAAAACGAAAATTCCATTACGAGACAACGCATCAACACCGAACGGTATATTACAAAAGGCCTGCCAGAAGTTATGTCTGCAATGAGCAACGGCCGAATACCGGTCTCCATGGAGTACTGATTCACCATGACAACGCGTCTGCACACTCAGCGCTCAAAACGAGGGACTTCCTGGACACCACACCGGTCAGAGTCTTGGGTCACCCCCTTACAGTCCCTAATATAAAATATCAGCTGAAAAGGATAAAGTTTTCATCAACGGAAGATGTGCTAGAAGCGTTCGAGAAGGCCGTGGAAGAGCTGTCTCGCCGCAGACAGCTCTTCCACGGCCGTCACTGGAAAATTAGTAGAAAATTGAGCAGATCACGAGGTCTGGCGAGTACGGAGGATGACGTATGGTTTCTAACTTCAGCTCCTGTAGAGTTTTAACTATTTTTTGTGCAGTGTGAGATCTTGCGTTATTATGGAGCCATAATGGTGAAGATCGATTCACGAGTCGGGGCTGTTTCACTGCCAATTTCACCATCATTGATCGAAGTTCGGCATAGTATAACTAAGAAAGCTATCGGGAATATCACCATGAAGAGATCACCAATCAGTTAATTTTAGTTTTTTAATGATAAGTATGCTTTAGAGCACTGGGGTCAGATTTTTCGCTTACGGTTATCGTAAAGAATCCACTTTTTGTCACATCCGCGTTAGTTTCGCTGCGTTAGTTTAGCTCCTATTCAAAAATTACGTGGAATTTCAAAGTATCCATCTTTTCCGTTCTAACTGAATAAAATTGATATTCGAAAATCGAATTTTGCACATTTTTAAAAGAAAAGCCTAATATGTGTCATTGTAATGTGAAAAAGTTTCACTAGAAAATCTCACACTATGAAGGTGTAATGTCAATTAAAAGTAGGTCAATTCAATTTTTTATTCTATTATTACAAAACGGCAATTTCATTCTTTAACCCCTATTAATAAATTATTTACATTTTTCAATTAAATTATATCGATTATACTAAATCCAAAAGAGTATAAATTGTACTACGACTTAACCTTAATTATCGACTGTGAACAACACTAAACGCAATAGTGGAAAATATTGAAAGAAAAGAAAGATGCTGTGTCGACTTGTCAATTGTGATTTTGTTTAGTTTTGCATTTATGGTTATGAAATCCTTTTACTGTGTAAAATACGTATCAATGTGTAATAAATAGGGCTTAGGTCATATTCTATAAGCTTAAACGTTAAAATTTACCTGATTAAGTGATTACAATGGCGCAAAGAGATCCAGGTCCTATACCCAATAGATGGTTGAGATGTCCACGAAAGGCGACAGGGTTAGTTGCAGACAAGTTTCTAGCCTTCAAAACACCCCTGGGACCTCAGTTTAATGAACAAGTACCCGAAGAAAACCGGTTTACACCAGCCATGTTAATGGGTTACACAAAAAGCATGAAAGTAAGTCATATTTTTGCAGTCAGCTGTTTTGCTAGCTATCGTTGTCAAAAAAAAATAACCATCATTCTAGTTTATGCTATTGCATTTTAAATTGTTAATTGTTGTTGTTGCGAAAGTGTATGCACTAAGAGCTTGACTGGACATACAATATAAAATGGGACATATTGTCATAAATTTTAAATAATTGTTTTTGTTCCATTTTTCTAGTGAATGCTTAGTTGTCCACTTGTACTTGTACTATCACTGGACGAGTGTTGTATAGTACTGTAGTAGTATAGTATACCTATTTTTAACTACAATATTACATTAGGTTTGCCTGTAATAATAACTGTAGGTATGATGATGAAATAAATGTTGTCATAGTAGTTTCCTGGGAGAAGTGAAACCAACATTTTACTATTAGAAATACCATTGCTATCATCACCATTGTCTCTTTGTCTTTTCTACTCCATCACAGTGAACTGATAAAGAAGCATAGAACCTCTGATATTTTTATTTGAAATGTCTTTATTCTATTTACTGTGAATGCATAAAACAGCCATTCTCACCCTGGGACTTTTTGGTTGGCTCACCTTTTGTTACTTTATTTTCTACTATTTTGTTTTTTTTTGTCCCCATTAAAAAGATTGACCACACTGTGAGGTAATACATACATTTACAGTGTTGGGGTGCACAATGCTACCAATGCTATTATTGATAAGTTAATATGTCCATTTTTTTTTTATATTGAGACTGCCAATTCAATAAATTCTCTAATTTTTTCTTTATGGATCTGCCTAATTGTTTTTAAAATAACATTATGTCAACTTTAACAACTAAGCCGTCCATTTTAAATAATAAGTGTTTTATCTTTTCTTCCATTTTCAATAGTATGAAATGAGGTTAGGCATTAAAAACATGTTTTGGTTCATAGATAAAACTAGGTCTATGGGTAGATCTAACAAACACAAGTAGATTTTATGACAAGACTATGGTAGAAGAATCTGGTTGCCGGTATGTGAAGATGCAATGTCGTGGTCATGGAGAAACACCATCACCTGAACAAACTAGGTAAGTTTTAAAAAATTAATGTAGAATCACATTTTTTTTTTCAAATTATAAATATTATTTTCAAATGGAGTAACCAAAATTATATTCTTTTAAGTTTAACTATCTGCCTGTAAAAATGTCATCAAAATAGTGTGTCATTTTGAAGATTGCAGATACAAATGGGAAAAAATAATAAATATATTATTAGTAGCACATAAACAATCGCATAAATTTAGTAAAAAGCATTATTTTTACATTTTAAATAGAGACAATTATTTTTTTTACGCATTCGGCACTATACACAAGTTTTTATTATTTTTCAGGGAATTCATTGCACTGGTAAGCAGATTTGTAAGCCAGAAGCCACTGGAGATGGTTGGTGTGCACTGTACCCACGGATTTAATAGAACAGGATTCCTACTTGTATCTTACATGGTGGAACAATTAGATTGCAGTGTTGAAGCTGCCATCATTGAGTTTGGTAGAATGAGGTAAGTTGGATAAAAACGTCTTGAGACCTATGATCATGCTAAACATCAATCAATTTCCTTAAAATTTACAAAAAATAAAAAAAGAGATAAAAGCACTTATTCTGGTTCTTTCTCTTGGCTGTTCTATGCCACAGTGCTTGCAATTTTACCACTACATCATTTTACATTAGGTGTAAACAATTTAGTTCATTTTGTATGAAAAAATAAAGTCATCATATTAAAGAGTTAACAAAACCAAAGGTTTTAGGTATAGATGCATCTGATAGAGGTGGTTTATTATTATTAAAGTAATTCTGTATAACTCCCTAACAAGCTGTTAAGCAACATGAACGAGGAAAACAAATTGTTTGTGTAAATTGTTTGAAAAAATATATGTTGCATTTTAGTTTGGTTCATTTAATAATTTTCTAAAAATTCTTCTAGACCACCTGGCATATACAAACAAGATTATTTGGAGGAGTTGTGCCGACGATATAGTGAGGTTGAGTTCACCCCACCTGCACCAGTTTTGCCTGACTGGTGTCATGGTAAGGATAAAAGCATGTCAACTTAAATTTCAGTCTAATAATGTAGAGATTGTAGTAGGTAGAGTAAATATGGTGAATGATCTGATATGTATTTGTTAGTACGGACATACCTTCGGATATCTCAGATTTGTTAATTATTAAGATTTTGTTTCAGAGTTGTATTTTTTTAAATACATAAATACCTTCCTCAGGAATTAAGAATGTCACCATTTTTTGTTTTTTTACCTTTCTAAAAACCTCTACTAAAAACAAAATAAAAGAAAGAGAAAATAATTTTATTTGTCGCGAGTGTACAGAACAAACCTAAACAAAGTAGTGTGAGTGTTTTTGCTGCCGCTGTCACATAAGCAGCAATGCATCTAATACCAACTAAAATGCACAAAAATTTATATTATATATAAATATATATAAAAATGTTATGTTTTGTAAAAACCTAAAACCCGCAAGAAATGAACCCAAATCATTAAAGGGATCGATCCAATCGGCCCACTAAAAGTGTTAGGTTTTTATTGCGAAGATTGTTTGATTTTTTATAAGTTCCACCGTGTAACAAATAAGTTATAGGTTTTGTATTTATATCTTCGTATTTCGGCGGCCAAAATAACGGAGATTTTTGAAAACTTATGGGTAACAATTAAACCATAACGTTGAATACCTACAGCACTCCTATACACTGAACAAAGTCATGGAACTACTCTATAGGTCGAACACTGTTCCTTAAGACCTCAGGTCACCTAGTTTAAGAGACTGGGTTTTATATACTGAGGCATGGGTTGTTGTATGTATGCTTTTGCTGTTCTGAACATGTACAATTATATACCTATGTAAACATTTTTGAATCAAAAAATATTATTATTATTATTATTTGAGACAAGTTATCATTTTTTAGGGTTCCGTGCCTCAAAAGGAAAACGCGCGGATGTATCGAGTTGAAATTTAAACCATGTACTCAAGTCTTAAGTCCTTTGAAGCTGTGAAAAAATCAAAAAGATACGGGCGTTTATTTTAAAAACTGCGAGTACTATAGTAAAAGTACGGAACCCTTAGTGGGCGACTCCGACTCATATTTGGCTGGCGCGCGGCTTTGCCCGCATCAATGATTTACTCCCATAATAGTTAATTTTATTAAAACGCTGCAACAAGGGTGTTTCTTTATTTATAACCAAAAAGTCAACTACGAAATTTCACAGTTCTAACTAACAAAACTGACAGAGTTTCAACAAACTTGCAACATCTATTTTGCCTCCTTTCGGGACAAATTTCCAAAGTGTATTCTTAGTGTATTCTTAGTGTAAGAATACACTTTGTTGTACCTAGGTACAACAAAAAAAACACACACACATTTTCACCAGGGGGGGGGGGGGGGGATAGAACCTGATTTTTTTAAAACTGGGTCTCCATATTCAGTATGCGAGCCGAGCAAGTCAGTCTCTAGTCCGTGGACTTGAGGTACGATTTTAAGGACTGTTTTTTTATATAAATTACACCAGTCACAGCACGACACGGAAGGGAGTGAGGAGAGGCCCGCTCCGAATGAGCTGAGTCCGGTCTGGAGGAGAAGAAACATTTTAAAAGTGACATTTACGCTCACCAGCTTGCAACATACCAAGCCACTGCGCGAGTCGAGCTGTCGAGTGCAGCGCAATTTTAAAAGTTACTGTGCGATGGGTTTCACAAATCACTGCGCAAGCAGAGAGGCACAGCGCAAAGGCAGAAGTCACGGCGCGAGCTGATGAGTTAGCGTGAACTTAGAAGCTATTGAGCGAGCTGTGAGCGGCAGCGTGATCTAAAAGTCACTGTGCAAGTAAAGCGTACAGCGTGTATGTCACTGTGCAGGCAGGGCTGGCAGCGCTCTTAGGGACCGTTTCCACGGACGAGAGAATCGCGACGATTCCGCTCTACTATCGTCGGGTAGTCTCCACGAACAAGCGATTATTCCGCGAGCGTATCGTTGCGACTCGTGACGGGATCGCCGCGTGTCCGCGACGGAATCGTCACGTTTTCGGAGAGGACGCACGGTTTGACAACGTGGAACGTGACCACGTTGCATTCAGCCACTCGTCGCAATGCCTCAATAATATCGCCGCGTGGAGACACTAGGGCGAGCAAAGGAGCCTATGGCAAACTTAGAAGGTATTGCGCGAGCTGGCGAGCGCCACTTGAATTGAGGGAGAGGGGCCTCAGCGTAACCTTATGTGTCACTGCACGAATAAGGGCGCAATCCTCAAAGTTACTCCGCAAGCAAGATGAGTAGTACTTGAACTTAGAAGTCATTGCGCAAGTAGTGCGTAGGTAGAAGTTATTGCAAGAACTAACAAGCACAGCGTTCAGTTTTAAGTCAATCGGTGAGTTGCAGCCGCAGCGCGATTACAAAAGTCGGAGCACGAGGAGAAAGCCGCAGTGTGTATTTTCCAGTACGGGCAGGGGAGCTTGCCGTTTGGGTTGGTGCCCTACCTTGCCCCTCCCCCTCTAATACCGTCAACTGAACCTCCCTAGCAATCGCCCATGAACAATCGAGTGACACAGTATGGCGAGAGCGGGTCGCTGAGCGGCGAGTAATGCAGTGACGTCACACGGGCCAGACGCACCCAACGAAATATCCAAATAATGCGGTTACCAAAATTGTCTTAAATTCAAAACTACTTGCTCGATTTTGTTAAAACAAAAACTAGAGTGTTTATAGACATAAAAGCTTTAAGCATATAAAATTTCAACTGATTTGACTTACCCTCTAATGTTCTTTATTAGGTACTCTATTGATAGATGAAAGCCATCCGTTCAGTAGGTTTTTGAGATCATTGCGAACATACATATAGATTTATTGTTAGTTTTATAAAACTTGGAGCATTTTTTCAAATTCTGTTACACGTATGGAGTATTTATTTATAGAAATATTTATTAAACTATCGAAATAAGCAACGAATTCTACAAGACACTATACTCTAACTACATTAATATCCATCGTGAAGTTTATTTATTAAAATGCCTGTGACATACGGACGAACAGACAGAGAGATCATTTTTGCCATTTTGGCTACGGAACCCTAAAAACGTATGCACCTTTCGATTAGACACAAGAAAAGCCTGAAATTATATTTATTAATCATCTTTAAATCAATAGCAACACAAACAATGGAATCCCGAAATATCGGAACGATTTTTTGGAAAAGTGGTTTATCCATGTTATTCTTTCCAAGATCATTTATGATGCAATTAGCAAATTTTACTCTACCTATTCCGATCTCTGCTAATAACTCATACAGCTGTTCGACAAAGCCTTCTACCTGTGTAGAAGGCTTTGTCGAACAGCTGTATGTTCGACAGTAATACGGACAGTACCTAGTACGGTAATCGTACGGGAGTTGAGGGGCGCAACGCCGGGAGAGGGTGAGGGGCGACCACGTTATACGCACACAGCGTGGTCTTAGTATCAAGGGCTAATGTATTTTTAGACATTAGTTATATTGATACCAATACAAAATGTTTATTTGCGACAACCCTAGCTTCAGACGCACGTGACGGGATTTATAACAACTACAAAGTCGTCGTCCTACTGAAATATTTATTCCATTTAGATTTTCATTTAGAAATATATTTTGTAAAATGCTATGTAAAGCTAAATGCACATTAGGAGCTTCATGCCACGTAACCGCATGGCATGGGCTGACATAATGCTGCATGTGCCTAATTTTTTGAAGGCCCTTGTCGTTAGCGCATTTGAAAATGCTTATTATTGTTAAATATCATTTAACCAATATAATATGTATATGGTCTGTTGGTTTAGTGACTCTGACTGCTAAGCCGGAGGTCGTGGGTTCGATGCCCACCCAGGATAAAACTTTGTGTGATGAGCACGATGGTTTATTCTGTGTCATAATATGTATGTATATATAGAAATATAAAAGTGTATTTATCAGTTGTCTGGTTACCATATAACAGGCGCTGCCTAGTTTTGGGATCAAATGGCGTTGAGTGAATTATTATATTTTTTAGAGGAAGAAGAAGACCTTGACGACGATGTACCTGGTAATAGCGGTAATTCACAGAATTCTTCTACATCTAAGTAAGTTCCTTGTGGTTTTTTGAAAAAAATTAAAAATTGACAAAATATTTAAACCTTATTCCAAATCATTTACTTTCAGTATTTGTTTTAACGTTAAATTGTAAACACACCATTGTCCAATCAGTGAAAATAGTTTTTTTTTAAGATTTTGGTATTGGGTCCCACATTACTAGCAATCTTGTTAACCCCTCCAGCTAAGCTAAATTGCTTGTCAGGACTTCAAAATTTTCTATCTTTCAAAAATTGCATTAAATAATTGCTTATTAGGAGTAGGTTCACGTCGCTAAAATAATTGGTAGGATTCGAATATGCGACCGCACGATTGTGAGTCCGATAACATTCGACTTAGATTAGTAGTAGTTAAATATCCGTTTACATTTCAGTCGCCAAAAGAAGGGCAAAGGTAGAAAGGAGACTACCCACAAGAAGGATATTTTCATGCCTGAAGTAGAAGGTGTAGAACCGTTCGACGCCCAGCCTCGACTCAGTCAGGTTCAGAAGAAGGCTCAGCAGTTCTGCAGGTGGAATACCACGGGGTTCCCAGGTTCACAGCCCGTGTCGATGCAGAGGGCCAATTTGTGGAAGTTGCATGAGAAACCTTATAGAGTGTCGTGGAAGGCTGATGGTGTTAGGTATGTAATCTAATTATTCTAGGAAAAACCGGACAAGTGCGAGTCGGACTCGCCCACCGAGGGTTCCGTACAAATTTATAGATACATATTATAAATAGTTCAGGAATCGAGTCTCGCTGTTTTTAAATAATTGGCGTCAACTATGTGTGTATGGAGACACTCTTTAATTTAAACATTTTTTTTTTTTTTTTGGATTTGTTTCTTTATTTTTGCTGTAAGACCTTGCTTTTTGCCAATTTCGTGTTTCTAGGTTAACGGGAACTACCATATAGGTTTTCGACCCAAAACCTATTGGGTACGGTTGACCTACAATTGTCAATTTTTGTTAAAAGCAAAGTCGTACAGCACAAAGAAGTTGGTAAAGGTTAGTTTTGGTACTTACAAGTTTACGCGAAAATCTGAATTTTCCCATATTTTTTAACGTGTTGACTCAGGACCTTGATATAGACCTCAGTATCTGGTATAATTTGGTAACTTGCTAGGTCAACCCGTTCCTGAGAAAATCGGTGGTGATACACGGACAGACCGACGGACAAGAGAGTGATCTTCAAGTGAACAGGTCCTTTTTTTTACCGTTTGAGATACGGCATCCTAAAAAGGGGCCAAAGGTCCATTTAATTATTACGTAAGCACCAAAGGGGGTGGGGGTCATTGCTCTGCTTATTTTTGATGACATGGGAGATTGGATGGTGATTACGTCATCAATATTTTGTATAATATAGTAGATCGGGCTCGTGTTGAATCAAGTGAAATGCACTCCCCTCCCCCATTGGGCGACAAAAACAATTGATAAGAATGGGGGAAAGGGGGTGTGAGCTATGCTTACTTTTGCTCACAAGGGGAAGAGGAATCGAAACTGCCATTTTTGACAAAAAGAGGGGTCTTATTAGTTTGAAACCCCTGTGGCATTTTAACCCAATGGGTAAACCGGTTTAAATTGAAAACTGATTACCTTACGATGGTACTTACATTATAGTATACTCATAAAAAGCCTTCCACTTTAAAAACCATAAGCTTCTTTGTGTCGGAAGGGCTCTTTAATGTCTACACATTAAACCTGTTTTTCTTATAGTTTCATACGGTGTTCCGGATGTTCGGAAACAGGTAAAAAAATGTCTAAAATATCAATCTATTTCACGACTACATATTTATTATTTCCACAGATTTATGATGCTAATAGACGGCGACGATGAAGTATACATGATAGACAGAGACAACTGCGTGTTCAAAGTACACAATCTCAAGTTCTTTCACAAAAATAACCCTTCGAAACATCTGTCGGATACACTGCTAGATGGGGTATGTAACAAAAGTACTAGCTCTTGATAGAGATAATGAGAAGTAGAGAGAGTGAAGTGGAGCAGACCATCGATTGACCAATCACAGTGATCGAAATCTTACCCAAGATTATTTCGAGCAATGTCATTGGTCAATTTACGGTCCGCCCCGCTCCGGATCAGTGGAAACTCTCTAAATGGGGGGGGGGGGAGTTAAAAAATCTTCCAGTTATAAATAACAGTTCAAAAACAACAGCAGTTGTAGAACAATTGGGTATTTGACTACAATAAAAGTAAATTATTTTATACTAATCAGGTAATAGTAGAACTTAAAATGCTCTGAAAATAACTGTTCTTTTACAATTTAACATGTTTTTAAATTTAAAATCATGAAAACGAATACTAAAAGTAATGATTTGACGATAGGAACATATGACGTCATAGGTTCCTATTCCATACACGTTTCTATAGAGCTTGTCGTTTTGACATTTCATAAAAAGAGACTTATTTGACTTGACAGTCAACATCCCCATTGAAATATGCATATTAAAACAGGGTTTCCCAAACTAGGTTCTATAGAACCCTGAGGTTCCAAGAACAGTTACGGGATTTTTTTTTTAAGTTTAGAAAAATAGTCGTGATGAGCAGAAAAAGCAATACGGACAAAACGAGAGCAGATAATTCCAATGTGTCCAGTCATAATAGTTGCTAATCCAAATGAAATAAGAACAATTGGATATTTGACTACTATCAAAATAAAACATTTTATACTGACCATGTAAAAATATGTCAAAAAGTGTTCTGAAAAATCATGTTCATTTATTAATTTAACGTTTTTATAAATTTTATCATAAACAGAAACATAAAAAGAGGCTGATTTGACTTTAGTCAAATACCCTATTATGTTAATTGCACCCTCTCCCAAGTTCATGAAGTTTGGGAACCGCTGTATTAGAGTATTTCTTACCCTTTTGCTACTGCAACTTTTAATTTTGTTTAACGCGTTTCGTTCGACGGAAACTTTGCATGCATGAAGTTCTGTTTTTCTTACTGACTCAACAGGGCAAAATACTACAACAGGTTACTTACTAATAAATTACTCTGCAGGAAATGGTGATAGATGAATTGGATGGTAAAAAAATACCGCGTTATTTGTGTTACGACATCATATGTTTGGACGGCAATGATGTTAGTAAAATGGCGTTCTATCCGACGAGGTTGAATTATATTGAGAAGGAAATTGTTAACCCTAGGTAAGTGGTAAATAAAAAAATGGAATGTTGTGTTCAATATGAATTGACAAATATTAAATTCAATTGAAATAGGATTTTAAGGACTGGCAATATTGTATTGTATGTAATTATGTGTATATGTTCTACTTGATTATTATTATTCCTTGTAAAAGTCAATTCGCTCTAGTCATAAGAGTGAAATTCAAATCCATAAAGACTACGGTTTTTTTTTTAAAGAGCAATGTGGGATTGTGGTCCCACATTACTAGCAATCCTGTTAATTCCTCCAGCTAAAGTCAATGGCTTATGTTAGGAGCGGGTTTACGTCGGTAAAATAATGGGTAGTATTCGAAACCACGACCTCACGATTGCGAGATTGATACCTTAGCCATTAGGCTACCGCCGCCTTACTTTTTGTTAAAAGAAAAGCTAATTACTACATAAATTTCATCGAAATCCTTTCTGTAATTTTATGTGGACACAGTGGTTCTCTATAGTACACTGGACTGGCTCTCCGTACAAAGGACGCTATTTGGACACTTATTAAACACACGTGTTACACAAATGAGGGTTAAATATACTTTATTGGTTTAGAATTGTGTCTACATCAATATATTTTAATAAAATGCATCTAAAATTATTAAAATAATTATTAAAAAGGCCAAAAAATAGGGCGGGAAATTCAAGGTCGAATCGAATGCTACTGGTCAGATCAAATTATGACGTAACAGTCCATATTATGTTAAGACATGCTGAGCCCTCATTGGCAAGCATGATTACCGTGACGTCACAGTCCATGACTATTTACGCGCCAATATGGGGTGCTTTTGTAACTGCTTTTTATCAGTTTTTAATTTTAAATGTTTTGTTTTCCTAATAGTAGTTTTTTGGCGCTGCATATATTTTTTTTAATCATATGTCGATGTAAGAACTAAAAAAAATACATGCATATTCTTTTAATTGTATAAGATTAAAAAAAAAAATGCATGTATATTCCCTAATGGCCGTTCTTGTTATCCTTGTTACACAAATTGCCAACAACTTACCGTCCCAATGTCAAGATCTAATGGAAGTATTGTCTTTGTCGGGGGTAAATTCAATTCTCATATTCTTTCATAAAACTTCATTAAACTAACCACCTAAATTGTTAATTTTATAGGCATAAAGCGATGGAAGCTGGTGTGATATTAAAACACATGGAGCCCTTCAGTGTGAGGCTCAAACAATTCTGGGAGTTGCCGATGGCACATCAGCTTTTAGGAGAGAAATTCGCTAAACAACTGTTGCATGAGCCTGATGGACTTATATTCCAGCCAGCTAAAGAGGTATAAATTTATTTTCGTAAACTTTCGCGGTGTGTACACATTATAGAATTTTATAAACTACGGGTAAGCTTAATCGCGTAATTTTTTTTTAAGGCTAAATGCCTTTGTTTATTGCCCGACGTCACGGGTAGACTCTGAGTCTACCCGTGACCACGGCCGTGCCAAATATTTACGCGATTAAGACCCGTAGTTTATAAAATTCTATAAGGTATAAAGGGGTATGCCCACCAGCAGTATCGCTAGTATTTACGTTGTGCCACAAGTTGATTAAATGTATAATTCTTGTTTCTAATTATAACGTTATTATATAATGATATGGTGTCTCACATTTGCCGGAATATTGAGATGCAAATATTAGTCTTTCAGTTTATTTATTTCCTTTTTTTTCGTATGAAGTTATTTTTAACGGTGGTAACACTATTACAAAAATAAAATCGTAATATCGATTAGGGTATTATCGATTTTTATTAAATAATTAATATAAATACTCTATTAATTGTTGCACTGTTTGAAAGTAAAGAACGATAATATTTATACACTATACTTTTTAATAAGCATATTCTTTGATACCTTTAGATTAGGACCCGGCTCGATTAAAACATAAGAACATAGTAATGAATTTTAATAAAAAAATCGATTTGTATAGGATATGACAAAAGTTATGGCAACACTGAAATGTAATGTCATGTCACTTGTTTATCTGTGCATAAAGCTTGTTTAGCGCCGGTCCATTATGAAAACAGATACAGTTTAAAGTATTAATAACAAATAGCTTTTGTTATTTCTCGTGTTGTGTATGATATTGTGGTTACATTACGTGAGTTTGAGATAGAGACTCCATATACATAGTAACAATCATAAATATTTTGTGAGACAGAGACTCGTACCAATATTGTGACAATTGTGAAGTGTTTGTGAGATAGAGATTCGGATTATATATCAATGCAAAGCCGAATTCATAGCCATAAACTAGTGTTACACATCATGTGTAATACATAATTAATACGCAATATCATAGTTATGTCCTATTTAAAAAAAAAAATGTATATAAATATTTCGATTTTCGAAGTTCATCCACCCATATCAATTAAACCCGGCAAATTAGGTAAATCATTGTTGGTTTTTCTGAAAGTATATATTAATGTCTACATAAATCAGTAGTTTTCATCTTGGCACAACAAAATTTGTAGCGATACTAAATTCCATAGTCACTTGAACAATCGCCTTTATTAAGATACTAGCTGACCCGCCGAACTTCGTACCGCCTTTTTAGGGTTCCGTAGACAAAACGACGTACCTAAATGCTATGCCTAAATGAAAGATTGTGCCCCCTGTAACTTTCAAACCATAGGGCCAAAAAATATATGTACATAAAAAAAATTATAACTCCAACAGTTCCAATAATATTACTTTTTTGAAGTCTGTTAAAAATACTAAACTTGTCCGATGTTGACTCGACTCGAACATTCATTCCCATACAAAATTATCAATGCCGATTTTTTTATATTTTTGGCTACTCCATTGAATTAAAAAAAATCTTTTATACAAACCTTGTCCTGACAATAACGATAACAACAAAAAAAGAATTATCCCAATTGGTGCAGAGATTCATTTATAGATACGATACGAAACTTTATTCTTTATTTAAAAAAAAAACATGTACGATGTTCGTTCAATTTTAATCTTCCTTTGGATTTTTTATAATCATCTTTCCTTTTAAACCTTATTTTAAGTAAGACGAATATAACAAAAAAATAATTATTTAAATCGATTCATCCGTTGTCGAGTTTAAAAACGTCAATTCATTTTTATTAATTTGTTAATTATAGCATACATAACCTTGTTACGCGTCGGTGTTATAGACGGACCGTCGACACCATTTATCTACGCTTTGGTGTAAGAGGCGGACCGTTGACACCATTTATCGAAGCAGTGCAGTTGCGGACCGGCACGAGGCGTCGAGTCAGCGCTACGTGATTTCCACATCTCGCCACTTCGATTTCGCAACCGTCTTTCCATAGTTGTAGTTTTAGATTTTAATAAAGAACGATTCATTCTTGGTACATACATCGACCATTTATCACTAGTTTTAGATTTTAGTTTAATGTAATTTATAATTAAATTTATTTAAGATGTATAGACTTTCTCTGCAACCTCCGGCTCCAGTCAACGTAATTGGCGCAGTCGGTAGGATATTCGCGGGCCGGTTCGCGATAATTAGGAATATCTCAAATCGATATCCGCGTTCGCGAGTCACCCGGGTGGTTTCCAAGCACCTTCAACGAATATCCGGATCTTCGGAAGCTGAAGCCAGAGGCGTATCCAGACATCGATACTGCAGAGGGGCCAACTATACACTTATTGAACCCAGACGGAACATCCGACCAGAAGAAGTAAGATGAACACCAGTGGTCTGGCAGCAATATTTGCCACTCCGCTTGACAAATAGTTGCTGTTCTTCGGGGGGAGGTGTTACGCGTCGGTGTTATAGACGGACCGTCGACACCATTTATCTACGCTTTGGTGTAAGAGGCGGACCGTTGACACCATTTATCGAAGCAGTGCAGTTGCGGACCGGCACGAGGCGTCGAGTCAGCGCTACGTGATTTCCACATCTCGCCACTTCGATTTCGCAACCGTCTTTCCATAGTTGTAGTTTTAGATTTTAATAAAGAACGATTCATTCTTGGTACATACATCGACCATTTATCACTAGTTTTAGATTTTAGTTTAATGTAATTTATAATTAAATTTATTTAAGATGTATAGACTTTCTCTGCAACCTCCGGCTCCAGTCAACGTAATTACCTTCACAGACAAATATCAAAACAATAATACACCAGTGTGGTTTTTAATTTGCAAATAAAAAGGTCTGAAGCAGAATCAATGAAGTTGTTACAATTTTGAAGTAACGAAATTGAATAATAAAATGAAGATAATTCTCCTTTTTTATTTGTATTTGATTGGAAACACATGTATATTGTCTATATTGTTTATTTCTATATAAATGTTCCTAGATTAATGTTTGATACATTTTTAGCCTTATGTTCCTGGGCCATGTGAAGATGTTCTTAAATGGAAACCATGTAACATGAATAGTGTGGACTTTAGGTTAAGAATTGTTACTGAGAGCGGTATGGGGTAAGTTTATTTATTTTTCGTAAGTTGCATATATAGGCAAATTACATATTAAGGCGACCCCAAATAATTGAGATAAAGGGCAGAAAGATATATAAGATCACAAATAAATCTCTGAATACACAAAGTTTGTAAATCATAGACACAGTACAGGGGCGTGTTTGCACTGACGTGAAGCGTTAATATGGTAATTTTGGTTTGGTTAAAATTAAAGTAAAAATAAACATACATATTTTGAGTTATAAATTTAAGCATGATTGTTTTATTAAAAGTTGGTATTTTTGATCTGTATATCACTGTAATTCGTCATCTCACAGTGTTTAGAGGAAACACTGTATGTTGTATACTCCGCCTTTTAATGTATCTATTGTTGATAAAGAAATCCATAGTGAAGTTCATTTGGAAAATTCTATCTGTATTTAAAGCATTAAGTTTTTAAATTGGTGATTATTCAATTGCTAGCAGTGCACTAATTTATCAGCAGTTCGACGAAAGAGGAAATAAAAAAAAAAAAGCATTCGTCGTAAATTAATTACAATCATATTAACCCCTCTAGTTTAACTAAATAAGTTGAAACAAGGCGCGGATACATGACTTTGTTTAGGGGTCAATAACAACATTTGACTCAACCGGTCAAGTGTGAGTCGTTCGCATTACGGGGCGGAAATGCATATGATTTAACACCGGTCCATCAGCTACCACCGCCGAGAGCGAGGGTAATTGCCTGTTAAAACACACCGATTGCCCAAAATACAGATTCTTTCAGTCGAGTCTGGGGTAGGGGTGATTGCCCCTGTTCCTACCCCCCCCTTTGGATCCGCGCCTGGTTAAGACAATAGATTATGTACAAATCATTAGTCAATATATTTTTTACCTTTTAGGCTTTTACCTACAAAACTAGGTAAACTTTTCGTGGGCAAACCAGAGCAACACTTCGCTTCAATGAAAGTATCGAAGAACATGAAACACCTCGACAATAAGATAATTGAATGTACATATCAGGATGGACGGTGGCAGTTCATGAGAGAGAGAACTGATAAATCGTTTCCTAATGGATTTAAGACTGCTGAATGTAAGTTTGCTTCTTTGTGTCGACAATATTATAAGTGCCCTTTCGTTATAAATGTTTACCCCGACCCAAAAAGTCAAACACTGATTAGATACTTACAAAAGTTTTTTTTTTTTTAAATTTAAAAAGACAACTCTCGCTCTTGTTGCATTTGTGACTTTATGAACATACAATTATGTGAACTTTCGTTATAAATGTGGTTCGGGCTCAAACCAGATACTCAAACGCAAATATTAACTTAATTCCAAAAGTTTTTTTTTTATTTAGAGACCACTCCGCACTATAAAGACTTTATGAACATACAATTAACGGTGTACTTTGTGGGCTCAACTTTCACGATATTTCGATTAAACAGGATTTTTTTTCAAAACTGGTAGACACCTTTCTTGACTGTATTTGGGTGACAAACAAAATAATGTAATAAAAACAAAGATGCCTTTTTTGAGATTGATATCAATCTGCCAAATCCTATTTTCCGACCAACTACTGCCAGTATCTATTGTACTTATACTTTATTTCAACAAAAAACACGATCTTATGAATTTTGACAGCTCAGTTGCCCCCATTTTCATAACTCAAAGCAAAGATTATATCAAACAATCTCATTATTCCAGCTGTATGCCAGAGTATAAAGGAGCCAGTTACAAAAGAGATCTTATTAGACTTCATAGACAATCATCGGTTCCACGACGACTCAGACAAGATGCCGCCACCGAAGCGCATGCGCCGATAGCGAAGTGACGTCACTGTACCTACTGAGTGCTTAGTGCGAGTTCGTTTTACGTTAACGCGATTGAATCGTTTACCACGTTTGGCTCTCTGATTAGTTAAAAGCCTGGAGCCGGCTCATCGGAACGCCAAACGTCTTAAACGTCTCGATCGAGTTAACGTAATACAATGTCGTACTAAGCACACTGTATATAGTGCGTTCATCATTATGTGTCCCTTGAATTGTCAATGTCGCCACTGCTCGTCTAGCTAAATACGATATGTATAAGCTTCAGACATGTCCATATTATGGGGAAGTAACATTTTTCAGTTTGCTGTCTGAATCTGAATATTTAACAAATCAGGACAACCGGGGGAATTGCTACATTTTTAACTTACTTTTAATCATACACCCCTTTATTAAATTAAGGTAGTAATATTTTTAAGATTAAATATTCGCAAATTAAACAAACGGGATTGTTTAATGCGTTATCAGAAAACTTCAAATATCTTTTAGCTAGGCAACCAACATGATTCTACTCCCATACATTTAAAGATTTAAAAAATCTTTATCTAATGAGAATTATAGTAAGTGTTAAATAAATGATTGGCAACATCATATCCACTTTTAGAACAGGGGACATATGATTGTGAACGGACTATCATGATTATCTCAAGTGCTTGTATTGATCAACATTGTTTTTTGTATTTGTTTTTCTTTAAAAATCGTTATGTATTTAAATCAAATACCTATGTCCATTAGCAGCTAATTTTGCAGTCCAATATAAACACGATAAATTTAACACCTCGCCTTCTTAATTTCAACTTAGCGGATGCGTGTACGTATGGCATTTTGTAATATAACATTTGCTCGAAATGTAGGTAGACACGTGACGTGACATACGCACGCCAGAAATTCATTCACAGGGTTTCCATTTACATAAGACATAAAATAATAGCTTTCGCTGCAAAAGGTCAAAATGGTTTTTTAACTCAGAACTTCCCACTGACTGGGTTAAATATATCAATTAGCCTTCTTGTTTACGATTTACAACATCTACTTGGCCCTTATCCACGGACGCCCTCAAATAATGGAGGTAGCAGGTCTTAATGTCTGGCTGCACGTAACGACTTGCATGTGCAAAAATTGTCTCAAAAACAGCTAGATAGCTGTTTATACGATAGCGACACGCGTGCGCAAACAATTTGTGCAAAAATTGGCGACAAATTATGCGATGGCGTCCACCTGATAGGTACTTACATGCGCTACACACTACACGTGCAATCTTACCAGTAGGTACAAACCGGATGGTGCAAACATTTGCGCATTTGAATTGTACCGTCTTCACAAACATGCTTATTGTGCAAATAAATTTTGTACAAACTGGCATTTTGAGCAAGCCACTTGTGCGGGTATACCGGTTTTGCCATCTTAACGCACATGTTTGCTTGTACAAACAAGAATTTGTGCAAATAAGATTATCATGTGGTACGGTTCACACCGGAGGACGAACAGCAGCGTCCTTTTCGCACTTTGAAGCCTACTGCTATCGCCAACCTGATCGCCAAGCGAGGCGATTATGGCAAATATCTCCAGGATCTACAATAAGTAGGTTCTACTGGGGAGGGTCTCCCAGCATTGGTTGTGGTAGTGCTTTTAAAGCATTGATTGTGGTAGTACTCTTAAAGGTTGATATTAGTATATGTGTACCAGAATCTTGTGAAACGAAATAAAAACCTTTGATTTTTACATGGCAATGTTATCTGACAGTTAGCTCCTACTGCGATTATGAGCTTGATATTTTTCGTTGAGACATGTATTCTTAAATTTACTTAATAAATTTAATTATTAACAGAGTATGTGACACGTTATTTCGAAGCGCGATTCTGTGTTGCTCTTGCAAACGAATATAAATATCGTTCTATATATTTTTGGTAATTGAGTAAGTAAAACAAATACAAGAAATAACATTGTCAATGATGCTTATGAATCACTCATTTTTGTTATCAACATAATATTAAGTTATTTTATTGAAATCCACATTTGAATGTGACTTTTGCGCAGTTATGGATTGTTACAATGTATTTAATAAAATAAAAAAATACAATTGATTATAAATATAATTTATTGTATACTAAAACTTGTTTCTTTTAATAACATCAAAAAATTATACACTATGCATTAACAACTTAAAAGCACATACATTTTTATACAAAATGAAACAAAAAACCCCAAGTATTTACAACAGGTAAGTTTACTAATTTTTCAAAAATAAATAAAAAATAACAAACAAAAATATTTTTTTCTATGATATTTTTAAGAAATAACACGCACAAAGTTTGTCTCAAGATAACTGTGTTTCATAATAAGTTATTAGATAATTTTTAAATTAATAGGTATCACAACATGTTTAATGTAAACATATACACATCAGTCATGTTTTAACAAATAAAAATATCATAATCACTTATTGATTAAAGTTAAATATGTATAAACCTACAATATATTATATAAAAACATAACAATGCATTTCCGTTTATGGGACAATCATTAACTTTGATTGTCACTGTGAACTCTCATTTTGTCACAAAATGTATGTTTGGTAAAGACTTGTGATGCACATACAAGTTTCTACTCAATTAAATAAACAATTTCACAAGTTACTATTAATTGGTTGTATATATTGCCATTTGTTTTCTCCATCAGCCGGAAAGCATTTTATTTTATTCTCTTTAGTCAATTTCCTCAAATGATGGCTTACATTATAGGCAGCTGCTGGCCACAAATGTTCAGGGGTCTCAGTGTATATTATTTTGACTAGATCCATCTCATTTAGCTGTTTATTGGCATTATTTTTCAAGGCCTCCACTATTTGATCCTCCCTTTGGTTTCTATGTTTTATGTAATATTTTATCTTCTCTGTTGGGCTCTGAAACAGTTAAAAGCTTAGATTTAAGAAAAAATGAGGATGCTTGATGCACCTCTATATTGAGCAATATGATGATGTCACATTGAAGAAAACAGTCAATATGCTAGTCATTGGATTGCATGTGTAGCTCTTTTTCAGTCATACTGTATCCATTAAAATATAAGCTTTTTTGGTGCTGGCTTTAGTCAGTTTAATGCACACCTTACACTTTTAAAGTCCCCAGATTCTGTCAGGACTGTTTAATGGAATCCTGAAGATTCTGAATGCTGCATGCGAAAATAGCTTAAAGTGTGGACATAATTATATTATCTATAATATGATATGTATGTATTTAGAAATATATAAATATGTTCTGGTTGCCATAGTACAGGCTTTGCTTAGTTTGGGATCAGATGGCGTTGTGTGAGTTGTCCGAAAATATTATTATTATATTTCTTATTAGTGGAGAGTCTGCACTTGGCAATAATCTGATACCATTAAAGAGAGACATAAGAGCATTCATAACACAAGTTATGGAATATCATTTTTTTGTATTTTGTAGGGATCAAACCTACAGCACTTAGTTTCAGTTATTGCCTGGAATACTACACCATCTGTGAGGTTTATAAAATAACTAGCTGAACCCACACAACTTCATCTGCATCAATTTTCCCCGTTATTGCTACATTTTTCATTGATGCTCCTCTCCTATTGGTTGGTTGTTGGGTGATGTTATAAAGCCTTCCTCAAACATAAAAAGATTTTTTCAAATTGCTGAGATTATCACATTCCACCAAACTCTTTAGCTTTATAATATTATTATAGATATGACTTAAAAAAATACCTCTACAATGTTCCCATGCCCTGGATAAATAACACTAGGATTCAGGTCCAATATTTTGTGCAAGCTCTTCATGTATGTATACAAGTCTTCAAATACAGCTGTTCCTTCACCCAGTATGCAGTCTCCACTAAAGAGAATGTTATCTTCCAACAAAGTGAGGACTACATGGTCAGTTGTATGGCCTGGTGTGTGGTGCACTTTAACAGTTGCACCTTCTACTTTAATCTCTTGGCCATCTGTTAACCAGTGCAATGGTATGGACTTTATTAGCTGGATATCTGGTTCGTCATCTGTGCTTCTCTTGTGCTTCCACACTTTTGGTTCCTCTGAAATATAAATTAAAGTTATTTTATTTCTTTTAAATTCCACCCTTTTAGAAGTTTTTGTCACGCAGTATACTGTGTGGAGGTGGCGGTTA
This sequence comes from Herminia tarsipennalis, assembly GCA_945859575.2. Classification (NCBI taxonomy): domain Eukaryota; kingdom Metazoa; phylum Arthropoda; class Insecta; order Lepidoptera; family Erebidae; genus Herminia; species Herminia tarsipennalis. The sequence continues at coordinate 19,405,788 of OX243841.2, read as the reverse complement.
TTTTAGTCATCAAGAATGCAAGGAATGAAGAGATGAGCATGAAAAATGTGCTCACATCCCTAATTCACAAAAGAATAACTGACATTGTGGTGGTAACCACCAATGAAGCTTATGGCTTAGACTTGGATCTATCACTAGTAAAATACATGTCTTAATAAATTCACTATAGGTAGTTATTATGGCTATGTTCAACTAATTAAATTGCTGACCCTGTTACTCTAGCCCAGGAGGGGAGCGCCAAGAAGTACAAGTACTATTATAAAGGCTGATTTTGTAACATTACGTCACTTAGGTGGAGTAAAGAAATAGCCTGCGGTCAGTCAGCTGGATTACTTAGCGTATGGCGCCGAGACGACTTTGTAAAAAAATTACACACCTTTGGGAATAATATATTGATTGAGAAGTAGGTTTATGATCATCAGTCACCTAAATCTTTTAACCAGGCTCGTCAATCACGCGTTCGTTAAAATTGTAAAAAATCGGTACATCATGCAACTACTGAATGTCCTTATTTACTTTCAAACTAAAAATGTTAGTAGGTAGGTATCTACTTCTTGCCTATAGCACAGATAATATAATACTATACTAGTACCTATAGTTAGCTTTCTAAAATATAAAATTTTGTGTAATCGGAGAAGAACATTTTATAATCGCAAAAAATATAGTCAGTCAGTAGGCGTTTTTTAAATAAGATGTTGTCAGCTACAATTTAAAAAATCGAATCCGTATCGCGGGGCGCTCGTATAATATTTAAAATTAAAGTTTTATACTAATTTTTTTTTTGACTGCCTCTGTGGCGCAGTGGGAATGTGTCCGACTGCTACGCAAGAGGTCGTGGGTTCGATTCCCACACGGGACACTACTTTGTGTGATCCACAAATTGTTGTTCCGGGTCTGGGTGTACTTTGTGTCCGTGACTTGTATGTTTGTAAAGTCCCCGCGACACAGGGCTTGTACCCTACTGCGGGAGTCGTCTTTTATAAAAAAAAAAAATATATATTTTCAGTCCCGAGTCGCTGCTATTAGCTAGCTGACGCCTCATCATATGCAAACGAATATGGACGCAATGTTTAATTGCAAAACAATTAAGAAAATGAGATAAACATGTTTATCACGTATAATGTAGGTATTACCTACCTTATAATTTTCGTCAATAATGAATAATTACGTCTTTGAGAAATTTTGGTAGTTGTTGCTCTTCAAACCCATCAAATTCATAGCGTGCCCATGTTTTTCCTACCAGCCATTTTTCACGGCCACATCTTTGGTTGGTATTTTTTTTAACATAGCTAGCAATGTGAAATTTAGGTCCCACATTACTCCTGTTCACCCCTCCAACTAAGCTCAATGGCTTGTGTTAGTAGTGGGTTCAAGTCGGTAGTATTATACTACCGACTTGAACCTCATGATTGCGAGAGCTTAATAAGTTCGGATTATTATAAGCCTCGTTTATTTGTTTGCAAATGATAAGTCGTCAGATTCATCTAATATAGAAAATGATATGTCTAGCGAAGCAGAGCACCTAATAATAGCGACTCTCAGTGGCGGAAACTTCTTGCAGTGCCGCCCGCTTTGCCACCACAGTAGTATCGTTCTTTACAGCGTGTAGGCGTTCGTAAAATTAAAGAGTCACCTAAAACACTCGCTGCAGTCACATTGTTAAACAGAGGTTGAGCAACATGATTCAGTTCTTCAATTCACAGTTAAATCAAATCTCGTAAAAATTTGCCAAGTTTTTAAAGAAATACAGTGTTGGAGGGATAGAACAACTAATTTGATTTTGAGGTCGACAATGAAGGAGGATCGATTTAATGGCTTAGCTCTATTGAACACTCACCCTGACATTGATTGTCCTATTGACGAATATGGTGTATAGCAGCTATACTCTAAGTGTGTTCCGCGGAACCCTAGGGTTCCGTGATACCTCTGTCGGGGTTCCGCAAGAATTTAGAAATAAAAAAATCAAAACACCTCTCTCTGGTCGCTCCGCGGCTGTGCGGACTCCGCGGCCGCGCGGAGACAAAACGCTATGAATGTTATTTATTTATTTATTTGTATTTGTATAAGCTTGTGTTACATTAGCTGGTACAATATCTTATAAGTTTGGTCTCAACAATTTTATACTTGTACAACGCGTTCGCTCTAAGTTTGCCGGTCTGTGGAATGCGCGTACCCTCCCCCACGTGACAACAAAACTTATAATGTGTCATAGTTTTACCCAAATATCTACCGTACACAATTTTTATTGTTACAATTAAATAAAAAATTTCGAACGTCATACACTCATACCTATCGCCAGCGGCAAACTTAAAACGAGCGGGTAGTATACTTGTAAGCGCTCAGTCTCTTTGATAAAAGCCGCCTCTGAATTAGACGCTATAGTTGTCAACAAGCGACTTTCGTCTCTAACTTCAAAGGATAAAGTCGATATTGTTTACAACGCTATTTTTAAATTTCTGTTTTTATTTTTGCTTTTTGTTTATCAAAGGTGCCGACTCGAGTATTTTCGAGAATATTTGAGATCGAGTCTAGGACTAAGTATAAAAGCGGCGATCGCGCGTTGGCGTCGTCAGTTGATGATTAGCGTTCGGAGCGATAAGTTACTACCTACTTACAAGCTCCCTAGCGAGAAACTAGTGTTCATTGTTTTACTGCCTGCTGTATGCTGTTGTCTCAGTTTTATACATTTCTTCCCTGTAGGTTCTAAATTTAGTCTCTTATACGCAGTAACGATTGTGCATTATTTAAACCCCACTATCCTGACTTGTAACATTATAAATAAAGAAGAATGGAACGTTGGCTTAAAGGTGTTAAACGTGTTCCAACAACATCTTCTAATGACGCTGAATGTTCAAAAGCAATGCGCGCGGAGAATTTAGCAATCACCGATCCAGAAGATGATGCCACGAGTGCCACAACGTCAAGCTCGACGGTTTCAAAGACGAAAAAAAGGAAGTATGATGAATTTTATATCAGTTTTTCGGATTTGTTGATTCCAACGGCTCACCTCTCTGCATGCTCTGTAGTAAACTGCTTCCTAATAGTTCCATGGCACCTGCCAAATTGCGTCGACATTTAGAAACCGTACACCCCGAGACTAAAGACAAGAATAAAGAATTTTTTGTTCGCAAAAAAGATCAGTTATTAGAAAGTCAAAAAAATATGATGCATGTAACACAAACTACCAACGAAAAGGCCACGGAGGCATCATATTTAGTTAGCTATCGCATTGCACAAGCAGGTGAAGCGCACACTATCGCTGAGAAATTAATAAAACCATGTGTATTAGACATAACAAAATGTATGCTTGATGAAAAATCTGCAAAGCATCTTTCTACTGTTCCGCTATCAAACGATACTGTTTCACGACGAATCCATGATCTGGCAAGCTACGTCAAACAAGAACTAGTTACACGTCTACAAAATACACGATTTGCTTTGCAAATGGACGAGTCGACTGATGTCGCTGGTTTGGCTATCCTGCTGGTTATTGTGAGATATCCATATAAAAGTTCTTTTGAAGAAGACATGCTTATGTGTTCATCGCTGCTTACAAACACTACCGGGGAAGAAATTTTTAATAAAATAAATATATTTTTTGAAGAACATAATCTCAGTTGGAACAATTGCATTGACATTTGTACAGATGGGGCCAAGGCGATGACAGGTAAAACAGCAGGAGCAGTGTCACGAATGAAAAATAAAGCGCCTAATTGTAGTTCCAGTCATTGTATTCTGCATAGACAAGCACTTGCGATGAAGCAAATGCCGTCTAATCTAAAATTAGTTAAGGATGAAGCGGTAAAAATAATTAATTTTATCAAATCACGACCACTACAATCCCGATTGTTCTCATTATTGTGTGAAGATTATGGCAGCAAACATAAAACACTGCTGCTCCATACAGAAGTGAGTTAAGGGTACTCACCCTGTAGATATATGCTTTGTCAGCCAAAGCAAGGCATAGCAACAAGCCATAGGCATCTGACTCAGCATTTATTGTATACACGTATAGAATGTTCCAGAACAAATATTGTTGATGCACCACTTTACCTATAACGCAATAAGTAACATGACGCCCTTTGTTTGAAATAACTTTTATGTAAAATTCCCATAAACCAGACATTCTGTACCTAGACTTCGCCCGTAACGATTGTAATCGCGTTTTTATTAAATAAATATATTTTTATTTAAAAACCGTTTACTCATTCCTTGACTGGCGCAGCCGGTAAGTGACCTTGTCGTTTGGGTCCTCTGTGCCATCGCGAATTAAATTTTCGGGCAACAAGAAGGCTCCTAACGTTCGTTTCAACGATTCAACGGGTCCGCGAACCAAATAAATTCGTCAAGGCAAACCACGGCGCAGGGCAAGCTGGGCAGATTCACCGATCACAGAAGGAGAGCGGAAAAGCGGGTCATGTGAGTAAATCTTTTCACTATCCTGTCAAATTTCCTGTAATATTTTCCTGGTGATCTTTATGTGTTTTGTGTAATTGTAGGGATTAGAAAAAGCCCTTCAGGCACGTAATTTACATACATTAGTGAATAAAGTGATAAAATCTCACGTTAGCTTAGTTATTATTAGGTAATTTTGATAAATAGACAAAATGGAAGGAATCGTAGTTATACCTCCGGGAGTTCTGAAAATAATTCCCTTATTCAGCGGCGAGACCAGGCTCTTGTCGCTATTTATTCGTAAAACCGAATATATTATCAGTTTATACCGAGGAGATGAAGTACAGAACGAATATCTTTTTAATGCTATAACTAGTAGATTAAGCGGGGACGCCGCTAGTTTAATTGGTGAACGAGACTCGATACACTCTTGGGCAGAATTAAAACAGGTTTTACAGGATCATTTCGGGGATCCAAGGACAGAGGATTGCCTCGTCCTTGAATTAGAGAGCCTAAAAATGAATAGAGGCGAAAGTTATTTAGATTTTTGCAACCGAATACAACAACTAAGAAGTATTTTAATAGCAAAAATTAATGAATCTGTGAATGATGTAGCTGCAAGGTTATCTAAGCAAAATATTTATACAGATCTTTCTATGAAGGTTTTCTTGTATAGTTTGCCGAAATACTTAGTTAGGTTGGTGCGATTAAAAAACGTTTCGACACTGGAAGAAGCTTTAAAAGCTGTATTAGAGGAACAATTTTTCCAGGAAGTTTACGATCAGAAGCAGGCACGATATAATACAATTAACCAAAACTTCCAAGGACGAAACACCCACCATAACAATAATTTTAGTTCACTAGCGCCCCAAAATACATACACTAATTTGCCAAATACGCAAAGGTTTAATAATTATTCTACTCCTTATCGTAATTCGCCACCCCACGCAGTACAAACTTATAACAGAAATAACGTTCGCTATAACAATTCATCCCAAGTTGGAAACAATAATGGGTACCAAAATAATCCTTTCTTTAATAGTTATAATAATAACAATTTTTCACGTAATTCATCCCAATTTGGAAACAATAATGGGAACCAAACTAACCCATTCTATAATAATTATAATACATTGGGACAAGCGAGGCCACAATTCCCAGGCCGGCAATATGCTGACAACGCACAACGCGGCTCGCAACAAGTGCAGCCCACGCCAGCGTCGGGATCAGGTTCCAATACCGACGTGACCATGAGAACGGCCAGTTCAAGACGTGTCAATTATACTGACTATAATGATAACGGAAATAACGTGTTACCGAGCACTTCTAACGAAAATGAACAAGTAGGAAATTTTTACATAAGGGCCTCTACACACCAGTGCGAATTAAATTAAATTGTAGTGCATTAAATCTGCCGCATATACGTATACCGGAACTCAATGCAATTTTTATGGTTGACACCGGCAGTCAACGCTCATTTCTAAGCCCAAGGTTAGCGAATCAATATTTTTGCGACTTCAAGCGTAACGAAAATTTCGAAGTAGTTAGCACTCACGCCTCTAGTAAGCACAACGAAGTAGTGTATATACCCTTACCTGAAACATTCAGAAGTAACGAATGGCATAAATTTTATATTTACTGTGTAGACGATAAGTACGATGGCTTAATTGGTAGTGATTTATTGACGCAACTTCATGCAAATATCGATATGAAAAATAAAAAGTTACTTACTAAGGACACTTGTATAGCGATTATTTATAGTCCGCCAATACGGGAACTATATGTATTACCACCGCGTAGCGAATTAAGGGTCAAACTTCCAGTGAATTTGTTACACGGTGAGGCTATAATAAATTTTACGGAATTCACTAAAGATGTTAGAATGCCGACGGCTTTAGTTAACTGTATAGATGGTTACGCGACAACTGTCATTCAAAACTCTAGATCCGAACAAATGGATTTAATTGTGACTACTCCTTTCAAGGTCGAGCCGTACTCAGAAATAGTCTTAGAATTTAATAGAGCGAATTTGAATTTTACTGATAAGAATAGTGATAGGTTAGATCAACTGTTAGCAGATAATCTCTCAAAGCTAAGAGTAGATCATATGAACGAGGAGGAAAAACAGTCTATTATTAATATTTGCAACGAATTTAAAGATATCTTCTATTGCGAGGACGTACCTCTTTCATTTACAAATGAGGTAAAGCACAAAATTAGGACTAAAAATGAAGATCCAATACACATTAAAGCTCATAGATTACCACCTACGCAAACGGCAGAAATTAGGGACCAGGTAGAGAAAATGCTTAGAGACAATGTAGTTCAAAAATCGTTCTCACCTTGGAGTGCACCGGTTCATCTGGTACCTAAGAAAGCAGATCAATCTGGTAAAAAGAAATGGAGAATGGTCATAGATTACAGACGTCTCAATGAGATAACTATTGACGATAAATACCCTCTTCCTAATATCAATGACCTTTTTGACATGTTAGGCAAGAGTACATATTTTACTACTCTAGATTTAGCCAGTGGCTATCACCAGTTAGAAGTAGAGAAAGAAGATAGAGCGAAAACAGGCTTTAGCACACCTTTTGGGCATTACGAATTCAACAGAATGCCATTTGGTTTAAAAACTGCTCCGGCTACTTTCCAACGCGCTATGGACAACGTTCTGAGAGGCTTACAAGGTATTCATTGCCTTAATTACCTTGATGACGTCATCATTTTCGCGAAAAGTATTCAGGAACATAATGAAAAACTTAGGGCAGTATTTGAAAGATTTCGTGAAACTAACTTAAAGGTACAGTTAGATAAATCTCATTTCTTACGAAAAGAAGTGTTATATTTAGGCCACACTATAACCAGCGAAGGGTTAAAACCTAATAATGATAAAATAGAAGCTGTATTGAAATATCCTATACCCAAAACTACAACCGAAATCAAAAGTTTTCTCGGTCTCATAGGGTATTATAGAAAATTCATCAAGGACTTCGCGAAAATCACTAGGCCTCTTACAGTCTGTTTGAAAAAAGGTAAAAATATAGATTTAAACGCTGAGTATGTAGAAAGTTTTGAGACTTGTAAGAAACTTCTCACAAATGCTCCATTATTACAGTTTCCAGACTTTAACAAGCCATTTATTTTAACCACCGATGCATCAAACTATGCAATTGGGGCAGTACTGTCACAGGGCACTATAGGCTCAGATAGACCGGTGGCCTACGCCAGCCGAACTTTAAGCGATACCGAGTCAAGGTACAGTACCATAGAAAAGGAGCTTTTGGCCGTTATCTGGGCGGTAAAGCATTTCAGACCGTATTTATGGGGTAAAAAGTTTTTCATCTATACAGACCATAGGCCATTAGCCTGGCTCTATTCGCTTAACGAGCCTAACAGTAAGCTTACTAGATGGCGCCTTAGACTAGAAGAATATGACTTTGAAATTAATTATAAAAAAGGGTCACAGAACTCAAATGCAGACGCGTTGTCTCGAGTAAAAATAAATAACTTAAACTTAAATAACAATAGTATAGTAGTTAGATTAAATGGTAGTAAGATTAAGGAAATAAAGGTCAATATATTAGAAAATGACACCGAATCCATGCAAGTAAATGTAGATAATGATGAACTTGTCAGAAATCTAGGAGAGAATAATTTAAGCGAAGATATTATTTGCTTATCCGATACAGATTCGGATAGATTTAGCGTAGACAGAAAAGAGGTTTCTGTCTTTGACATATTAGAATCAGACGATGATGGAGCTACGGCTCACTCAATAACAAACAGGGAACATGAAGGTATTCCAATTTTAAACGAAGCCATAGATACCAAACCGAGACAAATACTTGTCCACACTTGGTATAAAAATGATATTTGTGTTAAAGACATTTCTAATAATAACCAAAAAATAATTGAGTTACACATACCAGTCGTCAATAATGAACATTTAGTTAAACAGTTTTTAAAAGAGTATATAGATTTTAAACAGAAGTATTTCATTTATTTCGAAACGGAAAACTTTAGGAAAGTATTTAGCAATGTAGTGACGGCCTTATATAAAAAAGGTACACATAATCTAATAGAATGTACTGAAAGAGTAGTCAATGTAACGAACGAAGAAGAACAGAGAACCATTGTTATAACATATCATGAAGGAAAAACTGTTCATCGGGGTATCCGTGAAACACTCACTAAGCTTAAAAGACATTATTGGTGGTCTAATATGAAAGACACAATTTCTGCCATCATTAATGCATGCGAACAGTGCAGAAAAATGAAATATGATAGAAAACCCATCAAACCTCCAATACAACTCACTCAAACACAGAATATACCATTTGAGGAAGTTTTTATGGACCTCTTATACATAGAAAATAATTATTACCTAACCATAGTAGATGCGTTTAGTAAGTTAGCACAAGCTTTCAATGTACCCAATCGAAGTACACCGGAAATAGTCAAAGCTTTAATTAAGTATTTTAGTATCTATGGGATACCTAGAAAAGTAAACAGCGATCCTGGCACCGAATTTAATAATAACCTTGTTAAAGAGCTACTGAGCTTATACAAAATTGAAATACACGTAGGGACACCAAATAACCCCAACTCAATGAGTATAGTAGAACGTTTCCATTCAACGATTCTCGAAATCTATAGGTTAGCAAAATATGAGAAAAACGATCAAGATGCAGCATTAGTTATGACGTATGCCATTATGGCATACAATAATACCATTCATAGTGCGACAAATTTCACACCTTTTGAAATAGTGTTTGGACATACAGAATCAGGAAATGCATTTGATATAGACAGAGATAAATATTTTTTACAGAAACTAGTTCAGGATCATAGAAAACGGCTCAAGGTTTTATATGAATACGTTAGTGATAAGATTAAGGATAATAAAAGTAAAACTGTAGAGAAAAAAGGCGGCGAGAAGCCCCCAGAGATAAAGGAAGGTGATGAAATTTTCATGAAAACTACTCGAAATCGGAAAGCTAAGGAAATGCCACGCTTTGAAAAAGCCAAAGTTATAGGGAATGTAGATAGGAATATTATACCCGTAAAATTGGGGAAAAGAAATACAAAAGTGGCAATGAAAAACGTAAAGCGCCCTCCACAGGTGGTGGCAGGCAGTCCTCATGCTCCTGGTCCTAGCGGAATCAGCAAGCAGCGTAAACCTGCAAGAGATGACTCAGAATCCTGGAATAGCGCCGATACGGATAAGTGCAGCAGTGATTCAGAATAGTCACTGGACTATTTTTAAAACTCTAGATTTAGAAACTTTAGCTAGTTACTTAGATAGTAATATTAACCAGTATTTTAGATTAAAAGATATGATATACTCGCAAAATGAATCTCGCAGTGAATTTGTGGGATTAACTCTGCAAATAGAATCCTTAATGGAACTAACAAAAGATAGACTAAAACAAATAATACCCACCAAAAGGTTAAAAAGGGGCTTAATAAACCCGTTAGGCTCTCTTGTCAAATTAATTTCAGGCAATTTAGATAACGATGACGCTATGAGATACAATTCAGAGATTAGCCACCTTAAGAACAAAGAACATTCGGTAGAAAGAAAACTGTCTCTTATGCAAAAAGCTTTCGATAAACTAGTTAATATTACGGATGATTTAAAATATAACCTAATTCGATTAAATAACAAAACTTCGCAGCTACAAACATTGCAGTACAATCAGTCTAAAATACATAATATAGTCAGTCAAATGAATACTCTTTATCAAATCCTAAATAATTTTCGTACTATTTATAACGTTATTCAAGAGACTGAAACAGCAATAGCTTTCAGCAGAATACATATACTACACCAATCTATAATTAACTCTACAGAACTAGTTAATATTTTATTAGAAATAGAAAGACATCATAGGTTAGTGTATACTGTAGGTAAGGACAGCCTTACAAAATTAGAAAGTACTATAGTTCTTAAGTCCTATTCTGATAATAATAAGTTAGTTTTCATATTAGAAGTCCCCTTGTTAGACACAATTACACATAATTATTACAAAATTATCCCTATACCTAAATACAACCCTAATTCCTTAAAAACCTCTGTTATTATTCCCAAATACCCTTACCTCATAGTGAACGGATTGAAGTACAGACCTGTATCAACTCCGTGCCAGCAAATCGAAGATGATCGAGTCCTGTGTAAAGAAGATAACATCGTGCAATACGCCGACACTACGTGCATAGAACAAATAATGCTGCTTAAAAACTATTCTGCATGCCACAAGAACTCTGTACAAATAGAAGACGTCAGAAGCCACCTCGTAGCAGATGGAATATGGTTACTCTTCACGAAGAAGAACTTAATACTCACCGAGAACTGCAATGATGAAGTCAGGAAGTACAACCTGAAAGGAACATTCCTAGTTACCCCCAATAGAAACTGTGAGACACAAATCGGCGACAGAATCATCAGTAAAGTAGCAGAAACAAAGACACCTGAGGCGAGTTTGCTGCTGAAAACCGTGACGATGCCTGAACTGCAACAGGAAATCAAGGAAGAAGACACCCAAGTCGACCTTCGCGGCATAGATTTGAACGATATCAAGGACATCCTAAACAGTGCAAAATATAATAGTGAAAGTGTCGATGAAAGTAGAATTTCGGTAACCCAGGACATTAGTGTATAGACAATAAGTATCATAGTAATAATGTTTATGTTTGTGCTAGCATTTGTAATAGTTAAGTTTAAAATGTTTAAGAAAATTCTTATAATACGACGAAATCATCTGGAACCAAAAGATTTGTCTCCAGCTGATTTCTCTCCTAAGGGGGGAGGAGTTAAGGGTACTCACCCTGTAGATATATGCTTTGTCAGCCAAAGCAAGGCATAGCAACAAGCCATAGGCATCTGACTCAGCATTTATTGTATACACGTATAGAATGTTCCAGAACAAATATTGTTGATGCACCACTTTACCTATAACGCAATAAGTAACATGACGCCCTTTGTTTGAAATAACTTTTATGTAAAATTCCCATAAACCAGACATTCTGTACCTAGACTTCGCCCGTAACGATTGTAATCGCGTTTTTATTAAATAAATATATTTTTATTTAAAAACCGTTTACTCATTCCTTGACTAAGTGCGATGGCTGTCTCGGGGAAAAACTTTAACAAGGCTATTTGAACTTAGAGCCGAGTTACAAATGTTTCTTTCAGCAGATACTTCTTTTAATTTGAAGGACCGTTTGTATGATAAAACTTGGTTGTTCCGATTGTCTTTTATGGCGGATATCTTTCAAAAACTTAACGAATTAAATTTATCGTTGCAAGGTAAACAGACAACAGTGTTTCAGGCCTATAATAAAATAACTGCTTTTAAAAGAAAATTAGATTTTTGGATCATTTGCATTGGTAAGAAAGAAATAGAAAGTTTTACGTTAGGTACTCAGTGAGTTTGTTAGCGAAAACGACTCAGAAATGTTTGAAGATAATGTGTTTGAAGAATTGGTCCAATATCTCAGTTCGATGCGCGCATCTTTTGAAAAGTATTTTCCCGAAGAACACAATACAAAAATTAAAGTGAACTCCTGGATTCATAATCCTTTTTTACCCAACTTGGAAAAGCCTGAAAACATGTCAAATGAGATATATGAATCTCTTTTAGAAATGTCATCAGACACAAGTATGGAGTCATTGTTCAAAACGACGCCTCTTAATGATTTTTGGTGCAGAATCCAAGATGAATATGCAATGCTTGGCCAAATGGCTCTGGATATTCTTCTCCCGTTCCCAACTACATATTTGTGCGAAACAGGATTCTCTACCTACGCAGCCACGAAAACAAAATATCGCAATAGACTGGACGCCGAAGCTGATATGAGACTCCAACTTTCTTCCATCAAACCTGATATCAAGCAATTGATGAAAAATAAAAAACAGTTTCATACCTCCCACTAGTTAGATTTTTTCTTTTTTAATGTTTTCTATTATTGTCCTTACCAAGTGGTGAAGTAAATAATAATTAGTAACTGATACATTGTACTTTTATTATGCTGATTAATAAAGAATACACTTATAAAAATAATTGTTTTATTGTAGGGTTCCATCAAGTATTTTGCTTCCCAAAAGGGTTCCGTCATTTAAAAAGTTTGAGAACCACTGGTGTATAGAATTCATCTTATAATGAAGAAGAGGAGAACCACAATTGTAATTTTTGCTTTGTCTAAGTGTATAATCAGTTTAAATCAGTATAAACTTTCTTAAACTTTGCATGTGACTTGATTACTTCTTATTAGACTTGATTATTTTTAAGATTTTTCTGTTCCGCCACTGCTCAGACAGATATTATTTTAATTATCTGTGGGAATTAATCAAGTATAGCTGACCTGCGCAACTTTGTCTGCGTCAATTTTCCCCATTTTTGCCTATTGGTCATAATGTGATGTTACATAGCCTTCCTCTATAAATCAGATTAAATAGCCATTCAACAGTAAAAGTTTTTTTCAACTCAGACCAGTAGTAGAGAGATTATCGCATCATCTCAAACGGTAAAAGATCCAGCTGACTGACCGCAGACTATTTCTTTACTCCACCTAAGAGACATAATATTAAAAATCAGTCTTTATAAAGTACTTGCACTATTTAGCGCTTCCCTCCAGGACTACTTGTATATCAAGTACAAAACAATCCTTACTAGCAATAGTCCCCAAAAGGTTCTCAACTCCACCAATGTGGTCGTGGTGCCAGTGTGTTACAACAATGTGCTCTATGTTCACTTTCTCTGACTGCACTACTTCTGCAAGGTGCTTCTGGTACTCTGATACATCTTTATCACCTGCATCTATAAGAATACGACTGGAAAACAGGTAAAATAGCTTTGGGTGTTGGAATATACAGTACGATCAACGTAACTAGGCCGGACTGAAGTAGGTGACAAGTGGTTGCGCAGATGCATTTTTTGGAAGTAAATGGTGACAGGAAGCGGGGGGCGGGGGCGGTAACTAAACCAAGAGGATTAGAGATGCGATTATGCATTACATTGTCATAATTAGTATTACTAATTCATGTTTTTTTGTGATTATTTTGGTAAAGAAATTGTTTTTCAAAGTTTCTTTATTAATTACTGTAACTGTTTTAAATTTAAACTCTTATGAACTCATTTAAATAGTGTTTTTATATTGTTGAATTAAAATGTTGTTAGTATTTTTAATCAATTAATCGTTTTTGTAAGTAATTTTAGGGTCACATCTCTATGACATGCGCGAAAGTGATAAAAACCTTACTTCAATCCGGTCAAGATACGTTGATCGTACTGTAAGTTATAACTTAATGAGATGAACAATCATAATGAGTATAATTAAACCCCAATACAAACAGAGGTGTTGTAAGTTTTACATACTAATATATGTCTCTGTTTGTACCATAAGATGCGTGCACAGATGGACAGATGATTATTAGCTGTTTGATGAATAGCAGCTCAATAACTGAAGAACTATTGTAGTTGCATGATGGCAGTTTAAGCCCAGTTACACTTAGGAGTCATGACTGGGAAATGTGATTATTAGGATGAAGAATGAGCTGGCTGAATATAGACTATAAGACGAAAACTGAATCTGCCTTTGATGTCGCTAAAAAAAGTGTGAGCAATTCTTGAAATGTCCACTTACTTTTTTCCAGTGCCAAGCAAATAAGTGTTTGTCCCTTGCAGAGTCATGTGGCCCGGATTACATCCTAGAATTCTTATTATTCTATTTGTGAGTTTTGTAACGGCAGGGATTACTGCTGCCATGATTCTTATCGGTCCAAATTCCAAGACGATAAAAATGCAAATAAAAAGTAAAAATTGGTGAAGGTAAATAAAGGTTTTATTTAAAGTATTTTTTACTTTACGAAATAACCATGGATCGCAACAGGTGTATATCGACTGCAAGCACTGCTTTCGAGACAATATAATTTGATTTCGTGAAAACCGACTATTTCAATAACTTTGAACTTGACGTTACGTTACGATCAAAATGATAACAAGTTGATTTTGACATTTGACAGCTGTTGCCATTATTGCCAACTCGACTAACCAAATTGTCGCTAGACTTAGGTTAGAAAATCGCAAGGCGCCAGCCATTCACTATTTACGTATTTTTTATACATAATTAAATTACAGCATCATGCGCTAGAAAAGCCGCTAATTTATTTTTGTCGCTAAATGAAAATAAAATGTCAAATCAAATCAAATCAAATCAAATATTTTATTTGCGAACATGGGTACAGTAAGCTCTTATGAAATATATAGTAGGTATCTCCATATTCCACCAATCGGCATGCAAAATTATTATATTAAAATTATACATTGCTATTGAGTAATATTATTTCGTATTTATGTCAAAAAAATTTAAATTTATGTGTTAATAATAAAAGATTAAAAATAGTGACATGTCAAACAATTAAATTAATTTTAATAATCATTGGACATCCGAAATAAGAGAATTACATTTTTTTTAATTACAATAATAATATTATTCACCGTCTAAGAAATTTTTAACATTGTAGTAACATTTATTTATTAAATATTCCTTCAGATGTTTTTTAAACATATTCACCTTGAGATCTCTTATTTCTCTAGGAACTTTATTATATATCACAGGCGCCATACAGAATATGCTTTTATGCATCAGAGCCGTTTTGCTTTTACATATACGCAGTCTGTCACATGTGATAAAACGTCTGTTACGATTAACAGTGTCTGCGAGTTTTTCGAAGAGCTCCGGATTCGTCTTTACAAAAACGGCTGACTCGTATATGTATAGGCAAGGTAACGACAAAATTTTGTATTGTACAAAATATGGCGCACAGCTATCCGTAGTCTTAAGTTTAAACATGGCCCTTATACATCGCTTTTGAGCCTTGAAAATAATATCTTTGTCTATTGCATTACCCCAGAATATGATTCCGTATCTCAATTTTGAAGCAGTTATACCATGATATGCCATTAACAGAGCATCCGTGTTGAGAATAGGAGCGAGTTTATATAAAGCGTACGCTGTAGAGCTAATCTTTTTACATAACTCTTCAATGTGAGTTTTCCAATTGATTTTACTATCGATTGTCAAGCCCAAAAAATTATTAGAATCAACTACATTTACTTTATCATTTTTATAGTTTACATCTAAGTCAACTATTCGAGGCATTCTTTGTGAAAATTGAATTATATTTGTTTTATTGATATTAATCTTTAAATTATTATTATCCATCCATTCTATTATTGTTGTCAATGTGTTATTAATGTCCGTTTCATACAAATCTCTGTTTCTACAATCTATTGCAACTGTGCTGTCATCGGCAAATAATGTTAAAGGGTATGGTGTTACTTTAGGCATGTCATTAATATACAGAATAAAAATTAAAGGTCCGAGCACACTGCCCTGTCCCACACCATAGTTCACTGTACGTACATGAGAACTGTATAGTTGTTCTTCTCTTGTATCGTGGTTTATATTCTTTAGTTGAACGTATTGTTTTCTATTCGTTAGATATGATTTAATTAAATTCTGGACATTGCCACGAATGCCATACGCGTCGAGTTTAGTAAGTAATATATTATGATCCACATAGTCGAATGCCTGGGTCATATCACAGAATATAGCGCACACGGGTATTTTGCTATCAACTTTTGAAGTTATTATTTTTAAAAAATCGAAAATGGCTCGATTGATGCTTTTATTCTGACGGAAACCTTTTTGTTCCTCAGCCAAGATATTGTTTTTTTCTAAGTAGCCATAGAGTTGACTGTAAATATATTTTTCAAAAATTTTTGACATTAAAGGTATTAGTGTGATTGGTCTATAACAAGTCATGGATTCTCTATCATTCTTTTTAAAAAGTGGTTTGACAACGGAAATTTTTAGTCTTTCCGGGTAAACTCCTGCACATGTACTTAAATTAATAATATGACTTACATGTTTAGATAGATAATGACCTGCAGACTTAATGACTCGAGTAGATATGCCATCATACCCTACGCTATCAGTATTTTTTAACGCTTTTATAACTACTTCAATCTCCGTGGGTAGACAGGGTTGCATGAACATTGATTTTGTTTTTTTGTCAATGTGTTGTGCAACATTGACCCCATAGTTAGCAACGGGAACAACCTTGTCGACAAAATAATCATTAAAAGCATTCGCTATATCTTGCGGGTGTGAGATGATTTTATTTTCACATGTTTTTATTTTAGTGATAGTCTCCTCGTGTTTAGTCTGAATTGACTTATTTATTATGCTCCAGGAAGTTTTGGATACATTCTTAGAGGTTTTTATTTTATGCATGTTTTGAGCACGTTGGGTCAGTCTAATGATCTTCTTATATCGCGCAGAATATGTTTTATAGTTTGTTTTATTGGTATAATTAGGTTGTAACCTACACTTCCACAGAAGTTTTCTTTTATTTGTGCTACATTGTTTGATTCCACGCGATATCCATTTAGGTTTACTTTGTGATTTTATAGTAACATATTTAAAGGGAAAACATAGGTTATAGAACAATGTAAAGGTGTCTATAAACGAGTTGTAGGCTTCATTAGGATCGTCAGTTAAATAAACATCATTAAATGAGAGACTTTTCATACATAATGCAAATTTATCAAGATTTTCTCGATTAAAGTCACGTTTTGTTACTTTCCAAGATTTCATTTCCATTTCTTTTTTTATTGGGCATTCAATAATTTGTGCGGTGTGGTCAGACAAAGACAGTTCAATTATTTTGGTTTTGCATGGTTTTACAAAATTATGCAGAAAATTATCAAGGCAAGTGTTACTTATTATTCTAGTAGGCGCATAGATAGCAAATTGTAAGTTAAATTGACATAGTAGACATTCAAAATCTAAAGTTATTTTATTTTTGTTCAATATGTCGACATTGAAGTCGCCAGCAATGACAATCTTTTTATTACGTTTATTACACATGATATTTAATAACATAGTCATCTTATCAAAAAATAAATTTATGTTACTGGTATTTGGAACTCTGTATACGCATATTATAATGAGGTTACAATTTATTATTTCTACGGCACAGCATTCGAAAATACCAGAAACTGACAGTTTTGCAATTTCAGGTAATTCACAATATTGTAGTCCTCTTTTTACTAGGATACATACACCTCCCCTCTTTCTATCTTTTCTGCAAAATGTTCCCGCTAAATGATAATTCGGTAATGTGAGGTTTATTTCCATTCCAGACATCATAAAGTGCTCGGTTAAACAAAGCACATCAACATAGATTTTTCTTTCTGACAGTTCTTCTAGAGATACGGCAAGGTAGTCACATTTATTTAATAACCCTGCAATGTTTTGATGTATTATGTGTAAGTATTTATTACAGAAAAAACGTGTTTTCTTCTAGATTTTTAACTGTATTTTCATTATGAACAACGTCACATGAGGTAACAAATCCCGCCGTCTTATTACTTATGCGTATGTCTTCTATCAGGTCATTTAAATCATTAAGTAGGGTTCGCATTCCACTTTTTGTAATCAAACCAGACCATTTATTAAACATCGTCTCGTCATATTTGAGATTAAGGTTCGAATCCAATCCATAGTAGACATGCTCATGAGTCATTAAATCTATGTATATTAAATTATTGAAGTTTTCAATTCTCCAGTTGTAAATACTATTTGCATGGACACTGCATCTATAGGTAGGCAGGCATATTATTAAGTTGGTGTTAGTTATATCTTTTATCATATTTCTTAAACAGATGACCATTTGTACATAGTCCCTTGTCATAGTGAAATCTTCAGAACCTATAAGGATGGCACAGTAATCATCCATTGTGTAATCAACTAGTTTGGATTTTAAGCCATTCAGTAAAATTTTTATTCCACAACTGGGATATAATATATAATGACATAAGTCATATTTAGGCATAACGTTCTGGGCAAGTGACAGTATTTTATTATGTTTATCTGTACTTATGATACATATTTTATTTTTCTTTAAATTGGTACATGATTTTTGTGAGGTATTTTTCTGAGTCTCAGTACTAGGAGCGCCATCTAGTACTACAGTCGGTGAACTAGTTTGGTTCGTACTTGGACGACAGCTCTCCACAAGGGAACTGTTTGACAATGGACTAATTTGTTGTTTCGACGAAATCGGAATTAATCTCTGTACTTTTTTACTTATCCGACGCGATCTAGGTGTTCTAATAATCTGTTCTATCGGCGATAATGTCAAAGTGTCGCAAAATCTAGCGACAAAGTCGCTAAATTGGCAACTGTTTCAATACGTAGAGTTGAAACGGCGTGTAACGATTGACTTTTGGAATCGATATTTTTATGACGTTTTGGAGCAGCTCGTCTCGATCCGTGCGAGCTTCGTACAGACGTACAGTCGTACCATACTTATGCCTAGTTTACACCTGTTAAGTGGTTAAGTCGTCAACTAAATTTTAACTAAATTTTAACTAAATTCCAGCGTGTAAACAGCCACTTAATACCTGTTAAGTCATAAGTGTTAAGTTGTGATTTAGTGGTTAAGTGAGCAAGTAGAATAGAAATGATTCTATTTTTGGTTAAGTAACCCACCCTCCCGCACCGCGCGCGGGGGCGATTGGCGGGAAATATTGACATTTGGTTCGTGTTTAAACAGGAACAAATAATTTAGTAGGTAGCTTTTCCTTTTAAGTTTGATTGTTTTCGAAAGGTTTTGGACAAATTAGATATAATGGCAAGGTGGACGGAGGATACAACGATAAAATTTGTCGAAGAATATATTAAACATGAGGTGTTGTGGAATTTTTGTAATGCAAAGCACAGAAACAAACAAGCGAAAAATCAAGCAATAAATGAAATTGTGTCTGCAATGGATATTCCAAACTTTGGATTTAAGGAAGTAGAATTAAAAATAAGAAGTATCAGGTCCACATACTCTCAAGAGTTAAAAAAAAAAAACTCGATTAAATCAGGTTCGGGCATGGACGAAATATACAAATCAAATATTAAATGGTTCGGTTTACTAAATGAGGCATTAAAATCAGTAAACATAACAGAAATAAGGAAAACACAAAATAATACGGTAAGTATAAATTTTATTATAGTGTGGCCATTAGTGCTGTGCACTCCCTGAGGTATGCACGGCGAGGTGGGGGGCGAAGAAAAAAGTGCATGAGTTCACATGAGGTCGATACATGTCGGACAGATCTTACGATATCAGTTTGCATTTCTAAGGCAAGACTTGTGGCGGGACGTTGCGTTGGTCGGAGGCTATCTATCTGTAATATATACTTACTTTGTTGATTAAAATGTAACCCAAATATACTCATATTTTATTAAAAATATGCAGGTGATAAATAAGAATTGAAAGTTATAATTCACAACAGGACTTGTTTTATTAAACATTTTTTATATTTACAAACAATTATATATTCTAACGAAAGTTATTCTGACATAGATTCTGTTTCAACTTCATCTTCCATTTCGTCATCATCTTCATCTTCCTCTTCGCCACCGGAACTTGAATCAGAGTCTTGCAAATTTATTATGAATGAATCGATAACATTATCGAACCTACTATCGCGACTCCAGTAATCATTTTCATTTTTCTGGACATGATCGTCGCATTTCTGCCATTTTTCCGCCGTGAATTCCGAAAACAATTTATCCAATAAGATTATCTTTTCGTCTAGAGAAGAATTAATATAGTTTTGGGCTATGTTGTTTTTAATATCAGCCCAGACCAACTCGATTGGATTTAAATCTGGATGGTACGGAGGTAAACGCAGAACAGTGTGTCCACTGGCTTTCAGGAGTTCGTCAATTCTATACACGGGTTCTTTTTGTGTATTTTTGATAAGAAGTAGCAGTTGAGCCTTTGACATGGTTCCTGAAAATTCTACATTATGGCGTAGCAACCAGTTCTGCATTTCACTTTTGAGGCTTGATATAGTTGGTTTCTTCTCAATCTGAACGCTGTGGTAAGACGCGTTGTCCATTACAACCACAGAATTCGGCAGCAACTTATCTTTTAACTTTTCATCTACCCACTTATAAAAAGTAGGTCCGCTCATATCTCCATGATAGTCACCGGTTCTAGCATCGGATTTGAATATAGTCAATGTATCATCCACTAAGCCATTTCGACACCCAGCGTGGAGTATTACTAGTCGCCGTCCTTTCCCAATATCAGCATGAATACCGGGTTCTGACGATGATTGCCAACATTTGCTGGCATGGTGACTGGCGTTGATGTATGTTTCATCAAGAAAATATATGTTTCGGTTTTCCGTTCTGTAATTTCTGATTTGTGTAAGATATTTTTTCCGCCACACTGTAATATTAGGCTGCTCTATAAGGAGATGTCTCTTTGATTTGCATTTTTTGTAACGGTAGCCCATTTTGTGTAAAAGCTGTCTTAAATATTCCCGTCCACAATTCAATATGCCATCCTGTCTCAAACTTGATAGTAACTTACGGACACTTGGTATTTTTTTTTCAACTTCGTAAAACTGATGAATTTTTCTTCTGATAACTCCAAGGTCAAAATCATCCACAACGTGTTTTTTCTTTAGAACTTTTGGTTTTTTTGGCGATTGAAATTTTAATTGGCTTGAATTTTCAATTGATAAATAGCCCGCAGAAATCACATTATGTACGGTTCTTTTGCTGTATCCCGTAGCCTCCGCAACGATTTTAGCAATATTCACGTCATTTTTAAATTCAAAGCTTTCTTTGTCTGCTTTTCTTTTCTTAAAATATTCAGCCACCTTAAAAATGACAGTCTTCATATCACGAGATAACGCACGACCCATCTTTGAATATTTATCTCGTGTGCGTCTGACATAGACAGTCCGATACAAATAACACTACCTGCCGTCACAAGCGTTGACGGCGCACTGACAGCGCAGCAGCCGATTCTAACCCCCCCGTCTCACCGCGCGCATACCTCAGGGAGTGCACAGCACTAATGGTCATACTATAGTAATTAAGAACTTTAGTGTATCATTCTGCACTGCCAACTAACTGAGCCTTCACTGACAAAATAATCTGCGTAATTATCGCGAATCATGCGTGCCTCACGTGAGGAATGATTTTGTAAAGTTCTAGGTAAATCAACTAGTCCATCAGAAGGCACTCCTCTCCAATTTCCTTCAACAATACGGCCATTACGAGTATCTTCAATGTCCATTGTTGGTGCATTCACATTGCTTTTAGTTTTTCTAAGCCAGTTATGTAGAGCACAACAGGCTTTTACAATCTTGTCAACTTTGTCTGGTCGGACTGGAATAGGTCTCTCAAATATACGAAATCGACCAACTAAAATCCCAAAAGCATTTTCGACTATACGTCGTGCTCGGGATAAGCGATAGTTAAAAACTTTTTGCTTTAAAGTTAAATTATTCCCTGGATAGGGTTTCATAATATATGGTTTTAATGGAAAAGCATTATCTGCTACCACAAGATGGTTTTCTGGAAGTAAATTATTTTCCAAAGCGGTACTTAGGCTGCAATTCCTAAAAACCCCACCATCTGAAACTCTTCCATTACAACCAACATCTATGTAACTGAAGCAATAGTCATCATCTACCAAAGCCATTAGAACTATGCTGTTGGTATGTTTGTAGTTATAATATATACTTCCAGCTTCGGGGGGTGCTTTAAGTACAACATGTTTTCCGTCTATAGCCCCACAACATGCAGGAAAATTCCATTTATTTCTGAATCCATATTCTATTATTTTCCAATTTTCTTCATTTTCAGGGACCTGTAAATAAATATATATATAGATAAATAGGTTATAAAGATATGTACTATTTTTTTTTTTCAGAATATTGAAGAACGGATAACTGAAGTAAATTCTACTGAATTAATCCAGGAGGACATTGAAGAACATTCATATGCAATGGTTTCAGAGGCTGTGACCCCAACAACAACAACTTCATCTGCACGTAAAAGAAAATTAAAAGACCTAAATTTACTAGTTGATAAATTAGAAAATGTCAACAAAGTAATCAACACCCCGAAAAATAATGAAAATGAGTTTGACTTATTTGCCAAAAGTGTTGCAGGTCAATTAAAAGTGATGCCTTTAATACAAGCTCTAGAAGCACAACAGTATATACAAAATTATTTGAGTCAATTCCGAATTACACAGTTGAAGTTGAACAGTTACCAGGTACCTTCTCCATTCGCATCTACAAGCACTTATGCATCTTCTCCCTCTACAATATTATCTGACATTTCAACCCTCACTGATAGTTACATAAACCAGCCCCCAACCCCAACTGATACTTATATAAAGCAACCCCCAACTCCAACTGATAATCACATAAACCAGTCCCTAATCCCAACTGAAAGTTTTATAAACCATTCACAAATTTACACAAATCAGCTGTCCACTACCAGGCCACCTACACCTCAACATACCATAACAATATATTCATCATCACACAGTGACAATAATAATATTTTAGCACATGCTTTGGCATCTGTCACAGATACCAAAAAATAAATGTAAACTTTTAATATTTTATTTTATTTTAGTCTGTCTGTCTGCTACGGCTAATCTTCTAAACGGTCATCATCACGCTAATGTGTATAGGGAGTGAGCAGCATTGCAACTCAAGGCGGACGAAGTCGCGGGCACAGCAGCACAGCTAGTAATAACTATAACTGTACACATACATTTCTTGGTTTGATTACCCATAAATAAACGATATGTAAACAATTTAGAATTTCACTCTCTTACCTTTATAAATTCTTCCAATCCTTGGTAAATAGCTTCACATACATAGGGTAGCATTTGAGATATACTTGACTTAGATACCCTAAAGAAGTGAGATAGACTCCGAAAACTATTCCCAGTTGCAAGAAAGTATAACACTATGTGTAATTTTAAACTGGCTGGTAACGCACATCTCATTACAGTATCTCTTTTTTGAATGACCGGTTCTACTTTAGATAGTAAATAATTAAAGGATTCTTCTGACATCCTCAATGCAAAGAAATACTCTTTTTTGTCTTCTTCGGCTAGTTCTTTAAACAGAGTTGTACTAGCTCCAAGTGTATTTCTTCTTGAAATCCAGTTTCTCTCCCACAATCGAGGTGCTGCACTTCTCTGCTCCATTGAGATTTCAAATTTCACTTCATAAATAATTTCATTAAGTATATATCTAATTACTGAATTTTGAACTTCAACACCCTCTTGATCGTCCATTATGATTTTATGAACTAAAAGGTACGAATAAGTCACACGTGTAAACAGTTACTTAACAGTAATTCACTTAAAATTTAGTTAAAATTTAGTTGACGACTTAACCACTTAACAGGTGTAAACTAGGCATTGACGAAGCGAACGCTCGGCCGAGCTACATCGTAGGCTGAGTGTGGGGTGTTAGGTTTTATTTTCGTAACGGAATTTCTTAATTCGGTCGCCGCGCTCAAAGCCCGCGATAAAAGCTATGCAATAGCTTATAAACTTTTCATACGAGTGTCAAACGTCAAAAATAGTACCTTCATATAAAAAAAGGCTTACTGAGGAAAAGCTCCATCTAGACATTAAATTCAAAGCTTGCTATAATTTAAAGTAACTGCATAAAAAACATCTCGATCAGTACAGACATTGAGTATTATCTCGTCATCTTACTTTCACCCACCTTCGTAATAATGCATAAATTTATAATAATGCAAGTGTATGTCAAGTTGATTTCTAAACGCCAAAGTTTACAGGAACTAGACGAAGAAAAAAGTTTTTTATTTTTTTCTACCCGCCGATATTACTCGATTGGAATTATAGCTCGAACATTCTGTGCGTTCGCCAGTTTCAAGTATAATTTCTTTCAGTTTCAATTTTATATTCTTTCAAGTTTTTTTCTTTGAATTAAAATCTCGATGTCAATAAATTCCAAGTTTATTTTCTTTTTAATTTTCTTTTTTGAATCAAAAAGTCTCGTGGCCGGTTTCAAATTTATTTTCTTTTAAGTTTTCTTCTTTGAATCACAAAGTCTCTTTGTTATCCAGTGCTCACGTATTTCAAGCATATTTTGCACTCATAGATTAAAACTGTTAAGTGATTTTACACGTTATATGCGGAACTGTAAAATAGGGACATGTTTGTTTGCCGCCATGTTTACAACTGTCAAAAATTTGAGTTTGTTGTACATTTGAATTTATATTATTGCAAAACTGACATTCACGCGGCCGGAGATGCTGTACAGAATATTTATTTTGTTCGACCAGTATGATACTTATTTCTATTGAAGCAGAAATTGATAATGAACCGTAATATAAAATTATACTAATTCAATAAAAATCAAGACTTGTTCGTCCTAGTTTGTCGTTTAAGACCAAATGAAACAAAATTTAAAAATGGTTGTCTGTAAATTCGATTTATGTATGATAATTTTACATAAGCCTAGTTTACACGTATTAAGTGGTTAAGTAATTAACTAAATTTTAACTAAATTGTAGCGTGTAAACAGCCACTTAATACCTCTTATGTCTTAAGTGTTAAGTTACGGTTTAGTGGTTAAGTGAGCAAGTGGAATAGAATTGATTCTATTTTTGGTTAAGTAACCCACCCTCCCGCACCCTGCTCGGGGCGATGAGCGGGAAATTTTGACATTTAGTTATTTTATATATCTGAATCTCGAAAACGGCTCCAGCGATTTTCATGAAATTTAGTACTCAGGGGGTTTTGGGGGCGATAAATCGATCTAGCTAGGTTTCATTTTAAGAAAACGTCGTTTAATAAAACCTAGGTCATCAACGTACTAGGTATTAATGGCAATTTCATATTTTACAGTTAGCAGTTTAGCAGTCGGATACACTCCCACCGCGCCACAGAGGCAGTTATAATTTAATAAAAATTGGTGAAAATCGACTTTAATTTAAAATTGTTTCAATTCATTTTTTCTTAAAACGAATCTGATAAAATCGATTTGGGACATTTGCTGTCAATAGTGTCATGAGTGTCATGTCATTGTCAGTCAATTTTGTCTGGTAGTATTTCAGAAAAATGGCTGGTGCGCTGGCGAGGGTTATTCAAGGAACAAAGTCGCATTTGGGTACATATTTAACAGTTTATGAAGCTCATATCCCATTGTATCACAATACGATTATATGCCGCAAAATGTGTTGAGGGCTTTGAAGTTAAGGTTATCGTACAGTTGCGCAGTAAGACTTATATAATTTTGACATCTTGTTTGTAGGCATTGTCGGTCCACTTGCGAATATCAACAATGTGCCGCAACGGTTCCAA
Source organism: Herminia tarsipennalis (assembly GCA_945859575.2). NCBI lineage: Eukaryota > Metazoa > Arthropoda > Insecta > Lepidoptera > Erebidae > Herminia > Herminia tarsipennalis. Next base: position 19,380,158 of record OX243841.2, on the reverse strand, counting down.
AACACACAGGCTCAGGCTCCAACGAAGGCCTCGTATGGTAACCTCTCAGATTGTGACAGGGTCTTTACGAACTTATATGGACGTCATGATTGGAGATTACCAGGTGCTTTATCTCGTGGCGACTGGTACAAGACTAAGGAAATTATATCCATGGGATCAGATTGGATTATTGGTGAGTACTGTTCTTACGTGGGGTGACTAGAAATACTACAATCGCTATTTAGTTTATACATTTAGTAGCAAAATGAAGATGATCTTCGCACTGTTATTATTAGTTCATCCAATCAAGAGTATCATAGCAGCAAGTAACTTCTGTATTTTTTATTATAGAGGTTACTATTTAGGATGGTAAACAGTCATTAAATATGCAATAAGCTTGCTGTGATTGTTTACACAATGAAATAAACTTAGTGCTGTGGATACACTGATAAATATACACAAGTTTATGTGTAATAATTATTGTTAAATACTTGGTTAGGCCTTCTTTAAAGTAATCCAATATATAGGTGACATGTTGATTTGTGTGTGAGTGCACAATGAACTATAGTGTTAAGCAGCGATTACCAACAGGGTTGAAATATTGGGGACAATATCAGTTTCCAGTGTCAACAACTCAATATTGGTTTTGTAGGTCGACAAGGTCTAAAAATCTACCCCTATTATTTAACACAAATTCTTATTTAAAACTTTCAAGTTATTTATAAGTAAGTTGTGTTACATGTTGGTACACATAACTAACTACTTGTTATGAGTATGCCTTAGATCAGCTATACTCTAAGTGTGTTCCGCGGAACCCTAGGGTTCTGTGATACCTCTGTCGGTGTTCCGCAAGAATTTAGAAATAAAAAAATCAAAACACCTCTCTCTGGTCGCTCCGCGGCTGTGCGGACTCCGCGGCCGCGCGGAGACAAAACGCTATGAATGTTATTTATTTATTTATTTGTATTTGTATAAGCTTGTGTTACATTAGCTGGTACAATATCTTATAAGTTTGGTCTCAACAATTTTATACTTGTACAACGCGTTCGCTCTAAGTTTGCCGGTCTGTGGAATGCGCGTACCCTCCCCCACGTGACAACAAAACTTATAATGTGTCATAGTTTTACCCAAATATCTACCGTACACAATTTTTATTGTTACAATTAAATAAAAAATTTCGAACGTCATACACTCATACCTATCGCCAGCGGCAAACTTAAAACGAGCGGGTAGTATACTTGTAAGCGCTCAGTCTCTTTGATAAAAGCCGCCTCTGAATTAGACGCTATAGTTGTCAACAAGCGACTTTCGTCTCTAACTTCGAAGGATAAAGTCGATATTGTTTACAACGCTATTTTTAAATTTCTGTTTTTATTTTTGCTTTTTGTTTATCAAAGGTGCCGACTCGAGTATTTTCGAGAATATTTGAGATCGAGTCTAGGATTATGTATAAAAGCGGCGATCGCGCGTTGGCGTCGTCAGTTGATGATTAGCGTTCGGAGCGATAAGTTACTACCTACTTACAAGCTCGCTAGCGAGAAACTAGTGTTCATTGTTTTACTGCCTGCTGTATTCTGTTGTCTCAGTTTTATACATTTCTTCCCTGTAGGTTCTAAATTTAGTCTCTTATACGCAGTAACGATTGTGCATTATTTAAACCCCACTATCCTGACTTGTAACATTATAAATAAAGAAGAATGGAACGTTGGCTTAAAGGTGTTAAACGTGTTCCAACAACATCTTCTAATGACGCTGAATGTTCAAAAGCAATGCGCGCGGAGAATTTAGCAATCACCGATCCAGAAGATGATGCCACGACGTCAAGCTCGACGGTTTCAAAGACGAAAAAAAGGAAGTATGATGAATCTTGTATCAGTTTCGGATTTGTTGATTCCAACGGCTCACCTCTCTGCATGCTCTGTAGTAAACTGCTTCCTAATAGTTCCATGGCACCTGCCAAATTGCGTCGACATTTAGAAACCGTACACCCCGAGACTAAAGACAAGAATAAAGAATTTTTTGTTCGCAAAAAAGATCAGTTATTAGAAAGTCAAAAAAATATGATGCATGTAACACAAACTACCAACGAAAAGGCCACGGAGGCATCATATTTAGTTAGCTATCGCATTGCACAAGCAGGTGAAGCGCACACTATCGCTGAGAAATTAATAAAACCATGTGTATTAGACATAACAAAATGTATGCTTGATGAAAAATCTGCAAAGCATCTTTCTACTGTTCCGCTATCAAACGATACTGTTTCACGACGAATCCATGATCTGGCAAGCTACGTCAAACAAGAACTAGTTACACGTCTACAAAATACACGATTCGCTTTGCAAATGGACGAGTCGACTGATGTCGCTGGTTTGGCTATCCTGCTGGTTATTGTGAGATATCCATATAAAAGTTCTTTTGAAGAAGACATGCTTATGTGTTCATCGCTGCTTACAAACACTACCGGGGAAGAAATTTTTAATAAAATAAATATATTTTTTGAAGAACATAATCTCAGTTGGAACAATTGCATTGACATTTGTACAGATGGGGCCAAGGCGATGACAGGTAAAACAGCAGGAGCAGTGTCACGAATGAAAAATAAAGCGCCTAATTGTAGTTCCAGTCATTGTATTCTGCATAGACAAGCACTTGCGATGAAGCAAATGCCGTCTAATCTAAAATTAGTTATGGATGAAGCGGTAAAAATAATTAATTTTATCAAATCACGACCACTACAATCCCGATTGTTCTCATTATTGTGTGAAGATTATGGCAGCAAACATAAAACACTGCTGCTCCATACAGAAGTGCGATGGCTGTCTCGGGGAAAAACTTTAACAAGGCTATTTGAACTTAGAGCCGAGTTACAAATGTTTCTTTCAGCAGATACTTCTTTTAATTTGAAGGACCGTTTGTATGATAAAACTTGGTTGTTCCGATTGTCTTTTATGGCGGATATCTTTCAAAAACTTAACGAATTAAATTTATCGTTGCAAGGTAAACAGACAACAGTGTTTCAGGCCTATAATAAAATAACTGCTTTTAAAAGAAAATTAGATTTTTGGATCATTTGCATTGGTAAGAAAGAAATAGAAAGTTTTACGTTACTCAGTGAGTTTGTTAGCGAAAACGACTCAGAAATGTTTGAAGATAATGTGTTTGAAGAATTGGTCCAATATCTCAGTTCGATGCGCGCATCTTTTGAAAAGTATTTTCCCGAAGAACACAATACAAAAATTAAAGTGAACTCCTGGATTCATAATCCTTTTTTACCCAACTTGGAAAAGCCTGAAAACATGTCAAATGAGATATATGAATCTCTTTTAGAAATGTCATCAGACACAAGTATGGAGTCATTGTACAAAACGACGCCTCTTAATGATTTTTGGTGCAGAATCCAAGATGAATATGCAATGCTTGGCCAAATGGCTCTGGATATTCTTCTCCCGTTCCCAACTACATATTTGTGCGAAACAGGATTCTCTACCTACGCAGTCACGAAAACAAAATATCGCAATAGACTGGACGCCGAAGCTGATATGAGACTCCAACTTTCTTCCATCAAACCTGATATCAAGCAATTGATGAAAAATAAAAAACAGTTTCATACCTCCCACTAGTTAGATTTTTTCTTTTTTAATGTTTTCTATTATTGTCCTTACCAAGTGGTGAAGTAAATAATAATTAGTAACTGATACATTGTACTTTTATTATGCTGATTAATAAAGAATACACTTATAAAAATAATTGTTTTATTGTAGGGTTCCATCAAGTATTTTGCTTCCCAAAAGGGTTCCGTCATTTAAAAAGTTTGAGAACCACTGCCTTAGATTAGTAGGAAGTATCAATGTTGTACTTTTAAAAAACTCACTGGTACTAGTAATAAGTTGATACATTTTTTTTTATTATGGGGTCTCTTGCCCAAAATAGTTTGGAAATCCCTGGTATAATTATAATAAAATTGTTTATTCACTCAGGAAGAAAAATACTACACTTGCGAAAAGTCAATTCTAAATTTACATGTAATGTAATAAAATCACTACAATATTTTGTAAATTAAATATGCTATAAGAATTTGTACTACTATTAATGTAGCACAGTAACTAAGCCATAAAATAGCTATCAATTTAATATACTATACAAATTTTTATTAAACAAATGACTGAAACAACCATATATTATCTTCTTATTTTGACAGTGGTTTGCATTTTATATTTATCCTGCTTTCGCATATGGCTGCACTAAATTTTATCTATAAATTTAATCTAAATTGTTTCAGAGGTTTAAGTGTGAAAATGTAATATGATTTATTTACAAAATTTGTAATATTAGTGGCATATGTCCTTCAGTCTTTAAATTTCATTTACATAAACCTTGTAATTTTAGGGCTTAAAGTGCACAAACACACAACAACACTTCAGCTTTAGCTTATAATAAAATTGACTTTTTACGTTCGTACTTTTTTAAATAATGTGTAACAATATTTTTTTTCTGATTGCTTATTGTGTGTAAAACTTTTTTAAAGCTCTTCTAGTCTTTTCTTTTCCTTTATTTTTCTTGCCAGGTATAGTTTTAAAGAAGTTGTTCCATATCATGTGGCCAACCTCTGATATCTATGGTTTTTCTCTTCTTCTTCTGTCCCTCTTCCTTTACTATTAGTAGGCCTTTGCTTCGATTGAATTCAATCGAAACATAAAAATAATTCACGTGAATAAGTCCCGATATATATCTAATATGGTTGAAGACTTGTTTATCAATTTCAAGCTTTTCATTATTGGTAATATTTTAATTTATATGTGGTACTGTTTAGAACAATTTGTTTGTATTGTATGACTAGATGCATAATGATAATCTGTTTTTCAAATGTACAGGTGAACTGAAAACCTCAGGCCTTCGTGGTCGCGGTGGCGCCGGTTTCCCTACTGGAATGAAATGGTCTTTTATGAACAAGCCTTCTGACGGTCGCCCGAAGTACCTCGTCGTGAATGCTGATGAGGGCGAGCCTGGTACTTGCAAGGATCGTGAGATCATGAGACACGATCCTCATAAGCTGGTTGAGGGTTGTCTGATTGCTGGACACGCGATTGGCGCTCGTGCTGCCTATATTTATATTAGAGGAGAGTTTTATAATGAAGCTAGTAACTTACAAGTTGCTATTGCTGAGGTAAGCTAGTCTTCTAGGGATATTTCGTATTACGACATTGGTTCATCATAACTTTTTTGTATGAATAGAATATAACCAGGACTTTACTAATGTTTTTCAGGCATATCAAAGCGGCCTGATTGGCAAGAACGCTTGTGGTTCCGGTTACGATTTCGATGTGTTTGTGCATCGTGGTGCTGGCGCGTACATTTGCGGCGAGGAGACTGCCCTCATTGAGTCCATTGAAGGCAAGCAGGGCAAGCCTAGGCTGAAGCCTCCATTCCCTGCTGATATTGGACTCTTTGGATGTCCCAGTACTGTCAATAATGTGGAGACTATTGCAGTGGCACCCGTAAGTTCATTTATTTCCTTTTTTTTTTTTTAATTGTTGAAATTAGAGCAAGTTAATCAATAACAAATAATAATTATATATTAATAATAATAATATATTAATAATAATAATATTTTGAGACAACTCACACAACACCATCTCATCCATCCCAAACTAGGCACAGCCTGTACTATGGCAAGTATGGCAACCAGACAATTGATAAACATACTTATAAAAACTAACTTATAAAATTACACCCAGAAAATAAACCATCATGCTCATCACACAGTTTTATCCTGGGTGGGAATTAAACCCACAACCTCTAGCTTAGCAGTCAGGGTCACAGAGTAACTAACCACTAGATCAGAGATTCTCAAACTATTTTGGGCAAAAGACCCCTTATGCTTCCTACTAAAATATTGTTACATGTGCCAACACGTAACTCAACTTACTTTATATGTTCGTAAACTTTCGCGATTTGTACACATTATAGAATTTTATAAGCTACGGGTCTTATCACGTAAATATTTTATTTTTAAGGCTAAATACCTTTTTTTTCTTGCCCGACGTAGTATCTTAGTATCTTAAAAGTTTTAAATAAGAACTTGTGTTAATTAATAATTATCGATTTTTAGACCTCGTCGACCCCAAAAAGTTTTCCCCCCAGTTTTCGACATACTGGACTGCCTCCGTGGCGCGGTGGGAGTGTGCCCGACTGCTGTGGGTTCGATTCCCACACGAGACACCACTTTCTGTGATCCACAAATTGTTGTTCCGGGTCTGGGTGTTCTTTGTGTCCGTGACTTGTATGTTTGTAAAGTCCCCCGTGACACAGGGCTTGTACCCTACTGCGGGAGTCGTTTTTTATATAAAAAAATATATATATGCTAGTACAGCTATATAATAATATTACATAATACGTACAAGTATCTTAAAAGTATTGTTTATAAATACTTGTAGTATTATGCTATCATGTTCTTATTCTACTTTATAATGAGAAATTCCAGTGGTTTATCGAATTTGGCCGCCGTGACCGAAATCAGTTAAGAGAACATTAATATTTTCGTCGTTGGAGAATTTATAAATTTGTACATTTTCACCCATAAATAACTGTTGTTTCTCAGACAATCTGTCGCCGCGGTGGCGCGTGGTTCGCGTCGTTCGGCCGCACGCGCAACTCCGGCACCAAGCTGTTCAACATATCTGGTCACGTGAACACGCCGTGCACTGTCGAGGAGGAGATGAGCATACCACTCAAGGAGCTAATTGAACGTCACGCTGGAGGTGTCACCGGAGGCTGGGACAACCTGCTGGCTATCATCCCTGGAGGGTCTTCCACTCCGCTTATACCTAAACAGTATGTGAAAAAATCTTTACTAATACTGTAAACTCTATCTTGGTCTGTTAGGTTTTCAGATTTAAACAACTAGACCAGTTTTTATGGAATTTGGTCTGGGTTTTAGTTCTTAAATACAGGACCGAAATTTGGGATTGGAACCACAGGCAAAAGTTGTATCATTTACAATTAAAATAAAACTTTTATGGTGAATGAGAAGGTGTAAAGCCTCCATTCACCCCTTTGATCTTGCCAATCGATGTAAATATTATTATTTCTTCGTCTTTGTTACTACACTCTTAGTAGAGTAGTGGTTGCGGCCGTCTTATCATTATACTTTTTGATAACTAGCTTTAGCCTGGGGAACCGCAGGCTAAAGCTAGTTATCAAAAAGTGACCTCCTGCATGACCTCCTAAGAGCTCGAGTTACCTGAAATCCAACGGAAACATTTTTAGGAAGGATAAAAAGTAGGCTATTTGTTACTATAATCAATCTCTGTTCCAAATTTGGTCCAGATCCGTTCATCCGTTGTGGTGTGACTGAATAATCCAGATCAGTCTGAAGACCGAATAATCCAGATCAGTCAGATGACTGAATAATCCAGATCAGACTGAATAATCAGAAATGATCCATCCATACATCCAAACTTTCGCATTTATTAGTTGCCATGTCAACATGAAATTCCATGTCAATTTATCTGATTATTGAAAACTTAAATTAATGTAACGTTATACTGAGCGAAAATATTTATAGTTCGTAAAATATAGCTTGATACCTGTGACGTTTGTCAGAATGACATGTAATAGGTATGGGACGTCTTTCGTATTTTATCGATATTTATATGGAATGAGTTTATTAAAAAAAAATACATTTTAACGATATTGAAAGAAAGAAAAAAGGAAATGAAAGATGAATTTGAAGGTATTTAAAAGTTTAATTGTCAAATGGTGTACAGCCGAGATCAACTTCCAAGTCGAATTCTGATTCATCACTGGAGCAGTCCTGTAGATTAATAATTAATTCTTGATCGCATATGTTGTCAAATTGAATATCGCGCTCCCAATCTTTTTGAATCACATTTTTTGTCTTCTCAACTACCTTTTTCCAATCATCAGCATTTACATGTACACAAGCTTCATGTAGTAATGTCAACATTTTGTTCGCTGTGAAAGGCGGTGCTACATTATGTCTGGCAGCGTAACCTAGAAAAAAAAGGTATTCGATCAAACAAAAAACCTACTACATTCTTTGTAAGCTTTTTATATATGTTTTTTTAGATTAAACGAACCTTTGACTTGAGCCCAGATTAGTTCTATTGCATTGTAATGGCAATGATATGGTGGTAAACGGATGACGGTGTGGCCCATTTCCTTTGCAATTTCGTCTATAATATATCTTGGAGTGGGGGGCTTATGAATGCTTACTAATCTTAGCAATTATTTCTTGAGCATGCTGTTGTCGGCTTTTACTCCTTTGTTTTGCAGCCAAGTAATAATTTCAATTTTACGATTGCTTGTCGTAGGCGCCTTATCTTTTTGTACTGAATGATACGGAGCGTTGTCCATCAGAATAAAATGTGGTTCACTCAAATTATTTAGAAGAGTTAGAAACCACTCCTTAAATTTTGTAAAATCCATTTCTTCATGGTACTCTGTTGTTTTTACTGATTTAAACGCCAGTAAACAATTGGGCACAAAACCAGACGATGTCCCCGCATGAGTAATTATTAATCTTTGTCCTTTGCCTTCGGGCACCTTGGTGGTAGACTCCGCTTTATCGTCTGTCCACGATCTTGAAACAGTGTGGTTTGCGTTGAGCCATGTTTCATCAAGAAAAACCACTTTATTCCAATCTGTTATATTTTTGACTTTGCGCAAAAAGTCAATTCGGGTCAAAGCAATGTCTGTTCGCTCCATTAAAATTTTTCTTTTATGGCTTTTCTTATAAGCAAAGCCGATTTTTTTCAATATTTTGGACAACGATGGTGGACTTCCTTTAAATAAATCCGCGTCTTTAAGTGAAACGGATACTTTTTTTAACGTGGGAAATTCACCACGTGCGTAATACGCATATATATGATTTCGAATTGCGGCAGCATCAAAGTCGTCAATTTCGGTGACTGGCGAAACTCTCTTCCTTTTTTTATTAGGAGTTGATAATATTTTACCTCCCTCATCTTCGGCCACCATCTCCTTTGACGATTCTCCATACTTTTCTTTGCTAATTCGAGACACTGTAGCTCGTCCGATACCAAGAGCGTCAGCAACTCTATTGCACACTTGCTCCAACGGTAGTAGCGGTCCGCCATTTTGATTCTCGCGCTCAAAATACTCACGCAAACGAATCACAAACTCGCGACTTTCGCTATTCAAAACAGTTTTTTTTGTTCTTTTCGGCATTGTGGTGCAAAAAAAAACAAATAACTAGAAATAACAACAAAACTTAACAAAGCAACAGTAATAACGACAAATAAAATATTAATCACGTAGCGGTAGCGTATACAAGGCGTGGGCACTCGTACTGACTCAAAAAAGATGGCGCCCGCTTGATCGCTGCATGCGAAAGCAGTAGGTATTGCAAGACTAAAAAAATACGAATTCGTTGTGAAAAAACGATTAGATATAATCATATATACAATTTATATTAATGAAATTGTCATACATTTATTTTATCGATATTCGCTGGCCAGTCGATTACACATCCCTACCAGGCTGCGAAAAGAGTTTACGAAGTAAGCTAACAAAAAAATATAAATAATAAAATATAATAAATATTTTAAATTACCTTTGTTTATACTAGTATCTCCTTGATAACAAGTTCTATTTGAAAAAAGTGTTCTAGATTTCTATACAAATGTCTTATTAATATTTAAAAAATTAAAACTTTTCCAACAACAAATTTATTGTAGCAGTCTTTTAAACGTAGTCTCTAAAGTCACAGGTATCAAGCTATATTTTACGAACTATAATAAAGCAACTAAAACTTAACATCTTTACTTTACAGTGTTTGCGACACAGCCATAATGGATTTCGATGGTCTAGTGGCAGCTCAGACATCCTTGGGCACCGCTGCGATCATCGTGATGGACAAATCCACGGACATAGTGAAGGCCATCGCTCGTCTCATAATGTTCTATAAACACGAGTCTTGTGGACAGTGCACGCCTTGTCGCGAGGGAGTCGAATGGATGAACAAGATGATGTACAGGTGGGTACTTAAGATTTTGGGTAAATGGCTTTAGAATAAGGCGCGTTGGCAAAAGCCACTAATGTCCAACGGCTGTCTAATTATGATCAAAATCGGTCATGTCGTTTTATAAATTATAGAAAAACATGCTTCGCAATTCAAAGGACTAAGGAAGGAAGAAAATATTATTACTTATCAAAAAATAAAACATAAAATACTTCAGAAATATAAACAGCCTTAGCTCAATTATATGCCATATTATATCTAAGCTATTTATAGACGATAGTAAACTGAAATAAAATTGGTATTTGAAAAAGTATTGTTTACTCAAAGCGGCACTAGACTGTTTTGATTTCTTTTTCTATACCTCAGTCTTAGTTTTTCCGCAGACGGTTATGTCTTACCATAACCGTCCGCGAAAGGGCAAATCATCGGTGTTTCTTACACTATTGGCCCGGCAACATGCTCAATCTTATTCGCACAAATTCTTGTTTGTACAAGAAAACATGTGCGTTAAGACGACATAATGGCTTGCACAAAACTCTAGTTAGTACAAAATTTATTTGCACAATTATAGTCGTCACAAACGAACTATACATTTTTGCTTCTCTTTGAGATTGAGTAAACTTGGTGTAAACAAATCTTCGAAAATTCGAGTATTTTTTGTTGAATTATTATGGAATAATTTCTAAGTTCCCCAGGCAAATAATGTAGTGTATCTGACCAAAATAGGTATTCATACTTAAACAAGTCATTCAGTAGATCATCATTATAATTTTGGAAAAATATAAGAGATACTATGACAAAAACTTGTAGAAACGGGACAACTTAGAACTGATTATGCGCTGAACCAAAGAAATTGATTAACATTAAATAATCGAAAACTTTCAATCTTTGTAAAATACACACAAAAAAGAGATTGTTGAGTGTGTTATTATTTTGTATCATTATATTTTGTATTGTACTTGTATACTTTATTCTTTAAATAAAGATATATATTTTGAAATATTAAAATCACATAAATTTTAATGGAAATGGGTATAAGCCTTTCATCAGGAAGACTTTACAAACATACAATTAACAATACAAGGGCTAAACACAACAAACTGGGTGTTGTGTTTTACATCAGAACAGCTAAAATGGTCAGTTTTGTATAGTTAGAATAAATTATAAACATTAATCCCGAACTGATGATGATGGATGATGGTGAAAAATGAAAATGAATTAAGAGAAAACCATTTGTTTATTATTTCCTAAGAAACTGTTTGCTGTTATACTTGTAAACCTAAAAAAAATCTTCTTTACTTATATACATTTTCTAGCATGTTATATTCCAAACAATTACAAATTATCAAAATTTAGAATCTATTCGTCTAAAAATTCGGTTCTTTTGGTTATTGAATAATTTAGTCACATCCTTAACAACATTGATGATGAATTGTAAAAAATGTAAACTTTCAGAGAGAAGACGGTACAATATAAATTCACAAATGTTTGCACCTTCTGGTTTGCGCAAACAAGATTGCGCATGTAGCGCAATGCAAGCATGCAAGCCGCTATCGTGTGAATTCCACACAGTTTTTGGGCCAACTGTTTGCGTATACAAGTAGCTGTAGTAGTAGCGTGTAGCCAGACCTTTAGGTCGGTTAACGCTTTTGGGTTGATACTGCTTTTTTTTTTTATAATGATAACTAGCAATGTGGGATTGAGACCCAAATTATTAGCGATCTTGTTAACCCCTCCAGCTGAGCTTAAAGGCTTGTGTTAAGAGTGGGTTCACGGTAGTATAATGGGTAGGATTCGAACCACCTACTTCACGATTGCGAGACCGATGCCTTAGCCTACCGGCTTCCGCCGCTTCAACATCCTTTCAGTGTTGTGTGCCTAACTTATTACCTATTCGTATTTTTTTTCTAAAACCTTTCCATATTGCCAAAAGTACCCCCCAAAATAGTTGAACATGTAAGTACTTCGGGAACCAATTTTCAGGGCAAACGTAACGTTTACTAGCGCGTTACGTCCTGCATAAGGTTGCGTAATAAAAATGGAACCTTGACCTAGAAATCATTTCACAAGTTGCTATGCACAATATAGCTATGAATAGAATGTCCTACAAATGTAATTGGAGGTCATTTATTACGTATGCTAAGCGCAATGGACATTGATACTAATCTTCGAACATAAAACACTGCTCAATCATGTATACAAATGTTGTCAATGAGCTCATATGAAATTATTTTATTTATTTACTGGAGGCCAATTCACGTATTTAAAACAGTACAGTTGCAGTTAAGTTTCGATTAAAACGGCTATTTTCGTATTCTTGTAACTTTGGGATCGATCTCAAAAACGCTTGCGCACCGCACTAGGATGTTGTTATTGCGCTGTCGAGACGCAAACTTGACGCAAGCGTATTTGAGGTCAATCCCAAAGTTGCAAGAATACAAAAAAGCCAGTTCTAGTCGAAGCTTAACTGCAACTAAACTGCAACTGCACTGCTTTAAATACGTGGATTGACCCCCCGTTGTCGGTTTGAGTGGACTCGCATTTAATTATCCATCCTCTATTCATCATCCTGCTTTGTTGACCCATTCTTTTTTTTTACAATGCCACAGCAAGAGAGATTCATTCATGGGTCATTCTGTGAGATTTCTTTTTAACAAGATGCAGCTAGTATTAATTGATGTGTCTATCAGTGAATAAGTTTTAAAATGTAGTCAACAATTATGTCATATGTAGAGGTTATTAAACAGTTGATGAATATGATCTGTTGATAAGTATGAACAATTTAAATGATGAAGAATAATGGATCTAGTTGACTCTATTTAAGCACATATAGTTTTTAGCTTTGTTGTAAGTAGATGCTATGTTATACCCACTGAGGCTGTTTTTATTTTATCTCTTGTTCTAATTTTTATTATAATAATGTAAAATAATTTGCATCAGTCCTTTAACATAGTAACATTAATGGCAGCACCTTATCCATCCACCTATCAAGTTTATAAACATTCAAACATTGTAAAAATTGGCGATTTGAAAAGAGTGGCCGCGAGTTTTTATTGTTTGCGAATTTGGCATTACATGTGCATGTAGAATCCGACGTATCACAAGAGTTGTTTTGCATCCTAAGTAAATATGACTTTTTAAAGAATCAAAAATTAAATTTGAATCTATACTAATATTATAAAGCTAAAGAGTTTGTTTGAACGCGGTAATCTCAGGAACTACTGATCCCGATTAAAAAAATATTTTACTGTTGGAAGGAAGGCTATAGGCTATATAACATAACGCTACGACCAATAGAAGCGGAGCACCAATAAGAAATGTTTAAAATTTATCTCAAGGGAACATTTTCTCGGAACAAAAAGTAGCCTATGTGCTATTCCAGACTGTAATCTATTTTTGTGACAAAAAAATATCCAAAACCGATTCCGGTTGTGACGTGATTGAATAACAAACATCCATACATACATACATCCAAACTTTCGCATTTATTATATTAGTTAGATGTTTTTTTAAAGATAATTAGCAATGTGGAATTGTGGTCCCACATTACTAGCAATTTTGTTAATCCCTCTAGGTAAGCTCAATGGCTTTTGTTAGGAGTGGGTTCACGTCGGTAGTATAGGTACGATTCGAACCCGCGAACGAAAGTACGATAGCTATGTGTTAGCTAAAGAGTTTGTTTGTTTTTGTTGAACGCGTTATTCTCCGAAGATAGGGAGGCAACATAGACGAAATTTTAAATAGAGGTAGAGTAAAGTTTAATCGCCACGGTGGCGAAATCGTGAGCAAAACTTTTTAGTATATCAATGTTCTGATTGGTTGATGGTCAACTAACTTTATGGCAGAGGATCGGAGGGGATCGTGAAAAAGCGTAACATACAAACTGTATACGAAATAAATAATGCGCTATCGCACAAAAACATGTATTATACTTTACGGTTGGGAACCCTGGCGATGGAAATAAAACGAGAAGCATACTTTCTATCGAAAGTATCGTCCTTTCTAACGGTGAATAATTCTCTCTTCTCCCATAGAGACGAGATACAGACAGGACGCCGGAGATATTACAGTACTCTGTCGCTAGTGTTGCTAATCCATCTGCATTATAGTGTTTTTCAAAACAATACAAAACAAAACTTATCACATAATACCTTCTTTTGTATTTTTTAAAGGTATCTTTAAAAAAATATCATAATTCATTGTGTAGTAAGTTGTGTTTTATTTTAGTCGGCTTAAAAATAAAAAAAGATGAACTGGTTTTTAGTCCCACCTCAAAATTTGTCGTTTTGTTTTGACATAAAAGATCTATTGATAAAAACAAGTTAAGATATTATAAATACAGTTTCAACAAATAAGTTGTTATAAATAACACGTGCATATTGTTTAAGCTATCGATTTTTTTTAACTTTTCCAATAATCTCACTTAACTATGTCATAAAATCGATACATTAATCGATTGTGATCGTAATATAATAAATAAATTGGATATAGGAATTAAACGATTAAACTATTAATCGATTTAACATCTCCGCGTACTAAAACGGAGCATATTTAATATTTTCTTTCAATTAGTTATATGTAGTTTTTAATTACTTTTATAGGTAGTCATGTTAATCTAAATATCCTCTTAATTTATAAAATTATTTTAATTCTAAAATCAATTAATGTAAAATAAATATATTATTGTTAATACTTTTTACATTATTTATTGATTATCGTTTTTTTTTTCATTTTGTCGTTTTGAATTATTATACAAATGTTCAAATGTAGGTACATGTAAACTTTGATGTTTGGGTGGTAGCTTAAAGTGATTACATTAAAATTTTGTAATTCTACATATATTATTTTAGTAAATTTTATTTGCGCTTACAAACATCAAAATATAGCTTAATCCATTTATACCTTCGCCATGTATTTGTTTTTCTACTTTGTATTTTATTTTTAATATTATGTTTACCTACTTATCTTATTATGCATGGATGCTGGCTTTTTGTGATTGAAGGAGCACAAGTGATTTGTAAATCTAGACTGTGCAATAAATAATGTTTTTGTGTATCCTTTGTTAAAGGTCACATAAATAAATAAATAACCATTTTTATTTCAGATTTGTTTGTGGCAACGCGTCACCTAAAGAAATTGACATGCTTTGGGAAATCTCAAAACAGATTGAAGGTGAGATAAAGTGTATAGTTTATCATTATTTACTACTTATTGAGTTAAATCCATATTAATGTGAAAGTAACTCTGTCTGTCTGTTACGCTTTCACGCTCAAACAGCTAAACCGATTTAGATGAAATTTGGTAAGGAGATAGTTTGAGTCCCGGGGAAGGACATAGGATAGTTTTTATCGCGATTACCGACCTCCACGCGGGCGGAGCCGCGGGCGAAAGATAGTGTAGGTATAAATAGAGATGCAACATTAACTTGCGATCGTCAAAATAAAAAAAAAAGCATAGGAAATCGGATCAAACGAAGTTTAGGTAGGTACTAGATTTTGTTTTAAAAATCGATGCCTACCTATTATGATGTCACAAACGCTGTATAGTGGTGGGAACTCCCCTTTGCAGTTCTGCGCTAAATCGTTTAAAAGATGCCGCGAGAGATAACTGATATTACTATCGTTATCATATAGTTCAAGTGTTTCACTTTATTGTTGCCTTCATCATTACCGCGTCGCGGTATGTTTTCCTAATCGATTATAATCGAGAACTCATTTTGGGCTATAGTACCTGCTAATAGTTGTGACAAATCGTACCATGAAGATGAAGTTAATCAAAAAAGTATATTAGAAACCTTAAAATGTTTTCGAAAGACCTGTCGAATAATGTCCCACTCGATGATGTTTGCTGAAAAAAAAATATTTTTCAGCTTCTGTTACATGTATGGAGTACCCCCAAAAAATATTTATTTTTATTATTTAGCCATCAAACTAAGCTACTAAACTAACTAGCGGCTATTACAAGATATCTTTTCACCAAATTTTATCAATATTCATTGAGTAGTCTTTGAGTAAAATGCCTGTGACATACGGACGGACAGACAGACGAAACTATAAGGGTTTTTGACATTTTGGCTATGGAACCCTAAAAATGAAAACAAACCACTTTTCTATTTATTTTCTTATATTCTTACGTAATAAATATTAAACATCGGTGGCCGATTTTTATATTTTCTTACATAGTGGAGGGAGGGGGTAAAAACTGACCAAAATAGTATTGCATAATAAATGAATGGCGCCTTATTAACCATTTTACTAACTCCTTCAGCTGAGCTATCACTGTGTTAAAAGTGGGTTCACATCGATTAATCGATAGTTTAATGCACTAGCTCCAAACCTTTTTGATCTCGTATTTTAGAATGAGAACTCATGGTTTAATGGTGGGATAGGAACCTGCGACCTTTTGATTGCGAATCCAATACATCAACAGCAATCGCAGTTTTTAAAATTGTTCCAATTATACATTATACAGGACACACAATCTGCGCTCTGGGTGACGGAGCGGCGTGGCCGGTGCAGGGTCTTATCCGTCATTTCCGGCCTGAGCTCGAACGTCGCATGGAAGTGTGGGCCACCTGTAATGGTCCGAGCCTCGCTGAACGACTGCCCTAGACCCAGCAGCGGCCTGCGAGTGGCCTGAGGCCTAGGACTTGCGGCCTGGTGGCCTAGTGGCCGGTATTGTGGGATGAGAGTTCTCCATGTTGTATAATGATAGCTTTTGCAATTTACCAGTGCAATTACAATGGTTTAAATGCTTAATCCAACTAAGTAGTTTACAAGTTCTTATATACGGAATGAGAATTTGTATTGAGTTGACCCAAAGTTGACGCACTCGTAAATTGCAAAAAAAAAAAAATGACGGGCACTTTGTATTCTTTTAATCCGTGATATTATTGTTTCGAGTCCATAAAATATTCTATTTATCTGTAAAGTATTTTGTCGTTTCCTTTATTGTTGTTTTGATATTGACGTCACAATTTCAAACTTTTCATCAAACAAACTTAAATAAACTGTCGCAGTTCTTGCATTCGATTCCACTTAAGAACATACAATATAAAGAACATTATGCTATCCCACAATATGGGATAATAAACTGAAATCATCGTAGCGATTGTTGTAACATTACTCTTAACATTTCCGAAAGATTTAACATTTCTTTGAAAATCACCACATATATAATTTGGAAGTCCTATTATCTTATTTCCTAGAATGTCGATAAATTTATTAGTTGTACATAATATTTGTGAAATCAAAAATCTGCGACACAAGTTGCAAACTTGGAACATTCGCTTACGAGTGATTACTTAATTTATAGTTAATTTTGTAAAATATTGTAACTAGAAATAAAAGTTCTGAGATGTATTATACTTCTTTTATTTCATAATCTATAGTGTAGTTTAAAAATATTGTGAAATTAAGTAGATAAGCATAGTGATAGTGGCGGGTACGCCCTGACAAAAGAAATCATTGATTATAACAAAAATCGGCTAAGTACACCGCACTTAGCCGATTTTTGTTATAATCAATGATTTCTCTTGACTCGTGCACTGAGGGTTCCATACATTTAGAACTATCCCTGTAGCACATGTACAGAACCCACGGTGCGCGAGTACCACTCACATTTTTTTATTTTAATATGCGTAATTCAGTGGCGAGGTAGACCCGGACAAAAAAAAGTCCGGGTATACCCGCGAGTTTCGCCACTGATTTTTTTATTCTTTAGATAACTCCCGCAGTAGGGTGTAAGCCTTGTGTCGCCGGGGACTTTACAAACATACAAGTCACAAACACAAGGTGTACTTTACACACAGACTCGGAACAACAATTTGTGGATCACCCAAAGTGGTGTCCCGTGTGGAATCCAACTCACGACCGCTTGCGTAGCAGTCGGACACACTCCCACCGCGCCACAGAGACAGTCAATTAAACGTAAGATGAATAAATTTTACCCACAATTCAGATGGTGAATATTGATACCTATAAATTTAATTATGTTGTTTAAAAAGTTTCTAGTATTCTAGTCTTAACTTTTGTTTATTTTATGGTATTTTCAGAGGATCTAAATAGGCGGCCAAATATTGATATATTTGGCCGCCTATTTAGATCCTCTATATATAGTACACAAAAGTAACTAATATGAATTTTATTAACGTATTGTTTACAAATGAAAATTTAATTGAAATTGAAAATGCCTTATTGCAATGTAAGTTTGCTTATTTCCTCGATCAAATTGTAGCAGCTGTGGTCACTTTCTTGACTTAAAAACAAATCATACTATAAAGATGTATTTGCTCTTTAGGGTTCCGTATGTCTTAATGAAAAACCAAACCATTATAAGATCACTTGTATTTTTGTTTGTCTATCAGAGACTCAAAACTCAGAATATACCGTGCTAAATTTTTTAATATAGTTTCGTCCAAGAGATAGATTTTAGTCGGGGTTCCCACGATCGAAATTTACGGTAAAGTACTGCGGAACTCGTTGTTTTTCTTTAAATTATTATTACATATTTAAACCAAAACAAAATATTTCCTTTATCAATCTCCAAAAAATGCTCACTTATCATCTCTCGAGTCTGTAATTTACCTACTAATTGACTGACACGCGAGATGGATAGAATGCGTTTGTTATCAGATCCGAACATGTATCTACTATCGCAAATCGTATCGCTTTTATACTAATCAGCTAATTGAAGCTTTGTATCGATAAGGCTGAAGATAGATATAGACGTAGGGGCAGGTCCCCACCTGTCCCTACGTTCTCTGCTAAAGGCTAAACGCTCCACCCTTCCCCAAAATGGTATGAGTATTAGTATACGTGATTTTCAGTGTTGAGCCTGATAAAACTACTCTCTGTATAATATATTTTTTTTTAAAGACTAGGGTACAAGCCCTGTGTCGCAGGGGACTTTACAAACATACAAGTCACAGACACAAAGTACACCCAGACTCGGAACAACAATTTGTGGATAACACAAAGTGGTGTCCCGTGTGGGAATCGAACCCACGACCTCTTGCGTAGCAGTCGGACACACGCCACAGAGGCAGTCAGAGATTAGAAACTGCTATACCCAATTGATTATTTTTTGCGCTAAAAGTAGTACTTCTATGCAATAATATATGTTTCCGATAGATATAGGTATGTAGGTAAATACCGCCAATACAGGAATATCCGTCGCCTACTTTAAGAATTGGGAATTTCGGCACTCGAACGCATTATAATAAGAATAACCTGTAATTCCCGGTAGATAATTTTGAGTCGAGTTTGGGATTACCCCGCTTTTATACGTTAGATACGCAAAATAACACAAAACACTGAGAAAACAGAAGGTAAGAGTCACATTGTAATTCTCTGTAGATGCGAGGCAGTGGCGGATCCAAGGGTGGCTAGATAGCCCAAACCGCCCCCCACCCCCATCTTTCACCATTCACCCATTCATTTCGAGTAAGTGGTGTAACAACGTTCCGAATCAATTCGTTACACGAGAAGCCAGCATCCTGAGGGACACTTAATCACATTAGATGACGTTAAGTCCTATTACCAAAGCTACTCATAGTCAGACTATTAAATCTTGGGCATCCCTACTAATAGTATAAATGTAACTCTATCTGTGTGTTACCTTTTCACGCTTAAACCGCTGAATTAATTTAGATGAAATTTGGTATGGAGATAGTTTGAGTCCCGGGGAAGGACATTATTTTAGAAGGGATTTATTTTAGTTTTTATCGCGATAACCGACATCCACGATAGCGGAGCCATGCCCTATAGTAACATATAAAGAAGAAAGAGGTATTACAATAAATTGGCTCACGCAACGGATACCTTTGGAACAAAGTGCACCGGGATTCCGTGTTTATGAACGATATGCTCAAGCGCGTTTGTAATTTGTATGTAGCTTACTTTCTGTACCTACTCTGTGTCTTGTGGCAATAATGTAGGTATGTGTACCAGTCTAGAAACTGACGTGTCGTCTGTCACTGATAAGAAAATATATTTTTGTTGTATTACTGTCGTCGTTGCCATGATCGATTCATTATTATAATAATAAAATCTTTAAACCGTATGGCTTAAAGATTTTTAATTGCGTTTGCAGCTTATCTTTGTTCTTAGTTTCTCACATAAGTTATCTTTTATATATCATATTTCTATGCCCTGTTTTATTGGCATTAAGACATTTATTACTTATATTTAAAACTAGCTGTGCCCGCGACTTCGCCTGCCTGAAGTTGCAGTGCTGCTCACTCCCTTCCTATACATGTTAGTATGATAAATGATGATAAAAGCCGTTTAGGAGATTAGGCGTAACAAACAGATAAACCGACAGGCAGACAGCCCAAAAAAAAAATTAAAACGAATGACACTATTAACGAATTTTCCCAAAAAATATTTTGGCTAATGTGTCCCGCCTGGGCGACCCGGGTTTAAAAATAGGTGAAGTACTAATTAAAAACCATAAAATTAAAAATCATATATTTATCACAAAGCAGATGCACTTAGTATTAGATACATAATATAATGAATTCATAATAGACGTAGAAGTTAATTGTTAATTGTGATTATCATTGATTGTGAATAAGTTCATTTGAGATGTCT
Source organism: Herminia tarsipennalis (assembly GCA_945859575.2). NCBI lineage: Eukaryota > Metazoa > Arthropoda > Insecta > Lepidoptera > Erebidae > Herminia > Herminia tarsipennalis. Next base: position 19,359,584 of record OX243841.2, on the reverse strand, counting down.
TAAACTGGCTTCCTTGTTCGTTTTTTTTACGCCGATCTGTTTGTTGTTTAATTTTTATAAAAATGATAGGTGACAGTAGGCGTTACTAGGATAAATACACTAGCCGTATAAACAGGTTACTGGTTTGAATCTACAGCTACAAAACAACACCAATCAAGTGTCAGATAGTTTTTACTCGATTGAAGACTATTTAAAAAAAACAATGTAAGTGGTTATATACCTATCATTACAGAAGTGCACTGCTCTAATTAATAAAAATGTGTAGGTATTTTAGAATTTATATTAAAGTTAATGTATTTGGTATTCCAAATATTGACATTATTTTTAGTTTCAACATTACTTTTAATCTATGTTTTAAGTTATGTTTTACATTTGCATGCCAATTGTATGGCGTTATGTGTATGCACTATTACAAGTTATTTTACCATCTCTGTACCACATAACATGCAAATAAATATATTATATTCTATAAAATTAAAATACTTCCTAGACACATAAAAAACGTGTATGAATTTCTAAACTGCCGAAAGCAACGACGGACATCGCGGCAGAGGGACAGGGAGAGTGTGTGACATCTAAGAAGTGCTGCAACATCGCAATACAAAAGTGACAATATGATTCTATGAGCAGTGGCTATTGTCTCCCCCCTGATAAACTCTCCCGGACTCCCACTACTTACCTAAGGCATACTGTACCTATAACTTGTACTTATAGCTATTGTTTGTAATGATCGAATCGTGAAATATGAAACAAGCGTATTAATTACCAATATTGCCATCGTCTATACCATGTTGTAATCAATTACATCATAATGCTGTTTACTTGGATTAAAATGAAACCCGATGATCAGGTGTTACGCATTGGCTATTGTTAACAAACCATATTAATGCAAGCCAACGTAACGACTAACTAGAATATTAGACGTTTTCAAACGACCCACCATTACGTCAACTGCAGGCTTGTTACGCAAGGGAATAGTAATAATTCATTGTTTTTGTAGGTATTTGCTTTATACCTACATGTGGGCTAGTTATCAGTGGCGAATCCAGGATTGTCGTTTGTGGGGGGCCTTGAACCAGATAGGGCTGACCACTGACACGAATAGAATGCCCTTATTTTTAGATTTCCAACTACAAATTCAGTTACATACTCCCTTACACTCGAGTACCTATAGGTTTCACTTAATGATTTGTACGCAAGAACTCTGATGATTTTCAGTCCCCCCTGGATCAATCACTGCTCGTTATAAAATATAACTTTAGCCTGGGCATTCTGATACCTATCTGTTAGTTAAAAAGTATCATCCCTCGTATTAATTTGGTTTATGTCAAATCCGTTCAGCGGTTTCACGTGATTGAATAACAAACATTAGTTGCAGGGTCTTTGCATTAAAATTGTGACTATCGGGAATATATACTTATATTAAATTAATCCGAAATAATAAGCTTCGCCTGAGAGTGTGACTCTGTACAACTGCTCTGCTAGATGTGGATTCGAAGAGTTTGTTTGTTTGAACATGATAATCTCAGGAACTACCGGTCCGATTAAAAAAATGATTTTATTTATTTATTTATTTATTGACTTTATGCACAAAAATATCGTACAAAGGCGGACTTAATGCTACAAGCATTCTCTACCAGCCAACCTTTGGGTGATGTGACATAAAATTATATAGGTGCAGATTGTTGACAGCCAATGCTAGATAAATAAGATAATTACAATCGATTATAATATATATATATATATATATATATATATATATATATATATATATATCTATCTATATATACACACACATACGTATACTTAAAAACATAACATACATACAAATATACATAACTAAACTCAAATACATTACGTACATACAAAATACATATACCAACTTAAATACATTACATACATACAAATAAACATATACATAACATACAGACATACGTTACAATCATTTATGTGGCTAACGTTGAGATTCAGCTAATCCATCGAGTAACAGTGTACGAACTCTCAGCTTGAAATTGAAGCGATTAGAAGCCATTCTAATTTCGGGGGGCAATGCATTCCAGAGTAAAACAGACTGTACAAGGAAGGAGGATCCGACGAATCCAGAAGAATGAGCAGGACATAAAAGAAGCATATTGTTGGAAGAACGAAGGTCTCTACCATGGCTGGAGCACAAGTATTGAAAATTAGAAGATAAGTAAGAGGGGCTAGTAGGAGAATTAAGAATAGAATACAGAGTAGTGAGAACGCGCAAACTACGGCGCTGACGAATAGGAAGCCATTTCAGTTCAGAACGATAAGATGACACATGGTCAAACTTACGGAGATTGAAAATAAATCGAATGCAATTATTTAGAAGTCGATCGTATTTATTGAGGAGGTCTGCATTCAGGTCAATATAGCATACATCACCATAATCAATCAGTGGAAATATCAACGTCTGGATGAGCATTAATTTGGTTTTGAAAGGTAGAAAGTTCTTCAGGCGGTATAGACTCCGCAGGGTACCAACCACCCTTTGACTCACGCTAGTAACCTGAGCTTGCCAGTTGAAATTAGAGTCAATTAAAATACCGAGGTCCCTGACCGAAGAATGAAAAGGAATAGTAGACCCGTTAAAAATAATTGGTGGCAATGTGTCGAGGTTAAATCGGCTTAATATCCGTTGACTACCACAATAGCCTGACACTTAGATGGGTTTACTGTCAAGCCAAATCTGTCAGACCAGGTCTTGATAGCATCAAGATCAGCATTTATCTTAGTGATGGCCTCAGATAAATTATTCACACTAGCTTGGGCATACAACTGCAAGTCATCGGCGTAAAGATGGAACGCGCACTGAAGAACCTTAGTGATAAGATCAATAAAGATAGAAAATAGTAATGGAGAAAGGATGCCGCCTTGAGGAACACCAGCGTCGAGATCACGCCACCTTGACGTAGAGTCATTCACGCGCACGGACTGCTGGCGCCCCCGAAGATAGGACGAGAACCAGGCTAGAACATTAGACGAGAACATCAAATGCGAAAGAATAGAGAGTAAGATATCGTGGCAAACGGTATTGAAGGCATTCGAGAAATCGACCAAAGCCATAACTGTAACTTTGGTCTGTTCCATGCCTGCCCTGATATCCCCAGTCACTTTAAGAAGAGCAGAACTGGTGCTGTGTCCAGGTCTGAAGCCGGATTGAAAATGGCTCAACAAGTTGTTACGATACACAAATTGTGTAATTTGCCTATAAATACTGGACTCTAATACTTTAGATAGAAAAGGAAGAATAGAGATAGGTCGGAAGTGGTTAGGAAGAGTCGGATTTGAAATTTTTGGCAGAGGAATCACAAAGGCAAGGCGCCAAGAAGATGGGTAAGTCCCAGAATCAAGAGAGAAGTTAATGATATGAGATAGGGCAGGGAGAAGAAAGTCAAGAATAGGCATTAACATGCGACGGCTAATACCATCATGCCCAACAGCATTGGATTTTAAAGAAGAAATGATCTTTTTGATCTCGCCCGGTGAGATTGGAGAGAAATTAAAGAAATCGATGTTGGGGTGTGGAAGATCGGCTAGGTACTCGCAAGTACGACGCTTGGTTAGATGATCAATAGGTGCAGTGGAGGTGAAATGAGCATTGATGTCATCTATACCAACCGTCATCTGAGGATCTGTACGCCCCTGTTTACCGATTCCTAGAGTCCCTAAGAACCGCCAGATATTTTTGGGGGAAGAAGAATCCAAATTGTTAAGAACATGTCGGCGTTTAGCGTTGCGAATCATCTGGTTACACCGATTCCTTGCAGTTTTATAATTTTACTGTTGGATGGCCCATTTATCGAGCCAATAGGAGCTAAGCAGCAATATTTTTTTTTGCATAAACGGGGAAAATTTACGCAGAGGAAGTTGCGCAGGTCAGCTAGTATTAATAAATATCGTTAACATATGTGAGGCTCTGTAGAATTGGTGGCCGTTTACCATCATACGGTGCAGCATTGACTAACGCTATATCGTACCTTGTATTAAAAAAAATGTGAGAAGAGTACCTAGTCATGATGGATGATTCTGTTATCAGCTTTGTCCTATGACGTCTTGTTAACTACCCGTTCACAACCATTGCTGCTATTAGACTACTAGAGTAAAAAGTATTTTCTAACAAATAAACAATGCTTTTACTGCATAGTAACGTTTGCACAACAATCCTAATAAATACATAAAAATACTAGATAAGTAGGTACATATGACGTGCTAGGCTACGGTTGACTCGACTGTATGGCACCATCTCTAATCTCGACTGGTGTGACGTAAATCGATATAAAGTATTATACCTAGCTTTATCTAATCACAGCTTACCTTCGGTTTAACGGGGTTTTTAAAGGAAGATAAAATCAATCAAATCGGTATTAATTAAAATGCATAGAATAATGTTCTAGGTGTTTATCTTATTCCGAGGGAGTATCAATGCCGGATGGCGGCATAGGTAGGTAGGTGACTACTGACCACCAAATATGAAGGAAACTATTCCACAAGGAACTAACCTCCGGTCATTGACCAATATAACGGTACACCGTGTGATTTTATTAATTGGATCGACGAGATTTTTCAACTCGTAGATCAGATACACGCTTTTAGCTGTCAAAGTACTTATAGTCAGAAACGGATTATGCCTAAGGTGTAAACTAGGCACGCGCCCGCACGCGCTGACGGTTTTATAAAATTTGTATATTTCATTCGAAACGAGTACTAGGTAGGTATGTTGTAAATTAGGTTCATAACTATGACAAAACCGAGTTAGCCCATCCCGACTTTACATGGTACTTGTTCGTGACGTCCCGAGATCGGGGGCGCCGAGGCTGTGGAAGCCAGCGTAGGTGCCAGCGCTTTGTTACGTCGCGTGGTGAAGAGGCTGAACTTCCCGCAGCGCCATTAAAGATGCGATTCTTATTTAAGCAAGGCTAGGGCGATAAAGTTAGACCCATGCGAATTTGACAGTTCACATTTAAACAAACGCAACGAAACAAGAAGTTATCACTTTTCACAAGTGTAGTATTTTACTTCCTGAGTGAATAAAGATATTTTTATTATTATTTCCCTTTATTTATTTCATTTATTGCATTTTTAAATACATATAAATTTAAATACAATAATTGCATTTGAAATAAAAAATTGAAATTCAGGTTAGATGGTTCGGCTTTCGCGCTCCGGTAAAGCGATCGCAAGTCTCGCGTTCGATTCCTGAGTCTGAACTTAAAATTTTTCTTTCAAATGCAATTATTGTAATTATAAAGTAATTGGCGAGAAATGCCTATAAAAATTACTATAATATAAATTTAAAAATAATTAACCCATCGGTACCAGATACAGGGACCAAGGTACCGGTCGTTAGGGCTCCAAAGAGAGGAACCTCCTCACAATGCGTGCCGTGCTGAGGAGTAGGTGCTGCTTTCTGCATCAGGCCCTTGACCCAGCTACCCAACGCGAGTCTCTGAAGATGTTGGTCAAGGCTCTTGGCGATTAGCCCATGGACGGAAACGACTATCGGCACAATAATTGCTGTATTCACATCCCACATGTCAACAATCTCGTAGGCTAAGTTCAAATATTTATTTCTTTATCTTTTTCTGCCTTCATGAGATTATCGTCATGCGGGATAGTGACGTCAACAATTATTGCGCGACGCCTATTATTATTAGTGCCACCAAAATCCTTGTTTGGCAAAGATCTGAATATGACCGTACTGCCCTCCTCATTTGAGACCTAAATTCATAAGACTCAATTGCCCAGTAAATACACTTGCTACAGTTCCCTTCAACCGAAACACAGTGATGATCATTTCACGAAAGAACAACTGACACTGTTGTTGTTTCGACCAAGACGGCCTAAGAGTAGACCTACCACCTAACCACCACCTTCTCGATTATTCCTACTTCGAAGACTATTGAGGTTGGTATTGGTAAGATTGTTGCCAATACATACTTAGATAAACACAGTCAAATCTGTTTTGCAGAGAATCATCATAAATTTCCATATACGTTCTATCCCTCATGCTTCCTTCTCTCTGATCATCACACATTTCATTAACGCTTGAGATTAAGTAAATCGCCTAGGCCTATTAAACTATTCCTACTAATATTATCATGGACTAACCTAGTCGGCCTCCTTTATAAACGTGAACGATTTGTGATGTCCTAAATTCGTTCACTACCATCTATGCAATACGAGATAATTCTTCGTTCTTTGGAAGTTAGAGATCTTCTTGGCCATGGCTTAACTTTAATAATCATATTCACTCGCTCATTGTTACATGTTTCACGACTAGGGCTTGCAGGCAATTGGAAACATTTTGCCAATATAACTGGAGACTCTTGAACCACGTCTATAAGAGGTTCTCGAGAGTGATCACCAACCGCCTCGCTTGAAAACCTACCGAAAAAGGCCGGGTTAAGAAAAGGATTGAGTACCATAGATCACATCCATTAAAAGGAAACCGAATAGTATAATCAGCCTCTGTATATGGTTTTTGTGGACTACTTGAGCGGCTCTAGATGTCGTGATGTCGATTGATTGGTAGTACATCGAGATATTGCACTCCTGTTACAGAAGGTGCAAAATATTTTTTTATAAGAAATGCTACGATTTTATCATTTTATGTACCGGGCAAAAACTCGTTTGAAACAAACCTCGTTTTGTTAAAACAAAAACTATAACTCGACTGCAATAGCACCGATTGGACCCATTTGTAAATCTAATTCCTCGTTGACCACAACCAAACACACACAAAAATTGGCCCATACACACGTAGGTACAGAAGAAATATAGCTAGAGGGGCGCTTGCCTAGGGCGCTCTGCACATTTAATCCGTGTCTGCATATCGTTTTTTTTTATAAAAAGGATAACCAGCAATGTGGGATTTAGTCCCACATTACTAGCAATCTTGTTAACCCCGCCAGCTAAGCTCAAAGGCTTGTGTTACAAGTGGGTTCACGTTAGTATAATGGGTAGGATTCAAACCCGCGACCTCACGATTGTGAGACCGATGCCTTAGCCTTAGCTTAGATTAGGCTACCGCCCTTTTTGTTAGGTTGTAGTTGAATTTATTTAGTTGTTAGAGGCCGAAATTAATTTTCTTTCTTTGAAGGACTTGGACCATACAAAGGTACACCAAATATCGCACGTGACTGTGCTCACACACGTGTTTGTGATATTGTGACACAGAATTAGGGCCTGGATTATATCACGGACTGATAATAATTATATCAACGTCTGCAAAAAAAATCGCGCAATTCTATCGCATTTGCTGATGTAAATTAATATCATTTGGAGAGGAAATTGCTCGAATGTTTTCGAAATTGTTGTCTTTAATTTAGATAGCCACTATCTACCAGCATTGCAGGTTTTTTATTTAATCTATACTAATATTATAAAGCTAAAGAGTATGTTTGTTTGTTTGTTTGAACGCGGTAATCTCAGGAACTACTGATCCAAATTGAAAATATATTTTACTGTTGGATAGCCCATTTATCGAGGAAGGCTAGGCTATATAATATCACTACGACCAATAGGAGCGGCGCAGCAATAAGAAATGTTGCAAAAACGGGGAAAATTTACGCAGACTGAGTTGCGCGAGACAGCTAGTTATGTATAATTAGGGCCGAAAGGTGTGTTTATCCGTTAGTGATAAATTTCTTTGTTTAAATTTGTTATCATAATTGTATCGTATGATGTCGATAATTATCATTATCGTTTTGGAGATTATGACCCTTTTATTTATTATTGTTGTCGAGCGTTTAAACCCCTCTGAAAATGGAGTTTAACGACTGATTTTCAGTCTCTTCTGTAGCATCACAGTGCCCAAAAGGGTGGACGGATTCGGATGTAGATGTTTTTATTATACAATTAGTTGAAATTTGTTTTAGTGTTTCATAAAAAGCTTTAGCTGACTTAAAACAGATTTTTATTGTCATTATCTCACGTGTCTAAGGGTATTAATGTGCACACTAGCCGTATACCTAATTTGTATTTAATTAGGTACTTGTTTATTCATTTCCGGATTCTTGATTGTATTATATCTGACTATATTTTTATGTAAGTATACAATCTTAATCTTTGTCATTTCCTTTCTTTTTTTGTGAATTCGTACTACCTGACCAATGTAAAAACAAAATTATGTTTTTTTTTTTTTATTGATTTCTTTGTTTTAAAAGTAATAGGGTTGTTTTAAAACTTAATAAAGAAAAAACCGGGCCACGCACAATGTAGGGATCCGTAGTCACCCATCCCCCTCCATCCGAATAATGCGGCTTATGAAATGGGTTTTCTGTTGCTTTTGTTTCTTACTTACACGTTATACCTACTTAATAATAATTTTCAATGTCATTTGTACGAAAATTTGTTACCTACTTCTCATTTGATCAGATGTTACTCGTAAACTTGTAAAGCCTTCTTAGCTGTGATAGTTTTCCTTTTATTTTCATTATATATACTACTACTATTTCACAAACGGATCCCTAAATCTAAAATGGTCTTCCCAACTCCTAACCGTTTTTCAAACACCTATCTAACGATATCCCACACGAAGGGGTAGGTGAGAAAAAAAAATCACATCCCCACTTTACTTAAGTTAAACGTTTTTCAAGATTTTATTCTTTCACTTTGTCGGCGTAAGTAATATGTATCCATGCAAAATTACCGACTTCTAGCACTAACAGTCTCTAAGCAAAGTTGCGGACGCACGGACGTCTAGTATAGTATTATATTATCTGTGTACATGGCGAAACTATGAGGGTTCCGTTTTGCCATTTTAGCTACGGAACCCTAAAAACAGAGTGGCTCGAGTTTGTTGTCTTGACGTCTAATAATAGTAATAATTCTGCACGAATGCAATGTGTATCTTAATTAATATAGGGTTGTGAAATCAAAGTATTTTATTTTTTCCAAATTATTTTATTCCCTCTATCTCTTTCTTTTTTTGATAATCCTTATTATATATACCTTAGCTTTATTTACAGTTTGTATAAATTAAAGTAGTAATAGTTTAATTTACATAGTAGGCTACTATTGTACAACGCTTTCATTGATCATGAAAGACTTGACTACTTCAACTGTACGATTCACAAAATAAATCCCGAACGAAAAAAAAAAAATGATTGAAAATGATTAAGAACTGATTGATGAAACTCAACAAATTTAGTCATGGTAACACTACTGATTGAAACAAAATGATTTTATAACTAAAAATTGATCTCAATTTAGATCAAAAATAAAAACTCAACACCAAGTACCAAATGGAAAAATAATTTAGTTTTAGGAAGAGAGTGCCGACATCACACCGTCAATATTACAACAACAATAAATAACGTTAAATTAAATAAATGGCACAAACCAAATTCTACGAACCTTTTCGGTACAAGGTGGTGCGTATATATTTTATTTTTCAAACATAATTTTGATTGAATATAATAACAAAATAATAATTTCGTATTCTGATTAGCCGAATAATCACAATATAATAATCAAAAATAATTCTATGATGGAAGCAACTGAACGTTGTGAACAAAAGAAATATCACTTCTGCGTAACAACATAATGGCAATCAAGTAATCGCTAAATAACATCGGTGGAGATCACAATTACACGTTATAACTTTATATAAATACAAAATATACACAGGTCATTTACCTAACACTACAGCAACAACTTCAATGCAATATACCATCTATATTGATGTGAAATTGATATGATTACATTAGGCTTATGAGGAATTAACGTAATAGTTAACAGAATGCTTCATAAATAAACTCATTCCAGACGTTGGTTGGACGGGGTCGACTCTAGGTCCGAAACGGTCCACATTCACAACTAGATGGATCGCTTATCAATTGCATAGTAGATCACATGAACGCGATATCAGTCTCACTTATTCTGTCATTATGAACGTTACGACTATACCACAGCTCGTAAAAGCCTGAACGAAATATTACCAATAAAAGCCGCATAAACCTGCACTAGCATTGTAACAGTGCGTTTGTTTTGCATCGGTGGAGTTATGCGATTCTCATTGTTATAAGTTCGAGCTTCTACTTTTATAAATTAGTTCGCGTGTCCGGGACGGGCCAGCCGCCCTCGGCCGCTTGATCCCGTTTTGGATCCTAATCACTAAATTAAAATCTCGTCAGAGACATATATTTGGCTCGGGGTACTTCTTACTGAAAATTGGACATTCGATGAACAGGTAGGACTATTTCAGTGAGCGCAACCGCAAGCCTAAAGGCCGGAATAACTTAAGATAAGTTCATAAATAAATTTGAAATGACGGGCGTGTGGTGCGCGCGCTCGATGTATTGCGGGAGCGATGCGACGACGGAGCGTTCGTTCCCGATGCCAGCACCGGGTCGGGTCGGGCTCAGGGGAGCTACACACAGTCTTCATCCATGTCGACGTCGGGCACGAGCCGGTCGTGCGAGGCGGCCGCTCGGGGCGGGAGCTCGTTCCGAGGGTCGCGCGCTAACCACGGGTGCCTCAGCACGTCCCGCGCGCTGAGCCGCTCGCACGCCTCCCGTCGCAACAGCGACCTGATCAAGCACTTCCCCCGCGATGACAAGCATTCGGGCACCACGAAGTACCCCCGTGATATCTTCGCGAACAGTGACGCATGCTCCGAGTCGTTGAACGGATACCTTAAACAAAAAGATACATATCGTTAATATCGTAAATAATTAAAAAGCTATTTAGAGTACGATTTCTAATGTGACACCGTTGAACTGATCTAACGTTATAAAAAATCTTGGCAAAAACAGCTTACTTATCGCGTTTGAAAAAGATAAGAGAGGGTCATTAAAATCAAACGAGAGTCGAGTCCCAAATTGTTAAGTTTTTACAAAGCACGGTCCCAATTAATAGCGATCCGATTGTCATTTAGAAAGGGCAGCTGCGAGCCAAAACAAAAACTCAGGTACGCTGGAACCCTTCCGGCGACAGGTGATGCCGCCGATTGCGGCCAAATCCCGAATTCGTATAATATAAATTACGGGTGCGAGTCGAAAAAAAGCAGAAAACAAAGGTTCTTTGCGAACGGCAGGTGTGTCGGAGGTGGGGGTAGCAACGTCTTCGCCACATGACCGCGGCAGGTGCGGCGAAGATTTCACGAGCCTCATTTATATGTGGGTGATATAATTGTTAGCCGTTGGCGCGTAACGGCCGACAGGTGATCATCCCCACGAATGCGTCGCCAACGGTCGCGGCGACCCCCGCCTTGTGATCTCTCAAAACGGTAAGTCCCACGCTACACAGGTGAAGACGCCCACCCTGGCCCTTCGCGTTAATTATGCACAATTAATTGCTGCTAACCAACATTTTGTATAGGAACAGAGTGGGTAGATAACTGAGCCATTTCATTCGGTATAATTTGGTAATAGATAATCACCTTCCAACGAGCATGGTGTACAATATGACTCCGAGTGACCACATGTCCGCCGCTCTGCCGGAGTACGTCCGATGCGCCCTCAGTATCTCTGGGGAAACGTAAGCGGGACATCCTCGCTTGTCCTGAAGTAAGTCTTCTTCAGGATCGTCGAGTACAACTGCGTCTTCCAACGACTCGAGTTTTAACGTCGTTCTGTAACAAAGGAAAAATGCTTTTAGAATCGTGTCACAAAATACGTTGTATGTTCGTTGTTACATATTATATTATACATACATCTCGCATCGCAATTTATGGCCCATTTAACGAGCCACATTGTCAGGTCGCGTGCGTTTGACGTGCATGACCAGTGACCCATATAAATCGCGAACGTTTGCCTATAATACACATCGAGATACGCACTCGTCCGAAATGGATCCCTTTGTGCACAAAGCTTTGTCGGTGCAATTCTCTCTCACTGCTAATTATTATTAAAGCGTCATACATTAAATGTGTGTCCATGTTAACGTTGCAAAATTGTTCGGGATACGGCGGCCCTGTATCGGTGCATATGCAACATAATGTCATGTAAATAATTACATAGCGAACCATAAAGCTGTTCGGTGATGCAATAGGTTTTGTTTCATCACATCGCGGGCTTTAGGCGCACCGTTCGCGACCTCGTATTTCACAGAGCGGCCGCATCGTTTCGAAATGCATTATTAAATGCACAGTTGGAAACATTACACCGGCTGCGTCGTGTATGATTGAATGTAAACTAAAACTCGATCGGGACGACAAACGGGACTTTTCGATCCTCGGCTTTATAGCTAAGTTTTGTGTAGGTACAGCAAATACGGACTAGTTCTTTTTGTCTTACTGCGTCTAAACAAAATAGTCAAGTTTTTATATTTAAAAATGGACGCAATGCGAGGTTAAGCTAGGACAGGCAGGACAGGTGCGCGGTGGGCGGGTTGATGGCAGCAAAATCAACATGTTTAATGCACACATACACGTGATATTTTTAGCCGGTTTAGTAATAATACGAGGCATCGCTGAGTCTAACCGATTCGAAGAGACGCTCCTGTTTTATTTATACAGCCCGAACCCTGTAATTTGTCGTGGGTCTTAGGGTTTCAACACGATTTTATACTAAGGAAAAGTGTAAGTTTCGATTGGCTGTGCGTATTCCGAAAGCTGAAGGTAATAAATATCAAGTTTGCTCAGAGCGCTGTTACAAAACCTGCAAGTTGCGGTCTCAGCTGTTTGACAAATAGTTTGCGGACGTACGCAAGACTCGTTGGAATTGACGGCTCGAGGAGATCTCACTCGCAACCAGTGCCGAAGATATTAGACCGTAGCGCGGTATTAATAACGCGTTGCGATACATCTAGATGTCAGATAAACGATAGCTATTTATTATGAACGCATTTTATAAAGTGATCGTGTCGTGACAATATGGAGCGGTTGGCTCCCACTAAAGGTTACTCTCGTTAAGCCTGTCGCAACAGCAGTGGTCGGTGATCAAATGCTATATTACGATTAGGCCGCTGTGAAAAATAGTTCAATGGTGTAGTCTCGTAATTCAAGATCAAGTGCTTTTAAGTCGTAGAGTGGAATACCGCTTCTGGATGGAGGCGGGGATGCGCTGAAGCGCTCGGCCCGTGCGCGTCGAAGCACGTGCGGCGCTCGCCACTTAATCGCTGTGTAGCAACAGATCCGCTGTGGGAACTAGTTGACGAAACGCGTGACGTCACCCTGCAACTGCACTCTCCGGACCTTTTTTGTAATCCATCAGTGAGCGGAGCCGTGTCTGGAGGGCGTCCTCGTATCCGTTTAGGTCTCGCGACTGCGCAACTGATCCTAATTAAATCCCTACAACGGCAAGGCTAAAGTGCGATGTCTGCAGTTGCAATCGATTCGAATTTCGCAACGTGTAAATAAGTTATACGGTGTCGTAACGCGGTCGGAAGGTTGGCCGGATTTCCGAGCGTGTTCCGAGCGGTGGCCTCCAAGGATTCTCGCTGTGTCTCGGACGCGGACCGTGGGTCTGCCGCGGGCGAAAGGACAACTGTTGGCTTTACGCAACGTTTCTTTACGCACAGGGCTGTGCGAGCAGTTGTTCAACCACACACCCAGCACCTAGCCCCCATACGGTCTATCTAACGCAGTCGTGATTTCGTGACGTACCTACCTATCCGAAATTTTAACAGTCTCTATTACTAAATTGACTCACGTTTACAACTTCGCAACTGTGTTAACGAAATATTTCGTTGAAATTACGCGTTTGTAACTGGGTAACGTTCTCCTTAACATTTTCTTGGTCAAGTTTGACAAGAGGTGGCTCTTCGTCAATAATAAAGTCGTGTTGCGCTTGCGACCTCAGAGCAATTAAATCAAGTCGCACGTTGTTTATTAAGATTGATCGTGACGTGATATAATATAATCGATATGAAGTGGTCTGTGATGGTGTGGGACAATGTCCACAATTAGCGGGATGCGCCGACACGCGTTTCGCAATCACGGCCATTACTCAACTCAACCCTGACAGTTTCGTAACAAACAATGGCAGATGCACCACACATGCATGCACTTCCTGCTCGAGTTTGTATCGCCGACCACTGTATGACGAATACTTGCGCAACCGAGGAAACGCTTCACACGCCACTCGCCACTGTACACAAATCGGAGCAGATATGTCACTTGTGCATATTGCGAAAGGCTATGTTTTAATAGCTTTGTCAACAATGTACAATTCTATGTTGACGCTCGATATTAGTCGTTTCCGAGCCCTACGGTGCGCCGGCGCAGCGGTTAGTCACAGGTTTTCGTAACCCGCATTGTAGGGACATATGATGTCGTAAGCGATGCCAGTTGCCACACCGCGCAGAGATGCCGGGATAGGTTGGGAAACTATCCCGACCATGCCCAATTATATGTCGGCTGTGGTTACGACACTGCGGATGTTTCGTGAAACCTGATTGATAACAGTTTTGGAATAGATAGAATAATGCTTGGACTTTACGCAGTTTTTATTTCGGTATTTTGAAGCAAGTGTGACTTAGACGATAACAATATTTTTAACAAGGATTATTAAAGTGACAGTTTATTATCGCACAACTATGTACCTACATTCCTGAATTTAGGTCTCAAAACCACACTGGCAGCGGCACCATTCGCTTTATCGGAGCTCCGATAACGCAAGTCGAACTCAGTTTTGAAACCGAGCGCTGGGCCGCTTGCGAAAACGCTAATGTGAACATCGGTTGCAAAATTGTTTTAGTTTTAAAATCGAATGCAGTGACAATGGTAGTTAACTGCCTAGCTGAGTGTCGATTGCTTGGAGGCGAGATGTCACATCGGTGACATTTCGTCGGCGCGCAGAGTGGTGCGGCGACTGCTCGATGAAGTAAGGAGATCGAGTAGCACGGTTGCGTTGCAGCCGTATTTGGCAGGCGGGCGGCGTCCGCGCCCGGGCCGCGTGTCACAATGGCGTGGATTATGAGCGGGTTGCGATATGGCATGTTGCAAGTCCGGGCGGCTGTCCAAGCGCCTCCGCCGAAATAATCCCGTGTTGCAACGCACGGACTGCGGAACGGGCGCCACTCCAGAGCCCGTTGCGCAAACGCATTGCCGCACGCAATTGGCCAATTGCGCACCATCTCAGAGTGGTCGACGCGATGTGACGTTTACGAAACGTACGATACCGTTCGATGACCCGCGCGCCTCTATTACGTGACGATTGTGTAACGGAAGAAAGCGGATGAAATGCGTGCGCAAAAAGTATCCGAAATCTTGTAGGATTCCGTCTCGAATCGTTGCAATTACACCGTTACGCGGCGTCGTGTTAAATCCGGTGAGCGGTCGACTTTCTAACGCGGGGTCGGTGTACGCGCGGCGTGTCGCAACAATTTCTCCGAGCGGGCGTCGCGAACGAAGAAAGCGCGACCTCAGCGGCGTTTTGCAATCGCACGCCCGTACCGTGCAGTCGCTGACGGCGGGGAAAGACGTTGCCGCAACGTAGAAAGCGTACATCGACCCTCCGTGCACTACCAACTAAACCGCACACCACTTGCAACAGATGCGCTAACAAGATTCCTTCAGGTTTCCTCGACCGCAGAACCACGAGCCGCTTAGCATAACAGACGACAGTAGTGTTCCGCGTGTAGCTCAATTGGGCAAGTGGGCCCACCGTTACGCAAGTTGTGATAAAGCGCGCCGCATGTCACACTCGTGAAACACTTCCGTTCATTGACTCCTTCCCGATATAACTGCGTTGTCCGTTTCGAAATACTTTCGCCGGTCGACGTAGCACACGTGCGAGGACACTAGGGCAAGCAAAAA
This sequence comes from Herminia tarsipennalis, assembly GCA_945859575.2. Taxonomy (NCBI): domain Eukaryota; kingdom Metazoa; phylum Arthropoda; class Insecta; order Lepidoptera; family Erebidae; genus Herminia; species Herminia tarsipennalis. The sequence goes on along the minus strand of OX243841.2, from coordinate 19,343,854 downwards.
AGTCGACTGACATCAGTGCTCGTCATCTTTAAGGGCCATTTATTAGACACGCTCGAAATAGATCGCTAGGACCTCGGCGCCGAAGGTCCCGTCATTGTAAGGAACTCGAACGTCGCCATTGCAATACTTGGCGTAATGTTCATGTTCAATCTAATTTAAAGTTGAGTAGTCTGTCGTGCAGGATATTACACGAAGAATCGTCAGGTAACCGGCTCACTAGAACGTTTGCGTATTCACTTTCATAACTTGTTACGTTTTAAGTCGACTTTTCCAAGTGTTGGGAAACCGCGAGTAAAAAGCTAGTGCTCCCACATCGCAGACGAGTAATCATCGTCATTACAGCACTATTACGTGTACAAAGAAAAAATAAGATTATCGTGCGACAGGCTGTGATTAGTTACGACGATAGCTTTCACGCTAACGGCGCACGTAACAGCACAAAAAGGTATAATATCTAGTCGCATTTTACAATCAAACGAAGTTGCCTCTGCTTGTAATCATGTGAGCAGGGCACCTGTCGCCAGGTGCGCGTGCCCGGCGCGTCACTGCGGAGGCTGTATTATAACGACGATAACCATAAAGAGCAGCTGTACAATTATTATGTCGGCTGACAGATGCGGTCTAGATCGCTCGATAAATAAAAAGAGTAAATCCGCATCCGTATGCGACCGCGCAGTTTCCGTTGCGGCGCTCGCAGCCGTATTTGACGATTGTTTCACTCTGCAATCGCTTCCTCCTCATTATTGTGAGTTGGAAGTGCGAAAGGTGCGAGATGAATGCTCACCCGCACTCTATACAAACGCTTTGTGTCTTTAATGTGCGCTTAGAGCAGTTGGCACATTGTAAGGGTTGCAATACAGGCAGTGGAAATTAGAACGATGATTAATCATGAAAGCTATGCCCGCTGGTTGGCCGACGCAAGAGCTTGCGATATGTAGCGAATGGAGTGGACGATTGCGAACTGCGAAGCAATGCCAGCCGCATTACTGAAACAGTTGGTTAACTATTGGATCTGGCAAGTGGCGCAAATATATGGAAAAATTAAATGAGACAATATTCTATGTCGATTTCTCACTTGATTTAAATGCGTCAGGCAAACTATCTTAGAACCTTTGGTAATCCAATGTTTTGTAACAGCTTAGGCACATAACGTTTCGCATAGTTATCGCAATGTATTAAACTGCTGGTCCTTACGCTCCATTTCATAATGTGGTTTACACAACAGTCGAAACAAGCTCGTGTTTGTATCTGGTACTTATATATAAGGCTTACTTGTTAAAGCTAAACTGTTCATTTAGCACAAAGTAATGAATATGAAGTTTTAATGGTTTTGCGTGGTCAAATAAACAATAGATAATGAAGCTACAGATAAGTACCTATCGCCAATTCGCTACGGTGCAGTGTGGCGACATTTTGACACCAATAAACCGTTTTAACATTTCATAAAGACAATAAACTCAATGTAATCGTATGTAAGTACAAAGGCAGGAATGAATGACGCAGGATGATTTCGAAAACGCGAAATAAGCGATGTTGCGATTTCGCCTTGTGAAATACATTTACTTCGTGGTTGCAGAAATACGTGGGACGACAAATAGGATTAATCTCTGTCGATTCCTAACTATTACGACGCAAAAATATCTGTTTACTATACAATGTGATACTGAGTCATTTGTTAGTGAAGCCAATGAGGAAAAACTATTATAAATATCAACGATACTCGCATTTGGAACGTTCAAAACAGACATCTTTTAAAATCTTCGTAGTCAAATATAAATCGTAACATTCGAGTACCTGTAGGACTGGTTATCGCAATTTTTTATCATCATTTCACCGGTATCTTATCATCAGAAAAAAACTTAAAAATTTTCACCACTTGTTTATTTACTTTGCTGGCAGCGTGAGTGATAAGCAAATATTTTGTAATCTAATGACTGAAACTGTTTGTTATGTTACACAATTTGGTTTAACTTATTTATTGGTTAGTCATTGCGAAAATGGTGTTACATATAACATGCACTTATTGTGATGCCATTGGTATGGAAATTAGTTGCGTCGCACGACAACACGAGTCATTGCACGAACTGTTTTAATATACGAACTGGTTCGAGCGTAGGAGGAATATGAGGATTATAGGGAATATTTCAATGATGTTTAACAAACAAAAGCTGGTTTTAACTAGTTCCAGAATAATGTCCTTAGAAGAACTACTTACAAAAACTTGTTTGCAAACACGACTACAGCTTTAGTACCGCTAGGCCTTTCAACCGCGAACACTCGAATTGTGCCGCGATTATTATCTGAACTTCATCGAACAGGAACAATGGTTTTAATAGCACCGGGGTCCGTACATATACGACCCCAATGACGTCGCAGGTACTGACTGCTCGCTGCGATAAGACACGCAAAACCATTTACCCCATACTATTAGGATTATATAGTATCGCTGCACGCGGCGTACATCGTCGCGTGAGCTGTAGTAAACACGTGTTTTTTATATAGATGTGGCGCAATGTATAGCTTACGATGAAATTATTCGACAAATTTAGAACAAAGGTTATGCTCGTGCTTTCTGCTTTTAAATACTTTGATACTACAACAAAAGAGCGGTAAAACGTGCTCAACGTAAACAATACGAGGAAATTGTATAGCAACTAACTGCACACAAGTTTGAGGAAAATCATTCGGTTGTCGAAAGTTTGTAAATAAATACTTATCTTAGTGGGATAAAAATCGCGAGTGGAGAACTCGTTTCTACCGTTAACCCTCGCTGAAAACGACGCGTAAACATCGCTAATGAGGACCAGTCCACAACTGGTTTCGTTTTATTGATTACCTACTGAGAAGGTACGATTTTTCGGTATGTGACAATATTTTTATTCGATAGTATCAAATAACAACAAAAATCGAAAGAGTAAAAGTACGTAGGGTTGTACGCCGTGTACGTCAAAGAATTTCAAATACCGTACGATTGTGTGAATCGAGAACGTGTATCGAATACGTTTCGAATGATCGTGGTTGATAAATAAACAGGCATCTAGGATTCGCGGACAATGCCCTTTGTTTTTCATACTTATTAAAAGATGGTTCGATTCATGGTGTAGTTGGCATCGCGGTCGGAAATATTTCAAGTTTACAGCTATATGGTATGAATGTGGCACGCCAAACAGCGGTACTTTCTGATTGGTACATCGCTGGGCTGGCCGAAATGGTACTGGGCCGATGAAAGTATTGACAGTATTGATGACGGAACGTCGATGCCGTAATAGATAACACCCGGTATCAGTCGTAAATGTAAATAAGAGATATATTACAATATTGTAGGAACATGAAGTCATATAAACAACGAAGTTAAAAGTCATACAAAAAACTGTAGTGTTTATTTGTAATAAGTACTTGAAGTACATGTGATTGGATAAGTAAGTAAAAAATGTAAATGGGCACCTACCTTCGCAATATTTTTTCTCTACTACTCATATGTAGGCATAGGCACATCGAACGATGAGATCATAAAGGATCAACGCTCCCTCGAATGCCGAAGCAATGATCAACAACATTAAATTAAGATGGCCGGTCTATTCGGCCGTTCACCCCGCGATTACTTTTTTCTAGACGCAATGATGTAACTTGGAAAGTGCGGAAATGATAATTTCTAAACATCAACAAAATTACACGGCGACTTATTATATCACTATTCCGGGCATCTCGCTGTGCTCGGATGCAACGCGAAGTGGGGGAGGTCAGTGAACTTGCGAAACTTCACCTGTCTTATCCGAGGGGAACGAAACAAAGCCGCGTGATGTAACCGAAGAAAGTGCGGAAATATTTCTATAAATGAACACAGTCAATTAGTCGCGGTGCACTAACTGATGAAACGATTTGATTTTGTAATTGGAACTAGAGGCATTCCAAATTCACATGGAAGTGGAGTGAGTGTCGCGCGTTGCACAAGAGTGTCGGCGGCGCAGCGGAAGAGAGTGCGGCGAAACAGCACACGTCGGTGATGCAATAAAGAAAGTGCGGAACTGAAGTAGGTTTTCTAACGCGGTGAATGTACTCTAGCCATTAGCATTTTATCATTCGCGTCCGCAGGCTGCGCGGCTGAGACTCGTCGGCCGACGACCTCGGGTGATGTCAGAGGAGCTATGTGTTATTCGCGTTTGCCAACTTATATCATAATGCCTTCGGGTTGGAAAACTACGATGCGAAATCACGCCATCCCGCATCGAAGAGTTACACAGAACATTACATCAAACTCATGCTGTATTGGAGACTGCAATGAGTTAAGTAACTAGTGTTGTCACACTTGTTTGTTGCAATTAAGTTGACGTAATGTTCACAAGTATATGAAACTTTCATGACTTAGATTGTTCAATATAATAATATAATAGATTTGTTAAGATTTTGACCTCATAACAGAGACGTTTCAAGCTCAAACATTTAGGAGAGGTTAACAGGATTATCAGTAATTTGCAACCCACAGTTATTTATGAGCACGACAATGGATTCTGCAATCACAGCAAGGTCTACAAATGTTAAACGATGACACGAATATTCTTGAAAAGAGCATGAAAACAAAACATTTTCGGATTGTAAGTAACCTACTTTAGGTTAGCACTGACATGAATAATTGGCAAAAAATATGTTAAAAAGTGATATGTCAAGTTCAGCGGGCGCGAGGCCGATGCGCGAGCGCAGTCGCGGTGTTGGGCGGTGGAAGGGGCGTCGTGCGGGTCGTGGCGCGGAGGGGGGCGACGGTGTGCGCCGGTGACAATGAATGGCAAAGCACCGTTGTACTTGACCCAGTATTCCGACCGTCACGCCCGGCCGGTGCAGCGCTGACGTTCGATTGATGACATGCGTGAGACACAAGCACACCACAACAAACGACTAACATTTCTCACATTAAAACTATAATTAACCGGTATGTAGCACAGCGATGGTTTTATGATAAGTCCGACATTGGCGTACTGACCCAGTTGGCACCGGCCGTCAGATTTCTTTACGTCAATCAAAGAATATTTCCATCTAGCCGCACTCCGCAGTCATTAGCGTGTCCCCCGAGAGCTTCGATCGATTCGATGATGTCACCGTTTCGGAACGTGGATATTAGTTCAACAATTGAATCATTCCACTAACGATATTATTAAGAATTCTATCTCAACATGTTTAGGGCGCTGAACGTAAACATAAAGCCGATGTCGAAACGCATACAAAGTATCTCGCAAGCGGTTTCCGATACACATTTGTTAGCGGCTAGATATGTACCCGTGTATATGTGCCATTGCGCAAGGTCGCCAGCGCACCTGCGTGCGCGCCGGTCACTGCAGCGACCGTTGCAGCTCCCACGACACATATTGAATAATTAATTAACTCCAGAAACTAAAAGGGTAAATTCAGGAATTTGGTTGCATCTGCACCTGCTAATCGACCTTTACCACCTCGCGAAGATTAATGACGAGCTGGTTAGTACGGAGGTTAGCGCAATCTACATTCGTGTACTCGCAAATGACAAAATGTACCAAAAAGCGTTTGCAGCGCTTGTGGCAGCGTCCGGCGCGCGCTGCGCACTCGTAATCATCCAAGTGGGTTAAGGTTCCATCAAGGATTTATTGCGGCAAGTCTCCGCTCCAAAACGCCGAGCGTTCGTTACTATGAGCTAACTGCACGCCGGTTCCGCTGCATTTGTCCATTACAACCTTTTGTTATTACAATGTTTTTAATGTTCGTTCTCAATTAACGTCGCCGCTCGGTCTGTCAATGTCTGCATGATGAACAAGGGCATTTTTTTTTCCAAAACGCATTACTTGTAAGTACGCTGGAAATAAATACTCTTCTGTTTCATTCACCTGTCAGTGACAGTTACAACAGCCAGACACAAAGAGAGCCTGGACATCTTTTGTTTAATTAACGTCGGACAAACAAAAGTAACTTGATCGTTAGGGGCGTCCCTTTGTGTCAGTACTTAGAGAGCGTAACTGAAGGAATAATGAAAACGTCCTTTGAGAGGCTTTTGAAACTTCGAGTGTAATACAATTGAGCGCAAAACAAATAGTTTAATAAGTTTCAAAACGATCCAGATGTATTACAAAATTTTAAAAGCGGTAGCATACAACTGTTTAGCAACTGCATGGTCGATTCTTTCGTAACTCGCATCGCAGCGTCCGGACCACTCGATTAATTGTTCCTATCCTACAACATCGAGCATTCGACGCTTTTGTTTCATAAATACGACCATTGTTTAACTTGAGGGTACTTATACCAACAAATAATTGTAAAACACTTTAAAATTGCTTGGACATATTTTGTAAATTACAGTTTTAGTGGCCCTTTCTGTATTTGTAAAGGTTTATTATTGAGGTGAATGGACAGTTTTCGTAGGTACTCGTAGGTAATTAAATATACCCTTAATTATGTGAGAAGTCGACCTCGGGGTCTAGTAAACTAACTTGGATTTATAACATCTTACTACAGTCGCTTTGGTTAGCAATTATTGAGCAAACGTTAGACCTCGAAATTTGCAGGCCTATAAAAGGCATTTATAACGCAAGTCCGTCGATTAATTTGTTTTACTATTGCACCTTTAGCCTAAATATCCTAAGCAATTTCGTATAGAAAATGTCATGACATATCCTTGTAAGTAAGTGATTATTACAACAGAAATGCAAGCATACAGTGACTACTTACTCCTAACGTGAAAATGGACATCTCTAAATAGTTTAAGTAATGTATTATGTAAATTTCGCGATGTCACTATGCGTGAATGAAAACTATGATCGATGATGGAATTTCAAATAAGCATTAGGTGCACAATAGTGACTGGGTATAGATCGGTGCGCAGGCGGCTCCGGCAGATGTGCGCTCACGCATTGTCTCGGCAACAAAGGCAGGTAGAAACCTACAGGACGTTATCGAGCCATGTGCTGCATGTCACTTTTTCATATTGATATACATGTTTTACGTAAAAATCAGAAAAAAATATTCTTAATCTGACCGAACAGATGGCCGCGCACATGTCGATACAAAAAATGGAATGCGAGATTAAAACCACACCGTGCCTACATCACAACGAAATTAATCATGAGTAACACACGGACACGTATTACCAGTTATACGCAGAACTACTCAAAATTTAATTTCGATGCCAATCGCGTTGGCTTTGTTTTACTGCGTAACTATAATAAATTAATTACGATGGTTTCCCTTTGTTACAAAAGAGAGAAACGAATCGAATCCCAGTTATCAAAATTAATAACGGCAAAACCAATTTACTGTGATCGCGTAATATCCTGTCCGGCGCATTTATTGAGCTCTGCAGAGTTTTCATTGAAACTGTTTTCACAAAATATTGGAAACCATTGAAGGCGCGCTAGCATCTGCTGCCAAGCTAGAACAAAGGTCTAAAACAAAAGGTAGTTATAAAAAGACCAATCGAGGGGACTCTGAATGCCTTTAAAGAAATGAACGTTCAAAAAACGGCAAATATTGACCTCGTGGCAGATGTTGAAATACAAACTTGGTGCTGTAAGTGCATTTGAATAAACATCGACTCTCGGTAGTAGGTAACTAAACTTTGTTGACCTTACGTTGTATCGAATATCGGACTACGACGAGTATGCATTTCTATGGATAGATAAAGTTGTCATCAGGTGTCCAAACAAAGCTTTCTGGATACCCATTGTTTACTTTAACCATTTCGGTTTAGCGAAGTGTTATGGCAGGTGATAACAGAGGTACGTTGAACATGCAATTACATATAATATTTAGTAATAAAAATAAAGTACATGACAGGCATCAGCAGACCATACGAGCAAAGAAACATACGCCATATATGGAGCGCTGCGGCTGTAACGTCAAGAAATTGTTGGCTATTAAAGTTCTTTACGAGACACCAGATTTGCGAAGCTGCTAGCTTTAACGCAATAGCAACCTTGTCACCGATTCAATGGGTTTATTTTTGAGAAGACAGGTTAGGGTGAAAAGTAATTCATTATTGTCTGTGCGGAATGCGAATATCGAACACGTGCGTCGCAGGTAAAGAACTCGCATGTGCAACCCATTGTTTGGTTTAAAAAGATGTTTTCTTAGCGCTGAATAGGATGAATCTTGCACAATGGTCGGTAGTTTTCTGTCGTCCCATCATCGATTCACCAAAGATATGGAACGAATAAATCATGCGTAGGAGAGAGTATAATGCCGTATTTATTCACTGGAACATCTGTTCGTACTGCATCGTGACGAGGGTTATAGAATTGGCAAAGTCCACAAAAAGTTCAGCATTGTAACGTCTCACGGCCAATTGTTGGGAGATTAACCCGATACGAGATATAATGCAGTCCAAAACACCTTGACTTTTTTTTTCAAAAGTTTGAATGGACGAGACGGCACTGATCTTGGTGCAACACTAGGGAGTATATTGCGGCATACCGCGACCTTACCCGCCTTTATCGGAGGTGATAACAGATTGCTATGACCTCTAAAAATGATTAGGTGTCTCGTAGGCGATAACGTTGAAGTACAATGACCGTGTCACAATCCTGAATATAAATATTTTAAAGGCCAGCTTCTAGCTGTACCGTGCTTTCCCAGGGTACTTGAGTATTATTTTTTAAGGGAGCCGTATGCGCACGAGTTGATTCTCAAGCACTCTCGACTACCGGATGTAACGGGACCGGAAACGGACTTAAAATAAAATAGAGCTACAGAATTTACACGGCAGATGGTTGATATTGTATCAAGAGAAAAAAAATAAAAGTATTAAAAATAAATGCACACGGTCCAGCCAAATGGCCACATGGCGAATGTATATTAAGTTCATTATCATTATATTTTCAGACGCCTGGAGAATTTAAATTGGATGATTTATATTCAGCAAATATGATCTGCAATTACGACGTGAACGCACATTTTTACATCAAATAATTATGAACTCTTCTTGAGTAATAAACGTTAAAATTATTCTAGTAAATGGTTAGCAAATACTAATAAATATTCGCATTTCAATTTCCAAAGCATAATGGCAAAGTTTTTAATTGTCTGGAATGTTTTGGCTTAAGCTATAAATGTTATTCTATTCATCTTTTATTAATCAAATTCGAAACATCGTGAGACTTTGATAAACAGTTACAGATTTGTCAATTCACGAAATCAATCTACATTATTTATTGGAGGTTGAATTTGAATATCATCGGATCGATGCGAGACTTGTATACCTAAATACATAAAGTAAACTGATGCAGGCAAATATGAGTTTGTATTACATAAGAACGTGATGTTCAGACGAGCAAAAAGTGCTTCATCTTCAAATATATTCGCAGTTCCAGCGACACATCACGTAGATATGACAAATAAAGTATCTATGTCACGTGTACTAGCACAAACGCACGTATGTGTGTAAATTAGCATACACAATATAATCTCGTTATAAATACTCAAATAATACGATTAAATACCTCTTTGTTCACATAATAAAACGGTTACAATTTAAATTCAGAACGTTCTGTTGTCTCGTTCCTGGTTGGGCGGCGCAACCAAATGGAAGGCGGAAGAGTGGCGCTTGCGCAACTGACATTGAATCGAGGCGGTCTTCGATTGGAGGCCAGCCGGCATTCGTAGGTATATGTAGTTTAACGATAATTTAATCACTGTTTTATCTTTTAGTGTCGACGAAAATTTTCCTGGTGTTATTCGTCATAACGCGAATTACTTGGGATGCGTAGGAGGAAAACCGCAAATCGTTCTTATAAACATTTTCCATTATAGGTAACGAACGAAAGAGATTTCTCAGTAACAGGATGTGAGATATAACAACAGCGTTCAGTCGCACGCGGAAGTCTACACGAGAGTATATCGTCGAGAGAGCGATACGTTTCGTTTGTTTTGATTTGATGTGTGTTTTCCGCCATCCTGTTCATAATTATAGCTGTGTCGTCATCGCCCTTGTTTACTAAGGTACCGCGATAACATTCGAAACGATAAGACCGCAAAGAACTTTGTTAACTCGTCACTTGTAAACAACTCAGTATTTTTTTCAATGAATGTTGCAATACCTGTGAGGATAGACGTCATTCGCAGCCGTTGGATTTTTCTGATGTAGGTGCTAATTTCAACAGCTGGCAATGTCACCTTAGTGTCATTCACCAGCAAGAAGGTGAATAAAGTCAATCACGCTATAAACTGACTTCTGCAGTTTTACTACATAATATAATATTTTACGATCGAGACTAGAATTTTAATGAAATTTTTTTAATGACCGTAGAGTAGCATTTAAGAAAAATAATAGTGTGTACACTGAATTATGTTATCTTTCCGATCACGTATATGTGCAAAGAGTGTAAGAAATCTAGTGAGTGTGCGTGGCGTGCTTTAGCGTAGTGCATCGGTGCCGCATCGCTATCGGGTGTCGCAAGAGCGCGCTGGCCGTGTCCGGGGTCCAGCCGTCCTTGGCCACCAGCACTGACCGCCTCGCTGACCGCGGCCGCAGTGCGACCGTGCGCAAACGCTTCCGCATGCGTTTACGTCACAAACGGCAAACACTATTCGAATTCATACTTACTTACGCATCTAATCGATACGCGCCGTGAAATTATTAGCTGCGTCATAACATTGTATCCACCCGCGGGTAATTTTCCCGCTATGACGTCAACGCTACGCAGCTCTGTAGCGGCTGCTACGGGTCACGTGCTACGACGTATAAAACCCCCGCAACCCTCGCGTGGGAAGGTCGGTGCGTCAAAAATGTAAGGAGCCGAATAACTAGAGTGGGCGCACGTTTCATGAACTTGGAAACAATTTTCTTCTCAAAATTGGATGAAATTTGTACAGCTTCGTTTTGTATATACATTGTTTATTAGCCTTCAAAGAATCTTATTACGTAAATGCAAATAATCATTGTTAAGCGAGAATTTAGAGCGAAATTAATTTAGTTACGCACTGGACTAAATGTTGGTTACAAAACCAATTTTGTTTGTTCATAAAATTGTATGAAAGATCATTGTGACACACAGTGTTACACTTAGGTATACGAGTAATATTCGCTTGAGAGATGTACTGTGTACAGAATATTGGAGATATATCATCATCATGTGGCCGCGTGAATGGGTTAAACCGGTACACGTGAAATAAAATGTGTTCTGTTCATATCACGTTATTAGTTTATTACATCAGTCTATCGCGCGAATGTGCGCGGGAATTACTAACTGCGCAAATCGTCTTCAAATCTGTACAAACATATCGATTGTGTGGAGAAAAACAAGAGTGGAATGTACAATAGCATTGCTAATGACGCCAACGTTATTGTAGTATCGAATGTTATATACGACGATGACTTCATGTCGATAGGGGATCATCACACTAACAAAGTCATGACCTGATCAGGGCCGGCCAGTGGAAATTCAACTTTAATCGCAATCATTAAGATTCGGTATCGAATAACTACCAGCTTGCCTTTTCGCAGCATGTTTTAAACAGACAGAAGCCAATAAGATAGTTTTAATTACACTTGTTACTATCGTCTTTGTTTATTAATTTTCTAAACTAAGTAGGTATAAGTAAGGTTATTTTTTTTTATCATATTAATTTATTTAACCCTGCGATAGCAGAGGTTTATTTTAATAAAACAATAAGAATATAAATTAAGATCGTACATATTTATTTAATTATGAGATATTTTTTAACCTTTTATTAAGTATGTGTCAATTAAAATCAAGCGACATTTGTCAAACAACAATCAAATGCAAATTCTAAAGTGACGTAAGGCCAAAAAGGCAGGTATTGTTTGTCGCGTTCTGTTACACAACTGGTGACCGCGAACAGAGGTCGGATACGTTCTCATATTTATTATACGTATTCTTCAATCTCGAACGCGCGCGTTGCGAGGCCAGAACCACGAAAAGAGTACCGTTTCGCAACGCAACAACTCATTTCAATGTCACTATGAGCGTTCCTGAACTGATCGTTACTGCAATTCGCTATGTTTGAATACAATGTACATGTGTAGTGTTAGGTTTCACTTGAGATTTGAGACCTCCACGCTTTATTAGTCAAATATATTGCATCAGTGAGTTATATTGTATTATTATCATAACTCATTCAACCAATCTAGATTTTATCATAATCACCGCAATTGTTTTATAAAAGTAATGAAATTTTCAGTACGATAATTCGTATGAATTTGTTGTATGTGAACAAAATATGTATGCATGTATAAGAAAATATTATAAGCTCCCAATGTCAAGAGTGGCGCAACTGCAAACTGAGCAATGAGTTCATATTAGCGTTTCGCTAACATTATTTAGACGAGGTTGCTTTAGTGGATACAGAATATGTTTAATAACATCTCATTGACGGGTTAAGATGCAGAATGCATTAAAGATTTAAATTTAATTTAATATTCATGTACATTGATCACATGAAACGTTTTGGCAAGTGTGTATACAAAGTGTTGTAATGTTGGCTACCTATCTGTGTGTGCAACGCTTCGCTTGCGTCATTTCCTCTGGTTGACCGTGAACCGAGTTACGTCAGCGTCAGTGTTTCGGAACGAGATTAGGATGCTCCTACACTTTGTATCTGGCTGACGATCGACGATCGCCGGGTGCCGCGGCCGGTCACTCCCACTCTTATAATTACAGCTATTTTGAACTTATGAGAGCACACAATAATATTTCAGACGCAATTTAAAGTAAGTAAATATCGTTAACGTTAAATATATGAGTAACACTTTTGTGTAGAGTAAAGATAAATACGAAGTTAGGGGAATTTTAGAATGACATCATCAGTGTCTAATTACCATTACTTTATCTAGCGCGGTCATTTCGTGACAATAGTTTTGTCATTAGCAGTATGTTTTCTAACAAAGAATAAGGTTTTTATTTCTTAATACACCAATAAGGAAACTATTTAATACAACTCTTTAGAAGGAAACTGATAAACAAATCTTGCCATAGATATAAGCAGATAAAATAGTAAGATATCAGAAAACACGTGCATTAGATTAAATAAAATCAATCGTAGCATACGCATATTACGCATAATCTAAATCCGAATGAATAAATTAGTCCAATAGCAACTAAAACGGTATTTTAACATTAGGTATAAAGTCGAGGTTAATGTATCAAAAAATCGTGCCACTGGCGAACAGGAAACGTAGGACAAAAGTCCGTGACTCGTTTGTTAATGCGAATAATGACCATTGTTTTTAGACGCATGACGCGCTTACATTGCACTTCTATATTATAAGTCACTGGTGAACTCACTTGCATACTCGTTAGATGACTGCACGAAATAATTAAAGGCGAAGCGGATAAAAATGTAGACAAAAAAGCGCAACACAGCCGACGCCAAGTCAAGTATTTTTAGTGGAAGACGCATCACAACTGCAGATTGAGGGTTAATCGTAATTCTGGCCACCGCCCGACCGGTTTGGACTTACTTTTTTTTAAGACGCTCGCGAGGCGAAGGTAAACGCTCCGTACACAGCAAAATCATAAAACGATAAAATAATTTTGCTTGTCAACTCACTAGTACCTAAACAAGCCAATGCAAAGGTGACAAAGGTTACAAACTTACGATTGAAATTACTGAGTATTATTTTGGCAAAGGGTAGGCGGTGTTTTATTCGAAGGTCGAATGTTTGCAAGGGCATATCTCTGTGTATGTTTGTCTTTGTCTGCTCGCCCCCGCTTCTGAATGTTTTGCGCACTAAGTTTCCCACGTAGGAGGAAAGTAAATGAACTACATACATATTTGCTGGATTAATATAAGGAGCGTCCAAATTGATGCCGCCTCTGTTTTTATTTAAAGAGAACGATTCAGCGTTTATCTTAAAATAGAAGACATAAAACGTATTATAACACAGATCGCCCACGCCACACTGGAATCAGAATCTAGATGACAAAAAAACGAAAATAAAAACATACACAAAAACTGCCAACGAGTGTTCTACGCTGATGGCTCGCAAAATTGACTGTCGTCTGCAGAATATCGAAAGTTGTTGAACTTTGTAACGAAACAGGAAAAAGCTGACAGTAAGGAGCACGAAAACATCTCGTAAGATTTACGATATTGGATCGGTAGCTCGGGTCAGTCCCCCGCAACCGCACTTTAGCAGGAACTTGCATTGCTTGTCTATCTTTTTATTCGCTTCAACGTAACTTATGTTCGCTTTCTCTCGATTGCTTTAATATTTTTATTACTGAAGTAATTTTTCCTTTGCCTGTACAAGTAGGCACGATGCTCAAACCAGGTTTCCAAGTTGTTTTTATTTTTGTCCGTGCGCTGCGAGTGTGAAAGGACTCTGACAATTAATGCACCTTTAGGTTTTGTACGTTTTTTGCTGCGTTCAAGTTATAGTCCCCGGTCAGAAGAATAGTGCATTTAATTTATGCATATTATAGGCTACTCCTACTCTGCCTCGACTGAACTCTAGCCGAGCTATTTATAGATTGTTTTAACATCAGTTACTGTTTGTTGCTTCATAAATCTGTATAAACTTGTCTAAAAATATAACCAATTTACGGTTGGTATGGTATGCCCACCTATTATCCATGGAATCTAAATTCGGGTCTAATTTAGGGTTCGTATATATATAGCTGTAGAGGGTGCGAGGCTAGTGACCCGATAGAAATTTCCTATGATTCATCCCTGCACCCTCCATTGTTACCCTTACACTTTTAACTTCCCTCTTGTATGACGTCATAGAGTGCAGCGAATGCTCTTTGTGAAATTCATCATCACCCTGTCATACCGGATGATTCATTGTTACGGCGAGAGCTTTATTTGTATTCTTTCTATAAATGTTTTAAAATGACACATTCTTCATAAGAATATTGGAGACTTGCTATGTGCAGTATTGAGCACATTACCAACTGAACAGGTTCAACGAACTCATTGTGGTTTCGTGCCGATAACGTTATCGTTAGAGTAGCACTATTGTTTAGACAGGTACAATTGTGACTCTAATTGAAACACTTTATGTAAACTTGAGTTCTTAAGAAATAACAATACCTTATCGGGAGTGAGGTAAATCGTTTGCTGAGAAATTGGTAAAACATTGCAAAGTGAGTTAAGATAGTGTGGTAATGATGTATCCGTTTTGTTTACGCTGAATGATTTCGGCGGTCAGTAACCTTCGCGACACGGATGCGTCCGCGGATGGCGACGTGCGCGATGCGCGAGTACCCAGACGCCTTCAAAACGACGTAACGCACGTCCCGGCTCTCCAGCCAGCTTTCAAATGCAACGCAATAAAAATAAATGCAGCGGTGAATAAAATCCCCCGCTTTAGAACAGCTCCAGTAAGTTACGTTGCTTTTGTTGCTACCTCGTTAAAAACTAATCTCAACTCGAATGGAACGGGACGGAACGAGGGAAAAATGGAAATGTTGGCTGGCGTGTGGCGACGGGCAGTGATTCCTCCTTCGACATTACTCGGTTCTTCGTGAGCGGTCAAGTGAGACGACGCTCACTACAAGAGGGCGCAATTATACTGTCTCGTCCTTATTTAATTGCCGGCACGTGCATATTTTTTGCCGTAGCTGCAGTGTCAATGTGAATGCACCCATCTTTTGCAGGGAACAGTCGCGTGCGTCCAACCACTGTGAAACTTTTTGCACAACTTTTTAATGGCCGTGCCTTATGCTCCCGAGCGAAAAGGTTAAGTCAGTTCATTTCGCCTTTATCCGTCGTTCACGACTCTGGAGTCATAACGTTCGTGGGCCGTGAGTCACCCGGTGATATCATGACATGACACCACGCCGTTGTTTTCCATGAGAAGGATGGAAGGCTAGCATAGTGCTCAGAGTGTAATACCATTTTAGTGAAGAATAAATTAAAGGCAAGGTGCCTGAGCGGAAAGAACTCTCGTTATGGGTTGTTTGTCGAGCTGGCCAAGGCTAAAATAATTTGCACCAACCTTGACATTGAATGATAATATTTGGAATTAAGTAAGAGTCTTGTTCTTATTTAATTTGTTGGAATTGATTACAATACTTCACAATAACTCATTTTTAGGGCATGACTCAATCCGTAAACAATTTAATTGATGGCAGATACATTTTCAAATGTAGGTTGTGCAGATGTAGGCAAACGGAGCGTGTCACAACACACGGGCGTCGTATCGGCGGATAAGTGCGCGGTTACGCAAATCCGCAGATATGTCGGCGCTGCGCGGGCGCGCCGCTTGCACAAGGTTTCGCAGACCTTTGTTTTACGCAACCGGATCGATTTAATAGCTAGTCGTGCGTTTTCTCAGCTGTGTACCCGATAGCAAAATTAACGACGCCGAATTGAGAAATTGTACAAAATTATTCTAATGTCGGCAGCGGATAAAGCCGTATGCCTTAGAAATTGTAACAATAAGACGGGAAGGAAGATCAAGTTTCCGGTGCATAGACATGATAACAATAACCTGTTGTGATGTGCCCCCGGTTTAGCAAGGTGCACGTCAACACAGAACCATCGTCGCTTTGAATTCCACTGACAATCAGATTTACTTCTGTATGGATGACACCTATGTCCGGCAATTCATTATAAAAGCGGTGGCGTAGGCCTATTATATTCTGTCGTACGAGCGAGTAGAGGCGACTTTCGTTTGGGAGCATTGCACTATCGCTAGCGTCCGGTAGTCACATCCGGTGTTTTCGTACCACCAAAAAAGGTGCGAACACACGTTATTTATAGCCATGACGAATGCTTGCGTCGTCCTCGCGCATTCATTTATTTTCAGAATGAGGGAGAAGTGTAGGTGTAATAAATTCGAAATCATTCCGGGTTATTTCACGGTTGACGTTTGAACAGCGGAGCAACGAGAAGATGGCCAAAGGTTTTCATTGAAGGCAAACGGTGAGTCACTGAGGTATTTATAAAATGTGAGGTGGGTTCAGGATTGGTGTAAGTCATTTGTAGCATCGGTTCCGCACGATCGAGGAGGAGGCGGCGCGGCGCGGTGTACGTCGACGGCAGCGGTGGCCATGCGACATTGGCACAGTTGCGCGCGACCTCACCACGCCGCGCTAGTCGCGATCGAGGCCGCGAATAAACGCCCCAAAACAACGAACCAACACTGCGCTTGAATTCCGGCACGCCTGAATCACGCCGTACAAATTAGCACTCAATGTGCGCTCGTTTATCTACACGAGCCGACACCGGCTAGCAGCCACACCCGCGCGAAAAATATCACCGACATATGCCAACTACGCAGTGCGGAATACTTCGCTAGTATAAAGGTTCGTTACGCAAATAATGGTAAACTCCGAATGCACCAAAAGTTATACAACTAGCGAAACTGACGTATGGTTATATTACCGAGCGCCCAGTATTATGCAAATACAGCGCTGTAATGTGGAGGTCTCTTGCACCACGAGGCTTTAAGCAACTCTGTTTCAAAACGTTTTCAAAATAAGTCAGCGTAGGCGCGCAGGTACACAGCGTGCGATCGACTGCTGTTGAGATATCGGTAGACGGTACCCACCTCGAGGCGTTATTTAGGTTAGCATGTTGCACATCTTTTTAAATTAAAGAATGGTTGCGTGTCGGTTCGGTAATAATATAGATCGGTTGCAAATTAGGTTCAGATTTGGAAGGAAACGCGAGTGTGAGCCAGTGGCCGGGCCGGCATGCGACGCGGCGGCGTCTACCGGGTGGCGGGGCGGCGTCTATCGCGGACCAATTTGGCACATCCGCTGGCGAGCGCGTTCAGCAAGCACCGTAAATATCCCGTCCCGTTAAACACGACAGACGTGCAAATACCATCCAGATATATTCGTCTCGAAACAACAATATGTTCACTTATTTTATTTTTTTGTATTGCATTCCTCAACTAGTTAATAAATCACATGACTATAATCAGTTCTTAAAAGTTTCTTCCAAGGTTGACACAAAAGCGTAATATGGGGACAAGTTGCGTAATCAAATGCCTCTGTATAACCGTCATTGTTTGTTATACATTCGATCATCCGACCCGGCTTCTGGATACCGCGTTACGCAAAAAACTCCGAGTTTTGTTTTGTTACCTGGAATGATGCCACGTAGTTATTATATTGGCGGGTGGATTGGGCGGGATGCGTCTGAACAATGCGCCGAGGACAATTTTTATACCTGAGGTTATTTACAAAGGACTGCGTCGGGTAACAAAATATAGGCTCCGCTCTGTCTGGTGCGTTATGAGCTTTAGCTAATTCTCAATAGTAACAAACCGAGACAAATCAGATTTTAAAAACACTCAGACAAAGGATACTTTGTCACGTGCATGTATTTCCGTCTTGTAATATCCTGTCGGTAATGCCAAAATTAAGAATGCATTATTCGTATAAAGGTAGTTTACATTTAAACATCCGGCTTTCCGTCAGGTACTCGGGTCTGATGTCACCGAGGTGATTTACTTTACAAAAAGTTGTCATTGCATTATTATAGTATTTACTGACGAGACATCCTTCCAGGAAATTGTAAGTTATTAATTGGCAGTGATTTAAGGTGTGAGCGCGACTCGCGGGGATCACGCTACCTGCATTATCGCCACTCGAGCCTCGTTTTCCTCCCCCAAGGCCTGCGCGCCCGGATACGCGGCCCAAGATTTCTCTTGATAGTTTCTAGTTACACACGAACTTCTCATTTGTTATCTATTGTAACACTCGATAACAGAGAAAGTGGATTCCGCCGTCACACAGATATTAAGGATACAATCTCTTTGAATCTTCAAGCGCCGAGTAGAAATTTAACCCACATGTAAAGCCACCTACTTTAGCAGCGAACAACTTCTTGTTTTACTCATATTTTATGTTATATTTTCATCAAATATGCTGCTGCAAACGCAGATATAATTATTCTTACTCTTAATTGTAATATCAAAGAGGATGGAAAAATCTGTTTTCATCTCAAAGGACAAGAAAAACTACAGGCGAGTGTTAAGAAAATCCACTTCAAAGCGTCAAAGAGAGTGCGGAATCAATATTAATGTTCTTGTTTACCTTTGAGATGGGACGCGCGGGTTTGCGGGATGTTGATCGCGGCGTCCCGGCGGATGACTCGAATTTATAATCAGGGGTGCCTTTAGATCGAACAAACGTGAGAACCGAGGCCAAAGGGCGGGACACTTGCTCAAGTTGCACCTTCACCGGTCACCATTCTCACGATTGCAAACAAACAGCTGTACAGTGACCGGTGACATGTGCAATCATTAGAATTTATTAGGGCTCAACAAGGTCAGCTGTCCGATTATGTAAATAAGGGTCTGTTTGACCACCTGAATAATCAACGGATACGTTTAGAAAGGATGTCCTCTGGGAAAAAGTGTAACATATGGTCATTAAGCGCTTCGGGTCACAGATTGCTTGAAACAGCTGTCTACCTGCTTGACCTACACGCGTTGGTCCGTTATCATTAAGTAGAACAAAAAGCGATATTTCCGCTCCGGTACCGGCACATGGCAAAACTGGATACACATCTGCAATATCCTGTCTAATTAAATTGGCGGCCAGACAAAACAGACGTCAGTGTACGAGCGCGTCCCGTTTACTCAACAATAAGACTACACTTTACTAGAACTGGTACAACACATTGCATCCAGCGGACATATTGAACCGATTGCAATTTTTCTATGTTGGTTCCTTAAAGTTGATCAAATATAGATTTTTCTCCTAACTTTTTCCAGTAGTTCCGTGCGGCAAAAGTTTATCTTTACTGTTAAGGTTTTGTTGGTTCTGTGTAATAACCAAAAGTAAAACATTCCGGCTTTGAGAGGTAAGTTTGGAAAAGGCTTCTCAAGTCGCGGCGCGCGGCGTACTCTGCTATTACGTAAAGGGTAAAGCAAAAGTTTTTACATTAGAGGCACGGTCCCGGTCGCGGTGCTTCCCGTTCCGCATCGCGAAACGACGCTTTTGACAACACTCGCTTTGATGATGCGACGTTGAAAGAGTATTAAATTTTACCTTTTCCACTGTCTGTCCACTCGAAAGCGGCGCACTGAATTAATACTGCTGTGCAAATAGACAGATGGGTTTTCGTTTTGTCTGCGTTTGTATTGCGTTTCGAACACGTCTGCGGCTGATCGGTCGATCAAAGGCATATTCACATTTGCGATATGAAAGTCACCAGGGACAAGGACCTAAGGTCAAAGAAACCATCGCAGTTTGCGGGGGCGTACCGAATATTGGTTTCAGCGGGGTCGAGAAAGATAATCCAATATACAAAAGGTTGGCTGTTGCCCTTATCGTGGGAGGAGGGATCCGAATGAATTATCACTACAATAGGAGACTTTTACGCTTACAGTGGCTCAGTTAAATTATAAAGAAATATTTAAAATGAATCTATTTTTTAAGATACTATCTAATCAAAATAAAGAAACCAATAAACGAATCTTATTAAACCGACAATAATAAGGGTCGTGATACGGGCAGGTGAATAGAATTCATTTGAGAAATCTTTGAGGAATGTGTTTGTTAAAATTACGTGTTAAGGGGTGCATAAAAATGATATTGTAAAGCTGGGGAATTTCTCAGGATCACCTGATCGGATAAGGGCGGCGCAGGTACCCGTATGGGAACAATGACATAGGGGTCAGGGGTGGTGTGGTGTGCGCCACGTACTCGCCACGCGGCGGCGGGCGGTGTGCAAGCGCATAGCCGCGGACCCTTGACCCGATTGCGGCGCGCGCAGTATTGTACGCAGCAATGACACCGCTCGCCTTGAGCCGCTAGCATTGCCGGAGATATTCGCAACAATGGAGGCCAGATAACATTTCAAAAGTTTGAAAATCCGTTGGTTCCTACCGGCCGACACGAGCCGCTCGTAATTAATACTGCCGTTGAGTAATCCTATTGTACCGGTGATTGTCCTTTATTATAACGAATTAGTTACAAGTCATTGGGGCAAACCTAAAGTTGTTTGTCATTGGAATGATTATGTATTCATTTGTACAGTACGCTATCTAATGTAGGAACGTCTTCGGCGCAGTGGCGCAACGTGCCTGCAATACTTCGGTTTATCGAGAACGACAAGTAACATTACTAGAGCGACACATAGCGCATGTGAATAGTCATAATGAATGACTTGATAACCGTTTATCGCAGTAGTACAAGGCGCTTGACTCACAGAGGAAACGACTCGCTACTTAAAATACAAAGAGCATTTCCGTTTCCCTTCCGACCTTTTTATTAGCTCATCGGTTTTCTCACGATCGATCTCTCTAGTGGGCGTTGTTAATAAAAACGCCGAGGAAGTAATCGATCGATTAATTCAGATCGGATCGATATCAGTTGCTGTCAACGTCGTTGCGTCAGAAATTTTGGCGATTGCGATACTTCGCGCAATAGGAACGCGAGTGAGCGAAACTTCAGCAATGCGAGATGTAGTCAAATTAAAGTATTTTTTTCTAATAACTAGGTTAAATAATGAAAACTCACCTTTGAGGATCCGCGAAGACGAACTTCCTTAGCTTGAGATCCCGTAAAACGATTCCTTGTTTATGACACGCTGCTACGGTTTCTGCCATTTGTCTGAACAGTCTGCGAGCTTCATGTTCCCTTAGTCGTTTTCGTGCCCTCACATATGAGTGGAGGTCTGAGTGCGATCGTGGGAATATTAAGTACACCCTCTTATCGCCGACTAGTACTTCGTGTATGGGATTAACGTGCGGATGGCCATCTAGACGATAGTGGGCCTGGAGTAAACTACTGCAGTCTCTTGAAACCACCTGCAGGCAAACACTCACATTACACACTAGTTCCACGTATAATGTAAATACCTACTAGGTGTACAGATTTACGGTATATTCTACTAATAGTGGTATTCGATTACCGTGAGTATAAATTTGAAGGTGTATTCCAGGAAAGTGAACATTTGTGTCGTCTAAATCCGGCTGCCCCTTGCATTATTCATTATTATGACATAGTTTTGTTAGGGTCGAAGTTATTTTCCTATCAACGTCGGCCTAGTTTCTAGTCGCGTGTCATGAAGAACTTATTGCTCTATCGTTTCTATGTCTTCATTAATATTGTACGTTAACTATTATTAAAATGGAAATACGTTACTGACGCCCTATTCATATAAATCCATGGCAAACTTAGTTCGCTCCCTGTTAAATAGATTCAAAGGAGTCCTATTTCAAAGCAACCATGATTTAAAAGGGCTTAGTCTAATGTGAATAACGAGGTTGAAACATTTTGTGAATAGAGGCGAGCTAACCCTCCTTGCAAATCTAGCCCGGTTGACTTCAAACAGAATACTGCGTAACAGATAAGTAGACTTTAAACGAAATTGACGAGATTGTTTCAATACGTTTATTTTTAAAGTGAATAGGCAAGAGTGTGCCAATAGTAAGCATTCGGGAACCGCTACAGTCTGCTTGTTTCGGTACTGTTATTTTTGAATGAGTGCTTGATGTATGAGTGCGCACATAGTGATCGTCACGAAATGTCAACGACATTGTGAACGCAAATTCCAAATCTGATTTCCCGGCTCATGGATGATGAATCACATCGCGTGCGTCAAACCATTTCATTTTTGAGTTGTACCGTACTTTATTAATAGTCGTCAGTTATTTCAGCACAGTCACCCTAGACAAGCCGTCGCTTTTTCGATTTCTATTAATGCTGGGCGTTGTACGAAAATAAAACATGACCCATTTGTAGACGTGTTTGCGAAAACAGATATCGATAAGAATTCGCTATGTTGACAGAACACTTGATAATATTTGAAATCGAATGTATTTTACGGGAGCTAACCTACTTAGCTGTTATCAATATTTGTATAATCGCAAGGTATGTATATGTTTGTATCTATTGCAAAATATTTGTAGAATGCCCTCGATACGCATGTGTACAATTCGGCACTGACTCTTCCAATAATTATTGATAACCTAGCTCAGAATCAATTCTGTTACAATGGCCTACAGTACATGTATAACGTTTTCCTGTTGCTATTGTATTAATCAGTTTATGTGTAAGGAGCATAGCAAATTCGCGAGCCTTCATCCGCTAGCACTAAATTACAATCGCAGATTACCGTATATACGACGGCTGTCTCGATTGTTTGCAGATTGATTGCAGTAAGTAACAATATCTAACGTTCTGTGTACAACATCCTCAAGTTAACTGCGTATGGCCGGCTGTGTTTGTTCCACTCATATAAATAAACTTGTTAAGGCAGCAATGAATAAACGCTACGTAGCAAAACACGTTCGTGCAGTTACTTAGTGGGGAGCGAAAGGTGGGGGGCCCTAGCCTCGCGATGACATTCGGCGATCGGCGCGTTATCAAATCGTCTATTTCACAATGTCAATGAGAAGGTCAAGCCTATTTTCGGCTCGATCTGATGCGATCATATGTGACGTTAAGAGTAAAATCTAAACGTGTTTTATTGAATCACATTTTTTGTACTTTTCTAATACAAATACGGTTATTCTGTATCACACATGATGAATGTGAAACATAAACGTGGCAGTCGTGTCGGCAACAGTCGGTGTTGTAAATACGCTCGGCGTTTAGCAACGATAACGTTGCCACACTTTAACCTTGCCAAGTTCTCACGAGGGAAGTGCCTATTCTGTGCCTTGACAATACTCGTATAGGCCTTTGTTACTAACTTATGTATCCTGTATTGCCTAAAAATGATAAGTACCAACGGCCTAGCCAAAGAGCTAAACGTTTGAAATAACGTATTAAAAACTTGTTTCTGACTACCTCGTGTGATTCACAGAAGCCAATAAGGATGCAAATTCAAAATGATTGTAGAAATATCTAGTGTCTATGTTTTTAAATCAAGTGCGTGATAATGCGACTGGTGTAGCTCAACAATTAGCGTGTGGTTAACGTTATAATTGCCGTTATTGTTAGGTTATCGATTGCGAAAGTCGACACATGACATTGTAAAAACAGCGATGGCTGTGGCCTACAAGTGCGATCGAGCAGCGCACGGGGCCATGACATATAAAGTATGACATCGCTTTTGAACAAGATGCTATGAACAATGCACGCGAGACTCGTGAAAAAACTACTATGAAACATTAATTAACGTCTAAGTACTTACTGTGAGCGGCGCGAAACCTGTCTTTAAGTCTTTAGAGAGTAGGTAATTATAAAATATAAATAAATGTCTATTAAATAAAAACTCTTTGAGGGATTATTAATGTTTGTTGATACTTGTTACATTACTAGTTGTCCGGGAATAGTTACGTTTTTGGGTAACTAATAATTGGATTGAAGGGAGACGACATGTGGGCATATTATTGAGTACTCGGCTTATCTCTACATGGGGTCCAATCCCGTGGGATAGTTAGAACCCTTTACAATTTGCTAGACATTTTGGTACTTGTGTGTAATTAAATGATCCGCGCTTATTAGCTGTTATTGCTTCTTTAACGCATGCATTTCTAATTGAAATATGTTAATAGTAATGGTTGTGTTAAATAGTTGCATCTAATCGTATTACACCTAAGTAGGTGATTGGCTAATTAGTTTTGTGGACTAGGAGGTCGAACTAAAACAAGAGATTACGCACTATATCAATCAAACAAAGCTACGCAACTGCTGTTGAAACCCGGCACAATTACAACATGACGCATGTTACGCATCCTAGCCGAGACAAAACAGATTGTTCTCTATGCCTATTCCAATTTTGAAAATTAAAAAAAAAACTACATGAATCAATTGCGTGAGTAAGGATAGATTTGGCAACTTTTCCAAGTATAAATTTAGGCGTGTAGGTATATCTTCTATATTGGTATCGTATAAGTATGCGGTGTAATTCCAATGTTAGAATGTTTAAATAGGTAAATTGAGTATCAACAGAGCTCGATACATTTGCATAAACTTTTGCGATAGTTTCATTCGATAAAGTTGTTGCAAGCAAGTTCTCGGGGAACGTGGCAGATAGTCGGATAGTTACTATGGCTACTATAGATAGGAATAGAATAGAGCGAGTATACCGAGGCAAACAAGCTCGATCTTCTATATCATCGTACTGCAAGTATACGTATGTTTGCTATAAACTCGTCGCGGTTCCGGGAGTCATTGCACTTACGTCAGTATCTATAAACTAACTTTATTGATGTCTAGGTAGGTGCCTACTCTATCAATGGAGATAATAGACAAGCTGGTACTCACTTTACAAACATACTCCTCTTGTGTTCGCACGTCCACACAACGACATAGGGATGAGCCTTCGACTTGTTCCAACAATAGGTATTTCTCCGCGACAAGTGCCGCTTGGAATTGATGGTTAGGTGGCGCCGGACTGCTAGGAGCCGGTGGACTTGACGGCGAGGGAGCCGCCGCCAGCCGGTCAGCTAGCACAGGTGACTGTGCTCGCTCCTCAGCTTTACTGCTATCCCCAGTGTCCGGAACGGGCACCGTCACGGCCGGCTTGCTCAGGCGCAGAGGCCACAACAACGATGGGGATCCTGGTTCCATCACTTACACTTAACACTGTCACGTTACACTTATGTTCACAAACACACGCACAAACACTTATCTATGATGAAGGAACTATGATGAGATGAACATGATCTGCAACAAATTGAAAAACACCGATTAGAATTTCCCGTTCTAGTGACACTTACGAACTCACTGCACCGACGATGTTACAAAATTTGAAACAAAACGAGACAATCGACACGATTTAGTAACGTTATTTAGTAAGGGGAAATTACGAATAAAGTACGAACCTTGAAATGATTTGCCCTGAGTGGATATCGTACCAAAATTTGACTGTCCGTGATCACGAACAAGTCGCTTTATTATGTGAGGAATTACAGGAAGGTTATCCAAGTAATTCATGCACTGATAGACGGCCAATATTTTGGGCCGGTGTCCGCTCGGGATGTTGTGAAACTAAACGAACACACGTCCTATTCTCACTAACGCCATTGCGAGACTGAAGGCGACGCTCGCCGCGAAGCCTCGGACCGGCAACCGATCCAATGTCCAATGTCGACACACCGTCAGCTTGCGTAGTACGCTAGAATACGCCATGTGTTTTGAGGTCGAAGCGATAACACTGTATTTGTCTCTTTCTACTTAACCGTTTAAGCGGTCTAACGAAAAGGAAAGACTGCGACCATTCATTTATGTTTGGCAATGCAATAGCAAACGTTTGTTTCAATATTTTTCACAAGACTAGGTAATATTATTACACACTTACCTTCAAACTCTTAATTAAATTATTAATTTTCACGTTTTTATGATACATGGGTAAAAATAAACGTAAAGCAAAGCAAATCTTTGGAATTTATTTTTGAGGTTTAGTTTGGCAATAACAGGAAAATATGTCATAATTTTTGTTAATGAGTTTATTCATGGATGAGTAATGTGAAAATGGAGTAAGGTGTAAACCAATTACGGTAAGTATCTAATGATAACCCTAATTTGATTATACTTGTTATTTTTGTCTTCTAACTGGTAAATACCGCAAAATATTTCATCATTTTCAGTGTCACTTCAGTGTTCACGATTTACTTACGATGCTAAACGTGTTTTAAATGTGGGTTGTTTTGTTAATAGCATGTCGTACTCATGTGATGTGAGTCAATATCGATTGATACTCGATATCTTTGCCCTCGCGGTCTATTTTGAGAACTTAGATAGGTACCTACTGGAGTGTAACCAAAGTTTGTCTTTAACTAAATAATAGGTAGGTAGGTGCCTACCTATGTTCTTTTGTATCTTGTCATAATGACAATACCTACCTACTAGATTATTTAAATATAATTATTTATCCTTTAGTCGAAGTGGATTATGTAAATAATTAAACTTAGGTAAGAACTTTGGTAAAGAGTCACGTAGGTAAGTACCTAGCTAGTTATAACTGTGTTGTAGGTAAATAAATTACTATTTAATAGAGATGCGCTTTCGTCATTTACATTATTTATAGTACGGTAGGTGAAGTTTTTGAATTTTTTTTTTAAGTCATTAGGTAGGTAATAACAATAATAAAAAATATTCACTTAGGAACTAACTATACAGGTTTTTGAGATCCTCCTTGTAAGCTTTATAAAAGGCTGTAGCAGGAGGTCCCGCTCTTTAAATAAATTTGTTACTTAGGCCTAGTATTACATGGTGTATCTAGATAATATTAAAAAAATGATTTTAATTTTTATAATCTTGTTTGTTTGTGTGTGTGTATGTGTGTGAATGTGTATTGCATAAGCCAATTTGTAAATCATTTGACCTCAACCCTACAATTAAATCTTGGGATCGGAAGATCTTGGGAAGTGTATATTATATTCATATTAAAATTATTATTATTATTACTAGCAAGTAAGTGAGACATTGACAGACAGTACATGAGACTTTGTCCACGGAAGATTTAGGTACTCCTCTGAGAGTCCTCTGTGATTTTATCAAACGTCGTAAAAAAATTAAGGTAACCTAATCTCCTATCTACTCCTGTGTTTAATCCACTTACAGTAGGCAACTGGCAACTATAAAACTTCGGATGAGTCTCGGGCATTTAACATTTTGCTTGGGTAAATAGCGCACACAGTAGGCATGAGTAGGTAGGTACCTACTTCGTCATCAAAATTTGGTACTATTTAATAGAGATGCGATTTTTTTTTTCCTCTTCCCTCCAATATTAATCGGTAGAGATTATGGCTCGCATATTATGTGCATACGCCAGTTTCAAGCATAATTTCTTTCTAGTTTTCTTGCCCAGTTATCCCGTATTTCAAGTATATTTTACACTGTTTTACACTTAACTTAAATAGCGACATGTCAGTTTGCCGCCATTTTTACAACTCCTTGTTTATAGTTTGGTATCTAAGAAAGATTTTGTAATTTTTTTTTTTTTAAATCAGTAAATAGGTAGGTAATAATAATAAAAATTATTCACATACCATAATATAAAACTTGTGAAAAGTCGATATAGATATATCCATCCATCTAAGTATCTAAGCTTAGGTATCTAACTAAGCAGATCAATTCAGCCGTTCTGGCGTGAGTTACGAATATCCATCCGAATGTTTGTAATTGTAATGTAACTCACGCCAGAACGGCTGAATTGATCTGGCGCAGATATCTCTGTTTTATCCCGATAAATAATACGGTTCCAGTGGGACTTTCCACTTAGACTTGTTTTTCAAAATTTCCACAAAAACGAAGTCGCTGGCAACTGCTAATACATAATACATACAATTATTATTTACCTACGTATAAACTTACTTTTGGATTAATGGCAATCCAGGCGATTTTTTTTTAACTCATGATTTTTTTTTACTGTCATAAACTCATAAGTTTATTGTATCTACACAACATTTATATAAATTACATTTTACTTATGTAAAATTGAAAATACTTGAAACACCTAGGTATGTACAATTGTATGTAAGTATTTTAAGTACTTAAAAATTTTCACACAAATTTTGCCGCCATTTTCACCGACTTTATTTTTTAACGTTAGAAAATGTTACCCACTCACCAAAGAGGGCTTAAAAACATCTCAAATTCGATTTTCGAAAATTGCACTAAATAAAAATAAGCCCGGCAAATAAGCTGAACTGGGTTCCTATTTTGGTGCAGCCACGAGACGCCTATTTATTTTCCGTAGTTTTTATTATTATTTGTATGTTTTTGTTATTTTTTTGGCTAACTAGCTGTGCCCCGCGGTGTTACCCGCGTTTTATTAGCCTAAGTGTTAATTCAGGGTGTCAGCTAACTCCATACCAAATTTTATTAAAATCGCTTCAGTTGTTTAGACGTGAAGAAATAACAAACATACACACTCACATACTCACAAACTTTCGCCTTTATAATATTAGTGTGATGATTTAATTATAATTTGTATGTTATAATTATTATTTATCTGAAATGTTTTTAATTATTAATTGCACTTATTTTTTTATTTTTTATTTTATTTTATATTGTCTGTTATTACTCTTGTCTCGTGTGTTGATTCCAAAATAAATCTCAAATACGAGTACAATATTTCTTTCTTTCATTTTGTGCCATATTTCTAAGTACTCTGAGACTTGACAAATTAATGTTGGTAAATTTGCTTGAACCGGATCTTTCCATCAAATATTATCCGTATGATGTAATTATATAGGGAAGTACCCACCTACCTTCCACAAGATGTCATCATTGTTTATAGGTAGTAGGTACCTATTCTGACTTCTATATGCAAATTATCGGCAATATCATTATTGTGCTATGCTTGTGATTCAATTAAGACGTAAGATTGCTCATGTTCTGGTTTATCACATTATTTTATCGATATTTAATGTAAAGGAGACCTCAGTTTTACATAATATATTCTCAAGGTCACGTTTCTACTACGTTCGTTACGTTAAATGGGTACTAATTTTAATTTTAGGTACGAACTCATAATTGGAAAATCTATAATTGGTTCGATAAAAAGGGTTATCTATAAAGGGTAGCATGTTTTACGCATCGTTACTTTAAAATTCTACGAATAAAATCTTTTGGACCGTACGACGCAGTTGAGTTGACTAAATAAACGTCTAATCAATAATTAAAATACTAGGTACTCATATACTTACCAAACAACCACGTTTTGAATTGAAGTAGGTATTTGTACGATACCAAAGTATTTATCATCAACCACTGCACTAAAGGTACTGAGCTTGAATTGAATTTTCCATTATTTTAATACTCATAAATTCACATCACCATTTGTATTATGGTGAAATGAAGTTTTATTTTACGTAATATTAAAACTCCTTGTATAACCACTATGTAATCCAGAGAGAACAAAAATAAATTATATTAGTTTTTTACTAAATAAAGTGTTAAATTCTTTTGGATATATACCTTCCTAGTTTTTGCGTTCAGAAAAAAACTAGCTGTACCTACCTAATCGCCTGAAAGCTAAAAATAAAAGGCATTTACTTAGTACATTTACGATAAGTTAAAATTATTGCGCAATATATTTTCCTCATTGTGCAAGAATGAAGTGAATGAAGAGTAAGCAGAGTTGGAGTAGGTAGGTATACCACCATCCTTGTTCTAGAGAGATCGTTTGTGACGTTTTGATGACGTCGAATCTCGAATGGATTCGTAATCGTGGCTTGATGGCGTGCGGTTACTAAGCAACGGCTGCGACATAGCTGCGTCGCCACGTGATTTATTTTATGCTATTGTTTACTTGTTTGTTTTTTTGACGTCGGTGTTGCCAAATATGAGATTTTGCAAAAATCTTTCTTCGCAGATGATTAGATGCGTAACATAACTAACCTACTTACAAAAATAAAGCTCTATGAATGTAGGGCGAATAGGTATGAATAGTGCCGTATTGGGGTCAGACTCCAAATTCAGGTTTTTGAAGAGTAAACATAGATTTTTTTTAATTTTAACCGACGTAAAAAAGGAAGAGTTTCTGAATTCGGATTTTTTTGTAAATAAAGGTTTTTACTCTGTGTGTTCCACTAGGTCAATTAAAAAGGTATTTTATTTATTTATTTATTTATTTTATTGTGAATCATAGGTACAGAGGATGTTATATAATAATAAATTAGCTCAGCTATGACCCGCCATTTGGACATACAATATTATAATAAAATAAAAAACAGGTAGATTTAAATAATAATAAAACATAAAAGAGAAAAAGGTGCAATGTCCATTAAAATTAAATCAATAATATAAGTACAATTAACATTTCATAAAATATCAATAAATTAACAAATTAAAATCATGGGTACACAAAATAATAAAACACTCATAAATTAAAACAAACATAAAATTTAATTACTTCAAAAATTTCAACTACAATTTATCATCTGAGAACTCCTTAATTGTGTAACATTTGGTCACCAATAATTTGTGTAGTTTATTTTTAAATAAGTATGTATATTCATAATTTCAATATTCCTGATATCTGACGGTATTTTAACATCTATAGAACTCCAAATTCATGTTCCCTTGACAAATGAGTCAGCATTTTATTTTATTTCTAAAGCCAACTCTTGACCTCTTTTTATCTAGGTACTTACTCTACATTCAGGCTTTATACAAGGTTGTCTCTGGTGGGATTAAAACTTGCAATATTGAATTGAAGACATAACTCTAAATAAATATAAATTCGCCAAGACTCCGCTAGAATTCTTTGAACATTATACAAAAATACGCAACCTATTTGCAAGACATCCACCGATGGCACGCGTTACGATAACATTTCAAAATTGTAACTAAACGGGCGATGCATGAGATTTAACGTTGATATGTCGTCCATTCGTCATGTTTGCACACTTCCAGTTAGCTCGATGATTCAACAACAAACAATTCGAGCGATCCTTTGTCCGTCCACGTTAGTCAGGACTCCTACGCATTCCGGATCAATGAAACACGGGATGATGTCTTGGGACGCGTGATCTTAAGGCATTAGTGGTGGACTGCCATTTCCGGGGTTAAACTGGTATTTTCATATAGAAGCAGAGCATGTTTGTTCACATATTAACATGGGCTGCTTATCCAATAAAAAAAAAAAATGTGTGGCACTCGGGGACTGCCGCGGTAAAGCTATTGCATAGCATTTTTTATCAACTTAAGCAAATAAAAAAAAAATAAATTAAAAACGTTTTTTTTTTAATTATAAAAAAACAATGTTTTTAATTTTTTTTTCTTTAATTTTTACACTTAAAAAAAAAGTAGTTAAAAGTTCTGCTATTCATCGATAGATGGCAAAACTAAAAAGTATCACCGCTGTGCCGGTCGGAGTGGGGGGTGTTAGGTTATTTTCGTTACGGAATTTCTGGATTCGGTCTCCACGCTCAAGGCCCGCGATAGAAGCTATGCAATAGCTTAAAAATGTTAGTCTAACTTTAACTATATTTGATTGAAATATGATGGTTGGAGGCTAGGCTGTTATTACCGAAAGTATCTACTTCATAAAGGGTTACATGAAATATGGAGGACGATACTTATACTCTTGAAAGTAGTAGGTAGAATAAATAATCTTTATTCAAATAACAGTCTACTAGTCAAACATTAAAGCTTAGCTAGTTACAAGCTCAGTAGCAGTCAAAACACTCCAGACCTCTTCAAAATGTCTATTGTATGGTAATGATTTGAACGATGACACTACGATTATTATAAGAAAATGTGAACAAAGAAATGTTATAGGTACCTTTAAAATAAACATTGACAACAACCACTTAATAAAAAAATAAGCATTTTAAAGAGTCCGTAGAGGGATGTGTACTCAGGAGCTAGATCTAGGATCTAGGATCTTTGGATGTGTGTTTCTACAAATCGGTAGTTCAACTTGTAGTTCGTATACCTAATATGAATTCCAAACTAAACTACTGATTTCTAGTCGCCTTTATCATTATACCTAACTAGCTGAACTTAGGTAAAAAATTACGTAAAAAAAAACTTACGCAGACGAGGTTTAGTCTGCGTAAATTTTTCCTGTTTTTGCAACATTTTTAATTGCTGCTCTGCTCCTATTAGTCGTAGCGTGATCTTATATAGCCTATAACTTTCCTCAATAAATGAGCTATTCAACAGTAAAATCATTTTTCAATTTGGACCAGTAATTCCTGAGATTATCGCTTTCAAACAAACTCAGCTTTACAATATAAGTATGAATACTTATGAATCATAGTAGGTATACTGATGTAGGCGACTACAAAATTGGGAACTATTACACCAAAACAAGATCAACAACGCACGAATGTTAACCCTAGACTCATATACTTACCTACAAAATTATTTTTAGTTTACTAATAACCTCCCGCTCTTGGCTTCTTAACATTACACCAAACAACTTCAAAATATAATTTAAAAAAAATAATACAAATTAAACTTAACCACCTACCACCTACTTTTGTCACACAACCATTTACCACATATCTGAGAGACCCCGGAGTAAATTCGACGTTTCTTTGTCAGGTTAAAAGCCTAAATTTCACAATAAACAACAATTTTACCCCTATATATTTACGTCGTCTTAGAAAAGAAATCTCGCCTTACTTTACTTTTCCTAAATTTTAGATTTTCACTTGCGGTATGAAAAAGTAACTGGGGTGTCGCCCTCAAAACTTTCGACATTGACATAGGATTAGAAGAGTATGCCATTGACGGCCGGTCTCAATAATCTACCTATCGATGGATTTGGCTACTAGAGGTAGAATTTTGACATATTATGTATGGACCTTATGTCAAATATATACCTCTAGTAGCCAAATCCATCGATAGTTAGATTATTGAAACCGGCCGTTAGTCTGCTTTCTCTGACGTTTAAAGTTCGAAAAGTAGTTCAATAACAAAGTGAATGTAAATATATAATTAGGTCATTTTGATTTCAAGTGGTAAACAAACACATGACGACATTAACCTGTTGTATTGCTGAGAAAATTAAAATTAGCAAATACATATCAGCTTTTTCCTTGTTAATACAATGTCATTACGTTCAGGCTGAAGGATACTTAATTTATATGATGACGTGTTGAGTCATTTCTTGAAATTCGTTTTCCGGCATTTGTAGCGTATTTCCCTACTCATATAATTTTAAGTAGTACAACTTTCTATGTAAGATATTTTACAGGTCGCTTAAACAGACAAATATATAAAAAAAAGATATATGACTGACCTGTTGGTCTAATAGTTAGTGACCCTGAGTGCTAAGCAGCCAAACGTCGTGGGTTCGATCCCCACCCAGGATAAAACTTTGTGTGATGAGTACGATGGTTTATTCTGTATTTGGGTGTAATTTATCTATTCTATGTATGTATTTAGAAATATCTAAGTATGTTTATCAGTTGTCTGGTTGTCTAGGTTGGGATCAACTGGCGTTGTGTGTGTTGTCCCAAGATATTATTATTATTTATATATAACAGATAGTATAAAGGCTATGTATAACAAGCCAAATATGTATAAATTATTTACCAAGTAGGTAAATATCCCCGCAAATGAAGGGTCGAAGTGAATGTTATACTACCTATACTAATACATATTATACCGCTGAAGAGTTTGTTTGTTTGAACGATATAATCTCAGGAACTACTGGTCCGGAATTAAAAAAATATTTTACTGTTAGATAGCCCATTTATCGAGAACATCACGCTATGATTAATAGGAGCGGACCAGCAATAAAAAGTGTTGCAAAAACGGGGAAAATTTACGCAGACGAAGTTGCGCGGGACAGCTAGTTATAGATAATAGTCAGTAGGCCTCCTACTCTCTTTCTTTAAAACGAAATTCATGAATTTTCGTTTCCTTAAATTTCCTAAGTTTACAGGAACTATAACTAACTAATTAAATTTTTGGATAAGCACAAGAAGTTCGGACCTATAATATATACGAGTGGATTAAATAGATGTTCCTGGTTCTGTATTTTACTACCTCATTTTTGATTGAAACTTCGTTTTCATTGAATTAGAGTAGGCCTCCAGAGCTTTAGAACATATTTACTATAAAGATAGTAGACAAAAGAAGCTTCTGGCTGGATGTCTAGTGATATGGTTAAAAAGTTGCATTTGTTTTATTGTTCAAAAGTTGTAACACAAAACCTCGGTCTCTTTAGTCTGTATAACTAAGTAGGTTATTTATTTTCCTCTTTTTATTATGTTCCTTACAGTTCTGTTCTAGTCATTTCATTAGTCAGAGTTTCACAAAAATGTGTCATTTGAAGCAAACGCACGCCCTTGTATGTGGGTAAGTAACCGTAATTTATGTAGCAGTTTGCGCAATGTGCACTAGTCATCAAAAATATCCCCTTAAATTATTGCCGCTCTTCAAGTATTGAATTTCCTTAATTTGGTTTTTCCCTAGAGAACTAATTTCTGTAGTTAACGGGAAAAGCAAGAAAATTGTTTCATCTTTTCTAATAATGTTTGATAAAGTTTATGCAAAATACCACAATACTAAGTTTCCTCTTTATATATAATGATATATTCTGTAATTCTTGTGCAATTGAATTAATATATTTTTTAAATAATTGTCCAAGTTTATATTATGTCCAACTTTTGTCAGAGGTTGCACTCTCGTGAATGTTGATTTTTACACTTTAATATAAATATTTTTTTTATAAGCAAGCGTTCAGTAGTTTTTGCGTAAAAAATAATAAATATCTATTCTCAAAACATAAAAACGGTGTTTCCGTATTGTGCCATATTTTCAACCCACGAAAGACAAATAATTTATATAATTTCATTTTCTACCCCCAGCAAAATATTATTCCGTTCTCAACTCAGAGTAAAATACTAATAAAACTATAGGATATTGGCATGTGTGCAACCCTTATTAATAGTGAGTCAACTCCTTCGAAGTGCAAAACGCTGACATGCGGCGACTCGCTGAGATTACGACAACCCTAAGTTGTCACATAAAACAATAAAATCAAATCCTTATTGAAAAGTTTAATGATTTAATAATAGTTATAGATGGGCAACCGACAAAATTATTTGCTATATTTATTATTGGGCATTTTTAATTGCCTTTTGTTAAATTGAATGAAATAATGAATTATCATTCGGACATGTATCTGCTTAAAAACTGTGATGGAAAACAATGACACGGTGGTGAAAATTCAATTTCACTAATTCTGTTGAATAAAAGAAACTAAAATAAAAAAAGTATTATGATTTAAGTAGAAATCGGAATAAAACATTCGGCTGAAAATATTGGTTGAGAACGGAAGCACCCTATAAAATTTCATAAAATTTAGAACAAAAAATATGATAAGAATAAGAAAAGATTACAGAACATTGTTTTTTATTACGTAGATAGGTAATAGATACCTACTATTATTATTAGCGTTAACTATATCCAATTACAAAACAATAGTATCAGTTTTATCATCATTTTCATCATAGTACTATAATATACTGAAACATAAGTTAATTACTTTATTATTGTTGTAGTGGAAATGAAAACATTACATCAGAATCGGTAATCTGTCAGTTCCGATGATAGAATAGTGTATGCGGTTTGTGTTGTAACCACGTTTTACATAACGTAATGCAGAAGTATCGATTCGACTGTTTATTGTTTACTTGTGAAGAAAATATCGGCCTTGACAGCGGCCATTTTTGTTTATTTTGCAAGCTTTTATTTAACCGGTTATGTTTGGGACAAATTTTACAAGTCTTCTTAAGTTTTTATTTTTTACAAGCTGACCCGCGTAATTTCGTCTGCGTCATTTTTCCAACACGTTTTTGCAACATTTGTCGTAGCGTGATGTTATAGGAGTTTTTCAATTCGAACCAGAAGATCCTTAGATTAGCACGTAGGTACAAACAAACTCTTCAGATTTATAATACACTAGCTGACCCTCGTAACTTTGTTTGCGTAATTTTTCCCGTTTTTGCAACATTTTTCATTGCTGCTCCGCTCCTATTGGTCGTAGCGAGATGTTATATAGCCTGTAGCCTTACTCGATAAATGAGCTATCCAACAGTAAAATATGTTTCCATTCGAACCAGTAGTTCCTGAGATTACCGCGTTCAAACAAACAAACTCTTCAGCTTTATATTATTAGTATATATATAACTTCTTTCAAAATTGCCTACTATAAAATAATAATATTCGCATCGCACATTACTAGTAGGTAATATTGTTCCCTCTAGCTACATTAAATTGGTTGTGTTTGGAGTAGGTTTATGTTATAGCGGGTTGGGTAAGATTCAAATCTGCGATCTCTTGATGGCAATACGACGCTTTTAATGCTGATAAACTGTCGCGATTTGTACACTTGTAAATACCTTTTTTATTGTCCGAATTTTTATTTCCCGGTAGAATCCCGTGATCAGCAACTGTACACACCGCCGAACAAACATTACACGTCAGTGTGCAGATGCCCTTAATGTTATGTGTGGACGCACCGATAGTTCCATAATAGTGAGTGATAAAAATCAAGCAAGGGTACTTTTCGAAACCCGCGCTTCACGGAGGCGACGCTGAGCTCACCCAGTCTACCCGTGACCACGGACACTATTACCTATCTCCAGACTACCGGTTTTGTGTTTTGTAAGTTTTTGTATAGGTATTTTCTATTTCTTGTTTAATTTTATTATTTTGATAACATAATTGAGGTAGCTATGTATGAACTTAAGTACCTAGTACCTACTTTATTAAGTGCTAAGTAATAGAGATGTCTCTGGTTACTAGCTTATAATGGACGGACACATCTAAATCCTTCAATTCGCTAAAGATCATCAGACCAATCTAGACCGAAAATATTTATAGGTACTATCCATTATGTAAGTATGTAGGTACTAATATTATAAATGTGAAGATAACTCTGCCCATCGGTTACGTTTTCACACTTAAACCGCTGAACCGATTTAGATGAAATTTGGTATGGATATAGTTTGAATCTTAGGAAAGGATATAGGATAATTTTTATCGCAATAACCGGTATCCACGCGGGCGTACCCGCGGGTAAAAGTTAGTAGTAGGCAGAGGCGAAGGGTTAAAATTTTCCAGAGATAACTCGATACAAAAAAATATCTTGAAGGACACGGTTCTTGAGGGCATAATATTAAGTAATAATAATAATATCTTAATAATATTTTGGGACAACTCACACAACGCTATCTGATCCCAAACTAAGCAGAGCTTGTACTATGGAAACCAGATAACTGATAAACATACTTATATATTTCTAAATACATACATATTATAGATAAATAACACCCAGACACAGAATAAACCATCGTGCTCATCACACAAAGTTTTATCCTGGGTGGGGATCGAACCCACGACCTCTTGCGTAGCAGTCGGATACACTCCCACCGCGCCACAGAGGCAGTCAAAGTAACTAGAACTCAAAGGGAAGCCGAAAAGAATGGTGTTCTAAGAACCCGCCGCCACTGGTAGTAGGTATACCTACCATACTAGTTAACACTGATCGGCAATTGTTACTCGAAGTTTTATAAACTTAGTTCTTTCCCGAAAACGTGAGTAGGTATTATTCTAGAAAAAACTCTATACGATGTCCTGTTACACAAAATGATACACAGAAGTTTTCTTTAGGTACAAATACTGTCTGATTATGACAATGCACGGTTCTCCGGATAAGTTTAGAAAAAAAGTGCTTTGTCATTCATATAATTAACAGCTTATCCGTATCAGGATAATGGCTATCAAACCTTTCAAAACAATATGTATGATTAAGAGTACTTTAACATATGTCGTTTACACAACGTGACATAATAATCAGGGGACGTGACGTAATTATTGAACAGATGATCCCACATGAAGTATCAACTTACTGACAAACGCAAAAAAAGCGTTTGTTTCGCAGAATGTTGGCCTTACATCAAAGACATTGGCTCATTGGCTTATTGGTTCATGTTGGCCTTAAGAACAAAGTCACATAAGGAAGTATGTGTGTAATTTATTGTTAGTGAATGTTCCTTAAAGGAAACGACTCTGATTAAGGTCTCTGATAAATCAGAATGACGTAGACGAGTAAAGGTCGTAGAGTTGATTTTGATGCGAAAATGTGAATAAATCCGGCCTTATTTTAGCAACCAAGCCCTTCGAAGTCACATCTGAAACAAGTATTAAGTACTAAATGGTATAAAGCACTTTAGATTTTTTTTACACATTTCTTCCAGAAAATTCTGTCAACCAAAATTCCCTTGTTTACTAGGAACTTAATCATGATTAAGGAATTACACTACATCACCAAATCATGTTCAACAAACCGCGATATGTCGAGTTTAATAGGTATATGTATGTACTTAGATATATAACCAATAATGGAGAATGTTGCGTAAATAATGTGATACTGATAATCATTCGTACTTCTAACATTGTTAAATACCTATTATAATATTTATGTAGGTACTTTACCGTACTAGACTTTGAACACGGAAAAGAGTAACATCGTGACTATTTCATAATATTTAATTAAAGATACAAATTCCTGAGTAGGAAAAGCTAATTTATTTATTTGTTTTATGTATGGCGGTACAAACGAAACATATAGCAT
Source organism: Herminia tarsipennalis (assembly GCA_945859575.2). Lineage (NCBI taxonomy): Eukaryota > Metazoa > Arthropoda > Insecta > Lepidoptera > Erebidae > Herminia > Herminia tarsipennalis. The sequence continues at coordinate 19,304,968 of OX243841.2, read as the reverse complement.
TAAATATTATAAACAAAAATATACTTTCTTTGAAAACTGGCACCAACGTAGATCTTTTTTATGCGAAAAACGGTAGTATATATAGCGAAATTAAAAGGAACGCACACACAGCTCACAGCTAAGTAGGCTTTACAACTTAATGAGTAACAGCAGACCAAGTGAGAAGTAACAAAATTTTGATACAGATTCCATTAAAAAACAAAAAACGACAGAAAACCCACTTCTTAAGCCGTATTATTCGGATGGGGGAATACGGAACTCTACATTGTGCGTAGCCCGACATGCACTTGCCTGGTTTTTATTTTGAAATGCAATCTATGCCGATTTTCCAGCCAATATATGCAGGGCCACGTTGATAGGACAACACAAAGAATAGTGTCTTACGAATCTTGCAGGTATTTCATATATTTTCACACGTTTGAGCTATAACAATGATGACAGCTCATTTTACCGCCTCCTCCGTTATAATTAACTTTTCCTCGTTTAAGAAAAAAAAAGAGTGCACCAGGCCAGCATCTTCCCGCGGCCCGAACTGCTGTAAGTCGATTGCGAGAAATGTTTTATTTTTAGATGAGTGGGCGACAGTTAGTATCTAACCTGTTTTACTTGAACGACGGAGATATTTTTATCTATTACCTGAGGTCATGTCCATTCAGCCGATATTTTGTTCATAAATAATGAAACGAGGTAGACATATTTCCAGATTGTTAAGTTAGGAACAAAGTGTTTTTCTTCTGTACTCTTGGTGTTTTTATACTCATAAAGTCATTAATGAAATAGTTCAGAACCTACTAACATTATATTTTGGTGCGTGCCTTCTCTGCGAACCTTGTTAATCGTGATGAGATATCTTTACCATCTATCTACGTATATATCTATCTATTAGGTACTATAAGCACAGATAATATAATACTATACTAGTACTACTAGTATTTTATCCTTAATTTCCTGAATATGAGCAGAAGGATGAATGAATGCCTATCAGTTACCACGATGAAAATAAACAAAAACTACGAGTAAAATTTTTATAGTTTTGTTTTTTTTTTTAGAGATTCCACCGAACCCGTGACAAATTTTGTATCAGAAAAAGTGTACTTACTTATTGTGTTTCTTCCAATCATAATTTTTTACGTCCTTGAAATTCCTAGCTTCAAATAGTCCAAGTCGAGTTTGATTTTAAATACCTAGGAGAGAGATCATAACCGTATTATCTTCGTTTGCGATTAGTATACCTCCCTTCGTACCCACGTGGAATCATAGTGAAATCACGGGCAACGGCGACACTATGGATTTTTGTTCAATTGATGCAAAACGCACTTACGACATTGTGGCGCATAGGCAGACAGTGGGTTTTCGAACAGAAATTGCACGGTTTAGTTGCTTTTATCTAATAAATACCCGCCAAAGCATAGTACTTTCTAAGTAAGTAAGTCTATTATTACAATACATACCAGCCAGAAACTGTACGGTTATTATCCGAACTCTGGCGTGACTCTTGCCGGGTAATAACCGCTGCATGTGATTTTGTTGTTTCCACAATTAGAGGATATTAGGTAGGTATAACTGAACTTCATACCGTATTTCCTGGTAGAAAGTTATGCTGATTTATTCTAATTTATGTTGAGGAAAACTATACTATATTATTGAACTGTTTACTCATCATTTTAATTTTAGGGTGTAGGTACTACCTACCTACCGGAAAAAATTAACTCAATATTATTTAAACGGTAGGTAGCAATTGAATTCTACGATAGTATGCTAGATAACGACAGCCAGGCGCGGATCCAGGATCATGTTCTGGGGGGGGGGGGGGTACTTTGACCCAACACCGGCCAAGTGTGAGTAGTTTTCCGTTAAGTATGTGTTGTTTTTTTGTAGACCTAATGTATGGCGAACATTGGGGGGAATTGCCCCAGTTGCCCCCCCCCCTCCGCCCCGGGGATCCGCGCCTGACGACAATATTCGTGTCAAGCGTGGTAACATGTTGGTATATTACTTATTTTGGATCAGATGATAGTATGCGATAGTTTAACAATAAAATTCAGAGTTTCAAGATCTCTACATAAACAGGTCAAAATAATCTTTATATATTTTCCTATGTCTATTTTATTCAAAAATTCTAATTATTTCGATGAATTAAGTATTATTAGATATATTTCGGGACTTAATCGCGTGAATTATTTAAAGGTACGAACCTTTTATTTACCTGACGTTTCGACCGAATTGCACCGATCGTGGTCATGAGTCCCGAAATATATCTAATATGTATAAGAATCGCGAAAGTTTCAAAACAATAATTAAGTATTAGTATCATTTGGTAGACAAGAAGCGCACTTTTAAGTAATACCTAATCATCACATTCTGCACGTAAGTAGGTCCGTCTTTGCCAAAGAAAAGTTAGTAAATTCTGTGTTGACATCATGAGTTGGTGACAAACTATTTCGGTAATAAACGCGTAATTTGTCAGTCAAAATTGGCAACAAACGTTCTAAAATAGAACACATGTTACTAATACTTTGTTGCTTCTAAAACTGTAGTCAACAAAATATGTTGCCAACATTTTTGGTGTAGAGTGTAGATGTAGGTAGAAGTAATTTACAAGCACATCAAAACACGAACGTAAAAGTATTACTAGCTATTGTAGCTAATATTTATTCACTATTTTATATAATACTAATATTATAAAGCGGAAGAGTTTGTTTGTTTGTTTGCTTTGTTTGTTTGTTTGTTTAAACGCGCTAATCTCAGGAACTACCGGTCCGATTTGGAAAATTATTTTTTTGTTGGATAGCCCATTTATCGAGGAAGGCTATAGGCTATATAACATCGCGCTACGACTAATAGGAGCGGAGTAGCGACGTGAAATGTTGCAAAAACGGGGAAAATTTACGCATACGAAGTTGCGCGGGACAGCTAGTTTTATATAATAACTAGCTGATCCGCCCAACGTCGTCTATGTAAATTTTCCCCGTTTGTGCAGCATAATTCATTGCTGCTCCGCTCCAATTGGTCGTAGTGTGATGTTATGTAGCCTATAACCTTCCTCGATAAATGGGCTATCCAACAGTAAAATAATTTGTCAATTCGGATCAATAGTTCCCGAGATTATCGCGTTCAAACAAACAAACAAATTCTTCAGCTTTATAATATTACTAGCTGTCCCGCGCAACTTCGTCTACGTAAATATTCCCCGTTTTTGCATCATTTCTCATTGCTGCTCTGCTCCTATTGGTGAAGAAAAAATAGTGAAATATTTTTTTAATTCGGATCAGTACTTCCTGAGATAACCGCGTTGAAACAAACAAACAAACAAACTCTTCAGCTTTATAACATTAGTATAGATAAATTATTTACGACCCGAATCGGTCTTGCTTGAGACGTCGACATACACATCACAGTACCCAACCTGTAGGTAATTACAACAAACTCTTTGGGGGTAATGAAGGTGGTAGGCTTAACCCCCCCATCGTTCGAGCGACTCACACTTGGCCAATCTTAGCAGTAAAATGGCTTTTAAAGTATAAGTAAAAAAAGGTTAGGAATTGATTTTGAGTCTAGAGGTATCAGGCGCGGATCCAGAAATTGGTGCTGGGGACGGGGGGGGGGAGGAATGGCCTCAGCTCAACCCACCAATTGTGAGTAGCTCGCATGGCGGTAGGGATACATTTGATTAAACATCACGGTACACCACCGGTCTCGTGTCAAAATTTAAAATTCCCATAAAAAAGGTTTTATTTCAGTCGTGTCTGAGGGAGGAAGGCCACTGCCACTGTTGCCCGCCCCCTTCAATCTGCGCCTGAGAGGAATGTGTCTATGTTTGAGTTTAGTTGCTTCGTGTCTCAATATGAAACTATAAAGGTATTATAAAATTCTAGACCTAGCCGTTATTCATAGTTCAGTCAAGTTAAGTATTATTTTTTAAAGGAGTGGCGCTAGTGTGCTTTTATACATCCCCTTAACCGATTCACTGCCACCTTCATTTTCATGAACACTTTAGCCAGGCCACATACATTTGGTCTATGACGCGCCAGGTGCGTCATGGGCCTGTTAAAAGGATGACGCGCCTCGTGCGTCTTTGGCCCCTTATGATGTTATATACGTATTTTGCCGTTAACTTGTGTCTGTTTGAAGAAAAAGAACTTGTTTTGTGTTCTTCGATTCGTATTCGTTGATATTCGAAGGCAATATGGCGTTTCAAGGTAGGATTTACAAATTTTACTAAAATACTACAGGGGTAATAAACATTTATGTAGGAATCATTTATTTGTATTGAGAAAAGTATTTTTTTTGTAGATATTCGGCAAGGTGACGATATTTATCCTGAATGTAGCCAGGCATTGTTTACTAACTTAGATAATGAAACAGAAAACAAAAGCTTTTCTGAATGTAGTCAATCGATTTTGCCAAACATTTCAAAAAATGTTAAGTTAACAAGTTCTTGTAACAGTCAAGATAATGATTATTATAAAGATTCAGACACCAGCATTGAGGAAATCATGGATTCTGATGAAGACGAATGTATGAAAAAGAAAATAAAGTTGAGAATAGTATTACCTAAGCATGAACCTGAAAAGATCATCAAAAAAGAATCAGGCCCCGATTGTTGTGCAGCGAAAACATATTTTAATACATTATTTTCAAAAGATTACAATGCAGAACTGAACAGACAACATGAATTGCCTCCAATTTATGCTCAGTTTGAACATGACTTGGGTATAATGCTAGCATTTAGATTAAGAAATGTGCCAGCAAACAAACGTTTGGAGTGCTATGAAAAATTAATTAATTTGGTTAGACAATATGAGGAATAAAATGAAAACATGTATCATTACTCATTAGACATTTATTATTTTTTATAATTACAAGCAAATGATTCTTAACAAAACACCACTTCAGCAAAAAGTTATACTTTAATAATTAAACAAATCAATCAACAATCATAAACTTAGTCTAGTTTTATAGCGACGCGTTTCGACAGCGCCGTCGAAGCGGGCGCTTTCCGATTTGTATGGGGGTAGTAGTTGCGTAGTTTTTATATTGTAACCAAAGGTTTGCTACCCCTGATTACTAAAATAAATATTATGAACTCATGGCCAGCCGTAATAACGACTTCAATGTTTAAGTTATGATAAAAAATGTTAGTTTTCGTAATGTCTCAATTTTTAAACTTGTTTTTAGATAATTAAAAAATGACGCACCACGCGCGTCACGGGCCGCCCTAGAAGTTTACTTATGACGCGCCAGAGGCGTCATTGGCCATGAATCGGTTAAGGTACCTAGGCAGATAAGTGTGCCTAACAATATAAGTAGATATTGATTTTATGTAAGTAAGGCTTATCAAGTTACAATACTTATCTTCGATCCTAACACTTCGCTCGATTGTTATCGTTATCTTTTTTTTATCGTGAATCATACAAAGTAATGACTAGACGAAAGAGTTTGTAATTCGTAATAGGCATATCTCATTGAAGAGCTAAAAGACAGGCTTGTTTTCTTCCTTTTGAACACTCTAATAATAATTCACCATTCTAAAACTATGTTGAAGTGAAAACCTCTTTAGCGGCGTTGTGCACTTTTTGGGATGGGTAAAAAATGTTAAACTCGCGTCAGGACACGTGACCTGATCGAAAATTCGTAAGATGGATTGAGAGCAAATAAAAACTGCTACAATACCATTAGAATACAAAAGTAAATTTCGCCACCATCTACAATGTTATTATAGCTCAGGTGGCAAATCAGGCGGTCCAGAAACCAGAAGATCCCAGTTCGAGTTCAATTAACGATTATTTTTTCCCTTTTTGATTTGGTTTTTGATTTACATACATACATACATACATATCAACTCATATGATGGCCCACTGCTGGGCACGGGTCTCTCCAGTAGAACCTACTGGTATGTAGATCCTGGGGGTAATTGCCATAATCGCCACGCTTGGCAAGCGGGTTGGCGATCGCAGTAAGGCTTTAAGTACGCAGAGGACGCTGCTGCCCGTCCTCCGGGGTGAAATCCCTTAGTCGCCTTGACGACACCCACGGGAAGAGATGGGGTGGTACTATTCTTAAGCCGGCACCACACGGCACGGTTTTTGATTTGTGATTTATTTTTTCATATTTTTTTATTATTATGTCACTAAGATCGAAAAATATTATTCAAATGTCATCAGTATGTAATATAATGTTCAAGTTTTTACTTCTGCCGACACTCCCGGAGTGCAACCAGTTTTTTATGTTAGAAACTGTCTTAGATAGTCACTAACCAAAATGTTATGTCTTAAAATGGGGCGGAAAATTCTAATACAAAGAAAGAACTTTATAATAATATAATATTTTGGGACAACTCACACAACGTTATCTGATCCCAAACTAAGCAGAGCTTGTACTATGGAAACCAGACCAGATAAATACATACATATTATAGATAAATAACACCCAGACACAGAATAAACCATCGTGCTCATCACACAAAGTTTTATCCTGGGTGGGGATCGAACCCACGACCTCTTGCGTAGCAGTCGGATACACTTCCACCGCGCCACAGAGGCAGTTTAGCCTAGCACTTTTGATAATACTATACGAATGGTTAGTCCCCCCAATAGGTATGTTGTAAGTGTTGAAATAAGCACTAACTGTAAAAGTAACTGGTACACAACACAGCAGACGCAATGGTAGTCAATAAAAACAGCAATGATAAAGTATACTCTACCCAGGCGCGGATCCAAGGGGAACAGGGGCAATGCCCTTCCCCCCCCCGCCCAGAATCGATTGGAACACCTTTTTTTGGGAATTTTGACACTAGATGTGTGTTTAGTAAGTTGTAAATATATAAAGTCAGTCTGACTTTATATATTTACAACTAGCTGACCCGCGCAACTTCGTTTGCGTAAATTGTCCCCCGCTCCTATTGGCTGTAGCGTGATGGTATATAGCATATAGCCTTCCTCGATAAATGGGCTATCCAACAGTAATATTTTTTCAATTCGGACCAGTACTTTCAAACAAACAAACTCTTCAGCTTTATAATATTAGTACCTATAGATTAAATTGTAAATACTGTAACACCAAAAACCTAACTTTCATGTCTCTCTTATACCTCTAATAAATAAACTTTAACATACCTCCTATTAACGTTACCTAGTGGAATTCAAACAAGCGTGTACATATACATCAGTTTTATGTAAACATTGCTTATGTACATATGTCGCAGTGCGCCTGAAAATGACGGTTTGACGCACGAAAGAACTAATGAATAGTGACACCACTCTATGAAAATGTTCATAACATATATAATACGGGTCCTGAATGGCACAGGTACAAGTGTTCTCATGACTATGACGTTCTCTTTACCTGTCACCCACGGAGTCCATAGTGCATGACGTGATTGTGACGAGTATGCAAACAATACAGCCATAGTTTGTTAACCTAGAAATTATCACTCATAGCAACTACTAATAATGATTCATACTTCTACCTAACAATCGTGTGTCAATTAATATTCTTTGAAAATTTCTTGTAAGATTTCCTCGCTTATTCAATTTTCCTTCCCTATGAATATTTTGTCTTAAAATAATCTTAATATAAGACGCTAATTAGATCTTTCGACATGAACTGGGTATTTAGTAGATAGGTATTTTAATTCATTGTCAACAAGCATTTAAAAATAGCATCTGGAGACTCTGGATAAATAAAATTATGATGGAATATCTTAGGTGACGCCTAGATGTTTTAGTGTTTTTTTTTTATATGGATGGTAATCTATACTAATATTATAAAGCGGAAGAGTTTGTTTGTTTGTTTGTTTAAACGCGCTAATCTCAGGTCTACTACTGGTCCGATTTGAAAAAATATTTTTTTGGCTATATAACTTCGCGCTACAACTAATAGGAGCGGAGCAGCGACGAGAAATGTTGCAAAAACGGAGAAAATTTACGCATACGAAGTTGCGCGGGACAGCTAGTGGTTGATAAAAACGTACAAAAATATAGAAGTCCTCAAGGAAAAAAACTTTGTATAGCAAAAATTACTAATGTTATTCCCTTGAAATGATGAGCGTTCCCAACCACTAGATATTGTAGATCTTACCTGAATGTTGCATGAATCATGGTCACAGTCACGTAATATCTTTCTGCGATTCCATTATGATTCATCTATTCTTTTTAGTTTTTCTGATCAACGCAATATGAAAGGATATTGCATCGTATTGCATATTTTCCTAGGCATGCATACTCGTGTTTGTAGGTTGAAAACACAAGCAGGTGGCCGGTGAGCACATTGTGTGGTTTATATTATGATTGTTTTCCTTCACCGATTTTAATGTCATTGCATAAAATCGATGAAGGGAAACTATTGTGAGGAAACGAAAATTCGAAGAATACGTCCATAGAACCGCATTTTGACAGCGTGGTGGATTACAGCATGTTGTTACATTTTGTTTTTATTTACATTTATAGGTACCTATTTTCGAGTTATAAAATATTTGTAAGTAGGTATTTGATTGTTGATTACTCTTTTGTCAAAAGAATGCATATTAAAAGGGCGGCGGCGCTCCATGTCACATGTGCAGAACAGAAATTAGCGAAGAGACCTAACTTCTATTTTGTGCAAGAATGACTATAAGAATACCGTAATCGTACTAACTCTATATAGGAAGGATTTTCAGGTAAGTATTCTGATTCAAATAATAAAACCAGCGCTCGAAAACACTTCCTTGCAGTCGGGTAAATAGCTGTGTCTGTATATTAAAGATATTAAAAAAAAACATACTTAGTTTTATTCGTATCTGTTTGTTTGTTTGTTCGGGGTCTCCCATATTTTTGGAGCATAATCTCCTAGTATACAGGGTGATTTTTAATATACTAATAACCTCCCGCTCGTGGCTTCTTTCGACACTAAATAACTCTGAAATATCAGTTTTGAAAAATATTTAATAAATTAACCAATAATCATCTACCACTTGTTTTTGGAGTTATGATTTTGGGCCCTCTACCTCTATTGCGAGGTTTAGCTCTACCTGACAAAGAAATATCGATTTTTCACCAGGATCTCTCAGATGTGTGGAAAATGGTTGTGTGACAAAGGGTTATCTATTATGTATTTTTAATTATTTGACATTGACACAAAGTACACCCAGAGTCGGAACAACAATTTGTGGATCACACAAAGTGGTGTCCCGTGTGGGAATCGAACCCACGACCTCTTGCGTAGTAGTCGGACACAGTCCCACCGCGCCACAGAGGCAGTCATTACGATTTTATTTGGTGTAACGTAAAGAAGACAAGAGCAGGAGGTTATTAGTATATTAAAAATCACCCTGTATATTATCACGCTACTTTCCTTAAGATCTGACCAATAGCGTATATTGTATTACGGCCGGAGCCGCGGGCTTAAGCAAGTATTTCATTTAATAGGAATGTAAAACCCTGATTAGTTTTCAATCGACCATTGTTAAAACCAGTTCGGACCGGTTTGTGTGTCAATTAGATAGGCAAAGGTGGTCTACAAACTGCCACCGCCGAATATTTAAATTGTTTAATCGTTTTTGTAATTAGAACAGGTATGGTGTATTGAAAAATTTGAAGGAAATTATATTTTGTTGTTTAATTACGGTTGATTTAACAACAATTGCTTTATAATCAACTAACTGTCGGCAGCGGCTCCGCCCGCTTAGATGTAGGTTATCGTGATAAAAACTATCTTATATCCTTCCCTAGGACTCAAACTATCTCCATTCCAAATTTTATTTAAATCGGTTCAGCGGTTTAAACGTGAGAACGTAACAGATAGTTATTTTCAGATCTATAGGTACAAATAAACAAAATTGAAGTGTCTGTTTGAAATGTGAAATTAACAGAGTTTTACTAAATATATATGAAAGGATAAATAGTACTAATAAGAAAAACACAGTTATTATTGGCAATAATGATAACGTCTTATAAATCGATGACAAGATGCACGCACGAAAAGGTGTCACGTAGTAACGGTCACGTTATTGATTGGTTGCTAAGCAACAGTGAATGGGGGTTGCAGCGACATGACATGCGATACAATTGGAACTAACGTTATTGATTCATGCGATACTAGTTTTAAAAACGGGCCAAGTGTGAAACGGACTCGCGCATAAAGGGTTCCGTACCATTATCTATACAACATTAGACACTATATTGTATTATCGAGCAAAAAAACGGCAAAAAATCACGTCTGTTGTATGGGAGTCATACTTATACATTTATTTTATTCTGTTTTTAGTATTTGTTGTTATAGCAGCAACAGAAATACATCATCTGTGAAAAAACTTAAACTAAGTTGAAATTTTTACAATGATGTGTTTCTGTTGCCAACTTGCCATCACATTTCATGAGATACAGCCTATATTAGATTGTCAAGTTAAAACGGTAAAAAAATCACGTTTGTTATAAAGCCCCCTCTGGGAGATCCCTCAAATATTATTCTGTTTCTTAGCATTTGTTGTTATAACGGCAACAGAATTGCGTTATCTGTGAAAATTTTAACTGTCTAACTATCACGGTTCATGAGGTACAGCCTGGTTAAAGATGGACAGACAGACGGCGGAATCTTCTTAATAGGGTTCCGTTTTGCCCTTTGGGTACGGAACCCCAAAAAAACGAATCACAAATTACTAGGTAATAATATGACGTTAGAATGACGTCATCGTTGCGCCATATGTTTTAACTTTATGAAAATAGGTTCATCCGTCTCGAAGATCCCTCCTTGTTTTTTGGAGGTAAAAGGTTTTAGATTTTAATGTGTATTGTTTTGTTATGTACAGTCGGCTAAACATGTAGTCTATCACCCTAAGGTTGAAGTTCATTTGTGCGTTATAAAACAATAAGATTGATTTTCCCTTGAAATCGTGTACTAACAGTTACTAGGATCAATCTTAACGTCATTTTGGTTACATAGAAAGTTTTGTCAAAACTGAGAGACCACTTTCTTGGTCGACTGTACCTACATATTGACATTAGCTAGTTTGTTCTTTATCTGCAATCATTTCTAATTAAACAGTTGTGGTGTCTTGCCTACGTACTCGAATTCTAGGAATTGCATGATTGTTCAAAGCATTAATAGATATAGCAAGTATGTACACAGGTTATTAAAGACAAGCTATTGCCCGGAGCTTCGCATCCGTAAACGAATCGCAATAAAAAGCCCATAATCTCTCCACAATTTCATTTAAATACTTGTAGATCTTGTATCCAGTATCTTCGGATTACCTCTTACATCCGAACTTACAAAATTTACCTCTTTAAATTATTTGGTTAAATAAACGCAGACGAAATTGCACGGGTCAGCCCTGTCTGCTATTCATTTACCCGTTTTCGCAACACTTTTCATTGATGTTCCGGTCCTATTGGTCGTAGCGTGATGTTATATAGCCCATAGCCTTTCTCGATAAATGAGCTATCCAACACTCAAATATTTTTTTTCTATTCGAACCAGCAGTTCCGCCATTCAACCAAACAAACTGATAAACTCTTTAGCTTTATAATATAAGTGTACATAAGTATAGATATAGAGTTAAAAATCTTAATTTTCACAAAATAGCTTTTACTATATTTCCTAGTTTTCTACCAGAAATAGTTTTGTTTTTGTAAGTTTGGTTCAAGCGGAACAAATGTCTATTTATTTATATTGTAGATACGTTTAATATCATTGTGTAAATTTACAATGGTATGTACTCATAGATACATAACTCTTAATATATACACCAGTCTACGTGTCTAGTGTCACACGTACAAGTTTAAAGATCATTGAATGTGGTTGTAAATAATTGACTCAGTGTGAATCAATCAATCAAAAGGTATATGTACATAGGTAGGTATGGTATGACTTTTTGTATGACTAGATACTCCTGATCTATGCTTAGTAGATTTTTATATAATACTAGCTGTCCCGCGGAACTTCGTATGCGTAAATTTTCCCCGTATTTGCAACATTTCACGTCGCTACTCCGCTCCTATTAGTCGTAGCGCGATGTTATATAGCCTTATAGCCTTCCTCGACAAATGGGCTATCCAACAAAATAAGATTTTTTCAAATCGGACCAGTAGATCCTGAGATTAGCGCGTTTAAACAAACAAACAAACAAAGCAAACAAACAAACTCTTCCGCTTTATAATATTAGTATAGATGTATTGTATGCTTATTAACAAAGTAGACCCACATTTGGAATAACAATTTGTGCAAATAAGTATAAAGTAGGTAAGTAACCTAGTAACTGAAGTCACTGCGAATGCGAACACTTTTATTTTTAAAAACATTTCGGCTCAAAATAACAAAACATGATTTATTCAGCCTGACTAAATTGTCATAGGTTCTTATCTATACTAATATTATAAAGCGGAAGGGTTTGTTTGTTTGTTTGTTTGAACGCGATAATCTCAGGATATATTGATTCGAATTAAAAATGTTTGATAGTTGTTGTTGGATAGCCCATTTATCGAGGAAGGCTATACATAACATCACGCTACGGTCAATAGGAGCGGAGCAGCAATTAAAAATGTTGCAAAAACGGGGAAAATTAACGCAGACGAAGTTGACTTCGTCTAGTAATCTATAAAATAATATAATAATGTGGAAGTAAAGTTACCTAGTTCGTTTTTGAAGGGGAGGCTTTTAGCCACTGACTTGGTCACCATCACAGAACACTGGATACAAAACCTTTACAAGCAAAAAATATGTAGCCTTCCTCATTAAATGGGCTATCCAACAGTAAAAGAAATTTTCAATTTGGACCAGTAGTTCCTGAGATAATCGCGTTCAAACAAACAAACTCTTCAGCTTTGTAATATTAGTATATATTATTCTTAGGCAGTAAACAGCCCATATATAAAGACACACACATCATTGAGACTAGACAAAGAAGTAAATAAATGCAGTGATTTAAAGATTGACGTCATATTACCCACTAATTATAATAAACAAATACTTATAAGTTATTATGCGACATTTCCTTCGTAATTGTTTATTCTTGTGGCGCGGGGGAAAACACAAATTCATATTTATAACTATCACTGAGTTGTTGTTGTGACTTCATTGAACATTTAACAATATTTCATAATACAAATCAATTCTTATATTTTTTTTTTTTTTTTTTTTATTTCTAAAGATAACCTAGCAATGTGGGATTGTGGGTTTCACATTACCTACGTACTAGTGATCCTGTTAACCTTTCCAACTAAGCTAAATTGCTTGTTAGGAGTGGGTTCACGTCGGTAGTAGATATAATGGATAGGATTCGAACCGGCGACCTCACGATTGCGAGTCCGATGCCTTAGCCATTAGGTACCGCCGCTTGAACTGAATAATATCTAAATAAATTATAATGAAAATGTAATTCGAGTTGATGGCAATTTCAGTCACTGTTTACTAAATTTTACATATTTTATTTTATGAATTTGGTGCTATTTTCAAATCTTTCAAATCTGTAATATAATAGATATTAAGTTCATTGAGGTATTAATGTACTACGTACCATATTATCGCGTTATTATCAAGTTAACTTTTTTTTTTAATTCCTATCCCTGCACGCAAATGAACCTACCCATACCCACAGGTACCCAAAGGAGTCTTTGTTCCGGCTAATTACCGCAACGGTTGGGAATTGGGAAAATTGTAATGGATCTTTCACTGGTTTAACTGGTATATATTTATAATATTTCGTGTGTGTTTTTAACTTAATATTAACAGGTCTTAATATGTACTTATGTTTTAGAGTTAAAAATAAAATAATTATATTATGTTTGTTGTTATTGACACCAAATTCGTACTAACTTTAAAAAAAAAAAAATATTTTTTGTTGTTTTTTTAGTTGATAAAAAATGCTATGCAATATATATAATGCTATGCTTTACTGCGACAGTCCCCGAGTGCAACACATTTTTATTTTTGTATTACAATCATTATAATACAATCCGTAGGCATATGTATATTTTGATGAGTCACACATAAGCATATTTAATATTTAATGTGATTCATAAATAAATAAATAAGATAAGATGAAAATTTAAAATGACTCATTTCTCATGTTGTGACACTAAACATAAATTCAATAAGTTGATCAAAAATATTCGTCAACATTTTTTAGATTTAATCCACGTGCCCTATAGGGCTTATTGCTCAAATCCTTTTACTATTAATGGGCTATATATGTTTGTTGTTATTGACACCCAATACCTATTCAGAATTGCCTGAACAAGCAGTTTTGTTTGTCTTCCATGGGAATCAAAACTTGGAAAACTAACGCAATATTATTTTTGTATTACAATCATTATAATACAATCCGTAGGTATATGTAAATTTCGATGAGTCACGCATAGGCATATTTAATATTTAATGTGTATCACAAATAAATAAGATAAGATGAAAATTTAAAATGACTCATTTTTCCATGTTGTGACACTAACCATAAATTCAATAAGTTGATCAAAAATATTCGTCAACATTTTTGTAGATTTAATCCACATGCCTTATATTGCTCAAATCCTTTTACTATTAATGGGCTATATGTTTGTTGTTATTGACACCCAAATACCTATTCAGAATTGCCTGAACAAACAGTTTTGTTTGTCTTCCAGAAGAATGAAAACTTGGAAAAACTAACGGAATATTATTTTTGTATTACAATCATTATAATACAATCCGTAGGTATATGTATATTTTGATGAGTCACGCATAGGCATATTTAATATTTAATGTGATTCACAAATAAATAAGATAAGATGAAAATTTAAAATGACTCATTTTTTCATGTTGTGACACTAAACATAAATTTAATAAGTTGATCAAAAATCTTCGACAACATTTTTGTAGATTTAATCCACATGCCATAAAGGGCATATTGCTCAAATCCTTTTACTATTAATGGGCATGCGGCGTGTGCCTAGTGCATAGGCAGTGTAGGTCCACTGGTTGCCCTTGGCTCGGAAGGGACAGCTTTTAGCTACGGTTGTAAACATAAAGTACCTATACGTGTCAATTTTGCAATATTTTTGAAAGCCTTAATGACCATTTTACGCATGTGTAATGAAATGAAATTCATTGACTTAATATTTTTTTAAAGCGAACGGACGAGTTCTATGACGCTTGCTGTCGTTATAATGTTAAATGTTATTAGATATAAATATTACGGTTTTTTATTATTTTATTTATTTATTGTCATTTTTTAATTGTTTATTTAAAACAATAAAAAAATTACAGTAAATAAATAAAATAATACAAAACCCTAATATACTTTCTATTTTCTTACTTACGTAAGTAAGTAAGATGGTTTTAAAGTGTAAAACTGCAAATTTGGATAAGAAAATATTTGGTTAAAGTTGTTAGTTGAGCTATTCTCTTAATCCATAAGAGAACAGCATCAAAAGATTATTTAGGTATAAATAGTCTTCTAATTTATGGCAATTGTCTCTTTTTTTGTAATTGTAAGGATATTCTTTTACAGACATTGTCGTGTAATTAAGGAATTAATTACGTGTAAAAAAGGCAAAAGCTATTTGTCCCAAGTAGGTACGTTTGCACAGAAATACAAGATCATTAGATTTTAATGAAATAAGTACATTTACTTATTAAACCCGATACTTATTTTAAGTATAACGATTATTAAGTACCTACAACGTGCTACATTTATCTTAATCATACCTATCGTAAGTCTCTTGAGATAGAGTTTCAAAACTTCGAACTAGCCAGACACTCCAATGTTAATTAATTATAACTAATATAATTTAGCCTCAAAGCTAGGTGTGTATATCGATTTACTCGTGCTAAGGCTCATTGGACCGTCTTAAAAAATACCAGAGGCTAAATTGACATATTCCGTTGACCGTGGTTTACCGCCCCATTTTAACTTTTTAATAGTACCTAGATCTACTTAAAATACCATGGCCACGGCAGCGAGCGTGAACAGCCAAATAAAGTGGTTGTTTATTGGACCACAGATTGTGGTCTAAGAGACAGATAAATTAGGTCTTACAATATTCGTTGATTACATGGTTTGCGATAAAATCATGCTAAATGTTAATTTGTGAATGAACTGCGCATAAATTTGTATATTTACAAAATGCCGCACACGTATTTGCTTACGTCAACTTCGAAAATAAAATTACAAAAACTTGAGTTCATTTAACGCGTGTTAAGACCAAATTAAAGCGATAATTCATTGCAATAAGGAAGTTATGTTTGTATTATTGCCTTGTTGATTATATGTATATTCTGAATTTATCAACAAAGTCAGAAGCACCTAATTAAAAATATACCTACCTAAGTAAATAGATAGATACTTGTATCTAGTCGTCGCAAGATTTCCCTTAGGCATATTCAAATTGACTGTTCCTTTGGGTCGCTGAAACAATTTAAAGTTCTGTTTCTGCTAATTAATAAGGTCAAAGCTAATTGGATTAGTAAGGAGCTCATTGGTAGATTCTTCGTTCTGACGGAGTTCTTTGGCATAATATAATCATCTAAATAATGTTCATACTGCTGACACAGGACTCCTGCACTCTTTATGAGAGAGTAAGACTCTAAATCAGGTCCCTAAGTCGAGGTGGCCTTGAAAATTTGTTAGAGAATTAGGGTCCTACCTCTTATTAGACCTCTTTTTTCAAGGATTTAGGGTCCCTGATTTAGTGTAGTGTAATAAGCGCGGGTCGTAATCATTTCCATCAATCGTCATTCTGCGGATAATAATAAATAATCAGAAAAATAAATACCAGAATTTTCGATATTATAAATCTACACTAACACATCTAATATTATATAGTTGAAGAGTTTGTTTGTTTGTTTGAACGCGATAATTTCAGAAGCTGGCCCGAATTGAAAAATACAAATTACTGTTGAATCACGCAACGACCAATAGAAGCGGAGCAGCAATGAAAAATCTTGTAAAAACGGGGAAAAATTTACGCAGAAGACATAATAATATAATATACTAAAAAATACTCGGGTTTGAAATAAAACACCACATCCGTTAAACGACAAACTAAATAATTCTTTGAATCTTTTTTATGTTGAACAAGGAATTACCCGCAAGTGTTTTCCCAATTATATTATAAATTGTTATATCAGTAAACTGGTAGCAGGTAATTCCGTCGTTCCGTACAGATTAAGGGGCGGAACTATGAATCATTCATAATTTTGTTTCGTCTTTTATTATCTCACCTACTTAATAGCTATTAGACATTATCGGTACTTCCCGTTTCGATAAATACTAGTATCAACATAATATTATGATCGCGAAAGTTTGTGTGAGCCGTCAGGCTGTTTGAATGTTTATACTTGACAGATTTTGATGAAACTATACTTATTTATTTATTTACTTTACTTGCCATGGCTTCACTCGTTTTCTTTTACAAGCTACTGCTTTTTTGCTTTTCTTTTGATGTTGGTAACACGATAAAAACTTTCCCGTTTTATACCAAATAATAAATCGGTTCTACAGTTTAAACGTAAAAACGTAACTGACAGACAGAGTTACTTTCAGATTTATTTTTTTAGTTTGGATAAAAATAAATTTGTGTTGATGTCCCATTCTGATGTGTAAACATTACTGTAAAATTTAAAAATCAAAATCAGTTTAGCGTCCGTGTGTTAAAAAGCAACCAACATCTATCCATTCTCACAATCTTACGGATTTGTTACATTAGTATCGATTCACATTTCAGTTTGATTTTCATTCAGACTTAAAATGCTTCGAAAATAAGTGGTAACAAACACATTAAACATGTTTTTTTTTATTTTAAAGCATGAAAGCGAATAGGTACTAAAAGTAATAATTTCACCATAGAAACTTATGACGTCACAGGTTGTCATTTCATACACATTTATGTAAAACTTGTCGTTTTACATTTCATAAAAAAATACTGATTTGACTCGACAGTCAACATCCCTATTGCACATAGGCTGTAAGAAAAGTTTGACGTGAGGGAAGCCCTGGTGAATAGTTAGTTCCTATTGTATGTAATTCAACTGGAGCCATTCATTATGTGTTGTGTTAATTAGGTAATTAAAATCAATAGCTTAGCTTCTACAAGATTGTCTGACGCAGTTCTTAAGTATCTATGACATATTTATGCAATGGAAAAACAATGAATAAAGGAAATTATAGTGTTCGTCTGTGAGGCAAGAATTATGACGATGACGTAGTTACCTATGTGGATGTAATTAAACGTTAAGTGTATCATCATAGGTAATTGCTATTGTTATGAAAGGAGGATATTTGTTTTTAGGGTTCCGTAGTCAGAATGGCAAAAACGGAACCCTAATAGTTTCGTCTGTCTGTCTGTCCGTCCGTCCGTACGTCACAGGCGTTTTACTCTAAGACTACTTAATTAATACTGATGAAATTTAGTGGAAAGGTGTCGTTTAGTAGCCTCTACTTAGTTTGATAGCTAAATAATAAAAGTAAATATTTTTAGGGGGGGACTCCATACATGAAACAGAGGCTGAAAATTTTCTTTTCAGCACACATCAACGTGTGGCAAATAATTCGATAGGTCTTTCAAAAACATTTTAAGATTTCTGAAAAACTTTTTTGATTAAGTAAGAATATTTTTGGAAATAAACGCTCCGTAAGTTGCATTGGTTGCATATATTGTGCCCCCCCCCTTAACTTTTGAATCATATGACCAAAATATAAAAAAAAAAATTACAAAGGTAGCGCTTAAAAATACTTTAAACTAAAATTATTTTGGACTTGATATCTCGGATAAGTACGAGGGGCGGCTGATAAATTCGCGGCCTAACGTACTTAGCGTTGACTCATCATCTTGTTACTGATACCACTACTTGCCTGACTAATTAGTAGTATAAATAGTACCCTTTTATTTAATTTGATTTATTAACACTTCATCCCTGGAACAGGCAACAACACCATGTCGACGGAAACTAACCATTCTCGCAATTTAGAGCACCATCAGCCGCCCCTCGTATAACGTACCTAATAAGTACAACGAAAGAAACGCAGTTGGTTCGGCAATAACGCCATTGAGTTATTGCCGAAAAACTGCGTTTCTTCCGTTGTATTACGTTATATTATTTATTGTTTCTCAACAAAAGGGTGTAAGTGTCATGAACATACGCTCTTTTGCTGATGCAATTATTCGAGGTTGCATAACCCTGCACTGCACATGATTCGACATGCTCTTGCCCTTTTTATGCAATAGATGGGGGTATAGGTTTTTTTGGGCACTGATGGTTATTTTATTCCTATCCCTGTCCTGTGTTTTTTACCCAGTCTGTGTTTATACGGACGAAATTCGCAAATTGTTATATTAATGTTGATAAACTTTCGCGATTTGTACACATTATTAAAATATATATATTACGGGTCTTAATCGCGTGAATAATTTAAGGTAAAATACCTTGTTTATTGCCCGACGTTTCGACCGTATTGCAACGGCCGTGGTCACGGGAAGACTCTTCACGAGAAGAGTAACGAGAAGGGCAATAAACAAGGTATTTTACCTTAAATTATTCACGCGATTAAGACCCGTAATATACATATATATTTTAATAATAAAATTGTTATATTATTTGTCTGTTCCTGAGATGAACTCGAATGAATACTATCAGTGTTCAAGATGTTTTGTCTTCTAAATCGATGACCGGGTGCGCGGACGTAAAAGTAGGCATGGTTGTTTATTTCTGTCTACTCGTGACCATGGCCGTTGCAATACGATCGAAACGTCGGGCAATAAACAAGGTATTTTACCCTCAATTATTCACGCGATTAAGTCCCGTAATATATGTATATATTTTCAACCCATTTCTTAAACTGCATTATTGTAATGGGCTACTAGGACACTCTATATTGTTCGTGACTTCACGTTGTAGTTTATTAATACCAAAATATTTAGTTTATATGGTTATTTATATTTGTTTTATTTGTTTTGTATAAGAATTTCAGATGATACTTTTAGACTTACGAGATATGTAAAACATGTCTAATCGTAAACGTAATGATTTTGCTGGCTACTTTGAATATGATAAGTAATGTGGGGCGAAACATGCAACAAATCTTAAATAGGACGAATCATTACATTTTTGGAATGTGGTGTGAAAACGTGACGCAGACGCATAATATGTCGATAACTTTGGTTCTCTGCCGAATCACCTCATTTCTGATTTTGTCCCTAAGAGAAACTCCGAGCATAGCCCTTTCCATAGCCCGCTGAGCGACGTCAGTGTCCACGTTTCGGCTCCGTATGTCATGGTTGAAGACTTTAGTCTAAAGGCATTGTGCAATCGACGATGAGAAGACTTGACGTTGCACAGGCATAATATGTAAATACACTGACAGTGCACATTTTGTATTTGTATTAGTTTTTAGCACACTGAGCCCGTACAGGAATTGAGACATTTTAGCTGTGGATGTTTTCTCCCTGTTTTGCCAGTTTAGGTTGGTTTTTAAATGAATTTGGCCACTCCATTAGGCCAAATTTTGAGTTCCGTAGATGTATAATTAAGAGTAGGATATGGTTAATGTTTTGACGTCATTAGATATTTAGTATTCATAAAGTACAACAGACAGGTATGTAAATCGCAGTAGGTGGTACCTACCTACTCAGCAAGTATTTCACACGACTGGGGAAATACCTTCCTTCTACTCGTACAGTTTACAAGACAGTATTGTGAACTGTACGATTAGAAGGTCAATACCGCAGATAAACCAAATTAATCCTATGTTTTGGTGAATGAGGTTGGAAGTTATTAATACTAAAAACTTTTTAACCCTTAAAAAGTTTTAGTCCCCGTATAAAATTGTGACTAAACAAGAAAACATAGTTACGTCTCATAGTTATCCGTAACATTATTGATATCGTATCATACCCCGTACCCCTTTCAGAATTATTATTACGAATGTCCCTTACATGAGCTGAGTGAGTAAAATTTTATTTATAAATTTTTATCTAACACCAGTGATAAGGAAATGAGTCAGAAGAATAACGGGGCGCCGAGTGAAATATGATTCATGTTTTTTAGCGTCATCCATTAAGCTTGGGCAAGTAACGGGGTACGATGACGTTTCTCTAAAGTTTGGTTCCAGGCGTTCACGTTTCCTTCACTGCTAAGTTCGAAACACGTCATCAAAGAATTTCGTACAACCATTAAAAGTAAACTTTTGTAACGGAATTCTTAATTAACAAGACTGTTTTCCTACGCAATTAAAATAATTGACGTATTTTGTTAAGTTGGTAGGTATATTTCATTACCGGGACGCAGATATTACAAATTAATAGGAAAGCGTTACGGATCAGTTAGTAAAACATAATTAATTGGAATTATAAAAAACATATTGTTAACATTAAAAAACTTAATGTAAAGGTTGGCATTTTATAAACAAAGGGTTATTATACAAAACTCGAGATGACATTTTAAAACAATTGCCCATAGAAAGTTAAAACTCAAAAAATGTTGTGACAGCCATGGGGTTGAAAAAAAGTTCTTTTGTAAGTCACTGTAAGTCATCTTCGACGTTTACATTATGTAGAAAGTAACAATAAAGACCAAATTTTATTTCATTAATGTCGTTTTTGTTTGGCAAAAAAGTTGTGACATTTGTGTTTTTCATAAAACAAAGCGTTTAGCAACGCTTTGTTAAGTAAACCGATACCCCTTGCTTATTGCTTGTACCTACTAGGCCTCGCTATATTACCTAATTAAATCCATACTTTATTAAAGTAGCTATGGTTGTCAACTGAGCCGCGGGCAACACCTAGTCACATCACACTAATATTATAAAGGCGAATGTTTGTGAGTATGTGAGTGTGTATGTTTGTTACTTCTTCACGTCTAAACGGCTGGAGCGATTTAAATAAAATTTGGTATGGAGTTAGCTGACACCCTGGATTAACACATAGGCTAATAAACCGCGGGTAACATCGCGACGCACAGCTAGTAATATTATTAATATGAAAGTAACTCTGTCTGTCTGTTTTTAACCTTTTTACGCTTAAACCGCTGAGCCGATTAGGACGAAATTTGGTATGGAGATAGAGTGAGTTGAGGGGAAGGACATAGGATAGTTTTTATTGCGATAACCGACACCCACGCGGGCAGAACCGCGGGTGAAAGCTAGTTTTATATAAATAATCCTAGGTTGAGGTTGAATTTGACATTTAAATTTTTATAAGTAGGTAGACTTGTGTTGAACTAAATAAGTTTAAGTGGGTATATATATATAGGTATACTCATAAAGATAATACCTATATTTAAGAATATTTAGTAGGTAATATTTCAAAGAATACATTGAAATATTTTCAAGGTTCGCTTGATTGCGTACCAACTAAATGTTAGATTTCAGAAGGTCGTATGATATTGACACTTGAGTTTTTTAAAAGTTCTCTTGCATGAAAATGAGAGCATTAATACCTACCTACCTATATTCAGGGTTGTCAGTTGTTGTGTTAATTTCTAACAATATTACGTACTTACCTAATGTCTGTTAACCCTATATATTATAAAGTTTGGTTACGTTAATCAGAAACAAATCTAATATAAGTTTTTTCCATCAATCATACTCGTTCGTGTTCTCGCCCAATGGAGTTAGATTATCTGTACTAATATTATAAAGCTGAAGAGTTGGTTTGTTTGTTTGTTTTTTTTTGAACGCGGTAATCTCAGGAACTAACTGAAAAATTCTTTTACTGTTGGATAGCCCATTTATCGAGGATGGCTCGTTTATTCTGTGTCTGGGTGTAATTTGTTTATAACTAGCTGAACTCGGCCACGCTTCGCTGTGGCTTTTAAAGCTAGGAACACTCGCCACCCTTCCCAGAACATTCTGCTAAAGTTTCATCACAATCTGATCAATGGTTTCGGAACGCATAGAGGACATACAGACAAACATCTCGCAATCGTGAGGTCGCGGGCTCGAATCTTACCCATTATACTACCGACGTGAACCCACTCCTAACACAAACCTTTGAGCTTAGCTGGAGGGGTTAACAAGATTGCTAGTAATGTGGGACTCAATCCCACATTCCTAGTTATCTTTAAAAAAAAAAAAAAAAAAAAAAAAAAAAATATATATATATAAAAATCAATGTTTGTCTGTATGTTTGTCTATTTAGATATATAGATGATAGTTAAGTATGTATTTAGGGATATTAATGTGTAAGTATGTTTATCAGTTTTCTGGTTACCATAGTACAAGCTCTGCTTAGTTTAGGATCAGATGATGTTGTGTGAGTTGTCCCAAGATATAACAAAAAAAAAAAATACCCAACTTAATATTTTATGATTTAATAACATATAAAGATATTAAAAGTGGATTGCGTCTGAATCTCAACGTCTTAGAGATCGACGCAACTTTTATTTAGCAATACGTGGTTTCAGTAACGCAATATTTCATAACAGTGAAATTCATAATAGCTTCGCCAGATGGCAATGCCAACTTACCGACTGTCAAGGTTGGTTTACTTGTGTGCAACTATTTCTATAAAATAATTTAATTTTGTAATAAATATAAATTAATAGTGTGTTTTTAGTGTTACAGTACCTAAGATCAACGTAACTTGACCGGATTGAAGTTAGGTTCTTATCACTTTCGCGCATGTCATAGAGATGCGACCCTAAAATTACTTACGAAAACAATTAATAATGTTTAATCGATTAAAAATACTAACAACATTTTAATTCAACAATATAAAAACACTATTTAAATGAGTTCATAAAAGTTTAAATTTAGAACAGTCACAGTAAATACTAAAGAAACTTTAAAAAACAATTTCTTTACGAAAATAATCACATAAAAACATGAGTTAGTAAATACTAATTATGACAATGTAATGTGTAATCGCATCTGCGTAATCCTCTTGGTTTAGTTACCGCCCCCGCCCCCCGCTTCCTGTCACCATTTACTTCCAAAAAATGCATCTGCGCAACCACTTGTCGCCTACTTCAGTCCGGCCTAGTTACGTTGATCTAACTGTACGTAGGTATATCGGAAAAAGAAACTGTATATAATCGCAGTGTCAGTCCATCCGTTCGTATCTAGCACACGCATTTTTTCAAGGACTACCTAAATCAGACCAAGTATTTAGGCGTCCCTAGCTTTTGAGCCTTGGCATACAAAGCCAAAAAGAACATGTTGGTTTAATAAAGTTATTGTTTGATTTGGGTGCAGAATGTAGAAAATACATAGATGCGTTAAGAAAACCAATACGTCGGTATTTCGGATCTGACATCATGACGAAACTATGAGGGGTTCCGTTTTTGCCATTTAGGCTACGGAACCCTAATAAAAAGTAGGTACCTAGGTACTTTTCAAAATAGTTTTTCATCAAACAAACTATCCCAACGAGCTTTGTAATAAAAAAAAAACAGTTTGGGAGCTATAACAAACATATCTACACAAATGTGAAACTCATAATAGGGGATTAAACTTGTAGTAGATATCACTTAAACAAATTAAAAAAAAAACACCTAATATATCAAGAAGACAAAACAAAACAAAAAACATTTTCAAAACAGGTAAACAAATGTTCAGCAATAGTAAACATAAATATTTATGTCGATTGAAACAGGCCATTTTCTGAATTTCTATACAGTAGAATGACAAATGGACACACACGGAGACAGAAAGGTACACATAAAGATAGACTGACAGTGATCTTTAGACTTCCATATGAGTAATTTTGCCGCAAGACAGGATTTCCAATCAGAAACACACAAGGACACTGGTTAAAAATAAATTAAATTATTTGGAAACCTGATTAGTGATTACCTATCAAACCTCTTTGTGTACCAAAGATGACATTGTCTGTGGTTTTGATTAAAACTTGTTGTTTTTTTTATGGAAACTACTGTACTCATTCAAGGTTGGACTTTATATTTTCCATGACGTAACTCCAGTAATGAAATTCCCGCGCCGTATCAATTGATTTTCGAAGTATTTAGTACAAACCCGGGGATTACCACATTTTCTACAATCTTATTTTAGAAGTGCATTGGTTTGCCTGTTTTATAGATAAAGTAAAAGTCAAAGTAGGTACTTTATTCACTTAGGTTCTATGTATAATAATTAGGTTAAATATTTAAGTAGGTATATATCACGGAGAAGTTTATGGTAAATAACATAGGATTTAAAGATAATTTTACTTTTAACTCTTCTCTTCTTTTTGTGGTTCGTTCATCTAAATTATCGTTCAAAACGGCTGGCAGGAGCTGGATGCGAGAAGCCGAAGATAGAACAAGTGTCGTGCAATTATTGAGGTCTATGTCCAGCAGTGGACTGCGATAGGCTGATGATGATGATATGTATATACTACTATCGTGATTATTGAAGCTCCGTGACATCATTAATTTAATCGGATTATGTAAACATTTTAGTAACTCAACCTAGTACCTACCTACCTACTGCCTAAAAATCTGTTCACCTAATAAATAAGGATGATTCATATTCATACTATATTTTATAGACTGTTCCTCCTGTGAACATTACAAAAATAGCCACTGGCTTCGCGCCATTTTTCATAACCTAGATCTGTTTCATAGTTTTTATACCATTGTTTTTATACGCTATTGTGATATTTTATTATCAATTAATCTAAATTACCCACACTAATATTAAAAAGCTGAAGAGTTTGTTTGTTTGAACGAATCTCAGAAACTTCGAATTGGAAAAATATTTACTTTGTTGGATAGCCCATTTATCGAGGAAGGCTATAGGCTATATAACATCACGCTACGACCAATAAGAGCGGAGCAGTAATGAAAAATGATGCAAAAACGGGAAAAAGGTACGCAGACGAAGTTGCGCGGGCCAGTTTGTTTTGATGTTGATATTTTTATTATTATGGAATTGTTACAGATAATAAGTGGGTAATAATAATGAAATGTTGTGCAATACTTCGGGTTGTAATAATCTGCTGTATCTGTAAGTATCTATTGTTAAGTATAGGTAGGTTAGACACGTGTGTAGATGGTGCAGTAATAAGAAATCATTTTCCGTCATCTCCTATGATATTGTCGCATGAATCCGATAGTAAAGAAGGAAAATTTTGTATAAACGCGATGCAGCACATACATAGATACCGGATCTCGGACCAGTTCGAATCAGCTTGTTCCGAAGGTGAGATTCTGTGTCCGAGTACGTATGAAGTTATCTTCTGGGGCCGTACCATAAACATCTAAATTATTGGCCAAATGCTGGGCAGTTCAGCCTGAACCTTAGGCATGTCAGTAGGTGAACTGCTGACAATTAAACAATAGGTTTGGTGTCTTGCCTGGTTTTTGGTAGGATTATGGTACGAAATTATAAATATTAATATTAAAACTATAGTTTTTACAATGTTGGTATGTGTGTATGGTAGGGTTAGTCTATAATTGTTTCTCTTTTATTTAGCGCATGTGGTGTTTACCTATATGTGATTGTTACACTCTTTGCTGTATTTCACCTTTGTTTTTAATGTATTGTTAGTGTAAATAATTGTTGTTGAACCTAATAAAAAAAAATATAAAAATTAGAAGGCTAGTTTATTTGTCGTCTACAATTGATTTCTTGTACGGCCCCTATTCGGATCACTTTATGCCGAAGCTGTTTTAAGATTCCGTGTTTGAGTAGGTACGTATAAAGTTTTGTACTCTCGTAGTTCAGTGATATTGGTATAGTGTAATTGGCCACTTTCATTTTTATATGATAACAGAGTAAGTGCCGTAAATTCTTATCTTTCTTCGATCTTTAAATGTAACAGCGTTGAGATTGCGTTCCGGGCACATTCTGTCACGAAAATTTGCATTCATGATGAGGAAAAATGATTTGCCGAATTGTGAAATCTGTGGCACAATCGATGATGTCCAACATCTCATAATGGAATGTGAACAGAATCGTAGTGGTAGAGAGAATTTGTTCTTTCTATATAACTTTAAAAGACTAGAGATAGGTTCTGTCTTTAGTATACTATGTACACCTAATTCAGAAGCTGCTAAAGAATTAAAGAAGCTGCTAATATACAATGTGTATGTGTAGGAATTTAAGTTATTATTCAGCACCTACATATCGCAAGATAAAAGTCCTGTAAATAAATAAAGATTTTAAAATAATCCACTTCTTATACCACATTTTTGTGCTGGACAGCTGGCGGAACTCTACATTGCTCTGCATAACCCGAAATGCACTTGCCTGGTTTTATTTATTATGACTTGACCTGCTGGTTGGAACTTATCTATACTAATCTGTACTAATATTATAAAGCTGAAGAGTTGTGTGTTTGTTTGAACACAGTAATCTCAGGAACTGCTGGCCTGAATTGAAAATAAATATTTTTTTTGTTGGGTAGCCCATTTACCGAGGAAGGCTATAGGCTATATAACATCACGCTACGACCAATAGAAGCGGAGCAGCAACGAAAAATGTTGCAAACATGGGGAAAATTGACGCGTACGAAGTTGCGCGGGACAGCTAGTATCTATTTATAAACTTTTTAACAAAGAAGTATTACCGACTTCAAAACTAAATACCTATAAGGCAACTAAAAAGCAAAAATAATACACCTAGAATAACAAAAACAAATGAAACATTTTGAAGTTGGTGCCATGTAATAGTAGTCTTTGTGTTTTATGATTCGGCACCAACTTCAAAATGTTTAATTTGTTTATTTTTTTGTTAAAAAGTTTTTATTTCTCACTTTTTAGTGTTTTGGTTTGTAATTCACTTAAGTTACAATAGGCTTATGTCAACTGCTCAAATCCTTTTACAGTACGATCAACGTATCTTGACCGGATTGAAGTTAGGTTTTTATCACTTTCGCGCATGTCATAGAGATGCGACCCTAAAATTACTTACGAAAACGACTAAATATGTTTAATCGATTAAAAATACTAACAAAATTTTAATTCAACAATATAAAAACACTATTTAAATGAGTTCATAAAAGTTTAAATTTAGAACAGTCACAGTAAATACTAAAGAAACTTTAAAAAACAATTTCTTTACTAAAATAATCACAAAAAAACATGAGTTGGTAATACTAATTATGACAATGTAATGCGTAATCGCATCTGCGTAATCCTCTTGGTTTAGTTACCGCCCCCGCCCCCCGCTTCCTGTCACCATTTACTTCCAAAAAATGCATCTGCGCAACCACTTGTCGCCTACTTCAGTCCGGCCTAGTTACGTTGATCGTACTGTACAAAATATTGCTTGCCCCGATGCAGGGCCGTTAAATGTTAAGGAGTTCACTATCAGCTCTATTACATTGTGTAATAGTAGGTAGTATGACAAGAATAAAGTGCTACTCAATACCATATTATAGTAACTAAATCGCAAACTGTGAAATATTGAACAGGTTCGCTCATCATTTGTGGTCTTCATCATCAGTTCCACTTCACCAATTGGTGCTTATTAGGAGTAAATGCACGAATCACTATGAAATATACCTAAATCACTGTAGGTTTGCCATTAATATTTTAAGAGTTCCCTCGATTTCTCCAGGATCCCATCATCAGATCGTGATCTGATGACAAAGGGACCAACTTGGAAGTATACCCTTTAAACACAAAAATATTTTTTCAAATCGGTACAGCCGTCTTTGCGTAATCGGTGAACAAACATACAAAAAAAAAACTGTCGTATTGAGAACCTCCTTCTTTTTCAAGTCGGTTGATAAAATCACATCAATGTTCGCAATCTTTTGTACCTAGTTACCTATTGTTGAAAACAAGGGGACAAGGCCACGATTTAGGTATACAGTGGCTAACACTGGGGCTTCTGCTCTGCCTTCTTAAATGATAAATTGATAAGTCAAAACATTAATAAAGGCAATACGAAATAACAATCCCCACTCGACCTAGTAGGATGAAACCAGGGATGTTACAGAGTTTGGACTTCAACTCCGAAAGGTACTTCCGATAGATTTAACACCTTCAACTCCGACTTCTTCTCCGACACTTTTAAATCGGAGGTTTTAGTCGGAAGTCGAAGCATAGGTCCTATCCAAGCTGACAACAGCGCGGGCGTTGTTGACAGAGGGGGCCTGCTACATGCTAATTTGTAGATATGAAATCTATGAAGTAAAAAATCGCTCGGATTTCTATGTATATTGTTTATACAATCGTGAGGTCGCGGGTTCGAATCCTACCCATTATACTACCGACGTGAATCCACTCCAAACACAAGCTTTTGAGCTTAGCTGGAGGGGTTAACAAGATTGCTAGTAATGTGGGACTCAATCCCACATTGCTAGATATCTTTTAAAAAGAAAAAGAAAGAATTTCGTTATTATTTCCGTTAATTTTTGTCTTTTTTTTTAACATAATTATTTGTTTTGTGACCACACTCCGATTCCGACAAACCAAATTCAAAAACTCCGACTCCGACTTTGGTTACGATAAAACCACCTCCGTAACATCCCTAGATGAAACACTGATTCTAAATATTTTATGTCACGCGATCAAACTTTTACCTTTCGTCGATAAACCCCTAGAGCACGCTAAAGTCTATTTTTAGCTCTATGTCAAACAGCGGAGCTTTCCTTTCTTGTAAATGTCGAGTTTGCGTAGACGTGTACCGATTTGCGTAGGTTGTGTTCGTATTTTAAAGGTAAGGTTATAAATTATAAGTTCTGACGTCACAGGAACATTGTTCGTTGAAGCGTTGTTTGGTTCGGCCTACGTAAGTAGCTACTTGCGTATATTTTTCCTTAAGGAAAAATGTTATTACTTACGCAGATATCTACGTACTTCATAATTGTTAAATTCGTTAATTTGGTGTTTCTGTTTCATAAGTAAGTTAATTTGTATAAAATAGCTATCGTATTAATATTGAAAACGACCTTTATGAAACTAGTAAAGGTTCAATAGAAGATTTTCGGTCATGAACTCATGACCTTTCAGAAATTTACTCTTTAAATATACTTACTGAAATAGTCTTTAAATATTCTGCGGCTATTGTTTTAAAGATATGTAGTTTTTTTATTCTCATTTTTAGGAATCCGTAGCCAAATGGCAATACGGGACCCTTACAGTTTCGCTTTGTCCGTCCGTCCGTCTGTCTGTCTGTCCTTACTTTAGCTCAGACCATTTTCGTCGTTGTAAGATAATTACAAAGCAATTTAATAAAAACTATTTGTTTTATTGTAACGTTGTTTTTTCTATGATTTTCCACTCCAAACGAAATTTCACTTAAATAAGTTAAACAGTGTCTTAGGGGAATGTAGGTTAAATAACTCAGTTCATAATATTTAGATAGGTATTATAACTTTTTTGTTACTTTTTATAACAATCGAATACCTACACCAACATTTTATATTCCACCTTATTGTTTTCACGATAAAAAGCCTACATCATTCCCCAAGCTCGAAAGCTAGGTACCGTCTTACCAAAATAGGGTAGATGACTGTCAAGTCAAATCAGTATCTTTTTAAGAAACGTCAAAACGATGTTCCCCGTCCTAATTTCTATGAAATACAAAACAATGACGTCATTCTTTTGTATGGTCAAATCATGTAGTTTCAATGTTTGTTTTGATATTTATAAATTTATGTCAACGTAAAATTGTAGAGAAACATTGTTTTTCAGAATATTTTTGCAAATGCTATTTCCTGTATAGTGTAAAATAATTTATTGTTAGTGTAGTCATCTATCCAATTGCGTTAATTATAATGTCTAGTAGATACCTCCCTACTGAGTTT
Source organism: Herminia tarsipennalis (assembly GCA_945859575.2). Taxonomy (NCBI): domain Eukaryota; kingdom Metazoa; phylum Arthropoda; class Insecta; order Lepidoptera; family Erebidae; genus Herminia; species Herminia tarsipennalis. The sequence goes on along the minus strand of OX243841.2, from coordinate 19,274,327 downwards.
ATCTTATCCCATCTTCACCAATTAATTTATAATACCTTAGTAAGTAAAGATGACAATTATATAGGTATTATACGTAGGCATATGTATGGTTTTATGTAGGCGTTTATTTACGTGTGCAAATATAAAACTCTAATGCTGATTTAATAATAATTTCATCAATTTCTTCACATTTTTACACGCACTGGCACGCAGGTGTGCTCATTTGATTACAGAAATCTTAATATCATTCGACTAAATGATGATGTTAGATATTTTATGCAGGATCATGCAATAGTAGGTATTCAAGATGCTCGGTGTAGAAAGGTTCTTTGTTTGTAAGATGTGTTTAAAGTGTTTAAATAATTCTAAAAAGGTTTTGATACATTATGTTATGTGGACAGATCGGTGTAGTTCATTTATAAATTACAAAGAGGCCAGTCAAGAATATAAATCAACATAGGTAATTTAAGTAGGTAGGTATATGTATTTTTGTCTAGTTGTGTTGGTCATTGCGTGTTCTACTTCGATCCCATCTAGGATAAATCTTTGTGTAATGAGCTGGATTGTTTATTATCTGTCTGGGTGTAATTCATCTAAAATATGAATGTATTTAGAAATATATGTCAATATGTTTACAGGCTACCAGTATAAGTATACATATAATCTATGGTACAGGCTCAGCCTAATTTGGGATCCAACCCAAAAAAAACAAAAAAAGGCCGTTTGTGATTGTACTTAAATTTATTTATATAACTATACTCAGTTTACACATTAGGATAAGACAAGAGATCACATTTTTTGTCACGTGATGTTATAACGATTTTTTCCTTAAATATGTTCTATTATAAAATTGTTTTTAAGTAGGTATCTAATCTAATGTAAAAAACTTATTAATGATGTATGCACCTACCTCAAATGATTAGTAAGGTCCCCAAATCTATACTAATATTATAAAGCTGAAGAATTGTTTTATTTGAACGCGTTAATCTCAGAAACTACTGATTCGTTTTGAAAAATTATTAGGAAGGCTATAGGCTTTATAACATCACGCTACGACCAATAGGAGCTGAGCAGCAATGAGAAATGTTCCAAAAACGGGGAAAATTTACGCAGACGAAGTTGCGCGGGACAGCTAGTCTATACTAATATTATGAAGCCGAAGAGTTTATTTATTTGTTTGAACGCGGTAATCTCAGTAGCTACTGATCCGAATAGAAAAAATCTTTCACTGTTGGATAGCCCTTTTATAGAGGAAAGCTATAGGCTATTTAAAATTACGCTACGACCAATAAGAGCGGAGCAGCAATGAGAAATGTTGCAGAAACGGGGAAAATTTACGCAGATGAAGCTAGTGTTAATATAAAACCAGTTCTTAGTTTTTTTGGTTAATTTGACAAAGAATCGTAAGCGCGTCCCCAATCAGCATCTAAGGTATAAACAACAAATGTAGCCCTAAGTGCTCGAGTTACCCGCCCAAACATACAAATGCCTCTCTAATTGGATACAGCTAGTTTTCCTTGGGTGCTTAGGTTCGGCTCATGTTGGAATGACCTTACTTCCAATGCAATAGTTGATGCAAGTTAACATTTTTGCAATGCAACGCCTGCGCCAGTGCAAGAAACGCACGAAACTATGACGAAATGAATCGGATGAAGCCACGAGACGATATTATAAGGACGAAAATGTTGAAATAATGTGGTTATGGACGGAGGTTCGTCATGCATGAGTCTTTGGTCAGGATCTTTGTTATGCAACAGTACCTACCTATACTTATTATTCATCCAAGTTTTATGAAAAGTTAGTCAAGATTGACATTGACATGAAGGTTTTCTAAATAACTACTGACTGGATACATCGTCATCACATCCACATTATTATATTATAAGTAAGTAATTGTGTAAGTTATTTAAAAAAATAGGCAAGAAGGTTAATCTATTATTGGTTACCTTTACCACACCTTTACGCTAACTGTGCCTATTTTCCACGGAACAGAAAAAAAAGGCTATTTTCATTATAATTAAGTACCTTGTCTGTTGCTAGAAATGTTAAAATAACGGTTTTTTATATAAGCAGTTTTATATATAAACAGTTAAATATTTTGGTTACTAGGTACTTATCATCAATTTTACAAAATATGACTGTAGAATTATTTTTAAATAGGGTGTATACATGTACCTAATTATAATATTGCATACAACTAGAGTTGTCACTTTCTGTGGTGTAAATAAAGTACTTACATTGGTTAATCAAAGTAGAATGTATGTAAATGTTGTGTCAAAATAAATTAGGTACAATTTAATTTAGTTTATTTTCTTATAATATTTTTCATAATTTTTAGCAACTTTTAATAAATACTTAATCATAATCAAGCATCTTTACAGTCTATAATTAAGGTAAAGTGAATTACTAATTCATTTCAGTGAATTACTGATTCAGAGATGCTTATTTTTGTAAGTACCGTATATGTCTAATGACCAGTGGTTCCCAAACTTTTTGATCCCGTTACCCCTTTTGAGTACTTACTATAAAAGCGATTTTACCCTAAACATCGACCAAGTGTGAGTCGCTCGCAAAGATTTAACTCCTCTGTGATAGAGACCATTACATTTTATGAAGACCAATCTTATCTACTTACCATAAATGGCGGGATGAGTAACAAAGACTTTGGAACGGAATAGTTACCTAGATATGTACTTGCAATACTTACATTATCATGGTCCGAGGTGTCGTGAGAGCCCAGATTTATTCAGATCTATTTAGGTCATAAATTAAGTAATTATAGGAAGGTAGGTAGGTATAGATTTATCATTCACGAGGGGGTTGAGGGGTTATCAACTTGCTAAAGAGATCTTAAACTAGTCAGGCGATACATTATGTTATATATTACATTGCACATAGTCACAGTTATTAAATGTAAGATAATGAATGTGATAATAGTCTGTTTTGCTATCGCTCAGAGCAAGAAATTATTAATAGTACAAGTTCCACTCATAGTACTATAGGACTCTTGAAATTGCAAATCAATTCTCAGGCAGACAGTGAAATAGTATGAAATACTAAATCTGCGAGTGCCATCCTATACAGTAATTGTTGGGCCCTTTTTTTGGCCCCATTTAAATTCCTTATAAATGGGGTTCAGACGAACCCGTCAGTTTAGTTACGAATCCAGAATTTTGTGTTTTAGGAGAATTTTGATGCCACTGAGGAACTAAAAATGTTGGAGAGGAAATCTGGTTAAAAAGAAACCAAAATGGAATGAGCTCAGGCATAATAGCAGGCGACTTATGCCTTATATCTATACCATACTATCCGCTTCTGAAATTGACCTTTCATAAAGAAATATGTGGTCGTCGCATGTCTACGGAGACAACGAGAAGTATTCGATGTGAACTGCCGACAGGACAGTTGTCTGTGAGTAAACAGAGGCCATTGCCAGGTGGCATTTGCTTTTACGAACCAGTAGCGCTATATAGATCTAGGGCGACACGCAATATTAGAGACTATAGGTAAACTGTCAATCAGTGGAACCTGTTATCTTAAAAAAATTAGTAGGTACACTTACCTTGCCTACCTACCTACATATATATTTATAATTAAGTAAAAAAATGTTATAAACCTTTGATTTGACAGCCGACAGGTCGAAAAAAGGTCGGAATATGAGGTTAGACGGAATGGGCAAAGCCGTGTCAACGTGTGCTACCTACCCAAACAGTCCGATCCAGTGTCAAAATTGTGATTCAGACGAGTCTGGGGAGGGTCTGGTTGTCTTTGTTATCCTCCCTCCGACCCTTGTATCCGCGCCTGTTTGGTACCTCCTTATAATCTCGCTTACGTTTTCACCTCCATTTGTGCACCTTAATTGCCTCGGTGGCGCGGCGGGAGTGTGTACGACTGTTCGCAAGAGGTCGTGGGTTCGATTCCCACACAGGATACCACTTTCTGTGATCCATACATTGTAGTTCTAAGACTAGGTGTACTTTGTAAAGTCCCCCGTGATACAGGGCTTGCCCCCGGGGGTGTTGTGTGTTTATAAAATCAATACAAAAAAATTAAAATGATTAAAAAAAATGATATGCCGCCAATCGTACCTACATAATAAGGGTTAATTACTAATAATTTTACTTGCCAACACAAAAGCAATTGTGCATAAATTATATATTAATCATTGACCTACTAACTTAATAACTTAGGTACGAAATCTTTGAGAATTTTTTTGCTTGCGCTGAGTAATGGACTCGGTTATGTTATGACATTATGGACAGCTGATTGTTACGTCTTTAAAAGTTGGTTAAGATTCTGGTTTACCAAGTGTTTGGTTAATAAATTACAATCAATCTAATGTGCAACTGCTTTTACGAAATTGTTTTACGCATTATGATATTGCGATATTCAAATTAAGATTCATTAGGTCTGTGTCGTCCCATTGCATCATAAGAATCTTCGTACCTATCTCACTAGGTAGGTACTTTCTTTTTGTTGTCACAGTACCTTTAGGAGGACAATAGATATGTAGATTTTAATTCAAAAATAAAATTTGTTATGTAGTGTTTTTGATATCTGGGCTATTTATATAGCCTGGTCTTGATATAGACCACGGCTAAGAGCTCGTTCCCATTTGTAGGGTGTCGGATACGAATAAAAATCTGAAAATGTGATAAAAAAATTGCAAATAAAATCCCGCCAGTGTGCATTTGATATATAGTTCTATACTTATAATATTATTTATTCGAATAATATTAGTCGATCAGACCTTTTAACGCCATCTATCAGAGAGACGTGTCAACTGTTCATTGAATAAGTTTTTATATTTTGATTTCGGCTCTATAAATAATTATGATGCATTTAATATCAAGTTGCCTGCAGGATGAATTCAAAACAATAAGAGTCGGGGTCATTATTTCTTTCGTTGTCTAAAATCAGGCCGGTTACGGTAAACTGCCCATGACCTAGATGGGCCAATTATGACATTGTAAAATTTTACGTACCCGGATAATCTATGTTTTTAATTAAGCTGTGTGGTTCAAGTTATCAGACTTAAATCAAGTTTCAGTAATGGGAAAAATTAAATCTGTCGTACTATCACTATCCGTCTCGTTTTAAAAAAAAGCAAATAATAAGTCCATCCACTGAGAATGTCTACTATTCTATAATATCTATGATCAGACGAAAATATCCAAATCCGTCACCAAGTTTACACTCGTAAAAAAGTATATTAATTGTTTATGGTTACTACTTGACAATCATGGCGAGCACGTCGAGGTCTGTTTTTCTAATTTATTTTTATTCCTGTTTCGTTTTTATCGACGATATTCATGTATCGTACAGCCAAATAGTGTTAATGTTTATTATGATATTACGTAAGTTTTCGATGGTGGTATATAAGTGTAGAAAAGCCGCGCATAAGTTGTTGCCCTACGATTTGATTTCTACTTGTTGATGAATGATGAGCCTACTTTCTTTTGTGGTTTTAGAATTGAAACAAATAAGGTGGTGTGCTATGCCCACCCCGATGCGCCACTTATCGAGGATTACAGGGCTGGGGACATGATTTGCTCGGAATGCGGCCTAGTAGTTGGCGACAGGTAAGTAACAAAACATTTGTTTGGCAATATTTACGAAACGCACAAGAGCTTTCCACAATTGATGGCATGTTGCAATAATAACAAAGTATAAAGTAGATATAGGTATTTGGTTTCTACTATTTCGAGGTCATCAGTGATTGACTGTAATTGATAAATGGAAATTAAGAATTTTCGCATAGGAACTACCAATTAAGTCTGCCTGTCTTAGTAGGTACATATTTATCACATGCATACCTCAACAGTATAATTTATCAAGCAAGAGGAATAATTTATTATATGGCTTCATTGAATAAATGAGAGTGTTCATATGTTACTTCTAATATATTGTTTATAATTAGTAAACATAGGCTACCCAATAATGTTCACTGTTTGCTGTGACCTTGGACAGTTATAAGAAAATTTAAAGATATTTTAACCATCCCTATTGCATTATAATAGGGTAAATGACTACAGTTACATTATATACATTATTATATCCTGAACATGAAATAACACACCTTATGATGTTGTGAAAAACCACAATGTATTGTTTCCTTCTATTTATTTTTCCATAGTAAAGTTCCCGTTTGATCATAAGAAATTATGATGTCTTGAGTTTATGAATTTGCATAAACACACTCTGGTACATTAGAAATTGCAAATACCATCAGGATCTTAACATACACAGTGTGATTATAACTTTCAGAAGTTTGCTGAAGCTCATGAGCATAAACAAAATGGTAGTCTTGACTTTAACTGTTTCCCTATTGAACTTAATCAGGCTAAACCGCACACACATACAGAACGTACATAAGGTATATTAGATATATTTCGGGACTTAATTGCGTGAATTATTCAAAGGTTTGTACCTTGTACAAACCTTTTATTTACCTGACATTTCAATCGAATTGCACCGATCGTGGTCACAGGTATATCTAATATGTATAAAAATCACGATAGCTGAAAAAGTACATAATGTACTTAGTAGCTCTCATTAAAAAGAAAATTTGGCATCTACATAGAAACTATAATGTTTCTATTTGTTTCACAGAGTCATTGATGTTGGTTCAGAATGGCGTACATTCAGCAATGAGAAATCAGGAGTCGATCCATCTCGTGTTGGTGGACCTGAGAACCCGTTGCTTTCCGGTGGAGATTTGTCTACAATCATCGGCCCAGGACGAGGAGATGCTTCATTTGACAGCTTGGGAGTTTCAAAGTACCAGAATCGCAGGAACATCAGCAGCACAGACAGGGCTCTTATTAATGCATTCAGAGAAATCAGTACAATGGCGGACAGGATTAACTTGCCCAAAACTATTGTGGACAGAGCTAACAATCTGTTTAAACAGGTTAGTTTAAACTTTTGATCACACCAGTCTGATTTATACCACATTATTACAGGTTCAAGTATTGATTGTACAAATTAGGGTAGGTAAAAGGTTAATCTCTTGTAAATGTTGCATAATTTAATAACCAAGAGACATGTACATTAATTTTATTTGTCCATTTCAAATTTAAAATTCACTTTGGAAGCGAAGCTATAGGTAAATCCAGAGAAAAGAACAAAGGAATAAAACTTGGTATTGACAAATGATCTATTCTGGGCAAAATCATAACTTACTTTATGTGCCATAACTGCTACACAAACAACAGGTAATGTAAAATCATAATCTGAAAGAGTGAAATATGATTATTGTAACTGCCTCTGTGGCGGGGTGGGAGTGTATCCGACTGCTACGCATGAGGTTGTGGGTTCGATTCCAACACGGGACACCACTTTTTGTGAACCACAAATTGTTCAGAGTCTGGGTGTACTTTGTGTCCGTGACTTGTATGTTTGTAAAGTCCCCCGCGACACAGGGCTTGTACCCTACTGCGGGAGTCGTCTTTAAAAAAAAAAAATATTAAACTAGCCTTAGCTCTGCCTGTATGGATCTTGTTTCTCTTTGACCCTTGTTTCATCTCCATAGTGGGTTTATTTTTGTAAATCTTTTCTCAGCTGATGCCTACATCATAGTAACTACGAGGGTGGATCGAAATATTCGCGGCCTACCACATAAATACTTGACTTATTTTAATGTAACTGACCTCATTCGATTTGTTTACTCTCTGGTTGTCACATTGTAAAATTCTGTCACAATAGCATTATCTGTTTTTAAATTAGACTGAATTTTGTGAGCCTAAGTGCAGCGTTTTTAAAGAATGGAGAAAATTGAGCAACGTGCGGTCATCAAATACCTGTTTAAAAAAAAACTGACTCCAAAAGAGATTCACGAAGATATGTCAACAACATTGGGGGAATCTGCTCCATCGTATACGACTGTGAAAAAGTGGGTTGCAGAATTTAAACGCGGACGAGAGAGTATTGAAGATGACCCTCGCTCCGGCCGGCCTACGACGTCTACGACTGAAGAAAACATTGGGAAAATCTGTGATCTGATATTGGCAGATCGGAGATTGACCATCAGGGAGATTGCTGACACTATTGGCATCTCATATGAACGAACACAAAACATCATAGTCAATGAACTTGGATTTTCTAAGGTTTCTGCGCGGTGGGTCCCCAGATTGCTTTCAGTTGAACAAAAACGAATACGGCTTACGATTCCTCGCGACAGTTTGGAAATGTTTGAGACTGATCCACAAGATTTTTTGGACAGATTTGTTACAATGGATGAAACCTGGGTACACCACTACACCCCAGAGTCAAAACAGCAATCCAAGCAGTGGAAAAAACCTGATGAACCGACTCCAAAAAAAGCCAAAACAATTTTGTCAGCTGGCAAGGTGATGGCGTCAGTTTTTTGGGATGCTAAGGGTGTCATCATGGTGGACTACCTTGCAAAAGGTGAGACTATAAACTCTGCTTATTACTGCACCCTTTTACGTCATTTGCGTGAAACGATCAAAGAGAAAAGGCCAGGACTACTCAGCAAGAAAGTGTTGTTCCATCAGGATAATGCACGCGTTCACACGTCTGTTGAATCAATGGCTCAAATTCGTGATTGTGGCTTTGAATTACTGCCCCATCCCGCCTATTCCCCTGATTTGGCACCTTCGGACTTTCATTTATTCCCAAACCTTAAAAAACACCTTGGAGGTCAAAAATTTTCATCAAATGAGGAGGTTGAAACCGCGGTGGGTGACTTTTTTGAAGGCCTTGAAGAAACTTTTTTTATGACCGGCATACAGGCGTTGGAAACCAGATGGAAGAAGTGCATTGAGTTAAGTGGAGATTACGTGGAAAAATAAAATTACTTTTGTTTATATTTTATATTGTTTTCTTGCTGAGGCCGCGAACTTTTCAATCCACCCTCGTATCTGCATGCCAAATTTCAGTGCAATCTATTCAGTGGTTTGTGTGTGTCCAGATCGGTCAGGCAGTAACAGTTGCCTTTTAAAATATGTACAAAATATGGTTTGATTTTAAATATGGCACATCATGTGCATGATGTGCCAAGGATGAACCTATGATAAAGTTTTAGCATAGGTTCATCCTTGTTGTCTACTGGAAGCTTATGAATCATTTCACCATTAAAACTACTGTTTAAGTTGATGAGCTTATCCTCATCGGTACCCACAACATCTCAGTACATTACAAATATATCACAATTGTATTATTATTTCTCATAATCAACTAGTTGTAAGACAAAAGCTGATTTAATTGTTATTTTTTGTAACAAAATTTGAATAGTAATTTGGATAAAACTTTCTTAAACATTTTGCCATTCAAAATGTTATGCCTGCTCATGTCATGCTGCACCAGTCATCTTTAACTGAATTTAATTATTGGCAATCTCAGTTTTGTAGCAAATGTAATGAATTTATGCATCAATCAACAATACCTACGTTAAGCAGGATGGAAATTTTCACATACATTTTCACAATTTGATTGCATTATAGGATTTCTTTATGGTTATATATTTGTCAATGTTACCAAACTGATTTGTAAGTGCCAAAATACTTCATAGTATGTGTAATTCAACAACATTCATTTTGAGTTTGATTATTAATATTTGACTGTTATGATAGTGCAGTGTTGTGCAAGAAGGTTTGAGTCCCGTCTGGGGCTCCACTTGTATGATGCACAAATTGTTGTTTCAAGTGTGGATGTACTTTGTTTTGTAAATTCTATGACACAGGGCTTGTGTGCTAAATCTATACAGTTGTGCGGGAGATATATTAAAAATAAAATCAAATAATGAAAGAGGCGCAAATAGCATATCTAATACTAGCTGTCCCGCTCAACTTAGTCTTCGTAAATTTTCCCCGTTTTTGCAACATTTTTCATTGTTGTCCCGCTCCTATTGGTCGTAGCGTGATGTTATATAGCCTATAGCATTCCTCGATAAATGGGCTATCCAACAGGGGTGATTACCGCGTTCAAACAAACTAACTCTTCAGCTTTATTATATTAGTATAGTTAAATATAATTTTCAAATAACAAAAACACAGTTGGATTTTGGCCTGAAAATAGATTGAAATATGTCTTTTCAGGCAGGAACATAATAAGACTAATTCAAAAACAAGGTCTCTGTTACGGTATATAAATGATGGTCCTGTATATGACGATATTTTATTAGCTCTAGACAGCTTTAATTACAAAACTAATGAAACACAAAACCTTCCATAGGTACACGACGGCAAAAATCTGAAAGGCAGAGCGAACGACGCGATTGCTTCCGCTTGTCTATACATCGCCTGCCGTCAAGAAGGCGTACCACGTACCTTCAAAGAAATTTGTGCTGTCAGCAAAATCAGTAAGAAAGAAATCGGTAGATGCTTCAAGCTTATTCTGAAAGCATTGGAGACTTCAGTGGAGCTCATCACTACAGCGGATTTCATGTCTCGATTCTGTTCCAATCTGGGATTGCCGAATTCTGTGCAAAGAGCTGCCACTCACATTGCCAGAAAAGCTGGAGAATTGGATATTGTGTCCGGAAGGAGTCCCATTTCGGTCGCTGCCGCTGCTATTTATATGGCTTCGCAGGTTAGTAGATTTGTTTGTTTTTAATAAATAATAACTAGAATATTTATTTTAAATTGGTTTTATAGTTAGAGTACATAACAAGAGTCCATTTTGATAATAATAAAATTTCTAAGAAAAGTTGATATCCCGTTGATGGGCTTCTTTAGTTTCTTTCGGCAGTACTTGCCAAACCGATCCGGTATTTATCCACACATACCGATCCGAACATGTGTGTAGCAACTCTTAGACTTTTACAAGCTTGAAATTTTGAGTAGGAGTGAATGTAACATAAGTGAGCACATTACAGGTAATTTTCAAACCTCCACAACCAGGTCGGCATCTATCGGTACAACATTGCAACAGGGCAAAATTGAATATATTAGATATAATTACGTATACGTACATTAGAATATATGTAGATGAATGTTTTGGAAAAAACCGCTTTGCTTTGCCGTACATACACACTAGGCCAGGCGAAACACAGCTGGGCAACAAATACTGACGAATGGAATGATGTGCCGGACCTGAATGAACTACCCGATCGGCACTTGTTAATAAAGCCGAACATATGTAGTCGTTTTTGTGGTTCGGCAAATACTGTCGAACCGACAGTGGCGACTCGTTTATGTGTGTAGCAACCTTTAGACCGTTTGTCTACCGCAGCCGGTCAACGGTATGTCAACGGAAATCACCATGAACGAGATTATTTAAATTCGGCGACCGGACGACAAACGACTATAGTAATTCTATGTATCCATATCCCGTTGATGGGCTGCGGTTGACGAACGCCCTAAGGAACCAGCCATCAAAAGTCAACTACATTGTGAAAAGTTTAAATCGGCGCGTTTTTCGGCTGTTGGTGAAAAAAGAACAACCATAAACTCGAGGTTGTTATTGCCATTCAGTACATTAGTGAGCTGATGGCAATTTTTTAAAACAATTTTGATTGTAAAATTCTTTTGTAAAAATAAATGACTAGACTTACAGAATGATCTCAAGGTTTGGTATTCACAATTAGCGAAGGTCATATGGCTGTCATCAGTATTGACCTTTAGCTAAACATAAAAATGCTTTTGTTTTAAATTTTCGCAATTATATTGTTGCGACGTTATTTGCTTCGAGACAGTTTTGGACCTAGTATTATATTGACCCCTGTATACTTGTGGCAATATTGTTTGATTGGTGCACTATATAGAAAACCTGAAATCGAGAGATCTCTTATGTTGTCGACCAGGTTATACACTTGTAGAATTTTTCTAATAAAATCGGTTGTCTGTAAAGTCGGTTTACTGACGATAGTTGAACGTGACAACGTCATAAGAAAATACTGATGGAATGCAATAATTGCATTTTTGAAAGATAGAAAAATTTGAATCCAGACTCAGGAATCGAACCCGAGACTTCCGTAGCCAAACCGGGGCCAGAAGGTTTGGCTACGGAAGTCTCGGGTATTTGTAAAGTCTTTGGCAAGAAATGCCTATAAAAATTACTTCAATACTGATGGAATGGTTTTCTGCCGAACGCGGAGGCCTATTGCGCCTCTTTGTCACTCGTACCGCGCTCTCGCTTGCACTTAAATGGAACGCCTCAGAGCGAGGTAACGCTGAACGCACAAAAAAACATAACTCATGAGGATGAGTCATGTTTTTTTGTGCGTTCAGCCGGCTCCATAGAATTATAAGACGTTGTCACGTTAAAAAATTAAATAACCCGTGAGTAAGACTTTTGTATGAACATTGCCAGTTGCCCCGGCATCGCAAGGGTGTAACTGATCGACTGAACGGCAATCTGTCAATATTTTTGAAGGTCTCCTTGCTGTCTTTTGCCTTACTCATTCATTTTTGTATGGATATTTTTTAACCCCATGTTTCCGTAAGATTTTTCAAACATTTTCTTTAATACAAACCTTGTTCTGCCAATTATAATCATTACAAAAAACAGTTAGCCAAATATGTGCAGCCTTTCTCAAGCGATTCACTTATTCGATAAATTATCGTTCGTAGTCAAGTAAACTATGTATTACGAGTTCCGAGTTTGAATCCATTAAGTCAAAATATTTGACGTTGATGGTCTATCTATCTTTCTCATCCATATGATATCCAGTCGTCTTATAAAAAAAAAATAGCCCTTATAGGTAATAAAAGTCAATTTTAACTGTAAGAAGGTTCTCATAGCATAGACTCCCTTAGAGATATTATCTTCTTGGTTCCTGGGATTATATAAAACTAGCTTTAGCCCGCGGCTCCGCCCGTGTGGATGTTGGTTATCGCGATAAAAACTATCCTATGTTCTTTCCCCGGTACTCAAACTATCTCCATACCAAATTTCATCTAAATCGGTTTAGCTGTTTGAACGTGAAAGCGTAACAGACAGACAGAGTTACTTTCACATTTATAATATTACTAGCTGTCCCGCGCAACTTCGTCTGCGTAAATTTTCACCCCTTTTTTTTATAATCCTATGTTACTTCTAATACCTCCAAGAATATGTGTACCAAGTTTCATCATGATCGGTTGAGTAGTTTTCGCGTGAAAGCGTAACAAACAAACTTACATTCACATTTATATATTAGTATAGATAGTATAGTATGGATTATAATAAAAAAAAATATGAGTTGATGAGTTTTAAATGAAGAAATAGTGAATATTTTCGTTATTTTGAGTAGGGTACAAAATTACCTGGTGTTTACAGCCGACGTTTTCCTTATCAGAAAATTCTAGGCCTACCTGTTATGTAAATGAACAATGGCAAACACTTGAATACCTACAACCTTCACATATGTGTAAATTGAACAAATTTAATATAAACAGCCATTACACAGTGTGGAGCGTAAACATTGGTATCGAACCGTTTATTATGTTCGTCTTTATACTGACTAAATGAAAAAAAAAATATTGTAAATAGTAAGTCATTTTCAATTCAAGTGATATTTTGCTACGAGAAATGATGGAGGGGATACATAAACTTCATATTTAAAAAATCTATAAATCTGTAGACAATTATTATTACTAGACAAGAATTATTAATTTATTATCTATATTTTACAAGCTGTTGCCCGCGACTTAGTTCACGTTAAAATATTAAAAAACTTCCATCCCACGGGATATTTTTTTCGGGATAAAAAGCCAATGTGCTGTTTCAGGTTATAATATACCTCTGTACCAAATTTAATCCATTACAGGCCTGCGACATCATAATTTGTTAAAATGCTCTATGTAATCAAGCAATAACAAAAGCCGTGATAGTTCTTTAACTACCGACTAGATGGCGCATGCGAGGGCCCAACTCGCGAGCATTAAGGGATAGAAAAATTTGAGGTCTAGTAACATATATCCAGATAGGTGGTTCGCTTCTGGCCCCGGTTTGGCTATGGAAGTCTCGGGTTCGATTCCTGGGTCTGGACTTCAAGTTTTTCTATCTTTCAAAAATGCAATTATTGTATTTGTAAAATTTTATCCAGATCAGATTATGACAACATCGATCCATATTTCCAAACTATCGCATATTAATATTAGAAGGTATATAGGTTCTTTATAATATGTGATTATTTCAACTAGTTAGTTTTTGGAAGCTAAGGACTGATGCATTTGGCTGCTCGACAAATCGACAATAGCGTTGATACCTAAGTAAACAAAAAAAAAACTGCAGTTTCGTGTTTAATACATACGAAAATATGTTAATAAGACTTGTAATTTTCTTTTATAGGCATCGGAAGACAAACGCAGCCAGAAAGAAATCGGCGATATTGCCGGAGTCGCTGACGTCACAATCCGTCAATCGTACAAACTGATGTACCCATTCGCTGCGAAACTCTTCCCTGAGGACTTCAAGTTCGCCACACCCATTGAGTTCCTGCCACAAATGTAGCCTAGCCTCAAACCCCGAGGTAGAAAATAAGTTATAGATTTGTCAACATCATAGACTAGGAGTGACAGTTGGTCTATCTAAGACCTACCTTGAATTGTTATTTTTGTTTTATCACTTTGGTCACATAACCGCTTACTTCGATATTAGAATATTATGGGTCTTAAGCGCGTGAAATATTGAAAGGTACGAACCTTTTATTTACCCGACGTTTCGATCGAAGTCGACCCGTCCACGATTGGTGCAATTTGATTAAAACGTCGCCGTCGGGTAAATAAAAGATTCGTACCTTTTTATATTTCACGCGTTTGAGTCTAATATGTATAAAAATCGCGAAAATTTAAAAACAATTATCGCTTACTTCAAGCTTTAGTATTATTTTGTGAATAGCACTTACATTTCCATTATTCATTAAATTCGTTCTTTCATAAATCATTAATTTGCGCATTTAGGGTTGTACTGACATGGGGCAGCATAGTGCGGGTGTGACAAAGGGTTGCAGGCATTGTCACACTGTCGGGCGAATTATATTTAATTATTAATCAACAAAAAAAAAAATCATTTCATTTATAGGTATTTCTTTCATCCATATTTACTTTACCTTTTTACTTTACTCTTGAACGTTTTACTTTATTTATCATTTATGACTAATATGAGCAGAAATCGAGTTAACATTAACTGAGATGATCTCGAAAATAAAAATGTTATTTTTTTAAACCAGATATCATATTTAACATTGATCTTTAAAATAATTTCATTATTTATATCTTCTTTTTGCTCGTTAGTATAGTGAAACATATCTAGTAGTTTATTTATTTAGTAGCGCCATTTTATCACTAGCGGGTAATTTAACTTAAAAATCTACATATAATATGATTCACTTTTAGTTTCTCATATCTATTTATGTACGAAATTACTAGTTACTTGACTAAATAATTAATCTTGTTCTCTAATAATGGTGATATAATGGGTGTCCTGCTCAATGATAAGCACATTTGATGCGAGAAAAAAATGTAAATTCAAATAAACTTATATTTATTGCTCTCGATATTGCTAGATGAATAGTTCTTGCAAATCACGATTGCTCATGGTCTTTAGATGCTTGCAAGTTGTTTTATATATATGTACGATATATGTGCTGCTAGCGTCGTAGAACAATAAGCATAATGTAATCTAGCAGGGATCGTGAATGATCTCATCCGAATAATACATATAAAAGCTTACGGGGTCTCGTGAATTGCGACAACTTTTCAACTAGAGTTACATTATTTTATAATACGGAACCCTAAAAAACTGCTTCTTTAAGTGCTAACAGATTATCCAAGTTAGTAATTTCAATGACGTTTTACATGTAAGACGCATTTTTCTAATAGCACTTTAAAATTCCAGATGAATCTATATATTTCTACCTGTATCTTGAAAGAACTGAAATTGTGTGATATATAAAATGATTTATTAAATTATCTTCTTATATTACAATTATAGAAGTTAAACAATGCAAAGTTCTTATGTTTGACGTTTTATTTGTGCATATGTGGAAAATTATAGGTGCATGATTTCACCAGAAAATTGAACATTTAATAATGTAGGGTATTTCAAAGGTAGTTTAAATTATAAATTTGTTTGGCGCGATACATAGTTACATTACACGAACAGGATAGAAGAAGCACCTATTACTATACAGTCACCCTGACTCACTTTCCTTCCCACTCAAACCCGCCTCACTTTCCATCCTCCTATCTCTTTCTTGCATAAACAAAGTAGGTATTACATGTAAAGACATACTACAAGGTATTGTACTTTTCCAATACACGTTCTTCTAAATTAGATATAGATAAATTTAGAAATACTCTGTGAAATCTTGCGCGCCTATTTCCGTGTGAACAATTCTGTTATTAATAACTTAGACATAAGCATTAACTTTTTCTAGACAAGCGACGACTGTTCCTGTCACTAATTAATTACTAAATTCATTGTGTTGTTATTTTGTTTTATTTTAACTATACAATCTAACAGTTACTTATAAATATAGCTTATGGGCTTGAATTTGTTCTGAATAAAAATATTAGTAAGTAGCTGACCTGGGCAACTTCGTCCGCGACAATTTTTCCCGTTTTTACAACATTTTTAATTGTTGCTCCGCTCCTATTAGCTCCTATTAGCGTGGTGTAATATAGCCCATAGCTTTCCTCGATAGATGGACTATCCAACAGTATGTTTTTTTTCAATTTCATCTAGTAGTTCCTGAGATTAAACCAAATAAACAAACAAACTCTTTAGCTTAATAATATTAGTATAGATACGAACAAATGCCTATAGTGCAGAACGTAACCCTTATTTGTATCTGTAAATATCTGTTGCAACCTTGCAACGCACTTACGGATACGAAATCTGAGAACGCCTTCCCAACAAAGTGGTCTATATTTCCTTGTCCGAGAATGTCTGTATGGTCAGTCAAAGGCACCGTATCTTTGTATATTATCCCCCTTATTCATAATACGTTAGGGATCGTCCATAAATCACGTAATGTTCCTTAGCCACTTTTTGCCCTCCTCCCCTGCTATTTGGCAATACGTGGTGAGGTTTTAGACTACCCTATAATTATCACATGAGATTCGAACGATAAGGGGTTGCAGTTGATCCAATACAGGCTAAGTTTGAGATGCTCGCACGACGGGGATGGGGGGAGGTTGCAAGAGCCGAAAAATCGTGATATCTCCCCCCTAGTAATATTTATCGCGATATTATCTTACTAATAGTAATTTAACTATCAATTTTTTTGCCAATCATCATCATCATCATCAGCCCGTATCAGTCAACTGCTCGACATAAACCTCTCCTTATTTCCGCCACAACTTCTTTCTTCTGCCTTCTGCATCGAGGCCATATCTTACTTACCAATAGTAATTTAACTATCAATTTTTTTCATTCATCATCATCGTCAGCCCGTATCAGTCAACTGCTGGACATAACCTCTCCTTATTTCAACAAAATCCTTATTTCGACAACTCACGGTCTTCTGCCTTCTGCATCGAGGCCATCCCAGCGATCTTCTTTAGGTCGTTTTTCCATCAGGCTGGGGGCCGTCCTACCTCTCGTTTGCCAATGGAATTGTTGTTGTCTATGATAAAGGCATAAGCTAAATTCATAAGTAAGATTTATTATGTTTAGATTGTTTTAAAAACTAACTTTTTTATATTATTATGTATTCAAGACGAGTCCCTTATGGTTAGACAAAACGGTTTGACTTTATACAGTGACAGGAAGTTGGTGATTTTTATGTATGTCTTTATTATAGGTGACAGTTGTATTTATGATATAGTATGACTGAGATTTTGATAAACTTGAGTGACATTTCAGTGTTGCCAGTTTAAATTTTCGGCTTGGCATAGGCTCTGCCTAGTTTGATATAAATTGGCTTTGTGTGAGAAATATTAAGACATCCAACATACTTATGCTGCTTTTACAAATACGCAAAAAATTGGAATATTGCCTGTATAGTGATGTAGTACTACACAATGACACTGGCGTTGTAAAATGAGTATTTTACAAGGTAAAATGCCCTCTGTTAGGCACATAGTAATCCTAAATATCAAGTACATACTTTGAAATATTTCAGTTGTCAACCACGTTCACCAAAATCTATGTCGGTCAGTATAGCTTATTTGTAGATGAGTCGGTAAATTATTTTACTAACAAACAATTTTTATACTGTAGGTATAACGTTATATTTGTTGAAGATAGTAGAACAATATTTTGTACTTTTAAACATTGCATGTAGTTAACAGTATTTAGTAGTTGAATGTGCAACTTAAACCTAAAAACACAAAAAATAGAGAAAATACAATAGAAATAAAATCTTTATGAATCAGGAATTTTCATAAAGATATAGCCGAATGCTCAAACGTTCACTTAGTTTCGAAACGCCACCACGCCGTAAACTCTAATGCTATCACTGTCATTTAAAATTGAAAAATCTATGACAGAAATCATTTTGAGCACGACTCAAAGTTAAGTATTCGGCCGACACATGATTACATTGTACAAGTGACTGTTCAAAAAAAGTTAAAAGACGACCGAATAAATGTTTTAAAACACAACAGCAGGCTAATATGTAAAACACTTTGTACGTATGTACTGAAATGGTTGAAATTGTCTGGTTCTAATAAGCGACTTGACAAAATTACGGAACCCAATATTTCTTGTTATTAAAATTTCTAATCCTTCAAATTTAGATTTTAATATACGTAGTTGAAATTGTAAATAGCGCAAACAAAAATAAATAAAATTAAAACTATCAATAAAATAAGATTAACGTTGGTTTTGTTAGATTAGTTTGAGTTAATGCATTTTTTTTTCATGTAACAAGTACATTATTTTAGTGTGTCAAACTATTATGTCATGGCGCGAGCACTGGTAGTGGTACTAATATTTGCAAAAGCAGTTTATTAAACCTATTTGCTAGGTTTTACATCCCATTATGATGCGAGAAGAATTCAACAATGTTATATCTATAGCGTTAAAGTAGACAGAGAAATCGAGTTAGAGGATTTTAATAGAAAACTAATATTGAACTGTAATGTAAAGAGCATAAAGTGCAAAATTGGGCGTATTTAAAACGAGCCCTGTAAGCTTCAACAATTTTGTACTTAATGCATTTAGAAATAGAGTCGTTTATTCAGTGTTGCCTGCGTTGACTGAGTAAAGCTCAGCTCATTTACACGATGCCATTTTCTTATACATTCATGAGCAATAATTATTGAATGCAATAAATTAAAGGCATTTTGACATGATGCCAACGTGTTGTTTAGACCATGCAAGTAATATATAGGTCCGTTTTATTTGTACCTATGCAATAGGCTGGAAACATCGTGTATATGGGTCTATATAGAGTGGACCAAAACACTGGTATTTGATGATTTAGATCAAAAATACAAGGTGTAGAATATTATCCGACTGTGTGATCCCTTGACTGTATTAAATAGTAGTATGTCAATGTCTATATATTTATTATAGTGTGACCAAGAAAATGTCTCGAATGAATAAAAACACAAAAAATTATACAATTTGTATGTAGAATTTTGTATAAGTCTTAGAGTTACTCATGTAACTCAACAAACTCTTAATAAAATGAATTATATAAAACAAGCAATATGGGCACTTTATTAATGAAATCGTATTTTTGGTCATATTATAAACGTCACATGATCTCTGTAGTTGAGATACGAATCTTTTGGAATCGTGGCCCCGTGTTTATCGACACTTGAGAAATAATTAAAAGCAGTGACAGAAGCAGGTTTTCCCAGATGTTTTCCTGAGGGGGTGGGGGGCGCTTGGGCCCTTTAAGGTCCTGATCAACTCGGAAAGGGTTAGTGACCGGTAACTGTTAGTGAGCTTGTCCTGATACGTTACGAATCCGATTAGTGTGTGTTATATGCAGTAGGGAGTTTCAGTGACGGATCCAAGAACGTCGTTTGGGTAGGGCTTAAGCCTACTAGCCCCCCCCCCCCCCTCTTGAAACTGCCACTGGGGAGTTTCATACAAATACAGTATTTTTTGTATGAAACTCTACTGCATCGAGTTCGATTCGCTTTTACGTATAACGCAATCGAAGCGTTTACCGCGTTTGACTCTAATTGGTTAAGAGCTTGAAGCGGGCCAATCGGAGCGCCAAACGTTTTTGAACGTGTCGATCGCGTTAGCGTGAAACAAATTCGCACTAGGCACACTGAACGGTTTGAGTTGATACGGTGCCGATCACTTTCCGAGTTGATAAGTGTGCTTTGACACTATCCTCCTCTCCCAGTTTAAATAAAATGTTACACAACAAATATTTACACTTTTGTTTAACTGCCAGTTGTCACTCGATGAACTCGGGGCTCAGTGTTGCCCGTTAATTAGAAACATGGCCGACTGTAACTTTTGTAAAGATGTATCGTTGATTTTGAATGTTTGTGTTATGTAACTAGCATTAATTAGTAATTATGAATAACGCCACAAAATAAATGTATATTAAGTGAGATTTTGATTTTGATTTATTTAGTTACGATAAGTTCCCTAACTTAATAACCGTAAAATTTAATTTAGTCGGTATGACTGGCCTGTTAGTCTAGTGGCTAGTGACCCTGACTGCTAAGCCAGAGGTCGTGAATTTAATCCTCACCCAGGATTAAACTTTGTGTGATTATCAGAGATGGATGAAAAAGTTTGAAGTCTAGTAACATAGTCCAGATAGATGGTTTGATTCCGGCCCCGGTTTGGCATACGGAACGTCTCGGGTTCGATTCCTGCGTTTGGATTTCAAATTTTTCTATCTTTCAAAAATGCAATTATCTATACTAATATTATAAAGAGGAAATATTTGATTGTTTGTATTGAATAGGCTCCGAAACTACTGGACGGATTAGAAAAATTCTTTCATCGTTGTGAAGCCACACTAACCGCGGGTGACATAGGCTATTTTTTATTCCTGTATTCCCACGGGAACGGGAACTACGCGGCTTAAGCCGCGAGGCGTCCGCTAGTTGTATTGGTAAAGCAAGAAATGCTTATAAAAATTACTATAATAATTCTTAACTCTTCAGAACTGAAAATGATCATTCTGTACTGCAGTTTGTCACTGCAGTAAGAGCCAGCCTTAGCCACAGTGGTGCAGCGGGCGAATCATTCTTCAGCGCCTTTTTTTTTTTAAAGATAACTAGCAATGTGGGATTGCGGTCCCGCATTACTAGCAATCCTGTTAACCCCTCCAGCTAAGCTCAAAAGATTGTGTTAGGAGTGGGTTCATGTCGGTAGTATAATGTGGAGGATTCGAACCCGCCACCTTACGATTGCGAGACCGATGCTTTATGTAATATCAGAGGTTTTATCACCATTTTTTAACGTAGGTATACAAAAATCCTCGTTGATACGTCTCCAACGACGAAGTCAAATCGACTTTAAACCATATGATGTTTTGTCTGAATACGGTTACAGACGCTCTCGCCGTAGGGCCTTAGACTCGTTCAAAGCCACATCAAGACCTAGCCTCTGAATCCTCCCAACAAGTTGTACGATCCCAACCAGTAGATCTCGAAACGCACTTAATCATACGTAGTCTAGGTCAACTAGAACCCTAAATCAGACCCTGAATAGGGCGTCGCGCCCACGGACAGCCAGTTAAGTGTTTTAAATATTCAAGCAACTTTGGCTTGATCACTTTGTTGTTCGTGTTTGTTTTAAAGGACAATTAATGTGTTCAAAAGGTTGTTATGAATCAGGTGACTCCGTCGCTAACGTGCCCGCTCGAGCCGCGGCGCCCTACTAGCCTCGGTGCTCAAGGCAACCGCCCAGACGCGCACCTCCCTACGGCCAGTACTGACTGCAGTGCACAAAAAGATGTGAAACGCAATTTCTGTGTATGCAAATGCTCCTTTCAGATCTTTTTTTAGGTTTCGCCATGTCCATCCTTTAAAGTGCAAATTTTTGTTATAGTCAAGTGATGTGATGATGAGTGATGGTTGATGTTGGGTATGTGAAAAAAAAACACCGTAGTAGTATATATAAAGTGAAATTAAAAGGAAAAGCCTTTACAAAGGCTGGTGAAATGAGAAGTAACAAAACTTTCGTACAAATTTCATTGAAAAATATCAATATAATAAATAACAATCACAAAAACATAACAAATAATAAACTTGTTGAGATAGCTCTGGTGACCACCAGAGCTATCTCTTAGCCGCTTGGCCAGCTCCTGGTATAAGCGGTGTGTACCTGGTCCCCACGGTCCCAGGGTCTCCGCTGATGCAATTGTTCAAAGCTGCGGAACTCTACACTGAGCGTGGTACGACATGCTCTTGCCCGGTTTTTTTTATATTGTTATGACTGTGTACTTCCAATGGTGCAAACAAAAACAAATAAACGCTATTTTCTTTCATTCTTACATCTCCGCATTGTACCGCGGCTTAGCTCAATCTCAGCGAGGACCACCTCACATCTCGCCATACAACATAATAAAAACTTTAAAAAGCCCCAAAGCAAACATCATAATAAAAACTCTAAAAGCCCCAAAGCCGCGGGGAAAAGCTAGTAATACCTACCTATACATAGACGAAAGTTATTAATAAAAATAGTAGATAGCTACCTACCTACTTAAGTCCTACTAGGTAGGTACCAAAAAAATAAATTCATATCACAGGACATGACATACGTGATGAGAATGTCCAAAGCGGCCTTTTGTCGGCCGCATTCATTCCGGCGGCCCTTTTACCCATACCTATGTGATTCGACATGATTTCCCAATAGTTAGTTGACCCTAAAAGTAAAGTGAGGTGTTGCGGTTAATCGTATGCGTGCAATAAAACGTTTTTATGTTAATCGAAGCGGTTGACAGACCACACGTGTACCGTGACAATATTTTTATTTGGCGTTCTCTTTTAAGTTATAAAAATTAAACGTAGATAAAGATGTATCTATTTGTTTGGTAGCTACAAGTGAGAACGTACACGTTTCACAATTTCTTAGGTACCAAAGTACCTAAGGTTTATCTTTTTAGGGTTCCGAAGTCCAAAATGGCAAAACGGAACCCTCATAGTTTCGCCATGTCCGTCCGTCCGTCTGCAGCTTAGCTCAGAGGCTCAGAAAAAAATAAATAAAATAAAAAACAAGAATAAAATCTTGAAAAACATTTTTTTTGAGGGTACCTCCCCTATATGTTAATTGGGGATGTGAATTTTAGTGAAGTAGTGAATGTGATTTTTTTCTCACCTATCCCATCACGTGGGGTCTTAATAGATAGGTATAAAAAGAGTTTAAAAACGTTTAAGGGTTGTGAAAGACCATTTTTAGATTTGATCCGTTTGTAAAATATTAAGCTTTAAAGTGCAAATTTTTGTTAGAGTCAAGTGTCCCCTCCCCCCCCCCGCAAGCATTAAAAGGAAAATCTATCACAGCTAAGCAGGCTTTACAAATTTACGAGTAATAAATCAATCGATCAAATGAGAAGTCACAATTTTTTTGTACAAATTCCATTGAAAATTAATATGAGCCGCATTATTCGGATGGCAGTACGGAACCCGACATGCACTTGTCTGGTTCTTTTAGCTAGATTTTACATAAAATACTACACTACTACTACTACCCAATGAGGTTTTAAGTAAAAAGGTGACACTATCTATGAATTTATTAGCACGCGCCAAAAGAGCGTTAAGGCACAGATAATATAATACTATACTAGTAGTGTATGTGTACTATACTAATAGTAGTGAGGGGATGTAAGGGGGCGCATCACCATCTTTCGCTCCAAGCCAACCTCACCTGCACGCGGTACATCCTGCTGTACAACGAACGAGGCTCTGGCGACCGGCTGGTGGCGGTATAACCATCCCAATTTAAGGCGTAGCTGAAGTAATAGGTCAGTGACGGGCAGCAGCGTCACTGATGCAAGAGCTACGCCCTGCGATCGCCAACCCGCCTGCCCAGTGTGGCGATTATGGGCATTACCCCCAATGCACAAAGCACTAAGGCCACGGCCCCCAGTTCCCGGCAGTCACGCTATTCCTGGACATGGTGGCGTCCACGGTAACGGCGTGGCGGGGGGTGCTAAGAATCTCCGGGCTACGGAAGGCCACCACAACCGACTGACCCTGGCGACGTATAACGGACGCACGCTACGGCTAGACTCGCATCTGGCACAACTTGAGGTGGAACTTGGGAAGATTAGGTGGCATATCCTCGGGTTAAGTGAAGTCCGAAGAGAGGGAGAGGACACCATAACCCTCGAGTCAGGCCACCTTATGTACTTCCGCGAGGGAGACCAAAAATCCCAAGGTGGTGTTGGGTTTCTGGTAAATAAGTCCCTTTCTGACAACGTTGTGGAAATGTCTAGCGTGTCGAACAGGGTAGCGTACCTCATTATCAAGATCACCGAGAGGTATAGCCTCAAGGTAGTGCAAGTGTACGCACCGACCTCGGCACATCCAGACGACGAAGTGGAGGATATGTTCGATGACATATCGAGGGCCCTCCACTCCACCACTAAGACCCACTACAACGTTGTTATGGGGGACTTCAACGCTAAAGTGGGAGTACAAAATTGCAGCGAATTGGTAGTAGGATCCCATGGATTTGGAAGCAGAAATCATAGGGGGCAAATGCTAGTCAACTTCCTCGAACGGGAGGGGCTCTTCTTGATGAACTCCTTTTTTAAGAAACGGCCCCAAAGGAAGTGGACGTGGCAAAGCCCCGACACTATGACGAAAAACGAGATCGACTTCATCATGACGGACAAAAAGCATATATTCAGAGACGTCACCGTGATCAACAGGTTTAATACCGGTAGTGATCACCGACTTGTCCGAGGCTCTCAGAATATCGACTTCAAGGCGGAACGTGCCCGTCTGATGAGGTCCAGGCTCCGACCTACTTTGCTCCAAACCATGATAGGATCCGAAGCGTTCCAGTCAAACCTGGATAACCGATTTGCTGCCATGGAAACCACAACAGACGTAAACCAGAAGCTCGTAAATGTGGTTCGGATACTCAGGGAAGAAGGTACGAGATTTTGTGAAATGCAGCGTAAGGGCACGAAGTCAAAGCTTTCGGAAAAGACTTTAGGGCTAATGAAGGAACGACGTGAAAACCCACCCGTCACTTCGTCGGAAAAGCGCGCTCTAAACCAAGAGATCAACAGGCTTATACGACACGACCTTCGGTGCTCCAACACTCTTTTGATTAAAAGAGCGATCGAGCAGAACCGGGGGTCAAAAGTGTTCGTACAATCTCTTGGAAGAAGCCACCTGACGAAGTTGACCACAGCAAGTGGAGAAGTCGTTTCTTCGAAGCCGGCAGTCCTCTCCGAAGTGGAAGGCTTCTATGGCCGGTTATACGCTTCGCATGCATCTCGACCTGATCCTGAAAATGAGGGTCCTAGAGCCACTCTAACACGCCACTACACCGAAGACCTGCCAGAAGTCAACATTGACGAAATCGTGCTGGCTCTTAAACAGCTGAAAAATGGAAAAGCCCCTGGAGAGGATGGCGTTACAACAGAGCTGTTAAAAGCTGGAGGTAAACCCGTACTGAGGGAGCTCCAAAAGCTTTTTAATGCTGTCCTGTTTGAAGGGAGAACTCCGGAGGCGTGGAGTAGAAGTGTAGTCGTCTTGTTCTTCAAAAAAGGAGATAAGACCCGGCTGAAGAACTACCGACCTATTTCTCTTCTAAGCCACGTCTATAAGCTGTTTTCAAGAGTCATCACGAACCGCCTTGCGCGAAGACTTGACGAATTCCAACCACCAGAACAGGCTGGATTTCGGAGCGGATATGGCACCATAGACCACATCCACACAGTGCGGCAGATTATACAAAAGACCCAGGAGTATAATCAGCCCCTGTGTCTAGCATTCGTGGACTATGAGAAAGCCTTTGACTCGATTGAAATCTGGTCCGTTCTGGAGTCTCTGCAGCGATGCCAAGTAGATTGGCGATATATCGAAGTGATGAGATGTCTCTACGAAGCCGCCACCATGTCCGTCCAAGTACAGAATCAGCAAACAAAACCTATACCATTGCATCGAGGAGTGAGGCAAGGGGACGTTATTTCCCCGAAACTGTTCACAAATGCAATGGAGGATATGTTCAAGACGCTGCACTGGAAAGGGCGGGGCATCAACGTCAATGGTGAATACATTTCTCACTTGCGATTTGCAGATGACATTGTCATAATGGCGGAAACGCTGCAGGACCTACAACGGATGCTGAATGACCTGGCTGACTCTTCTGTACGCATCGGCCTACGGAGGAACTTGGATAAAACCAAGGTCATGTTCAATGAACATGTACTACCGGAACCGACAGCGGTGCACGGCGCCGTTCTCGAAGTTGTTCAAAAATATGTGTACCTCGGGCAGTCATTGCAGTTAGGTAGAAACAACTTCGAGGACGAGGTGAACAGGAGAATTCGGTTGGGTTGGGCAGCGTTTGGTAAGTTACGTCAAGTCTTCTCATCGTCGATCCCACAATGTCTAAAGACTAAAGTCTTTAACCAGTGCGTCCTACCCGTCATGACATACGGAGCCGAAACGTGGACACTGACGGTACGGCTGGTCCACAAGTTCAAAGTCGCTCAGCGGGCTATGGAACGGGCTATGCTCGGAGTTTCTCTTAGGGACAAAATCCGAAATGAGGTGATCCGGCAGAGAACCAAAGTTATCGACATAGCCCACCGGATTAGCAAGTTGAAGTGGCAGTGGGCTGGCCATATTAGCCGAAGAACCGACAACCGTTGGGGTAAACGAGTTCTTGAGTGGAGACCGCGGCTTGGCAAACGTAGTGTAGGACGCCCTCAAGCCAGGTGGAGTGATGATATACGCAAAACGGCTGGCAGGAGCTGGATGCGAGAAGCCGAAGATAGAACAAAGTGGCGTGCAATTGGAGAGGCCTATGTCCAGCAGTGGACTGCGATAGGCTGATGATGATGATGATGATGATGATACTAGTAGTTAAGGCTTATTATTGCCTTGTGTTAGCATAGAGTTTGCAAATGTATTACGCGCACTTTACGGCAAAATTCCCGGCCTCAGTATTGTTTCTGCCATACTTGGGGGGTTAAATCCTATACAAGATCACTCTACCTACGACCTCAAGGTGCGTCTTACAAAATTTAAAATGAGTGAAATCTAGAGATAATTTACTAGAGAGTATTCTTTAAAAGCTATAAGATAAATTGAAGTCTTTGTGAGTTATATTCGCGTAAAATTGATGTTCAATGTCGTCTGGAGGTCTTTGTCTCAGACTCCAGTTAGACACGTTCCAAGTACCTGGGTACTTAAACAAAACCATTTAGACAGACTGGAGTCGATTACTTTTATATTTTTAGACTAATCTATACTTCTATACTAATATTATAAAGCTGAAGAGTTTGTTTCTTTGTTAACGTTGGTATGGTATGTGTATATTGGTATGTATCGGTGTGTTGTATCGGTTGAACGCGATAATCTAAGGAGCTATTGGTTAAAATTTGTCGCGTTGATAGTTGCTTAGGGCTTTAGGAGCCTACTAGAAATCTAGGTAGACCTAATAGCACGCGGCCCACGCGTGGTTCGGTGAGTGCAGGTTCTGATTGGAGCTAAATAATAACGCTTGCAAGACGATATTCCAGATTTTATATTGGCAGATATAAATTACATAGGTCCGCGAACAAGTTAGGGCTAGGCTCAGCGGAGAGCTGGGTTCTGCAGAGAAAGGCGTGGTTCCAGGGTCCAGGCTTGATAGAAGGGAGCCACTTAACTCGGTGCGCTGCGGCACAGGTAGAAGAAGGATTTCTGCGCGCGCGCCGCTTATATAGGCTCGTGCGGGGGGATTGGCCACGCCCACGTAGGTTGATCCCGCGAGGACGGCGCGCGGCTGTATCAGCGCGGTGTCACACCCCCCCGGTTTGGGGAGAATTTTCCCTGGGCGGAAATTCGCTGCTGATGGGCTCGAGGTGCTGTAGGTGGTCTGGCAGCCGGCTCCGCGCAGGATCTGAAACCAGGTTAAAGTAGGCATCAGGGACTTTTAGGTGAAAAGAAAAAAAACTGGGTGTATATATATAACCTTTTATCACTTTCATACGTCACGCAATCAGAGGGCGGAAATTCGCCCGGCTAGCTCAGTCGGTAGAGCATGAGACTCTTAATCTCAGGGTCGTGGGTTCGGGCCCCACGTTGGGCGCCAGTGTCGCGTTGATAGTTGCTTAGGGCTTTAGGAGCCTACTAGAAATCTAGGTAGACCTAATAGCACGCGGCCCACGCGTGGTTCGGTGAGTGCAGGTTCTGATTGGAGCTAAATAATAACGCTTGCAAGACGATATTCCAGATTTTATATTGGCAGATATAAATTACATAGGTCCGCGAACAAGTTAGGGCTAGGCTCAGCGGAGAGCTGGGTTCTGCAGAGAAAGGCGTGGTTCCAGGGTCCAGGCTTGATAGAAGGGAGCCACTTAACTCGGTGCGCTGCGGCACAGGTAGAAGAAGGATTTCTGCGCGCGCGCCGCTTATATAGGCTCGTGCGGGGGGATTGGCCACGCCCACGTAGGTTGATCCCGCGAGGACGGCGCGCGGCTGTATCAGCGCGGTGTCACAAATTTTAAAAAAATATTTTAGTGTTGGATAGCCCATTTATCGAGAAGGCTGTAAGCTATATAACATCACGCTACGACTAATAGGAGCGGAGTAGCAATGAAAAATGCTGCAAAAGCAGGGCAAATTGACGCAAACGAAGTTGCGTGGGTCAGCTAGTTAGTAAATTGTTGTAACGTGTAAATTAAGCTAAATAGCTAAAATATAAAAATATATTTATAAAATAAATTATTTTAGTTATTTTATAAAATATTTTTATATTTGATTTTTAAAAAAAATATTTTAAATTGATATACTAATCTTCTAATATATAAAATTCTCGTGTCACAATGTTCGTTCCCATACTCCTCCGAAATGGCTTGACCGATTCTCATGAAATTTTTTATGCATATTCAGTAGGTCTGAGAATCAGCTACTATCTATTTTTCATACCCCGTAGTGATAAGGGTTGCCCACCCCTAACATTTATAACTTTACTATAATATTTTAACGCTATAGAGTTTGTTTGTGTGTTTGAACGCGATAATCTCAGAAACTACGGGTCCTAATTGAAAAATTCTTAAATACTGTTAGATAGCCCATTTATCGAGGAAGGTTATAGGTTTTATAACATCACGCTACGACTAATAGGAGCGGAGCAGCAAGGAATTATGTTGCAAAAACGGGGAAAATTTACGCAGACGAAGTTGCGCGGGTCAGCTAGTATTATATAGGTTATACAATTAGGTTACTGCACCTTTCACACATTCCATTTCTACATCACCCTAAGGTAGACTGGCAGAGAATGCTTTTAGCATTAAGTCCACCTCTGTACAACTTTGTGCATAAAGTTTTAAATAAATAAAATAAATAAATATATAATATACCTATAAATTTTTTTTTTTACTGATTTTACTTTTGTAAGTAAAGATTCTGTGTGACGAATAAAGGTCATTTAATCATTTGTTACCAGTCCTTTGGCTAATATTTAAGCACATATACACTTGGGAGCAAATAAATCGAGCCACTTCCTTTTTCACGCATTATGGTAATTATTTTTGGTATTAAGGAACGCATCGATTCGAAACATATATCGCCTAAAAGGGTATTTAATAACCTTTACAATGAGGGTAGTTAGTTGTCAAAATTTCATTTTTATTAAAGTTTAAAGGGTAGAATAAAATTATCGCATTTAATTTGCTTATGACATTTTTATTGTACTCTGTTAAGAAAAGATTAAATTTGAGGTTTTTGTTAATCATACCCATATTACTTGTTATTGTTGTCTTTATCTGTGTCTGTGTAATCAAAATAACCTGATAAAATGGATACTACACCGACGGAAGCTGCCCAAGTTGTAGCTTTACTTGAGGTTGGACACGGACAACGTGAAGTGGCACGCAGACTTCATTTGAGTCGTTCAAAGGTACAGCGGGTATACCGCAGGTATCTGGAGACTGGTGCTTTTGTTCGGCGACCTGGAACTGGCCGACCACGGGCAACAACAGAACGTGACGACCGCTTTATTGCAACCAATTCGTTGCGCGACCGTGGACTTAATGCTGTTCAGCTACAGCAAGCGTTACGTGACGTTCGAGGAGTCGCAATCAGTAGGTGGACAGTGAGACGAAGACTAAAAGAACGAAATTTAACATCACACAAACCAGCAACTGGCCCAAAATTGACTGTAGCTCATCGCCGATCTCGCTTGGAGTTTGCTCGAGAACACATTAATTGGACGTTAGAAGACTGGAGGTCAGTTTTGTTTTCTGACGAGTCAAGAATCTGTCTTTTTAGCAATGACGGGAGAAACCGAGTGTATAGACGTCCTGGTGAAAGATTTGCCCAATGTTGCATTCGAGAAACGGTGAGTTTTGGTGGTGGTTCTTGTATGGTGTGGGGAGGAATTTCTCTAGACGGAAAAACGGAACTTGTCTTCGTCGACCCCGCCAACGATGGCAGTGGTAGACGTGGATTAACAGCTGACCGATACATAACTGACATTCTTGAAAACCACGTAATGCCGTATGCTGGTTTTGTCGGAGAAAATTTCTTGTTTATGCATGACAATGCGAGACCTCATACCGCGCAGATCGTTACGGAATACTTGTCTGCGATCGGGATTCAACAAATGGTATGGCCAGCACGAAGTCCCGATTTGAACCCGATCGAACACCTATGGGACGAGCTAAAACGGAGAGTCCGAGCCAGGGTTCCCGCTGTTTCATCCATTCCCGAGCTTAAAGTCGCTGTGCTTGAAGAGTGGGAGAACATACCACAATATGTCATCGTAACGCTGATCAGATCGATGACTAATAGGCTACAAGAATGTATCAGGGCCCGGGGGGGTAATACCAGTTATTAAGAATTTTTTTTTTGCAATAATTTTGTTTTTTATTGTTTTTATGGACTGTTTCAGCCCTACTACATTTTCTATCAAAATTACCATTTTTCTTGCAGAGCCAATAATTTATCATTCAATAAGGTTATTATTCAATAATTTACCCTCATTGTAAAGGTTATTAACTAAACTTTTAGGCGATATATAGTTCGAATTGATACGTTCCATATTACCAAAAATATTTACCATTTTACGTGAAAAAAGGTAGTGGCTCGATTTATTTGCTCCCAAGTGTAGTTTTTACCTTTGTTGTAAGTAGATGCCTCTACTATGTTGTACCCACTAAGGCTGATTTTAGTTTATCTCGTGTTCTAATTTTTAATAATATCTCCATATCAAGTTTATAAACATTCAAACATTGTAAAATTGACAATTTGAAAAGAGTGGCCGTGAACGTGTAGAATCCCGACGTATTACAAGTGTTGTTTTGCATCTTAAATAAAGAATGAATTTTGAATTTAAGTTGAATTTTGAATTATGTACGTATTGATATTAGATACGCTATACAAAGATTGTTTACATACATCAATTTCACAAAAATACAGCTTTCGAGAAAACTTCTCGGCAGCTCATTATATTAATTTTTGACTGGTGATATAGAGTGGCATTAGATAGACTCTAGGATGTCACTTGACGTACTAAAGAATTTGCCAGCAATTGATGGAAGTTCCCATTAGGATTGGTAACCCGTAACTGTTGTTACCTGTTGAATTCTAACTCAATTATTTCTATTTAATAACACTAAATCAATATTTGTTAGCGTCAAACGTCAATTTTAAAGAAACAATACGTTAGCCGGCAGTTCCAAGGCAAAGAAAAAGAAGTAGAGAGCTAGAGCTTATCATGTCATTGTTATTTTAATAACTAGTCTAGTTAGGTACTACATAATTAGTTTACCTATTGATCTATTTTGTGTGTTAGAAGGAACACCTGAGTTTGGTTCTCGTACAGTAGATTCAATTGAATTATTTCCTTACAAATAACATAGGAAGGGCCAAATCTCCGTCATTAATTTCCTGATACGTGACCCTTACAATCTCGTTACTCTATCTAAATCACGATTTTAAAATGTAGACATCAATTAAGTCAACGGACTGTGGGTTAAATATTTCAAATGAAAAACGGATCAATTTGCGAACTGGGCTTTCCCGCTACGAAGAGCTACGAACACTGTAGCGGTATGGTAACATTTCGCGATATAGTTTGACAGTACCGCGTGAGCTTTCGAACGGAGTGGTAGTGTCGCTCGCTTCTCCGGTTCCCCCGCGTATTTACGTTCGCTGTCGTTCAACCTTAAATCCAATTAAAAAAACAATGAGTCAGTGACCGTTCTAATATAATGGGATAATCGGTGATTAGTAATTAATATGTGGCCGGTTTTGTTTGTTTTTGGTGGAAAATGTTTGTGAAGGATATGAGTTTGGAAAAATGTTGAGGGCGTCCCGCGCGCGATGTTTGCACGTAGGATTGCTGTGGTTCATTTTGTGTCTCTGCGATGTGGATGGACTTATAGGTATGTATAAAAATGATATACCTACTATCATTCTTAATTAGAGTCACTAATTCGGGAATATCCACCTATAGGATACATATAGAAACAACAGGTCCTTAACGAAAGGGAAAATAATTTCCGTGCTGTTGCTAAGCCACGAGCTTTGGTAATCACTACGAGTTGTTGCTAACAGGAAGGTTTCTTAAGTTGGGCATTGTTTTACTGTACGAAAGTTAGTATTTCTACGTTCATTGAATATGTATTTTGTCATATTCAATTTACATTCTGTATGTGGCATCGGTATCAACAAGGTCTAATATGGATACCGGCCTAAGGCGAGTTCATCAATATCAATCCTAACATTCCAAAAGGTATAATTCTTGTAGTGTGTTCGTAAACAACTTGTACCTTCTTATTAGAAAAGGGTGGATGTTGAAAAATACCTATATTCATTATTAGATAGCCCAAACACTCTCAACTAATATTATAGCAATGCGAAAGTACCTACCTACTCAAAGTGATCACATATTGAATCAAAAAACTACGTTAAAATCAATTCTAATGTTGACGAATTCACATTCGATTAGAATTAAGTAAAATGTAGGAATTGAAGGGAATCTCCATTAACAAAATATTAAATAAAAGAGACCTTCAGTCATCCCAGCATGGACAAATTTTGGTACCTACAGTCGGTAATAGAAGATAAGAAGATGCTTAAACCGTTATAATTAAACCCAGAAGAAACAGACGCCTTTAATATTCCTACGAGATTTATGATTATAACAAGTAGTAGCTGATGCCCGTAACTTCGCTCGCGTGAAAATTTAAAAAAACATGTATTCCACTAGAACATTTTTTCGGGATAAAAAGCCTATATGTTATTCTAGACCATTATCTATCTCTGTGCCAAATTTAATTCAGATCTGTTCAGAAATCCAATCTTTCGCATTTATAATATAGTATTGACTATAGATTATTTTCCGACAATGAAAAAAAAAATGTTGGACGAACGAAGTCGACCAATTTTTCTCTACTGTTTCGTTATTTATTTTATATTAGGTAAATACCTATCATTTAATTCCATTAGCCCTTCATCATCGATCACACCTTATAGCTCTACCTCTGACTTAGTATGAACTATCTTCTCTATCTATTACCTTCTTACTCTATCTTACAAGCAAATAAAATTGAAATGTCTGTTTGTAATGTCAAATTAATAGTTATTTTACTAAATCCTTATATGAAAGTACGTTTGGTACTTACGATAACAAATTACAATATTTGAAGTGAAAACTTCTTTAGCGGCGTTGTGCACTTTTTGGGATGGGTAAAAATGTTAAACTCGCGTCAGAACACGTGTCCTGATCGAAAATTCGTAAGACGGAGTGACAGCAATGAAAAACTGCTACAATATCATTAGAATACGATGGTAAATTTCGCCACCATCTACAAAGTTATTATAGCTCAGGTGGAAAATCGAGCGGTCCAGAAACCAGACGATGATTAGTTCAGAGTAACGAGTATTTTTTCCCTTGTTTATTTTTGATTTTGGTTTTTTGATGTGTGATTTATTATTTCATATTTTTTTGTTATTATGTCAAATTTCGTGAGTATGTAATATAATGTTCAAGTTTTCACGTGTCGGCAGTCCCGGAGTGCAACTCGTTGTTTTTTTTGTCTGTCTGTTTGTTCAGGCGAATCTCCGAAACGACTGGACGGATTTTATCGGCTTTCTCTGTCAGAGAGCTGAGGATGTAAGGAGTAACTTAGACTACTTTTATCATCACGCTAACGTTTATAGGGAGTGAACAGCATTGCAACTTCACGCGGGCGAAGTCCCGAGCTTAGCTAGTTCTAATTAAAATTAGTCTACATTCACATCGTTAATCATTCATAATAGTTAATACAGGGGGATGCAAATTCGTTGCGAGTATGTTATCTGTGGCCCTAAAAGCTTCGCACTCTATATTTATCTATGCTAATAAGATATTTTACAGGATTTCGAATCTCAACATAATAATTTACGCAAGCTCAGTTAATGGATTGCTTGCTTTGGATAATGTATGTGAGAGTTAAATTTAATGTTTCGTTGAAGTCGTCGGGTATCATGGTTATAGTAGGTAGTAAGTACAAACGTTTTTTGTAAACAGTAGGTTAATCCTCGTTGCTAAGCAACCATGCCTGTGACAGCTTTAGTGACAATTGCCTGCCTAAACACTCCGATCTAGTGTCAAAATTGTCAAATTCCCCAAGAAGAAGGTCATTCAGTCGACTCTGGGGGGGGTGGGGAGACCAGACAGACAGGCAGAGTTAGATACTTTTTGAATTATTAAAGAAAGCCTTCTTTTACCTTATTTATCCACTTTAATTCTGATGTGACACGCCTTTACACCGAATACAATTAATACTTCTACACAATGGTCAACACAGCCAATCAATTAGGATCCACAGATAAAAGAAAATGGTTGTGTTTTTTCGTATTCCTGACGGATTTTTATACAATTAATGTAATTCTGATTACGTGCCGGGTTTCGCAAGCTAACCACGCCTCACGCCAACGAGTCTATAAGGCCA
This sequence comes from Herminia tarsipennalis, assembly GCA_945859575.2. Classification (NCBI taxonomy): domain Eukaryota; kingdom Metazoa; phylum Arthropoda; class Insecta; order Lepidoptera; family Erebidae; genus Herminia; species Herminia tarsipennalis. The sequence goes on along the minus strand of OX243841.2, from coordinate 19,239,415 downwards.
CACGCAACTATTGAATAATAGAATGGCTCTTTCATTTATTGTGGTTGTAAATTGGAGTAAATGGTTTTATATACCTACAACGTTTTATGTTGTTCCTGTTTATTGATAGTTCTAGTGAGTAGTTTTGATCCTGTGTACTTGTTTAAGCATTTATTTTGTTGTTGAAACAAGCTACAAGCTACAATATTTCGTTGAAAACCAGCGCCAGGCTCTGTCAGCTTGGCAAAATGCTGAACTGGACACCCATATGTTGCAGCCGCGAGGCACAGCTTTTGTTAATATGGTTTTCTTTTCCTTTTTTTCCAACCGAATTAATTATTATTACTATTTTTTAATTGATTTATTTTTTATTATAATCTGTTATTTCTTTTTGTTTTAATATTTTAAGTAATTCTTTATTGCTGTGACTTATGTGGTTCATCAAATAAATGTTTCTTTTCTTTTCTTTTCTTTCTTTTTTCGTTATTAAAATCATGTTTGTGTCAAAAACAGTACGCCCTTAACAGTAGTACCTACCTACTTGCGACAAAAATAGATATATCCTCAATCAAGCCAAGCTTGGCTTGATTGAAAGTAGTAAGTACGTAAGAACTTATACAGTAGGTATGTATATTTAATCTCTGTCCGTCCCGTTAATGTGTTGTTGGGTATCATGTTCCCATTCGTTCGAATTATGTATTTTAGAAAAAAAATTGTGACAAATAAAAATAAGTTATTTTTTTTTTCTCGATAGAAGTCACATGGAAAAACATGTGAAGGCGGAAAAAATGTTTTGATTGTAAAGAGGCTTTATGTTAAATAACAATGTTTATAAAAAAAAATGAAAATTTACACTTTTCGACGAAATTTTGTAGTGAATTTTTTTTTCTTTATTTAAAGAGCTTTATCACAAAATGATTATGTCGCTGTGAATTTTAATTTTTAATAAAAATCATTGATGGATATAATTTTTTTTCTGTTTTTTATCATTATTAACAGGATACCTACACACCCCTTTCGGGTCGGACGGGGGTTATTTTACACCTTGTATTGTATAAGTACCTAAGTACCTATCTTCACAATTTTCTTACATTACGAAATTCAAGGATTTACATGCATACGATGATCAATGTTGTAAGCATTGTGAATTAAAAAATATTAGGTAGGTACCTAAATATTTTTTAATGAAAATTATATGAATAAGACCAATGTTTATTTGAATCTTTGGACTATATTTAAAAAAATATAAATTCTCAATCATCGTTCGACGTATAAAATTTCACCATAAACACTAATTATCCTTTTTGAATTTTGAATGCAGCCGCGGGCTGCCGTTCAAAAACGCGACGACACAAATATGACAAATAGGTCTAACCCCTCGACTGCCGACGTTAAAATTTCGGACGAATTCTGCACAGATGATTATTTCGTACAATTATAACAGGGTGCCATTAATCCGCTGAGGGTTATATTTTTTATATCCCGAATAGGTACGAATAATTCACAATCGATATTGTTAGGGAGAAACATCCATTGTATGGAGTGAATACGATCTGTGGGTTCGTTGATAGTCTCACAAATCTATACTATAATATTATAAAGCGGAAGAGTTTGTTTGTTTGTTTAAACGCGATAATATCAGGAACTACTGGTCCGATTTGAAAAATTCTTTTTTGTTGGATACCCCATTTATCGAGGAAGGCTATAGGCTATATAACATCGCGCCACGACTAATAGGAGCAGAGCAGCGACGAGAAATGTTGCAAAAACGGGGAAAATTTACGCATACGAAGTTGCGCGGGACAGCTAGTATAGTATAAATGAGTAGGTATACCTACATGGCAGTAGCTTTCTAGACTATATAATTATAACTAGGTATACCTACCTACTAATCTAGGTAGAACATGATAAAAAGACAAAACATAGCGTTAGTATGAAAACACAAAATCTTAGACTTGTTAAGGAAAGGCAGGACTTTTTAAAACACAAACGTCTGTTTAACTTCCAAGTTTACGAACTCTTCCCCACACATACCTACCCAGACACAAATTGCTTTGTGATAGTTATTTCTAATCTGTAAATCCCAAAACAATAGAGGGATACCAAAGACAAAATTTCTTAATAATAAAATTAAAATCTCCCTTTGATCCTACAATAATATATGAATTCAGCTTTACACTGGCCTATACAGGTTTAATAAAATCCAGGCTTATACTTTTACATTAAATTGTAATGTAAAATCATGTTCGGTGTAAAAACGTCATCAAGTAGTCTTTTCGGGAACTAATCTCAGTTTACGGGCGACATAATGCGAGTTCTCGGTGTAGCTTAAGAATAACTCGGCCTTGCACGGTTAACTCCGACTAGAGATATATTATAGACGACTTCGAAGAGTATTTTACAAAAGGGCGGCTCCCGACAACAAGTGGAAGCAGGCTCGGCATAGACAAACACGTACATTAATCTTGGTCGAATCTAAACTGAAATAACGCAAGTTAAGATCGCATCTATGTGTGTGTGTGGATTTGTTATTGACATGTGAGCCGGCATTGTATTTTGTGGTATTTTCGTGGTCGCGTGTGTTAGCTAGTTCGCTATACATTTCACATTATATTCTTAGTGTTTTGAATAGTTTTGGAATCGCTTATTGCTTGCGTTTGAGATAATTGTTTCTTTGATCTAATTCCGGTTGTTTACTTTGTACCAAGTGGAACCAAAGTTGATACTTTGCTTCAGCCGAGAGAGACGCCACAGCTCATGAAGTCCTTGATCGACGAGATGTGTAGCTAGGAGTAAGCTTATTGTACCTATAGGTACTTTCATGAATAAATATATATTTTTTGTTTGAATTTATGGAAATCTAGCCGTTTTACGGGCAAATTTCTGCCAGTGTCAAGTATTTATTGTTGTTAGGTATAGATTATCACGTATTTCAATTTTTTTTTATATGTAAAGCTATGAAAATAATGAAAGGTCCGGTTGCCGCCATTTTCACAACTTCATGAATAAATTTAATTCTAGTTTGTTGTCTCAAATTGAAACCGTTCACCTGTCAAAAGTTACATGAAATTTGCTGTCGGAGAACGTCAAAGCTGTATATCAAACAGTGAATTCATTTCTTTCATAGGTTTACTGAAGCAACCCTGCATCTAGACAAAATGTAATCAAAGAATATTTTAATTTCTATTGTCATTAGTTATGTGATCTGTTAACAAATATTACGTTGTACCTACTAATAGTACCGTGCAAAAACTTGGCGATTTATTGTGACGAATAAGTAGGTATATTTTTTATTTACATTAACATTTAAAATTAATTCTTCTCCTCTCGTGTAACCCCTTAGATGTTTGTTAGGGTTGAATTACCAACAGTCACGGAGATTGAAGAAATTGAAAATGTAAGTACAAATTATTTTAGGCTCCCTCTCTCAGGGATACTGGCATGCAATTATGCTGTCGTGGACGAAAAACAGACGTACCCCCTTCGAGAATTGCGCGGTGCAAATTTATGCCATTATTAATTCAAATAACTCAAGACCCATAAAATACACTATTAGCTTTTACTGCTAGGTTGTATTACACTCTTATCTATTTACATTTTCTGAGTTTGATTAAAGAAATAGTCTTGTTATGCCAGACAGACGCATAGAGACAACCGCTATCTATCTGTGAATTTGACAGTGTTAACTGGTTTTAGAATTTTATAAGCTACGGGTCTTAATCGCGTAAATATTTTATTTTAAGGCTAAATACCTTTGTTTATTTCCCGACGTTTCGACAGTATTGCAACGGCCGTGGTCACGGGTACGTGGTCAAGAGTCTACCCGTGACCACGCGATTAAGACCCGTAGCTTATAAAATTCTAAAATGTGTACAAATCGCGAAAGTTTACGAACATATAGTGTTAACTGGTGTTAGGATCCCTTAACCATTGCATCTGTGATCTGTTCTTCTTGACCTCAGCAGTTCGAGAGTGATCTCTCGAACGGCTGAGATGAACAGAAGAACAGAAGAACAGATCACAGATTCCTATTTTTTTGCAGTCCTCAGTTACGAATATCATGTACTTGTCTATAGATAAAGGTACATAATAGTCCGCAACAAGGCAATCGAAATATAAGATAAGATGGGTTACGGAAGACCAAGACGGTACGCATTCTACACCCGTGCAGGCATCCTGCACCCGAGGAGCGCCCGTACTAACTTAGAATGTCCTAATTCTCTTCACTTTCTATACCTTTGAAAAATCCATTTTACTGTAATGTTACCGTTACTCTCTCAAAATTCGATGACATGACAGTTACGTATCATGTCATTAATCACTCGATTACAGAATAGCCCTGTTAAGGTGATGTTACACACCTTGATGTGTTGCCATCGCTATTAATGTCTTTCGAATTTTGGGGTGGCGATGATAAATCGTTCTCTTAATTCCCACTCGATTCACACTCTCGTCTCGTATGTGACTAGTTACAACCACTTAATTTTATTCGAAAACGAACTATTCGATTTAATTTTATGACTTTTAATTACCAACTTTTATGGAGCTGTATTTTATTGTGGCAATCGGACTAATACACTAAGTGACATTTACGGCTTCTGAAAAAAGTTTTGTTAAGATTAGTTTTATGATTTTATCCGTATTTTTCGTTCAGATATATTTGACATTGGAAATCAATAACAAGCCATTAATATTTTATTTGAGTGATTATTTACGGAGTTTCGAAATTCGTTAGTATAGTTCACTCGTAGTTTCGAAGGACCTTACAACTATATGTACTTATGTTTACCTTACTCTTTGACTACCCTGTTGGTCTAGTAGTGGTTAGTGACCACCCAGAGGTCGTGGGTTCGATCCTCACACAGGATAAAACTTTATGTGATGAGCATGATGGTTTATTCTGTGTCTGGGTGTAATTTATTTATATTATGAGTATGTTTATCAGTTGTCTGGTTGCTATAGTACTGGCTTTGCCTAGTTTGAGATCAGATGGCGTTGTGCGAGTTATCCCGAGAAATTATTAGAAATTATTATTACAAAAATACTTTAGGATTCATAATAAATCAAATAATAACTTGGTAACTATTAAAAACAGAAAAGAAGTCTCTCCCGTCAAAAGAGAATTATTAATACTGAAATAAAACCCTGTAGGGGATGTATTACAGTGATTTTTCAAGCTCACTGAAAATTTAATGCGACAGAAAAGTTCCATTCTCTTCTAATGGGATCACATTTGTTTTTCGTACGAGTTAGATTTTGATAATATTAGACTGGTCGAATTTTGGGCACGGGCGACTAATGTCATCAGGGGCTGTTAATGATTGTCTTCGTCTTATTCTTAATATTGTTTGTTGTTATTGTATTGTGCTGTGTTCAGAAGTGTGCGTAAACATAGTAGCTATAAGGTTTTCAATCCATTTATTTTGGTTAGTGAACATCCGTTACTTAGAACTTACAAAGAGATCAGGCGACCAACAATAACGTTTAAAGTTTGATTACGCAGGGCCAATGAGAGAGAGCGAGTGGATCGGTTGTTTAGGTGTAAAGTGACAAGGGGAGTCAAAATAAAATGCTAAATGCAAAAAAAAATGTTTCTAGCAAATGCAATTTACGTGAAGCGAAAATACGTAAAGGCGCCGAAATACAATCTAGCTCTTTTCTGATCCGGGGCGGGTTTGATAATAAGACATGAATTGATGACACATGTTCAGGTATTAGACATAAAGCCGGATTTATACTGAGAGCAAGGTAGAATCAAAGAAGTTCAAACTCTTTCACAAGAGAAGACAAAACCTATTTTGCCAACTCTTGCAAATATTGAAACTGACCAAAGATATATTAGTTATAGATCATTGTAAAATTAAAGTTGTAATACGATTGTACCATTTTAAAGCTTCGATGGTTAAAAATATTGCTTTTTGGTGTGCCGTTCGAGTAGATTTTACCCACTCTTTACTTTTTTCAAAGACAACGTTTTCTTACAGTTTTTCTGTAAGGAAACGTTGTCGTTGTCGTTGCTCTCTCGATTACAGAAGGTGAACAAAATAAAAACAATGTTGTACCTAATCAATAACCGAATACTTAAACATGGTTGACCGATAAAAAGTGAATGCATAGGCAATTTTACGTAGGAAACGTTCGTGCTTATCAGGAAGTTCAAGAGAAGTGGGTCACACTCACTCGGTCTGTTTGCATAGTTGCATACGATACGACATAGTACGATAAAACACTAAGAGTTCAGAAGAAGAGCTTTATACATAATTAGCTTGAGCAACGTACCATGGGTGTTATCATGAAAGAGTTTAGTGTATCAACTTCTATTTCCCCCTCCTGGAAACAGAGGCGCGTATTTAAGGTGGGGGCAACAGGAGCACCCTGGCAAAAAAAGATCGTTTAGTAGGGTCCCTAGGCTCGACTTACCACCTTTTTTTGGGGATTTTGACACTGTACCGGTGTGTTTTGATAGGCAATTTGACCACCTCCTCGGAGGTGGTGGCTGGTGTACCGATGTTGAATCAAATGCGAACGAACGACTCACACTTAGCCGGCTGTTGTCTCCCCCTGAACTACGTTCTTTCGTGAGCGATGACCATGTGTGGGTTACTCAAGCGCTTTGTATGAAGCTATCCTTCGCTACTCTCTAGGTTTTGTGGTTGTATAAATGGCATTGTTACAGTGGGCTGTTAGAGAAATTGGTTTTGCGATCTGGAGTAATAAGTTTGTTGTATTGAGGTCGCTCGGGAATTTGTCGTATTGAAATAGCTGGTTAAATGATGATGGAATGCTTTATATTCCTCGTAAGGATGGAGATATCTCCGTTGTTAAGGTGAAAACGTTGTAGAGAAATAAATTCCTATATTATTCTAAGCCTTATATTAGCCTAAGCCTAAAGTGGCTGATAACTAATTGGTGATTTGTTAATATGGTTTATGGTGTTGTGGAAGCTGGATCTCTTTTTCACCCTATATGGTAAAGAAATATATGCTAGTTTTTTTGTTTTTTTTTTAAAGACGACTCCCGCAGTAGGTTTCAAGCCCTGTGTCGTGAGGGACTTTACAAACATACAAGTCACGGACACAAAGTACACCTAGACTCGGAACAACAAATTGTGGATCACACAAAGTGGTGTCCCGTTTGGGAATCGAAATCAAAATAAACCAAATACAAAATACTTACTGCCGTGTGTATAAAATGTTTTGACAAAATCAGGTTATCTGTTGTCAGCAAGAGTAGAAAGAAGGAGTAGTTTGTTCAGCAAGAGTAGAATACATTACTCTTGCTGAACAAACTACTCCTAAATCCCACTTTTAAATACCCAAACCTGTAATACATGCAAATATCCACTAAACTATTTAAAATATAGTAGGTTATACTAATTAAAAGTAACATAATGTTGCCTTGTCCAAATTAAACAAAAAAAAGGGATGTTGCTTGAATTGAAAATAGAAACAGGAAGAGATCTTTATTGGCTCGTTTGTAGTTATTATTTTGATGATATACTGTTATTGGCAATAAAATGAAAATGTTAAAGGAAACAGTTTTTGTGTGTCTGTACAAATACGGCTCCTCTTTGAACATGGTCGGATTGATCGACCGATTTATGATGTCAATCAACATTGATCTTGGTATTTCTGAAGATGTGTGACACGACATTTTTTCTTTGTTTTTCGGAATCCTCAATAGTCCAACCTTTCAATTATATTATGATGAAATTGATACGGCGACAATCTATACCAATATTATAAAGAGGAAAGATTTGATTGTTTGTTTGGTTGTTTGTTTGTATTGAATAGGCTCTGAATCTACTGGATGGATTTGTAAAATTCTTTCATCGTTGTGAAGCTACACTAACCCCGGGTGAGATAGGCTTCTTTTTTTATCCCTGTATACGGAAACGGGAACTACGTGGGTGAAACCGCGAGGCGTCCGCTAGTATAAAATATAAAGATGGACACAGACCTTTCATGCAGACGTGCTGTGGCTGTTTCTAAAAAAGCGGCGGTAGCCTAATGGCTAAGGCATCGGTCTCGCAATCGTGAGGTCGCGGGTTCGAATCTTACCCATTATACTACCTACGTGAACCCACTCCTAACACAAGCCATTGAGCTTAGCTGGAGGGGTTAACAGGATTGCTAGTAATGTGGGACGAAAATCCCACATTGCTAGTTATCTTTCCATTAAAAAAAAAAAATCAGCAAGCTCTCATCTCAGAATACTAACTAAAGCAACTCAAACCGATTTATTAATAAGAAACGTCAAGTTGTTTGTAGTATAAATATGAAATGCAAGCTTGTGACATTTTATTTAGCATTTTATTTGATTATTATAAATTAATTATCACAGAGACATTGATAAAATTGATGATTTTTTTTCAGAACACAATCATATTACAAAACAATTAATTGTTGTGGAAGGCAATTAAAGCAGCTACTTATATAACTTTTCATAAATATATTAGCTGCCACACGCAACTTCGTCTGCGTCAAATTTCCCACGTAATTAAAAAAAAAAACTTTACGACCTATTCTCATAACCTACCCATTGACGTAGAGACCAGGACTGCGCCATAACCTGACAAAATTGACCACTCTCTAGAAAGAGATAACGCTACTTTATGGACAAGGCCGCACGAGTTTTTCTCTCTTTCACACTTTGCAGACAATATTTACATTTTAATTGAAAGGGATGGCATGGTCCAGGTATATACGTCAATGTACCTACCAAATATAGGAAAAAAAAAAAATATAAACATCGGTCGAGCCGTTTGGGAGAAGTTCGACTACAAACACCGTGACACGAGATTTTTATATACAAGATTAAAAAAAAAAAACAAGCAATGGAAACCCACGGCGCCAAAACGCTGTCTTCACCCTTGTCTGAGGGCTACACCCTCGGAGGTGTTTGCTGTACAGTGAATTGATTTCTACAGCATCCCTCCAATCTTTCGTTGAAATAAGAGCTCGGTTTCTCATGTATTGTGCTTTGAGTGCTTAAGGGAGCTTCGATATTCTTTTATTAGGATATGAATGTGTACAAGAGGCACCTACCTACTTGTATTTCAAAAAGAGTAGGCTTTTAGTAGGCATGAAAGTCGTTCCCGATATTCAATGTTTTCGACTCCTGTTGTTGACATTTGATACGAATATGTGGGTGTTTGCTTGGATTTTTTTGGAAGTTAAGAATAAATTATAGACACACTAAAAATAAAGAAACTAAGAATCATGAATACTAGATTTATATGTCTTGAATTGATTTGTCACACGTTAGGGCATTGCGTTCCATTTTTTATTCCAGTCGAGGTGACATTATTCAGTAGAATCTTCAGAGCCGTTTATATTGTAAAATCCTACTAATATTAGAAATTCGGAACTTTGTAATTGGATTTAGGAATTCTTTCACGGAAAAATTAGCTATCAAATGTATTTTGGTGATAATTTACAGTAATGCAGTTTAAACATCAGAATAGCATATCCATATTAATATAATAAATATTAAAGTAACTCTGTCTGTTACATTTCTACGCTTAAATCGCTGAATGGATTTAGATGAAATTTGATATGGAGATAGTTTGAGTCCTAGTTTGAGATGGGAAAGACATGGGAGGAGTCCTAGTTTGAGTTGGGAAAGACATAGAATAGTTTTTATTGCGTTAACTGACAATCACGAAATTTATAATAGTAAACGCAGGCGAAGTTACGAGAAAAGCTAGTTAAAATTATACTTTGAAGGATCCACTGAATGTACTGTTAGATCGAATAGCACAATAGACTGGTAGTTGTGACTTCAATGCAAAAATAACTGTGCACTGTGTAGCTGTTAGTTTGCAATGTCTTCAGGGAAATGCCATGATATCTTAAGTTCTGTAACACAGTCAATTGCTTTTTAACTGGTAGGTAACTATTTACGACAAGACTTGTAACAGACATGAACATCGTTGAAATATGTAGTTACGTTGTCTAGCAAACTTGGATGCATTCTCATTGTGAAACAGTGCAATAAAAGTCAGATCTGTTGGATTTGGAATTCTACTAACAGAGACGATAAACATTAGACGATTGCATTAGAATTCCCTTTTACATTTAACGCTTTGACGTAGCAATAAAGTAGTTCTTTGGCTCAGGTTATAAATAAAAGCAAATCTACTATTGTTTATATACCTGCACTTACTCATTATTCCATTACTAATATTAGAAATGCAGTCGTTGCTATTTATGGTTTTTCCTTCTTACACGCAATAGCGAATTATTGGATCGATGATTCTTTCTGCGTAGAAATATTTTATGGGCCGGAAAATGGCAGCTACTTTTTATCACTGAAAAAAGCACAGCTCCTGAGAGATATTTCCACGTCTATCTTTTTGATTTTTATAAAAAAAAGTAGTAAGAAACTGGTTCTAATATAGGCACTTATTATTTATAAATTGTTATTATGTTATTTAATAATAATAATTTACTTAATAATAATAATTTGACTGCCTCTGTAGCGCGGTGGAAGTGTATCCGACTGCTACGCAAGAGTTCGATCCCCACCCAGGATAAAACTTTGTGTGATGAGCACGGTGGTTTATTCTGTGTCTGGGTATTATTTATCTATAATATGTATGTATTTAGAAATATATAAGTAAGTTTATCAGTTGTCTGGTTGCCATAGTACAAGCTCTGCTTTGTTTGGGATCAGATGACGTTGTGTGAGTTGTTCCAAGTTATTACTATTATTATTATGTTTTGTATTGTAATTGTTATGCAACATGAAATTCAAACACAATGAAAATTGTTCAGGAATAAATAAATAAATTAAAATAAATAAATTACAGTCACGCTGCTCGTTGGCTCTAATGTACCTACGAGTACATTATGTATGAGGAGCCGCCGGACGTCGACGCTGATCGCAGCGTCACTTAGAAACGTTACATACAATTACATGCAGCATCAGTTAGTTAGCGGCGACGATCACGATGGAAAACCAGCCTTAGTGGATGCTCCTACTGTGATCTGTTTACACACACAAAAGAACAGTGAGAGAAAAGTTTCGATTCAAAGAGAATTTAACACTTCGTTTTATGCATACAATATAGGTAGAGAACAACGGAAGTGTTTCGCGGCGACTGTTAAGTTTTTCCAGAGACTTCCTTATCGTCTTTGGTCGCCCTTTTATATATTACTGACTAAAGTTTTATCGTAATCGTATATGTGGTTCGTTTTCCTGTTTGTCTCTGTCTTTCTATCATTTTCTGTTCTTATAGTATTTTCAGTTAAAAATAGTAGTTTCAGGGTGCAATAGATTTTTGTACTCATCTATTATGAGTACAAAAATCTATTGCACCCTGAAACTACTATTTTTCCTACATAACAAAAAAGTTCAAAATGCTTCACATTGTGGTCTAATCCTACTAAAACCAATCTAAGAATTGTTTAGATTGCCTATTTTAACCACAATAGATTAAAAGACAAACAAAAAAAGATGACCTCTTTAAAATCTTTATTAAATACTACTTTCCAACAGTTCTGTATAGACTTTGTTATATTTGTTGAAAATGATCACATTGTTGTCTAATCCTACTAAAACTAATCTAAGAATTGTTTAGATTGCATATTTTAACTATAATAGATTAAAAAACAAGCAAAAAAGATAACTGTCTTTAATAAATAACACTACAACATTGCTCTCGGTAAAGGCAGCTTTTTTATAATCTAATCAGATTATAAAACGCTTAGAAGGGCGTTATCTTTGCGATTGTGTAATATCATTAACAGTTTTTCAAGTACATCTTAATTTTCTTGTGGTGGAACATCCCCTTGTGTACTTGTGTGTGTACTTGTAGTCTCTCTATCATTCCACAAATCAACTGAACAGCCCAATCTATTACATCTATTTAGTAAAGTAATCGTAGCAATTACCTCACATCGCAAGGGTCCACATTCGACTCCCAACACTCATGCCAATAAATACCAACTATCTTACACCCCAAAAACATCTCCCGTAGCACCTCTACAGAATAATTAATCTAAATTGCACTTTAATCCACTACTCCTTAAGTCTAATTTACAATAAATGACGGGATTTTCTGTCCAAATTAAGTTGATCCCCGATTGTTTGTTAATCCTTTGTATTTACGTTTCGTGTTGGAATAATTAGAAAGCTTCGACAGATCAATAGTAACTGGTGCATTGAACATGTAGCGTTGTTTTGGCCGGTTGTCATGGTGACGGCTGATCCAAATTTGTGACTCGTTGGGGTGTTTTGTGGGAATGAGATGAGAATATATTTTTTTGAATGAGTGACAGAGATGGCGAGTGAGGGTTAGATGATGCAGTGCGCACTTGCCTCTTGCATGGTTAAATTGTATTAGCGTTTGAACGTTCGCAATCTGCTGGATTTGCGAATTTTAGCAATGAGGGAAGTACGACGCATTCATATTTTGGTGTTATTTTAGGGATTAATCTATACGGGGTAGCATTTTCAACTGTGCGAATATTGAATTAGGTTTTCGAAGTTCAATTTCAGTTTTATTGGTGTGGATTATTTTACTTATATTTTTAAATTAGTCAGCAAAGGTACTTACCTAATAAGTTATGCTCTTGTCTTTGACTATTTTGTCTGAGTTTAGGTACAGCTTATTAAACACTATTGTGGTTCGCTTTTTTACTTCATCGCCTCCAATTTGTCAAAAAGTCTTGTTGGTTCCTTCTCTCTCATAAAATAAAGCTTTCCGTAAACTACTCGTAAAAACATCATTATAAAAAACCGGGCGAGAGCACGTCAGACTATGATCAGTGTAGGGTTTCGCAGCCTTGAATAATTGCATCACCAGAAGAGCATAGGTTCATGGTTCTTACGCACTTTTGTTGAGAAACTTACTTTTTCGACAATAACTCAATGACGGTATATCCGATCATGTTTGAAATACGATTATATATAAATTGATTGCATTATAATTGAATACACTAGTCGAGAATAATGTTATGTGAATTATTATTATTATTATTATCAAATATGGAAATGTGTCATTTGTAAAATAATTTTAGTTTAAAGTATTAAGCGCTGATTTTTTTCATATTTTTTGGTCACACAGTTTAAAAGTTAAGGGGGGGGGGGGGAAATTTATGCAACTTTCGGAGTGATTATTTCCAAAACTATTCACTAGCTAAACATTAATAGCTTAGATTTGAGAGCTTTTCAGGTAATCTTATCTAACCCAGGTAGCGATGTGTGTTATAACATCTATAAGTTTGTGTTTAACTCACTAACTAAAAGAGTCTCGACCCTTTATAATAGTTGCAGATAAAAGTTTATATTTAGATATAGTTTGTTTCTTTCGTATGGTCATATTAATACACACACTTAATAAAGACTTAAAAAAAAAACTATTCACTCAATCAAAAAAGTTTTATTAGAAACCTTACCTGTTTTTAAAAGACCTGCCGAAAGATGTACCACACGTGATGTTTGCTAAAAAAAAAAAAAACTGTTACATTATGGAGTGCTCCCCCTAAAAATATTTATTTTTATTAGGTATACTAATTAACTAAGTGGCGGGTACAACAATACAACTATTCACCAAATTTCATCAATACTCATTGAGTAGTCTTTGAGTAAACTGCCTGTGACACACAGACGGACATGACGAAACTATAAGGGTTATGTTTTTGCCATTTTGGGTACGAAACCCTAAAAATAATACATACTGACATTATGTCACTCACTCCACTATACTCACTCTGTCTAACACTCCACACTAACAAAGCTTTTTCGCTTTCATTACAATTCATAATCAGCCTTCAATTTAAGGTTTTAAATACGTCTATTGCTTAGGCTTACAAAATGAAGCCGAAAAAGGTTCAAACATAGGTAAGTACAATACATGAATTAACAATATAAAGGGCTATGTCCGTGAGGGAATGCCCGCCCGTTGAATTATGCAAGCAAGCACAATGAGGATTTACGTACGCATACAGACTGTTTCTTTGATACATATTAAAAACTGAGGATTACCTCACATTTTATGTGGAATGTTAGAATTTTAATATTTTTGGGTGTTCTTAAAAAAAACTCTAAAGGTGTGTAAATATTGTTCTTGCAGATGTTTTGCTAGTAGTTTTGTAGTGGTTTATTGACAAATGTTTTGATCATTTGAAGTGATATACCTATAGTTTAAATTTATTATTTTATGGCAGATGTACAGAGTATTTTCATCACAGTAAATAGCTATTTATTATACGGGAATTAACGCCGCTTGTGACCACGGCCGGTGCAACCTGGTCGAAACGTCAAGCAATTTTAAGGTAAACAATGCGCGTTAATTCCCATATAATAAATAGTTATAATCATGCAACGCGAAAGTTTAAGTGGTAGTACAGTAAATAGGCACTAAATAAGGGGCTTCACGTGGGTTTATATAATTTTCACAGCTTATGTGATATTGTGATGTATAAACTACATTACTGTAAAGTTTCATCAAAATTCGATCAGTAGTTTTGCATAAAAGAGCAACAAACACCCACCCATCCCCCTGAGGATGGCCTCACAAAATTTTATATGTTATATGTTATTGCAGTATACGGTAATCACAATATTTTACCTTTAGGTATTGATACAAGAGACATGTATTGACAACAGAGCGGTAATTGCTTTATCGGTCAATATACCTATTTAAGTGAATCTTACTAATTTGGGATGCGAACGTGACTCCACTTACTGTGCTATCAACGAAACATAAAAAATAAACAAAGTACCTATATACATTGACATATTACCACAACAGTTAAAGTTAAGACTGGTTCTTATAGCGGAGTATAAATTATATCTGTGTAGGCCATTAATATGAGACTTACCTACATTTCGTTTTCAATTTTACGATTTATAAACGGTTTGATATTTTTTTGGTATATCGTAACATCTTTGTATGTATAGCTTTATAATATTCGTATAGATTAATTAGGTATCTACTTGAGGTGGTGTTTTTGATTTTACAAAACCTTTCTCTTAATAATATAAATTAATAATAATAATAATTTTATTAATAATATAATAATATCTTGGGACAACTGACACAACGCTATCTGATGCCAAACTAAGCAGAGCTTGTACAATGGAAACCAGACAACTGATAAACATACTTATATATTTCTAAATACATACATATTATAGATAAATTACACCCAGACACAGAATAAACCATCGTGCTCATCACACAAAGTTTTATCCTGGGTGGGGATCGAACCCACGACCTCTTGCATAGCAGTCGGATACACTCCCACCGCGCCACAGAGGCAGTCATATCAATAATAATACATTTTTTACAAATTAGTCTCTTTTAAGCAATGAATGCCTGTGTTAGAGGACACCGCTCTTCCGTAGTATGTTGATACATTTTGTATTCATTGATACATTTTGGTTTGGATGGATAGACTAAACATAGGTTGTGTGTGTGTGTGCGTGTGTGTGTGAAATGTGTTTAACTGTCAGGTGCATTGTATACAAAAGAAATGAGATAGGCTAATATAAAAGTACCTAATTTCTTAGGTATCTATAGCCAACTAAGCAGAAGATATAGTGCACAAGTAGACACTTCAGTAGTACTCTTCTATTCGCAAAGATTTGCGAATACAAGAGTATCCTACCTACTATCTATTTACGTGTCTGTCATTTGTACGTTACCCGCTCTTGAGTATTTATATGTTCGTAAACTTTCGTAATTTGTACACATTTTTTTTTTAAGCTACATGTCTTAATCGCGTATATATTTTATTTTAAGGTTAAATATCTTTGTTCTATTGCCCGACGTTTCGACCGTATTTGAATGGCCGTGGTCACGGGTAAGCTGGGTTAGGGTATTTCTTCGTCTTTACTTGCTTTTAATAGAAACCCATCAAAAGACATGGCCGGGGAGATCAGACGCAGGACTGAGAGCGGGTCAAGCCTCCCCCCTCCAAAGTTATTCCTGAGTCAGCCATAGCTGTCAGTGATGCGTTGTTAAACTTCGCTGTTCCATCGACCTGCACAGTCAAACTGATTACTCAAACTTCTAATATGCTACATCTCCCGCTGTCAGAATAACAAACAATTAACAATCGTCTACCGTATAAGGTGATAAACAAATAAACATTCAGCTACAACGATCAATCACAAGTTATCGACTCCATAAAAGCTTAAATATAAACAATGACAATCGCCCATTTGCTTTGATACCTCTGTAAGCTATAAAACTGCCGCATCTGTTATCGGCCCGTTATTTCTATTAATATTAATGAATGCATCGTATATTCAACATATTCTATGGACTCTATGCAGTATTCAAAGTACCGAATTGATAGGGAAATGTTATTCATATAAATATAAAATCATAATGTTCAAAGGGTAATCCAATAACGTATTAATCAAGTGTTTCGTGCATTGCGGGGTTAAATTAATTTAAACATTAAATTTCTTGTGTCTAGTTATTATAATATAATAGTAATATCTTGGGACCACTCACACAGCGCTATCTGATCCCAAACTAAGCAGTGCTTGTACTATGGAAACCAGACAACTGATAAACATACTTATATATTTCTAAATACCACCACCACCCAGACACAGAATAAACCATCGTGCTCATCACACAAAGTTATCTTGAGTGGGGATCGACCCCACGACCTCTTGCGTAGCACTCCCACCGCGCCACAGAGGCAGTCATTTGACTGCAGTTGACTGTGGGTTCACTAGAACAAAAAAAAAAATAAAACCACTTACCTACTCTTCCATTCTCGCCATGTGCGTTTGTCTGTCTTTCAATCTGCGGTTTAGCTGAGACTCTTGTTTCACGTTGACCAAAAGGTACTTGACAAACCAAATTATGATTTTATTTATTTATTTTATCTTATTTATTTTATTATTTATTATATTATATGATACAGGTAAAGAAGGGATTCAATGGTGAGTTTGTGCACAGTTCGTCTACAATACGATTTCCCCCCATTATTTTGTAAATTACTTTAAGTACTCAGTGATGTAAATTTTTTAGTAATGATACGTTTTAGCAGATCGGGATTGGGATTGGTGGGTATAATAAAAAAAAATGTAAAGCATAGTTTAATTATAACAATGGTAGCCGACACAGTGTCTTAACCTACTTTTATTTCACTTGACATCGTGCTAAAATTGCCTCACAATTGATATATGTATATCTGTAATAGGTAGGTATCTATCTTTTATAGTGAAAAGTGATGTCATTCAGTGCACATAGCGTAAGCTAAATATAAAATGCTTCATTAATTGAACGTTAAAAAACTATAATTTTATACATAATGATGGCTGTTTGCAAATTTTTAACTCTTGAGGTAAGAAAAGCAGTAAAAAATTTAAAGAATTTTCAAGACGAAGAAATATGTAAAATAGTATGCAAAAATAACCCGACGTTTTAAATTTATGGTAATCGGTGTTTCGGAGTTAACTTATTTTATTATAAATGTTATACGTAGGTATGATACGTTTTCTAACTTGTAGAAAAACTGCTTAAGTTGCATTTGTTACAGCTGCTTAAGAACTTTGCTGCATACAGTATATATATATATAATTTGAATCTCGGCAACGGCTCCAGCTATTTTCATGAAATTTAGTCATCCAGGTACTAACAATTATGTCAACTGGATAGTGGATACTTCTTACCTAATTATTTTTTGTTCGGCAAGAATATTCAGAAACAAGAATGTCGCTAATTTTTGTTTTAGAATATTCTTTGAAATCTAAGAAAAAATCTTATGACGCCAAATATTGCCCGTGAAAACGTAAGAGCCACGACCTCTATTATTTTTGGGCGATGTAAAATAAAAATATGTAGGTGCAGATTGTTGACACCCAATGCTGGATAGCCTGTTCAGCCAAGCTCGGTCCGAAGGATAGCGGGTCAAATTAAAAAATCTCCTAAAAATTTACGAAAACAAATAAATAATTGTCCCTAGCCGCGATGCATTTTATGGTTTCCTGACATCCAACGGTGCTTTTATGAACTACGATATCCAAGTTCTGATAGAATATTATTTCTATTTATTAAGTGTTGACGCTGCCACTGTAGTAACAGAGTATTAGCTATGAATTTCAAAGTGGAAACGGGAACTCAAAGAAAATACTGATACAAAAAAGTGTGTGGTGTTTACAATGGAAGTTTGCGAGGATGATCTCTACTCAAATTTATATTTGGGTAGAGATCATCGTCGTAACTTTATAGACTTTGCTGAAAATTCTGACAACTCTTCCTATAAGCGGTGCGACAGCAGAGAGAGCATTTTCTACTCTAAGGCGTGTAAAAACTTGGTTGAGAACAAGCATGTTAGAAGAGAGGCTGACAGGTTTAGCTCTTCTAAATATTCATCCAGAGATATATCCAGACGTCTCAAATATTATCAATCGATTTGCCAAAAAAAAATAAAAGACTTCCATTTTTCCTATTGAAATTATTTTAATTATTAATTACATATCAACCCATAAGATGGCCCACTGCTGGGCACGGGTCTCCCCAGTAGAACCTACTAGTATGTAGATCCTGGGGGTAATTGCCATAATCGCCACGCTTGGCGAGCGGGTTGGCGATCGCAGTAAGGCTTTAAGTACGCAGAGGACGCTGCTGCCCGTCCTCCGGGGTAAAATCCCTTAGTCGCCTTGACGACACCCACGGGTAGAGATGGGGTGGTACTATTCTTAAGCCGGCACCACACGGCACAATTATTAATTAACTCGACATATTGTGTTAATATTAATGACCCCTCCAAAATTTCCGGCTGCGACCGCACCTGTGTCGAGCTTACCAGTCAAATATTATTAGTGACCCCTCCAAAATTTCCGGCTGCGACCGCACCTGTGTCCAGCTTACCAGTCAAAGAGTAAACTAATATGATTGTTGATAAACTTTCGCGGTGTGATTTTTCGCGTGGCGGTCAAAAGGTCCTTTTGACCGCCACGTCAATAATGAAAATTCGTGTTCCCCACGCCACGTTATGTAAAAATGTTCTACTTTTTACGTGTATGACACGTAAAAAATACGACGGTGTCGTCGCGTCGTGAGCACGTTTTCATTTGACGTCCATACGTCCCTGGCGGTCAAAAGGTGGTAAAATACCTTGTTTATTGCCTAACGTTTCGACCGTATTGCAGCGGCCGTGGTCATGGGTAGACTGAGTCTACCCGTAATATATATATATATTTCCATAATGTAAACTAATATGGTACTTGTAGTATAAGGTTAGTGTAAAGACCCCATTTTTCTTTTCCCCACCTAGAATGGCGGGAAAGAATGCTAGAAATTACAACAAAATACTCTTTGGCTTGGTTCGCTATATACTATGTACAACCTATAATGTGTCTCTGTTGGACAATTATGTTAAAATAGCGGCAGCGGGTTGGTCACGTAAAAGTCATAGATTACACCGGCATTGGTCCGAATTCCTTCATTTACCTGCTCCTACTAATAGTTTACTAATAGTTGGCGCGTGTCGAAAATCGAAACAATCGTAATTATAATTACTAGCTTTCGCACGCGGCTTCGGCTACGTATTGGATAAAATCTCCTTTATTAACAAATATTTAAAAAAAAAAAACCTGCCTGCACAAAAAAGATGGAAACAAGATCCCCTACATAATCATATAATTTCATGCAGGCATTAATGACTCTCGATGAACTTAGTAAAGTGCCTCCTCACAGCTATTGTCAAGTATTGAAAATTGGAAAAAGAATGGTTGCTAACTAACTTTTTTAGTATTACATACATAATCATGTTATACCTTTTTTAAATGCTTAAGATGAGCTCTATAATTTGATACCTATAATGCAGTATTTGAAACAACTTTTTTTTCCACACCTCTTCTTCTTCTTCTTCTTTGAGTTTATGGCAATCTAGCCGTTTTAACGGCTAATTTCTGCCAGTGTCAAGTATTTATGCGCTTATTACATGCACAAAGTCTCGTTCTTAGTCAATTATGACGTATTCAAATCATTTTTTACAAGTTAAACTCGGAGCTGTAAAAATAATGGCCGTTTAGTTTGCCGCCATTTTTACAACTCTTCACACCTATTTATTTTGTCATCTCACAGCCGCCATGTTTGTTTTTTCAAACGTCACCTATCTAAGACACTTGGGCGGTCAAGACGAATCTAATAGACGTCTTAATTGTATAAATCCATTCAGTAGTTTGTGAGTTAAGAGGTAATAAATAATATTACATACATACAAGATATGCACGAAAAACATAAGCTTTACAGTCGGGTAAAAATATAACTTATATGAAAAAAAACTGACTGCTTAAAATTACCAACAGAAATATGGCCGCCATTTTATTTTTTCTAATTTTCATGTACTTACCCAGTATCACTCTAATAACTGATACGAATCTAGTGATACCTCTCAAGCCAAAATCCAACAGGCATTAGAGCGTACCCACGAAATATACATTATACATTGATTACATACATACATACAAACACGGTCGGGTAATAAAATCGCCTGTGTGTGTAATGTGTGCCTATATTATAATAACCAAGTAAGAACCTATTGACCAATTAACATGTTTCTATTTTCAGTAGTTTAAGCTTTGCAATGATTAGGTACCTATAGCCTTACCTATAGCTTTTATAGATTACCTATAGCTTCAGCCTTATTGATTTTAAACAATTTATCCCGGGATTGTTTTCGCTGAAATGATGAATGATGATGAACTTCCAAAAAATCCTTCCGTACATAAAAAGTGTCAACTTTATGTGTCAACTGTCAAAATGTCAGTTTTGTTCTGCATTGATGAATCAGTCAGTCAGGACAAATAATTATGAAGATCAGGCTGCGTAATAATGAATTTACTTTTCAACATCCTCCGTTTAACCCAGTTTAATCCATTGCAAAGGCCACATTCATTCAATAGCACATGCCTAATAGAATCACCTGCCTCGTTGCAGCGCCGCCTGTCAAACCGTCTGTTCTATTGATATTTAATTATTCATATTTGTGGCGTGTTCGTAGCCAGAGAATGATGAATTACAATAGAGTGAGCTGCCTGCTACAAATTATATTATAAAACTAAAAAAATAAACAAACACGTTATGGTATAGGCATAATACATTGACGTATAGAGATGGACCGCGCCATCCATTACAATTAAAAAATAAGTATTTACTGCAAAGCGTGAAAGAGAGAAAAATCTTGTGCAGCCCTGTCTCTTTGACAGGTATTGTCCACAAAGTAGCGTTGTCTCTTCATAGAGAGTGGTAAATTTTGTGAGGTTATGGCGCAGTCCAGGTGTTTACGTTATATAATATCTTAATTATATAATATCTTATTTCATGACTTTTATTTCTTTACAGAAATAGTAGAAGAACAACTATGCGCCGACAACGAATTCCGGCTAACCTGCCGGGAGCTAGACTCACACATAGCAGTATTAGAGGCTTGGTACACCTCCGCAGAAGACTATCAGTACAACACCACCACCCACGAAAGCATCAAGATCAAAACTGAGAACGATTCAGAACTAAACAAAGTTTATATCTATTCTAGTCCAAAACACAACGGTGTATACCAGCTTTCAAATCATTCCATATTTGAAAATTTAAATTCTTCGAATGTTAATAATACTTTTGAGTTTAATGATTTTGTGAACGAAACGTTTTTGAACGATACTGTTGATGTGACAGTGGATTTTGTGAATGTGTCGGGTTGTGGTGTGCCGACGTACGCAAGGAGTTATGCCAGTTGGCGGGAAGGAGACAAACGGAGACCGCAGCAAACGAGGGAGATGTCTATTAATTTGAGAGCACCTGTCAGTTATCGGTGAGTACTGAAAAAGCGTTAATATAATTATTTTATGATGACGTGCGAGTTCGTTAAGAAATGCTGTCTGTGTGAAAATTTGACATCATTATAATTAGGTAAGTAGTTTTTCATTAGTGAATTAGAACAACGTATTCTATTATTTTACCTTACTTTATCATAAAGTAAGCTTAATAATAGATAGACTGCAATAATATCCTGTCTTTATCCTCTTTCAATGGCCGCATAATGAAAAGTGTTCGCTACCGATAATAACCATTTTCCACGTCTTTTTAAATAATTTTATTTCTTTGTTGAAAGCAATTGTTTTTATTTTCACTTTATCCATATGGACTACGACTACGTATACGCATATACTTTATAATGTTATCTCTAATAGATAGCAATACCATACCAGGTGCAATGAGGAACTCTACCAATCAGCTTATGGTACCGAAATCAGCTAAAATATTCATATCTTCTATATTCTCATAGAACATCATAGAAAACCTTATACTTGGCATCGTAATTGGTATACCAATGTTGATGGACTTCTTGAGTGGTCGGCAGGGTATGAGGTTAGAAAAGGAATACCAAGATGATGCAGATAGGTGTTGCTTGGGTGTAGGGCGCGTACCGTATTCGTTTTTCTTGTTTAGTTGAGGTTTATTATCTTTGTAAGGTTTTATTGTAAAATTAATGTATGGTTTTACTGTTTTTAAACCTTCGCGATTTTTATACATATCTATACTAATATTATAAAGCTGAATAGTTTGCATCTTCGTTTGATAGCGGTTATCTCAAGAACTACTGATCCGAATTAAAAAAAATCTTTCACTGTTGGATAGCCCATTTATCGAGGAAGGCTATAGGCTTTATAACATCACGCTACGACCAATAGGAGCGGAGCAGCAATGAGAAATGTTGCAAAAACGGGAATAATGTACGCAGACGAAGTTGCGTGGGACAGCTAGTTAGATATATAATTTGTATTGTATTTGAATGTGAATTATTTGTACCTTTCAAATTTCATTCGTACCTTTAAATAATTCACGGGATTAAGTCCCTAAAATATATCTATAAGGTTGCATGACTTGAACGTCATATTCGTGACAATAAAGAAACTTTTATTCTTCTTCTTCTTCTACCGTCCTATACTTGTGCAACACCTTTACTACTTAATTCTGATCTATAATTAATAAATATGTAATTTTAATCTCGCTTACGTTTTAACCTGCTAGTACAAAAATGACTTATCGATCTGTCGCGGACTTCACTTAGGTTTATAGGTAAATTTTCTGACATAAAGAAGACGTTACATCTCTTTGTTACGTGCACAGAACGTTACTCTTATTAACTCAGCGACAGCAATCAACTGCGTAACGTCAAAACATGTCGCCTACTGTAATAACGCTTACTTGTACAAACAATGTAATAACATTAAATAATATGTGGTATTACGAGTGCGTCTACGTTAGGGACAATCATAATAAAACATTGCTCTGAATATGAAAGGGTTCCTACCTATATGGTTTAAAATATACACATTGTTGCAATTGTGTTGTACCTACTATGATAATTTATAAATAGAGCTGTTAAAATAACATCTCTGTGTTTGAAACAGGTTAAAATGATCTTGTACATTTCTAACCGGAAAGCAGCAACAAAATATATTAGATATTTTGAAGTTGGTGCCAAATAAAGCATAAACTACTATTTCATGGCACCAACTTCAAAATGTTTAATTTATTTTGTTGTTGTACCAACATTAATTATATTATTTCTTGCTTTTTAGTTACTTTGTATTAAGTATTTTTTTGAAGGCGTTAATATTTTTTATAATAACATCGAGTTATATTACAGTTTTAGGTTTATTGAATGAACCAATGTGTTTGGTAAATAGTCTACGTTAACTCAATCACACAAATAATACTGACCGTTGTATTTGTATTTATTTTGACTTACATTTTTATGTTACAAATACCAACGCTGCCGAAGCGAGGAACAAAACCTACTTATGAAATAAAATTATCACAATAAGGAACTTCAGACACAAAGCCAACTTGGACTGAAAACACAACAAAATTGTCACAAACGCGTACGTGTCGTTCGCGCCAACAAATATTTGGCACCAACATTGCCAATTTAAGGAAATTAACTAACAAGCCTTTAAAAAGAACATTGTCAAAGTTCATTTTTATGACTTACTAGCTGCCTGTCCCGGCCTCGCATAGGTGTAGTGTTATTTAACCCATTTTTTTATTCCCAATTTTTTTTCAAATTAAATTTCTTTAACTTATTTTGACAGAAACGAACACAACAAAGTTCTAAAGTTATGCGCGTATATACATTTTTATTTCTTTAAAATATTATTCTTCTAACTAAAACTAGTCGAAAGAGTTCATAACAATAAATTATACAATTTATAGTTGAATTATAAATTTAAAATGCTGCTACTGCGTCCTCGGCTCATCTTTGAAGCCAGCTTGCATCCTATACCACATTAAATTATTGTAATTATTGAAGCAACTGGTCCTAGGAACCGATTTATGGTAACAACAATTTGGAGCAAGTTAAACATGTGTGTTCTGATTAAGTCTGTTCAAATGTTTTCATTCGAAACGTAACTAATGGTTTGTTAATTAAGGAAGGTGCTGAGGCTTTGATAGAGTAGGTAAGTTTTAGTAGGTTTTGTTTTTAAACTATTCGTTTATGCTCGTGACTTTGATCAGTTTTATTTTTATGGATTACTAGCGAACACCTCGTGGTTCCACCCACGTAGTTCCCGTTCCCGGGAGAATACAGGGATAAAAAGTATAGTAGCCTATGTTACCCGGGGATAATGTAGCTTCCCAACGGTGAAAGAATTATTAAAATCGGTCCAGTAGGTTTTAAGTTTATTCGTTACAGACAAAGCTAAAAAATACAAAATAAACAAGTCTTTCCTCTATAAAATATTAGTATAGATATACTCGTAGATGTGTTATTTTCTCTCTGTACATAGCTGAAAAGTTTTATCGAACTCCGTTCAATCGTTTTTGTATGGAAGGGCAAAAAAACATGCATCCGTCCATCGATCCTCATCGTTTTTTGCAGACAGCTTATTCAATTCTAAATGATGAACAAGTATGGATGAAAAGTAGGAGAAACTGATGAGTGAATTTATTACCCCTGACGTAAGAATAGATTAATTTTAAAACCCCATAAAAGAGGGGTGCTTAAGAATTAAGTCTTTGTTTATCAATGGGGTTGTATTTCCAGAATGTAGGTACAACTGAGTTGAAATTAAAAGGGTGTGTTTTAAAAACTGATGCAGGAATTAGTTCTAGATTTTGGCAATTCAAAAAATAATTTAATATTTAGACTTACTTGTTGAACAACAATTTATTCAAACAACAATTTATTCAACAACAAAAATAAGTGTAAATATTTCGTGATACAGCGAAGTGTTTGTACTAAATTTACAGAATAAAATAATAGTACCTAAGTATAAATGACAAACTAAAGATGTTATTATATTTTACTAGCTGTGCCCCGCGGTGTTACCCGTGGTTTATTAGCCTATGTGTTAATTTAGGGTGTCAGCTAACTCCATACCAAATTTTATTAAAATCGCTCCAGCCGTTTAGACGTGAACAAGTAACAAACATTTGTAATATTAGTGTGATTATGTACCGAAATGCGTTCGTAGTAATATATCTATTTGGAAAGCCTT
This sequence comes from Herminia tarsipennalis, assembly GCA_945859575.2. Lineage (NCBI taxonomy): Eukaryota > Metazoa > Arthropoda > Insecta > Lepidoptera > Erebidae > Herminia > Herminia tarsipennalis. The sequence goes on along the minus strand of OX243841.2, from coordinate 19,213,951 downwards.
GCCTTGCCTTGTTGAAGTTGACTTCTAAACATTTATTCATTTTCTTGTTTTTAAATGATGCTTACGTAACATTTTTGATACCTGATAACGTGTCGGTTGCTTCACATAAAAATTATTTATTATTCATCAGGGAGTGCACTGTCAACGCACGTATCGATGTCAATGATACCTTTCTCATGGGAAAAACGCCTATGGGAGTTTGTTGTGTGATGGTACTAATTAACAGACTTTTAGAATGACAATTTCTCAACTTTAAGGTAATCGGCAATTTGAGATTTAGAGCGTTTTAGATGTAGAGCGTAGATTATCCGAAGCAGCCGTGATCACGATTAATCGAAACATTTTAAGTAAAAATATCTAAATTTGTAAACCTCATATATTTTTGACTGCCTCTGTGGCGCAGTGGGAGTATGTTCGACTGCTACGCAAGAGGTCGTGGGTTCGATTCCCAGACGAGACACCACTTTGTGTGATCCACAAATTGTTGTTCCGAGTCTGGGTGTACTTTGTGTCCGTGATTTGTATCTTTGTAAAGTCCCCCGTGACACTGGGCTTGTACCCTAATGCGGGAGCTGTGTTTTTATAAAAAAAAAAAAAAAACTGACTTTTACGCAGTAGTTTGAGGAATAATTACCTATTAAAAAACACATTTATTTAGAATAGTTTATTTACTGTACCTAATGATGTGCATTGCGATTGCAATGTTTAAGAAGATTTGTTTTAGTACAGTTTCGTATCGTTCACGGCTCGTCTAACGTTCCGAACTGGCGAATAATGTAAACTGCTCGGAACAAATTGTTTTGTGCTTGATGCACTGTGTTCGTAATTGTTTTAAATAGTTTTCGGGATTAGTCTGCATGTGAATTTAAATAAGGCCGTTGCCAGGCGAATTGTTCCGCTAGGATTTATTATATTGTTTAATCTCCTAGCCCGATAGAAACTGCGTGTTGTCATAAGTTTAAAGTGTGTAAAGTCTTTTACACACGATCCGGTTACCGGGTAGGAAAGTGTATGGCGATGTACAACTGTGTGTCTGTTTTAGCATGCATTGTAATGCCCATTAGAATAGAAAGCTAGTATGGCAAAAATCGAGGTTATCATTGACCTCCGGGCTATTCAGCCTTTAGGAGAGGTCTATGTAGGCTTCTCTCAATGTACGCTACGATGTTCTATCTCCGCCCAGTGACCTTCGTTATGTCGTTGGTCATAGTTTGTCAATATGTTTGAAGAAAATCCATTCAGTCCTTTCGAAAATAATAAGCTTTTTCTTTCTTATTGGGTTTTTTTAATTTGCTAGTAATAGGAATTGTTTCTCGTTTAGTTATGTAAACACAACATAAGGGTCAGATTAGGTAGAGTTATAGACCCAGGCACCCAACACCGAGGTATATTTTAATCCTATGTAGTGATTCAAAACTTTTAGATATTGGAAAGGTGCTTTTAGAGCTAGTAAAATTCTTATTAAACTGAAGTTTCATAAAGAAATTACTACTGCATTTGAAAATTAGGATTTTGATTTTAAATAGTAAGGTATACTCGGCTTTCAATCAAAAATATACTTTATTTGCAGACTGGAAGTTTGGTTTTTATCTAGCCTTACAATCAAGTGAGTTTTGTGTGATGCGTAGACCAGTCGTCAAAACGACGCGTCTTTGGGTGCTGACGCCAGTGTTAGAGGGCATCAGAGTTATCAGTTATTGAGGGCGCGATAACACAAGGTAATTGATCTTCACAATGGTTTAGGTGACAAACTTTATGTAGATATAATTGTTTATAATAGCTTCTTCGTTTGTTGATACATTATAACGTACACTCTACTAGTAATTATTAATTGCTAGATAGTTTTGACTGCCTCTGTGGCGCGGTGTGAGTGTATCCGACTGCTACTACGCAGGAGGTCGTGGGTTCGATCGCCACCCAGGATAAAACTTTGTGTGATGAGCACGATGGTTTATTCTGTGTCTGGGTGTTATTTATCTATAATATGTATGTATTTAGAAATATATAAGTATGTTTATCAGTTGTCTGGTTGCCATAGTACAAGCTCTGCTTAGTTTGGGATCGGATGACGTTGTGTGAGTTGTACCAAGATATTATTATTGTTAAAAAATATATATATATATATATAGTTTTACATCTACTTTATTGCGGTTTATATTTTGTATAAACCGCATTTTGTATTGCAAACACAAACCGCACGACAAAAATAAGCTTAAAGCTGTCTCAAGCTCACATTGCATTCGTGACGCTTTAATCTCTGTAGGTATGCTACTGCAAGCTACGGACGACCGTTTAACTAGTTTAACGTCTTTCTAAAACGGCTGAAAAATGACAGTAGCTGACTTTTAATGTCCTTTCATTTGTTTTATATTTAAACTTCCGACGACAGCGACACATACCAAGTTTTAGTATCGTTCTAAAGCCAGAAGGAATTAAAAAATATTTCCACGATTTCGTCGCACTTTGAAAACCGTCTGCAAGGTATTTGTTTTGAAGTGTAGTGGCTGTTAAATGGAAGATGCTGAGTCGTAAATGTTTTTTGTTTGGAAGTCATAAATGGAGCGTTTGTTGACAAACTTTACCTCGTGCGTTTGCCAAAAGATCCGTAGGTAATATGTATACCCAATATTTTACTCGAGCAAAATCAATTTGTGGAGAGCAACATCGCAGCAGCTTGAAAGTTCCAAATATTATTATTAACTAGCTGTCCCGCGCAACTTCGTCTGCGTAAATTTTCCCCGTTTTTGCAACATTTCTCATTGCTGCTCCACTCCTATTGGTCATAGCGTGATGTTATATAGCCTATAGCCAACCTCGATAAATGGGCTATCCAACAGGGAAAGAATTTTTCAATTCGTATCAGTAGTTCCGTAGCAGTAGTGAGATTACCGCGTTCAAACAAACAAACTCTTCAGCTTTATAATATTAGTATAGATAGACTCGCTTTCGCGTAAAAGTATCGAATATATATATATATATATATATATATAGATAAGTACGGCGCTTTACACAAGTATCATAGTAGTTCTCTACTACTAACCTTTTTTAATAAAACTTTAGCGAAAAACATCGCAAGAATTTGTAGTGGGCAAATGACTGTTGGACAGTTTTCGCCACATTTACCCGAAAGTTAGACACGAACATAGAATGTTAGTAAACAGGGTTTCATGTGTAAGTAAATGGTTTAACAACAAGAAAAATAGAGTTGTACAATTTAGTACGCCAGCCGTGCCGAAGATATGAAAAACAACAAACAGATTTTCCTAATCACCAGTTGAAGAATTCATTTTGCGATCATAAAACAATCACGCTTAATAAATCTATATGATTGATTTCAATCTGGTTTGCTCCAGAAAATTTCTTGAGGAAATTTTATGTGAAAGTATGACGTCATTAAATGCAGAAGTGGTTTTAATTGTATTCCAATCGAATAATGAAGGTAAATAAATGCTTTAAGCAATACTTGTAAACATTGCAGTATTTGAAAACAAGAAGTTTTATATTAATTTAAAACAGAAGAAAGTTTAAATTAGTTTATTCCAAGATTAACATTGCTCATTGATGCACTTGTAGAAAAATATATTAATGCAATTAATTCTACTTTAGCAGAAGATTTACTTCGAAAGCCATGCAATTAATTCGTGTTAACGTAGAAGTTTATTATAAAGCAAATATTTACGAAACGACTTTAGTCTTTCTCTCTGTAAATTCAGCTTTGTAATCTCAAAACTAAAGAACACATTCTCAGCTAATTCTCACAAAAATCCTTGAACATTTCGTAGAATCACAACTTAAAGTTATTAAGAGATTGCAAAGTTGAAAATAGTACAGCTGTGAAATGTGTTTCTTCATTTTACGTGCTAGTAAAAGTTTTATTTACTTTTTGCTTTTATGATTTTTAGAAATAAGGTGTGAATTGTACATAACACTCTAGTGTTGTAGAACTGACAATTTTATTTTCTTTTATTGGGTGAAGCGTCGTACAAAAGTCGTAAAACTAAAAAGAGGGTTTTTGACTTCAGTAATGATAACACGTCTTAATCTGTAAACATGTATGAAAGAAAACCGATCCCGTCCTAAATAAAGTTAATACAATAATTGCATTTTTGAAAAATAGTATTTTTTTTAAGTCTAGACTCAGGAATGGATCCCGAGACTTCCGTATGCCAAACCGGGACTGTAATCGAATTGAAAATGCAATTAAATTAAGTTATTTAGTAAGAAATAAAGCAGTTGCAGTGCCTGACAACAACGAAAACAGTACATTAGGTGGCATTTTTGTTTTTTTTCGACTTTAATCAGTTTCTTATTAAACTAAGTCATATTGTAGTTTGGTAGCTTGCTGCCATTTCATCTTGTATTGTCTATTTGTGGTTAACCAACACCCTCTAACCTCAATTGAGACCGCCTTAAAGACGCAAATAAACTAGAAGATACAACATCAAAGAGTGTAGTACTATGTGTAGTCACATATCAGTGTTCAACAATGCTTATAATTCGGCATTGGACTGTCTTACACAACTAGACCAGTCTAATGACGTCGGAAGTATGAGTGAAATGAGCTATCGTATAGTAATCGTATAGTTAACGCAATATGCTATCGTAATACAAATACCGAGAGTACAGAAGACACAAATACTACTTTATTGATATAATGCTATCGTCAGTTTACTAAATTGACTATAGAGAAAGACGTCAATATCGTCACTGATATGTTTAAGTTGAGAATGCTCTTAAGATGATAAAAGAGAGATTCAGCTCTCGTATCTCAATTCAAAATATGCAATTTCTATGTCAAATATGTTGTAACTATACGATTACTATTCAAAGTATAGTAATATTTGTGACAGATCTGAGGTTTGCCAATAGTAGCTATTAATGGCTCCTACAATAATACTTTTTAAATTTTCGTGATCATGTATAAGCTTTGAAACTCAGTTACTGTAACATGGTGCTAGTCTACTTGAAGTAAGTAGTTGTGGCTTTTTATAATAATCTAAATTCAAGTGTATATAAGTTTGTTACCGAAATAAGTTTGCTTACATTTTTGTGTTTCTTATTTTCTTCTCTGTTGAACATATACTTCCACTCGAATGCCGAGTTGGATAAAATGGTTGCAAGTGTGACTGTTGATCACTGAAATAGTAATTGGATTTTTTTTTCGTTAGTGAACAGGCGGTAGCTTTAGTTAACAACATTGGTGGTCTGATGTTTGACCTATTTATCCAAGAGTTCTCATTATTTTTCCACCTCAAAATTATTTGGAAATACAATAAGTAAATACGCCTAGGGAGTCTGTCAGCCGCACAATGTTTTTATCACGTTGCGTAGCAATTTTCAATATAATTATTCTATCCAACTGCTAGAATGTTTCAACTTTAACGGCCGGTCTCAATAATCTAACTATCGATGGATGTGGATACTAGAGTTATATATTTGACATAAGTTCCATACAAAATATGTCAAAATTCTACCTATAGTAGCCAAATCCATCGTTAGATAGATTATTGAGACCGGCCGTAAATGGTCATAGTGTAGATAGGTTACAAGCGCTCAGCAAGCGTCCTTTTAAATCTATACAATTGACCAAGTTTTATATGTCAGTGTCGCATCGCCGGCGTCAACAGATGAAAGCAGAGGATTTCATTTTTCTCTTTTTCCCTCGTGATAATTAAATCATGCTTTTCTACTTTTACTGTTTTTTATAATAGTTTGTCATTGCAATATATAGGATAACTATGTGTTCATTACTTTGCCGTTTTTAAAGATCGAATGTTATTTATGTAACCTATTTACATCTTTTAACTTAAAACAGTTGTATTGGGTGTATTATTATTTAGGTGGTGACATTGATGTAGACATGGACCGTGCCATCCCTTTCAAATATTGACTGCAAAGCGTGAAAGAGAGAAAAAACTCTTGCAGCCTTTGACAGGTATTGTCCACAAAGTAGCGTTGTCTCTTGCTTGAGAGTGGTCAATTTTGTGAGGTTATGTCGCAGTCCTGGTCTCTACGTCAATTGGTGGTGGTGTATTTTGTATTTTTATTTTTAGTATTGGTGTATTTTACTTATATAAGAAAATAAGTTCCTACAATAAAAAAAATATTATTCAACAGTGTTATCCCAACATTGCAGTGATATATTCAAATGCATGTTGTTTGTACAACGAAACATGCTATTAACTCAATAGCAGGTGCAAGAATATTTTGTATGTCAAGTTATTTCTATGACTGCATACGTTTTACTTCCAATCTCACTTAACTTTGATGTTATTAATACATTTAATTGGTTTGGGTGAAATAGTAATGATGATTTTAATGTCTGTATGTAGCACTAATCGATAGTTTTATGATCTCTATTTATTGCCCAAAGGGATTCGGTGAATGATGTTATGCACGATGTTGTTAGATTAATATTAATTAGCGTTTGAAATCTGGCCGCTTAGTGGTACGATGTAAACTGTACTGTACATATCAATATTTCTAGTTAAATCTTCTGTGTCGATTAGGTAAGTAGGTATTAAGGTAAAAGCACCTATTACGGAGGTATTTCGCAACATTTGAAAGTAAGAAACAAAAATAAGCATTTGTAAGTATTTCTAATGGTGGAAAAAAATTCTATCGTGAAAAGTGGAACTTACATTTTGTATTGCTGTTGAGACCATGTTTCTTTTCATGATATTACTAATTTTAAAAAAATATTTAAATGGTCGTGTCGATTATCCCTGATACGGAGGTACAAATTTGGTCTGATCCTATTACTGCGGTAGACGGCTCCTAATACGGAGGGTCAGAAATTATATTCATTAAAGTTCCGTACAAATAATATTTATTAAATAATATTAATGTGTTAGTAACGTAATTCGTAAGTTTTTCATTTATTGACCATTGATTTTATTACCCTACTTAATCAAATTAATGGTAAATGAATGAATTATTTAGTAATTATTATTTAATAAATATTATTTGTACGGAACTTCAATAAAATTTAAAAACTACGTTGAGAAAACAAAAAGTAAAATAAAAATTATTTATAGATTGCATAAATTTAAATAAAATAATAACATAAATTTAAAAGTTTTTATCGCTTTTGGTTTTATCAAAGAAAAATGCATATTAAATAAGAATCCACAAAAAAAGATGCAAAACTTTTACGGAACCCAAAATAACCCAAATCTTGTAAATTTATGTGTATATGATGAATATAGTATGAATAGAGCCGGAAATACCTACCACCGTAATAGGAAAACTACTCGTGTTTTTATTAATCCTAATTCTGACCCATAAATGTTTCAATTAACAAAAGAGTATAAATGCCTAATCAAAGTCAACAGGTTTTTGGCTCAGATTTGTTAAACTCAAGTCAAAACTTATATAAAATAAATATTTTGTGATAAATTAAAATACACCTTCCCATTTTAACCTCTTATAAGAAACTAACATTTTGTACTCGACAGTTTTCATATTTAACTAGATTTCTAATTAAGAACGCATACCGCAGAATATGGTTTCTAAATTATGTGATTAATAATTATTTCAACTAAACTTAAAACTAATTTGACAAGTTACTAAATTGAAAGTTATAAACAATTAAACATGTCTAGTATTTTTCCTATTTCGGAGTTACACCACCGTATTAGGATCAATCTACAAAATTCGTATCGTATTACGGCGGTATTTTATTTCTTATTTTTTTGGTAAAAAATGACTTACAAATATAAAATAAGCTATTTAAATAGTAAGTGTAATAATAGGAAAATGGTATAAATAACAAATAAACAAACTAGAACGGCTTCTTAATACGAAAAACTTAGTTTATGAATATTTGTGTACTTACGTTTGTTGTTCCGCGTTTGTATGGAAACCCCTCTCACGTCGATGACGTTACACAGACTGATTGGTCTTGTTGTATTGTCTATGTGCTATACTTGCAAACGTCAGTTAAGTCATAAAGTAATAGATTAAGAATAAATAGTTTCGGTTTTGGTGTACCTACACTGAATAAATCGGGAATAAAACGCGAAAATAGAAATACCACCGTAATAGGAAGCAATTTTGACTACCACCGTAATAGGTGCTTTTACCTTAATGCATCATCTAAATATCCCACTCTAGTATTATTTTTCTAATCTTTTAATTTTTGTAAAGTTAAATAAATGATTGTGACAGACGAAATTTATGTAAGTACAGTATAAAAATATCCTACAGAACTTTATTATATCTTAAGCTATTACTATGATACATTTTGACAAGAAGGCATATGTGTACGTAGATCCTAGAGGTACTTCTTATCTATCTCTTGTCAAAAATGAAAGATAAAAAACAGACACTTGGAAATGGATTTAATTGTTAGACAAAAACGGTCTATAAATGTTGATAAACTTTCGCGATTTGTACACATTATAAAATTATATATACTACGGGTCTTAATTGCGTGAATAATTTAAGGTAAAATACCTTGTTTATTACCCGACGTTTTAACCGTATTGCAACGGCCGTAGTCACGGGTAGACTGACGGCCGTTTTTTCTGGCGTTTATTTTATAAAAATACGGGCTAACTAGCTAACTTATTTGTCTGAGTCAATTGTCCCTATTTTTGCAACATTTTTAATTGCTGCTCTGCTCCTATTTGTCGTAGCCTAATGTTATATAGTCTATAGCCTTCTTCGAAAAAAGGGCTATCTAACAGTAAATAATTTTTCAATTTGACTAGGGAGTTCCTGAGATTATCGCGTTTAAGAACAAACAAACTCTTCAGCTTTATAATATTAATAATTATTTTTCTTGCATCAAATAATTTAATCAGCTAGTTACAGTATCTAAGGCAACGATCATACAGCCACTAAGGGTACTCGTAGGTACCCAAGCCCGACGTGTTTGTTCGAGCGAGTAGGTCACAAATATTTGCACTAATCAAAGCACAATCTCTGATGTTACGAACAGATCTTACCTTTATATACGGATACTTGTGAGTTGTTGAAACAAATATATAGAAGGACAAATAATTATAATATAATATCTTATGACAACTCACACAACGCCATCTGATCCCAAACTAAGCAGAGCTTGTACTCTGGAAACCAGACAAATGATATACATACTTAAATATATAAATATTATAGTTAGATAACATCCAGACACAGATTAAACCATCATGCTCATCACACAAAGTGTTATTCTGGGTGGGGATCGAACCCACAGCCTCCGGTTTAGCAGTCAGGGTCACTAACCCCTAGTCCAACAGGCCTTGAAATAAAAAAAAAAACTTAAAAACACCACCTAGAGACCTTTTTATTTTTTAATACCTAAGGCGAATCTACTCTGCCCGCGCTTAAATTGGTTATCTCGATAAAATGAGCTATAGGTACGCTGCCTATGCCTCTATAGGTGTAAAAATAGCAGCATAGTGTTAGAAGCTATCCGTAAGAAACCAATCATTCCTATTATGAAAATATATTATTACGGGTCTTAATCTCGTGAATAATTTAATGTAAAATATCTTGTTTATTGCCTGACGTTTTGATCGTATTGCAACGGCCGTGGTCACGGGTAGACTAGTTCACCTCAGTGTCGCCTCCGTGAAGCGCGGGTTTCGGAAACTACCCTCGCTTGATTTTTATCACTCAGAATTATGGAACTGTCGGTACTTCGACACACAACACTAAGGACATCTGCACACTGGCGTGTAATGTTTGTTCGGCAGTGTATACACTTGCTGACCACGGGATTCCACGATGTTGACAAACGGTATTAATTTTCTCGTTTGAAATTGACATGTTTTTTTATTTCAACTGCTTCATTCGCCATCCTGGAGTAATAGTGACGGTCAGTGGAGAGGATCTGTGGTTTATATAGTTCAATCTAGTCATTGGTTCCCGCATCCAGTAAGTGCTCCGCTATTGCTGACTTGTTTGTCTGTCGGCTTTCCTAATTTAAAATATAAAATAGTAGTTATAGTAGTAACAACTGTACTAACCTCTCTAACAGGTTATACAGGCAACCTAAAAGGTAACCTGTCATAGAATGACAGTTACCTCAGTAACCCTTCTCAAGTAGGTACCTTTTCGAGTTACCTGCGCATAATTATGTTGAATAAACATTACTACTGAAACAATGTTAATAAACGTTCAAAAACTGAATATCTGTTCGGGACATGGGTTAAAGGGCATGTTCAGGTACAAAGTAGCTCTAATTACATGGCATTTAATCTTTCAATGTCCTCTGTAGGGTAATTTAGTTAATTAGTTATCTTAATGGGGGTAACAAGTGATTTGTGTTGGTTTAGTATTTATATCGATGATTGGTTTTGTGTTACATTGTAACCAGAGTGGTTCATTAAAGGTCAATAGTCTCTAACATTGTGAAGTGGAAATTTCTTCTCTTATTTTATACTAGCTGTCCCGCGTAACTTCATTTGCGTAAATTTTCCCCATTTTTGAAATATTTCTCATTCCTGCTCCGCTCCTATTGGTCGTAGCGTGATGTTATATAGCCTATAGCCTTCCTAGATCATTTTTCAATTCGTATCCAGTAGTTCCTGAGATTACCGCGTTCAAACAAACAAACTCTTCAGCTTTATAATATTAGTATAGATTGTATGTTAAAATTCTTTGCTAATTAACACTGTAGGTAGGTATCCATTGAAAGTTTTAGAAGATCCATAATTGATAACTTCAGATAAGTTCATTACTCAGTCTTTACTTTGTAATTGGAAATTACCTAAAAATATAAATATTATTTACATAGGTAGATCGGGTCACTAGATTATACCTTATATTGAAAAGAAAATAATCACGTAATAAAAACTTTTTAACAAAAAATATTACCGACTTCAAAAATAAATACAAGGCAACTAAAAAGCAAAAAATAATATACCTAGAATAACAAAAACAAATTAAACATTTTGAAGTTGGTGCCATGAAATAGTAGTCTTTATGTTCTATTCGGCACCAACTTCAAAATGTTTAATTTGTTTTTGTTATTCTAGGTATATTATTTTTTGCTTTTTAGTTGCCTTGTATTTATTTTTGAAGTCGGTAATATTTTTTGTTAAAAAGTTTTTATTTCTCACTTTTTAGTGGGTTGGTTTATAATTCACTTAAGTTACAATAGGCTTATGTCATCTGCTCAAATCCTTTTACGAAATATTGCTTGCCCCGATGCAGGGCCGTTAATTGTTGAGGAGTTCACTATCAGCTTTATTACATTGTATAATAGTAGTATATCGAGATTAAAGTGCTACTCAATACCATATTAAAGTACTTAATTGAATCGCAAACTGTGAAATATTGAATAGGTCTGCTCGTCATTTTTGGTCTTCATCATCAGTTCCACTTCACCAATTGGTGTTTTTTAAGAGTAAATGCACGAATCACTATGAAATATACCTAAATCACTGTAGGTGTGCTTTTAATATTTTAAGAGTCCCCTTGATTTCTCCAGGATCCCATCATCAGATCGTGATCTGATGGCAATGGGACCAACTTGGAAGTATACCCTTTCAAACACAAAAACAATTTTTCAAATCGGTCCAGCCGTCTTTGCGTAATCGGTGAACAAATATACAAAAAAAAAAAAAAAAACATACAGACGAATTGAGAACCTCCTCCTTTTTGAAGTCGGTTGAAAAATAAACATTTTTTAAACCAAAGCTGACTTAAAATATTCTATTAATATATTAACTTGAAGTTTTAATACATACCCCAAATTCCCATGACGTTTTTAATCCAATTAATGCGTCTGTTTTTAGACGATGTGTCTAAAAATGGCGTTAGAGATATTAAAGTTCTCTCGCAGACATAACTAATGGGATATGAATAGATTCAAACTGAAATGATGATACATTCTACATTTAGGTACACTTGTGCGAAGTTCCCAAGTTTAAATCCATACTTTTATACTTCATACATTACTAGCTGCCTGTGCGTAGCCGGCAGTCGGTATCATTGTTTTTTATAGCTTGTGTTACATTATTGTAAGTTTCATAAGGGTCTTTAACTTTTTTGACAATAACATATAGCCTATGTTACATCCCGTTATTGGAGCTTTCTAATGGTGAGAGATGTTTTGAAATCGGTTCAGTAATTTTTAAATTTTTTCGTTATCTATAAAAATACAAATTTATCTTATCTCTTTATAATATTAGTATAGAAGTATTGATATAAATAAATGCGAAAGTTAGTTTGTTATGCTTTCATGTTTAAACCGCTGAACCGATTTGGATGAAACTTGGTATGGAGATAGTTTGTGTCCCGGGGAAGAACATAGGATAGCGCGATAACCGACATCCGCACGGGCAGAGCCGCAGGCGAAAGCTAGTTGGCATAAACATAATTAGATACTTAGAACCGCGTGATTTCTTCTAAAAGAGAATATTGTATAAAGCCACGGGGAAAAGCGAGTCAATAGTAAATCAGAAGCATATTATTGTCTGTAAGTATGAATCCAGTAGTCATAAATAACACTTGTTATCAATAACTATACAATGTCAGGATTACGGACCTGACAATAACCAAACTATCTCTATTGACTTTTACGACTTCCGCACTTAATATCATTAATCAAGTAAGATAGCTCACGATAGTAGTATATTTTTTTATATTACTTACAAGGGTTTAAGGGTAGGAAAAAATGGACTTTGGCAGACATGTCTCGGTGCCGTAGTTGGGACTTCTCCGTTTCTGCCGTCGCGTCGTTGGGACGGCTTAGGTTTGGTACCTACACCTAAGGTCGCAGATTCGAGACGAATTTTTCCTCTAGAACCTGCGACCATTGGTGCATTTACTATTTTTACCTGGGTACATTTAATATCTATGTATTTATCCGACTGTGCAAGAAGGAAGGTTATGTTTTTCGAGTGATACATACACTCAAAAAATATATTAATATGTATACAGGATGTAACAGAAAGGTGTGGTCATATTCAAGGGTTGGTATGTGCCCATGATACTGAGTGCACGTACCTAATTTTATCAAAATTGAAGCACCCTAAAAAAATATTTATTATTTTTTCATTCGTTTATTTATGAATGAAAAAGTTATTAATTAAGAAAAGTATGACTTAAAAAGTTCTGTGCCATAATAATCCAATCCAATTTTGTACTAGGGGAGGTATAACTCTTATGTCATACGCCTTTCACTAGTGCATTTTGACAAAAAGAATATGCTATAACTATGAAATAATAATGCAACCAGTTATGGCACAATGGTAGGTGCAATACTGATAACATACACTATCCGCTGCTGAAATTTGACCACACCTTTCTGTTACACCCTGTATATTTCTTTGGACTAGAGCCTAACCGGCTCGACGTATTTTAGCTTGAGTGTCGTTAAATTCTTCTTAGTTGTAATAGTACTTTCTAATCCTTCCTGGCGCCTCTGGATACGCTACCGTATCACGGGCAGCGTGGCCGAGCGACATGGAGGACAATCGCGTATCACCACCCGCAGACAGAACTGGTACATCCAAAATACTGCTCGACGAAATTGTACTATGACCGCTATGATGTTGACTACGAAGCTCCACAGCTCTTCAGGCTTGCTGATAAACGACCAAACCATCCGAAATTGTTTATGTGAAAAGGCCACTGAGAGTTCCACCTATAGCACCCCGCAATCGCATGACCCGTGTACAATGGGCTCATGAACATAGAAATTGGGAGGAAGAAGATTAGTGTTGTGTTTGTTTTTCCGATGAATCTCATTCCGGTATGAGGCCGGATCCAAGACATACTCGAGCTTGGAGGACCTATGGATGTCAAGAACGTTTGAATTTCGTAAGGAAGTTCATTCATATAGAGGGGGAACAATAATGAATGGGTCTGTATTTAGATCGGTGGAAGAATCGATTTAATTTGGATTAAAGACAACCTCAATGCTCAGATTTATGCGGGGAGGATTGATTTGACGTGATTCCTTTGCGAAGCCGGTTGAGTGATTCGTTTCGACTAATACATGACATTCAACGTCCACACACGGCTAGAGTCGTAACACCTACTCTTGCCGATGCTCGTATCAAAGTTCTGCCGTGGTCTGCTCAATCGCCAATTGAGCACGCATGGGATATGCCCCAAAGAAGAGCTCTACCAAGTATGGATGCCGTGCATACCCCACATTTTTTTGACTTGTTAGAAAGAATGTGAGAAACGTGAGAAACACAAAATGATTTTGATGAACAGATTTTAAGCATGCCAAATCGCTGGGATTGTGTGATTTGTGTCAATAGTGGCAACACAGATTTTTTTAAATATTTACATTTAAAAAAAAACTCATTTTTTTTTTGACATTTAATTGACGACATCAACTTAGGTTATTTTCCCACAACTTACACTAGACACTTTTAGCAGTGTACTTGTACGAAAATCTACCTCGAAATAAAGTTCATTAACTTCACAAGATGAAAGCGGAGTATTTTTCTATAATTTACTCAGTTTTCTTTAAAACATTCTTTTTACGACGAACGACTTTTTTCAGTAAAGGGTTGAGAAACTTTATTTTACGAAAAAGGCTTTTAATTAATTAGTTCCTCCATAATTTCACCCATTATTTGGTTTCAAAAATTGTTCGGAGTTGCCAAAAAAGTTTGTAAACCTGGCATCTCGGGTATTTTTACTCGCTGTTAAATGGGTTTAAATTTAATTTTATGAAATCAAAGTTGACCGAATCGGCTACATTGAATCAAAAAGTTGAGCTAGTGTCACTATGATATCAAGTATTTTCCTATTAATATTATAAATCCGAAAGTTTGTGAGTATGAATGAGTGTTTGTTGCGATTTCAAGCAAAAACTACTTAAGGGGGCTTTACGAGTGAATTGTTCATTTAAATTCAAATATCGAAAAAAATAAAAATAATGTTTGTATGTTTGTCCTCTATGCATTCCGAAACCATTTGTGATGAAACTTTGGTAAAGTGTTCTGGGGACGACAAAAAACTACGGCGAAGCAAAGCCGGGCTCAGCTAGTCTACACTAATATTATAGAGGAAATATTTGGAAATATTTATAACGAATAAACTTAAAAACTACTGGACCGATTTCAAAATTCTTTCTCCATTAGAAAGCTACATTATACAAAAATAGAGATCCCTACGAATAATTAAACTAAACAATAATTAAACTCGAGGTATAAAAAACAACGATATGACACCCAAGCGAAGCCGAGGCAGTAACGCAGTCGAAGCTGCGGGCAAAGCAAATAACAGAAATTAAGTATAATTTACTACACATTAATAATAAGTACGTTTGTAAGGTCGGTTGTAGTCATTTTAGCTTCCGTGCTTCCAACCATCCAGGGAATATGGATGGTACAAGTGTCATATCATCGTTACCTTCACAATGCATTGTTATAATTATTACAAAGGTCACAGGATACGATCTGGGTCACGCGACCCGGAACTGTATTCGTGTCAATGGGCCAATTGTCTTGCGGTCATGTTACTACAGTTATTAATTAGCGTTGGAAGCCCTTGTTTTGACAGTTCAGAGCAGTGCGTTGATTGCCAACAGGCTGTGACCTTGACATAAATTGTATTTGCTGACTAAGAACTAAGAGTTAAGGTATTTTTACCTCATTACAATAAAGCTAATAAAAAAATGTTTGTCTGTAATATCGGTTTACCGACGATAATTTTACATGATAATTATATAAGAAACCTTTGATCACATTGTAATAAACAACCATGCCATGCAATAACGTGACTGCTTAACAACCAATCAATAACGTGACCGTAGTTACGTGACTGCTTAGCAACCTACCAATAACGTGACCATTGCTGCGTAACCAATCAATAACGTGACCGTTGCTACGCAACCAATCAATAACGTGACCATTGCTACGTGACACTTTTTAGTGCGTGCACCCATTATTGTCATCGATTTATAAGACGTTATCACATCAAAAGGAAGGGTTATGTTTTACCAGTCATTTATTTACGTTTGTTTTATCATAGCGCTTAAGGCACCTGTCCCACTAACGATGTGGAGCGAGAAGCGAGTAGCGATTTATCGCTCAAGAAACGTACACAGATGTATTTTGTAGATCCTGTCCGGGTAAACAAAAGAGATGCAGTATAGAGCGATTACTCGCCAGCAGTGTGAACACTCAGCGATCAACTATTAATATCTGTATCTCTTTTGTTTACACGGGATTTACTTATGTATGTACGTGTCTTGAGCGATAAAATCGCTACTCGCTACTCTTTTTCTCGCCGTCGGTCGGAAAGGCGCCTTAACCACTCATGTAAACAAGGCGTCAGCCGATTCGTTATTAGTGTCCAAGAGACATTACCACACTGATTAGATTGGCGCGTCTATTGGAGACGCGTTTGAAAATTCGTCACATTTTTCTAATCGTTGTTTTAGGATATATAGATATGCGATTATTCCAGGACATTCATTCTATACATATAAGTAGCTAGGATACATCTACCACCCATGAACATAACCATAACGTAGGATTATTACGTTAAGCCATGATAAATGCCTGCCTAAAATAGCAATCATAATATCTAAAGGTATTTTGAAACCACAAACGGTGGATAATAGTTTTTATAAAAAGTTTATACAAAAGCTCCGTAGCATATTGCTACGAAAATTAAATAGTTTTACATTCCGTAAGTGCGCAATTTAGGGCTGTCACCTATTGTATCATACATTGTATACGTATTTTCAGAATAACCATTTTTTTTTTTTTGTGAGCGAATATTTATGTAGATACCTAGTTAAAATGTTTTTATAAAGTCGAGACTATCATTTTACCATTTAATTTTATACCACATAGGTATTGTATCTGTAACTATACGTCAATACTTCAATGACTCTATTGGATGAGTAAGTATTTACTACATTTTTCAAGAATAAACATTAGATACCAAATTACATCAAGTTTCCATTGCCAGTTTTCTTGTCATAAAGAACTCCACTTACAAGACACAAGTAAATTTATACAAATGACACTCAGTAGTATTCACAGATCTAAAGGTTTACAAGGTTAAGCATCGTTACCATTACTAGGTCATAGATGAGTGATGATGAAGTGGTCCATATTATGCTCGTAGATGTACTCATGTGTGCCTTAAAGAGCACGTCCAGCCGTAGGTCCTGTTGGTAACTGTCTCTTTTTGGGCTGTCGGCCATCGGGCCATGTTATCGAATTACTAGGGAGTGCCTTTCTTCGCATATCTCCTGCGTAGTAATCTCCTCACATTATTAAATTATGTAAATGGCATTTTAGACTTACTTTTTAACTAAAAGGTGACGATGCAGCCCTAGACAGTGTTCTTCTGCCGGCCGGCGGCCATACCTTGAAATATAGATTACAGTCATTATTGATGCCAGCCGTTCATCTCAATTGAACGTAATTACTCTGCATAACCTCCAGGTAGTTACAGCAATCGTAACAGTAACTTATGATGACCAGTGCAACATAGTTACCATCTATCGACTTTTACAACTTAATTTAGCATCCGTTGCTGTATTATAAAACGTATACACTTAATAAACA
The DNA here is from genome assembly GCA_945859575.2 of Herminia tarsipennalis. Taxonomy (NCBI): domain Eukaryota; kingdom Metazoa; phylum Arthropoda; class Insecta; order Lepidoptera; family Erebidae; genus Herminia; species Herminia tarsipennalis. The sequence goes on along the minus strand of OX243841.2, from coordinate 19,196,447 downwards.
TTACACATTAAACAAAATTTGATTAATTGTTTTCAGAACGGATAAATGGTTTTTGTAAAACAATGCTTTCTTGTCTTTTCCGCTTAAAAGCATCGCATAAAATACCGTCCAACCGTTTGGGCGCTACGATGCTTTAGACAGACATACAGCCCATACAGGTAAACATCTCCGTATCTTAGATCTGTATATTCAAATAGGTGTCTGTCAGTGTTACCGTACACGCAACTAGATTTTTATAACAAAGCTTCTTTAAGGGTAGATTACGCGAAACAGGGCTCGGCTCTCTCAAAAATGTATATAGAAAACCTAAATAATAGGACACGAAAAAAAATGTGTCACTAGTCAAAGAGTTTTTCTAGTAGATGAAATAAAGAAATTTAAGGATAATATGTCTTAATATGATCCCGCAAATAAATCTTGAAGTTGCGGAAAAAAAACAAAAACGAGCATTTTAGTATTATCATAGTCATGGCGTTCGTAATCTAACATATGTACGAACGAATATTCTACTTTATTTTGACCCGCGCTCCTGCGCACTGTGAAGTAATGGTTGTGTGCTGAAGAGCGAGGCCGGTGATCGTGTCGCTGTGTACGTAGCGCTAAATAAATAATTCTCTCAGTGTAATGCCCCCTTAACTGGGATGATGCATAACTTCGTTTGACGAAAATCCGTTTGACCGTTTTCAATTGAATCAGATTTTTATCTCACGTTCATGTCGGGGGTTTTTAATGTGTGCGCATTATACCCAATTAACTTTAACCACTTCAGTGAGATATTCTTTCATTAATTATCACATTGCTTCACAGTTGTTACGGAAGTTAAAACACAATGTTATTCTTGGTATAGTGCAAACCTGAAAATAGTTGGCTCAGAATCAGTAACACAATCCTATGGGGTAGTTTTTGGACCATGTTATCTTTCAATTAATTAATTAATCAATTACTTATAAATTCATTAATCATTATAACAGTCCAAATCCTGTACACAATGTGAGGTGTAATCACTTATTTTTCAATAATAACCATGAATTACGTACTACGAGACGCAATGATCACGATAGCGCGAAGAACACAAGACAACTTGAATGGCTTATAACTATGCAAGTTTTCAAATATTTTCATTCATTTATTCATTTTTTTTTTATATGATTTCTTCAAGTAAAAATCTTGTTGGGGTGTCTTAGCTTTGCACTATACCAAAAATAGATACCATATAACCTTGTAGATATTTTAATATTTATTGCTTATTTTTTTTTACAACCCTATCTCTATTTGCCGCTGTCGTTTTGAAGCATTAGTAACTCAGGTATCTCTAGGAGGAACGAAGGAGCCATTTTTGGAACGGTATTTTTTAAAATTTAAAAACATCCATTCCAATAGTTTATGGTGCCAATCCATCAACTGGATATATTTAACCGTGTAATGCTCACTCGTAAAACATACGAGTTTATGAACTAACGCTCAATCTCAATGAAAGCGTTACGTATGAAGTTTTATATTTTAGTTGACTTTTACGACATAACCATTAGAACTCTCTGGGGATCGTGACGTGTGTAATATTATGAATGCGAAAGTTTTACTGTTTGTCTAAAAGCTTTTTATGACAGCTAGTTCAAATATAACTTTAGAAGGTTAATACTAATAATTTAAACCGAGGTGAACGAAGGGTTAAATATTATTAATCTATTACTTATAATAAATCTGTAGAGAGGTCAATTCTGTACATGAAATATATTTCCAAAATAACTATCAGGGGGTGATTAGGGATCGGTACTGATGCCAAAAATGCAATCAGTAAAATTTTTGTCTGTCTGTCTGTCTGTCTGTATAACCGTTATAGAAACAAAAACTACTCGACGGATTTTAACGAAACTTGGTACAATTATTTTTCATACTCCTGAGTAGGTTATAGTATACTTTTCATCACGCTACAATCAATAGGAGCAGAGCAGTGAAGGAAAACGGGAGAAGTTACTCCATTTTTTAAGCTTTCGTCGCGTGTGCAACCGTAATGGTTAAAGCTACACAGAAATCATGTATGACGGAAATGTTCTCCTTAAAATTATATAAAAAATATCCCACGACAGTATATGTCTATCTTTTATGGTTGACTCACAATATCACGTGTAACTCCCGATAGCTTAGTAGTTCGAAGCTTTCTGATTATATTTGTCTACTCTTACGTTTATAACACTCTCAGTCATCCCTAATTAAAAAAGTTAACATAATTAACTATTCCATAAAAAATAATAATAGAAATCGGTATAGAAACACCAAAGTTATACATGAAATACGCTAATAATAAGCCATCGCGCGTGAATACTGAATCATGCTATCTATCTATATCTATACATATAATAAAATTGTAAATTTCACGTGTCTGTACATGGCCGAACATAGTGAAAAAAAATATTGGGAAATGTTCGAAAAGAGTATTTAAACACATTCCTACATTTTTAGAAATGTCTGTCTGTCTGTCTGTTTGTTTGAACACGCATCACGCAATAACTACCGGACAGATTCGGTTAAAATTTTGAATGTGTATTCTAATAAGTCTGGATTAACATATAGGCTATAATTTATCACGCTATTTCCCATAGGAGCTAAGCAATGACAGATAATGTCTGTAGCTATTTATCGTTATAAAACAATAACTACTTGACGGATCTTCATGAAAATTTGCAGTTTTATTGTAAATACTATAGGTCATTACTTGCACTATAAATCATTATGCTATCTTCTATGGGGAGTGAGCAGCAACGTATGTTTTGTCGATGCATTATGGTTTTTCACAATTTTTTCCACAATAAGACATTATTTACAATTGTAACCCATGGAAACAATAACTTCACGCTAAAACTATTAGGAGCTAAACACAACATTTTCAATTTTCTTAAGATCAGCTATTTTAACCGTGATTGCATCAGCTGAGGTGGTCTATTGGCACAAGTAGTGGTATTAAACGAGCGAGGTCGGAGGATCGAGTCCCTAATTGCGAGTCTCTTTTTGTGTTGTGTTAAAATTATTTTTATTCTTTTTTTTAAGTATTTTTCTAAATGTATACTTATTTATACAAGCTTTTATTTTCGACTTTAACATGTTTACTTTGTTTAACAAATTTTCATATTAATAATCACTTCCAATAGGCACCTTTATCATTGTTTTGCATGAATAGTGATTATGTTATAAATGTAGAAATGAAAAACAATATTACATTACAAATAAACAGTAATTACTTGATATTTTCTAGAATTTATAAATGTTAATTGCTTAAAAAAAATGAAAGATTAAGTCCGCGTTACATCAAAATAAAACACGTGGCGCCATCTGTGATTCGATTTCTTCTGAGTGCCAAAATTGCTTACCTACAAATGTTAATAAACTTTCGCGATTTGTACACATTATGAAAATATATGTATTACGGGTCTTGATCGCGTGAATAATTTAAGGTTAAATACCTTGCTTACCTACGTTTAATATGCATGATATTTTAATATAAAATCATCAAGTATAAAAATAAACTTATCCAGTTTTGAAAATAGATGGTGTTTAAATACAAATTAAAAAGAATCAGGAAAATTGATTTAAAAAAAAAACTGAAATATTTACGTAGAGGGATATGAATATATGATGATCTTAATTTGCGACAGGTTGACACACATATTTTTAAATTCACCAATGTAGACATTATAAAATAATATTTTAATATTCTAAAGTGAGTGAAAAAAAATATTGAAATAAGTTTAGAAATAGTATTTAAACACAAAAAAAGATATCTGAGTATATCTTTTAGAAACGTTTGAATGTTGTTTGTTTGTTTAAACACGCATCACAGTACCGCGGGAATGCAATGTTTTAAAACTATTTTGCGGGGGACTTTACAAACACGGACACAAAGTAGGTGTACTTTAGACTCGGAAAAGATCGCTCGGGCAGGACATAACCTGCGATCATAGGGAATCTGTGAGAGTTTTTTCCATCATACCTTTATTACCTATGTATAAATTATCTTGAAGGAGCGGCTACGTACCTCCGATTAAAAGGTCCGATTTAAAAGTGTCGGAGCCGAAGTTGGAGTCGGAGGATTAAAATCAATCGGAATTTTCGACCTATCGGAGTCAGAATCGAAGCTCCTTAACTCAAAATTTCGCACGAGTAATTGGGCGGTTTCGAGCTTCATTTAACTCGAAACCGCCCCAGTACTCGCGTGGTGGGGGAGGGGGGGAATTTTTCAATATTAATAGTATTTGATGTGATGCAAATCACTTTTTTGTCGAGGTGTGGTCGTGGGAATTTTAATAATTTGTCTTCTAACCGTCTGGCGCCATAAACTTTGTCGCCCTTCATTTTGCTGCACTGGGCATTTGCTTGGCTTGCCCTGCCATATGTTGGGCCCTGATTTAAGCTAGGCCTAAATATCCATAGATGCCACAGAGCATTGTGGAGCATGCTTACAATATGTTTTACACAGAAGTTGAATTGTAATATATACTACCTTAATATAAACCCAACTTCCACGCGAACGAAGTCGCGGGCACAGCTAGTGTATTAATATAATTATAACTTGTATTAATATTTTAATGTTGTAGTCTGTACGAGATTGCATAATACAGAATTATCTACTAAGTAATGTTTTATAAATCATCATAAAATAATCATTTAAAAAATATTTCTTCGTTGAAGTAAATAGGTTTAGTACCTATTTACTTCAACGAAGAAATATTTTTTTATTAGATTGATAAAGTGACCTATACTGAATATGCATAAAAAAATGCAAAAAGTTCTTAAGTAGGTACACATAATATTAAGGTACGTAATATAAATAGTATATTTAGCCCCTTTCATGACTATATATCTATCTTTACTCTTATATAGTCATCTGTCAGTTGGATCGTAAAAATGAAAACTTATTTGATATTTTTTATTAAAAGTAAGCCAACAACGGACGTGAGATACCCCAGATGTTTTCTCCCTCTCACTTTAGGCACACTTTTTTAACGTAATTTTTATTTCAAAAAATGAACAGAGATTTGTTAAGGTTAATACAGTTATTAAGGGGTCTGTTGATAAATCACGTTAACGCTATAATTGCTATAAATCACATCTGTCACTTTTAATTAAACTATGAAGCTCTTGTTCCCATCATCAAAAGTCTTGGATTTGACATCCCTATTACGAAATATACTGCACAAATACCAATGTAAAATCATTTTTCTGTTAATTGTCTTAAGGTTGAATTTGTTTTGAATGTGGGGCGCCTATTCCTTGGACAAAGCGGTTTGAATTTCGAACAAATCGTCTACGTCCCAATATTATGACTGGTCTGGAACAAGACTAGATCGTATAGTTTTAAGTACATTACCGTGTTGCTACTAAAAACTATAAGTAGTCTTGTCAGCCAGTGATCAATGGATGTATAAATGAATACAAATATCATTGTTGATTGAATAGATTGATGGCTCAGTACGGAGTTAATGGTGGGTTCTCCGGCATTGATTTATGAGGCCTACTAAGATTAAAGGAAGACGCATCTCTTTACTTGCCGCGTCTAAGAGGGCTCATTGAATGGCAATTAGTAAAACAATTTCTTTAATTCGAATCTGTTATGGGCAAGTCGGCGTAGTAAAGCTTTAACATAATTTTATAGCTACCTCATAAATCTCTTTTTCATTAACCTTTAAGACTTAAGTTGTGTACTGTAACTTTGTCATTATTTTATCAGAAAAGTTATATGGAATGTATAAGCAAGTAGATGCGTCGTTGTTTTAATATGAAAACTGTTTATATTTTTACATTTCAATTTATAAAATGTATGAGGATTAGTAAAACGATCATCTGTGGCGCGGTGGGAGTGTATCCGACTGCTACGCAAGAGGTCGTGGGTTCGATCCCCACCCAGGATAAAACTTTGTGTGATGAGCACGATGGTTTATTCTGTGTCTGGGTGTTATTTATCTATAATATGTATGTATTTAGAAATATATAAGTATGTTTATCAGTTGTCTGGTTTCCATAGTACAAGCTCTGCTTAGTTTGGGATCAGATAACGTTGTGTGAGTTGTCCCAAGATATTATTATTATCATGTATTATTTATTTGATTGACGTTTCGAGGTTGGTTGTACCTGATAGCCGTGGTCACAGGCGAACCGTTGCATTTATCTCATAAGATATTCCTTAAATTTGAAATGGTTTTCTTTGTAAAGGGTACCTAATTAATTAACTTCTTTAGGTATAAAATGTTCAGTCATTGGCGGCGCGCAGCCAAAGAGAGTACCTAGGGGCTTGCCAAGTCGAATGTATGAGGCTGCTGTCTGTCGCCACACACTTGTCGTTGCAGCTAGACGTGTGTTTGGAAACTGACAAAATGTCACGACTGGCTGTCGATTGGCTGTTTAAAGCCAAGATGCGGCAACTGTCGATTGGCTGCTTAAAACCAAGATGCGGCAACTTATACAGTACCTATCTTGAAAGTTTCAAGTAAGAACTTGTGTTAAAAATTTATAGACCTCGTCAACCCCTAAAATCAGTTTTCGTTTATGTTAACATTTGGGAAACACTTTGAGAATCTCTGGTTCAGTCGAAACTAGTTATTACTACTTATTACATTATACATTGAATTTTAAATTTTGAAAGATACATCATATCATGCCTGATTATGACATACCTGATTTTTGTATATAATTTAATAAAGATACCTGATACCTGATACTCCACAGGGCTTCTATGAATTAAAATAAACAGCCGTATCGGTCTACTATTTCTCACAGTAAAAAAACAAAAATCGATTATATTGAAAATCGATACTTTATATCGATTACAAAGAATCGATCGTTCCGCTATCGTCACGACTTGTTATCCCGTTAGAAGACAAGTAGTTGCGTAATTAAGGTACTTTTATAAATTTCACAGTAACATTGTTTACGGTATTTTGGAGACACCAACCACCGTGTTAAGAATGAAGCATAATGACATCATATTTACTATTATTAAGTCATTAGTTGAAGCGGCGGTAACCTAATGACTAAGGCATCGGTGTCGCAATTGTGAGGTCGCGGGTTCGAATCCTACCCATTATACTACCGACGTGAACTCACTCCTAACACAAGCCTTTGAGCTTAGCTGGAGGGTGGGTTAACAGCATTACTAGTAATGTGGGACGCAATTCCACATTCCTAGTTATCTTTAAGAAAAAAAAGTTTTGTTGATTTTTTCATTGATTATATACATTTATAACCACTCTATATCTACTCTACACTATGAGTATTTGGATTGTAACTGTAAGTCAGATCACTGTTACAGCCGGTCTCAATAATCTAACTATCGATGGATTTGGCTACTGGAGGTAGAATTTTGACATATTTTGTATGGATCTTATGTCAAATATATACCTCTAGTAGCCAAATCCATCGATAGTTAGATTATTGAGACTGGCCGTTAGAAAATATCATAAACGAAACGCTTTGTATAAATCCGTATGAAATTATGGATTGTGACGTCATATATAGTAATTCTTTGTTGATTATGTACCGACCAATACATTGTGTTAGACACGAATTGTGAACGATTATATTTTTTCAGAGTACCAAATATATAACGGTTTATATTTAAAAAAAAAAAGCAAAATCTTTATTAGGTATGAGTACAATTGGATACAATTTCACTCCTTTTACAGATTGATTTAAAGCCCTTACCATTATAGCAGCGACTTTAAATCCAAATAGAGGCACAATTAAAACTTATAGACCATAGTCACCATAGAAGGAATAGACGTCATATCATCATAACTGTCACATATCTATGGGTTTACATTTCGAAACGGAACACCGGATCAGACGTTTTGTATAAAGCAGTTTACAAATAGATAGACATGCAGTACCGTTGGATATAATTAATATCTGTATGTCAAATATGGCGGTTGTCTTAGATGTTTGCTTTCAAAGATTGATACCCAAAATTAAACGTACAGGTTTAGTAATTTATTTGAGTTCCATGGAATCGGAATTTAATAAGAGTTTTGTTTGTGTGTGTTATTCGGGGAACCAAAATGGGTTTATCTAACTATTTTAATTAAGTTGACAAGAAGATAACTTATTTGTGTAAAGAAAGCTTGCACTGGACTTTATAAAATATTTATTTTGTCATAGTTTTCGTAAATAAGGGTACATAAAGGTACATAAAGAATCTCGTAAGGGTACATAAAGAAAACTGGACTGTAACTTATTGATAACAGTGGAGCGACACTTCACATTTTTTTCCTGTAGAGAATTCATCCTTCAGTTTAGTACTATGGTTATTGCTTGCGTGAGTTTTAATGGTGTAATGGTTGCAGCACCTTACTGGCTTTACTGTATATATACAAATTTATTGTAAAAACTGGCATTTAAAAAAAGTGACCATGAGTTTTTATTGCCAAGTTCTTTTCTCACGGCTTAACTCTTGCGAACTTGGCATTAAATGTAGAATCATTCTATTCCAAATTTTGTCTGACGTTCATAAGCGTTGTATTTGTAACTCTATGAATAAAGTATTTTTGACTTTTGACATTGACTTTATACTGAGCTGCCTTATCGCATTTTAAACGTATACAATGTGGAATAATTTTTATAGGCATTTCTTGCCAAAGACTTTACAAATACAATAATTGCATTTTTGAAAGATAGAAAAATTTGAATCCAGACTCAGGAATCGAACCCGAGACTTCCGTAGCCAAACCGGGGCCAGAAGCGAACCACCTATCTGGACTATGCTACTAGATATCAAATTCTTCTATCTCTTAATGCTTTTTTACGGGTTAGGCCCCCGTAGCGCCATCTAGTCGGAAGTTAAAGAACTATCACGGCTTTTGTTATTGCTTCGTTACAGAGAGCATTTTAACAAATTATGATGACGCAGGCCGAATATTGAAGTAATTTTTATAGGCATTTCTTGCCAAAGACTTTACAAATACAATAATTGCATTTTTGAAAGATAGAAAAATTTGAATCCAGACTCAGGAATCGAACCCGAGACTTCCGTAGCCAAACCGGGGCCAGAAGCGAACCACCTATCTGGACTATGCTACTAGATATCAAATTCTTCTATCTCTTAATGCTTTTTTACGGGTTAGGCCCCCGTAGCGCCATCTAGTCGGAAGTTGAAGAACTATCACGGCTTTTGTTATTGCTTCGTTACAGAGAGCATTTTAACAAATTATGATGACGCAGGCCGAATATTGAAGTAATTTTTATAGGCATTTCTTGCCAAAGACTTTACAAATACAATAATTGCATTTTTGAAAGATAGAAAAATTTGAATCCAGACTCAGGAATCGAACCCGAGACTTCCGTAGCCAAACCGGGGCCAGAAGCGAACCACCTATCTGGACTATGCTACTAGATATCAAATTCTTCTATCTCTTAATGCTTTTTTACGGGTTAGGCCCCCGTAGCGCCATCTAGTCGGAAGTTAAAGAACTATCACGGCTTTTGTTATTGCTTCGTTACAGAGAGCATTTTAACAAATTATGATGACGCAGGCCGAATATTGAAGTAATTTTTATAGGCATTTCTTGCCAAAGACTTTACAAATACAATAATTGCATTTTTGAAAGATAGAAAAATTTGAATCCAGACTCAGGAATCGAACCCGAGACTTCCGTAGCCAAACCGGGGCCAGAAGCGAACCACCTATCTGGACTATGCTACTAGATATCAAATTCTTCTATCTCTTAATGCTTTTTTACGGGTTAGGCCCCCGTAGCGCCATCTAGTCGGAAGTTAAAGAACTATCACGGCTTTTGTTATTGCTTCGTTACAGAGAGCATTTTAACAAATTATGATGACGCAGGCCGAATATTGAAGTAATTTTTATAGGCATTTCTTGCCAAAGACTTTACAAATACAATAATTGCATTTTTGAAAGATAGAAAAATTTGAATCCAGACTCAGGAATCGAACCCGAGACTTCCGTAGCCAAACCGGGGCCAGAAGCGAACCACCTATCTGGACTATGCTACTAGATATCAAATTCTTCTATCTCTTAATGCTTTTTTACGGGTTAGGCCCCCGTAGCGCCATCTAGTCGGAAGTTAAAGAACTATCACGGCTTTTGTTATTGCTTCGTTACAGAGAGCATTTTAACAAATTATGATGACGCAGGCCGAATATTGAAGTAATTTTTATAGGCATTTCTTGCCAAAGACTTTACAAATACAATAATTGCATTTTTGAAAGATAGAAAAATTTGAATCCAGACTCATGAATCGAACCCGAGACTTCCGTAGCCAAACCGGGGCCAGAAGCGAACCACGAAAAAAAAGTCTCGGGTTCGATTCCTGAGTCTGGATTCAAATTTTTCTATCTTTCAAAAATGCTATTATTGTATTTGTAAAGTCTTTGGCAAGAAATGCCTATAAAAATTACTTCAATATTCGGCCTGCGTCATCATAATTTGTTAAAATGCTCTCTGTAACGAAGCAATAACAAAAGCCGTGATAGTTCTTTAACTTCCGACTAGATGGCTACGGGGGCCTAACCCGTAAAAAAGCATTAAGAGATAGAAGAATTTGATATCTAGTAGCATAGTCCAGATAGGTGGTTCGCTTCTGGCCCCGGTTTGGCTACGGAAGTCTCGGGTTCGATTCCTGAGTCTGGATTCAAATTTTTCTATCTTTCAAAAATGCAATTATTGTATTTGTAAAGTCTTTGGCAAGAAATGCCTATAAAAATTACTTCAATATTCGGCCTGCGTCATCATAATTTGTTAAAATGCTCTCTGTAACGAAGCAATAACAAAAGCCGTGATAGTTCTTTAACTTCCGACTAGATGGCGCTACGGGGGCCTAACCCGTAAAAAAGCATTAAGAGATAGAAGAATTTGATATCTAGTAGCATAGTCCAGATAGGTGGTTCGCTTCTGGCCCCGTTTTGGCTACGGAAGTCTCGGGTTCGATTCCTGAGTCTGGATTCAAATTTTTCTATCTTTCAAAAATGCAATTATTGTATTTGTAAAGTCTTTGGCAAGAAATGCCTATAAAAATTACTTCAATATTCGGCCTGCGTCATCATAATTTGTTAAAATGCTCTCTGTAACGAAGCAATAACAAAAGCCGTGATAGTTCTTTAACTTCCGACTAGATGGCGCTACGGGGGCCTAACCCGTAAAAAAGCATTAAGAGATAGAAGAATTTGATATCTAGTAGCATAGTCCAGATAGGTGGTTCGCTTCTGGCCCCGGTTTGGCTACGGAAGTCTCGGGTTCGATTCCTGAGTCTGGATTCAAATTTTTCTATCTTTCAAAAATGCAATTATTGTATTTGTATACAATGTGCATACATAAAATTGATTACATTGGCTCCACACGTTGCCCCAACGTTGGTCCCAACATCACTCGTCTAACTCGTGAATCTAGAATCACGCTCGTCCTAATATTAGCACTAAAGCTATTTTCTAGATGCGATTTAGGTTCTCAGGGCATTGACAAAATTTACTAAAAACTCCATAAAATTGCTTTTAACTCAAAAACTAGAAGAATAATACTTACATTATGTAAATAGAAGAATACTAAACATATTACAATGTGTAACTACGAGTACAACACCATTAAGTAGGTGCCATTTACAAATAAATAGATAGGTACACTGAAGAGTGCCTTGTGCATCGTTTCTATTATTTGGTAGAAGCGATAAAGTACACTCAGTAACAGTACCCGCGGGTATTCACGACGAAAATACATGACACTATTAACCTATTGATTTACTGCCACTATTTCTGGTACTTACAGCAAAAAGGTGTATTTTTGAGTCAAGTATCTGCTTATGTGGGCTGACATGTTCCTAGAATAAAAGCCCCAAAAATAAAAGATTATAAAAAAAAAAAAAAAAATCGGCTTATGTCTCAATGTTGAATTAATTTAAAAAATATTCTGTCTATTTTGCGGTATGAAAATAAATATTTTGAAGATATCTGAATAGCAAAAGTGTTTGGAGCGCTTTATTATGTCTAATGGATTCACAAATGCTGTGACTGCATTATAAATTAGATTCATGACGATACCACAGAGAAAAGAGTAGATCTATCTTGCTTCTATCTCCCACTTCTTAAGGCACATTATTCAAATGGGGGGGGGGACTTCGGAACTCTACTTTGTGCGTGGCCCGACATGCACTTGCCCGGTTTTATTATTATATTCAATGTACAAACAAAGCTATTTTAAAACTAATAGCATATTTTATTACAATTATAATTTTAATTACATGTTTCCAACCGTTCTCACAAAAAAGTAGTTTCACAGAATGGATGAAGAAGGAATTGTCCTTCCAATATTTCTGTCTTTTTAGGATAAATTTCCACCGACCCTTTCATCAGAAGTAATCGTATCCCGCAGATAATACTGATATCAATAATATCTTTTGAAACGCCAATCGATGTTGATTCTCCACTCAATATGTCCGTCCAATTGTGGCCTTTAATATCTTAGAATCATATCAATATTTGTATTTCTATTGCAATAAAGTTCGAAGTCCCCTGTTTGCAGTTCAAAAGCAATTTTAAGATATCATCGCGACAAATTCTTTTCAGTGTTTCGTATAACTTATAATACTTCTTATTATTTAGTGTTAAAGTTGAAAATCCTTTGAATACTTCTTATTTGTAAGAAGTGAGTTTGCCGTTCCGGACTCTTTATTGTAGGAGTTCGTACGTAGAATTTTCTATTGAAAACAATATTTTTTAATCTATAATATTTTTCTTGTCTTTGTTCAGTGTTGGTACGGTTTGCATTTAGTGATAAGGAAAAATGAATAAAAATAAGTAATATTTTATAGGCTTTAGGGTGTTCTTTTGTATGTAACGTAGCTGATAAGTCCAGATTCTCATTTTTACTTTTGGACACTGGTAACACCCATAAAATATCTGTGATAAGTATGTTTCAAGTTACAATCACCTACCTTTTACTAACTTTTCTCATATTTTTTTGTACTCTAGATTTCGCTACTCCTAGCATTTACCTGCAGCTCCGCCTGTTTCTACCTATATTAAATATAAGCATTTACTGATATTCAGTCCAGTCATATTATTAGACTAGCTGACCCGCGCAACTTCGTCTGTGTAAATTTTCCCCGTTTTTGCAACAATTTTCATTGCTGCTACGCTCTTATTGGTCGTAGCGTAATATTATATAGCCTATAGCCTTCCTTGATAAATGGGCTACCCAACAGTAAAATAATTTTTCAATTCGGACTACTAGTGCCTGAGTTTATCACGTTCAAACAAAAAAACAAACTCTTCAGCTTTATAATATTAGTAGGTATAGATAATAATATTAGCTATTAAGTATAAATGTGTCTGTCTGTTGTTACCTTTTCATGACTAAACAGTTGTTCGACCTTCGTCACTTCATGAAATTTGGGAAATCCTGAGGAAAGACGTTTATAGACTCACCAAATCAACATCCAATTATAGTTTTCCTGTCGTGTATCTAATTATGGAGACATTGCACATATTGTAATCAATTTCAAAGTCTGATAGTTACTTAACCATTACATTTTTAAGTACATCATTGCCCAATAAAATGTCATTCATAACCCCCAAGCCGTGGATATTCCGCCAGTACCCCGAAAAACTCACGATATTCAATAAATATTAATGCGCACGGGAAGTGCTCACGGTCTTTTAGACCCAACGGTACGGTTGCTATTGATTAACCACATCAACTCGCTTAATGGCGTTTCTGGGTCGTTTTTGGACTCCTTTAATACTATTAAGATAACTTGGGTTCTATCTGTAAGGGGATGTGTTGTAGTAGGGGACAAAGTGTTCAGTCTGTTGTACATGCAATTTCGCTTATTTTTTTTTTGTTACATAGCTTTTTAGTTCATTTATACTACTTTACCTTTTGAACAAAGTTTATTCACTCGAACGGATAAAAAATCGGCATTACACAAATTGGCAAAAATACTCTTCAGCATAAAAAATACTCTAGGGCATATTAATGTTGAAGTTTACACACTGGCTTATAGCAATAATGACAGTAAGGATATTATTGTTTAATCCGTTTTTGCCAAACAATTCAAGTATACGAATAAAGTAATTAATTGCATAATATTAGTGCGACATACGTGAGGTCGATTAGACCGCAACTCTGCGGTTTTAGGTTCGATGCCTGTGCAACGTTCTAGTTACGTGAATGTCAGTGCGTGTCATTTGGAACATTTTGTGGTTAATTTGTCACTTTCCTATGTAAAGTAGGAAGGTGAAATTATTCTAGGTTTATTACTTTGTTTACATAAAAGCGGGGGATGTTTTATTGTTAGTCAAAACGACTAATAACCATCCAAGAGGCACATTAAATTTAAGTAGATGGTTAATGTTAGGTAACATTGACGCAAACAAAGAAAATTATTTAAATATCTAGTCCCAAAAAATACAATTCGCAAATATATTATAGAAAATGTGGTAAAAGGTCGCGGGTTCGAATCCTACCCATTACCTAACGACGTAAACCCACTCTTAAAGCGCCTTTGAGCTTAGTTGGAGGGGATAATAAGATTGCTAGTAATGTGGGACTCAAACCCACATTGCTAGTTATCATTAAAAAAATAAAATTAAGCGTGTTTATGAGCTGGGCTTTCGTGTGCTGGATTTTCGTCATTTTTACAGCTTCTGTTGCAAAGGCAAATGTTTTAGCCTTGTAGTAAAGTAGATTCGAATATTTTTTTGTGCAATTAAAGCAGCATTGTAGTATTAAGCATGTGACACGGGCAATTATCTAAAAAAAATGCCTAGATTAACTTTATCTTAGAAGCTAGAAGAAGTTATAAATGGTTATTCAAAGAAGTGACCCTAATTGACAAACAAGTTGCGGACAAACAAAAAACATATAATACCTAGTATCAGAAAAAATACTACCTACTACTAAACTAGCTGTTCCCCACGGCTTCACCTGTTTGAATCTTCGTTTTGCTCTTATAGATTTTTTAAACTTAACTATTCGTGTGGCACCTAACATGTGAGTAGTCACGGTATTTTTTTATGCCGATACATATGCCTGAGTATGCCACAAAAAAAAAAACTTCCTTAGAATCCAACGTCTTGGTCCCCTGCACAAACACAGATAACAAAGCAAGTTACTATTGATTGGTACTTGTAAGGCCTCCGCAGTCGTAAGTAGGTCTCAGTAATTGCATTTGTAATCGGTACGTTGACAGTTTAACACGTTATTCGGGAAGTGGAACGGCGTTTAGGGGTTAAGGACTTGTGTTACAATATGGAGTTATACTGTCTTCTAGTGACCGCGTTCTAAGAGGGTTAGACTTTGTTTTTAAGAAGGAATTGGAGAGAACAGTTTAGTTTTTAGTAGTTTATAATGTCTCTTATAACATGAGGGATCTCCTTGAAGAAGGATATGAATCATAATGCAGCACGCGAGCGTAGTGGGGATTGCTATATTCTAGTCTAGTGTACGTAATTTTATATTTTTTGCTTCATGATATGCTGTTTTATAGATAGGTATATAAAGTAGGTACGCGATCACATAAATCTAATAGTTATAAACAAAAGTAGGTTCTAGAACTAAGCTAAAGAATTTAATATTTAGAAAATGTATTTTTCCGAAACTGACCGAAAATTTTAAATGCAAAGTAAACCTTTACAAAGAACGATTAGCGCTGTACTCAACAAAGGTGTAGTTAAAGAAAAAAACCGGGCAAGAGCATGTCGGATCATGCTCAGTGTAGGGTTCCGCAGCCCTGAAAATTGCATCAGCACGTCAGCAGAAGAGCGTATGTTATTATATCTTGTTGAGAAACGCAGTTTTTTGGCAATACCTCAATGACGGTATATCCCATCTTATCCGAAATAATTTTAGTTCAAAGTATTTACTAAGCGCTATCCTAAAAATATTTATTATTATTATTTAGCTATTAAACTAAGTAGCTACTACTACAAGACGCCTTTTCACCAAATTTCATCAAGATTCATTGTGTAGTCTGAGTAAAATGCCTGTGACATACGGACATTACGAAACTATATGGATTCCGTTTTTGCCATTTTAGCTACGGAACTCTAACTAGTTGTAGGTACTTATTATCATTTATAAACTCTCTATAAGGCCCTATGACAGTGGCGACCGGACACATCTAGATGTCTGCTAGTTTCAGCGACGTTGCCACTGTCGGTCCATACATGGATGACCGTTTTTGAACAATGTCACACTCCTCTGTGCATCGGAGAGCACGTTAAGCCATCGGTCCTGCGCCTAATATCTCTCCGGCCGTGTCGGATTTGTATCTCATCGGACTATGAGGGTGAGGGAATAGAGAGTGCGATGTATCTGCGAACACATTTGTGCACTATCCTGCGAAGTTGGATTGTCTACAATGAGATTGGCTGCCGTAACCGATATCGGTGCGCGAAGACTTGACGAATTCCAACCACCGGAACAGGCTGGATTTCGGAGCGGATATGGCACCATAGACCACATCCCCACAGTGCGACTGATTATACAAAAGACCCAGGAGTATAATCAGCCCCTGTGACTAGCATTCGTGGACTATGAGAAGGCCTTCGACTCGATTGAAATCTGGTCCGTTCTGGAGTCTCTGCAGCTTGGCGATATATCCAAGTGTTGAGATGTCTCTACGAAGCCGCCACCATGTCCATCCAAGTACAGAATCAGCAAACAAAACCTATACCATTGCATCGAGAAGTGAGGCAAGGGGACATTATTTCCCCGAAACTGTTCACAAATGCAATGGAGGATATGTTCAAGACGCTGCACTGGAAAGGGCGGGGCATCAACATCAATGGTTAATACATCTCTCACCTGCGAATGGCAGATAACATCGTCATCATGGCAGAAACGTTGCAGGACCTACAACAGATGCTGAATGACCTGGCTAACTCCTCTGTACGCATCGGCCTACGGATGAACTTGGATAAAACCTCCGTAACCGTAAACCGTAGTACATGTTCAATGAACATGTACTATTATTTATAATACATGTTCAATGAACATGTACTACCGGAACAAATAATAATAATAATAAATAATGCAAACAATTTAATAATTAACACTGTAAAGACGAATTTAATGTTATTTAAAACTACAGCACGAAACAAAGATAGCTTACAGATATTTCTTAATGATAGCAAAATTGAACTAGTTAAAGAAGTTAAGTTCCTAGGTATAAATATAGACGAATTTATAAATTGGAAACCAGAACTAAACGCTATGGATGCAGCTATTTCCTCAGCATGTTATGCTTTAAGGACCTTAAGAGATGAATTAGATACAGAAAATCTGAAAATAGTGTACTATGCGCTAGTCGAGTCCAAATTAAGGTACAGTATACAATTCTGGGGTCATAGTTATACGTACAATAAACAAAGAGCATTTGTTTTGCAGAAGCGAGCCATAAGAACCATTATGCGCATACCGCAAACACAGAGCTGTAAAGAACACTTCAAAAATTTAAACATGTTAACGGTGCCTAGTCTCTATATCCTAGTAGTGTTAAGTAATTTTTCAAAGTACTTGTCAGAGATTGAAACACCTGACGAAAGACAAAAGAGGGAAGAAACTCGACGAAAGGACCTCCTATCACTAATACACCCTCATTTCGAGATAATAAAACATTGTCCGCGTTACCAAGCAGTGGTCTTATTTAATAAGTTGCCTGAAGAGCTTAAATGTATGGTCTACACAAGTTCATTCAAATTTAAGCTTAAAGAGTATCTCCTGAATAGATGTCTGTATGACGTACGAGAATTGTAATTTGTTAGTTAATTTTATATTTTCCTATTATTTCATGTCAATTATTATTCTTATTTTATAATTTTGTAATATTCAAATACAATGTAATTTGTTAATTAATAAATTACTATGACTATGACTATGACTATGATAGCGGTGCACGGCGCCGTTCTCGAAGTTGTTCAAAAATATGTGTATATACCTCGGGCAGTCATTGCAGTTAGGTAGAAACAACTTTGAGGACGAGGTGAACAGGAGAATTTGGTTGGGTTGGGCAGCGTTTGGAAAGTTACGTCAGGTCTTCTCATCGTCGATCCCACAATGCAAAGACCGCGTCTCGGCAAACGTAGTGTAGGACGCCTTCAGGCCAGGTGGAGTGATGATCTACGCAAAACGGCTGACAGGAGCTGGATGCGAGAAGCCGAAGATAGAACAAAGTGGCGTGCTATAGGAGAGGCCTATGTTCAGCAGTGGACTGCGATAGGCTGATGATGAACCGATATCGGTTAGGAGACTATTGTTTAGTATTCATATATATTTTTTTAGTTACAGTTATGAACAGAAAACTCTATATTTTTCACTTGTGAACAATAATGTAGATTGTAGTCAGTCGAGCCATTGATACCACTTCACAAGAACATATTTTTCTGATTTTATATGACTTGGTTTTTGTTTCAAGTGTGGGCAACTGATATAATATTCAATGGGGTGGAATCCATGGAAGTTTGAATGTTCCATGGAACATTCAAACTTTAGGTGAATACAAATAATATGATGTAAAAACTTTTTATAGATGTATGAACTGCGTTCGGTAATGTATGAGTTTCGTAGGTGTAGGGTGTTAGTGTGAAAAACACCCTACACCTACGAAACTTCTTAGTAGGTAACAGTATATAAAATCTTTCAGGGCTTGATCAAGGACTTATTTTAATGATTCCGAAAGCCTGGCGAAAAGCGAAAGCTGATCCTAGTTAGAGACCATGGTCTCCAACTAAGACCAGCTTGGATCTTTCCAAGCTGGTCCTAGTTGGAGACCATGGTCTCTAACTAGGACCAGCTTTCGCTTCTTTCACAGGGTGCCTTCGCTAATAAGACTCACCTAGTCCGG
This sequence comes from Herminia tarsipennalis, assembly GCA_945859575.2. NCBI lineage: Eukaryota > Metazoa > Arthropoda > Insecta > Lepidoptera > Erebidae > Herminia > Herminia tarsipennalis. The sequence continues at coordinate 19,177,608 of OX243841.2, read as the reverse complement.
TAAGACTTAGATATATATTATTATAATGTATTACTTATTTTCAATTTACCGACGTGGGATTCTACTCAAATTATACTCGATTATAATGGAAATGAATCGATGGTACGTAGTAGATTCTCCCTCTTATTGAAAAGAGAGAAAAAATCAATAACATACTTAATCCTTGTTGCCCCGTTGTATTACAAAGACTTCCCTTTCCTAGTGTTTACTTGTAATAAACGGCTTACGGCCGGTTTCAATAATCTAACTATCGATGGATTTGGCTACTAGAGGTATATATTTGACATAAACTCCATACAATATATGTCAAAATCCTACCTCTAGTAGCCAAATCCATCGATAGATAGATTTGATTGAGACCGGCCGTTAATCTCTTAATTATTATGACTAGCGTCATTATTAAACCTATATTTTACTTCACTTCACTCTACGGATGAAACTTAGCATTGATCGCTACCGGATACTATACAGCGTTTATAATGTCATACTCATTGGAATATCAATAGAGCGGCATTATCCCGACTTTTCCACACAAGGTCACCCTAACAAAGTTCAAAGGCAAAACTCATATTAACTTCGATCGAGTAGTACATTAATATCTCACCGAAATATCCATTCAAAGTAAACATTAAGATACGAATCGTTTCTCGGATGGATGCATCATCCGATCGCATTCCGAGTTTATCGATGACGGAATTAATCGCAATAAAATCGAATAGATGTATTACATACAGAGTTGAAACAAAAAAGTTAGTGGCGGAGAGATACTTTTTGGAATTTCTATAATAATTTGAATTACTCACACTTCTTCACTGTAAATGCGAAAGTGTATTTACACGACTGAAGAGCTGTTGAAATTGATAACTACATGAACATTTTCCAAAGAGATAATTGTACTTTTTGTTACTACAAATACTCCACGCGTTCGAAGCCGTAGGTGAAAGGTAGTTTTAAATATATAAGCACATTATCGCACACACATTTCTATTAAATTTTACCTAAAATGGGTGCCTATTCTAAATACGTATCAACTCTGTGGCATTTTTATTTATTGTATTCGGACGCTGTTTGCTATTTCGAATAATTTAACTCGAATAAAAGTTACGATAGTTTTCCGATTATATTCTATGATGATTTTTATTGAGCGAATAAGTAAATAAATAGCATATCTGTTTACGGGGCCTTGAATATAGGTAACATTATTTTGGAATGAAGCCAACTAAATGAATTTCGTGTGTTGACATTATGTGTTTACAAATAATAATATATTCGATGAAACTGGCTTTTTCCTTTATATTTTCGGATTGTGATTTGCGTGCTTAAAATACGAATGTTATTTTCGATACTAATCTGGGAGAAAAATATATGGCATGATTCAGATACTATCTTTGTTACGAGTGTTATTTGAAACAGGCGATGGATAGGTAATCTGATTTTCTTTTATATTAAATGACTTTGTTTCGAATAATAAGCTTTATTGCCATATTTCTAAGCCATAAACGGAAAATATAAGTTTATTTCTATGGTAAAACATAGTGCGGAAGCTATTGGAGTGTGGTTGAAACAGTGCCGTATCTACGAATATTTCCGCCGCTTCACCTTTGTTTAGAGCAATTGATTTGACTCAACACTGGCGGTATTTTTTTTTTTTTTTAAAGATAACTAGCATTGTGGGATTGTCGCCCCACATTACTAGCAATCGTGTTAACCCCTCCAGCTAAGCTCAAAGGCTCGTGTTAGGAGGGGGCTCACGTCGGTAGTATAATGGCCAGGATTCAAACCCACGACCTCACGATTGCGAGACCGATGCCTTAGCCATTAAGCTACCGCCGCTTCAGTAGTTAATGTAGTGAATTTGGCGCTCTCTTAGACATAGTATTTAACGTGGACCCCAGATTGCCCACCTCTAGACCAGATCTAGGGGTAGGTTGAGATCAAAAGCATGCAAAATGACGAAGTCCTTGAAAGTGATTGCTTTGGATGTGGCACTACACATTTACCTAGTACCTAGCATTGTTATCGATTCTTATAATTTTTAAGCCCAAAGCCGTAAGTCGCATAACCTTATTATAAGTTAGGTATGTTGAGATTGGGACCGTAGCTCTTGTGTATAAAACGTAAATAAGTCTAGAAGAGATGAAGTACTTCTTCAAGTAATCCTGCTTCTGAAGAGTCACGATAATAAAATGTACCTACCTACCTTAACACATTTATGTTTTGCGCCAACGAAACATGGGCAGGCATGTTAATCATATCTTCGCAATACAGAATACCTATCTGTGTCTCAAAATAGAAACTGATGAATCCTCACAAGATCAAAATGCATAATATTTTATTTTCTAAGAAGACAACAGTTATGTGCTGACAGCACATTAAAATGTTTTATTCCATGCCACAATTTCGCAAATAAATCCTGAAAAATGGTAATACCTGCATTAAATTTGAATGTTTATTGGGTTTTCAAAACCGACAGAATGTTGATGTGTGGAGGGAATTTGGTTGTAAAAACAATGAGTCATGTTTGAATGATCAACATCTAGAAAGTTCATGAAAGAGGGAATAACTTCAATAAGACGATCAAATGACATTGTAACCCCTTTACAATAATAAGTTAACAACACTTATTAAACAACGAATGTTTTGTCTTTTTCTTTTCTATTATAAAAATAGAATGAAAGTGAGAAACAAAACTTGGTTCTGTGGATAACACATTCGTTAGTTAAAATGCTGATATTATTTTTATTATATTATATTAATGCTGCATTTGACTGAAGTCAAATCAGCATCTTTATAACAAACGTCAAAAACGACACGTTCCTTACAAGTTTGTATGAAATGCTAGCATATGACGTCACGCTTTTATGGTCAAATCATTTACTTTAATTATTTCTTTTCATGATTATAAAATAATAATCACGTTAAATTATATGAACTTAGGATATTTTTTTAAAACACTTTATGATATATTATTGCATGTTTAATATAAAATATTTTATTTTAGTGGTAGTCATATATGACTATAAAATAAAATATTTTATTTATTTATTTAATTATCCCTACATTTTTAAAGTCTATCTGAACACAGATAGTTATCGCCTTAAAAGGGGGTAAAACAGCGGTTAATAATAATAAGTTTAAAAATCAATTTGTGAAATTTCGTATTTGTTTTTTGGTTTGAAGTAGAGAAACGCATGTTTCCACGATTTTGGAATGTCAACCCCTAAGGGGGTAAAATAAGGTTTGCGACTTTGTATGAAACTAGATCTGTGAAAAAATTGCATTGTGGTTGTAAATAAAAAAACACGTGCGAAAATCAACCAAGTCATCCATGCGGGCGAAGCTGTGAGCGACAGCTAGTCCAATAATCATCCTACAGACTGACAGAGAAATGACGAATTTTAAAATCTTAAAACCTATGCTTTTCTAAGCAACCAAACAAATAAACCAACCTCAGGACTCTATTTTCTTCATAATTCCAATTCCTATTTAACACTAAACTTGACCAAGATTACACCGCACATTAACTTTAATATCTTTTCCAAACCTCTGAAAATAATAAAACAGTCCGTGTATTGTATTATACATCCGCTCTTTTGAAGTGGTTTTTTCGGGAAGCTTGCCAAAAAATGGTTTACTTTGAGAGCTCATAAAAATCGTGTTATTCAAGAATTTGTTTTCCGTTTGGTATTTATAAGAATATGAAGGTAACTAGAGGTAAAATTTAATACCTTGGTGCCGTTTGGCGTCAGATGTCAAACTGTGATGCCCGAAGTGATATACCTACTGAAGGTGCCGTCATCTACGAAGGTGAACTCTCTTCAAAAATCTGAGTGTTTGCCGCCTAGTTTTAATTGATTAGATGACTATCTCTACAAATACAATAATTGCATTTTTGAAAGATAGAAAAATTTTAAGTCCAGACTCAGGAATCGAACCCGAGACTTCCGTAGCCAAACCGGGGCCAGAAGCGAACCACCTATCTGGACTATCAACCATGAAGATAAAATCAATGTCTTCTTGAAGTCAACACATATAACATTAAGGGTCTCAGTAGTCTTGATGGATGTTCAGACGCCACTGAAAGAGATAGATCAAAGGTCAAATATCATGACTTCACGTAGATATTTACGATGTAGATGAGACCATGTAGATTTTATTGTCTTCATACTGTCAAGTCAAATCAGTCTCTTTTTAAGAATTTTCTAAATAATAGTTTGGATGTAATCAATATGAAATACAAAATTATCACGTTCGTACGTATTTATATTGTGAAATCGATTTTGATTATAAATTCACATGCCTACTAGCTAATTCTGTTTTAAATTAATTTCTCAGTATTAATTATGTTTACTTTTTGCATCATAAAACTCAAATTAATTGTGTTAAAATTTTGGGCCATAAAAAAAATTCATATTATTAATAACATCTGTGAGGAAACATAAAGAATTTCCTTCACGGAAGAGCAATGATCTGTGCAATTTTAATTTTAAGTATAATAATATTTCAAGAAGATGTATACCATTAAGGACGCGTAGTGATGGGCAACGTTACCCATTATGCATGCTATGAATTTTAGTATCTAATGTCGTGTTTATTTAGTTTTTTCTCTTTACTTGGTTCTGTTAGTAAATTATTCTTGAAGCTTTTATGTGTTCTTTTAAAATAAAAGGTCTCGTAATTTAACGCGTTCATGTTTTACTATGTGACTTTTATTAACAAGAAACACAAATATACAAACACATCGATACATACCTAGTTGTTTTAAAGATTTTCTCTGTCTATACGTCTATTCTACTTATGAAGAACTAAAGTTTCTGAGTGTGTGAGGTTGTAGGGGGTAATCTCAGAAGCTACTGAACCGATTTTAAAAATTCTTTTACCAATAAAAAGCCAAGATTTTTGTGAGTGTCATATGTTATATTTTATTGTCCGTGCAAAGCCGAGGAGGCAGCTAGTTATGAATAAAAAGGAAAGTAACGGCTGTTAGCAACTAAGGCCGTTTTTAATAATCTATCGATTGATTTGGCTACAAGAGATATATATTTCACATAAACTAAAAATAAATATATTACGAAATTCTGTCTCTAGTAGCCAAATCTAGAATACATGTATATAGATTTTCGAAAACGGCCGCAAAGCGTGTGATGATTTTATCGCGTTTATAATTCTCATTCATTTGTATAAACTGTGTGAGTAAGGCACTAAAGACATAACTGAAATAGGTAAACCTAGAACTTTGACCTAAAAATAATTAAACGAAATTAAATTATTTCAATATTTTACTCTGGAAAGTTGTTAAATATATTATAATCATATGATCATTTTTAAAAAGTCTCAAAAACTATATTGTTTAATTAAGTATTAGATAAGCGTACAAACTTACATGATCCAAATAAAAATAACTATAAAATCGTATCGATAAAATCGAAATATTTTATCGATAGTATGTGCTTTTTATTTCCGTCACAGTAATTACTCTTGCCCTCACTACAGATAACGTCGGGCAAGTTTGAAACTTGTGTCATCTGCGAACTCGTTAACTATAAGACGAAGAGTTCCCCCAACAAATATGAAGCGAGGTTGTTTCTTTAAACTTATAAAATTAAACACGTCTAATATTCATTATTTCTCTATTTCTAATATATGTATATATTTATTATAGATCGTGAATACGATCTATACCATATACTTACATGTTTTTGATTGGAAGCTTTAAAAGGCAACGTGTATTTTTATGTTGCTCGACATGTATACCTACGTATTAAAAAAGTCAAAGTTCTATAAAACATATAATCTGTAAGTAAACAGGTCGTAGATATATTTATGTTATACTTTCGTGATTTGTACAAAAGGAAAGGTATAAATAATATTTGAGATACGGGTCTTAATAGCGTAGATATTTTAACCGTCTTCACAAAAGGTGGTTTTCTGTTCCGTATGTGTCTAAATATGTATGTATGTTCGCGATTTTCTCAAAAGCTCGAGATCCGATTTAAGTAGGGTTTTCGCTATTCATACATACATACATATCAACCCATATGATGGCCCACTGCTGGGCACGGGTCTCCCCAGTAGAACCTACTAGTATGTAGATCCTGGGGGTAATTGCCATAATCGCCACGCTTGGCGAGCGGGTTGGCGATCGCAGTAAGGCTTTAAGTACGCAGAGGACGCTGCTGCCCGTCCTTCGGAGTGAAATCCCTTAGTCGCCTTGACGACACCCACGGGAAGAGATGGGGTGGTACTATTCTTAAGCCGGCACCACACGGCCAACGCTATTCGACTGAATATTTTTCTGGAAAAGTTTAAGTGTATAAAATGTTGTCCTAGCTTATAAACACCAGAATTATGTATATACTAAAACATAAGAATGAGTCAGCGAATTCTATATTCGGTTATGTACTTAATATTTTTTTTCCTTGTAGGCGGTTCATTTTTCTTAAAAAAGTTATTATTATTTCCCGAATTTTCGATCGTGGAGTAAGTAACACCCGTTGTTTAAATATTGTATATGGTCTAGTCTTATATTTCTTGTGCATGTAGCATCTACGTTTCTTCAAAACTTTTCCTTTCAACAACAAAATACATCGACACACAATTCCGATGTTACAAAAGCTCCAGTATCTCAAATCAGTCAACTTTTCTGTCAGAAAGAGCCTCATGGCCTTATGTCAAATATTAATAAAAGGACGGATCGACCCTGACACGAAACTCGATATTACAGGGAGCTGTTGTTTGAATACCAAATACTTTCTATACCTACGGAATGCGTACGGATATATGGAGTTAGGATTTTCGACGGGTAATATATAATATTCTATAGGAAATTGATGTGATAGCAGAATTAGCTACCTAAGCCTAACTTAATCTTTGAGATCAGAAACATTTAAAAATGACAAGAAAATTAAAAAAAAATACTGGAAATCGAATCGGAGACATTCAAACAGCCATACGGCCCTTATTCCCAGCCCCAACCATGAGACTTTCAGAGCTCGGTAGTTGGTGACGTCTTTCAATATTTTCTTTGGAAGTAATAATAGCTCAGTAACGAGAGAGATCTCTCTGTCTTCTCTCTTTTATTCGACAGAGGGAGAAAAGCTGAGATTAAGAATTGACATCTTTGGTAATTTTTTACCTACCAAATTAAGTTTGTACTTAACTACTGTAGACTTAAGGCCTTAAGTTTGTATTACCTTCTTATGTACTCAAACCGATATATCCTTAACTATTGGTGAAGGCTGTGATCTCGTTATGCTCCAATTGCGGTTACATTTGTTTCGTATGTTAGACTGATTTTAGGTTAAATATTACTTAACGACAATACCGAACTCGAGCTGGCTAGCTGGCTAAACAATTGGATTAGCCAGCTGTATCTGAAACTTACCTCTTTAGTGAGTGTTCTGTATTTTCTGACGTGATACTTACCGCGAACTGTTAAATTATACTGACCAGCAATATGATGGACAGAACGAAGCCCATAAATACGTGAATCTTTACTATATATTTTCTACTATAATAAAATTGTAAAGTTACTGTATTAATACTGTAAAACTTAGATAAATCATCGAATTAAAGGTCTCTGACTTCGAAACAAAATTTTGTTTTTTTTAATGTCTGTTTATTTGGCTGATGCAGAACTCTGTGAGTTTTGAATACTTTCTTATGTATAGTATTAAAAATAATATTCTAACTTAAATACTGCTACAAGTTTAAAATCGCTTAAGTATAGCAGCAGATACACCATGATCGTTTTACTAGTCACGTCATACTTATGGTCGCAATAACCAGTATCCCTAGGCACTTGTCCCACCTACTGCAAGAAAGCGAGTAGCGAAATTATCGCTCGAGAAACGTACATACTTAAGTAGCTTCCGTGAAAAAAAAAGAGTTACAGATATTAATAGTTGATCGCTGACCGTTCCCACTGTCGGCAAGTACTCGCTCTATACTGCATCTCTTTTGTTTACACGGACGAGATCACTTTCGTTACACGGAATCTACATAAGTATGTACATTTCTTGAGCTATAAATCGCTACTCGCTTTCTCGCCGTTTGGTGGGACAGGTGTTTTATGGGTGAAGCCGTCATCCTAGGCATAAACTAGAACTACTTATAGGTAATAAAATGATGACAAGCGATTTTCAAACATCTGGGGCGGACTTTATTACGTAAGTTAATCCATATATTATCCAAACATCATCGTAGCTTAATCCTCAAGAGTCATATAAATGCTCTTGAAATTATCTCTACTGGACAGTGAATTTTAATGACGTCATAAAACCCGGTTTTCTGAAAACCTGTACACGCCGTTCCGGATATAATTAATTCTACCGGGATAACGTAGGATAACCGGAAATTTATTGGATAATTGACTACTATAATTGTAGAGGATTTCAGACCGAGATTAATTTTATTTATAGTATTTACTCACTGGCCTGGTCTAGTGGTTAGTGACCCTCACTGCTTAACCGGAGCTCGTGGGTTCGATCCCCATCCAGGATAAAACTTTGTGTGATAAACACGATGGTTTATTCTGTGTCTGGGTATGATTTATTTATAATATGTTTGTATTTATAAATATATATATAGTATGTTTATCAGTTGTCTGGTTGCCATAATACAAGATCTTCTGGGATCAGATGACGATGCGTCAGTGGGTCCAAGATATTATATTATTATAATTATATTATTTTCTGTTACTTTTATAGCTGAGGTTGGGGAAAGAAATGAATATAATATAATATCATGACATGTACCTAAACCGTCCTAAGATACTGTTTTTTTTGTTCTTTTTGTTTTGCTTGAGGATAATATCCCACATAAACAAGTTCTATGATATATTATGGTATTTAGGCTGCTCATTTAGAGGGTACAAATTCAATGTGTTATTCTATATTCAGGAATAAAGATTCGTTAGATCTATAAATTATGGTTCTGAGTCTGTGTTTCGTTGTGTCCTTTTATTCTTTATGTTTATAAAGTCTTCTACGTTACAAACCTCAAAACTCAAATCCGTTCCCGAAATCCTTGAATCCGCTTTATTTTATAAAACCGAACCAATAATTGTTTGAAAACGTCAAATGAATACACACTAAAAGAATAATAACATTATGATATAAAGGACATGTACCAAATACGGCCCATAGCGGACAGAAAGTTGTGAAACGTTAAAATTAAACAAATATTTTTTGAAATCTGTATGTGGTTTTCATTTTTTGATAAAACTTGGGGGAAAGATTTTAGTTTTAAAGATTATTTTAATTTGATTCTTAGGTTACGGTAATGGCGGATAATTGTTTTATGTTGCCAGCTTTAAAAAGTCAAGCTTCAAACGTCGTTATAACGACGTTTGATAGGTAGAAATTGTTAGTAAAGATAAAATATCTTTATTACTTTAATATAAAACAATGTTTTTCAATTATTTTGGAAATATATTCGGTAAAAAAGTAATTTAATATAATTGTGTTGTATAATTATTTGGTTGCAATCGATTTTTGTTTATAAATCGATAGTATAAATAATTTTTCAAAGCATTTGCAACACTTTTTTCATCTGTCATGTCATTCGTGTTGTTATTCATTTCATTCATTGATTTTATTATTTGGTGTTGTAAAAATGGCGGCAAACTGACCTGCCATTAGTTTTACAGTTCCGAGTTTAACGAGTATAACTTGTATAAAATGAATTGATTATGTTATAATTGGGTAAGAACGAGACTTTGTGCAACTAACACAAGCCATTGAGCTTAGCTAGAGAGGTTAAGGGATTGCTAGTAATGTTTTTTGATATGAAATCATTTCCATTTTAAATATCTCGTATCTCAATTCCACCAAGTTTTATGGGAAAAAGAATAATAAAGGGTAATAGAGTAGTCATTTATCTTCAAAACAAACATCGTTTCGTGTGAGTCCTTTCTGGGCCTAAAATGTATGGACAAATGGACCACTCCTTTGTGAAAAAAACAAAATGAAGTTAGGCGGCAGTTCCGAGTTCTTTCATGAGAAAAAGCTGCCAAGAAACTCAAACTCACTTTTAATCATCAAGTTTCTCAAAAAAAAATATTGAACAAACCAGTATAAGTAACTCTAAAATAAGTCAATAATAAAAAAACAAATACAAACATATTCAGCAAACACGGTAGTTTCACTTCTTACATAGTAGTTTTATATATAATCCTAAAGTACTTTTTTGAAAAGCCTGTGAGAGAAAGCAGTTAAATCCCAAGCGTTTTTTTTCTCATATAATCAATACATTTTCATTTTCATACACATTTTTTCTTAATAATACACTTATGAAAGTTTCCTATCACCTCATTAGGTCACGGGTTCGAATCCTACCCATTATACTACCGACATGAACCCACTCCTAATACAAGCCATTGAGCTTAGCTGGAGGGGTTAACAGGAAGAAGAAACTTGATTGCTAGTAATGTGGAACTACAATCCCAAATTGCTAGTTATCTTTATTAAAAAAAGAAAAAAACTTAAGGGCACAGGGCTGCTACCCTAATACAGAAGATATACTTAATCGCTTTCTTGTTTACTACATGTTTTTATTTAGTTTCTATGACCAATCGACCGTAAAAATTCACTCGACTTTATCGATACCATAGCAAGAGCAATATTAAACCCGAAATCTGTAGTTAAGATCAACCTTTTTTATAAAAGGTAAAACATAAGTACTATAAATCTACGGCCATCAAACTCATAATAAAAAGTTCACTGAGTCTTTTATACGAAACCCATCAAGTATGAAATACTTTATAAGCGTAGTGAATGGAGAAACTTCATTGAAAAGCTTCGTGCTACGGGCTACTTTATGATATCTTGTAAAGAAATGGACGCTGAGCAAAAACTTGCTACTTTTCGTTCGCTTCGTTAACTAATTGGACTACTCGGAAAATATGCCATAGATAACATTCTATATAAGCTATATAATGTTCAAAGTTGATATAAAGCGGGTGTCGCACATTGCTACTCATATTAACCCTTATGATGATGCTGCTGGGCACAGATCTCCCCAGTAGCAGACCAGTAACCAAGGGGTAATTGCCATAATCACCACGCTTGGTGAGCGGGTTGGCGATCGCAGAGGGGCTTTGAAGTACGCAGAAGACGCTGCTGCCCGTACCACATGACCACACGCACATGCTTATGTCTGACATATCGGAAAGTAGTGTAGTATATATGTAGTTTTGGTTAAGGAGGGCAGGAAATGAAAATACCTATTTTGTAATTTTATTCTAAAAGTATTGCGGAACATTCTTTAGCTACTCACAGATTTTCAGGCAGCGATTTTCTTTACCACATAATCTACGGAAAATCCCTACCTTATTTTCTACTTGCATTAATATTTCAAATGAAAATTGATTAACTTCACCCAAAGTAATCGGCAAGCTACCAAAATATCCAATTCCTTACAGAGTAGAACAATGTTGCCTACTCACTGCCGGAAATTACGTCATAAAAACGATAAACCGGAAACAGGTACTCACTGTATGGAATTTAATTTTCCTGTATACAAAATAAGGTAGAATTTACCCACAAGTAGGGTGACAAGGATACGAAGATTGATTGTTTATTACATTAAGCGAAGTCGGAATAAAAGTATTTAGTTGAAGACTGATATCTCTTGAAATAATCTCAATAATAATATTTGTGGTATTACCTAGATGACTCAGCATGACTTTAATAATGACAGAAGCTTGATACGTAAAGTTATTTACAGAGTATAGAGTAGAGTTTTGTATTGTATCTGGATAGAGACCGGGATGTGTAGCTTGGAAGTCGCAGCGACCTAAAAGATCTATTGTGACGCCTCTTTCTTCCTTAAGGGATATCTCCAAGGTTTAGACTGACCATGAAGTCGACAATGTATCTTGGCGGTGTGGCCTTAACGTCCTCAGGTGTTATTAAGTGCCCTCCAAGGTGCTGGCTTCTGGTGTGGTGAATTGCCTCGCAGCCACAAAGGATGTGTATAGGTGTTTCCCCATCTTTGTGGCAGAACCTGTAAACATTAGTATCGTTGAGACACATCTCGTGCATGTTTTTGTTTTAGTCTGTAGTGCCCAGTTAGGGTTCTGGTAAGAATTCTGGTTTGATTCTTAGTTACTCATAGAAAGCGCCTCTTTAGTGAAACTTGCTTTGAAGCCCACTAAGAGCGCTTTGGAGACCTATTGACTTTGACCAGAGCTTGATGCTTTCGCATAGAGTAGAGTAAAAACTTAATCGTGACAATCTTTATTTGGCAAATTATATAAGTATATAGATGAAATACAGGATACGAGTGTCAACAATTTACCCCTTTTGGGGGTTGCAAGATATTTAAAATCTAGTAGCAAACCAACAAAGCATACACTTAAACTTTACAAATTTACATCGTAATGGATATATCCAGCAATGCTGCCTTAATTATAGGCAACACGGCATGCATTAGGAAAGAAAGATACGTGCTCTTTTAGAAAAGCACGACTAGTATAAAAATTACGTGTAAACTATGAAAAAATGAGCAAACTATGAAATAGGTTATAGTATAAATAGCGAGCTAACCGATTCTTAAATGTTCCGCATAGGTATTATAATGGCAGCAATGTCTTCTATGGGAAAATATATTCATGTCTTAGAGCCTGATAAAGAAATCGGGTCACTCGGTATCCTTAAGTTTAGTTGGACTTTCCTGTCAGACGCCATTTCTGTCCTCGCTTTTACGTCGTATTTATTCGTGGTGAAGCGAGCCTTTGATCATTTGTCACAGGAACCTGGTGCTGCCTGTACGCCGCCTTGGATCTGTCGCGATGTATGATCTTTCCTCATTACGAGTACTTTTAGTTTTGGCATATGCTTTTTTATGACTAGCTGCCTACCTGACGTCATGGCATCTAAAGAGCTTGTCCTACGTAAATAGGAACTCTTAGTTACCCTACCTTATAATGCTACATAAAAGTATAAAAGGCCTCTTTTGTATTATTATTATTGTAACTAAACTACATTTCTGGACCTTTCTTTTGCGTGTACAAAGAAATGATATTTTAGTTCCAACATTTCAGGCATTGTGCGGCTATAATTGCCTTTTTTGTAGAGAAGCCGCAGATTGTCGATTTCATTTATATTAATGGATAGAATTACGCGAAATATAGCATTACTTAGGTATTATATATTTTTTGTATATTTGTTTATCACCTACCTATTTGTAATTCCAAACAATCAGTTTTTGAAGGTATTAAATGTTATTGTTGTACTTGTAGGCCCAGGGCAGACTAATACCGGTCTAGCCTTCAGCACTGTGATGTCACAATCGTTGTTTCCCTTCAAGTGTGACGTCACAGTACAAAATGGCGCTGCTGTATGTGTTGCGGGTCTTAATTATATAATTATAACCAAATTATAATAATTAATTTTGTTCGTTTTGTAATTAAAACACGACTTACTTAATAAATAAAACGGGACACAACATGAACACTTTACAATTTAACATTTAATATTATAACGTAATACTCTTTTATTAAAATCAGAAATGAAATACTAGTCATATCTTAAATTCTAATTTCAGCTTCAGTAAGATGTATATTACATTTTACACGCTCAACCGTCTGTTACTCGATATCGTAAGAGCTATAGTGGAGATAAATCATCGCAAAGTGACGTATAGCAGCCGAGGATCGGGCAGAAAATATTATCTAATAGCTAGTCTATACTTTAGACAGCGAAATTGACGAGAAATTCGCTACGCGGGGCGGGAACTTGCACTTATTGTAACACTTTCTACTAATATTATAAAACCTAAAGTTATAAAGGGTAGGTATATATTTGTTCTGTTATTTTGATAGTCATGAAACTTTAAAGTAATGTAGTTCATACAGCAAAATGCACTATTTATAAAAAAAAAATTGTCCTGACTGACAGATGGATCATCGTACAGCCTGAACTGCTGATCGTAGAGACTTGAAATTTCGAGGACGTATTCCTTATATAATTTAGTCATCTGATAAGAACGGATTTTTGGAAATTCATCCCTGGGGGTAAAATAGTGGTTGTAAATTTGTATGAAACACCGTCAATTTCAAAATTAGACTTGTGAAATTTCGTATTTGGCTTTTTGGTTTAAAATAACGAAACACGGGTTTCAGCATTTTTAGAAAATCAACCCTTAAGGGGTTAAAAATATGTCAGTTTCTTTGTAATTTCGTCAGTTTTAAAGTTACATCTGTAAAAAAATTACTTTGTGGATAAAGAAACACGCCTTTCAGCGTTTAAAAGCGAAAATCAACCCTTGACAGGATAGCCCCTGAAAGGTCAACATGGCTATTGTGAAATTCATTTAATGTACACAAAGGTGTCTTCTTGCTGTTTTAGGAACAAACTAAGTGATCCCCCAAAAACATTTTCTAAAAAAAGTTATCAGATCTTATGGAAAGCCAAGCCTTTGTGTGCGTTGCTCGAACGCGCGTTGTGTATAGCTTTCAGTACTATGTATTGGTATATTGTGGTGTTATCCTTAGTTGTTAGGTAGTTATAAATTAGATTTGGATCTTATTTAAAACTAGCTGTCCCGCGCAACTTCGTCTGCGTAAATTTTCCCCGTTTTTGCAACATTTCTCATTGCTGCTCCTCTCCTATTAGTCGTAACGTTATGTTATATAGCCTATAGCCTTATAGTAAAAGATTTTTTCAATTCGGAACAGTAGTTCCTGAGATTACCGCGTTCAAACAAACAAAACAAACTCTTCAGCTTTATAATATTAGTATAGATATGTTCAGTGGATTTCAAAAACTTCTCCATTACATAAACCTAAAAGATTTTGCTAGAAAAGTCTCGACTAGGTAAGTAACCCTTATTCGACTTTGTGATTACGACAAGCTTTGATCCGATCCTTTAGATACCAAAGTAAAACCAAATTCAATCCACAATAACAATGAAAGAACCGCTGAAACTGACGTTTTGGAGTATTATTGTGGAGAGACCAAGGACAGCATTGTAACTATGTAGGTAGTTTATCAGATTGTATCTGGTTCCATTGTAGATTCTATTTCAGATTCCATTCCATTTAATATTTACATTAAATTTCTTCAAAATTCAACATAATATTATTCTGGTCTCTATGCAATGTTTTATCAAATTCTGCTCAATAGTTTTTATTGCATGTTGCATGAAAGACTACCTAAGAAACATTCATAGATACATTCTCACAAAATTTGGTGTGGCGTCTCTTAAAAATGATAGTCACCAATGTTTAATGTATTTGTTGTGGAATAAAAGTTATGATTTTATGAAATAAAATGTTGAAATGAAATAATAATTAAATTAAAATTAATCAAAATAATAAAAGTTTTTCTTAAGTCTAAGAAATGATTTTTTGAAATTGTAGAGCGAGAGAAAACATTTGTGTTGAAAAATTAACCGTGGCTATTGTTGCTGATAAATCTGTATGAATATTGCAATGGTTTCGAGTTCCTAAAGGGTACCGTTGATAAGAAATTTAATATTTAATGAAGGGAATGTTATTTTCACCTGTTTTTATAACCTACTGTCCCATTTCGAAACCGTGCAGAAATGTAAATCTATACGAAGAAAAGTAAATAAAATGTTATTTTTTTGTCAAGGAAATTAAAATTGTATTTCAAACACATGAATATTACGTAACAATATAAATTAAGCTAGTCGCATCTACTGTAGGTTCCTAAAACGTTAGGTACATTTCCATTATGTATGTATGTTTATTTGATCAAAAGAGTTGTTGCAAAAACAATCATCTTAAAATACTTTTTAACACGGACATTAGTTTCTAAAATTGCATACTTACATTACAAAGAGCTATTTATACATTTTAAAAATAGTATCTAGTCGGTCTCTTTTCAAAGTTGCCAATATGGCAGCTCATCTGTCAACCGGCTGTCAAACGCTGTCACACAAGTGTGGATGGGTGACATTTCACTTACACTCTGACACCGTTTCGGCAGCATTCCAAGGGACCATTAACCTATTATAACCGTTTTACACTGCGTTTTCCAGTAAATAGTACAAACTGGGGATCCTTCAAAGGGTCATTATACCAAGAATTTTATTAGGTAATGACATGCAATTATGTTTTAAGTAAGTAAGTTGGTGTAGATAGGTTATAAGTGCTCAGAAAGCCCCTCCTTAATATCTATACAATTGAATTAGATTTTATATGTCAGTGTCGCATCGCCGGCGTCAACTGATAAAAGCATTTTTCTCTTTTTCACTCGTGATAGGTAATTGAATCATGCTTTCCTACTTTAACGATTATTTTATATAATAGTGTAATATAATAGTGTGACATTGCAATATATAGGTGGTATCATATTAGTTTGCCGTTTTTAAAGATCGACTGTTGTTTTTGTAACCTGTCTAAGTACACCTTTTTACTTAAACATTATTGATGGCATGTATGTATTTTTTTTTAAAGACAGGGTACAAGCCCTGTGTCGCGGGGGACTTTACAAACATACAAGTCACGGACGCAAAGTACACTCAGACTCGGAACAACAATTTGTGGATTACACAAAGTGGTGCACGGTACATTTATTTAACTTTAAACGATAAGTTTATTAGATTTTTTGTTATTACAAACAGTTACTCGCGAAAACAATTTTCACATGAAAAACCTACCATACCCTGGATATTTTATGCGATATTCAGGTACTTGATTTTGCTGATTAGTTGCGGAAAGTTGAGAATATTCTAACGAGTGGTTTGACATTCCATCTATTCTTAGAATAGTAAACATTTCACTACATCATCAAAAGCTCACGTAAAATCATTATGGTGCGCTTTACTAGGTACAAATACTTCTGTGCGAGCAGTTAACACTTGATAAATTATGCTCAAAACGTTACTACCGTAGTAAAACTATGCGGTAAAATTTAATATTTAATTATAAACTCACATACGGCTTGGTTTTATGGTCTTTAATTTTTCTTGGTTCTACGGCCTTAGGACAACTCAAATACGGCCATCTGATCTTAAATTAGGCAGAGCCTGTGCTACAGTAACCAGACAACTGATACGATGATATTAATACGAGTACAGTTGGATCAACGTAACTAGGCCGGACTGAAGTAGGCGACAAGTGGTTGCGTAGATGCATTTTTTGGAAGTAAATGGTGACAGGAAGCGGGGGGCGGGGGCGGTAACTAAACCAAGAGGATTAGAGATGCGATTCCGCATTACATTGTCATAATTAGTATTACTAATTCATGTTTTTTTGTGATTATTTTGGTAAAGAAATTATTTTTCAAAGTTTCTTTATTATTTACTGTAACTGTTCTAAATTTAAACTTTTATGAACTCATTTAAATAATGTTTTTATATTGTTGAATTTAAATGTTGTTAGTATTTTTAATCGATTAATCGTTTTCGTAAGTAATTTTAGGGTCGCATCTCTATGACATGCGCGAAAGTGATAAAAACCTAACTTCAATCCGGTCAAGTTACGTTGATCGTACTGTACCTGAATGATTGGTATATATTATTATAAAAAAAAAATATAGGTATGTGTCGGTATTTTTGGTAAATCCTGTTTTTTGGAAATTATATTTAGATACGAATAACATACTGATGAAATATGAACATTATTAATCAAAAAACATTTATTTTTTTTACCTTAACTGGGGTCTTCTACTTTCGAGACCGCCCGATTTCCCACCTGAGTTATTATAACCTTGTAAATAGTGATAGTAAAAATGAAACCTAACTAGGTCAATTTATCGCCCCCAAAACCCCCTGCATATCTACCAAATGGAAAACGTTGGAGCCGTTACCGAAATTCAGATTATGTAGATATCTGTCTATCTATCTGTATATATGTATATATATTATCTGACTTTCGGCTGTTGCTCCAACGATTTCATGAAATAAAGTATGCAGGGGGTTTCGGGGGCGATAAACCGATCTAACTAGGTTTCTGTAGAAACCGTCGTTTAAAAAATCATCCTGGTCATCCAGGTACTATACATATACAACGTTATTCTTGGTATTGTCCAAACCTGAAAGTAGTTTGCTTAGAATCAGTAATGCCATCGATTGTGGTAGTTTTTGGGTCATATTATATTTTTCAATTAATTAATTAATCAATCATTAATTAATTTATTAATGATTCTAAACGGCCCTGTAAATGATCAAATATATTTGTCAAACATGTTTGTCAAATTTCACGTTTTCATCAAGCATTAGTAAAAACTTTCAAACATGCCATCAAACGTGTTTGGCAAACAACGTGCCTGAAGCGCCATGTAAACGATTAACATGTTTGACAAACACAGCCGTACACAATCAATCATGTTTGTCAAACACCCATAAAACACGACTTCAATCCAATTTTTCATCAAACACATCAAACACGTAGATTGTTTGACAAACACTTCAAACAAGGCGGTAGACTATCAAATTATTTGACAAACACGTGAAATTTGACAAATAATTTGATCGTCTACAGGACATTTAACAGTCCAAATCTTGTTCAAAATTTTATGTGAAATGTGATCATCACTTATTTTTAAATAATAACCATGGATTACGTACTACGAGACGCAATGAGCACTATAGCGCGAAGAACACAAGACTACTTGAATGGCTTCAAGCAAGTTTTACAATATTTTCATTTTCTTTTTTAATATGATTTTTTGAAATAAAATTCTAAATCTTATTTAGAAAATAGCTGTAATTTGACCAATATTTAAACACATTTCGTTTTTACATTGTAAGTGGATGCTTCTTCTAAATTGTACCCATTGAGGTTGATATATGCAATCTTATGAATTCTTCTTTTAATATTTTTACCCGACTGTTTCTCTTGTTTTTGCATCAGTCCTCTAATATGGCGTATAATATAATAAGGTTTAAGGCTTAAGGCATTTATTTCTCTAAAAGAATACAATTCACTTGTAAAGAGAAACACAAATTAAACATAAAATTAGGTACTAAATAAAATGACATAGTAATAAACAGAAGTTAAAACATCAATAATTTGTAAACAATTTCTTGCAACTTTGAAGGTAATACGAAATTTTTGTGCACTATTACGTATCGCTTCTTAATAGAAAGTCAATAGCAACTTATAAAGTTACGGTTCACAATAGTAATCAATTTTGTTAAATGTATGTTATTTAAGTATATTGTACTCACTAAATACAGTTTATAAACAAAGAAACATTGTAACATTGGCAATTTGAAAAGAGTGGCCGCGGCTATTACATGTAGGTACATGTAAAATCGACTTTTCACAAGTGTCGTATTTTGTTTCCTAAGTGAATAAATATTTTTTATTATCATTATTATTAATACGTAGAGATAAATTATACGAAGAAGGCATAAAACAAACAATCGTGATCTTCACACAAAATGTTGGCCTGTGTGGGAATCGAACTTAGCAGTCAGTGTCCTTAACTACAAGAGACTAATTACCTTACCTATTAATTAATAATTACGATACCAGTGAAAAGTGTTTATTTCTATTTTTGTTTTATAATTATTTCTCCGTAAAGAAGAAATTCTAGTAAATTAGAAGACAATTTTCCAAGTAACTCTATCCCAAAGTGAAACATAATGAGATCATTCCTCAATTTTCCTTTATAATTTCAAAGTGAAAATTTTTGTTCCATTAAACTCTATTATTCTCCTTTGAGTAGTGTAATTATTTTATATATAAAAGAGACATAAGTTGAAAATTAAGTTGTCAGAAAACTTTACGTACTTTATTAAATTAGTTTGCTTAATGCTCCTAAATCTATCTATTTATCTATATGTATATGGCGGCCATGTAAAGTGAGTCGGTACACTTGCTATTTAATAAAAACAGATGTTAGGTTAACGGAAAACAATTATAGGTCTAATTATTCTCTGACATATGTATGTCAAATAAAAGCAGTCACTTGCCTAAAATATCGCATATGGTCACCTTAGCGCCGATAGGTATATATATATATATATAATTTAAAAAATCTAGGGATGGTTCTTATGAAGTCAATAATGTAAAAACGGTATAAAAAACTTACATTTCTCTTTCACCCAAACTGGGGGTGAAACTTTAATTAAAACTAAACTTAATACCAGCGAAGCCGTGGGGAAAAGCTAGTATTGTATAAGTCCTGACTCATTCATTCACTCAATAATGCCTACCCTTAAAAAGTAAGGTTAGGTTAGCTAGGTCCAGGCTAGAAAACTTAAAACTTTGCAGAGAAGGCTATTTAATAAAATAAATCAGAAAAGAGAAAAAAATATTTGAGAAAACTTGAGCTAGTGCAATCGAAGCTCTACTTTTTATTCATAGGGCACATGTATACGTGCAAACACAATTTGACTCTCTATTCTCTCTTTTTCATACCGTGATAGGATGGAATTTCGAGACGACCATAGAGACATTGGGTTCAGAACCGACGACCTTACGTCATCTTCAAAATTTAATGTTCACGCAATATAATTATTTAAATTTGACCTTATTACATCAGCAAAATTCTATGTTCCATCATCAACTACTTTTGACTTTTTAACACGTGTGCGTCGGGGTCTTCTCCCTTCTGTAAGAACATTGTTTAAAAACTGCGCCGTATCTGTCCATACAAATAGGTTGGCACAATAAATGCGATGGCGTTATAATTTGTGGGAACAACGTGGGGCTGGAATATTGGGGACACATCGACACGTGGCTCAAATGCGCAGTTTCATGGCGTTTACTGTTTTGTGGATTATGTTGATTTGGATGTTTGTGTGTATGAAGCGAAATTGGTTTGAAACATTCTAGAAACAGCTCAGAAATTGCTAAATTAAAAGCACTGTTTATTAATAAAGATAAATATCTAAGTAACTATATTAATATTATAAAGCTGAAGAGTTTGTTTTTTTGAACGCCATAATCTCAGGAACTACGGGTTCAAATTGAGACATTATTTAACTGTTGGATAGCCCATTTAACGATAAAGGCTATAAGCTCTAAAATAACACGCTATGACCAATAGGAGCGGAACAGTAATGAAAAATGTTGCGAAACGGGAAAAAATTACGCATACGAAGTTGCGTTAACTAGTATATTAATTTAATAAAATAATACAAGTATCCATCACAATATTTAAATTGATATTATATGCTTACTCTTTTTATCTACAATTTCCTTAAACGTATAATGTTGTTATGATTGGTCTCAATTTATTTTATGTGGCTTTTGGGCGTGATAATCATTTTGTTGCTACTTTCATCTATCAAGTGACAGACCGTTATATTTGATGATTTGATGCTTGTCTTAATTAAAGCTTCCGTCACAACATGAGCTTTATCATTACAATCAACGCTTCCCTAGTCATTAATGATAATGATCACGCTAGGATGCCTAAGATCAAGATAGTCGAAGATGCAAGTGACTACGTAAAATGATTCGTTTGCTAGTTTTAATTGGTTGCAACACAACATCTTAGTAAAGCATCTATAAAATGGATATGCTTATGTTAAAAATAATAATATTATTTGGTTATAACTAATCACTCTGAATGTTGCTGCGGCTGTATGGGTCTTTGAATTGTTCGAAGTTTATCTAACCCCTTAGGAATGAAATAACAAAACTCTTTCCTCAGCCGTGGTTTTCTTCGTCAACTTTTGTGTTTCTAGCTTCAGTAGTTTAGGCAGTTGGTCGCCAGGGGATGAATTTTTGTATGAAAAAATTGAGGGACTGGTTCCCGAATATTCAAACGATACTTTGACTCGTGTTCAAAAGCTTGTCTATTGCCACCATGCGCCTTAAAGTACCAGCAAGATGTAGTGAAATATTCATTTTAGATGTGCTTACACTTGGAAAACTAAGATAATTGGAATCAATATTGAATTATTTTGAAAATAAAGAACTTAGGTATATATACTTTATTTATACTGTGACTATACCCAACTTTAAACAACGTAAGCCGATATTTCAAAACTATTGTTCTCTAACCGTTAACAATCGATTGGGAACAGCGGAACATTGGAACACTAGGACAGAAGGACGGAACAACAAACACGTTATAGTTCTATTTTTAAAAACTTGACGCTTCTCGTTTAGGAACGTTCATGGCAAAATGTGAAACACGCCATGATAGGAATAAACAGTCCAGAAAAATGCGTTAAGAATGCGGCGATTGGAATGTGCTAATACCGTATGGTGATATTACAGACCACGGAACATTGTACCGAGAAATTCTGATTTGTTGCAAAATACAAATAAAATTGTCAGAAATAATGGGGTTAATCGAGGAATTCGAGCCAGTATTGATATTGGCAAGTTTTATTAAAAGTTATCGAGAGAAATATGATTTACCCCAATAAAACATAATTTGACTTATTCCAAGTTATTTTTGCGCGGTCCTGACAGAGCGTAGCTAGAGATTTGACGGCAACCACCCAAGGGTATTATAATGTAGGATTATATTTGGGAAATGGTTCCACAAATACTGGCGGCATTTCCTCGCTGTATAGCAATACTGATGCGTTGTGCGAGGAAGCTGCCAGCTCTACGGTCACCAGTGGAGTCGACCAATTTTTTGGAAAGTTCTTTATATAAATGTTGTGCACTTGGACCCCACGGGCCAAGGGTCTCGACGCCGAATGGTATAAATATATATTGGTTGCCGAGACCTCTGTATTTATGGGTTTTTAGATTTTCGGCCGCTTTCGCCGCCGCTCCAGCTTGAACGCTGGTTCCGTGGAGGTGGGAAGGAGCAAGTGTGTCTACACACGTGGCGTCCCACACAAGCACCCTTCCCAAACTCCAAGGAATCAGCGTCATCCCGTCAGGTCTCTTGCCATCGTCCCGAGCTAAGCCGGTAGGTTCCAGAAGAGCTGGTACATTTATTGAGGCAAGAGCCCGACGGATTATGTCATTCAGGGCGGCATGTCTAGAAAAGCGGCCTGCACTCTTTTGGCAAGATAGCCCGTGGTATCCCAATTGGTCGACTTCACTGCCACAGGGGCAACGGTGCGGAGTGCAAATACGCAGCCCTAAGCGCAGACTGATAGCAAGCCGGAGGGTATCCGGCTCCAGAAATGTGCCAGTGTTTGGCGACGGGTAGGCACGAAGCCATTCACCGGACTCTCTGGAGCTGGATGCCAACAGTCTAGCGCGCTCAAGACCAGAGCTTTCGTTAAACAAAGTGTTGTATGAAAATTTGCACAAACCATCATCCCAGCTTCTTTGAAAATTTGGACGGGCAGGGATATCCTCACCTGGGCATGCTGATGACCAAGCTTTTTTAGCTTCTTCCAAACCCGCAGTCTTATGGTTTGAGTGAAGGATTTTACCAATAAGACTAGCTGAGCTGTGGACAGAAGACAAAAAAGCTGGTAAGGAGACACTAGAAATTTTGCGGATCCCTAATCCACCATGGTGAATGGGGAGGGATGCTTGGGTCCAGGACTTATCGCTGAGCTGTATGTTCAAAATTGAGTCTAAAGTTGACCTCATGAGGTCATCTAATGGTGTCAGCAAATTTTGAAATTTCCATATGGGACAGCAGCGAAGTATGTAAGTTAATTTTGGTACGAAAAGGCAGAATTTTAGTAAAGTTAAACCGTAATGCGGGCTTATATCGAGAAGACGATTCGAGAAATTTTGAAATTTTGAAATGCAATTCTGCAAATATAAAGGAAATGAGTCTTCAAAAACGGGGGCTCCAAGGAGGCAAAGTGAGCTTTTGGTAACT
The DNA here is from genome assembly GCA_945859575.2 of Herminia tarsipennalis. NCBI lineage: Eukaryota > Metazoa > Arthropoda > Insecta > Lepidoptera > Erebidae > Herminia > Herminia tarsipennalis. The sequence goes on along the minus strand of OX243841.2, from coordinate 19,153,930 downwards.
ATGTTTATGTTCGGAGTTAAATTATAAAATTTCTGAATTATTTCATTAGAATTTAAAGAGGAATCATGAAAATATAGTTCGCATTTACCAAAATTTAATTCTAAACCAATATTTTGAAATTTTGATTTTATGGTTGCAAGATCGGAAAGAACAGTATCAAGTTCACCTCCTAGGGTTCCGTCGTCCAAATACCAAACGTTGAATTTTGATTTTAAATTTTGAATTATTGTATTTATTGCCAAACTGAAAATGGCTGGCCCGAGAGGATCACCCTGCTGACAGCCTACTTCTGAAGAAAGAACTTTCTCACGGTAAAGCAATTTCGTGGGGTCAGCGTATGAGAAAAGGAGATAATTGTAAATTTCGGGAATGTGTTGTTTAATTTCTGTCAGCAGAGCGTCCCTATTTACCGAATTAAAAGCGTTTTTGACATCAATTTTGACCAACACTTCGGATGTGGCACTTGAAAGGAATGAACGCAAGGAGTGCACGGCGGCTTCACACCCCCCTTTGGTTCCAAAACCGAGTTGTACTGGTTCAAAAACAGACTGTAATTTTGGAAGGATATGCCGAACAGCAATTTTGGAAGCAAGACGACGAAGTGTTGAACCAACGGCTATAGGCCTCACCCCTCCATCTTTTTTAGTGAGGGCGATCAAGTTTGCGCCGAACAAAATTGGAACAATATCAGAATGAATGTTGCCAGAATACATTGTGTTAACTAATTTAGACAAGGAATTTAAAAGTTGAACGCCTGCATCGCCAGCTGAGACAGAAACGAGATCTTTGAGATGTTGAGGTGAGATACCATCGATGCCCGCTGCGGAACCAGTTTTAAATGAAAAAATTGCATCAAAAGTGTCCTTGTTATTAGTTTGTAAACATGAATGGCTAGCCGTTGGTGGGTCCAGAAAGAGCGGATAAGGAGGAGCTGGGGGATGTTTTGATTGTAGGGCCGAGAAGGTGTCTGGAGTGTCTGGTGACAACACGTCGTTTGAAAAAAGGAGACGGGCGGCGCCTTTTAAATCACCGTCGCTTATTTTAGTTTCTATGATTTTGCGGCGGTTAAAAAGAATATTTTTGATTGGTTTGTCTGATGGTATGCTATATGATTGATCGAAACAGTTGTTTTTGATTTTTTGGGTGAGAGAACCATGTGAATTATCTTTAATGACATGAAGAGTGCGATAGGCAAAAAGTAAAAGATTTTGCCAGTCTTCTAAACCATTTTTTTCTACACATTTTTCTATAAGATGAGAAAGATGGGACGCAACGGTGATTCTTGCGCCACGGGGAATCCTTTTGACAACTGGGGTAGTATGTTTAAGGTTACTGATATATAAATGAAATGGAATGGCTGAATGGTTTGTAGCTGTAGGTACAAGGGGTTGAATAATATGACAATTTGAAATAGGAGGGGCATTTTGGTTGTGCTGGTATTTATGAGTTTTGCCGAAATGTATGTTGAGACCTCTTACAGTTTTGAAAACTTTGCTACATACCGAGCATAGATGATTATACGTGCTGTCACCGGGCTGCGCAGAATTCTGCATCTAATATTATTATTATGATAAAACTATATTACAAGATCACTACTAAAATAATTACAAAAACAAACACATAAAAAAATCACATAACAAATTAGTTTGACACTGTTCAATTTTGACGAGATGCGTAGATGCGTGGAAAGTTGCGTGGAGACGACGAAAACGAAGATGAGCAGAACAAAAGCGCAGGCGTATACTACAAATAGGCCGCTGCCAATGGATTTGCCAATGGCAAGACGGTACGGTAGGCGGTTGCCTAGGCAAACAGTTTTAAGGCGTCCTTTCAAAAACTTTGTCAAAGACAGGAGACTCTTAAGGGTGCTTCAGTAAACGATACTCGCGGCCAACACTCCACTATGAGAGACGCACGATTAAGATTCCGTTGCACCCTGGGAAAAGTACATGAAGGCACAAAAATAGGATAAAAACATTTTTTCAAAAATGCAGCGTAAAATGACAGCCGACGACATATTCAGTAGTTATTGTTTCAATCCAATTTTTTGGATATATTTTAGTTTTATTAAGTCTTAATTTGTAGTTTAAATGTAGTATAGAAGATATAATTAGTATTTAAAAAGTAATAGTAAATATATAATAAAATAACTACTTGATATTTTCTAGAATTTATACTATTTTTAATTAATAACTTTTTCATTCATAAATAAATTTGGGAAATAGACAGAAATATCTCCCAATAATACCTATATTTTATTTCCACGTTTTGCTCTCAGATGAAAAGGTTCACGGGTCGCCATCTATACTAATAATATAAAGCTGAAGAGTTTGTTTGTTTGAACGCGGCAATCTCAGAAACTACGGGTTCGAATTGAAAAAATATTTTTCTGTTGGGTAGCCCATTTATCGAGGAAGGCTATAGGGTATATAACATTACGCTACGACCAATAAGAGCGGAGCAGCAATGTGAAATGTTGCAAAAACGGGGAAAATTACGCAGATGAAGTTCTCGGGACAGCTAGTTTAATATATAGGTACAGAATGATTTTTAATATACTAATAACCTCTCGCTCGTGGCTTTACACTAAAAAACGTTGTAATATCAGTTTTGGAAAGTATTTAATATATTTATCCTCATCACCTACCACTGGTTTTTGGAGTTATGTCCTTAATCACCTACAGAATATTTTACTGGAGTAAAATTATTGTTTTGTGAGGTTTAGACCCTCAACCTGACATCGATTTTACTTCATTGCCTCTCAGATGTGTGGTAAATAGGTGTGACCAAAGTACGAGGGGAGGTAAATAAGTTCGCGGAATGGGGGCTAAAAAAGGCAAAATAAAAATCATAATTATTTTTCTTTCTTAATATATTCTCCCTTAACCCTAATACACTTCTCAGATCGTTCGATTAATTTATTTATACCATCAAAAAAAAATGTTTTGTCTTTGTCGTCAAAATAGGCTGAAATTGCATTCTTCACCTCATTATCAGAAGAAAATTTCTTTCCACGGAGTTCTTTTTTCATTTTTGGGAATAAATAATAATCGCTGGGGGCTAAGTCTGGACTGTAAGGAGGATGTTCCAATATTTGGAAGCCTACTTTTTGTATGGCAGCCATCGCAACTTGTGCTTTGTGCACGGGAGCGTTGTCGTGCAAAAGCAGCACCGTTTTGGTCAATTTTCCCCGTCTCTTCTCCTTCACAGCATCTCGCAAGCGTTCTAGCAGAGCAGCGTAGTGTTGTCCGGTTATATTGACACCCTTTTCCTTGTAATCTATTAACAAAATTCCTTCTGTATCCCAGAAAATCGTCGCCATGAGTTTTCCAGCCGATTGGGACACTTTGAATTTCTTGGGAGGTGGTGTACCCTTTTTGTGCCACTGCATGGACTCCTGTTTTGATTCAGGCTCATAATGGTGAACCCAAGTTTCATCTCCAGTCACAATGCTGTTCAAAGTTGCTTCTTTGTCGTCAGCACAGAGGTCCAAAAACTCTCGACAACATGCAACTCGTCGTTGCTTCTGATGTGGCGTGAGCATTCTCGGCACCCACCTTGCACACACCTTTGACATGCCAAGATTGTTGTGTAGCATATTCAAAATAGTTGTATCTGATACTCCAATCATTTCTGCGAGTTGTTTCTTCTTTAAACGTGCATCTTCCAATATTAATTTTTCAAGATTATCGACATTTTCTGCAGTGGTCACTTCAATAGGCCGTCCTGCTCTGGGGTCGTCTTCTAGTGAGTCTCTGCCTTGTTTGAAGAGGTTGTGCCACTTGTAAACCATGGTTTTACCAGGACAAGAGTTCCCATACACGGAAGACATCCCTTCTAAAATGGTTTGAGGAGGTTTTCCTTGCTTGGTAAGGAATTTGATGACAGCACGAAACTCGATTTTCTCCATTCTTGCAGTAGTCTTCCGGATTTACTTGTTTGATCGATGATAGCTCAATGAATAATGACCCGATTTTTATGAAACTTGGTATTTATACTCCTAAGTAGTCCCGCAATTCGTGCAGGTTAAAAAAATTACCCCCACCCCCCGCCAACACCCCGATTCCGCGAACTTTTTGACCGACCTGCGTAGGTGGTAAGTGGTGAAGGATTAATTTGTAATTAAAAAAAAATATATATTATGAAGTTATTTGGTGTAATGTAAAGAAGCCAAGAGCGGGAGATTATAAGTATACTAGCTGTCCCGCGCGACTTCGTCTGCGTAAATTTTCCCCGTTTTTGCAACATTTCTCATTGCTGCTCCGCTCCTCCTATTAATCATAGTGTGATGTTATATAGCCTTCCTCGATAAATGGGCTATCCAACAGTGAAAGAATTTTTCAATTCGGATCAGTAGCTCCTGAGATTACCGCGTTCAAAAAACATAAAAACTCTTACAGACACACTCTTAAAACTTCAGCTTTATAAAATTAGTATAGATTAAAAATCATTCTGTCTACCTACTAGCTTTCGCCGGCGTCTCCGCCCGCGTGGTTGTCAGTTATCGATAAAAACTATTCCATCTCTTTTCGATTAGGTGTGAAAACGTAACAGACGGATAGACGGATACTTTTTGTGGCACAATTTACAAATGTAGATATAATGCTAGCAACAAAGATTATTGTTTTATTGGCAACGAATATTCATTTAAAACAAGTTATTGCAGGGAAAGCACATTCAATGTTTAAAAGTTTTGGCAACCTGTTTTGCTTTTAAAAATCGAATTTCAGCGCCAACTTTTGTAGTTGTATCAGCAGCTGGAAATAACAATTAAAACTGGGTCGTAAGCATTAAGTTTTAACTTTTACCTTTTAATAATACTTGGGACAACTCACACAAAGCTATCTGATCTCAAACTAAGCAGAGCTTGTACTATGGAGACAACCGATAAACATACTTATATATTTCTAAATACATACATATTATTAGATAAATAACACCCAGACACAGAATAAATCATCGTGCTCATCACACAAAGTTTTATCCTGGGTGGGAATCGAACCCACGACCTCTTGCGTAGCAGTCAGATATACTCCCATCGCGCCACATAGGCAGTCAATGATTGCACAATGATGATACAGCGATTGAACCACCAGGGGACACCACTCTCTATGATTTTGAGACTTACAATAACAATCTCGTTATTGTAAGTTTGGGTGTAGTTTGTGTGTCCTTCCTGATTCGTAAGTACCTTATATTGGTCACGTTACACGTCCCCCGTAACCATTGTTGTATAGACTTGGAATGCGCCATAACCTCACAAAATTGACCACTCTCTAGAAAGAGACAACGCTACTTTGTGACACCTGTCAAAGAGACAGGGTCGCACGAGTTTTTCTCTCTTTCACGCTTTGCAGTCAGTATTAACTTTTTAATTGAAAGGGATGGCGCGGTCCAGGTCTATACGTCAATGCCCGTAACACAAGATTTCTTCTTCTTCTTATTTTTGTATTAATAGCACCCAGCCTATTTTCCAGCCAGTTCCTACGCGTCTGACTGACTTTACACTTATTTCTTGTATTTTCACTCGAAATTGTGTGGCTGTGAAAATGATGACAGTTCAGTTTGCTGCCATTTTCACAACTTGACACAGGAATTTCTTCACAGTTCAGCTGTTGTCTATTCTTAAAAAAATACCCAAGTAATGGTCTTATAACCGATGTCGGTTACAGCGGCCTCTCTCATCAGAGACTAGCCAACTACACAGGAGATATTACCTATAATGCTCAAGTGTATGCGCAGACACAAGTGCACTCTCTATTCCTTCACTCTCATAGCCTGATGGGACGGAAATCCGACAGGACTGGATATATATTGGGCGCAGGACCGACGACTTAACGTGCCCTTCGATGCACAAAGAGGTGTGACATATTTCTAAAAAGGTCACCTATCTATTGACCGACAGTGGCAACGTTGCTTAACCTCGCAGATATCTCGGTCGCCACTGAGTCAGGGACCCCTAACCTAAGTTTAACTCTTTCGTAACATTTTTTTTTTTTTTTTTTTTTATTAAAAAAAAAGACGACTCCCGCAGTAGGGTACAAGCCCTGTGTCGCGGGGGACTTTACAAACATACAATTCACGGACACAAATTACACCCAGACTCAGAACAACAATTTGTGGATCACACAAAGTGGTGTCCCGTGTGGGAATCGAACCCACGACCTCTTGCGTAGCAGTCGGACACACTCCCACCGCGCCACAGAGGCAGTCAAATTTGATATTAATCTGACACATTTGGCAGTATAGCCGGCCGCCTTTGCCTGGGAACGTAGATGACGCAACCGGTAGTGATGTAGCCGTAGTTCAATGTCGCGTTTCCGATGTAACTGTTTGTTTTTATAGCCAGTTTATGTCTTCTGATGTATATGTAACAGTGCAATGTGTATCTTCTATGTAATGTCTTGTACGAGATTGGTTTTAATATATTTTGATAACCTGTAGCTGTTTTTTTAAGTTTTGTTTTTGGCAAAGAATGTACCATTATATATTCATTACATGGGTTAAAGTACTGCTTGAGAGCTACTGGATCCAGGCTTCGACAAATCAATATACCTAGGTACTCGACCGACAAACAAATAACTCTAAACCACCAAAAATAAGTTTGCCATAACCACGAAGTTGAATTTATTGTTTTTGTTTACTTTAAAAAGAGTTTTAGAATTAAAGTCTCAGGGGAATGATAGACTAGTTCTTTAAGGGTTCTGTTAATCCTTTTGAGTAGGTAACGAAACCCTTTAAGTCGCTAACCCGCTATGTTTTTGTCTTTTGCCATCTATCTACAAATAGGTTAAATTAATAAAAAGTAATGAAAATACTATGGACATGATTCGTAAGCACACATAAAGCTCTCAGTAATACCATACAACTAAGAAACAACTTTATAAGAAGACAAACTTACTGATGTAATCTCTTAATGGCGTTTTACGACTTCTCGGGGTGTAACACAGTAGTGTACAGGATTGCGTTGTATTTAAGATAAACTAAACGTGTTCTTATGTTTCTTTAAAATAATAAAACAATTGAGAAGTTTTTCGGATCGTAGTTCCTTATCGTATGTTTTTGTTTGTGGGTTGAGAGGCTAGATGGAAAAAAGTGTTACATTTTTACGTCGATCGAAATCTATTATTTATGATTATGTGAAAATAGAATAAGGAGGTTGTGTTATAATAGATTGTTTGATTTTTTTTAAAAGCTTTATTTTTATTTTATTTTACCTATGTCAAGCTGGCTGAGTGTAATATATGTCTGTGTGAAAAATCTGAATTTTAAAAAAGATAATTTTTAAAAAGTTCTTAAAGATCTTTTTTAAATTAGTAGTTTTAAAAACACAAAAAAATATATAGCATAGGAACTCCGTTCGAACCGGGTGTCCATTTTATGTCCTTTGTATGTATTACCACTAGCGAATATTCTTTAATTATAAACTTTTTAGTGACTATTTTATTATGGGATAAAGAAAGCAAGTATTTAAATCCGCGAAAAATACATGTAAATCGAAGCTATAAATTTAAATTTAGAATAACAACAACACAACAGGCAATTTACTATTGTGTGGTCTTATATAATGTGGATTGACGAACACCTAGGATCGACCAACTTTTTTAACATTGTCGATTGCAATTAATGCACAAGAATGCACAATAGTGCTTAAGGTTCTTTAATTCTTAAACAGCAAACCATGGGGCGACCAGCTCGTGGAATTCGTGAAGGAATCTATGAGGTTTCCAAAATCTTATCGATTTCTTGTGTTGCGGTTGGCACTGGAATCGTACAGACTGCAGTAATTCACAATCTATAGGTATGTGCCATGCTACTAGTATAGTATTATTTATCTGTGGCCATGCCAACCCTACGCATAAGTTAATTTGTTAGTCCAAATTACTGTGTGTGGTTACAGTTTTTATGAACATATAAAAAAGTAGTGCACTTAAAAACACGTGTCATCACTTGACCCAGAAATAAAAAATGCATGACTCGGGAACCGAGTTCCAATTGTAAGGCTACCCGTCTACTGCACTGATGCATTAGTGCGCTGAATAATTCAGTATTTGAAAGCATTGTTAGATAGGAATAGGATCGAAATGCCACTTAGTAACTATTTTGAGAATATTTAAAGAAGCTAAATCCATTGCCGGAAACTCTGTATAGTTAATTGGCGAGTCTATATTTTTAAGCATAATAATAACTGTTGAATGAATACCGATAATAATTTGAAATGGACTTATAGTTAAAACGTAAACATAAAAGAATAAAAATGGTTTTTGCTTGTACTTAAACCTATTGAAAATAGGATAATGAAATTAATTATATGTGATGTACTAACTTAAGAAAGTACACAAATATTGTTTAAAAATTGAGACAATATAACAAATGAGATAATTCGAAATAGAAAAAGGTTTAATCAGATTATGCTTGTTTGGGTTTAGCTGATCACCATCAATATGAAACCCTGACTAACGTAATAATACTAATAAAATTATTCTCACATTACAAGTTAGTGGTCACCAACCATTAACGTCACATATTGAACAGCAGTGATTATGAATGCTGGCGCCTAATTAAGTAGCCGACACACATTCAATTCATTAAGTAACTATTACTTATAGATCTATACTTTACGATGCATAATGATGTATATCTATTACTTCCTTAAGCCCTTTTAACTTTTTAATTTGCCGGCGGTATGATTAGGAAAATGTAGCCGGTAGCTATGTTCCCGAAAGCGATTGAAAACGCCTACTCTGGTTGATGATTATTTTATTAAACGTTCGTGTGTGGTATTGAAACTAGTAGTTAAAACATAATCTTATTGTACAAGTTTCCCAATGATAAACATAGGATATTCGTCACAAGTTGCACAAAATGCCGGTCGCTTTGCGTCGCATTTGTTTTCTTAATTTGTATTTTGATGCCGATTTTAGTTCGTGTGTTTGTTGTAACAATACTATGAATTAGTATTCGAGTATTTTCTCGTACACGAAACTGTAATTAGCTGACTTCGTCGCAAACAGAATATTTGATTTAACATTTCATTCCAATTCCAAAACTTGAGACTCCAATTGTTTGACATTGGTATTCGCTCGCTCAGCAGTTTTCATTTTCCGCGTAAATAACCATTTTGCCGCTCTAAACTATTCAGGATAGTAAGTGGAACCATGCCTTTACAAATTGAGTTGAATAATATTTATTGAAAAATCAGGCAGATATATAGGTAGAGATAGTTTAGGTCAGATTTTCCTAACTATTATTATTTCTGATCACGTTCAGAAGGCTTTTTTGTACAAAACTGCGAACACACTTTGTGAGTAGGTAGCCGCCAATTATCGGATTCCTCGCGCTTTCATCGTTCCATTACCGCGAAAGATAGTTACACAGACTTTATAAATGATGTTTAACCTCAAAAGGTGTTGCTAAGGAAACCGGTTCTAAGCTTAGATAGGTTTAATTTGTTGTTTTATGACCTAGTTTGGTAATTTCAGAATAGTTTTGTTACAATTTAGCTGTAGTTATGCCTAAATGTACGAAATTACAACGTAATAGTTTTGATAAAATGGCGTTTTTTTTGTAAAAAAAAGATAACTAGCAATGTGGGATTGAGTCCCACATTACTAGCAATCTTGTTAACCCCTCCAGCTAAGCTCAAAGGCTTGTGTTAGGAGTGGGTTCACGTCAGTAGTATAATGGGTAGGATTCGAGCCCGCGACTTCACGGTTGCGAGACCGATGCCTTAGCCTTTAGGCTACCGCCGCTATTGTTTTAATTGTGATGGTTGTTTGAAATGGAAGGTATGGAGAATGTTTTGTTAGGCATCTATTTACTAAGTCACAAGTAGGTAGGTAGGTACTGCCAAAAAACCAGACCATAGACCTCGAGCAGTTACAACAATAAACGGTCAAAAGTAAAAAGCTTACTTTTATTTTTGAACAAAATTGCACTGTTACTCCTTTGTGTAAAAACTATGGGGCAGATTATGATGAAACTTGACAATGTTATAGGCTATTACAGCACCACTATTACAATCAAACTTTTCGCTGTCGAAGCAGCGGGAATAAACTAGTCAGATGTAATGTTTTCATTTCATTTTTGTAACAAAACACGTTGAACCGAGTAGTTTTGTTTGTATTTCATTCACAGTAAACAACTTTTATTACCAACAAAGATCAAACTACGGATCAATACACAATTTGTGCACAGCATGTTTCTAGTAATTCGCCCACAGAAAACAATTTTTATTTCTCTGTACGGCCAGTAAACAAGTGTGTTTATGAGAACACGAACAAACAAACATACGTATATAAATATATTTATGTCATAGCGGGGTAATATATTCGGTTCGCGGAGCGAGAATTATTTCGTTGGTGAAAATGTTCGTGTTTGGTTCAAGTTACAAGCGGTAGCGTTTTCGTGTAATTATATGCCAAAAACATCTTAGTCTGTTTTAATTTAATAATATCTGAATGATATCTGGAACAAGATATTTTAACATAAAAATGAATGTAGTACTGAGTAGGATTAGACTATATCTAACCCAATAATCTAAATAATCATTTACCATCCTCCCTTAACTCGTAATTACTTAAAAATGTATAGTACTTTTACACCATATTTTCTATCGTTTCACTTTTAAATAGTTAATAATTGGTATAATCATTTACTCGTAATTAGCAGTTCCAGGAACATTTAATCAGATATATCAATTAAAAAGTCTATTAAAAAAGTACTATTGAAAGTATCTACGTAACCATAAACCTAAGCCCCTTGAGAAAAATGCAATTTCTGTTCCCACTTTCACTAACACTTTTGTGATAAAAACTGTAAAACAATAGCACATTGCTTGATGGAAACATGTGAATTATTTTGTTTGCGGCAACCGCTATCACTTGAGTGATGATCGCGTTTGGTGTAAGTCACACGGAATAGCGTGCAACATAAATAAAATCGAATGTACCTAATATTTTTTGACTATGCCTAATACTTTGGCCATATTTGCCTGTTCAATAGTATTAGAATAATACTCAATTCAATGATATACTACTAAATCAGATTCTTTAAGTTAACTAAGCTTACAAGTAAAAGATACCTGAATTTCTGGCGAACGGTATCTACTTATATATCCACCTAGTAAATAAAAAAAAAACGTAGGTACTTGGGTTACTATATATAGTGTTGCAACTATTCCAACATAGTGTTACAACTATTCCAACTATAGTGTTGCAACTATTCCAACATGAAACTTCTATGGACAATATTAATCTGTACGAAATAAAATAAACCTAAAAAATTGTCAAAATATAACTACTTAACTACAACATTTTCTAAAGAGTTCTGGTAGCAGTGTAGGCCAGGGGCACTCCTAGGCACTCAGATACGACCAATCGCAACCGTCTAATAAATATTGACAGTGAGTGTGAGTAGTCACGGTATTAAATTGGCACCGACTATTCTGTTGGCTGCTTTTACAAATAGTTAATAACATTTTTAACATAATTCTGAGTCAACTGCACTTCTGGGATGCTTTCAATTTGGATGGCTGCCAAACCTTTTTGGTGAAGTGTTCAACTGTCCCTTCTGTTAAAAATTGGAAGTACGTAACATACCTAATATTCATCTCCCGATACAGTTCTACTTGCAGGGAGATGAATATTATTAAAATTAGCTTGGGATTATTAAATTGCAGAAAGATGTACAAAGGCGCGGATCCAGAACTTTGTTCGGGGGGGAGACATTTGACTCAACCTGTCAAGTCTCTCGCATGGCTGGGTGCAGGGTTTGCATTTGATTTAACACTGGTACACATCCACCACCACCGAGGGCGAGGGCAATTAAGTGCCTAAACACTCCGACCAGTGTCGAAATTCTCAAATTTCCCAAAAAATGGTAATTCAGTCGGGTCTTGGGGGAGGGGGGGCAAGCGTCCCTGTTGCCTCCTTTTACCTTTTAAACTTTGATACCTACTACTGAAAGTTGTATATACTCGTATGTATCTCTGTTGTGATAGCTCTACTGAGCTATAAAATTACTAATGATATCTATGGTTACTGTTTAAATCTGAAAGTATAACATATTTTTTCTAAAAAGCCTTTTATCAGGGCAATATCATCGGCGTGGCGTAAGGCTTCGCGAATCACGAATATATTGACTGACTCTGTGGCGCGGTGGGAGTGTATCCGACTGCTACGCAAGAGGTCGTGGGTTCGATCCTCACCCAGGATAAAACTTTGTGTGATGAGCACCATGGTTTATTCTGTCTGTTTTCCGTAGTACAAGCTCTGCTTAGTTTGGGATCAGATAGCGTTGTGTGAGTTGTCCCAAGATATTATATTATATATTATATTATATTATGTATACAGTACAGGTAAGGAATATTTTTTTACAGTCCATTCTAACTTTTGTTCTAACCTCTTGCACATCAGTCGCACGCATTCGATTCATATTTAATTATATATATATATTGAGCTTGTAAAGGCGCCTGATAGTTAGAAGTTTATCATTTACGCCACTCAATGAGAAATTGCTATCATGTCACTTCAGTCAAACAGTTGTTGTAACTCACCGTCTAATTAAAACATATAGCTGTATATGTCAGTATGTATGTTACGTTTACAGTAACGTGTAAGTCATATATCACGCCCAGAATGACTTCAAACAGGAATTTTGTACACAAGTTCATTCTTAAATAGCGGCTAAAAATGTGAACGGCTTGGTTGACCTACATGGCTTCGTTCCTATTATTAATATGTTATTTATACAACCAACTACCGATATTATCACGTTTAAAGTTACAAACAAAAAATAGTTGTCTTTAACTGTTACGGACGATAATTTTACATGATAACGTCGTAAGAAAACATTGATGACATAGTAACAAACAACCATGGCTGTGACAGCGTTCATTTTTTTAAATTTGCAATTGTATTACATGTTGCTGCAATCACCATTAACATTGATAACATTGTAATAAACAACTATGTGACAGTTTTGCGACCAACGGCCACAATACCTCGGCATATCAGCAGGCGGAACGTGACGGACCGTGACGGGCCGTGATACTTTTTCGTGCGTGCACCCATCGATTTATAAGACATTATCACGTCAAAAAACCGATAAAATGGGAAAAAGTGTTTTTTGGAGTTCCTTATTCAACAAGAAATCCATATAACTATAGTTTCAACACAGAACTTGTATCCTAATGCAGAAGTTGGCATCATTATAATAAATCGGTTGACGAGTTTATAAAAACTATAGATAGGTATAGATATCTAATACTTTCATTAAAATTTATTACATAAAAAAATTAACACTTCAGAACTATTAGGTACGCTGTAGTACAAACACACACGCAAACTCGCACAAGCGTCCTGCGCCGCTTAGACAAAAGAGCAGGAGCAGACATACATTTTTGCTGCGCCCCGTAGAAAGGGAGGCGGATATTACTTCCTCTCCTACGCCGCGCCAGCGGTCTACTCTCCCTCCGTCTTACGCATTTTCGATCAGGTCACGTGCCCTGACGCGAGTTTAACATTTTTTACCCATCCCAAAAAGCGCCGCTAAAGGAGTTTTCAACTCAATAACCAAACATCAACGTGTGGCACATCATTCGACAGGTGAAATGATTAAGGTTTTTATAAAGCTTTTTTGATTTAGTGAATATTCCTCCGAAAGTTGCATCAATTGTGCCCTCCCTTATCTTTAGAACCGTGTGATAAAAAATAAAAAAGGTAGCGCTTAACAAATACTTTAAACTAAAATTAATTCGGTCTGATTATTGTCGAAAAACTCAGACCGTGCTGCTCAACCTGTGCCGTGAACACTGCTGGTGTAATTATTCAAATCGGATTTTTTCATACGGCAACGACTGCAAAACCCTACACTGAGCATGGTCTGACATGCTCTTGCCCGGTTTTTTTTATATCGGGCAGTTTTTTTTATAGTTAAGTCGTGTTTCTGTAAAATACTAAACTGTAGTAAGATAATAATGTTATGTAGGTAAGTAGAGATAGAGCTTAATCAAAATACTTCATCGTCATATTCTCTTAGTAATAACACAAATTACTAGGTATAGGTATAATTTAACATCGTCAGACATGTCAGTTGTCAGGCCCATATTACGTCTACTAATATCGCTTCCGTCGCTTCCTACGATTAGAAATCTCTGCAACGGTTCATCAATCACTTTCTAGTTCCGACAAAGACCCCTGTCACTCACATTCTTACTAGTTATTACTTACATTTAAGTACACACAGTAATAGACGACGAAATCAGTTTGTTGAGTTTCGCCGTTTGCAATTCTGATATCAAACAGTTAACTTCGTATTGCAAAGTTATTAAAAAAAACCAGATAAGAGCATGTCGGGCCACGTACAATGTTCAAGGGTTCCGTAATCCGGCCATAATGATGCGGCTTAAGAAGTGGGTTTTCTGTTGTTATTGTTGCATAATGTACTTAAAACTTTCAATGAAATTTGTACGAAAATTTGGTTACTTACTTTTAAAGCCTACTTAGCTGTGATAGTTTTCCTTTTAATTTCACTATATATACTACTACCGTGATTTTTTTTCACATAGGTATCCAAAATCAAAAATCAACCATTTAGCTGACAGACTCTAAAAAAAAATATATATTTTCAAGTTTAATATTTCACAACATATGCGTAAATCGAAAACTGGTCTTTACAGTCCCTGAACGTATTTAAATACCTATTTATTGATACTCCACACGATGGAGTTGGTTACAAAAAAAATCACATCCCCACTTTTAATATAGTGTAGGCACACTAAAAACCAATATTTTTGAAGATTTTATTATTTAACTATGTCAGTTAGTTAGCACTAACAGTATCTGAGCTAAGCTGCGGACGGACGGACGGACGTACGTAGTGAAACTTTAAGGGTTTTGTTTTGCCATTCTGGCTACGGAACCCTAAAAATTCACCGAGTTCGAAAATATAGCTCACTATGAGCTATATTTTTACCTAGGTCGGTATAGGTATGTTATTTTTTTTTTAATAAAATAATACTTTTATCATTGTGTCACATGTACAATGTCGGGTTTTTAATTTGTAGTTAAATGTCTATAATGTAAAAAAATGTGAAAAAAGTTTCACTTTTACCGTGGTTTCATAAAACCACACAATCCTTTTTTAAAGTGAATTTATGTGAACATTCTTCAATTATTAATATGTCGATATTAATAATACTTTATTTCGGAATAAATCAATAGAAGTATAAGTAAACACATAGATATATCCACTGTATCGCTTAAAGAGGCGGAGTTTCCAATAACCTAAACAGCAGAAAATAATCTTACTCTCCGCCCGCCTAAGTCCAGCTTAACTCAAGAATTTAATGTGCTTAGAAATAGTAGTATCAAAGGCTGAAATCTCACGAAATACGCAAAAGCTTGTTATCGTCGTCGGCAATTCGTAAACGGATTCAGGACAGTTCGTGTGATAATAGCAGTAAAGCCTGCTAGGATTTATCGGGTACAGTTTTAATCCTGGTCTCTATTCATGGCTGACTGCCTCTGTGGCGCAGTGGGAGTGTGTCCGACTGCTACACAAGAGGTCGTGGGTTCGATTCCCATACGGGACACCACTTTGTGTGATCCACAATTTGTTGTTCCGAGTCTGGGTATACTTTGTGTCCGGGACTTGTATGTTTGTAAAGTCCCCCGTGACACTGGGCTCGTACCCTACTGCGGGAGTCGTTAAAAAAAAAAAAGAATAAAGAATAATAGCTGTAGTCTATATTTGGTGTAAAAAAGCGTATCTATTTACTTAGTTTGGCTGTTGTTACTAGGAAATTAGTATGGGTTAGATTATTCATCGGAAATTTTGTTAGGATAATGATTCGGTTATCAAAATATTGATGAAAATCAGTTTAGAAAAATACGACATGCCTGTAGATAGCACATTTGCTAAGGCCGAAAGTTGTCAATAAGAATGAAACTCGCATCTGCGCTCTGTTCTACTATAAAGGCTGTATATCCGCCCTTGAGTTATCAATGTTATCAAAATAACACAAATAGCACAAGTTTGACAACCCACAAGTAACAGTTTTGTTTATACTAATTGCTTTATGTCTGATTTTTATGCGATTCTTCAAAACAATCAAGTAAAACCACAGATTACCCCCTAGGGGGTAATCTGTGAATAAAACCGACATAAATATTGCCATTTATAAAGCCTACATAGTAATATTATGGCATGACAAACGCATTTTATTTTATGTCCAACTAATAAAACACATTATATTTTATGTTCAACGAATATTTCAACATCAATAGCTAGAGTTTGAAGAATGTTATGTAAACAAGGGTCTTATAACAATTTCTTAGAGGGACTCAATTTAGTATATACCCAATGAGAATCGTTGGGCAAGCCTAAAATACTTCAGTTACGAAATTCTTGTATCATCAAAAAAACTTTTTTGATAAAAAGAACGCTACAAATCTCCTCAACTTTTTGGCATCAAAATAGTGATGTAAACTTAACCACACAAATAAAAACATCCAAAGTAAAATGGCCCATAAATATACCATTTTAGTTTCATCGTCATTCGCCATAAGGGAAACTACTATGGAAAGTTTTTGCAGGGAGTTCCCATAACATAGATGATGGTCGTAGGCTCGTAGAGAAATTTTCTCATAAAGCTTTTGTCCATTTTGTTATGCCCTTTACGCTTTATGATTAAACATCATAATATTTTACAAACAAATTTTAGTTAGAATTTTTGCATTTTTCTACTCACTAGGTACTATCATAAGAAGAAGCAGAAAGTTCTGGGAAATAAATTTCTGTGAAGTGTAGGTAGGTAGGTACTTATTCTGGAAATATTTTACTCGTGAAACTTTAGTCCCATTAATCTAATACATTTTAGCTTCAGTGGCAGACTTCTACTAGGATATTGCTAATCATTCTCAAAAGAAAAATCTGGGTACTGTTCGTGTAATGCCTGTAACAAACGATAAGACTTTGTTTTGAATTTTGTATGATTTCTTAGCGATGATAGATACGAATCTATAATATTACCTACTTATACAGAGTGGACCTAACCAACGCCCCCCGGAGCGAGGGAAAGTACCTTAAATATTTGATTTAGCAAATTTTACTCTAAGAAAACATTATTTTAATTTAAGAAACAATAAAGAACTGCATTTAAAATTTTCTAAAAGTCAATTGCTAGAGCTGGGAATCGAACCTACAATATGTATTTAGAAAATAAACATCCTATAAGGAAACAATATCTCTCAATAATATTGCATCTAAAATTTGAAGAAGGCCAATGTATAAATGGACAAGACAAAGCAGAAGCGCTAACTATTGAAAATAGTCAAATAGATCAAAATACCTATTAACTTGAGCAAAGTGCATATCAATTGATTTAAGAAAAGTTTTTTTTTTCAATCAATTATTGTGTTGTCGCAAATGTTTCGCATTTAAACTTTAAACTAAATTAATCTTAATACCTATTAAATTGTATTTCTTTTGATACCTGGTCTTTTTTAGATCTTAGATGCAATGTTTATTTGAGAGATTTGTTCCTAATGATTTGTATTTGCGTTATATAAAAATACAGATGTAGAAAATTAACAGTTTTCTACATTACGCGGGGTCGATTCCCGGCTCTGGAAAATGACTTAAGAAAAATCTTTCAATGCAGTTATTTTTATTTATGAAAATAAAAGAATGTTTCCCGTAAGAAAAAAATGCTAACTCAAATATTTAGGGTACCTACTTTCCCTCCAACTTTCCCTGCAACGGGTATTGATTTGGTCCACACTGTTAAAAAAAAATACCCCGATAAGGATAATGATCGCTAAATGCAAACTGAGAACAGACTAGAGGCGAGACAGACATACTATCTAAAATATTCGTGTGTACTTATGCGCTAGGTACTAGCTTTTCCTCGCGACTTGCCATCGGCATAATTATGATGGTCTAAAACTCGCGAATCAAAATAATGAAAGAAATGAGTGAACGAGACAGAACGTAAATACATGTAATAGAAAAGGCAGAGAAAGGAACATAGCTTTGCCGAAATGTAGCGTGTAACCGTTGCTGTACAGAATGAATTATATAGTTACTGACCGCGCATTGTGTATTTACGTGATTCCCGGGTGAATTTTGAATGTTTTTGTGAGGGGTGAATTGTTATTGCGTAACAATTTTGAAATTTAATTTAAAAATATGTGTATTGATTATCGGGGACTTTTGAAAGGGAAACTAAAGGAAATCGTATTCTAAATAGCATTGGAACCTGTAAACTAAATATATTGCTGTAATGTTTAATTAAAGCCCGTTTTGTATCTAGTTTTTGCAAACATCCATCCTTTCACAAACTTTCAGATTTAGAATATTAGTAGGAAAAGTAGGATAAAAAATAATGACATAAATACAGTCAGCTACAAAAGTCTCATAACATTTGTAAATATTCAAACCTGCTTTGCACAAAATATATCTCACACATTACAGATACCCAAATTTAGATTTGAGTCACAGAAGATCCAAAAAATCCAAACACCGTGGTTTGTCCCATTGATTTTGGAGTGTCGATGATTTAAAATATTGCTTTTATTATGCGATGCTGACTGTACTGTCAGCCAAAAAATGTGGTCTATCACCCTGCGGCTGAAATTCATTTACACGTCACAAACAAACAATATTGATTTTTGCTTGCAATAATATTCTGACAGTTACTAATTTCAACCCTAACGCTATATTGGTTACAAAGGAAACTTTGTTAAAACTGGTAGACCACTTTTTTGGTCGACTGTACATTACATAATCAAGTTAAAAATGTTCACAGAAATCACAGAGGAACCTATCACAGGTCACTTCTCTAAGAGACGCCTGGAATAGGAAATTAAAATCTTTAAATTGTTGTACTAGAATAACGCCTTCTCAACCAACGAAATAGGGTAGACATTTAACCTTGACAGTTAATTAAATGAAATGTGGTTTAGTCGAGCAATTAATTGTATTTAAGCGTTGATATATATTTTACTTTCAATTTTCTATTATTCACTCTGAGTTTACATTAAGGAGGTGTGAAATCTTATCGGATTAGGTTTAATATTAGCTCGACACGCCACTGAATATTGTTTTGTCTAGAACTGTTTCGGGTTGCCTTGAATTGTTAGAGTTAAGATCTTTGAAATAAATATGTATGTACGTTTCGCAACGTAAACACTTGCTTTTTAGGGTTCCGTAGCCGACATGGCAAAACGGAAACCTTATAGTTTCGCCATGTCCGGCCGTCCGTCTGTTTGCCCCTTAGGTTAGCTCAATAGAAAGCTGTAATATGGCATGGATGTACATACTAGTTACGCCGACAAAGTGGTAGAATAAAATATTGATGTTTTTTTCATAAATGTGATTTTTGTTTTTTTTTCTCACCTACCCCATCGGGTGGAATGTTGCTGGATAGATCTTTTACAAATATTTAGGGGTTGTGGAATTATTTTTCGATGTAAGGATCTATTTCTGAAATATTTAAAGTGCAAATTTTTGTTAGAGTGAAGTGCAAGCTAAGTCGTGTTTTTGGAGATGTGGAAAAAATCGAGGTAGTAGTATATATAATGAAATTACAAGGAAAACTATCATATCTAAATAGACTTTACAAGTTTACGAGTAACAGCAGTCTAGGTAAGGAGTAACAAATTTATTGTACACTTTCCATTGAAAAGCACCTATATAGCGTTATTAGTAGTATGAAACAAAAGTAACAGAAAATTCACTTCTTCTTCTTCTACGGAACCCTACATTGTCCGTGGCCCGACATGTACTTTTAGCCCGGTTTTTTTATATCTACTTTACTTGCTGTCAGCTTAAGATAAAACGACTTTTTGGACCTAATCTAGAGTTCCCGATAGGGTGACAGACTGCAGGAGGACTGGTAATGTTTGCACTTATACTGAAAACAGTAGGTATGCGATCAAGTTTTCATGATATTTCAGGTTTATTTACTTGAATAACTTTGGCGACATGGATTATATAATTTATTCTGAGATAGCACTCATTTATTACGCGCTCTACATTCCGAGCGGCGTTTAATTCTCCAGATAAAGTTATATATTATTATCTGTTCCAAATTGTCTTCTAGGGTTGTCGATGTTGAGCAACTAGAGACCACCTAGTATAATTTTACAGAAATAAGTAAGAAATTGACTCGGGGTTTTTGTGGTAGAAGATACGGGGAAGTTCTTTGTAAAATGATGGCCACGTCTTTTTTCTTTTAAAGGACTCTTGTCCTGTGTTATATCAAATCAACAATATAACGTATTTGTATTTATGTAGTAGTCGTACGATGGCGTCATCGTACGACTCTCTCACTCATCGCACGCTACAGACATCGCGTTGCATTTTTCGCTACCTAGGACTCACCGCGATAGAATATAATGATTGTTGGCCAGAGTTCTCATATATAAAGTAACTTTTTGCAACCTCTCGAAAATAACGAGTTTCATAACAACTACAAACTCTTCTCATACTGAACAGGCACAGGTGCTGACGGCCAAATAAGACCAAGTCGAGTTTATGAGATAACCTTCGTTTAGATATGCGTAGTTATTAATTTACAACTAACGGCCGGTCTCAATAATATAACTATCGATGGATTTGGCTACTAGAGGTAGAATTTTGACATATTTTGTATGTAGCTTATGTCAAATATATAGCTCTAGTAGCCAAATCCGTCGATAGTTAGATTATTGAGACCGGCCATAAGTCAATCCAATCTAGCTAAATAGCTGAACTTCTAAAGTCAGATAAATATTTAGTGACTAATATTAAGTCACGATGTTGATAATAGTAGAAACGTAAAACAATGAGAAAAATAAATAATAATAATAAATATTTATTTAGGTACTTAAATGAGGTTGTAGGTTTACACATTGTTCTTAATTATGTTAGTACCATAAGGTACTATATTGAAATCTACAATAGTGATGTGGTTGAGCACTGTTCTCCCAGATAGGCTACAGGATAGCCTGTGGTAGGGAAAAACAGTCCCGTCCCTCGGAATTGGTTTGGTTTACAATAGCACGTGGTCTAAATTAGATGATTGTGTGACTTTTGTTGGGTTTCACTGTATGCATTTTTATTAAGTTTAGGTTATAGGTAGGGATAATAAACCTGTATTTTAATTATAAATAATGATAGCCCTACGCCAAATAATATACAAAGATGGTCTGAAGGTTTATAAGCTAAGAAACTTTGTTAATGAGGCTTTCGCGTGTCTGAAGGCTAATGAGTCATTGTTTTAACTAAATCGGGAACAGAAGCTTATGGTTGTTAAGTCGGAACCCAGGAATGCTCAATCATTTTGTTTGTTATGTAAGTTAGGATTAGGTAGTACAGACGGCGGAAAGGCGTGCTTCATAAAAATAAAAACACAAACATAAAAGATGAGTTTAGGGTTCCGAACCAAAGTCAAGGTAACCCTATTACTATGTCTTCGCGGCCTGTTCATCCTTATGTCACAGGATTGTATCTCTTAAACTGTAATATGGAATTTTCACAGAATTTTATTATAAGACGTCTCAAGGTACAAGTTGTGTGTGTACAAACATATAATGACTCGACACAAAGTTCTCCCGAACTCGTACGCAACTTTTATCACACGTAATGGCAAATAGAGAGGTGTACTTAGAAATGCATCAAAGAGCATGCGTGGCTTGCTCAAAAATGTCCGCTGCGCATACGTGGTGCTAAATTTCTAAGTACGGGCTTGCCGTGAACACGGAAAAAAGATCGTGAATCCAGGTGATTAAATTAGCCAATGTTACTAATATTCCAGGGTCAGTATTTGTTAATCTATAATAATAAAAATAATGTCTTGGGACAACTCACAAAACGTCATCTGATCCCAAACTAAGCTACTATGGAAATCATACAACTGATAAACATACTTATATATTTCTAAATACATACATAATATAGATAAATAACACCCAGACACAGAATAAACCATCATGCTCATCACACAAAGTTTCATCCTGGGTAGGGATCGAACCCACGGCCTCTTGCGTAGCAGTCGGATACACTCCCACCGCGCCACAGAGGCAGTCGAATCTAAATATAACATCGGTAATCTTAGAGCAAGAGCAAACCGCTTTTTAAAAGCTCTAATAATTTCTAAACATAGTTTGTGTACATATGGTAAATGCAAACCATTCCGTAACTAAGCTGCAATGACATAAATTTATAAAACGTTCTTGACTCGAAGACGCACCAGGAAATAGTGCACAAATAAAAATTGAAACTGTACGTAAACCAACTAAGCTTCTAATCGAGTTGGGGCTGTGCCAAGCAGATAAGCTGTAGGTGTGTCGTACAAGTTGACCTACATGGTGTGGCCTTAGCACATTGTATTTGACGAGGCCTTGCGAAGGAAGTACACGCTTGATTGCAGTTGTTTTGAGGAAATAGGCTTTTTAATTTCAATAAAATCAATAAATATTTTGATTTAGTTTTGGGATTTTGACTGTAATTAAGCCTAATCAGGGTCACGTTTTATACCTACTTTGTATGAAATGTTAGCTTGTGATGTCATGTTTTTATTATTTTTGGCATTTCTTTTAAAATAAAAATCCATGTACATGATAAATTATAGGTAAATATATCTGATATTATAGCAGAAAAAACAAGACTCGCGTAATGGCAAGCGCATAATGTTCTAAGCAGTTTCGCTCTTTGTAAGGTTTAAGTTGTTGCACATGGGACCGTTCCTCGCAATGTTTGGCCTTCATTCTTCTTCTGCCTAATAAGCAGCTAGTTTAAAAATACTAAGGTTATACCCGCGGGCAATGAAACCTTTGCTTTATAAACTAATAGTCCAGCTTTAAAAAGGGCTTCCCTGGAAAAAGCACTAGCTCGGTAGGAACGCAATTATTGAAGGAAGCCTGTTTGAGTCGAGTTGAGCAACTTTCTGCAGCACTACACAAATTGGAGCTCCGCATTTCATATTTATCTTTGAGACTGGGCTATTTCGACCTTATGTTGATGGCGGTAAGGTTGATAGTAACTTGTGTCCATACTTTGTTTTGAAAGCAGATAGTATGGTTAGGTTTTGTTCACGATGTTCATTTGTTTTTCACGGGTATTGATGAATACGTATAAATACTTGATACTCAAAGAGCACGAGTAATTAAGGGTGATACAAGGAGTAATTACAGGTCAAAGACGAACTGCAAACGGCATTGTGGCCTGCAGTTGAAGTCGACCGCATTGTTGCCTGCGCTCGCGTCCGTTTATATTCTGAGGTGGACTGCAGACCGCACATGCTGCGTGTGAAGGCCTCAATCTCAATCGATTCCATAATTTGAACTGGTTATATAGTAAAAGTCCGTATGCCTCTACGGTCAGTGTTGCTTCTAGTTTACAATTTGCAATCCAACTTTGATTTGCTCCTTTTGTGCAATTCGTACACCGGGCATGATATTTTCCTTATATGGCTGACGTCTATTTCTCCAATTACAGTTACGTCGGTCGGTCTAGGCATCATCATTTGTAGAAATGGTTGCGGTTTCTTGTATCTCACTGAGGTCGCAAACAAGCCTACGGCCCGCTGATGATAAGCAGTTACGTCTTGTATTGTTCTTGTATTGTTGTCATTTACCAAGATCCAACAATGAATAATATTAAAATAGTAGATATGTTTATTTTTTGCTAACTTGCTCAGTATGCTCTCTATTATGTATCTTGTGCCTATTCTTATTTTTACCCGACTTTAAGGAAGGGTTATTTTCGCGCGTTTGTATGTATGTATATAATATTCTTTATACCTCATATCTCACAAACCACTGAACGGATTTATACAATTAAGACGTCGTTAGATTTCAGTGTTCTTAAATAGGTGACTTTGAAAAAATACAAACATGGCGGCTGTGAGATGTCAAAATAAAGAGGTGTGAAAAAAAAGTTGTTATGAATACTACAATATGAGTATAAAATTAAAGGACTCTTCTTAAGCATTTCAAAAAGGTATAACATGATTATGACTGTCATACTAAAAAAGTTAGTAAGCAACCATTCTTTTTTCAATTTTCAATACTTGGCGATAGCTGTGATAAAAGTTAGTTGTTACATCCAACAACCACTCAAAAGTATTAGATAAAAAAATGATTAAAAAAAAAACCCGCCTACACAAAAACGATGGAAACTATCCGTAGGGGATCTTGTTTCCATCTTTTTGTACAATATAACTGTTTAATATATTGTGCCAAGAATTGTGTATCTACGTAGGTTTTGTAACTGTGTTTTAAAATATATCCATTCGAAATGATATTAATATTATATTTATTTCCTAGAAATATGCACTAGATACATCTCAATATTATTTTTATTTGTGTAGAACAAAAATAGGTTACGATCGCTCTACATATGGATTTCGATTGAGTGGTCGTAAAAGTATACATTTTTATTGGATATTTTATCCTTTGATCTTGTTAGTATTGTGTAAGAAAAAGTATAATTATGTATATGAATTTCTATCGCGGGCCTTGAGCGCGGGGACCGAATCCAGAAATTCCGTAACGAAAAAACCTCACGCTCCCCACTCCGACGGGCACAGCGGTGATACTTTTTACTTTTGCCATCTATCAATGAATAGCAGAACTTTTAATGATTTTTTTTTAAATTAAAAAAAAAGCTTTTTTAAAAACTAAAAAAAAAAAAATTTCTTTAATTGCTTTTTTTAAATTAAAAAAAAAAAAAATTTTAAAGAAAAAAAAAATCAAACATTGTTTTTTTATAATTAAAAAAAAACACTTAAAAATATACATATTTTTTTTAATTGCTTAAGTTGATAAAAATACTATGCAATAGCTTTACCGCGGCAGTCCCCGAGTGCCACACATTTTTTATTTGTCGGTAGGTCATGATCTGTTTTTGGCCTTTATTATTCACAGAAAGCCCTCTCTATTTTTAATTTTATTCTGTAAATATCTTGTATAAATGGATGTAACTTGGTAGTACTTATAAAGTAGGTATGAAATATTCACAGAAGAAATGAAAAAGCTTCACGCTAGAAGCTTCTACTTTTCAAAAGGTTTGGTTGAATATAAGTTACATATATTACTGATAAAATACCACAAGAAGCACACATTCTACAGTTAGATCAGTTGTTAGGATAGGTGGGTAAACCTATCTAAAGAACCCATTAAACAAGTATCCTCTATAAACATTAAAGGACAATGTTTTAATTGTGACAAGAAAGTACAAACTCTTTTCTGTACAGACAAGAATGTAATTACCCACATTCCTGAATATTAAAGATGATATATGACATTGTTACAACTAAAAATAAATTGTATATTTCATGTAGCCTCTTGACATACAAACTCCTCTTCGTTTCAAAGACAGCTGACAGCAGTCCAGTGGTGAAACAAAGACTAATGACTCTGAGAACACTCGGTCATTGCACACAATTCCCTTTTATCTTCAGACACAGCTTTATTTTTAGGTGTGTTTGTGAATTGTTCTAAAAGAAAATTGAGTCAGGGAATGTAATACAGTCTAGACATAAATCGATGACCGTTTCTTGGACTGACTCACCTCTCAACCCTTACTTTAAAGTTTAACTTAATCTTTGAAATCTGTCTTAGCCGGTTCATAACTATGTAAATCACATAATGTCCTAATGTAACTAATTTCCAGTGTACCTAAAAAAAAATATTATAAAAAAAATGAAAAATTATTATTATTAATGTTACTAACTTCTGAATACTTTAAAAAGGTGTAAGGTTAGCGTTGTGTAAGGTCAACAGATTATTAAAACAAAACTTGTAATTAATATAATAAAATGTTAAAATTTATTTTATCCCAAGCTGCTATAGGCCTAGTGAACTATGAGGAAAGACTTATCTAATGCTGAGGTAATAGATGTGAGACAAGCCTAATACTTACACTCTTTATTATCTAATACAACTGAACTAATATTCACGGTGGTATCAAAATTCTCTAGTTCCACATCTGCTAGTGTATTTTCTGTAAAAAAAAACATAATTACAAACAGTTGGAAGAAAATATATGTAAATATTTTTTTTTATTAAGTAGTATCCATACCCAAAGCATCACTGTCATATACTGATGTTAGACCAGATATGGACTCTCCCATAATGGAATTTAACCACTCAGTGGTTTCTGATGGTTGTGGAGGGGCTGGCCCCCCTCCAGTTTGTCGCCTTCCGTACTTCTCTGCTGCCATTTCCTGAATTGAAATAATATTTAAACTCGCAATACTCTGCTAATGCAAATAATTTGCATCAACCTATAAACGGAAATACAATTACTTGTTTAAATAGATACCTTTCTCGCAGTTTTTTTTCATATTATTAAACTTTTGCTGCAACTGCTTTGTACTGCGATATTTTGTCGCATCAGAATTAAATTTCTCAGTCAGCAATCTCCAAGCAGCTTCTTTTTGTTGGTTGCTGGCGTGGTCAGTTTTCTTACATGTTATTACTGGGTAATCCCTTAGCAGCAACATTAATTTATTTGTTTCATCTTTACAAAAATTAGAGCTGCGGTCCCTTGAATTAAAAAAAACACTACATTACATGCCTATTTCTGTACCTATCAAATAATGTAAGTAAATAAAACATATATCTTGTATAATTTTGATGACTCAAATTGAAAGCAAACATTTAGAAACATTGAATTACTTACTTGTTTGATTGTTGGCTGTTTTTTGACATTTTTAAGGCGAAAATTAACGAACAATATATTATTTACACGGCAAGTAAGTGGTAATAAATGAATCTCGTCTCGTGTTATTTTATTGCAGTTTGAAAAGTTCGAGATTTAAACTGTCAAACATAACGTTTCGTATATCGCTATTTTTAGGAAATGATTTCTCATTACACGGGCAATATAATAACCAAAGGTTAAGTTTAACTATAGTTAAATTAGTCATTGAAAAACGTAATAGCCCTTTAACCATTAGTTAACCAGTTGACTATGGTTATTCCAACAAATTGTTAAACTGTGTTTGACTACGGATCAAAAAACCGGCCCTTAATGCGTTATGAAGTCATCGACTTTTTAGTAAACGTTTCAATAGGGTAGATGACTGACAAGTCAAATCAGTATCTTTTTAAGAAACGTCAAAACGGTGCGCCTCTTACTAGTTTGTATGAAATACAAAACAATGACGTCATTCTTTTGTATGATCAAATCATGTAGTTTTAATGTTTGTTATGATGTTTATAAATTCATGACAACGTAAAATTGTAGAGAAACATTGTTTTTCAGAATATTTTTGCTAATGCTATTTCCTGTTTAGTGTAACATAATTTATTGTTATCGACCCAATTGTGGAGATCGTAGGGGTTTTTGTTGCTCACTACTCGTATGTATGCCAAACAGTGAACGCCTGATAAATAAGTTTAAGGATATTTATAACTTATTTTTGGATACTTACATAAACACAAATATTGGATTAGTCACTACGGTGCTTCAGACTGTAAACTGTTAGAACACTACATAACAGAAGATAATTTCACTTACATCATTAGAAATGATTTATGAGTAGTCTTATACCTACTTAGTACTGAGAATAGTATCAAGATGTAAATCAATGAGATTTATGCCCAGCCGGTGAGGGATTATGATATTACAAGACTTTACTGTATTGATTAATGTTTCTTTTAGTAGCGTCAAGGGATTCACTTTTATGGTGGGAATTAGGGTAAGTTATGTTCTAGGATGTCGTGTGAATTTTAATCTGTTTTAATTAGCTTAGTGTTGTAATTTTGTGTAGGTACATAATGTTACACGCTTACATTCTAAATGCTGGTTTTGGAATTGAGAGCAAAAGTTTTTTAAAAAAATTGTTTTCTGTAGATAGGTCTTTCGGTCTTAAGTATTATCTATCTTCCCTGGAGAATATAAGCCTAGGTTCAGATGACAAGAGCTTAATACTCGTTTTACTAACGCACGATTGCAACTTTAAGACACCGCAACGGCTGTGTCACCAAAAGAATGTATATAAGAAACTAAACAATAATGAATTTTGAAACTCTCACTCACCACTCACTTTGTGTCACTGTGTTTGTCACTTTGTTTATCAACATTTTTGACATCAGAGTCTTGTATCAGACCACAAAAACGATTAAATACACCAAAATCTTGCATCTAACGAACCCTAAAAGCTATTATACTGTTGTACATGTAAAGGGCGATTCGTTATTTTACGCTCCACATGACGCACTCATTGCGAAACGCATGGATTAACTGTAGCGTGTCCCTATTATATTGAACTACGAATATTCGTAAAATTGCGTAAAATGGGCAAACGTAAAAATATGGGTTTGATCTTGGGTCACATTAATCGATTGACTGGGCTTGTAGTAAAGTTGTAAAAGTTGGGATAAAGTTATTTAGGACTTATTGCTTTGCTCGCGGTTTTTCTTGCATGAATATCGGCTTCAAGCTACCAGAATTAATTAATTAAAGCTCTCTAGTTTAACTATAAAAAACAGAGAGATAGATCTGACTGTGGAAGCATAAAGCATCAATGCGGTATGTTGCGGTATCAATGTTTTCAATAAATTATCTATACTAATATTATAATGCTGAAGAGTTTGTTTGTTTGAACTCGGTAATCTCAGGAACTACAGTTCCGAATTGAAAAAAGTTTTTTTTGTTGGGTAGCCCATTTATCGAGAAAGGCTATAAGCTATATAACATCACGCTACGACCAATAGAAGCGGAGCAGCAATAAAAAATGTTGCAAAACCGGGGAAAATTGAAGCATACGAAGTTGTTAGATATATTTCGGAACTTAATCGCGTAATACACGTATTTAAAGGTTCGCGATTAAGTCCCGTACGAAGTTGCGCGGGTCAGCTAGTATAATAATATTTTGGGATAACTCATACGGCCATCTGATCACAAACTATGCAGAACGTGTATTTATACCTATTTGGTGTAAAGGTATCGTGATTATCAGAATATAATAGAATAGATCTTTATTTGCTCTTTATTGTAGCTACAAAACAGATGGTTTCTTATTAAATTCAGAGTCAGGTACACTTTGTGACTTAGTGATTGACTTACTGTATGAGAGTGTGAGTCCCACATTACTAACAATCCTTTTAACCCCTCCAGTTAAATTCAACGGCTTGTGTTAGGAGTGGGTTTACGTCGATGGTATCATAGGTACGATTCGAAACCGCGACCCCATGACTGCTAGTCCCATGAATGCGTTAGCTATTAGGTTACCGCCGCTTGCAAAATACGTTGTTACTTAAGTCATATTACATTTTATTTATATTATATCTACCATTCTAATTAAGATTCATGCTTATCATAATTTAGTTTTTTCATTCATTTATGAATTCAGAATTTAAGCTTTTCTAGAAGCCACAATTTAACTTTTTTGCAGTGGTTAGGATAGGGGGGTAAACCTATCTAAAGAACCCATTAAACAAGTATCACAATTTCAGTTGTTTTTGCAAAATTGGGTAGTTTTACGTTCACCTATGGTAATGCAACTTTTTTGAAACGTTGTTCTTGGTATCTTTTGTACTTTTTGTAATACAATTTTGTGGCTATAGTGTTTCGAGGCTGTAGGTCTTTCGCAGTTTAACCGGCTAGGCAGCAATTTTATTAACTCTGCTGCTTAAAACATCTCAAGCTTTTTAAACAAAGGCTTGCAGGAAATCCAATCAACATTCAATGTGATTTATCATCTCATAATCGAATTATAAATACATTTGACGTTCACGTCAGGAATACTACCTCATTAAGCATTTATAGGTCACACATCAGCCCTTAACAGGTGTAGGAAATGATAGGAAGTGACGTCCGCCATGACACTAACAGGAAACGGCGCCATGTTTGATACACGCCGCGTTCCTGCGCACGCGCTTAGCAGCCGCTAATTTGTATGGTGTCAACGATTTTAAATTACGAGGTAATAAAATAAATGGTCACTTAAATTATACCACCATCGTACTGGAGGTATAATTTAATGCAAATTTTAAAGTAATTCTGATTGCATATATGTACACTATATACTAGCTGGCCCAAGCAACTTCATTTGCGCAAATTTTTCCCGTTTTTTCAACATTTTTTATTGCTGCTCCGCTCCTTTTGGTCGTAGCGTGATGTTTTATAGCCTATAGCCTTCCTCAATAAATTGGCTATCCAACAGTGAAATATTTTTTTGATTCGGATTAGTAGTTCCTGAGATTACCGCGTTCAAACAAACTCTTCAGCTTTATAATATTAATATTGATATGAATATAAATTGTCAATATTCGACATATGAATATATTTTCAACACAAAGGTGTAACCGTATAAGTAGTTTTCTTTGCCCCTCTAACCTTTAAAACAAAATTCATGAATTTTCGTTTCCTTGTATAGGTACAGACATGGCCAAACCAAACCGAGTCATGTAGGAAGCATTTTAGACGGCTAGGTATTTTAACAGTCCCATGTCTGTACATTTTGGTTCTTCTTGCTCACTTTCACAAAAATATGCACATGTTTGAGACTGATGATGAGAAAAAACATAGAATAACAACACGTAGAAAAGATTTACAAACAATCTTACATGCAGTCTCTGAATCTTTTTAATAAATGACTCACTGAGCTGAAAGATATTAGTGGTGTTAACATATTTAAAAATAAGCTTAAGACACTGTTACTAGAAAAGGCGTATATAACATCACGCTACGACCAATAGGAGCGAAGCAGCAATGAGAAATGTTGCAAAAACGGGGAAAATTTACGCAGACGAATTTGCGCGGGCAGCTAGTTTCATATACCTATATATATTAACCCAACAAACACGACGTAATACGAAATTATTACGAATGATACAATTAGATTGGTACTAATTGGAATTTAATCGATTCCAATTTATCGTTATGGTTACGCGTATTACCTCCAATAATAATAGCTTAACTATTGTTGACAGGAAACAGTTTTGGCAAGTTTTATTGTACCGTAAACAAGTCTGTTTGTGTATTCAATAGAGCTTGGTATTGAATAATTTGAATAATTCGTGCAAAGCCAGGTGTAAAAGCTAGTGAAAGAGGGGAGTTCACTGATGGTATCAACAGTATTGATTCTAGAGTCCTTACGATGGCATGACACCCAATATGAGGGTATTCTGCAGTTCATTGCAATACTCCAAAAATTTTTAAAATTATGGGTTTTATCCTAAATTATCACGTCAGAATATTATATTCTGACGTGATAATTTAACGTGGTTTTAAATAAAACTTAGCACAAAGAATTGAATCTATAATTTATAATTATAGATTATATACATACAATGATTGCATTTTTGAAAGATAGAAAAATTTGAAGTCCAGACCCAGGAATCGAACCCGAGACTTGTATGCCAAACCGGGGCCGGAATCGAACCATCTATCTGGACTATTAATAAAGTAATTGGCAAGAAATGCCTATACGAATTAATATAATAGATTATATGCATCTGGTTTCGGCTATAAAAGCTCCTCAGCGGTTGATTGCTTTCATGTGAGCTCTGTCGGATCGGTTGTCATTTCAATTTCAGGTCACTGTATTTTTTTTACAGTAGGTAATAATGACGGGCAGAAAATGATCTAATCATATTTAAATCTACACGTAAAGTCTTATCAAGCGCTGGCCTTTTTAGTAAATTGCCCAGCTGAGGCAATCAGTACAATCTGATTAACCGTCAATATTTACTGATCGCGTAATGGAAGTGTGCATCATTAATCACTGAACTACTTGGCCAGTCACTTCCTACTTTAGACTGATAGATGCAGTACGTTTGCCGGCATTTAAGTGGGTATGCACGTTTCGATAGGTGCTCGTAGTAAGCTTACTTCAAAAGACTTGGGGAGAACTTTTGGAAAATCGATTAAGTAGAATTAAATTTGGATTTTAATAATATTGTACGGTGGTACGGACAAACATACCTATAGAATGCTTTTAGTGCCTAGTTATGAGTAATAATATAATAATAATATCTTGGGACAACTCACACAACGCTATCTGATCCCAAACTAAGCAGAGCTTGTACTATGGAAACCAGACAACTGATAAACATACTTATATATTTCTAAATACATACATATTATAGATAAATAACACCCAGACACAGAATAAACCATCGTGCTCATCACACAAAGTTTTATCCTGGGTGGGGATCGAACCCACGACCTCTTGCGTAGCAGTCGGATACAATCCCACCGCGCCACAGAGGCAGTCAACGAGTATCGCTCCTAACTTTATAAAACAACCTAAAAAAGTTTGACATGAATATAGAGCATTGGCCTTCATCCTTTTAATAAGTTTAGTTATTAAATTCTCATATCAGTTATTATATATTCATCCCCGAAATATTTACTGTATCTATTGATAGAATATTTACACTTAAAATTATCTTGAAAATTGAAAAACCAACCATCAATATAAAAAAAGTAAAAAACTTGTATCTAATAAAAGTTAATGTGGTCACATCATTCACTTATTACCAACTAAATCTAAAATAAGAAAACCAATGTAGGGTTCCGTAGCTGCCTAGTAAAATAATGCGGGATACGAGGTGGATTTTCTACATGTTTTTGTTTGATACTACTAAGAACGTTATAAATTTGAAAATGATTATAGAATATTTTGTTACTTTCACTTGATCGGCTGGTAATTGGGTAGTTGACTACATTATAATAGTCATTATAGTAGATCTTAAAATATCTGAAA
Source organism: Herminia tarsipennalis (assembly GCA_945859575.2). Taxonomy (NCBI): domain Eukaryota; kingdom Metazoa; phylum Arthropoda; class Insecta; order Lepidoptera; family Erebidae; genus Herminia; species Herminia tarsipennalis. The sequence continues at coordinate 19,121,220 of OX243841.2, read as the reverse complement.
ATAACTGTTCTTTTACAATTTAACATTTTTTTGAATTTAAAAGCATGTAAACGAATACTAAAAGTAATGATTTGACAACAGAAACTTAAGACGTCATATGTTGTTATTCAATACACATTTCTATAGAGCTTGTCGTTTTGACATTTCATAAAAAGAGATTGAATTGACTTAACAGTCAACATCCATATTGTAAGCTTGTAAAACTTATTTAGCTGTGATAGTTTTTCTTTTAATTTCATTATATAAACTGCTTTCCTGATTTTTTTCACATTTTTAAAATCTGGGCTGGGGTCACTTGCCTCTATCAATAATTTGCACTTTAAGACGTAATATTTCACAAATATTTTGGCTACGGAACTCTACATATCAACCCATATGATGGCCCACTGCTGGGCACGGGTCTCCCCAGTAGAACCTACTGGTATGTAGATCCTGAGGGTAATTGCCATAATCGCCACGCTTGGCGAGCGGGTTGGCGATCGCAGTAAGGCTTTAAGTACGCAGAGGTTACTTTAAGTACGGAACCCTAAAAAGGGCCAAATGTATATGTTCGTGTTCCACCACTATAGAGCGAAGGTGGATATTAACTGATGTTATCAGCTATGCATGATGTAATTTGAATGCAGTTTTTGTTACTGCCAATAAAAGAGGCCTAACACGTGCATCGACCAAATAAATATCACAACAAAATTTTACTAGTACGAGATTGCTTTGAGCAAACCCTGTAATTCAAAATGTGATTGTTGGATTTTTGATGGCTTCTTCTTGGAATTTGAATTAATATTAGAGTCAGATTTAGGAATAAAAGATCAGATTGACTGACTCTGTGGCGCGGTGGGAGTGATCCGACTGCTACACAAGAGGTCGTGGGTTCGATCCCCACCCAGGATAAAACTTTGTGTGATGAGAACGATGGTTTATTCTGTGTCTGGGTGTTATTTATCTATAATATGTATGTATTTAGAAATATATAAGTATGTTTATCAGTTGTCTGGTTTCCATAGTACAAGCTCTGCTTAGTTTGGGATCAGATAGCGTTGTGTGAGTTGTCCCAAGATATTATAGATGTGCGGGTAGTCGAGAATATTAACCTTAAATCAAATCGTTAAAATGTTATTACAGTATCCCGATTCTTCATATAAAGAACTAGAAATTGATATGTCAGCGTTGTTGATTTGTTATTTTGAATACTTATTCCATACAATAAAATTATACACTTTTAAATCACAATAACTATGTTGTTTGCATGTTACTAAGCCATAAATAAAATATTTGTCGCCTTTGTGAACAATACAAATCATGCAAAATACACACGTCTTCGTGTCGTATACCTAAGTATACCATTATTTTCATTTCCATAATTAGATGGATAATTAAGTATTCACTCGGCTTTCATGTAGGCTTTTACGCAGTACAAACAAAGACGGGATTAAACAAAATTATAACACAGAGGTTTAAAACGTCCGTCGGTTCCATTAGGTCGTTAATAATATATTTATGAATATAAGATACAGCTTACCAGACAGGCTGCGATATGCTGCATGCAGGCGCGGATAGAAGGGGGGGGGGGGGCAATTCCACCCCCAAAATCCACTGAATTACTTTTTTTTTGGGAAATTTGAGAATTTTGGGAACACTGGATCGAGGCAGGCAACTGCACCCCCATCGGTGGTGGTGGATGGTGTACCGGTGTTGATCAAATGCACCCCATCTCGTCACAATTGACCGATTGAGTCAAATTTTGCCTGCGAGTGACTCACATTTGACCGGTTGGGCCAAATGTTATCCCCCCAAACAAAATTCTGGATTAGCGCCGGACTGCATGCTATAGGTACATATTTCATTGTAAATATGTAGTATCTCACTATTATTATTCACATGCCGACCCGCTCAACTTCGTATGCGTCAATTTTCCCCGTCTTTGCAAAAAATTTCATTGATGCGCCACTCCTATTGGCCATAGCGTGATGTTATATAGACTATAGCCTTCCTCGATAAATGGATTTTCCAATACTAAAACAATTTTTCAATTTGAACTAGCACTTCCTAAGATTATCGCGTTCAAACAAACAAACTCGTCAACTTTTTATTATTCTTGTAGATTACACCGCTCACCATCGTCGCGTGTTTACGTCATCGCCGGCATGTTTACTATATAAACTTTGACCCTACTTTTTGCCCCCCATAGGAGCAGAATTTCTAGAAATCCGTTCTTGGCTGATATTTTCTGCAATCGTGTTTGCGAGTGAATTAGTCGCTTTAGTAAAAATATCTCATAAATTTTGTGTTAATTTTCTACAGTTAATTCGTTCTCTTATTCTTGAGATGGGGTTTCATGAAGATCTTAACGGAGTAATTGAAGCGTCACATACCTAATAACAGTAACATTGCGAGAAAATGGTTTGAATGGATGCGTGTACCTGCGTATACTTTGCTCTTGCTTTTTAGATGCTTACTGTCAATGACAACTAGATATAGCTCTAAATACGAGTATAATTATATTATATGATACTGTTTCTACTTGCAGTTCCAAGATAATGAAAGTTTTATATTTATCTAACAAGTGTAGCAGCAGAGAGGGTCGCTGCTGTGCTCTATACATTTGGTCCTTCGAGCCGGGCCCAATATATAGAATACTAGCTTTTGCCCGCGGCTCCGCCCGCATGGATGTCGGTTATCGCGATAAAAACTATCCTATGTCCTTCCTCGGGACTCAAACTATCTCCATACAAAATTTCGTCTAAATCGGTTAAGCTGTTTGAGCGTGAAAGCGTAACAGACAGACAGACAGACAGACAGACAGAGTTACTTTCACATTTATAATATTAGTATGGATAGTATGGATTAGGCGTTATGGCGTTATGGTTATCGAATAATTGCAGTTAGATTTGTCTGGAAATGAACGGCTTGAAATAAACCTTCATTCCATATCCACGGTAACCCCGTGCAAACTGTCAAAATTATGTCATAATGGTAATTTGGACAGATGTGCTCACAAATGCATCAAGGCGCATGCGCAGCGCTCTCAAAAATGTCCGCCGAGCATGCGCGTTGATGCAAGCGTAGCTCTCCATTACCTATCTACTCTCTACCTACTCTCTCTTACCCGTTAGCACGGGCTTGCTGTGGACACGGAAAAAAGATCGTGATTAAGGACCCTGTTCAACAAAATATTGTTCTGTTGTGACATAATAATTTATACTGTAGTGACGTAAAACCATTTATCAGTTGCAACTTGTTGAAAGCATTTTTCTTCTTCTAGGTGTACAGGAGTGAATCATTGCAACTTTGTGCTGTCGGAAGACTACCCACCTGCCAAGAGCTGGTCTCCTGGAGTGGTTTTCATCAAGTATGCGTGTTTTGATGGTAAGTTCTATTTACTTTTCTAGCAATATAAAAGCTGTAAAAGTTCTACTAACAAAAGAACCTGTGAAAAATTGTCTCACGGTTACATAATCGTTTCAGGTTGTCTAAAATATCTCAGCTTATACTTGACTAGCTGATCCGGGCAACTTCGTCTGCGAAAATTTTCCCGTTTTTGCAACATTTTTCATTGCTGCTCCGCCCCTATTACTCGTAGCGTGATGTTATATAGCCTTCCCCAATAAATGGGATAACCAACAGTAAGATAATTTTTCAATTCGGACCTGTAGTTCTTTAGATTATCGCATTCAAACAAACAAACTCTTCAGCTTTATAATATTAGTATAGATGATTTGCGAATTTGTCATAACAGCTGTGTTTCTTGTATAATATCTGAGAAAGTTCTCTAAAGTTGATATCCTAAATATTTTATGTAGAATAGAATTGCCTAGTGTACTGAATTTGAAGGCACTATCACTTTTTGTGTTGACAACAATGGTTGGTCAGCAACACCCAGTTGGTGGCAAACCATGGAAATAAATTGGCAAAAAAGATGGCAAAATAAAACTCAAGCTATTATTATTTATTTAAATATTTATATATTTTGCTGCCAACATGTTTAAAATCTTAAGAAACATATTAAATTATAATATTTCCTACGTTCATAGTTCGAATTGCAAGATTCCATTTTGTTCACAGTTACTTAACATTTACCTAATATACGTACTATATTCTGGTAAGTAAATAGGGTACGATGAGCCTTTAGCCTTTTAGGTACAGGAAATTGAATTAAGTACTGGGAAGTTGGAAGCTGCTAGTTATTTTGTTTAATATTCTGCATTGTAAGTAGTTTACTCGTAATGCGCCAGATGCCTCAGAACGTGAGCAGATTAAATCGGGTCAGATGCAACTAACTGCATTATTCTAGGAGCTAAGATGTGCAAACTTATTCATTTATTTACTGTACGATGCTGGTCGGAATCGTTTTTACAAGCTTATATTTAACTTGCGCTGTGTGTATGTATGTTAGTTTGTGTGGGTCAAATCTTGGAAGCTAAATTAGTACCACTACTTGACATTTGATTGGGCTGAAATTTGGTACACTAGTGCAGGGATGGCAAACCTTTTTTGATATACGTGTATTTTTTTAAATAATGAGCATATGACGTGCCTGACATGACATCTAAGAAAATAATTGACATTTCGCGCTGTTTATTGGTAACTAGCGTAAGGCTCTATCATATTGAACTTACTGATGATCAACACAAGCAGCAACAACTGGAATCGAATCAAACTATCCTATCTTTCGGTGGCGTCGAAGTACCTTCGCTCAAAACATGAACGACACAGCGTGCGCGAATCATGTTAACGCGTGCCACTCATAGCACTCGTGCCATTGGTTGGCCACCCCTGCTGATATAATAATATCTTGGGACCACTGATATAATATATCACGAAAACCAGACAACTGATGAACATACTTATATATTTCTAAATAATATATATTATAGATAAATAACACCCAGACACGGAATAAACCATCGTGCTTATGACACAAAGTTTCATCCTGGTTGGGGATCGAACCCACGACCTCTTGCGTTGCAGTCAGATACACTCCCACCGTGCCACAGAGGCAGTCAATGTATCTTTGATGACAATGCGATATTAAGCATACATATATACACACCTAATCTGATGATGATGTCGGAAGGTGGCCATAGGAACGCCTATACTAAAAAATAAATCTAGCAAGTTTGATCTCATTTAGATCTTAGATGATTTCCAGGGTCTGATAATGGAGTTGGACTGTGGAACGGTGGTACTCAATAGTTATGTTATTTATAACCATGTTTGAGCTCGTTAGATTCATCTTGACACTTGTACAGTGTTCAGGGTCTGATAATCTGGAAGGGAGACACCTCAGCGATCATTTCGATCAGTGAGAATCAATGTGGTTAAATAAAATATGAAATGCATTTGCATTTATTCACATACTTATAAATATGCCCATTGACAACTTATAAGCAAAAAATAAATAAATAGTTAGTTTTTTACTCCTCTTCTTATTTATAAGTAGACTAGCTTTTGCCCGCTGCTCCGCCCACATGGATGTCAGTTATCGTGATGAAATCTATACCTATGTCCTCGGGACTCACTATCTTTATACCAAACTAGCTGACCCGCACAACTTCGCCTGCGTAAATTTTTTCCCGTTTTTGCAACATTTCTGATTGCTGCTCCGCTCCTATTGGTCGTAGCATGATGTTATGTCTATAGCATTCCTGGATAAATGGGCTATCCAACAGTGAAATAATTTTTCAATTCAGACCAGTAGTTCCTGAGATTACCGCGTTCAAACAAACAAACTCTTCAGCTTTATAATATTAGTATAGATTTCACTTTTTATCCGTTTACCGGTTTAAGCGTTAAAATATAAGAGCTGATAGACAGTTACTAACAAACTTGTAATTTATATATTGTAGTTTAGATATTTTCTGTGTAAATGATGATTGGCTAGTTTGAAAAACTTTTCATGCATTAAGATTTATGACTAGCACCTACTAAAAGACACAGCCAAGTAAGTTCTTCTCGTTCTCTTAGAGTTTGCCAATTGCACTTAGAAAATGTGTTGGTTGCCAAATACCTATTAGAGAAATTCTCCTGACATGTCTCCTGGCTCTGGGCTGCTTAGTTGTCATAAATTTTGCTACTTAAATAGGCATATAGCTATTGTAGTACCTTATTTTTTGGCATTTCGACAACAAACGTTGTTGGTAATAAATATTTTACGTGGAGGCCCAGACTGTAGTCACGTCAACTGCATTTACGGCCGTTGTAATACGGTCGCAACGTCGAACAGTAAAACAAAAGTATTTTTTTTAATGGTAACTACCAATGTGGGATTGAGTCCTACATTACTAGCAATCTTGTTTACCTCTCCAGCTAAGCTCAAATGCTTGTGTTCGGAGTAGATTCTCGTTAGTAGTATAATGGGTAGGATTCGAACCCGCGACCTCACGATTGCGAGACCAATGTTTAGCCATTAGGCTACTGCCACTTATTTAGCCTTAAAATATAATATTTACGCGATTAAGGCGCGTAACTTATAAAAGCTTTATAATGTGTACAAACATATATCACTAACCACTAGACCAACAGGAAAAAACTTTATAATATAAGGTAAACTTCTAATTGATTAAGTAATTTCAACCCTTAACTACTTTTTCAAAGTCATCTACCAAAACACCCCTTTGTAGTCCTTGATGAGTTATTTAGATATCAATTTAATTAAACAAATTCATAAAATATATTAAAGTGTGACACATTTGGGACACATGTCACTACGAACTGTGAAATTGATTCATCTATATCACAAAGGGTTTGTTCCATTAAGCTAATAGTTTGCGGCAGACTGTTAGCTAGTGACACCGAGTTACATTTTAGCGACAGACGGCTGATAGGCAAAGGTAATTTGGTTAGACGGCAGCTCTTCTGTACATGTGTCAGGTAACACATTTATATAAAATAGTACCTAAGTGCGAACCAAGTGGCCACTCGCCGAACGGGTTCATTTCCGGTAGCTATCTAAAGATCTTAGGAGTCGCATTTATGACGGTTTAGCAATTATGGTCGGTTTATCGTTAAAAATCACATTCAAAACGCTTACTTACAATTAAGTACCATTGGTTGTCTATCTCGTAAATATAATATACCAAGTATTAAAAAATGATGGCCCAACTATTCAAAATGCCATTTGTTTGCTTAAAAACCATTTCTGTAGGTAAGATACTGTTGGTGTCGTACATGATGAGGGGAAACTTGCCTAAATCGTACTTACGCTTAAATCGTACCACATCATTAGCGACGAAGAACAGCAGTAGCGACACAAATTACAAAAAAAATAACTACTGGTCGACCATGTTATCTCATCCCAAAAGTGCCCAATAAACCCGCCTGCACAAAAAAGATGTAAACAAGATCCCGTACATAATTATATAATTTCATGCGGTCGGAGGCATTAATGAATCTCGTTGAACTTAGTGAAGTGCCTACGACTGCATGAAATTATATAATTATGTAGGGGATCTTGTTTTCATCTTTTTTGTGCAGGCGGGTTTTTTTATTTTTATAATTTTTTTTTTTATTGTCAATTAAAGTATTCGTTATTAAAGTAGTAATTTGCTCCATGTGCTCAATTCGTACTTCCAACTTTGTTTAAATACATACCGGTAAAAAATTTTGTCCTATTTACATTCCAAAATATTAACGTTTGTTGTTAAGGGGTAGGAATTAAGAAAGTTTCCCTCATATATTTTTTACTGAAAACAGAACATAACAAACCAATAATTGAATCTGTTATATTAGCTTCTTTAAGTTCTACGTGTAGTTGTTTGCTAAATAAATTATGTAATTACATCATGTTGTAAGTAACAGTTTGTCACTTACTATCTGTCTACCGCAAGTCCACCCTTACTGTTCAATTAACAGATGTACTGTTCACGCCTTTTAGTACGAAGGCACCAAAGAGTAGCCATATGTGATATAGTACCCTATCGGGGTGTGAATTGTTCATTTATTCTGACAATTATAGTTAATATTTTGTTTGGGGCGCACAATACAAGCAATTTAGTTGTTCTAAATTTTATACTGTTCCAAAAAAGTTTATCCCGGTGGTTTTCTCTAAAAAAAAAAACTGTCTTACGAATATTAACATCTTCAACTCCACTCAGTTCAACATGCTCTTTAATGAAGCGGCGGTAGCCTATTGGCTAAGGCATCGGTCTCGCAATCGTGAGGTCGCAAACCTACCCACTATACTACCGACATTGCTAGTAATGTGGGACTCAATCCCACATTGCTAGTTATCTTTAAAACAAAACATGTATTTGCACAAAGCCCATTGTGCAGAAAGCCGCCACAATTTGGAACCACAGTACTTATTACGAATGGTGTCTCTCGAGACTACTCTGCCTACGTAAGCATTCCTATTGATTCTAAAACGACGACCAAGAATAGAACAGAAACAGTGGTTGCACCAAAGGTAAAAACACACTGTACCTAAGCGCGCGTTTGAATCGATACAAAATGGCCGGCCATTGCAATACGGTCGAAACGTCGGGCAATGACAAGGTATTTTCACGCGATTAAGTAATATACAAGGTTTTTTTTTTGTATAGTGCAAAACTCAGACACCCCAACAAGATTTTCCCTTCAAGAAATCATATAAAAAAAAAGAAAATGAAAATATTGAAAACTTGCATAGTTATAAGCCGTCTTGTTAAGTTTTCTTGTGTTCTTCGCGCTATCGTGCTCATTGCGTCTCGTAGTACACAATCCATGGTTATTATTAAATAACAAGTGACGATTACATTTCACATCACATTGTGAACAGGATTCGGACTGTTAGAATGATTAAAGAATTAATTAATGATTGATTAATTAATTGAAAAATATATAACATGGTCCAAAAACTACCCCAATGGTAAATGTGTTACTGATTCTGAGCAAACTACTTTCAGGTTTGCACTATACCAAGAATAACGTTGTATATAATTTTATAATTATTACATCTGAATTAAGTAGGTTGCATAATCGCAGGCAGAAACGTAAGCGAGATTAAAATGAAATAGTAATTAAATATAATTAGTAAATTAATAATAATAAATTCGGAGATTACATATTTGAGCCGTTTGGGGTTGAGACGCTAGGGCCATGGGGTTCAAGTGCTCGCCTTTTATTTAAAGACATTTCTCAGCGTCTTGTCAGTGCATCTCGTGACCAGAAGGCTGGCTTTTTCTTTGCACAGAGAATAAGCATTGCCATACAACGTGGCAATGCTGCCAGCCTTCTGGGCACTATACCGGTAGACATCGATGGGGAGGAATTCTTCGACGCCTAACTCTTTTTTGTAGTTTACTAGGTAAGTTGTAAATAATGTTAATAGTATGTATATAGTTCGTATGTAGGGTTATCTAGCTTGTAGTTATTAACATTGTAAATTTTCATTTTGCTAATAAAAAAAACCTTCTACCTACTAAAAAATAATAATAAAAAATAATTTATTAAAATTAATAATTTATGACGTAACTAATTCGAACTTAGATGTCACGGGCGCTGCACGGGCTTCATAGTCTTCTCATCTAAGCTCATATCACGATCGCAGTCGTGGACTAGTGGTAATAGGCGATTTTTGTACCTACCAGCAACGTTTGCATCATAAATTTAGTTCAATATGATATTAAGCACCTATGTTCGTTTTAATTTACCATAAAAACAATCATAAAGACATTCATTAAACTACCTTTCATAGTTAAAACTCTCACGTTCGGACAGTACATTGCCTTAATAGCCACTGTCAGTAAATCGACATTAAATTAACAAAGACGCACTTTTATCTAGCTTTTACACAACATAACATCTATGGGACTACAATTTGGTAGCGATAAACCATTGACAGCGGCGTAACTCCCCTTTGGGAATAACACGTGCCTGGATTCCCATTGTAACAACCGACCAATTTAGATAAACCCATCGATCTACGCTTATTAGACCCGCATGTTCTAGTTTTAGTTCTACTAAGACGGGTGTTGTAGGTCTTGTTATGTTGGCGAATCTGTTTGCTATAGAATTGACACATTTTACCCCGAAATGTTGAAATATCTCAAAGTTGGGGTGCGCTTAATGGAGTATGGCAACAAACATTGTCGTCACGTGCGCCCGATTTCAAAGAAATGTAAAATTTATTGTTCCTTTGTGAAGGGAAGATGCACTTTATAGTTAATAATGTATGGAATTTTAGATATGTTACGTGAAATTTTACTATGGAGAATTGTAGTTAGAGTTTACTAATATATAATATACTAGCTGTGCCCCGCGGTGTTACCCGCAGTTTATTAGCCTATGTGCTAATCCAGGGTGTCAGCTAACTCCATTACAAATTATATTAAAATAGCTCCAGTCGTTTAGACGTGAAGAAGTAACAAACATACACACTCACATACTCACAAACTTTCGCCTTTATAATATTAGTGTGATTAGTAAACTCTAACTACTATAGGTAGGTAGGTATTTGATTTTATAAATTTGAAACTGTAACTAACGGGACCGTAACTCAGTGTCAGCGATTTGATCTCTTTAGAAAAGACCGAGTGATCAGTAAATCACGGACAGATCATCAAGGTTAAGCAAGTGTACCACTGTCGCCCCAAAGATAGGTGACCGTTTACGGAAAAAGTCACTCTCTACTTTTCAAAGAGTACGTTTAGCCATCGGTCCTTTCTTAATGTTCCTTCCTTCGTGTCTTATTTCATCCCATCGAAATATGAGAGAGAGAATGGAGAGTGCGTCTACACAAACCTCAGGCGCAATCACTTGTGCACTCTGTATAATATCTCCTGCGTGCGATATTTTTTAGGGTTCCGTAATTAACAAAGAACCCTTATAGTTTTTATTTGCAGATTAAGACAGAGACCCTTAAAGCTGTTAATTTGGCATGGCCGACAAAGTGGAAATATAAAATCTTGATGGAGAAGATGTTGTTGAATAGGCCCTTCAAAAATATTGTGGGTCTGTTAAGACCATTTTTCGATTTAGGAATCCGTTTGTGAAATATTAAGTTGCCCGGTTTTTCTTACTCGTGTATTAAATTATTTGGCAAACAAGTATGGCGATTATTTGTCTGTTCTGAAATCCATATCAACAATAATCTCTAACATACTAATAAAATTGCTAGAAAACAATATCATAATTGTCACATAGAGAGGAGTAGTTATACCAATGTCTGCTAACTAAAATATGGCGGGTATGATTTGTCTGTTGGTTATTTTGTGTGATTAAAAATTCTAGTTCCGAGTCAGAATTTAGCTAAATTAAATTGTTTGCAAAGTCTTCCTCCACGCAGTAATCATTCCCTAGCGCGGGCGTAGTCAACAAAAAAAGACACAAAAAGATTGCAAAAATAAAAGCGGAAGAGTCAATTTCCTTGAAACAAAAACAAATGTCTCTAAGAGTCAATTTACTTGATCACTATAAAGTAAATTGACTCTCAGATACATTTGTTTTTTTATATTTCAGTGATAAAGTTCAAAATTTTGATGAAACTTTACAACGTAGAAAGTTCTAACACCAAATAAATATTAAGCTATATTTTAATAAAGACATAATGTCAAATGGACACAATACAATATAAATGCAAAAAACTATTAATGTACCACTAGGTCAGATCGAATATTTATGTAACCGTTTTCGTGTCAGTCTTTTATAGAGCCATGTTATGGGGTAGCCATGGGTAGCCAGTGTATAATAAACCCATATATTACACCGTACAATGGCGACATTACCATAAGTGATGGATTCCCACCTATATTGAGAATTGTATCGATTTCATCGTCAATTATATTAATGCGGTATCGATATTAACTGTCATAAATTCTCTTGACTGTTATGAGTTCCATTATCAATGACATATGCTCTTTGAATGTTCATAAATAGATTTGGAGGTTCGAAAGGTCAGCGTTTTGTTTCTTTGATTGGCTGGACTTTAAGAGTGGCCTTATCCTGATAGATCTAATATCAACATTCTGAGCCATATTCCCGGTACATTTAAACATGGTAGAAAAGCTCCTGAACTATTTCTTTCACTAAATTCTGTTCTTCAAAATGCTGTCCTGCTTAAGGCATACTCGTAATACTGAGAAAATGATTGTCCTTTTGTCTTGCTAGGAACTTTTGAAAGGTGGGGGAAGTCCCTTCAGTATTTACGCCTCCTGGAAAAGAAAGCATTCAGTCTTCAGTTCATGTGTTTAATTATTTTTTTATTTTTTTTAAAGACGACTCCCGCAGTAGTTTACAAGCCCTGTGTCGCGGGGGACTTTACAAACATACAAGTCACGGACACAAAGTACACCCAGACTCGGAACAACAATTTGTGGGGCACACTCCCACCGCGCCACAGAGGCAGTCAACTCTATCTTTCCTAAGTCATAAGAATGATTACACTTTCAGCGTATTTGGCTGACCGTTCTGATTTTTATCCAACAGTATCTGTCGCGTACCTACCGCCCGTAATGCTGCGCACAGAAAAAAACTACTTAAATACGATATATCAAATACGCCGAATCTGTAACCACACTTATAATTATATTACAGTTTGAAAAATAAGAGTATCCAATCTCAAACCATAGAATCGGAATCCCAGGAGATTACCAAAATCAATATCACAAAAATTGTATTTCACAAATACCAATAAAATATCTCGCATTGCAGTTATTCAAACACGTGTATCAAATGTATAACGCCACGTCAATTTTGATAGGCAGAACAATGGGTCTATACCACCCTTGTTATTTTTTTGTGCTTTTCGATAGTGTAGGAGAATTGAATGGACTAGATTGCAATTTAGTTTTTTGCTAAACTCTGTATACATAATGTTTGCTACGGTATTTTTTTCAAAAGAAGTGAATTGATGCGTTTTTTCCGCTTTTGTGATTTTTGCACCACCGGGCACGGTGGTTTAATGTATTTTCAACGCAGTGCTCTTCTTTTGTTGTCTAGTTTATAGTTCTGGATATAGGTATGAGGTTTTAAGATGTTTTCATTTTAACACTTAGAGATTCTTAAGGACGGGAAATATAAAAGGTAGGTACTTACTATGCGTTTTAAATGAGAAGATAATCGCGATCGCGACAACTTCACCCTGTACTTGTCAAAATTGTACCGCTAGCAACAAAAACTACCAAGTCGGGTAAAGTACCTATGTGTATGGTAATGGAGCGGACGTACTATTTATTTTCTTTGAACTATGTACCTAACATTTTTCTTTATTACAATAATAATAGTTTTCTTTATTAATTAATACCTAAACACCAAACAGTTAATAGGCAAAATATAAGTATATAAATATTCTACACTTTTATGGTCTTTCATTCAGATGTGATATATTTTTTTAATTAAAACATATCTATAATAATAAATAGTCAAATACAGTGCATATGTATAGTTCATTAGACTAGGTAGGTACTTCTGTGCAATTCTAATGCCACCTTTTAACGAATATTTTTATTGCTGACCTTACGTCATACAATGAAGTTGCAGTCGTAATGCGAATCAAAATGTCATCATGACAGTTATCAACTCATTTGAAATGCATAGTACCTTAAAATATTCACGCGATTAAGAGAAGAGAAGAGTAGTATCTATTTATAGTTTTATAATGTGTACAAATAATAATATTAAATCGCAAAAGTGTATCAAGATTTATAACAAAATTTATTCCATCACTGAAAATAGTACAACGAACTCGGCCGTTGACAAATCTTCAAGTATATATGAAGTTTTGTAAACAGTTCAACGTAAATACAAATTTAAGCTATTTAAATCTTAAACCACCGTCATTGCAAGCAGAATTCTTTTAGAGAAAATAGAAACCCTTTCTACGCTTTAATGTGAACTGAAGACCACATGATAATTTCCCTTGAGCATTGTTAAAGTTCAATGGGGCAGTGGGTTATATGCTTCAGTAAGTTTGCACTTTTTTCGACTTCTGTGGATGGTAAAACGGAAAAACGGACGACTTTTATCATTATCTCATAGTGGTTTTCTTTGTTCGTGGGTAAAACATAACAACATAGGATAACCTTTGCACGTAGCGATATATTCCATATGTATTACAAGTTCAAACTCAATGGACTAAGTACTATTTTATCAAAATAATTCAACTTACATACTCTACTATATGCAATGACCATAATGCAATTCGTGTTTGAATAGAGAATTTAACGTTTCTTAGAACAGTGACGACCTATTCGTCTCTTTTTAAGCAAAAGCTTAACAAAAAACTTTCACGGTTTCGGTCTAGACCGCTTCACAGCCTAAAACAATCGCAGACCAGTTTTTTGGTCAATTGTTTACCTATAGTTAGAAATTTTATTGTCTACTTAAAACGTAAAAAATATTTTGATGTATTTCATTGTATTTTATGAAGGGATATAATATGCAATTTATAATAAAATAATATATAACATCTTGGGACAGCTCACACAACGCCATCTGATCCCAAACTAATCAGAGCTTGTACTTTGACAACCAGACAACTGATGAACATACTTATATATTTCTAAATAAAATAAAAGACACAAAATAAACCATCGTGCTCACCAAACAATCTGTCAAGTTTTATCCTGGGTGGGGGTCGAACCCGGCTACCTATGGCTTAGCAGTCAAGGTCACTAACTACTAAGCCAACAGGCCAGTCAATTATAGAGTTAATGCAAACAAAACTACTTAGCTATGTGTTTGGTATCATGTGATTATGCTTAATTAAAGCCCTTTCACAGCATATTTATAAACAATAAGTAAAAGTATCTTATTACCCATACGCTATGCCATCATCATAATGAAAGATAACAAAGCCTATGTCACCCGCACCATGATAACGAATGGATTGATACATCATTCTACAAAATTGGATGTGGTTTAGGCGCTACGGTGGAATATGCATAGCAAAAAAGCACTGCTATAAACATTACCCTTCTTTTGTGGCTTCGCCGTAGTCGGGTAAAAACAATACCTACACTCTAAAAGCATTAAATGAAATAAAACAAATATGACGTCATATGCCTCCCCTAAATATACACCTAAGTACACCGCGATCGCTCTTGCGCCTCTCGCATCCACAGAATTCAACATTTTAACATTTTGCAAATTCAACATTGTAGTCCAGAAGGATATTTTTCTACTGTTGTTAATTGATAATTTCTTTCGATGATTTATTAAATTCAAGAACTTAGTCAATTTTAGATAATTATAGTTTCAGGATATTTTAAGGTGTCAGTAGTTGGGTACTGTTGATGCAGTGGTTGTATCTGAATAGATATTTTATTGATTTTTAAGGTATTGCATAGCTTTAATCGCGGGCTTTGAGCGCGGCGACCGAATCAAGAAATTCCGTAACGAAAATAAAACCTAACACCCCCCACTCCGCCTACCATGTAGTTCGGCCGAGCGTTCGCTTAACGTACATGTATATGGTACGACTGTACGAAGCTCACACGGATCGAGACGAGCTGCTCTGAAATGTAATGAAAAAAAAAATACTGCCAGAATAAAAATAAAAAAAAATTATAATTGCATAAGTTGATAAAAAATGCTAAGCAATAGCTATACCGCAGCAGTCCTCGAGTGCCACACATTTTTTTTTAATATTATAATAATTTATTATATTTTTTACAATTGAGAAATTGAACAAATATACACGGAGAGCTTTGTCTTTGACTGTGGATTGAGTTACTTTCGCACTTATAATAATAATTTAGGTTCCAATAATAAAAGTAATAATATTTCCAATATCGATCCAAGTAATCCCTTGACACGGACCATTAATCTATCAAGGGGATCTCCGAAGCGAATCAGTCAATCAGATCAATTTAGTAAATCCGATTCGGTTTCAGATAAACGAAGAGATAACATAACATACAACAGTAGATATGTAATAAACTGAACATAAAAGTGCAGATAAAAGTTGAATTTCGATGAAATTGGTAGCAATTTTCTGTGTGCGTTGAGAGACAGATAGTGATGATTTTTGGTGGGGGGCACAATTTATGCAACTTTTAAAGAATTGCCGAAAATATTCACTTCATCAAAAAAGTTTATTTAAAACTTTAAAATCTTTTTGAAAGATCTATCGTTTATGTATTCTGAAAAAATGTATGGAGTGCCCCCCTACCATTCGTCATTTACCTATCAAACTAAGTCGCGGCTACTACAAGACATCTTTTCACCAAATTTCATCAATATTCATTGAGTAGTCTTTGAGTAAAATGCCTGTAATATACCGACAGGTCAGACAGACGGACATGACGAAACTTTATGGGTTCCGTTTTTGTCATTTTGGCTGCGGAACCCTAAAAATGGCTAAGGGCACCCTTAGGGCATAGGTGTCCTTAGCCTTTTTATTTTTGTTGTAAAGTCATCAAGTATTCATTTAATGTTGAGCATTGAAACTCTATAAAAGGTTATTGATATAGACGTAGCCTTAGATTCCAGTTGACTCCTTATATACATATATATTGTTATATGCTATTTTATAGCTGTAACTGCTGTAAGTCATCCATATCCTAAATCATAAAATCTTAAGAAACATTGCAACAATAAGCAACTAACCAGTAAGCAAGCAAATAGCTATTCAATTTTTCTCCCTACATATAATAAAACGATGACAAGAATAACAATTCTACAATTTTGTCACATAATAGCACTATAAAAGTATTTAAATTTGAATAAACAGCTCATAACTATGAACTGTTTATTCAAATTTTAATACTTTGAAAATGCGAAATTAATCTAGGTCACTGTAGTGAACATAAAGCTATAAGTGCTTGAACTAAAACAGAGCATTTCGCATGAACGTTGGTGCTAGGGTGACTATCATATACTTATACATAAAAACTTGAGAGGTATCAAGGGACACCCGGATGGAACGAAGTTCTTATTTTAATTTTTTTTTTATAATCTTCGCAACACCACACTGTTCAATGCGAAATAGAAAGACGAAACGAAAATAACTTACAAAAAGACGATTGTATACTGAAGGCTGTGTACCGAATTTATGCCTCTAGACCAAATCGACAGGTGACTTCTTCGTCAAATTTGATGTTCATATCTTACGCGCACGCCGCACGGCTTGGTGTGTCAAAATGTGTCGTTACAACTTTTCATGAGATTTTTTTCCGTCTAGCCCCCTTTCACAGCGCGCGATAATGAACTTCGTTCCAAAAGGATGCCTACAAGTAAAATAAGACTAACAAACTTGGTAGGTACTGTCTAACTGGAGGAGTGGTCCAATAACGTTCGTCCATTAATCAAATCAACTACATCATGAATGATAACAGACATCAGTTCTTCCGTCAGATTTTATGTAAGGGCTATCCAATCCTTAAACTGAAACTTCGATAACTTTAGAATATTTAAATGCTGTTCGTTTACAAAAAATATTCTATGGGGCATTACACTGAGAGAATTATTTATTTAGCGCTACGTACACAGCGACACGATCGCCGGCCTCGCTTTTCCGCACACAACCATTACTTCACAGTGCGCAGGAGCGCAGGTCAAAATAAAGTAGAATATTCGTTCGTACATACGTTAGATTACGAACGCCATGACTATGACAATACGAAAATCCTCGTTTTTGCATTTTTCCGCAACTTCAAGATTTATTTGCGGGATTATATTGAGACATATCCTTAAATTTCTTTATTTCATCTACTAGAAAAACTCTTTGACTAGTGACACAATTTTTTTCGTGTCCTAATATTTAGGTTTTCTATATAAATTTTTGAAAGAGCCGATCCCTTTTTCGCGTAATCTACCCTTAATTTTCGGATAAACACGATAAGTTTGTGGTCATAGAATACGTTCGTAAGGAATGGATTGAAATTGTTTGCTGGCTTTACCATCTCATTTACACTATTACCCGACTGCGCAAGAACTTAAATTTTTTGTTGAATCATTTTACTATGTTATTTTATTATAGTAGGTAGGTCTACAGGTTGAAAATCATTATTAATAAGAAATGTAAACAATAAATGTATATAAGTATCATTAGATCAGAATAGTAAGTAGGTATTTCATTTATAAATTGATGGTCTCAGCGGACCAATAAATATAAATTAGTTAGTAAACTTAAAAACCTAACTGTATTATAAAGTTTTAGGCAAAATCTAGATTTTAAAGACAGTTGTAATCTGTTTCTAATTTAAATTTTACGCTCAAAGTTGTCCGTAATGGTTGTTTAAAGTGCTAAAATTAGGGAGAATATAAAACCGAATTAAGTACGTAGGTACTTACGCTAAAGTCTATTATAAAACGTTAAATTACAACTTCTTAGAGAATATGTTTAAGCTATTGCATAACTTTTATCGCGGGCTTTGAGCGCGGCGACCGAATCAAGACATTCCGTAACGAAAATAAAACCTAACACCTCGCACTCCGCCTACCATGTAGCTCGGCAACTTCGCTTAACGTACGGATCGAGACGAGCTGCTCCGAAAAGTAATAATAAAAAAAAAAAGAAATAGTGCATAAATAAAAAAATAAAAATAATTATGATTGCTTATGTTGATAAAAAATGCCATGCAATAGCTTTACCGCGGCAGTCCCCGAGTGCCACACATTTTTTTTTATTTGTGCTTAGATATATTGCGTGGCGTAAATAGGATAGGGTGATAAAAATTACATTGATATCAATAAAAATAGTACTTGGAAAAGAACACACTACCTGAACATAATCGTAACAATTACTACATGGTGCAATTAAAAAATATGACCTACAAAGATATTTAAAATCATTGTGAAACTAGGTAACATTTTGTATCTTGGGACGACTCACACATGGTCTTCTGATCCCAATCTTGGCAGAGCCGACATACGGCGACTAGACAATTATTATTAAACATTCTTTATTATTATTATAGCTTATCATTCTACTCAACAATATATTAAGATATTCAGCTTAAATAAACATATTTGTAACTAGCTGTCTCGCTACGCTACGACCGATAGGAGCAGAGCAGCAATGAGAAATGTTCCAAAAACGGGAAAATTGACGGAGACGAAGTTGCACGAGACAGCTAGTTACAAATATGTTTATTTATGCTAAATATCTTAATATATTGTTGAGTGGAATGATAAGCTATAATAACTCACTGTTGGATAGCCCATTTATCGAGGAAGCTATAGGCTATATAACATCATGCTACAATCAATAGGAGCGTAGCAGCATTGAGAAATGTTGCAAAAACGGGGAAAATTTACGCAGACGAAGTTGTGCGGGACAGCTAGTTATGCATAAATTTTATCCAGACACAGAATTAACAATATTGTACTCATAGACAAAGACAAAGGATAAAGCAACACAGGCCAGTAATTCTTGGATAGGGATTAACTAATAGATCTCATGTTTTCCTCTCTTTGATCAATTCTGTCATTAATAATGTTTTTTAAATTTCACACACAAAAGCCATGTAAATATTGTTAGTACATGCAGTCTGACTATGCAATCTAGATACAAGCACAAACATTACTGTAACTTACGAAAACTAATATCCAAATGCTGTATGATGTCACATCAACCACGTCACATAAACAGATACCGAGAGTGCAGAAGGTAAGCTTAATATATACTTCGTTCGAGTAACGTCCACTAAAGTCTGATTAACGGTAGATAGGTTAATGAGACTAGCCAATGGCCTCTATCGGTCCACTGCTGGACAAAGGCCTCTCCTTATTTACGTCACAACACCCGGTCCTCTGCCTTCCGCATCCAATTTATCCTAGCAACCTCCTTTAGTTCGTCGGTCCATCTGACATACATAGACATTCATCTACATCATCACACACGGCCATCTAATCCCAAATGGCATTTGGATACTATGGCACCCAGACAACTAATTATGATAACAAAAAACAGTCTTATTTTATTATTGCTCATCATACAAAAAATGTATCCTGGTTGGGAATCAAACCCATGACCCTGGGCTTAGCAGTCTACATCGTTTACAGATTCGCACTCTCGGCCCACTTTGTTAAGAAGGTGTTCTGGTATTATTGGTCTGTTTTGACTGGATTGCTGTTAAGCCGGAGGTCGTGGGTTCGAACCCACCCAGGATAAAACTTTGTGTGATGAGCACGATGATTTATTCTATGTCTGGGTGTAATTTATCTATAATTAGAAAATATATATATATAAATTAGAAAAATGTATGTATTTAGAAATATATTAGTATGTTTATCAGTTGTCTGCTTGCCATAGTACAGGCTCGGTCTAGTTTGGGATCAGATAGCGTTGTGTGAGTTGTCCCAAGATATATTAGATATAGTCAGTGTCTGTAAACGATTACATCTGTGCGTTGCTCGAATGCGTCTGTGTAAAGGTAACCTTCTGTACTCTCGGTACTTTGTGATGTAAAGCTACAAATATTTGTGCAGTGTGATGTTGACAATGCTGATTGATATATGGCGTCACCAGACAGCAAATGTTTTATGGCGTTTCGCTGACAAAGAGTGGAATTCAAACTATTACGTACGTATTCAGGGAAAATATGTACAAAGGAATTGTGTCAATAGTTAATAGGAACCTGTAATTCATTAAATTGACTGAAGTTTGGCTACGGGGATAATCTCGAAATAAACTAGCCAATGACGCAGGCGATATCAAATGTATACCAGGTTCCTTATTCACTTTTTTTTTTCGTTTTCGCGTCAAACCTGCGCTTCTAACTGTCAAAATCTTGTCATAATGGTATATAGACAGCTGCGCTTAGAAATGCATAACGCATGCGCTAGTTCGCGCGGGATGCCGCGAAAACGAAGAAAAACATAGTAAATAAGAATCCAGATCTAGAGATTTTGTGTTGAGGAAAGGGGGGGGGGTTCTTACGTTGAGGAAATAACAATTAAACATCTATTCAAATGCGTTGAACTGTTTTAGTGTGAAGCTCGAACAAAAAATCAAAACTATGAATTATAGAGTTGATTTATTTAAAGCATAGTTTCAGATAGGAACCTTTAATTCGTTTATCTAGGCTAGGTTTATATTTTAAACTAACTCACCGCTCCATTGACGCTCCCGGTTGACGGATTAAAAAAGGTTAATTTATCTATTAGCTGGATGATTTTTTGTATATTAACAAAATCAAATTTTCAAATTATGTCGAGTATGTACCTACGAGTAGGTTTTTAGGGGTTTCGTTTAATATACAGATAAAATATCGAATGTTGGGATGAGATAGCCTTTGGTATTGAAAGGTCAAATTTGGGACCATTTTTTACAAAAAGTGTTACGCATTGCGGCGCAATTTGTATCTTGTGTTCAAAATATACGAGAATATGTCACCCGCTGTTCACTTTTTGTAGAATTTTCATATATACGGTTGGAAACCGCATTTTCATTTGGAATTTGCAAACTTTTTGTGTTTATATAACACCTGTGAGCTGTAAAAAAATAGTTTGAACCTAATGAAAATATTTTTTAGCAAAACTTTGCATATTTTCGGAGACATTCCAATGTAATATTAGAGGGGTCAATGGCTCTGTGGCAACCGAGCAGATCGATATATCTGCGAGGTTAAGCAACGTTACCACTGTCACTCATTCGATGGGTGACCGTTTTGAAAAATGTCACACCCTGCTGCGCCTCGGAGAGCACGTTAAGCTGTCGGTCCTGCGCCTAATCTCTCTCCGGTCGTGTCGGATTTCCGACCCATCAGACTGAGAGTGAGGCTGCGCACATACTTGTGCACTATAATATCTCCTGCGTAATTGGCTAGTCTTTAATGAGATTGGCCGCCGTAACCGAAATCCGTTAGGAGACCATCATTGATAGCATATACTACTGTTATAATAGTTTTTATAGGCATTTCTTGCCAAATTCACAAATACATCTACCTTATTGAAACCGAACTACCTATCTGGACTATCTTACTAGACCTCAAATTTGTTTATTCTTTCATGCTTGCGAGTTAGGCCCGGGTTCGATTCCTGGGTCTGAACTTAAAATTTTTCTATCTTTCAAAAATGCAATTAATGTATTTATATTATTGTTGTTATAACAAGGTTGATGTGCACTTACATTAAGTTATTGAATGAAACTCAATGATTTTCCCTGATATTGTCTTAAAAATGAATAGACGTCCTAAGACTGACAACTGCATAAAATTACCAAAAATATAATAATAATAAAACTATCTTTGGTCAACTCACACAACGCTATCTGATCCCAAACTAAGCAGAGCTTGTACTATGGAAACCAGACAACTAATAAACATACTTATATATTTCTAAGAGGTTCTGCGTAAGAGGTCATGGATTCGATTTCCACACGGGACACCACTTTGTGTGATCCACAAATTGTTGTTCTGGGTCTGGGTGTAATTTGTGTCCGTGACTTGTACGTTTGTAAAGTCCCCCGCGACACAGGGCTTGTACACTACTGAGGGAGTCGTCTTTGAAAAAATATATACAGAAGACCAAACTAAAAAGTTTTTATTACTAATGTACTTTTTAAACTTAATTTTATCGTATGTTATGACAAGTATGAAACTTTCAATTTAATCCGATGAAAGTGATTGAAAATCATATTTAAAGAATCCTTAACTACCTAATCTATAAAAGAGTATGAGCATTAACCCTGAAAATGTTGTAAGATTTTATTTTTGCAGCAAGTCATGTAAATGAATCAACTTTTCTCTTTATTCTAAAATGAAAGTCATATTGAACAATAGAAGAATAGCGACACTGATAGATTGTACGAACAATCATCTATGCTATTGCTAGTGTTTATTGCCTTTGTTCGCTTAAAGAAAACTCGTAAAAGATACTAAGAAGCATGACTTTATGACTTTTCGCTACATAGCCCTTTGTTATTAATAGCGTTTTTGATAATAATTTCTGTGGCGTTTGGGTTGTTATGACTTTACAAATGCTCTAATCAAGGTCATTTACAGTTAGAACACCGATCTGTGAATCAGACGAGTTTTTGTTGTGTATCCAGCAAACAATACCTTTACTATGTAATGGTTTAATCATTGCATCATCTGTGCGCTATGCATTCTTCTTCTTTTTGAATTATTGGCCTTGTGTTTTATTTGTCAACTAAATTCTACCAATGTCTAGTATTGCTGTGTCTGCATAAATATGACACTACCCATATTTTACTGGCCTATTGGTCTAGTAATTAGTGATCCCCACTCAGGATAAAACTTTGTGTGATGAGCACGATGGTTTATTCTGTGTCTGATTGTTATTTTATCGTAGTCGTATTTAGAAACATGTAAGTATGTTTATCAGTTGTCTGGTTGCTATAGTGCAAGCTCTGTTTAGTTTGGGATTAGATGACGTTGTGTGATTTGTCCCAAGATATTATATTATTTGATGTATTTTTCCCTCTATTCGCATAAGGACAGATTCTTATAAGGACAGAAATTTTATTTTTGCTTATCCCTCACACTATAGGAAATAGGAACGTAAAAAAGTAGGTGTTCTACGAATTGATTGCGAAGTTTTGAAAGTGACGACAGCTGAGATTATCACCATTTTTTACAACTCACTGCAGTCTGTAAATTGATCTCTCTCCTATGCATGTTTTTAATATATATCGTATCCTCGTCTCTAGTAGACGAGGTGTCATCATGTAATGAAACGTCACTCATTCATAATAAGCTTGGCAGTTAATTTCGAGTATTTATTTTGTTAGGCATGACATCGTCCAAATATGACAAACGACTTGAGCATATAATTTTAATTTTCCTTCAGGGTTCGGCTCCAGCCAGATTGTGCGTGGAGAAGGTCCGGCTACACGTACTTGCATGCCCAAACAAGTCGCATAAACTGCTGCACTCTTAGTTAAACGTTTACTCTTAATAACAAGGGCAATTTCATTCTGAGATTCACAGTCGTCAAATAGGCAAAGAAATTTAATAATGATTTTAAGAAATTACACTCTACAGTACAAACACCTCCCCCCACCTCACAAATCCACCCTATATTCTGGTTTCAATCCGGCCCCGACTACCCTAAAAGTACCTAGCAAGACCCATTTCACATGTCCCGGTGCCGGATTGAAATAGTGTATCCGGCAACGAATGTATATCGACCGGACCGTACGGACGCTGGACCGTGTGAAAGCTACCGTACATCGCCATTCACTTTGCACTGCGTACGGTTGTCGCCGGATTGAAACCGGCCTGAAACTAACGGTCTTTTTCACATGTTCCGGTTTTATTATATCTATCGAACGTTTTGTTTTTTCCATGTTTGGCAACACTACTAAACTTCGTTATGCCATTTAAAGTTTGGGGCTATGCCAGTAAATAATACCTAACCTATCTATGTTCAAAACCTAACCTATATATGGAGTTTACCTACTTATAAATCAAACTTTTTAGGTATAGAGCCTCTGTGGTGCGGTGGGAGTGTGTCCGACTGCTACGCAAGAGGTCTTGGGTTCGAGTCCCACACGGGACACCACTTTGTGTGTTCCACAAATTGCTGGTACGAGTCTGGGTGTACTCCGTGTCATACAACACAGGGCTTGTTCCCTACTGCGGGAGTCGTCTTTTTGTAGAATACAAATATACAGGGTGTATTTTTGAAACGGGTCAGTAAGGGCAAGTACCTTAACCGTTGCAGTTACAGCAAAACGTTCTTAGAAGACCTTCCCTAACTTTTTGACATACTTTGAACTGCATTCACAGATTTTGTAAAAAACTTACAGTTGGCAAAAAAAATGCAAAAAGTCCAAAAAATTTTTTTTTATGCCAATCGATTCTATTTCATGTGGGGATCAAAAAACTCTATGAAACCATTTTAGCTTTCAGTACTAGAAAAGACAGAAATCGCCAAAAACGTTTCCCATACATTTCGGCAACAGAAACAAATTTCTACGATGGTCGAACTTTTTGTTATGGCCAGGAAGTGGGTAGAATTGACTGTAAAGTAAATAAAAATAATTTTTACCTTCAAATTTCGAATTTCATTCGAAAATCTGTGTGTCAGCTGAGAAACTTCGTATGAGTTATTATTAATTAAGGATTTTCGCTAAAATGTCTTCTAATCGTGAAAAAATTGACTTATTAGAAGCGTATTTTGTCAATAATCGAAATGCGGGAGCTGCATTAGTGTGGTACCGCAATAAGTATCCGTTGCGACATGTGCCAACAAGAAAGGTTATTAGAAATCTTTTGAAAAACCTGGAATTGCAGGGTTCTTTCAAAAGAAAGCGGCAGCCTCGTGTGGACATGGACACGGAGATTGCGGTTCTGACTTATGTCGAAGCATATCCAGAGGTATCGTCCAGGCATGTCGCCTTTGAAGTAGGTGTATCCCACTCCCTTGTGATAAAGATATGGAAGAAATACGGCTACAAGTGCTATCGATATGGGCGCATAGTTCAAGTGTTACATCCGGGTGATGATGTTCGAAGGCTTACTTTTTGCAGGTGGCTAAGAGGAAAAATAAGCAGAGATCATGAATTTTTAAATTACATACTGTGGTCAGACGAAACGAATTTTTCCAATAACGGTATGTACAACAGAAAAAATCACCACTATTGGTCCAAAGAAAATCCACTAAGAGTTACGGCAAGTCATAATCAGGTTCGCTTCTCATTCAACTGTTGGTGTGGTATAATGTCCAATCGAGTTATAATGGTGGAATTTTATGAAGGGAAACTGAATTCTGCCATGTATAATGAAGTCATTTTACACCATCTTGAAAACGAGATGGACGAATGGCCCCTGTCGGAATTGCGAAAAGTTCATTTTCAACAAGATGGTGCTCCGCCACATAACAGTCACCTTTCACGTTCCAATTTGAGCCGCCTATTCGGTACACAGTGGATAGGTACACATGGTCCAACACAGTGGCCACCTCGTAGCCCCGATCTAACACCACTTGATTTTTTTTTATGGGGCTTCGTGAAAAACGAGGTGTATAAGACGACGTACGCCAGTGTTCAAGAGCTCAAGGATGCATTAATGACCATTTTACGTAATATTCATCCCAGAACATTATTAGCCGCCATTCGTTCAGTGCAAAAAAGGATAGACTTATGTATTCGTGAAAATGGAAATCATTTTGAGCAATTTATTTCATAAACCAATTTCTAAAATGTTTAAATGATTTTTTTTATTTAAAAAAGTTTAAAATTTTACCTGTCCTATGAGTTTCGAGTTGATTTATCATATTTCCGTAGGAAATGTATGGGAAACGTTTTTGGAGATTTCTGTCTTTTCTAGTACTGAAAGCTAAAATGGTTTCATAGAGTTTTTTGATCCCCACATAAAATAGAATCGATTGGCATAAAAAAAAATTTTTTGGACTTTTTGCATTTTTTTTGCCAACTGTAAGTTTTTTACAAAATCTGTGAATGCAGTTCAAAGTATGTCAAAAAGTTAGGGAAGGTCTTCTAAGAACGTTTTGCTGTAACTGCAACGGTTAAGGTACTTGCCCTTACTGACCCGTTTCAAAAATACACCCTGTATATGTAGCCCGATTTTAAGGAACTGTGAAGAAAATGAGTTCTTACCTAGGTACGAAAAACAAGATGAATTTAATTCTTGTTGAAGCTAGTGCAACGTATTACACATAAGTATACGATAGTTTTTTTTAAAATGTTTTTCATCATTTATCTAAGTTTAGTTTTAAAAAACAAAATAATTGAGCTCCGCCAGCTTAATTTTAACACTTGATTGCATTCCATACTAACATTAAAATTTGTTTCTGGCACGATCACACAGCAATGTTTAGTAATTTGTGGAATAAACGAGGGGTTGTTGTATTTTTTACTAATAAAATAATGTTATTAGCTTAATTTTAACACCTGATTGCATTCTATACTTACATTCAAATTTGTTTCATATGGCACGATCACACAGCAATGTTGTAACTTGTGGAAAAAATGGGGGTTGTTGCATTTATTACTAACAAAATAATTTTATTGCATAAGTTTACCTAATGTTATGACGATTATTTCCCTTTTAAAAAAAATGTGTTTCCTACAACCACAGATTACTTACGTATAGATGACAAGTTTCAATGCTTAAGGCACGTTCACACAGCAATTTTGTGGAAATTTGGTGGTTATTGCATTTAATATTATTAAAATATTATTATTTCTTAAGTGTACCTAATGTAGTGACCTTTATTTCCCTAATAAATAGCGTTTCCTACAACCACATATTACTTACGTGCTGATGGCAAGTTTCATTGTAAACGCTCTCGACAAACGCACATATAGACGTTGTACATGGACATGGAATCAAGAAGCACTCGTTCTGTCACTGGTTTGACGTGTTCTGTGACGTGGTTACGTGTCCGTGCTACAACAGACTCTTTTCAGAAATTTTCCTTCGCAAAGTACTTTTTTTTTAACACATGAGACTTCCTAGCACTTTTGACATTGGCAGAATAGTCGACATTGGCACTGCTAGCCATTTATAAAAAAAATAAATTAAAATTGAATAGACTCTTTGAGATTTTTTTTATCTGCTGTAGTATACCTACGTAAAGAGCATAGATTGCATTTTAACAGATTTTTAACATTTTAATAATTCATTTATAACGAACTTTTTCTTAGCCTATAAGAAGTTGGTAAACGCGTAGTTAATTTTGCCAACTCTCTTGAAAAAAGAACCCGGGCAAGAGCATGTTGGACCACGCTCAGTGTAGAGTTCCACAGCTGTACAAATAAATGCACTTACATCCTTTAGTTGCGAATCGCAGTTTTTCTTCAATACCTAACTTATAAACGGTATTTTTGATCACGTTGAAAATATTCATTAAAATGTATATACCTTGTACTTTTTTCTGGCTCTACGGATTACTAGATTTATTAAGACCTGTCAAATGATGTGCCACACGTAGATATTCGCTGAAAATAGTTTATTTTACATGTATGGAGTGCCCTGCCTAGAAATATTTATTTATATTATTTAACTATCGATTTAAGTAGCGGCTTACACAAGACCTACTCTATATTTCATCTATAAACACTGTGCACTTTGAGTAAATAGCCTGTGACATACGGATATCGACAGATAGATGGACAAACATGACGAAAATATAAGGGTTCCATTTTTGCCATTTTGGCTACTACTGCCCTAAAACACTCAAAAAACGACATACTTAGACATAATTATGAAGCCATTTACCGAATAAACTCAAAATAAACATCCACACTTGGAATAAATTCAAAGACATGGTTCTATTTTAAAAAACAACGTCTCACAAAGTCTTTTGATCACTTCGAAAGAGCTTAGTAGTAAAATTTAGTCGTTTTTTAAGTATTTAGTAAAATACACCGCAATGCTTATAGTTTACCAGTTATAACATCTTCTAAGGCTCACTTAAAGTTAGCGCGAACAAGTTTCTACTATTTTTTGTTTCCAAGAATTTTAAAAACAAAATGGTGTGATGTGACAAGTTTCGTATTTGGGGGTGAGAATTTTTTGTGAAACTGCCTTAATGTAAAGGATATATTATGTATTCTATTGCATTACCTACCGATTATTTAGTAAACTATTACCTAAAATACTTTTTCATTAAAAAATGGTTTCCATTAAATATCAAAAACGTATTTTTGTGAATAAAGTACACACAATAAAATAATATTTTTAAAGGATAGGTAGCTTTATCAACATAACTTAATGAAGATACATTTCGCAATATAATCAAAATTACTTCAGTGGTTATATGTGAAACACTTAAGGTATATCACAGTCTTTCGCGAGTCAGTCTATCACAATATCATCCATCGTTGCGCGTGTAAAACCGCGAATTCTAGTGAAAATTACCCTAAAATCAGATTTATGTTCTACTAGCTGTCCCGCGCAACTTCTTCTGCGTAATTTTTCCCCGTTTTTGCAACATTTCTCGTTGCTGCTTCGCTCTTATTAGTCGTAGCGTGAGGTTATATAGCCTATAGTCTTCCTCGATAAATGGGCGAAACAGTGAAAGAGTTTTTCAATTCGGTTCAGTAGTTACTGAGATTACCGCGTTCAAACAAACTCTTCAGCTTTATAATATTATTATAGGTGTAGGTACTTCTGCATAAAATATAAGCTTTCGCTTTCGGCTATTTTCATATTCGCGGTTTTGTACTTGCATGACTATAAGTTGCTTACTAATAGAATACAGATTTGAGTTGGCATTCATCCATCAGATAAAGCTAAGAAGAAATCTCGAATTTTCTATTGATCAACCCTAACAATAAATAAGGCCAGGTATCTTGTCTTAGCTAGGAAAATCAGATTATCAATGAAACAAACAGTCTTTATTTTCGACACCTTCAGCGAAACTTCACGACCTACTTTTCAGAACACGACTTTTCTTTTAAAGTATCTACCTGAGATTTTACTTCGGATGTTTGTTCGGTGTCATCCTCTCTCTATTATTTATTATATACTAGCTGTCCCGCGCAACTTCGTATGCGTAAATTTTCCCCGTTTTTGCAACATTTCACGTCGCTACTCCGCTCCTATTAGTCGTAGCGCGATGTTATATAGTCTATAGCCTTCCTCGATAAATGGGTTATCCAACAAAAAAAGAATTTTTCAAATCGGACCATTAGTTCCTGAGATTAGCGCGTTTAAACAAACAAACAAACAAACTCTTCCGCTTTATAATATTAGTATAGATTTGTTTTAAGAATAATTTCAGTATTTTTATGTAACGTGTTTAAATTATACATAACTAATGGCCTACCGTTTTGCGTAAATCATCACTCCACCTGGCCTGAGGGCGTCCTACACTACGTTTGCCGAGCCGCGGTCTCCACTCAAGAACTCGTTTACCCCAACGGTTGTCGGTTCTTCGGCTAATATGGCCAGCCCACTGCCACTTCAGCTTGCTAATCTGGTGGGCTATGTCGATAACTTTGGTTCTCTGCCGGATCACCTCATTTCTGATTTTGTCCCTAAGAGAAACTCCGAGCATAGCCCTTTCCATAGCCCGCTGAGCGACTTTGAACTTGTGGCGGCAGCTGGCAGGAGCTGGATGCGAGAAACCGAAGATAGAACAAAGTGGCGTGCAATTGGAGAGGCCTATGTCCAGCAGTGGACTGCGATATGCTGATGATGATGATGATAATGATGAATGGCCTACCCAGGTTTCGCACGGAGTTTTCTCCTCTATCTATATACGTAATATGCATGCAGTATCTACATATACAAATAAACAAAATTAAAGTGTATGTTTGTAATGTCAAAATAACAGGTTCGTAGTTTAAAAAATCGTAGTTTAATGCATAAGAAAGTATACTTTTATACTTATAACAAAAACACATTTTTTTTGTCTGTCTGTCTGTATGTTTGTTTGTTCGAGCTAATCTCCGAAATGGCTGGACGGATTTTAACGGGACTTTTACTGTCAGATAGCTGTTGATGTAAGGAATAACTTAGGGTACGGTTTTTAGTATGCTTTTAGTTAGGTTTTTATCATGGAAAAATATATTTATAAACAGATAAGTGAATATTTACTAAAAACCATCAACGCCTAGCATCTACTATCTAAATAAGTTTTTGTATTCAATAACTGCATTCACACTGACTAGACTATATATGCCTAATATATTAAATAGATAACTCATTTATTTACTTATTTCAGTAACTACAATATTACATTAAAAGTTCACTTGTAATAAATTTATACTAATACTAGCGGCCCGTCCCGGGTTCGCACGAGTGGGCATGGGATCTCTATTTTTTTTAGTAATTGCGACTATAATTAAAGATCTAAGCTATCCTATCTCTCAAGTTGGACCAAACTGCATATTGCGTGCAAATTTGAACGAAATCTGTTAAGCGGTTTAGGAGTCCATCGCGGACAAACATCGTGACAGGAGATTTATATATATTAAGAAGATTATAAAGCTGAAGAGTTTGTTTGAACGCTATAATCTCAGGAACTACTGGTCCGAATTGAAAAAATATTTTATTGTTGCATAGGCCATTTATCGAGGAAGGCTATAGGCTGTACATCATTACGCTACGACCAATAGTAGCGGAACAGCAATGAAAAATGTTGCAAAAACGGGGAAAATTAACTAATACGAAGTTGTAATTGTCAGCTAGTATAATGACGATGCAATAAATAAATGTTTGCCAAACTAGTTCAAATAATATCAATGAATGCTTTTCATTTTAGTTAGCAGAACTTAGATTAACTATTTAATTTTTTGAAATATAATTTAGTTGCTAGAAAACACGTAAGAGCCTGATAGACACTTACCCCAGTTACCACCTATTGACAGCCATTCATTTTCGCGTTACCGATCCTGCAAAACAGTGGTATAATTTTGACTATTATTTTTTTAAATACAATTAAGGTTGCCAAGAGCACACCTGATCTAGAATAACGCTCGTCCCAATGTTGGCGCCAATGCTATTTTCTAGATCCACACGCTGGGCTTGTGGCGTTGGGCCTGACTTTGGGGCCAACGTGTAGAGCCGGTGTAATAATAAACACTTACCATCTATTGACAGTCTTTCATTACGCGATACTGATCCTGCAAATCAATTAAGCACTGTAAATAAAATCTAATCATTATTTAATCGCAATTGAAGACGCATGCTGTCTGGCTTTTTATATAAGTAGGTAGATATTATATAGTACATAGTCACCCTTACGTAGAACGTGACTGGGGCACAGGGTTCAAGGGCGCTTGCCAGGGCAAGAACTTGTCGAGGGCGGGACGGACTTATCGTGTTACTTCACTTATTTTCAATATATGTCTGTATTGTTACTAAGTAATTTATGTCAATTTATGATCAACTAGCTGTCCCGCGCAACTTCGCTTGCCTAAATTTTCCCCGTTTTTGCAACATTTCTCATTGCTGCTCCGGTCCTATTGGTCGTAGCGTGATATTATATAGCCTACAGCCTTCCTCGATAAATGGGCTATTCAACGGTAATATTTTTTCAATTCGTATCAGTAGTTCCTGAGATTACCGCATTTACACAAAGAAATAAACTCTTATGCTTTATAATATTAGTATAGATTACTATGTGTGCGGTACTGGCTTATGGATAATACCACCCCATCTCTTTCTGTGGGTGTTTTCAAGGCGACTAGGGGATGTCACACCGGCAGACGGGCAGCAGCGTCCTATGCTTACATTAAAGCCTAACTGCGATCGTCGACCCGCTCGGCAAGCTTGGCGATTACGGGCTACTAGGATCTACATTTAATAGGTTCTACTAATGCGACCCGTGCCCTGCAGTCTGCACAGGGGCATAGGCGTGCCCAGAGGTTTGGGGTTTGAACTCGGTAGCTGTACATTTAGCTGGTGATTAGTCAACTGTACCTCCAATTGTCCCCCCACGCCAGTTGTGGCAGCCAATTGAACGTATGATGGCGTATGGGAGAGCGCGCACTAGGCAGCTTTGTTACTCCTAAACTTGTAAAGCCTACTTAGCTGTGATAGTTTTCCTTTTAATTTCATTATACTAACCGTGATTTTTATTACTTACCCTACATCAGCCATTTAGCTGGTAGGGGGGGGGGGCAGGGAGAAATTTTTGTTAAAGTCAAGTATCCCCATACTTCACTTTTACAAAATTTGCACTTTAAAGTTTAATGTTTCACAAACGGATCCCTAAATCTAAAAACGTCTTCACAATCCCTACACGTTTTAAAGATGATGGGGTAGGTGAGAAAAATCACACCACCCTAAAAAAAAAAGGTTTTTCAAGTGTTAATTTTTTCACTTTGTCGGCGTAAGTACAGCCTTCTAGCACTAACCATCTCTGAGCTATGCTGCGGACGGATAGACATGGCGAAACTAAAGGCATTTTGCCATTTTGGCTACCAAAGCCTAAAACGGGTCCGACTGAACGGCAGCCAGCAGCCAGAGCGAGTAGGGGCTTGTCATATCGAATGTATGTGGCTGTCATCATACGTGTGCGCGCAGTTGTCATAGCAGCCAGAGTTATCTTTGTATTCTAAATAAAAAGGTTAAAAACTGAAAACTATAGTCAGCATTATAAATTTGTTATTAAAGAAATGAAGAGAATCAATTTGAAATTATTTGACTTTCGTATAACCATAATTTTAAACCATAAAAAAGAGAAGGTGGGTCCCTTTCTAAGCGAGACGACACGATAAACCCTAGGCATAATGACGTATTTTGAGTTCGGTCTCCAGTCTTCACTATTCTTCTTTCGGATTTCTTGCTTTTTGGTTGAACTGACGAAATCTCACGACTGGCTGTCGATTGGCTGGTATAACTGGCTGCTCAAATATTTCAATCACCGCAACCTGGTTGCCTAGTGCGCGTTTAGCCTCAAAGCCAGTATTGCAGACAGATATAATATTTACTTTAGTATTTTCGACTATATTGGTAGAAAAAAATGAAGCAGTATAGCTTGGTATACACTGACTTCTTCTACAGTTTTGGAAATCCACCATTAAAGGTAGGTTTTTTTTAAAGATAACTACCAATGTTGAATTGTGGCCCACATTACTAGCAATCCTGTTAACCCCTCCAGCTAAGCTCAATGGCTTGTGTTAGGAGTGGGTTCACATCGGTAGTATAGGTAATGGGTAGAATTCGAACCCGCGAGTCCGATGCCTTAAACATTGGGCTACCGCCGGTATAATGGGCGAATGGGTTTCTTTAAAAATGTTCACTCTAATACCCACCTGCATTTTCTTTGAAAATGTTTACTCTGACCTATTACCTAAGAGCCTTTTGATATTAGGACAAAGACACAGGCACAAACACAGATAAATCTTAAAGCTTTAGTAATTAATACCAATTCACTAAAACCCTTTACCATACGAAACCTTAAAAATACTCATAAGTACCTATTTTACTTCAAATTTTATTTAGCTCAGGTCAATATTGTTGCCTAAACAATATAGACCTGAGCTTAACTCAAAAACCAACAAACCCCAGCTGACTTTAGGCTCCACAAAATAATAGTAATACAAGCCCTAGCCATATTATTACAAGTGAAATGAGCTGCTATTGTTCCAGAATAAGTGGATGTAGGCTTAATGGCGACATGTTTTGTTAGGAGCTGTAGTCCCAGCTTAAATAATATTGCACGACCTTTTATTAACTTTGTTCTTGTGATGACTTTGCCCTTTAGTATATTTGATGTTGAAAGAACAGAAGGTTTAAAGAAGATATTTTGTTTTGTATTTTCATTGTTCAATGCCTTGACCCTTACATTTTTGTTGTTATTGTATACTCGCTTATGCCCGGGTTTCCACTCTGGGCATGAGTTGACTGATATTCCTCATTAGTTCATTGACTAAACCCGATATCTGAAAAAAAAAACAGCTAATTAATGATTTTTGGAAATTTCACCAGGTGGCCAAATAGACCCCTATTTGGCCACCTGGTGAAATTTCCAAAAATCATTATTTAGCTGTTTTTTTTTCAGATATCGGGTTTAGTCAATGAATGTGGCGGTACCCACATATAATAAAACAAAAATAAATTAACACTTGGCAGCTCGCGTCAAAACCTGAATCGCGATATAGAAATTATCTCAGGTGCTAGCTATATAACGTTCCCAATTCCAATCGTTGACCAGCGGCCCTACAGGCACGATCACCTCGCCTGGTCGGAGGATCCTAACTTTGTATTGGCGGCACTTAATACCTTGCCCTCCATAGGGGTCAAATTACTTTAAAGAAGCGGAGGGAACTGCTAAAATAGTAATAATAATAATAATATCTTGGGACAACTCACACAACGCTATCTGATACCAAACTAAGCAGAGCTTGTATTATGGAAACCAGACAACTGATAAACATACTTATATATTTCTAAATACATACATATTTTGGGGTCGAGAATAAATAAAGCCACGTAAAGTAAACGTAGGTATTTACTATTCGTAAACATACAGGGGCACATACGAAAGTATAACTAGGCGACACGGGCTTCGCGGGATATCGTTCGATCTCGACTGGTGGCGCTGGCGTGCGCCGGCCGACGCAAGCGCATGGTAGGCGCACGCAGCTGCATAGCTATAGCCGTATATACAGCCGCCGCGATACTACGAGTTTCGCCCGGGTCTGTCTGTGGATTATTTAATTTATTGATTTGTGTTGTGAATGTATGTGAATGAAATGTATGTGTGTTATGTATGTTAAATTGTTAAACTGTACATAAATAGATATGTATAAATTATAATATTTGAATTGTTGCTGTAAATAAATACATATACGATATACTAAATGTAGTATCGAAATAAATAATGTAAGTCACCTACATCACTCCCCTCCAGAGACCATGCCTATGGGCGATAATAATCAGGAAATTGTACCTTCCTACCTGAACGTGTAGTACGTATTGGTTCCTGTGATGGTAGTGGAGCTGGTGGAGCTGGTGGTAAAGTTGCCTCGCGGTGTTCTGAACACGCGTCGTGGGACAATATATAGGCCGGCTTAAGGCGGTCTATACTAACCGTCACCTCTCTGTTCCCAACGCGAATGACAAAACATTTGGCGCCTCTCCTAAGCACTTCATGTGGCCCAGTATACGCGGGCTGGAGTGACCCCCGTAGTAACTCTTCCCTAAGGAATACGTTACTACAGGTGGCTAAATCCTTAAATATAAATGTTTTGTGCTTAGAGTGATGCTGAGTTGGGACAGGGCGTAAATTATCGACGAAGGATTTCATCCTTGCTGAAAATTCAGTTACGTCAGTGGTAAAATGACTGACATTGCGGTCGAAAAATTCACCGGGAAGGCGAAGTGGCTCGCCATACAGGAGTTCAGCAGATGATTTCTGGAGGTCTGCTTTGAAAGCGCTCCTTATGCCGAGCAATACTAGGGGCAAAGACTCAGTCCAGTTCGCGTCAGCATGGCAGGTTATCGCTGCTTTCAGTTGACGGTGGAATCTTTCAACCAAACCGTTGCACTGAGGGTGATAAGCTGTCGTCTTACGGTGATCAAACCCAATAAATTTGGATAGCTGTTGGAATAATGCCGATTCAAATTGTCTGCCCCGATCGGTTACAATTTCAACCGGTGAACCGTATCGGGAGACCCAACATGAAATAAACGCTTTGGCCACTGTTTCGGCGGTGATATCGGCAATAGGTACAGCTTCCGGCCATCGCGTAAAGCGATCGACGGCTGTAAGGCAATACCGATAATCACCAGCTGGCGGTAATGGTCCGATCAGGTCTAAATGGACATGTTTGAAACGCGCTGAAGGTAAATCGTGCCTGCCTAAAGGTGCGGCGACGTGTCTTGTTACCTTCGAGCGCTGGCAAGTCAAACATGCCTTAGCCCATGCACGGCAGTCTCTTCGCATCAGTGGCCAAACGAAGCGTTGTGCAACGAGTTTGGCAGAAGTATTAGCACCGGGGTGACTGAGCGAATGCAGACAGTTGAAGACTCCCTGACGCATCTCTTTCGGAACGAAAGGCCTGGGTGTCGGTGTACTGACGTCGCAGTAAAGCTGAGTTTTACTCCCAGGTATGTTAATTTTGGTCAGTCTTAAAGACGAGCAACCTTTGAGGTATTCTAAAAGATCAGAATCGCTGTCCTGCAATTCCGCCATCGCTTCGAAGTCCACTGGCATTTGAAGTTCTTCGATACGTGAGAGGGTATCGGCAACTACGTTGTCCTTACCGGCAATGAACTGTATATCGGTAGTGAATTGCGCAATAAAATCAAGGTGCCTATACTGACGTGGTGAGCAGTTACTCTTACGCTGATGAAAAGCATAACACAAGGGTTTATGATCAGTATAGACAGTGAAGTGAGTGGCTTCTAACATATGCCGAAAGTATTTTATACTCTCGTAGATAGCGAGGAGTTCGCGATCGTACGGAGAGTACTTTATTTGCGATGGGCTCAATTTACGAGAGAAAAACGCTAATGGCCGCCAATCTCCGTCTCTCTGCTGCTGCAGAACTCCACCTATGGACGTATCGGAAGCATCTGTAACGAGTCCTAACTTGGCCTCTGGGTCAGGATGAACTAGGAGAGCTGCATCACATAAACTTTTTTTACAATTTTCGAAAGCCGTTAACAAATTACCCTCTATGACCACCGGATGAGAAACCTTGACCGATCCAGCCAGCAAAGCATTCAAGGGAGCTTGAATTTGCGCAGCATTTGGCAAAAATCGCCGGTAAAAATTTACCATCCCCAAAAATCGTCTAAGTTCTCTGACGGTTTTTGGTGGTGGAAAGGTTGCGATTGCTTGTACCTTGCTGTCTAGTGGCTTGGTTCCCTTTTCAGAGATTTGGTAACCTAGGAAAGTGACTTTAGAAGCGCCGAAAACACACTTGTTTATATTAATAAGTACGCCGTAGTCTCTCATACGGGTGAAAAGTTGCCGTAGGTGGTTTTCGTGATCCTCAAGGGTTCTACTGGAAATCAAATAGTCATCAAGATAGGCGTAGCAAAAATCGAGACCACGCGTCATTTCATCGACGAATCTCTGAAAAGTTTGTCCGGCATTGCGTAAACCAAAAGTCATGAAGGGAAATTCAAATAATCCGAACGGCGTGGTGATGGCAGTCTTGCAGATATCCTCCTCCGCCACTGGTATATGATTGTAGGCCTTCACCAGATCAATTACTGAAAAAAAATTACAACCGGACAGACAATGTGAAAAATCTTGTATATGTCTAATTGGATATTGGTCGGGTATTGTTCTCGCGTTAAGTAATCGATAATCGCCACAGGGACGCCATCCGTTGTCTTTCTTGGACACGAGATGAAGGGCTGATGCCCACGGACTGTCAGACGGACGGGCAGTTCCATTTGTCAACATAGTATCGAATTCCTGTTTGGCAATTTTTAACTTATCGGGGGCGAGGCGTCGTGGAGGGCATGATACAGGTGGACCTGGTGTAGTACGAATGTGGTGTGTGGTGTGGTGTTTGACGATACCCGGAGTACCAGCGGGGCGTGTTATCTCCGGATATTCGGCTAAAATTTTATAAAACCTACCTTCACCACCAGTAAAGATTTTTACACTTAAAATATCATAGTTATTTAAATTTAATGACGCTATAATATTGACGCCGGTTAGGCTATCGATTAGCTTTCGTTTACCAACATCTACGATAAGACTGTAATGAGATAAAAAATCAACACCGATAATAGCTTTGGTAACGTTAGCTACCACAAAGCGCCATGGAAAATTACGACGTAAGCCTAAATTTAAATTAAGTTGTATATAACCGTATGTATCGATAGCCGAACCGTTGGCAGCACACAATTGAAATGATGTTTTACAACGACGTTCACGGAGCGCGGTCACAGGATACACACAAATGTCACTACCAGTGTCTATCAAAAACTGCACGTTGATACCACGGTCCGTAATGAAGAGGCGACCCGTTGAACTATGGCAGTCGCTAGTCGCCATCACTGACTGCCCACGGCGTTTCCCGGCACGAAATCACACGGTTTCACGCACCTGTGTGCTTTGACACCATGCTTGCTGTGGTACCAGCAGACTGGATACCTTCGGTAGTTCGACTGCGAGCGGCACGATGCTGATCGGCTGCGTTGATCACGTCCACGCACCTTGTTCCGTGAACGATGATGTGAACGCGTAGTTGCAAGTGCGTTCACTTGCCTGGTCAACTCGGACACCTGGCGTGCTAGCTCGTCGAGGGCTGACGTGGACGATGCGGCTGCGACTTGCTGTGACGGCGCCGCGATGTCGTTGACTCGGTCAGCAAGCTCCGCCAGCGCATCAAGAGACAAGGTCGGCTGGGACGCGACGATCGGCTGCATTGAGGTCGGTAGTCGGCTAGTCCAGATGGTTTTCAAAAAGTCCTCAGGGATGTTTGGACCAGCGAGGTGCTGTAGATGACGCAAAAACTGTGACGGTTTGCGGCTACCTAGCTGTTCGTGCATCAACAGTTGCTTCACTTTGTTCTCGCGAGACACCGATAATCGCTTAATCAGCTCTGCCTTGAGTCGCTGATAATCCGGGGGACCGGTGAGAACATCCTCGACATCCGCGGCATACTGACGATCCAGTGTCGAAAGGATGTGATAGAACTTGCTCACATTATCGGTGATTCCGGCTACCGCGAATTGACCTTCGACCTGCGCGAACCATATCGCAGGTTTTTCGGGCCAGAAGGGAGGTATCCGAATACGAAAGTGCGGCGCGGGCATGGGCGTTGGCTCTGGAACGGCGGGGGATGTCATTTTGTACCCTGCTCCACGTGGTAACGTGTTCACTCGTTTCTCCTCCGTGTCGCTTTCGCTTGGGCTAGACATTTCAGATCACGTCGGGGTCACCAGTTTGGGGTCGAGAATAAATAAAGCCACGTAAAGTAAACGTAGGTATTTACTATTCGTAAACATACAGGGGCACATACGAAAGTATAACTAGGCGACACGGGCTTCGCGGGATATCGTTCGATCTCGACTGGTGGCGCTGGCGTGCGCCGGCCGACGCAAGCGCATGGTAGGCGCACGCAGCTGCATAGCTATAGCCGTATATACAGCCGCCGCGATACTACGAGTTTCGCCCGGGTCTGTCTGTGGATTATTTAATTTATTGATTTGTGTTGTGAATGTATGTGAATGAAATGTATGTGTGTTATGTATGTTAAATTGTTAAACTGTACATAAATAGATATGTATAAATTATAATATTTGAATTGTTGCTGTAAATAAATACATATACGATATACTAAATGTAGTATCGAAATAAATAATGTAAGTCACCTACACATATTATAGATAAATTACACCCAGACACAGAATAAACCATCGTGCTCATCACACAAAGTTTTATCCTGGGTGGGGATCGAACCCACGACCTCTTGCGTAGCAGTCGGATACACTCCCACCGCGCCACAGAGGCAGTCAGAAAATAATTTAAAGTTACTGAAATACACATTTTCAGAGTTGTTACGTTTTGAAAAGCAGGACCTTACGCAAGTATTCAGTGTTATAAGGCACTAGGTATCTATTTGACACGAAAAGTGGCCACCTAAGTAAATACGATTCTGAGGCACCTACATATAAATTGATGGAATTTCTGCAGAAGGCTACATCGCCCTTGGGGTATAAAATAAGCAATAAATTACGCTAGTTGACGTTAAGGCTACACATTGGCTATGAATAGAGTAGCCGATCAATCCTCATGGGTACCTTGTTACTTAGAGATGAGTAAAAGTATCAATATAATATACTATACTTTAATATAAAAAAAACTTATACTACGTGATTGAAGTTAAAGGTCAATCTCTCTCATTACATGAATTGTATCTTGTTTTTTTTCATAATATAAAAAACAAGATACCCTTCTTAAATAATATCATGTAGTCAGAGGCATGATGTTAAGTTCAACAGCGTTCATTAATGCCTCCGACTGCATGATAATAAATATGAAGGGTATCTTGTTTTTGTCTTTTTGCAGGCGGGTTTTTTTAGTTTTTAAATTTATTATTTTATTTAGTACTTTTTATCTTAGACTTTGTTAGATAATTACAAGGTGATTTAATTCGAACTATTTGTTTTACTCGTAATATTAACGTTGTTTTTGTTCTGTGATTTGCAAACACTTCTATTATTTGCACTACAAACATTTTTTAAATGCATATTAATATTATTTTTATACTTGCCTTTTAAAGCCCTTTAATTTAATACCCCAATCGAGGGTCTTTGATTTTTTTTTTCAGCCCGCACATTAACCCGCAAAGAAACCGCCTTTTAAATTTTTGAGAATTTTAAGTGGCGTCATCAAGATGTATCTAATGATAATTCCTTCAAACGAGCAATTCTTGTATATATGTTTTTATTTAATCTGTATCTCGGAAACGGCTCCAACGTTCTATGCTGGGGGATGCGAGGGCGATAAATCGATCTATCTAGGTTTCATTTTAAGGAAACGCTGTTAAAAAAGAAAATACCGAGCAAAACTTGGTTGGGTTGGTGATTTTATTAATAAGTATTTATTAATAAAATCATCATTGCTGTTCAATTATGTTGCGTATTATTGAGTTTCATTGAAAATGAAATTAATTTTATTATTTGGCCTTGAATAAACGAGTTCATGTGTGAAATTTTAAATTATTATTGCGGCATAAAGATGCTGAAAATTTAATATGGAAATTTCACCTTCTAAATTCATAATTAAGATTAATAATAATATAATATCTTGGGACAATTCACTCAACGTCATCTGGTCCCACAGTACCAGCAATCCTGTTAACCCCTCTAGCTAAGTTCAATGGCTTGTGTTAGGAGTGGGTTCACGACTTAACGCTGTTAGTATAATGGGTGAGATTCGAACCCGAGACCTCACAATTGCCATTAGATCAGATGCCAAGGAAACACAACGTAATTAGATACAGGGCCTGGTTAAGGCAAGCTACGCCCCTGATACCTCTTCAATAGGATTTTATACCAGGGAAGCAGCTGGTCCCAAACTAAGCAGGGTCCTTATTCACTATGTTTTTTTTTTGTTTTCGCGGCAAGGCCGCGCGACTTTGCGATTGCGCGGTGTGCTTAAAGTTGTCCGCGCGCATGCGCGATGCATTTCTAAGCGCAGCTCTCTCTAAACCATTATGACAAGATTTTGACAGTTAAAAGGACCCAGAGCTTGTACTATGGAAACCAGACAACTGATATATTTATATATTTCTAAATAAATACATATTATAGATAAATTACACCCAGACACGGAATAAAAAAAAAAAATTGTGCTCATCACACAAAGTTTTAACCTGGGTGGGGATCGAACCCACGACCTCTGGCTTAGCAGTTAGGGTCACTAACGACTAGACCAAAAGGCCAGTCAAAAATAATGTTATTATCGTTGAGAGTACTTATAAAAGCTTAGGTATAAAAAATACAATACCAACCGTAGGCATGGCTTTCGCAGCTTTTAATTTGGTAAGAAAGAAACCTATTGTTCCTAAAGGATTTGGAAAATGATTTTCTAGCTGGTTTTCTCTTTATATTAAGCATCATATCAACCCATATGATGGCCCACTGCTGGGCACGGGTCTCCCCAGTAGAACCTACTGGTATGTAGATCCTGGGGGTAATTGCCATAATCGCCACGCTTGGCGAGCGGGTTGGCGATCGCAGTAAGGCTTTAAGTACGCAGAGGACGCTGCTGCCCGTCCTCCGGAGTGAAATCCCTTAGTCGCCTTGACGACACCCACGGGAAGAGATGGTGACGACACCCACGGGAAGAGATGGGGTGGTACTATTCTTAAGCCGGCACCACACGGCATATATTAAGCAGTTATTTTAGAATATTAAGGCTCTTTATGCATATTCCATACCGTACTTGTATAACCGGAACGTTCAGTTCAAATATCGTCGTAAAATTTAATATGCTGGAAAAATGGAAACGGAAATCTCTCGTGTGCTTTGAATGGTGTCTTTATTGAAATCTGTCTGCTGAGTTAACAGTGCACTCCGCTGTATCGTTTGTTTAGGTCTACTATTTTCTGTTTTGTTTAGGTATTGTATTAAGTATATATTTTTTTTTGTTTATGAAAAAAGTACAAGCTACGGGGGACTTTACAAACGTACAAGTCACGGACACAACTTACACCCGGACTCGGAACAACAATTTGTGGATCACACAACGTGGTGTCCCGTGTGGAATCGAACCCACGACCTCTTGCGTAACAGTCGGACACACTCCCACCGCGCCACAGAGTATTATATTTTTTTGTTAATTTAAATTCAAATTTTTTTTTTTTTTTGAAGATGCTGGCAATGTGGGATTGTGGTCCCACATTACTAGCAATCCTGTTAACCCCTCCAGCTAAGCTCTATGGCTTGTGTTAGGAGTGGGTTCACGTCGGTAGTATAATGGTCAGGATTCGAACCCACGACCTCACGATTGCGAGACCGATGCCTTAGCCATTAGGCTACCGCCGCTTCTTCATAACAAAATTTTTTCAAAGAAAATTTCTACACTTTTTATTGTTACGCCCTTTTTTTGTCTAGTCCCTCAGCCCGCTAACAAATGATAAGGAACTACGTTCCTAAAAGTTAATTAGCAATGTGACTCGCACATTACTGGCAATCTAAATCCCACCAGCTAAGTTAAATTGCTTGTATTAATAGTGGGAAGGATTCGAACTGGCGATTTCTCGATTGCTTCCGCGTAAAAATGCTTAGGTATTGTACTAGTATAGTATTATATTATCTGTGGTATTGTTTATTACTACGTAGACTAGGTAGGTAGCTATAGTTTTATTAATTTACTGGCTGTTTCGAAATGGCTTGTGTGTTACCAATCGTTAAGCAAATTAGAATGGTTTCCAAGAAACAAAAATGTGATAGTGGCATTCAGGGTCATCGATAGCTCGCCTAATTGTTTTGGCAAAGCAATGGGATTCTCTCTAGAAGTACGAAACTACGAACGTTGTATTATTTACCTATCACCAACTACGTAGTATCTTCATGACTTCAAAATGAGTATAAATTTACATGTGTATGTCTGAACTCTAGTATTTATAACTGCTGCAGCTGACCCGTGCAACTTCGTCTGCGTAAATTTTCCCCGTTTTTGCAACATTTTACATTGCTGCTCCACTCCTATTGGTCGTAGCGTAATGTTATATAGCCTATAGCTTTCCTCGATAAATGGCTATCCCACAATAAAATAATTTTTCAATTCAGACCAGTAGTTCCTGAGATTATCACGTTCAACCAAACGAACAAACAAACAAACTCTTCAGCCTTATAATGTTAGTATAGATACTAGTATAGTATTATATTATCTGTGGTATAGATATAGATTACGTTCACTCACATGTACCTTGCAAACGTAGAGAAGTCTATTTCCATAGCCTACAACTTCTAATTTAAATTATCGGTTTCTACATTCAATGTAATCTATACTTCTATACTAATATTATAAAGTGGAAGAGTTTGTTTGTTTGTTTGTTTAAACACGCTAATCTCAGGAACTACTGGTCCGATTTGAAATTTTTGTTTGTTGGATAGCCCATTTATCGAGGAAGGCTATAGGCTATATAACATCGCGCTACGACTAATAGGAGCGCTGCAGCAACGAGAAATGTTGCAAAAACGAGGAAAAAATACGCACACGAAGTTGCGCGGGACAGCTAGTAAAATAGATATAAATTTCCTTCTTCCAGACACGCTGTCAGTCCACTACTGCAACCGTGAGGTGAAAATAGCGGAGGTGGGTTCGGAAAGTGAGGGGTACATCCGGACCCCAGGCTACCCGCACTACTACGTCGGCGACGAGTGCCGCTGGCGGTTAAGGGTTAACCCCGAGCAGAGGGTTAGGGTAACCCTGATGGATGTTAGCTTGAGGAGTGAGTACCTGTTGTGTTTGATCGGTCGAAGCTACCAAAGTAGTAGAGTCATTAGTTAACCGTTGAATCTAATAAATATACAGTATGTATATTTAATCACTCCCGACCCGTTAATGTGTTGTTAGGTACCTACTCATGCCATTTTTTTTAAAATTTAATGACAAAAAAAATAACTTAATTTTTTTTTCTTGATAGAAGACATATGATTTTTCTTGCCATAATTCGAAGTGCTCAAAATATTCCTGAAAAGCCAGAGTTTTTAGCACCACTATTGGTGGAATATAACTATTTCCCGACACCTACTTACGCTGGAATGTAATTGTTATAAATTAAAAAAAAAACTTTAAATTATCTCTGTACCTGCCTAAAAAAAAAATTAAACTCATGTTATGTTCCACAGGCATAGGTCCATACGAAAACCGCTGCACGGACTACGTAACAGTAGAGGACCAGAATGGTGACTCCCTGTTGTCTTCCTGTGATCAAGTGGAACTGCCTCTGCGATTAACATCAGTCACAAACGTTGTAGAAGTATCTGTTGAAGCCAAGTCCAAAGGAGCGTATCCGAAGAGAGGGGTTCTTTTACATTATAAAAGTAAGAACATAAATGATTACCACTAAAAAAATGTTAAAAGCGCCATCTAACGCTTGTCGTTGACACTAATAATACTAACGCCATCTGTGTTTGTGGTTCGCAGGTATAGGTTGTGTAACTCCA
Source organism: Herminia tarsipennalis (assembly GCA_945859575.2). NCBI lineage: Eukaryota > Metazoa > Arthropoda > Insecta > Lepidoptera > Erebidae > Herminia > Herminia tarsipennalis. Next base: position 19,076,320 of record OX243841.2, on the reverse strand, counting down.
CTAGCGCCATCTAATGGCTACTTGGTGTACCGCAACGAAGATGTAGCACACTACATGTGCAACGTGAACTTCGTTTTCATCGACACCCGAGAGAGGGCGCGACTAGTATGGTGCTATGACGACAATAGGTGGAACGACACAGTGCCTTTGTGTGTTGGTAAGTTTCATTATATTTATACTTATTTAGTTAATACATTTTATCTTAATGGAATGGTTTGATGTTTTTTCTTTTATCATTTCAACAATTTAAAAATTAAAAGTACTTAGTTCTGGTAACAATTGTACTTAGAGTGCAAAAGTACCTAAATAATACAAGTTGATGTTTGAGTTTGTTGATATGTAACAATAACAAAGCACCTAAGTAAGTAATTATTAATTACCTATTTATATAATTGAGATACGTTTTAGGTAGGTACTTTACATTAGGTAGGTACTTAGACCTAAGAGGTAGTTCCATGAAACAGTGCTAATAGTTTGACTGTGGGGTTGTTGAAAATACTATTTGTCCTATCTACCTACATATAGGTACCTCTTAATAATCAAAACTATGTACCAAACTTGGTAAAAAGTAGTTTAGTATTTTAAGTATTGTAATATTACATGAGCCTAATAAAGAATATTCAATAAATCATTTCGAAAGAACTTTCCCTTGCCATAAAGTAGATACTCAGATAATAAAATATGGTATCGTAACGCAAAACTTGTCGATAACAATAAACGCTCCCTATAAAAACTTCTTTGAAGCTTCTGGTGATAGTATTCATGGGGTAGCAAAGTGCACATGCGCGTATTCTCCATTTCCTCTTCCATTCGCACACTCTAGTCAGCTTGAGAGTAAGCGAGACAGAAACATGTGTGTCAGCTACAACATGATTATTTACATTTGAAACATTCATATCAACTTTTGTCTTTAATGCTCACATTATAAAGTTCAGTTTTGATTGATGGACGTTGTTATTATTTTCATCGCCAACTAAAAGGGCTTCTCCACATCACTTCAGTGATCAGTCGCTCGCGTTAGTAAATAGAATATTCGTTCTTCGGTCGTCGTCGAGTGCGTTCGAAGCGTTCGGAATTCGAAATAAACGAAATTGTCATTTCTCGTGTCGAAGGAAACACGTGTTTTCTGCCAAAGTGAGTTTATATATTTTTTTTGTGTTTTTAAATAGAATGTTTGAATATAAGGTGATTTTTAGATGTGGTTTAGTTATTATTGAATTTTCAGTGTTTAATGTGAAGTTTTTTCTTGAAAAGAATCGGTAAGGTCGCGTGGGGATTATTGGTCACAACGTGGTTATTTTGTCGTAAATTTCCGGGAATATTGCTACAGTTGTTATCACGTAGCTATATAATCGGCATAAAATATTAATGTGAAATGCAACATGGTTTAATGTTTTATAATGGAATTAGTTTAATTTTAAACAATTCCATAGAGTTGAACAGGAAAGTTTTCAGTTTAATCGTAGGTAGGTAGGTACCTACTTCCCGCAGAGTTTTGCTATTACAATGCAAAATAAGATACGAAGTTATTATTTTAATACCCCGCATGTATTTTTCATTACAGGATTGACGTAGATGGTACAATTTTTTATAGTTATATTTAGGATCTACGCAGGTAATTATACTCGTAGAGTCTACGGAAGACGTAGTAGGTAGAGAAAGGCCTTATTATGATTAAGATAGATCAGAAAAATAAATTGGTAAGGCAATATATTCTTAACGTACAGTACGTAGCGTAACGTGGTGTTGGGTAATTATCACATATTGCATGTTAATAATTTGATTAGAAATACATAATAAAAAAAAAATGTTTATACTGTGTACCTACACATAATATATTTTTGATAGTATTAATAATTAAAAAAAAAACTTAAGTCAATGTTACATGGACCGATATAGTTAATCTTATTCATTTCGACATCGGAAAACCCACAGCTAATACATTATTAAATATAGCATACCTATTAAAAACAATAAGCTATTACAGGTTTTACTTCTTCGAAGTTAACTTACAAAAAAATCATTTAAAAACAAAAAAAAAACGGTTACATGCAGCGTCTGTTTACGCCTTGGACCACCCAAATAGGTATGCTTTATATTTTTATAATAGTAATAATCTACCTTTTTTTTTAAAATTTGTGCGTGGTTGACAACAATTTTATTTTTATCAAAACACTCCACGACCGTTACGTATGTTTAATAATAACAATTAAATCCCGTATCAAATAGCAAATGCTTATTACATTGATTAGATTTCTTCACAGCTGATATCGATAAAGGCAATTGCCAATTTGAAAACCAATCGTTTTTGATAGATAGGAACATGATTAGCTTCCTTTCTATAGCTAGTTTGAAATCTGATTGAATTCCTTTGGTACCAAGACATTATTGCTTTCTCTAGAACTTGCTGGTGTCACGTTTCGAGTTTCTTATTTTTTAGTTTCGTTTCAGTTCTTCTTTGTAGGTACTTATTGCATTGCGAACTTGGCACTCGATTTCAATGTACCTAGAGTTTTGTCAATTTAAATTTTAAGTCTTATGTCCTGTCTGTTTTGTCATTTGTTTATAGTATTTTCATTGTTATTAACTTATGAATTAAATGTATTATTTATTTACTTAGCAAAGCTAAAGCAAATATAGACGACTGTTTTAGAATTGTCCGTGTGATGGCGTCGACTAATAGCGCGTCATTTAATCGGTCGAATACATTTTCTAATTTATACAAAAATATCTTAACAAAGAACATGTAGGTATTCTTATACGTAGAAAAGCACAATTGTAATTGCCAATTAACAGAGACGGTCTGACTAAACGACAGATGCATCTGTTCCATTAATTTGAACTCTGCCGGCAATATGACCATAGAAAAAAGGGGACTCTACATTCAATACTAGCGGCCGCCTCGCCTTCGCAGGGAGATTTGTTCACTAAATGTATCTTAATATCTTGGGATAACTCGTAGAATGCCATCAGGGGGTCAATTCACATATTTAAGCAGTGCAGTTGCAGTTAAGTTTCGAACAAACGGCCATTTTTGTATTCTTGTAACTTTGGGATCGATCTCAAATACGCTTGCGTCAAGTATGCATCTCGAGAGCGCAATAACGACATCTAGTACTGTGCGAAAGCGTTTTTAAGATCGACAACCAGACAAGTGATAACCATACTTATACATTTATAAATACATACATATTATAGATAATATACCCGGACACAGAATAAACCATTATGCTCATGACACAAAGTTTTATACTCGGTGGGGATCGAACCGACGACCTCTGGCTTAGCAGTCAAGGTATCTAACCACTAGACCAACAAGTCAGTATACTTGTGAACCAATCGTTAGTAATGATCTGAACGATAGTGAAAGCCTTATCAAAAATGGTTGCGTAGTTTATAAATCAGAAGCATATATATGAACAGACAGCGAGAAGTGACTCTATTTTATCTATTATTATAAAGAGGTAAAGTGAGTTTTGTAGGGGGGTAATCTCTGGAACTACTGAACCGATTTTGAAAATTCTTTGGCGTGAGTGTCATAGGTTATATAACATCACGCTACGACTAATAGGAGCGGAACATCAATGAAAAATGCTGCTAAACGGGGAAAATGACGCAAACGAAGTTGCACGGATCAGCTAGTACTCTTCAAAGATACCCGACGAGAAAACAAACACAGACGGTAATTTTGTATAGCCACATATACCAATGTTTGTATAACTCATGTCCGCTTAATATTAATAGGCAAATCTAATTAGCGTAGGAGGCATATCTGATAACTAATTAATTACTAATGAGGGGTTTTGTTTTGATTAATGTGATTGTTATAGTCTTTACCATAAAAGTACGGCTCTATCAGTAGTACCTACCGTGGTTAAATAAATATCTCGTGGACTTAACAGACTCATTAGTATAATCATGACTGCCTCTGTGGCACGGTGGGAGTGTATCCGACTGCTACACAAGAGGTCGTGGGTTCGAACCCCACCCAGGATAAAAATTTGTGTGATGAGCACGATAGTTTATTCTGTGTCAGGGTGTATTTATCTATAATATGTATGTATTTAGAAATATATAAGTATGTTTATCAGAGTACAAGGTCTGCTTAGTTTGGGATCAGATAGCGTTGTGTGAGTTGTCCCAAGATATTATTATTATATTATTATAATGAAAAAAGTCCCACGATCTTACTGATCATTACTCCACTATTTATTTAAATCATCATAATTCTTCTACATCATGTAAAATGGAGCTCTAAGTTTTTGATGATCCATCATGAGTAGGTACTGTTAGTAACTTACTGTTTACTCTAGACACAAATATTCCTAAGTTTTATTTCTAGAAAATTACAAGTGACAAATGATTGGCGTAGTGTTAGACAAGCTTGTGAAATCTGGCTGAATCAAGATGTATCAATCTGTTGCGATCTGGGAGCTAGATCAGATCACAATCTGGATTGAAAGTGTAATGGTTATCGTATCTTACAGCATCGCATAATGCCAGACAAGATTGTGGTGAAACCCGACCCTTAAAGTAAAACAGTTAAATATACTTTCAATTATATCAATACTAGCTGACCCGCGCAACTTCGTCTGCGTAAATTTTCCCATTTTTCTTCCGTTTTTTTTTACAACATTTTTCATTGCTGCTTCGCTCCTATTGGTCGTAGCGTGATGTTATAACCTATAGCCTTCCTCGATAAATGGGCTATCCAACAATAAAATATTTTTTCAATGCGGCCCAGTAGTTCCTGAGATTATCGCGTTCAAACAAACAAACAAACTCTTAGGGGGTATGAAAAATAGATAGTAGCCGATTCTCAGGCTTACTGAATATGCATAAAAAATTTCATGAGAATTGGTCAAGCCGTTTCGGAGGAGTATGGGAACGAACATTGTGACACGAGAATTTTATATATTAGATTTTGTCGGAACAATCGTCGGTCACCCAATGACAATTCAATTGGTTTCCTTAGTATAACTCACAATCATGTTGCTATAGTGAGCCAATTTGAAACAACCTTGTCAAATTCTATCTCACTTGATAGAAATCTTGTGACATTTTTAACGCGTAAAAAAAACGATTGAGTGTGGTGGCCTAATCATTGATGTAGACCTGGACCACGCTATTCCTTTCAATTAAAAGGTAAATATTGACTGCAAAGCGTGAAAGAGAGAAATATCTCGTGCGGCTTTTGTCAGGTTTTGTCCAGAAAGTAGCGTTGTCTCTTTCTAGAGAGTGGTCAATTTCGGCCATTTTCGACATTCTAGTAAGCGTTTTTAAGATCGATTCCAAAGTTACAAGAAAACAAACATGGCCGTTTTAATCGAAACTTAACTGCAACTGCACTGCTTTAAATACGTGAATTGACCCCCTGGTCTCTACGTCAGTGGACCTAACGTACTTATTTCTGGAATATTCTTGGTTTGACCAACGTGGTGGATTATTTTGGTGAATCTTTCTTAACTTCTATCTGTATTAGTGCTAGTAGATAAGATGAATGAATAACAGCTGGAGAGCGTATACATGCAGTAGATTTTATTTATTATTGTTTCACATGGTTTTACAGCTTGCTTCAAACAATAATGTTTTACAATAGGTTTTGTTTGGTTGAAGATTTTTTTATTTATTGTACTTTCTAGTCTTTGACAGATTTATCTTCTGTTTTATAGGCATTACTATATGCCTACTTCTCACCTAGGCCAGTCTAGGTGGGAGAGCCATGATGGTGATTACTCTATATATTTACTTGAGTTAAGCCTCGGTTCAATATAAATTTATTTAATTACGTATCACAAAATGTAAGTGTGGCTTGGCTGGATATCAACTAGGTTCGTCCTCTGCCTTCCATCCTTTCAAAAAACCGTTATTTGTCTTCGATCTTAATCAGAATGTTTGAAAGCGAATTTGTGTAATTTTGTAGGAAATTGTACGTCAAGCATTTGTCTGGACGTCTTTACGTCAAAAGAGAGATTATCGAAATAGATTACAGAGTTCAGTGTAGTAGGCAAAAGTTCAATGAACTGACGAATTTGAGATTCTATTTAATTCAGTGTATTGAGTGTTTGCGAAATGGAAGGCTTATTATACAAAATTGCTAGACATTTATAACTTTATATTTTACCAAAGATATTCCCCACTCTGTATTAAATTTTAAGCCACAACCGGGGCGAAATTGGATCGAAATTATTTCAGTGAACTATAAACTACGTATGCAATGGGTTTTTCGGTTTGTTGACATTGGAATTGTATATATCGATGGTCATATCTAACACGTATCTGAGTAATACGGAATAGGAAATTGCTCTATATTTTGCAGCATAAGAAAAGCATTTTCGTCAACCGCATATCAAATAAAACAATATCCCATAATAGTCGTTCCCTTTGTCATCACAGCCTGTTACATTAACACGCAGAACGAGGTTAATTTGTTGTGATATCAACCTCATTTCGTTTATACATTATATCTACGTGGTAAATAGCAATTACACGTTTATATTATGGCATCGATGCGTAGCGACACGCAGGCGTCACGCTTGCGATTCACGCAAACTTCTCCATTAAATGTTTGGATGTTTTCCAGACAAAAAAATATAATGGCGCCTTTTATTTTTTATAAAAAGCAATTCGAATTTCAATTTGAACGTTAGAAAAAGTTATGAAATGTCTTTGTTGGGGTTTTGTTTATATGAAGTGTAGGTATCGGGGTGTAAAAAGGTGTGGTCAGATTCAAGGGTCGTTATATAATATACATGATGCTGAGTGCTTAAGCCTATGTTTTTACTGTAACCAATGTATCTTCTACTATCTCAGGTATTTTATTTTCATATGTTAAATGCGGAGTTGTTAAAATGATGACAGCTCAAAATGCCGCCATTTTCGTAACCTCAATTATACTCGTTTACTTAAATTAAAAAAATAATAAGTTACTTGTTTAAATTGTGTCCTAAAAGTCGTTCAATTATAATTTAATTGTCCGTTTTCTCGGTAAACCCAAAATAATTAAGATTGTAGAGTTTGTTCAAAAACATATTTACGAATTAGTGGTGCCTACCTATACCAACAAGCAAAACTTGTAGTCTTAAAACTCTCTTTAGTAACTTCAAGTATATATAAAATTACTAGCTGTGCCCGCGACTTCGTTCGCGTGAAAGTCGGGTTTAAATTAAGGTAGTTCAGGTAACGAAATAACTTCTGTGTAAATATGTTGGAAACAGTCCTGTTGACTAAATACTTACTAAATAAAAATCGATCTGTTCTATTATTTTAGATAGTTATGGGTTTTCTGTTGTTTTTGTTTCATTCTTTCAACGTTATACCTACTTATTACTTACCTAATAATTTTTAATAGATTTGTACGAAAATGTTGTTACTTCTCATGTGATCGTAAACTTGTAAAGCCTAAGTACTTAACTGTGATAGTTTTCCTTATAATTTTAGTATTTATACTACTACCCTGAATTTTTTCATATACCCAACATCAACCATTTAGCTGGCAGGGGGACACTTGACTCTAACAAAAATGTTCACTGTAAAGCCTAATATTACACACAAAGGAATCCTTAAATCTAAAAATAGTCTTCACAAACCCTAAACGCTTTTTAAAAGACCTATCTAATGATACCACACACGATGGGGTAGGTAGGTGAGAAAAAAATCACATCCCCACTTTACATATAAGAGAGGTACCCTTAAAAAAATAATGATTTTCAAGATTTTGTTCTTTCACTTTATCGGCGTTACCAATGCATTCATGCAAAAGTTGCAACCTTCTAGCACTAACAGTCTCTGAGCTAAGCTGCGGACGGACGGACATAAGGGAACTATAAGGGTTCTGTTTTGCCATTTTGGCTAAAAATGGGGTGTATTTCATATAGTGTTACAACGCAATACTAATAATAAAACTGCTGTAACACTTTAGTAAGCAAACACAGAGCGTGTCATGTGTGTCATGCCCGCGAAAATGTCAGATATCCCTAAAGGTACGGTTGACAGACAACGACCCCCTCCTCCCGTCACCCGAACTACTCACACTTGACCGATGTTGAGCCATTCATTATCGTTGAATTGATCAACACGTGATCTCCAACCATAACCCCAAAACATGATCCTCGATGCACCTGTGTGATGCGTGGTCAAACAAACGGACAGACAGACAAACATTTCTAAAAATCATAGCAATGTGTTTCTTTTTAAACCTTATTTTACTAAGTATAGAACGTTATTGAATACCACGCCATCTACTTTCAAGCATGTTGCCACTCAGCAAGAAACAAATCACAATTAATAAGGAATTATTTGATCACGGTGAACAATTTGATTTCATAGATGGCGCTACATGTTTTTTTTTACGTGTGTAATGTCTTTTTTTTTTAGACGAACACATCAATTCTGGAAAATGTCGAATACTTTTTAATTATAATGTAATATTGTTTTTCATTTCTACTACGATTAATTCATTACTCTCAGCAGTGCATGCAATACCTATAATTAACTTACCTAGGTGCATAATTTACTTGATTTTTAATATAAAAAAATAATAACCAAAGTAAATAAGTTACTTACGGTCGAAAAAATAACTAAAACATTGAGAAAAATATTAAAAAAGGATAAAGACAATTTAAAAAAATACAAAAAAGAACATAATCAGACATCGGATTCGAGCCCGGGACTTCGTCGTCAAAGTCCGCTAGCATAGCTTCGAGGCTATACTGTTCGCTACTTACCACGTCAAAATAACTGTTCTTATGAAACTTAACAATGTTGTGTTTAGCTCCTTTTAGTTTTAGCGTGAAGTTATGCATTCCATGGGTTACAATTATAGATAATGTCTAATTGTGGAAAATTTTGTGAAAAACCATTATGGTGCGACAAAAAATACGTTGCTACTCGTTTCCCATAAACGTTAGCGTAATGATTTATAGTGTAAATAATGTCCTATAGTATTTACTATAAAACTGCAAATTTTCATAAAGATCCGTCTAGTAGTTACTGTTTTATAACGAAAAATAGCTACAGACATTATCCCTTACTGCTTAGCTCCTATGGGAAAAAGCGTGATAATTTATAGCCTAAATGTTAATCTGCATCTATTAGATTGCACGTGCAAAATTTCAACCGAATCTGTACGGTAGTTTTTGCGTGATGCGTGTTCAAACAAACAGACAGACAGACAGACATTTCTAAAAATGCAGCAAAGTGTTTGAATACTCTTTTCGAACATTTCCTAATATTTTTTTTCACTAAGTTCGGCCATGCACAGACACGTGAAATTTACAGTTTTATTATATGTATAGATAAGTCAGTTTTGTAGCAACCTATAAGACTGATAAAACAAAAACGAATGCTTTTGAGTATGTTAGGAGTTGTCAAATCTATACTAATATTATAAAGCTGAAGAGTTTGTTTGTTTGTTTGAACGTGGAAATCTCAGGAACTTCTGATCCGAATTGGAAAACTCTTTCACTGTTGGATAGTCCATTTATCGAGGAAGGCTATGGGGTATATAACATCACGCTACTACCAAACCAAAAACGGGGAAAATTTACGCAGAAGAAGTTCCGCGGGACAGCTAGTGCTATATAAAGCTAATATAAGTAAAAGAGTCTGCTATAATCCAGTTATAAGAATGTTATTAGGACAAATATGCTTATAAAAATTATAAAATTTCTTATAGGACTACTTTGCTTGTTGGGATGTCAATGATATTATTAAACTCCCTTCATAATTGAACTATACATGTTATAACAGTCAAAAGGGTTAACCTGGTAGCCACATGTCAAATGCGTAATTATTTTTGACATTGACAGTAATTAATGACACACGACGCTATAATTATAATTAAAGTCTGTCAAGTCAGATCAATTTCATTTTATGGCTTGTTCTGCTGTGTGAGATCGTAATGGCTTACCATGACATTACTTCGCTAAGTGATGAATTTAATGATGATCTAGTTATGATAACCACACCCCCGTAAATTTCTTTTAATGTTTGACATTAAATTCAATGATACAATAATTATTATTAATTTAATGATATAGCAACGTGAGTCGCACCTGACTAACAATTAATGTGTGACGGGTAGTCACGTCCGTCGATAGTCTAATGGCTGAGATTCGAAACCGCGATTTGTTGATTGCGAGTCCGATGCCTCACCCACTGGGCTATTACTTACTTACTCCACCACTTATTATACTACTTAGGTATTTATGTAAATAAAAATTCACCATGTTTATTAGTGGCAAGGTAGATAAGTATTACTACTAGAAGTAAAGTAAGTACTTATTTCTTTATATTTCTATTTTCTTAACAGTAGTTTTTTTTTTAAATTCGTCTCCCACAGTTGGTTACAAGCCCAGTGTCGCGGGAGACTTTACTAACGTACAAGTCACGGACACAAAGTACACCCAGACTCGTAACAATAATTTATGGATCACACAAAGTGGTGTCCCGTGTGGGAATCGAACCCACGACCAGGCAGTCAAAATATGTAGATAATGTACCTATTTCTGTGATAAAAATGATTCTGTTTGTGTTTTGAAATGAACGGTTGATACGTTTTCTTATAACAAAAGTTGAGAGTATGAATGTTCTTATAAAATCAACAGTAAGTATACCTTTTATTCCCCGAAGTCACTTAAAATAGAAAGTGTTATTTTACCTTCCACGCTCCGCCGAACATTATAATAACTCATTTTAATTTGGTTGTTTCTAGAATCATAGGTACCTTGTTTAGACTTTATTATGACTTGGCGCGTTTGATATTTTCCTATAAATAGGTAATAGTGGTTTTAAATATTTACTTAGTCCGTGACAGTTCGATATGGATTATTCCCGAATGAGTTTTTGACTATTTAGAATGATATATCCGATTATCTTAAGTACATTGTAAATATGTAATTCCTAGCTGACTAGTGCAACTTCGTCTGCGTACATTTTCCATGTTTTTGTTTTGCTACATTTTTCATTGCTGTTCTGCTTCTATTAGTTGTAGCGTGATGTTATATAGCCTATAACCTTCCTTGATAAATGGGCTATCCAACAATAAAATAAATATTTATTCAATTCTTCTCTCTCTCTCTCTCTCTCTCTCTTCAGCTTTATAATATTATTAGTACATATATTAGTATTAGTATATATAGGTGGGGTCGGATCTCCTAATTCTATGGCGCCACGACAATCTTTCTTGTATACTTGTGACTTACAGAAATATTGATGGCATCAATTAATCAATCAATCTTCCTACACAGGCAGTTGGCCTATGTGTGTAAAAATAAAATCACGTTGCTTGTTACATTGTGCAAATGTTATACTAATAGACTTAAAAGAAGCCCAAGAGTGATTACATTAGATATAGATATAGTAGTGATTACATAGATTTTATTTGTATAAGGACATCGCGCGCATTTGCACTAATAAAACAAGTCGCGGAAGATCATCTTTGAATACAAAGCACACAGAAACTCACAGCTATTTGTGCATAACATATAGTGGTGTTCCTTTTGATAATTGAATCCAGTTTTTTGAAACATATAACATTATTTTCAATTTACTTTCACATTTCCTAATTTTTTTCATTACCGAACGGCCATTTTAAGAACATTAATGTGAAAATTATCGACAGTAAAACTCATTTCAATGCGATCGTAAGAAATATTGTTTTAATACTCTTAGCAGGTGGCTTTCGTTAGGTTTTATAGGACATCGAAATGTTGTGGACCTACCTACAAAACTATTCTCACTTGTATATAATTACCTAGAATACTTCATAGTTATCCGCTATGATCGGTACATATATTATACTAAGTTGTTTAATAGTGGCGAATCCACGACTGGGTCCTGGCAGGGGCTTAAAACTGCTGAGGGCAAACATGAATAAAGGAAAAATATTTAAAAATATATTTATTTTGCTATCAACAAAATACATGTCCAAGACCAGGATCCTTATTCACGTTATTTTTTTAGTTTCCGCGGCAAGCCCGTGCGAACTGGCGCAAGCGCGGTGCGCTCAAAGATGTCCACCGCGTATGCGCGTTGATGCGCTTCTAAGCGCAGCTCTTTAATTACCATTATGACAAGATTTTGACAGTTAGCACGATTTCTTGCTTGCCGCGAAATCAGAGAAATAGAACGTGAATAAAGACCCAGGTTGTCAGTACATATGCTATGAAATTTATGACAGACAAAAATGGTCCTAGTTCAGCTATAATGCAACCTCAGGAAATGACGAAATGGCGCTGGTATTCTGCTAGGCCCGGGTGTGACAGCACTACAGAATCATAGTTAAATTTAAATAATATTAATATTGGTAAATATTTCTACACAATCAATGTTATACTTACTTTTATTCTATACTTTTACATATTAAAAGGGTTTCCTTCCGTGTATGTGGGCTTTTAGATACATATTAGGGCTCAGATACTATGGTAGATGTTTAACCCTCCTCCCTCTGTATCCCCTTAATTTCTATTACCATCTGTATAATTATTAAAACGTCCAACATTTACACTTTTCTCAACATCGAGTAAAGGTTCTTTTTTCACTTCCGACGCAAATTGCGGGGTGTCACAAGTTAAACGTTTTTAGTCTGAGTGCCTGCCTGTAGCATCGTAGCGCCTAAACGGATAAACGGATTTAAATGCAATATTTTATTGGAAAACAGTTTTAATCAAGACGACTTAAAGCTATTTTCAAGAAAATCTGTTTAACCGTTTTCAAGATAATTAGCTTTTTAACTCTTGTATCGAAGGGTTTTTAATGTGCAGAATTTTCCTTGAAAAATGGATTTAATGTAGAGGTTTATTGTAGTGCGTTGTTTAAGAGCTATTGACTATAAAGTAACTGCCCGAAATTAGGAATTTAGTCCACGAAATGGCCTGCCACCCTATTACACTAGACGTAGACCTAACAAAATTACATGTGGGTGTTAATTAGGGTTGGCAAATACCAAGATTTACGACCATGTGTCGCAAGTTTAAGCCTCTTTGGAGCATGTTCCGCAAAGGGGTCAGTGGGATTTGCCCGTTTTACATGCTAAGAGAGAAAGGCAAATGTCAATTTTATGTAGCAGGTAATAAAGTTGTTTTTTAATCTAGGTAAAACAAAGCATAGCTCATAAATATAAAAAAATGCGGGCCAGTATGTTGAGGCCATATTAATACTTAAATTAAGTAGGTATACTGATATTAATTACGTGTTTCCGTTGTATACACTCGATATAAACAAAAACAGTGTAGGTTTTTGTTTCTATCAAGTGTTCTGAAGTAATAGCTGATATGGTATCAGTGGTCAGTAACACAAATGCGTCAATATTTATATACGTTATCAACATCCAGCGATTTGATGATATTTAAATGAACTCGGAATTTATTACAAACTGCCTATTAACACTGTTGTTATTGCTTTTGATATTGTTAAATTAATATTTGCTTACGGCTTTGTCGGTGCGGAATTTCAATCACGTTTTCATCCCTAATTTAACCTCCTTGGGGGTGGATTTTTTAAAGCAAAAACCTTTCAAAACTTCAAAGTGCTTGCCTCAAAATCAGTCTTTTAGACAACCTTTCAATGTGTGGAATATTATAAAATATTCCCTTAGTGAACAAAATATTTCTTTATAGTAATTTTACAGGCATTTCTTGCCAATTACTTTAATAATACAATAATTGCATTTTTAAAAGTTAGTAAAAAATATCTTTCAAAAATGAAATTATTGTATTAATAAAGTCATTCTTTGCTTTATTTGTAATACCCACGGCAAAAATATGAAATGTAACGTCTTTGATTTTCTTTTCATTTTTAAAATATGATAGAAGAAGACAGAACATTTGCTAGTTTAAATCCTGTTAATAAAAGTATTAGTAATTTCACATTATATCTAAGTAGATATAATGAATATACTTAAGTAAGTATTATGTGAAACTACTAACCCCCTTATTCATAATACTTACGTAGGTACCTACATATCTGGTAATGATATACAGTCTTTCCTAAGTTGACTGACTGGCGAAGCACGCCTACGTATTCGTACCTACCTAATTTTCGGACTATCGATCGATTGAGTCTATTATTAATGTCTAGGATAGGATAGGTTGTATTAGTCTTTCCAAGTTTTTTTGACAAAAAATAAAATATCATGGGACAACTCACAAAACGCCATCTGAAAATAAGAGCCAGAGCCTTGTACTATTGCAACCAGACAACTGTTATCCATGTACATACATACTTATTTATACTAATATTATAAAACTGAAAAGTTTGTTTGTTTGTTTGAACGCGGTAATCTCAGGAACTACTAATCCGAATTGAAAAATTCACTGTTGGATAACCCATTTATCGAGGAAGGCTATATGACATCACGCTACGATCAATAGAAACGGGCGAGCCAAAAGAATTGTTGCAAAAACGGAGAACATTTACGCAGACGAAGTTGCGCGGGATAGTTAGTTATGGATATATTACACCCAGACACAATAAACCATCGTGCTTATCATACAAAGTTTTAGCCTAGGTGGGGATCGAACCCACGACCGCCGGCTTGACTAGATCACTAACCACTAGACCGACAGGCCAGTCAGAAAAAGATGAGATAGGTTAGAATTTTACGCATTTGGCAATACGTATACTGGTAATTCGTCTTCCTTCTGAGTTAATGGCAGTTGAGCTCATTTTTCAGCAAATTTCTGCAAGTATAATGTGACACATCAACTGAACATAAATTAAATTCCTTGAACTTTACACACTTAACGAAAAATTTTTGTACTTTATACGCGAAGTTATGAAAATAATGACAGATAATTTGGACGCCATTTTTAGCGCTCGAGTGGCCGTTATCAAATACATAAATGAACTTGAGGAACATTCAAATTGGAAGTAGTTGGGGATATCCTCAATTTATCTGTCCCTACATTAATGTATAATTTCTGTAGTGCTCTAAATTCGACTTATTTTCTGAATTTTGAAGATTATTTTCGTACCAGATACTAAATTACTATCTGAAATGATATAATTCTCTTAAGGGACTAAAATTCCCAATATAGAGTTGTGCTAACGCAACCAATACTTCGTCGATAAATCTATTAATTTTAAATGCTTCTCGAAATACGTCGCACATTCTATCGGTATTGAGAGAGGAAAATATCGAATAAATATCTCAGCGTCTCAACAGTCACGCTCAATACTACATTTTTTCTGATGCGAGATTTATTTATGAGTAAACTTCATACAGACTTGAGGGCTAAGATAAGTATTAAGACCTAAACTACTAAAGGCCCGTCTCACTGGATTAGTAACTAAACGAATCAGAAAAAATTGACAGTAATTCAATTAGGCGAGTCGTAATTTCCATCAGCCAACAACTTTATCCACTCGAATGAGGATATTACGAAATGCCTAAATTCTTACAAAATGCCTAACAATGTAACGTTTTGACATCTCCTCTAGAGGTATAAATTACATTTGTCACTTACTTTTCGACAGGGACAGTAGAAAGTCGGAAAGAAAATTGCACCATTACTGCCAAGTGCCAACCCTAGCCTTTGACAACATATCAACTTGTTTAATGTTATTTCGCTCGATGTGCCAGTTATTTTTGACGTTGATATTTGGTTCTCCTGCGAACCAGGAAAATTGTATTTTCTACGGTATTTACATTAAGTATGAACATTTCTTAGGCACAAAGAGTATCAAATTCCAAGAAAATGAGTTTAAAGAATTTGCGAGCCACCGTCAAAGCTTACATGCTTAGAATGTTATTTTATCTGCAGATCAGAATGTTCCAGGACAAAGGAACACATGTACAGTCGTCGACAATAATTAACTTATTAAAGTCTCGTCCCTCTCGCGTGAGTGTACGCACCGCTTATAGGGGTCGCCAGTGACGTCATGTGTGTAAAATGTTAGGGTTGACACTTTTTTTGTTAATTTATAAAAAATAGTCAATTTCTGCAGTAATGAATAATCCAAGTCCGTATCACATAATATCAATCACATAATAATATCACTAGCACGTTGTCTAACAGAAAAACTTTTAGAGTTATATAAAATGATTTTTTACTTAAATTTTCATTGTAAGCAAATTTGATTATGAAAGAAGAGCAAAAAAAACATATAAAAGAAACAAGAAAACATAAACAATCACTTGAAAACTGTACGTACTGAACACATCTGCGTGCCCCTTTGTGACGTTAACAGACGTTGTGTGATTGTGTTAACAATGCATATTTATTCGATAGCAGCCATTTATTAAAGAATTCCGTTGTCTGTTTCCGAAATTCATCATTAGACCATTTCAAACTATTTCAAAATAATCCTCTTTTAAATAAAAAAAACAATTTTGCAAATCCGAAAAAAGTTATGAAGTTATGCTCAAACATACAAAATGAGAAATGTATAGGTAAACATCCATATAGCTAAAATCTTCAATTTTTGAAGTCGGTTAAACACAGTATTATGAGTTCTGAATTATTTGATTGTCGTATAAAGTTAGGACTTTAAACAGGCACTAATACGATCAGCGATCAAAATAAATAACATTGAAATTTAAAAAATAAAGTCTAAAGTACTTTATTTACTTAGGTTACAGAATGCAACGCTTATGAACGTCAGACAAAATTTGGAATAGTATAATTCTACATTTAATGTCAAGTTCGCAAGAGTAAAGCCGTGAGAAAAGAACTTGGCAACAAAAACTCATGGCCACTTTTTTGAAATGCCAATTATTACAATATATTTGTATATACACAGTTATGCCAGTAAGGTGCTGCAACCATTACAATATGTAACTCACGTAAGTAGTAACCATAGTATGTAAAGTGGGTATAATCAAATTTTAAATTAATTAGCCTCCTATGGTGTGGATGGGAGCATCAACTTACAAAAATTACAGAAGAGGGTACATGCGATTCGATTAATGTAAGAAAATCTACTTAATATGCAAATATTAATAAAACATTAATTAAAAATAAACCTATAAGATGATAATGACAAGGCCGACCAGTCACCCCAAGTAGCACCCGTTCACGAGTATGACGCATGGTGACCCATTCCATCATCCCCTTCGCCATATTGAAGAGAAGGAAGACGACCTGGCCCACACCGCCACCGCAAGGAATGACATTTTAGTGAGCATAACGACCCCTGACATTACAACTCATAAAAACGAAATTATTCTAAAATAATTTAATGAAGTATGATTGCTAGTTTTCGTCACTAACAATTTCAATTATAGGTAGAATTAAAAGACTCTGTGAATATAGAATACAAACAATTTTTAATATTTAACACAAATACATTCTGCATTATTATTTCTACGACCATGAATTTTATATCATTCTTATACAGTACTTTACAAATTACACAAATTTAAAAAAAATAAAAATAATTAAGACAGCAAGATAAAATTTAAAAGTTCAAAAATTCTAATTCATAAAGTGATGTTCCAAAAAACTTATATTTTAATATAAACAAATACTAAATCTCATTGTTATCCTTAACAACTTTATTATTATTTCATTTACAAATAACCCCTTTTTATACTTTTAATTGCAAAGAAAAAGTTTTGAAAACACATTTGTTGTGCCGACAAAGCCTGTTGGTTAATTTACAAGCCAACTCTTTTGACTTTGCAGATTTTTTATTGTTAAAACTTATACATGTTATAACAAAAGCTGTTTTCAAGGCAATGTTCATGTTATCCAATATTTTAATGATGGAAAGTTATTTCTAAGTAGACACGCTTGTTTCCAAGTTCAAGGATGCCAGTACACATAGACAAAACTTACAAAAGTTAGGTTATGTACGCTTTTCTTGTTAAGGAGTCCATTAAAAGGGTTTTTTGAAGTTATTTACTTTCACTTTACTTCAGAAGAATGAACAGAGGAAATGTTTCACTTTTATTTTAGCTATAGGTTGCTATTTGTGTAAGTAATACATTTTTTATAGGAAGGGAACACAATACTCCTCGAATGTAATGTAGCTGTCACAGAATTCAAGGTACCTTGAGTTCTGTGACAGCTGTCAAAATGTAACTAGGGCTGGCGCGATGTGTTCTAAATTTATTCCAAGTTATAGAATTTACTAACTTGCATGATTAAATTAGATATATTAGATAATTTGGCAATGGCTAACTTGCACGTACTTATATGCGTACAGCAGGGGTGTGGGGGAAATGGGGGTATAGTAGTAGGTATAACCAAACATATAGTCAGGTTTGCGTAAACACCTTATAATCATGTCGTTATTGAATAAACGATGATATTTATACAGTTGTGGTCTACGAGAATTTTATGTAACTCTAAACACTAGTAGCGTTCAACAAATACGTGCAGTTTTTGTAAGAACTTTTATAGCCGCACACTGCAAATATTGAATCTGATAAGCGATTGTGATTCGTGGAATGGGGCACAATAATATTTAATCAAATTCATTTGACATTCTGAAAGAAAGTTTTCTTTCAGATTGATATTTCAGGTATTGCGGTCGTAGTTTGCGATCACTATAAGTCTTCTAAGCTTAGTTGAAGTAGTGGATGCATATATTTCGTCTCATTGCTTTTGTAAAATATTTTATAACCTCTGAAGATAGGAATGGGTTAATAAAAAGCGCATTTTTGATTCCATTAAAATATATTCTGACGTCTGTTGCTCCTTTCTGTTGTTTATATAAACATCCTATACCATATTTTCAAATTAGGCCGCCTTAGTGGGAGATTATGATGTAATTACAATTCTTCCCGGAACGATTACCTGTTTTTACACGTAATCCTTTAGGGTAAATTTGAATGGGGTCTCCCCTATGTGAAATGTGCTTACGAAATACTTACTCCTTTATTTTTTTTTTTTATTTAACCAAACAACAAAAATTAACCTTTTGGAAAGAACAGACATTTTATTTTTTTATAGTTTCATAGAAAGTGAAATTGAAATGTCATAAAATTACAATTTTAGGAAGGACATTTTATATTATAGAATTTTATAAGCTACGGGTCTTAATCGCGTAAATATTTTATTTTAAGGCTAAATACCTTTAATTATTTCCCGACGTTTCGACCGTATTGTAACGGCCGTGGTCACGGGTAGGCTATAAAATTCTATAATGTGTACAAATCGCGAAAGTTTACGAACATAGGACATTTTATAGTTTTCACCTAAATAGCTCAAAATTCTACTCTTAAGTAGAATTTTGAGCTATTTATTTATTTTGAGTAATCTTAATTACATGTGAAGTTAAACAAACAAGTTCTAATTAAAACCATTGAGATGAATACCTAATCCAAATTGTCCAGTATAGTTAGATATCTTAAAACACGAAAACGGTAGAAGAATTATGGCTCTCTAAGGGTTTCATCCAATAACGATTACCAATTAGTAATTAAGTCAATCGTTAGAAGTTTATCTCTGTCTGAAAAATACGATTGGCTGTCACAACCCTAACCGCTATCATGAGACCTAACTTTCGACAGCCCTACCGTTCCCTTAAGGGCCATACGTCACATTAGTTATGTACCCAACTGGGGTCCGTGAACTGAATTATCTCCTCAGTTAGCCCTTTGAGGTTCCACAGTACAATTGAACTCAATGGTGCTATAAATTACAGATTTATTATCGGTTTCTAACAGCCTTTTGTGCTGTAAATCTTAAGTTTGATTTAGTTATGAATATAGAATATTCCGAAATAATACTTGGGAGAGTTGTGTTCAAGGACTTATTTTGTTAGAGCAGGCTTTTAATATTTTTTAAATTTGAAATTACCTTATGACTTTCTATCTACAGTTTTCAGAGAATTAAATATGATATTAAAATTGACTGCTTAAAATTAGGTGAATACCTAATATGCAAAACGATTCGAGAATAGAGCATGCCAAAAAAATTTATGCTCGAAAAACACTGACTGCCTTTTGGCTCAGTCGAGCAAAAAAGTATTTATACACGTTCCGGCTTCAATCCGGCGCCGGCTCCGGGTACATGGCGCAAAGTGTATGGCGAAGTACGGCAGATTTCACTCGTTTCGGCGTCCGCCTAGTTCCGTCGCCATACATTCGTCGCCGGGTAGCCGGTGACCGGGTATCCGGCACCGAATTGGAACGTATGAAAAGGACCTTAGACAATAGTACTTAATAGTAGATTGCTAGTCAGTTGGAGTTAAGACGTGTCAAAAAATGATTTAAGTGACTTATGTCGTTGATCGTACCTATATTTGGTCTGACGGCTTTTTGTTCTCATATTTCAGGGAGTCTGTCGCAAATGGAGGCTAATGTAAATTTGTTATTTAAAAATTGGTTTATACCAAATAGCTCTTTGCCACTCACTCGTCTAACAAAGTCTGAAATATATAACTTGACTTGATGATATTTGGCTTTCGCAAAAGTATATTTTTTATTTCTTTGTAGGTATAACTTGATCATAGTAGATATAGTATTACTGTTACAGATCTTATTTGCATAACTTTTTAATAAAATATCTATATTTTATTGAAATGGAATGAAAAATGTTTCGGCATGAAGCTTTAGCTCACACTGTTACTTACTTTACATCGAATACCACTGGCTACCTTTTTGAAAGAGCATATGGTATCTTTCTTTATTAATAAAAGTCAATTATCTATACTAATATTATAAAGCTGAAGAGTTTTATTGTTAGTTTGAACGCGGTAATCTCAGAAACTGCTAATCCGAATTGAAAAAACTGTTGTATAGCCCATTTATCGATTAATGCTAGCTATATAACATCACGCTATGACTAAAAGGAGCGAAGCATCACATGAACAATTTTGTAAAAACGGGAATTCATTGACGCATAGAAAATACGAATAGAGAACGAAGTTGCGCGGGTCAGCTAGTCAAATATATAGGTACACAGAAAGGCTGCACCTAGTTCACTAATGCTTTTTCGTTGTTTGTAATTTCCAGGAAAATATTTATTTATTTCATGGTCGTTTGTCGCACTGTAATAGGAGGGGAGAGTAGGTGTCAGCTAGTTACTAATATATAACTAATGCTTAAGCGACTTAGAAACTTACCACACTATTTCATCAAAAATGGGTAATGTCCGGTTCGTTCTAACCGTTGAAAGAAGGACTGCCCAACAACATTTTCGCAACTAATACTCACGGTGACTCACCCATGACACACAAACTATGAATTGTTGTACCTACAATCTGCAGGGTGATTTTTATTATACTAATAACAAATAACCTACTTAATGTAAATAAGCCAAAAGTTTGTTTGTCAAGTTGAGGGCCTAAATCTCTTTAAACAATGATTTTACTTTTGTAAAATACGTAGTCTGTGGGTGGTTAAGGTTACACATGTAGGGGATCTAGTTTTCATATTTTTTGCACAGGCGTGTTTTTTTATTTTTTTATTTATTTTTAAGCTATTGCATAGCTTTTATCGCGAGCTTTGAGCGCGGCGACCGAATTAAGAAATTCCGTAACGAAAATAAAATATAACACCCCCCCCCCCACTCCGCCTACCATGTAGCTCGGCCGAGCGTTCGCTTAACGTATATGTATATGGTACGACTGTACTAAGCTCGTACGGATTGAGATGAGCTGCTCCGAAATGTAATGAAATGAAAAAATAAATAAATAATTATAATTGCATAAGTTGATAAAAATGCCATGCAATAGCTTTACCGCGGCAGTCCCCGAGTGCAAACAAGTGGTAAAAACAAGTGGTAGGTGATTAGGGGTTAATATATCAAATATTTTCCAAACCTGATATATTTTTTTTTTTTAAAGACGACTCCCGCACTAGGGTACAAGCCCTGTGTCGCGGGGGACTTTACAAACATACAAGTCACGGACACAGTACACCCAGACTCGAGACAACAATTTGTGGCTCACACAAAGTGTGTCCCGTGTGGGAATCGAACCCACGACCTCTTGAGTAGCAGTCGGACACACTTCCACCGCGCCACAGAGGCAGTCATAAAGTTGTTCAGTATTATATAAAGAAGCCACCAGCGGTAGGTTATTAGTATATTAAAAATCATCCTGTGGAACCCACCTATCTATATTTACATATAATATGTAAATATAGATAGGTGGGTTCCACATGTATTAAACCAACTTCACAGAAATTCCCGGCAACAAAAAACCTTTCAGCTCCGTTCTAGTAATATATCACTCTGGTATTACTTAGAGGCGAAAATAGGTACTATGTAATACTGATAAGGGACTCTCTGTTAAAATAGCTGCTTTGCTATGTTAATAGCTAAAGAGCTTGTAGCTTTGTTATGCCAGTTCGTTTATGTGAAATCAAGAAAATATTTGGGATATATTATGAAAATATATATATTACGGGTCTTAATCGCGTGAATAATTTAAGTTTCGACCGTATTGCAACGGCCGTGGTCGGGCAATTAATAAGGTATTTTACTTTAAATTATTCACGCGATTAAGACCCGTGATATATATATTTTCATAATGTGTACAAATCGCGAAAGTTTATCAACATTTATTTGGCATATATAAATTAGCAGCCTAAGTTATTTTATTAGGTCCTCTTTTACCTTAAAATGCAAGCTAATTGAAAAAAAATACCGTACAAGTGCGAATTGGCCTCGCTCACTGAGGGTTCCGTACACATTTGTAGGTACATATTATAAATAGTTCAGGAATCGAGTCTCGTAGTTTTTTAAAGACAATATATTTATTAATTTAATTACAAATGTATAGTTTTCAGACTTTTTCCTATACTTGAAGTACCTATAAGACGGTATTACTTGCCAAATTTCATAGTTCCAGGTCAACGAAAAATACCCTATAAATTTTGACTCCCTTGAGAGTGTCGAAATGTACGTTTTTTGCGGCATAAATGGCCGTATTCTATTTTATTTGGGGTAACAAACAATTCGTAATAATAGTTAACAATATTCTTATTTCTAATTATAAATTCATCTTTTTTTCATGTTGACTTTGACAGAAGTTTGATTTTGATTGTCGTTCGTTGGATTAATCTTAATATTGTAGAAGTGACATAGGCTTAATATTATAATAGCTGACCCGCGCAACTTCGTCCGCGTCAAGTTTCCCCGTTTATGCAACATTTTTGTCGCAGCGTGATGTTATATAGCTTATGACCTTCCTCGATAAATGGGCTATCTAACACTAAAAGATTTTTTAAATTCTAACTAGTAGTTTTTGAGATTATCGCGTTCAAACAAATAAACTCTTTAGCTTTATAATATTAGTACCTTTAGATTTTTCAGTTAATTAACTATAAGCAGTTATTGTGATAATTTAGCTTGTTGCGTCAGGAGTTAGTATTATAGCCACTCATTGAATTGAAACGCCCTTTAAATGAATATCAGCTCCTAGTCTAAGTACGAGGTCTATTTTAGGTTTAGCTAGTGATGTCTATAATATTGATGAGATTCCTCCGTGCTTTGAGGACGTAAAGCCGTCAGATTCCCTTGTCACGCGAGCTTACACTCATATGTACAATGGTTAGGGAGTATAACCTTGATGGATTGCGGAGTTCTGATAGTAATAGTTCTAAATAAATAACATGACACCGCACCTATATCTCAGTAAGAGGGCAGAGGTGAATTTAATTTATGTTTTACATTGCTTGCTATGTTTTTTTGTTTACAAATATGTGTTATGTAATACGGCAAGCGATGCTTTGTTAAACTGACGATGTGGTCAAGGTTATCTAGATTACAATAGGTATAGTCCATGAGAGGTTGACATAATAATCATGGCAATATGTCTAAGTTTACACTTAATGGTGTATAACTCTAATGATGGGATCACACCCTCGCTTTATACGAGCGCTAACATGTGATTGTGTTGCTCGGCTGTTTGTGATCGGCTCGTTTGTATAGGAGACCATTGTTGGGCTGCTTGCCGAACTACTTGACGCGCGTCTAAACGCACCATAACGTATATCTGAGTGTCTCTTTGTGTCACCACAGCATCTAAACGGATTGATGAATTTGGATGCAGTTTTTTTTATTCAAGTTGGTTTATTCAGAAGAACTCTTAGCTACGTTGGATGAAAATCCGATCAGCCGCTTTGAAATAGTTGATCAGTTTAATGTGTGGTTTAAGAAATAGGTAATAACCAATGAAACAGTGGAAATAAGAAACAAAATGGCAGATTCGAATGGGAATGGGTAGTTTACCTAACTACCACCTAAAATTCTATTTCTATTCTTCACCCAGTCAGCTAAGTACGATATTAAGAAATACTTAATATGCTCACTGAATAATTTCGAGAATTATTATATTCCTGGATATATTGAGTAGGTAGGTACATACGTATGTATTAGATCCGAGACTCGCTGCTAGATACCCTTTAACCTCAATGTTTGAGTTTGCGGTCTATATCATGTCTTAATGTTTTGTCACTGACTGATAAGGGGATCAAAATAATATTTGATTTTAATCAATGGGGTGGCTTATAAAACACTAGTTTATCTTTATAGCTAAAATACTTAAAAAGGTATTATTATAATACGAACCCTTTAATATGATGACTGCCTCTGTGGCGCGGTGGGAGTGTGTCCGACTGCTACGCAAGAGGGTTCGATTCCCACACGGGATACCACTTTGTGTGATCCACAAATTGTTGTTCCGAGTCTGGGTGTACTTTGTGTCCGTGACTTGTATGTTTGTAAAGTCCCCCGCGACACAGGGCTTGTACCTTAATGCGGGAGTCGTCTTTTTTAAAACAAAAAAATATAAGAAAGTAAAAGTTTGTCAGATAAAGCTATAATCGCACCAAATAATTGTGGAGTAGCCTAATGGTTAAGGTATCGGGGTTCACAATTGAGATGTCGTGGGTTTGATTAACCGCACCCATTATCACACTAATATTATAAAGGCGCAAGTTTGTGAGTATGTGAGTGTGTATGTTTGTTACTTCTTCACGTCTAAACGGCTGGAGTGATTTTGATAAAATTTGGTATGGAGTTAGCTGACACCCTGGATTAACACATAGGCTATAATAAACCGCGGGTAACACCGCGGGGTACAGCTAGTACACTATATATCGACTTGAACCCACTTCCAAGACAAGCAATTTAGCTTAGTTGGAGGAATAACTGTATTGCTGGTAATGAGCGACTCGCATTGTTAGCATTTTTTGGAACGTAGTTCCTTGTCACATGTTCTTGTTTGCGGCCTGAGGGGCTAGACGAAAAAAAGTGTTACATTTTGACATCGATCATAAATCTATTATTTATGATTATGTGCAGCTAGAATAAGGAGCTTGTGTTATTATATAGGTTGTTTGTATTTTTGTAAAAGGTTGTACCTAATGTTTCTTTCAAACTGCCTGTGTGTGCCTAATATATATGCGAAAAATCTTAATTTGAAATAGAACATTTTTTAAATTCCTTCCCATTTTTTTTCTTATAAGCAATAGTTAATACAAACACAAACAAACCGGGGAATAGCATGTTGGACTATGCTCAGTATAGGTTTCCGCAGCTATTACTACAAAGAAATACACTACATTATGAAAAAAATTCATGTCAATCGTTTCAAAATTAACTAGCTTTTTTTATCTCACATTCAGGGTGTTTTATATCATGGACATAAAACCTTTCTAATATCGAAAACATTTAACATCTCAATACAAACTTACGAACGACTTTTCCATTAAAAATCCAATTCTTCGTGACCATAACTTAGATCTCGATTTCTTAGTCTGAATTTTACATTTCGGTTTTAGTATCAAGTCTCAACGACAACGTTTACATGCACTTGCAATATTCTCTAGGCGGTAAGGATTTTATATTAAACGGACTATTTATCAGACATTTTTCCCCCATTCTGCCTTTTGGGAGTCCACAAGATTGCTCTGCTTCGACCAGCACCGGTAGAGAATTGAATTTATTTGAATTTACATAGACTACGGATAAATTTCATTCGTTTTGTTTTTATTTCGTATTGTTGATACTTATATCTTTTGGGTAAAATAAATGTACTTGGTTTATGAAATATATTGTTAATTTAATGTCCCTGAAACGGTTGTCGTTGAATTTTATATGTATTGTGTCGTCGTATTTTGTTTGGAGAAAAATATTATTTGACTAATGAAGTTGGTGGCATATTTGTATAGAAATAAGTGGCTCTAGGGACGTGAGGAGGGCTACTGAAGTGACTGTCATGTCTATTGATTATGTGCGAATGAATATACATCAAGTTTGGCTAGGAATAATCATAATAAGTACAGTTAACAACATACTTAACATTTTAAACCGCCTTCGAAAAAGGTGGTTTTCTGTTTGACCCGTATGTATGTATGTTTGCAATTTTCTCAGAAACGACTCAACCGATTTTGGTACGGTTTTCACTATTCGATTACATATTTTTCTGTACAGGTTTAAGTTTATAAAATGTTGTTAGGAGAGAGTCAGCGATATTTGCATTCTGTTATGTGCTTGATTTTTTTTTCCTTGAAGGCGGTTCATTTTTCTTAAAAAGTATTTTATTTTCTTTTAAAATAGCCATATCGGCTTCAGGGTAGAAGCTGTGTATCGGACTTTACAAACATACAATTAACGAACTTAAAACAAACAAACAAATATTCGAAGCGGTGGTAGCCTAATGGTTAAGCCATCAGACTCGCAATCGTGAGGTCGCAGGTTTGAATCTTACGCATTATAGTAACAACACGTTGGTAGTATAATGCGCTAATGAGAGCTAATCCGTTGCGTTCGATTCCGATGCAAAACAATAACTGTAGCAATAATTGGTAGCAATTATATTTATGTATATTCATTAGTAATATGACTAATAGTCAGTAATTAGGTGAGGCCTATGACCTACTACGGTACCAAGGTGCAACGTGAACCCAATCCTAACACAAGCCATTGAGTTTAGCAGGATTGGTAGTAGTGTGGGACTCACAATCCCACATTACTAGTTAACTCTAAAAAAAAAAATATTCAAAATTCACATAGGTATAAGCCATTAGAGCTGTCTTGTGCTCTTTGCCGAATCGCGCCATTGCGTCGAGTAGTACAGTCAACGGCAAGTACATACATGATCAAAAACGGAATGTAAAAATTAAAGAATAATATTTGTGGCAAAACTAGCTGATGCTACAATGTCGAAATACAGAATTGCATAAAGTTATGATTTTCAAGACTATCATTTACTTTTGAATATCAGTTGCAACTCGCCAAAGAATTCAAAAATACAGGTTTACATAAAGCTATGATTTTTAAGATTTTACTTTTGAATCTCAGTTGCGATTCGCCAAAGAATGCCAAAATACAGGTTTTATAAAATTATGATTTATAAGACTATCACTTACTTTTAAATGTTAGTTGCGATTCGCCAAATAATGCAAAAATAAAAGATTTAGTCCAAGAATGCAAATGGCAGGATTTCATCAACTCATGATTTTCAATTCTATCACTTAGTTTAGAACGCTTTTGATTATCAAGTTTTGGCGACAGTATAATCAGACAATTTATCGGTAACTTATTCAATCACTTACTTTAGGAACATTATAGCATCAGCTAGATTTGCAACAAATGTCATTCAATAGTTTTGAAATTCCGTTTTTGATCATGAACTTTTGCTGTTGACTGTACGTATTCCATGGTAATTATTTAAAAAAGTGATGATTTACATTTTCTATCAGATTGTGAAACAGGCTTTGGACTGTTAAAATCATTAATTAATTAATTAGTGGTTGATTTTTTCTTTGATTAACTACCTCATTAGAATGTGTTACTGATTCAGAGCAAACTACTTACAGGTTTACTCTATACTCTATTCAGTTCACTCTATATCAAGAATAACGTTGTATATTTGTAAGAACATATAAAATTTGATTCCGTGCGAGGGTTGAAATCATAATTTACCACTGATATTGCATTGGTTGCTTCAAATTAAGTTAAATCGAAATAAAACTACTGCTTATACAAAATCAGCCGCTCGACAATTGTTTTAATCATTATACCTACGTGGTCCTCTTCAACATAATTTACTTGAAGTTCCTTGTTTCTTATAAAAATGTTCCAGATTTAGTTTCAAAACATAATAATAAAGTATGTTTTTATAGAGCAGAGCGCTGGCTATGAATGCTCGCCCTTGTTTTTAATGAAAACGTGTTCTTTTATCCAGCTAACATAATTTAATCCGGCAGAATACACCGGGATGATACCTTTGCCTTGAAATTATTATTTTTTGCATAAATTCAAGTATGCTTTACATAAGTCTGTTGGTTTTCGTCGTTCGGAAATTAATTTTGGGTTATTGTGACTATATTTATCACCAGTCCGGATCGGTTCACATACGCTTCTCCTAATTTACACTATGACACCTAGTTCTCCGCTTGCCGAATCCAGTCCATCCCAGCAACCAACTCGCAGTCTTTACTCATACGACTCCTTTACTCCGTGATTAAAATTTTTATCAATATATTTTTTTTATTTCTGTGAACAACAATTTTTTTTTTATTATAACTAGCAATGTGGGATTGAGTCCCACATTGCTAGCAATCTTGTTATCCCCTCCAGCTAAGCTCAAAGGCTTGTGTTAGGAGTGAGTTCTCGTCGGTAGTATAATGGGTAGGATTCGAACCCGCGACCTCACGATTGCGAGACCGATGCCTTAGCCATTAGGCTGCCGCCGCTGTAAAAAAAATACCCGTATTGTTATACTTTTGACTTATAGGTACTAGTTTTATCATAAAGAGGTCATTACACTTATCTATTCCGTTATCAACGCTTCGTAGACAGAAATCGTATCCCGATTCGTCACAAAAAGCTTGACATACCAAACGATCTCGGCTTACTTGTGTTTAACAGCCGTTACGGCCTATCGGCTTATCTTTTAGGGTGGCTTCCCGCTTACATTTTCCTTATTCACTCTGAAATCTTTGAACCGCAAAAGACCCTTAATGGTGTCACTTTTGTGGTCTTCATTTAATTAAGTTAGGCGAAATCTGTCTGCAATATTTGGTCAACTCTTGTAATTACATCCTGTGAAAATTCTTTTAATAAATTCAATGGACTTTTGAATCGTTACCTATTTAATGTAGAGTGCCCTTATTTAATCAATCGTTATTTAATGTAAGGCCCCTTGTTAACGAGATGGTTTCTACCCGGGCCGGTGCCGGCTAAGCTTGTTGTGGTTTGTACCGGTCTTGTACCCGGTTGCTAGCCCCACCCCGAGCCCAAACCATTGCTAGCGCCGGTTTCTTTAACAATCCCCCATAGTGTCCCGTACTTAACTGACGACCGGACGTTGACATGGTTTAAAACCGTGCCTAGACCCGGCGAAAAACCGTGTCGTTAACAAGGGGTCTTATTATGAGTTATTGTGACACGAATGATAAATTACCAACTTTTATTACATTTATTTTGATCAATATTCAAAATAGGTTTAACAATGTAGCCGTGGCAACGAAATATGGATATGGGTTCTTCACTTTTAGGTACAATATTAACAAGGAAACATGGATTGCTTTAAACCAACGAACGGTCGATATTTTAATTTACTAACAATGTTTTGGCACTCTTCTGACCTTCTATTCATCTTCATGGTCCTGCTACTAACTGGATACCATCGTCAAAAAATTGATAAACAGACAACGGGTCCACCGTCTACGAGTTTTTAGTGTCGTGTGCTGGTCAAAATTAAACTTTATGTATGTTTGGTTAGAGTAGAGAATGAGATGTAGGTATTCCGCGTTGTTAACGGCTCTTAGATAATTCATCAGAAACAATATACGGGCCGGGCCTTATATAATTATACTTACGTAGGCAATCTCAACAAAGTTCTGGTCGAATTCAATAACAAACATCCTAGCATATCCAATTTGGAAGTGGAACAATCTAGAACTCTAGATCAACTTATTTGTGCTTTTATTAATCTGAAATTGAAAAAATAAAATACATTATTCCTTCAGAATCATTAATAACATCGGTGTGACGGTGTTAATGCCCTTTGTACCAGAAAGTCGTTACTTCTGTAGGCTGTACAAATAACATTAACTAATAAAGTATACTACATAGATTTACGAGTATATGTATAACCCAGCCATGTGGCACGTTTAGTAAAACACGAAGAACTGAAATAAACTTAGTTCGTAGTACCGATAACAATGCGTATTTTTGTTCATACGTGCTTTATCGCATGCGCAAGTAAGGAAACTCCACTAAATAATAATATAGCTGTTTATCATGGGGTACTTATTATATTACAGAATACCTAGAGTACAGGTAAACTTCACTATATTTTACGTATCATAATATAATTCATACAAAACACTCTTGATGCACGCGCCAAAGAACCAGAGACAGAGGGAGTGACACACTCATGCGGTGCATATGCTCGTTATGCGCGCGTGTGTGACTGTAGGTATAAAAATCATTGTAAATACATGCGCGTGCCTTCTGTACTCCCAAGTACAAAAGAAACGCGCATGTATGTACCACGACTTCTATACATATGTGCTTTGATTGAAGGCACAAAATAACGAGTTTTTTGTGCATTTAGGCAACGCACACAATAGCAACGCACTCTTAGAAGTCATAGACAACGTCCACGGGCACGGAATCTCGCGCCGCCTTCTAAACAAATTGGTATTAAGTGGTCATCAATTCTAAGTCCGTGAACAATGTCTATGTACTTTAAATAATTGCAAACCATTAGACTTGTATTGCAGCATAATAAGATCATCTCAAAGAAGTCGAAAAGGAATTCGCAAATTGGTTCTGGTTATCTACTTCGCGAGTAACATTGCATTTGATATACGTTAACAGCTTCTCATTTAGCGTTTTAGTTGTATCTCTAGCATTTATAAAGTATTGCGGTTAAAAAAATAATATTTTGTTACGACGATCTGAATTGGATTCCCGCCCCGTCGAAATCGATATAATTGTTTAAGTGCTATTTAGTAATATTTTTGGACATCACTTCTCTAAAATGTCAACGTCCCAATTTTGACAAATTCAAGTAATGGATATTTAACAAGAATTATTGAAGTTAAAATTTATATTTATTTAACATGCAAAGTTCTGAGATATAAACGACCAATATGAATAATTTTACTGTGGGCTTATATGAGTGTATAAGTATGTTAAAGGTGTCAACTTTTATATATTTGTGTGAAAGAAGTTTCTGTGTCGTATGCCCTTTTCTTGATCTTATTCTCAGTTTGCTTGCTTTGATTAAAACCCGGCAGTAAATAGTGTTTCTTGCAAGGCTCCAGTGCCCGTACATTGCCTATGGCGGGCTAGGACAGAGACAGGCGCTCTTAAAGTCGCACTACTCGGCTTTTTCTGTGCCTCCTGTAAAGCCTAAAGTATCACCTGAAACCTAGCTCAGGCTCTGAGTAGTTGAGTACAAATTTTGAGCAGTATATTTAATGTGATTATTTTGTCCGCAGAGGAGGGGCTTCCAGAGGCTGTCACAAAGAATTCAATACATCAACTTACAGAAGATAAAGACAAAATGCCGGCGCGAGACGACCCTAATATGATAGTTGGTGAGTATATTAATCTTTATTTTGTCTTTTTTTATATTTAGTTCGTCTGTTGGTATATTATATAACTAAACATATTGAAAAGGATTTACTCCGTTTGCCAAAATTGCCTAGTGTAGTCCTACCTACTTACAAGGTTTGCTACGACCAGAGCATACCTTGTACCTACTACACAAGGCGATTTTGTCACAATTTTGGCAGACACTCCGTCCCAGACAGCGCCCGCTATTCTCGGTACCTAATTCTACCATCACCCTCTCAATCAATCCACTTTACCTTGCTCTCACTCACATCAACAATCTTCTATTGAGTGATGAAACAGTACCTAGATATATTTAATTATACGGAACCGAGATTCCTGACTGCAGCTTGTCAGTCAGTACTCCTAGTACTATTAGAGTAGAATAAATGTAACTATGTATCTTATAAAGTTGGTTATAAAAAAAAACTGATATTATTGTATAATTTCATAAATTTATACTAAATAATATGTCATGTACTTATGTTTAAACTTATATGGTTAGATTATCTGTTAGTATAAGTTGGATAAAATAAATAAATAAATTGTAGGTATTTAAACCATTGTCTTCTTTCTTCTTGCTAGCAATTTTCGACTGTATTGTTTTCACCAAGTATTCCTTTAGATTCTGTATATGATTTTAGTTAAGATTGTCACGTTTGATCACTGGTGTTGATTTGTCTTTATTTGGACGATGAATACGTTTAGTGAAGTGAACAAGTTGACAAGTACACAAGAACAAATAAACAAGTAATACCTTTCCATTGGCTTACTCCTATTCATTTACCTCAATACCTCTCAGGTGACGGTGTTATTTAAATGAATCAGGTGTGTTCTCTTATTGCAAGTTGTGTTTCCCGCGGTTTTGCATGCGTGGTAATACGATGAGAAGTCGACCAGTTTCCAAACGATTTTCGAAAATCTTCAAAATCCGTTCTTGGTTTATGTTTTCTATATCTTTAAACAACTGCCTCTGTGGCGCGGTGGGAGTGTGTCCAACTGCTACGCAAGAGGTCGTGGTTTCGATTCCTACCTAGGATAAAACTTGGTGTGTCTCGGTGTAATTTATCTATGATATGTATGTATTTAGAAATATATAAGCATATTTATCAGTTGTCTGGTTACCATAGTACAAACTCGGCTTAGTTTGGAATCAGATGACGTTGTGTGAGTGAGAGAGAATATATTGTTATTATTAATAACATACATAATATTAAATTTAGGTATTTTTTTAATATATTTGAGTGACATTTTGCTTTCGTATTTAAGATTTTTATCATCGAAATGATTTTTCTAAATCTAGTGCATCCAGGGTTCTGAACTATAAGTCATTAAAATTAAAGTTTCGTTTAAATTGTGATCTTCGTGCGTGTCTCGCCGGTTTTCTTTTGTGTCTTTGTCAGTACATTATTTACCTCTCTATGTTATAAACTGCATTATCGCGTAACAACAGCTGCAGCCTGAATACAAAAAGTCAGGGCTCACATTGTATGGCTATCGCAGATTAGTCACGTTAAATCGTCATATTTGAACTCCTTTGTTTTCACTACAATTATAATTTGGCATACTTACCTTTTCATGCTTTGATTGTGAACAAACTATTGATGATTAATTATGCACATGCACATGCTTGACCGTGCTGCACTAATAAATAATAATGTACCCACACACGACATGAATGGCTGACCGATTTTAGGGTACCGTAGCCAAAATGGCAAAATAACCCTTATAGTTTCACCATGTACATCTGTCTGGCTGTCCCCGCTTTTGCTCAGAGACCCTTAGCACTAAAAAGCTGTAATTTTGCATGGATGGAACTATATAGCGAAATTAAAAGTAAAATTATCACAGCTGACCAAGTGAGAAGTAACAACATTTTCGTACAGATTCAATTGAAAAATACTTATATATCTAACGCTATTAGTAGTATGAAACAAAAACAACAGAAAACCCACTTCTTAAGCTGCATTATCATATCGGATGGGGGGGGGGGGGGACACGTACTTGCCCGATTTTTTGTTCTAAAAAGGAACACCCATAAAAATGAAATCCGTGATCAACTATCGTTAGTTCTTCAATAAGATACCTACGTTATATATTCTGGTCGACTTACCTCTGCACAAGTACACTTCTTGCTAAGGAAATTCTCCTGATATGTACCAAGTATCTTCAAAAGCTAGTTTACACTTTAATCGGCTTTGGAGAGCCAAGACATGAGATCCTCTAAGAACTCGGGGCAGTTAGGCTTCGTACTTAGGTGTACTATCTAGACGTGAGATTAAAGGCAGCTTAGCTCTCCTGCAACTTATTTCAACGTCGGACTTTCACAAACGAGAGTTTGAAACCGATTAAAAATCCACAGGGAATTCACACAATACGTCAGTGTTTATTGCTTCCACTAAACAAGTCCAAATTACGATGAGGGGTATCAGCAATTTCATATATTCGCGAGTTTAAAGTAAAGTGGACACTATCAGATCACCTCTAATATTACTTACCGTATTACTTACCTTACACGTCAGATTGTGTCAGATTGAACAAATCCAAAATGAAGTGCTTAAAAACTACTGACCTCATGACTATTTTTATAAAATGCCAAATGGACAAAGATACACCCATAAATGCGGCGTACCACAGGTTTTCGGCTAGCTGCTAAAACTAAACGGAATAAGAGAGTTATTTCAAAACTCATAACTTTTATAATCCATACTAATATTAAAAAAATTAAAGTAAGTCTGTCGTCTGCCTGTCTGCTACCTTTCCCTAAAACCGCGATTTGGATAAAATTATGTATGAAGATAGATTTAGTCCCGGGGAAGGACATAGTGTTTATCGCGTTAACCGACATCCACGCGGGCGGAGTCGTTAACATCAAGTAACCTATATATATATATATATATATATATATATATATATATATATATATTTGAGACAACGATTATTTCCTCATCTAAATTTAATATATAACTTCGTCAGCACAAATAATCAGTTTGTTGCTAAAACAAAATCATTCCCCGTATTGTGGCGTAACCAAATTTTCATTTAAACAGTTGTAAGCAAAATACCGTCTTAAGATAGAAGTAAATTTATCTGCCAGTGACAATGGTCGTATTTATGCAAATTGAAGATCTAACACAAAATGTACTGAAACTTAATAATTGTATCTCGTTCAAACTTTGTCGAACTTAACAATTGGTCTCAGGAAGGCTTCTATCTCAGATATAGCTGTGATTTATTTCTTAGAGTGTAGCGTTTCGTGAATGAAATTATAAATTTAAGGTTGCGATTGTGATATTGTCGACCTAAAAATAATTGCGGCAAGGTGAAATTACAAATACAATAATTGTATTTTGAAAGATAGAAAAAATTTAAAACCAGACTCAGGAATCGAACCCGAGACTTCCGTAGCCAAACCGGGGCCAGAAGCGAACCACCTATCTGGACTATGTTACTAGATATCAAATCTTTCCATCTCTTAATGCTTGCGGGTTAGGCCCCCGCAGCGCCATCTAGTCGGTGTTAAAGAACTATCACGGCTTTTGTTATTGCTTCGTTACAGAGAGCAAATTTTTCTATCTTTCAAAATGCAATTATTGTATTTGAAAAGTCTTTGGCAAGAAATGCCTATAAAAATTACTTCAAGGTGAAATTACATCAAACGGAAGAAAAAATATGTCAAATCTATCTATAAAGTTACATCTAAAGAATTTACTGTATCTGTTTCGACTGGGTAGGATGATGTTCTCCTAACGGATATCGTCTATGGCAAGCCGATGCGGCTGATCTCAAACAAGTGTAGTCTAGTTATACAATAGATAAATCCCTCGCAACTGATAAATTCTTCACGACTGGAGAGATATAAGAGGTGCAGTCACAGAGGCCAACAGCTTAACGTGCTTTCCGGGCGTGTTTTTTAGGGTTCCGTAGCCAAAATTGCAAAACGAAACCCTTATAGTTTCAGTCCGTCCGTCCATCCGCAGAGACTATTAGTGCTAGAAAGCTGTAATTTTGCATGAATACATATATTACTTACGCCGACAAAGTGAAAGAATAAAGTCTCAAAAAACATTTTTTTGAGGAACCTATATAAAGTGGGGATGTGATTTATACCTACCCCACTTAATACTCTCGCCTACCCCATCGTGTGGGATACCTATCGTTAGATAGGTTTTTTTAAAAACGTTTAGCGGTTGTGAATACCATTTTTAGATTATGGATTATGTTTGTGAAATATTAAGCATTAAAATGCCGTGTGGTACCGGCTTAAGAATAGTACCACCCCATCTCTTCCCGTGGGTGTCGTCAAGGCGACTAAGGGATTTCACACCGGTGGACGGGCAGCAGCGTCCTCTGCGTACTTAAAGCCTTACTGCGATCGCCAACCCGCTCGCCAAGCGTGGCGATTATGGCAATTACCCCCAGGATCTACATACCAGTAGGTTCTACTGGGGAGACCCGTGCCCAGCAGTGGGCCATCATAAGGGTTGATATAAGCATTAAAATACATTTTTTTGTTAGAGTCAAGCATCCTCTCCCTCCCCGCAGGGGTGAGGGGGGGACTACGGAATTCTACGTTGTGCGTGTCTCGACATGCACTTGCCTGGTTGTTCTAAAACAGTCTTTCATCTATGGTAACACAGCTCGCTGATCTAACAATACACAACAAACATTAGAATACAAAATAGATATGGTAAATAGTGCTGATGGGTTGGGTTGCTGGTTCTACAGATTATACCTATATACTATCTCAGTAAGGAGAGGAGCTTGGTGAAGTGGGTAAAGTGATAACAAATAAAACGAGGGTAGGTACTTATATAAACGGTGCCATGTTAGCCTTCAATTTTCGCAGGCCTCCAGTTATTTTGAATATAACATACTGTTTCATTAACAAAGATAACTTGTCGGTACCTCGAATTTCCTTGTGAATTTTGTCTAGCAGTAGGTACATTGTGTTATAATTTGGTACCTATTACTTGAACTGGGAAACTTTTTACATAAGTAGGTAATGTATTAGGTATGTTTGAGGTAGCATGTGTTTATTGCTTATTTGTATTTTTAGGGTTCCGTAGCCAAAATGGCAAAACGGAACCCTTATAGTTTCGCCATGTCCGTCTGTCTGTCCGTCCGTCCGTCCGTTCGTCCGTCCGCAGCTTTGCGCTGTGATTTTGCATGGATACACATATTACTTACGCCGACAAAGTGAAATAATAAAATATTGAAAAAAAAAATTTTTAGGGTAACTCCTCTATATGTAAAGTGGGGAGGTGATTTTTTTTGGACCTTTTAAAAACGTTTAGGGGTTGGCAAGATCATTTTTAGATTTAGGGATCCGTTTTTGAAATATTAAAATTTACAGTGCAAATTTTTGTAAGAGTCAAGTATCCCTCCTTCCCAGCTAATTGGTTGATGTTGAGTATATATAAAATCACGGTAGTAGCATATACAGTGAAATTAAATGGAAAACTATCACAGCTAAGAAGGCTTGCCCGGTTTTTTTTTGTATTGTAGATAATAGCTCCTTCTATTTCTTTGATAAGTGTATCTAATGACTTTTGAAACCTAGATTAGCTAGATTTTGTCCTGTCTGTGTTATGTAATATACGAAGAGTTAGTTGTGACGCCATAATTTTCTGTTACGACATTATTTTCTTTAATAATGTAGAGTTTTCGTTGGTTATAATTTAATCAGAACGTTACAATAAATGGCGACCCCATTTTTTGTAGTACGAGTAATTTCTATTAGTTACTAGATTACTGGGAAACCTTTTGCTTTGAATGTAGAAACTCTCTTGGGTTTAGGTTACAATTTAATATTAAAACGTAGCCCCTAAAATATTTTTACGTGTGCAAGATCAACTTTTCTAGATTTAACGTAGATACGGCTTCGGCAGGAGTAAAGCTATGGAGGGCGTGGTGGAAGGGGAGGGGAGGGTGATTAATAGGTTCTTTTGACTCCCAGTGCTTTTATTCTGGATAAGTATAAAGATTTCAACAACGCACATTTATTCTGAAAACGTCACATTTTTTGTACTTTCGTGAGGTTAGTAGCGAAAATATATAATTGATAGTGTCTTTCGATTTTAGGAATGTTATTCTATTGTTGAATTGTTTCTAGATGTTTTGGAAAAATAAAATACATTCTTTCACCCTAAAATAAAAATATGCAATGACGTGCCTTTTAATTCTTAGTTAATCTTTTTTTTATTCAACCTTCCCCACCTTAACCACCTTTCGTTTCACCGATTTCAACCCGTTTGTACGCTGCGGTCTCGCAGACCTATAGTAGATGGTTGGCTGTAGATGGTTAATGGTTCAACAAGTAACATTCTTTAGGGTTCCGTTCCTCAAAAGAAAACTCTGGAAGGCGTAGAGGTGTCAAGTTAAAATTAAAACCATATACTCTGGTCTAAAGTCCATTGAAGCTGTGAAAAAATCGAAACGGTCATTTATGCCGCAAAAAAATATATTTCAACACTCGATTCCTGAACATAATTTGCACGGAACCCTCCGTCCGACTCGAACTTGTCCGGTTTTTAATCGATGTCTAGACTATCTAATGCCAGTTACTTTTTGTATTCAGTTCATTGAACAATTCTCTTCTATACTTAGTTGTAACCGTGATAACCATCTAATCCAAAACATTATCAAACAATTAAAACACATTATTTGCATACTTACGAGAATTCATTAGTAACTATGTAGGACACTTGTTGCATTTCTCTATAAGTTATGAAACATTTTGTGCTCAGATGGCACGTAGTATCGGCGAGAGGTGTCGAAATAAGATACTTGTAAGATAATGCGAGCGTGTAACTCGCACTAAACATAATATGATACAATAATAACATGTTACAAGTACACATAGTACCTATACACGTGTATACAATTGCACAAAAAAATATTGTTACATAGGTATGTAACTTTGGCACTCTAAAGGCCCTCCCTCACCACGAGCTTGCTCCTGTAATGTAACATTTATAATTTGATTTCGAGCGTAACGTTACAATACTGCCTCTCTTACAAACGAGCATGAGCCTGTAATGTGATATTTATGATTCGATTTTCGAGCGATTGTTTAATTTTTTCATTGATGTTATAAATTGTATCAGAATATTACAAGTTGTACCTATCAAAATATTAAAGACTAGCGGACGCCTCGCGGTTTCACACGAGTAGTTCCCGTTCCCGTGGGAATACAGGGATAAGAATTTTTGAAATCGGTCCAGTAGTTCTTGAGTTTATTCATTACAAACAAATACAAACACACACACACACACACACACACACACACACACACAAATACAAATCTTTCCTCTTTATAATATTAGTATAGATTTTATCATTACTGGTAGCGCATTGTAATGCTCGAGCTCCTCTTTCACTGATGTAATGCTCGGATCTGTAACGTTACATTACAGGCGAATGCTCGCGGTGAGGGAGCACCATTGAATTTAGATAAAATGCGTCGATTACGTCATGGATGGACGCTCCAAATGACATAGACTTAAAATTAAAAAGGATGTCAAATAAGCACTGAACGCTTCCAAAACACAAAATAATAAATAATGTGCCTTACGAGATTGAAAAACACTTAAAAAACCTTATCTTTAACCCATGAATCTCTGTTATGTGTAGGTATAGACAAGGGTCCATGGTGAAAATTAATACACCATTCGGTATGTTCATAACATTCCATAGTTCTTGCCAAGCTTGTTGGGTCATACTGTAGTTTGGTACAAACAGCAGTAAAAAGCTAAGCTGTAACCGTTGCAGTGGTTACTTGTACTCACTTGTAGTTTGCTTTCAAATTATCTTGATAATATATAACGTCTTGGTTCCGTTGTTT
Source organism: Herminia tarsipennalis (assembly GCA_945859575.2). Taxonomy (NCBI): domain Eukaryota; kingdom Metazoa; phylum Arthropoda; class Insecta; order Lepidoptera; family Erebidae; genus Herminia; species Herminia tarsipennalis. The sequence continues at coordinate 19,036,999 of OX243841.2, read as the reverse complement.
TTGTAGTTAACAAATACTATTGGCTTGTAAAGCAGTGGCATTGAAGCAAGGTATTTGACTCACAATCTAGAGGAAATCCCACTCATTATTTACTATCGATGTGAACCCACTCCTAATACAAGCAATTTAGCTTAGCTTAGCTAGAGCAGTTAACAAGATTGCTAGTAATGTCCGACCTACATTGCTAGTTGTCTTTAAAAAAGAACGTAGTTTTACCTTTGTCGGATTTAGTAACCAGCCAAAACTTATACCTTTAAACGAGCAATTCTTGTATAACTATATTTATATAGATCTATACCTAGTCCGGCCATAAATACTGTTACATAAAAACTTTTCTTTTTTCAACTTTTTAATTACTTTGGATTTGGAACGCGTTTATTATTTTTAAAAGTTCTTTCGATTTCGCGCCATTTCACATATTTCGTGTTCATTATCAAATGGATAAGAAATATGGATTGGGGTGTTAAAGAAAATAGGATAGCGGTGATCGCCTAGCACAAGCCTTGACTGCCTCTGTGGCGCAGTGGGAGTGTGTCCGACTGCTACGCAAGAGGTCGTGGGTTCGATTCCCACACGGGACACTACTTTGTGTGATCCACAAATTGTTGTTCCGGGTCTGGGTGTACTTTGTGTCCGTGACTTGTATGTTTGTAAAGTCCCCCGCGACACAGGGCTTGTACCCTACTGCGGGAGTGGTCTTTTTTTAAGAACAAAAAAAAAAAAAATTAAGTGGGTATGGAGCCGTTGGTCATATTCCAGACACTTCACTATAATCTGAATCTCGACAACGGCTCCAACAATTTTCATGAAATTTTGTATCGTTTCGCTGTTGTTAGCTGGGTTTCATTTTTAGAAAACGTTATTTAAAAAAAATCTCGGTCATCCAGGTACTTCTATATATACAAGGTGAATATTATTATCTACAAATAGTATGTAGATGATAAAATTATAATAAAAAAATATAATAAAATACTGGAGTAAAATAATAATAATAATAACGCTATCTGATCCCAAACTAAGCAGTGATTGTACTATGGAAGCCAGACAACTGATATTATAGATAAATACCACCCTGACACAGAATAAATAACTGTATATTGTGAGGTTGAGGCCTTTAACCTGACAAAGAAACATCGATTTTACTTCAGGGTCTCTCAAATGTGTGGTAAATGGTTGTATGACAAAAGTAGGTGGTAGGTGGTGAAGGATTAGTTGGTAATGTAAACAAGTCAAGAGCGGGAGGTTATTAGTATATTAAAAATCACTCTGTATAACTAAAATTAAATGTTGTTAAAACCATTGATCACATTGTAATGAAACTTAGTATTAGGTAAAGAGTTCCTGGCCGAAAAGACCACAGCCAAGCGTGGCCACCTAGTGGTGCGCTAGTACATTATAAATACGACTGAGGTTGCCACAAGTACGTATACATTTGTAGTATAGATCCGAGCGGGGTCACGTCAAAAGATGATAGAATTGTGATTCCTTCTTGCATTCCACTTGAATTTGGTGGAACAGGGTCCTTATTCACTATCTTTATTTCGTTGTCGTGAAAAGGCCGTGCAAACTAGCACATGCGCGGTGCGCTCAAAGATGTCCACCGCCCATGCGTGTTGATGCATTTCTAAGCGCAGCTCTCTACCGCGCATATTTGAGTGCACAGTTCGCACGGCCTTTTCACGACAGCGAAATAAAGATAGTGAATAAGGAGCCAGGTTAAATAAATTTATCAAGTTCATACTGAACAGTTGCAGAAATTGAACTTTGAAAACGTTAACTGTGTTTTCCGTCAGTTGATTAATGATTTAAATTCCTAAGAAATGCTTCTATTCTAAGAGTGCGGTTAGATTGAAAGCTATTAACTTAGATTCAAAGAAGTTTACTTTTAGATTTATACATTCCTAAAACTTTGCTTCTAAATCTGGCGCCGTGGGATTTCATTGTTGAGCTCTTAGATAAAGCGCTGTCTAATTAATAGTTAATATCGTGAACTAATGGAGCTCAACTTTGATACAATACTACTATCAACTTACTAGTAACAACTTAGATAGGTAACAAACTTTGGATTCGAAATGTTTTCTCTTATAAAGTCAATAGTTTGGACAAAATAATAGCTAGCTAGCTTTCGTCTGGAAATTCCTTTAAATTAATTACCTCATTACAGCTCTAGTTTTTTGAAATAATATATTGTCTACATTACAAAAATAATTTTTCTGCAGGATTTTTTAGCTCTATTGGACTTTTTTTAATGTTTTTTTTTTATTTATTTTTTTCAAACTAAGATCTTTGTTTATTGGATGTGTAAATGTCACGTCCGATATTACAGGCTAGTAGATTTTGAGTCCCTGGAGAATCATAGGCGTAATGATACCACTAGATAAACTATAGGTTTAGATTAAAACAAATCGACGGGTATTTTTAAACCTTACGCCATAGGGTTTGATATAAATCATTAAAACTTGACAGAAATGTTGAAATCCCGTACTCCCCTTTCTTAGACAGAAGTCAGGATCCACATTATAATGGATAGGACTCCGGTGGAAAGATTAAAATATAGGTCTACAAATACACACACTTTGCTATTACTTGATATACTACTACATGATATACTATTACAATGATATATTTTAGGAAAACAAACAGTTCACGAATATTAAATACATATTTGTAAATAACTGAAAACCATTTAAAAGTTTTCGCATGTTGATATTATTATTAACAACTAGCTGTGCCCGCGACTTCGTCCGCGTAAAGTCACAGTGCTGTTTTCTACCTATAAACGTTAGCTTGATGATAATAAGCTACTCCTTATATCCTCAGCTATCTGACAGTGAAAGTCCCATCAAAATCCATACAGGATCCTTATTCACTATCTTTTTTTTCGATTTCGCGTCAAGCCCGCGCTTCTAACTGTCAAAATCTTGTCATAATGGTTTAAAGAGAGCAGCGCTTAGAAATGCATCGTGCATGCGCGCGGACATCTTTAAGCGCACCGCGGGGGCTTGCCGCGAAAATGAAAAAAAAACATAGTGAATAAGGACCCAGCTGTTTCGAAGATTAGCCGGAACAAGAAGCCAGAATGAGACACAGACAAAAAAACTGTGTTGTCGTTCCAAATACCGTAAACTTATTATACTTTTGACACTTTTTTATTTTTTTATTTGTGTAGAGTTAAAAGATGCCCACAATGCCTCTTCATAAATTCAATTCCTTCAAACAGATAAAGTATATTTCAGACACGCAAAATACATTTCGACATCAAAAATATTAGTAAATTTAGCCAACTGACTAGATTGTCAATCAGTAGATGCGATGTAATTTGATAAAAAAATATAAATTTGAATTTTCATTTCGCTGTAGATATGGAATAAATACAAAAGAAAAAAAAAACGGTTTGTCGCTTCTTAATGGTTCGTTTATCGATTTATATATATGCTTTGTCTTTGATGTAACGGGATATTTTTGTATCGTATCTCGGAATGTATTTGAGTTGAAAGGAATGCCTGTATACGAAACGTATAATTAAAAATTGTTGAATTTATTGTTGCTTTCTGTTGCTAGGAGTAAAGTTATTTCCGGTCACATTTTCTTATCGATACCTAGTAATTCTCGTCTTGTCAACTCGATTTTCGTATATACGTATTTTTTTATTTTCTTATCTTGTCATTTAGAGTTGCGTATGTTCGTATTTATTTTCATCGTGGGATGTAACGTATTAGCGGGAGCTTCTTATACAAACGGGTGTGCGGAAGCGCTGATCTACTTTTATACTGAATTTTTCATCAGACTCGTTTCTATGGAAAAAGCTTTCTTTGAAAGCGTTATTTACGCTGCTCAAATATAACTACCTACAGAGAAGATAGTATACCTAGATGTAATGTTACATAGGCGTAACCTAGTGCACAGATAGATGAGCGAATTAAGCTATGTAACTTGTGCTGCAGGACTCAAGTCTTCGAGTTGAATCTTTTTTGACGTGATAACGTCCTATATAATCGATGACCTAAAGCTGTCACAGGCTTGGTTGTTTATTACAATGTCATCAATGTTTTGGCGATTGCAGCGACATGAGATACAATTGGAAATAATTATAATAAGAAAAAAAGACGTTGTCACGTAAAATTATCGTCCGTAAACCGCCTTTCTCCGATCCGTTATTATTCTTGGTTTCGAAATAACCTACTTTTTAACGACTTGTTATATATCTATTTTATTTATAGGATTATGTGAAAGAAGCATAAAGAACTTTCCCCTTGAGTACACCCATTTTTATGCTATACTTTTTCAATCCACGTTACGGTGGATTGCTTAGCGAATTTTGTTTATCAACATAAATTCTGATTGGGACTTTATAAAAAATAAGCTCGCTCTAGGTTTCGATCATGCCTGATGGAAAGCATTGATGATGGTATGCATCATCGACGATGGAATGAGCTCACGCAGAAGATGCCTATGCACTTTAGTGTTAAAAGTGTCCGGGTCATAATTAATTGGCAATACTGAAGCCAGGCAGAGAGTTCTACACTTTAGCTGTTCGCTTAACAAAAATGAAGCATACCGTTATGAAAATATATACATTACGGGTCTTAATCGCGTAATTTAAGGTAAAATACCTTGTTTATTGCCCGACGTTTCGACCGTATTGCAACGGCCGTGGTCACGGGTAGACTGATTAAGACCCGTAATATATATATATTCTTAATGTGTACAAATAAAAAGTTTAACAACATTTAGAAGCATACCGCTTTGTTAGACAGGTGGGTGGGTGATTGGGAATCTAAATGAACTCGGTGATGAATTCCAAGACTGCAGAACTTACTGTAAGGAATTGAAAAGGAGTGACTACTCTTTTTACGCAGCAATTTCTTTACGTTAGGTGTCTATGAATTACTCTGTTATTTTGGTAGTTTAGGTCTACAGATGGTTGCGAATTCTGTCCGCTCACAGAACACCACTTTGTATAATCCTCCAGGTGTCGTACGGAATTAGCGGGTGTTTTTATCCCCGAACACAAAAGGATAGTTGTTATAAGTATAACTTGTGTGATGGGTGTCCTCGTAGTGGCCATAGATTTACATTTTTAAAGAATATTGTTATATTTAGTTAAAATCCGTTCACCCGTCTAATCTATACTAATATTATAAAGAAGTAAAGTTTGTGTGTTTGTATATTGGTTAAATTGTAAGGGGTAATCTCGGGATCGACTGAACCGATTTTAAAAATTCTTTCACCAATAGAAAGCCACATTATTGCTGAGTGTCATAGGTTATATAAAAATAAAAAGGCTTTCACGTGGTAGCCCGTTTTGCAAAGTGAATCGGAGAAAAAACGGTCGAATGAAAGCGTTTCTTACGAACGCTGCCTTAACTATGAAAGATATATTTTTGAGTTCTAGAGAAAAGATGTGAAGCTTGAAAATGCCTACAAAATAGTCAACGACAGCATATGTCTAACTTTTATATTTAAGTTACAAAAAGTAGTTTTAATTTTCTTTCTTGACGCCCCGGGAGGCACTGGCATAACGTTTCTTGCAAATTTGGTATTGGCAAAAGTAAGACAATCCGGGAGAAATGGACTAGCCGTTGCCTCTTCGGGGATTGCCGCTACTCTGTTAAATGATGGGGGAAAACAGCACACTCCACCTTTAAGCTACCTCTGACAGTCTCACTAGAAAAACAGTCAGTTTGTTCCATACGTAAAAATGGGCCACTCGGGAAACTTTTACAAGAAACATCAGCAACAGTCAAAGAGCTCATGTTGAAGCAGTAAACCGAACGCTCAAAGGCCTTAGAAACTCTGATGCTGTAATGGGTGGCGTTACTTTTGTTTTCGCGGGCGATTTTCGGCAAACACTGCCTGTAATAACAAAAGGAACACGCGCCGATGTCATCAGAGCATGCTTAAAATCATCTCACTTATGTAGTTCGGTTGCATCTCTCAATTTACGAACAAACATGAGAGCCCATTTGAGCGACAACGACGATGACGGCTTTCCGCGTCAACTACTCAATCTTGGCGAAGGAAAAATGGTCTCTCCTAACACTAACAGCAATGACATTAAACTTGACGAGACATTAGGACACATATTGCACAGGTTGGAACATCTTATTGACGCAATATATCCCGGTCTCGAAAATTTATTGGAGAGAGATTATCATTGGCTTTATTCTAGGGCAATAGTGTCACCCAGAAACGATACAGTGAATGAATTATATAAACTCATTTTAGAGAAAATTCCCGGTCAGGTCAAACACTATAAGTCTATTGATACGGTGTGTAATATTGAGGATACAAGTGCACTATCCCCAAGAATTTTTAAATTCTTTGAACCCTTCTGGCTTACCTCCTCATGACCTTATGTTAAAAGTTGGCATTCCTATCATGCTATTAAGAAACTTGAGCCCCCCCAACATGTGTAATGGGAAAAGGCTGCTTACAAAAGAGTTACGGGACAATATAATCGTGGCGACCATTCTCACAGGGCCAGCAGTGGGACAACTGGCTTATATTCCGCGGATACCCATGATTCCCTCTGATTTACCCATACCGTTTAAAAGGCTACAGTTTCCAGTGAAGATCTCTTTTGCTCACTATTAACAAGTCCCAAGGTCAAACATTCTCTCTGGTGGGCATTGACCTGAGAAAGCCGTGTTTTTCCTATGGGCAGTTATATGTTGGCTTATCTCGGGTTGGAACTCCTGATAGACAATATATTTTGCTACCAAATGATAACATTACATCCAATATAGTTTACAGAGAAGTTTTGAACAGTTAAAATTACCATAACCAAACTAACTTTTCCCGCGACTTGGTCCTCATGGAATTCGTTTATCGCAAATGCCGCAGAAAATGTTTTTTTCTTTCGGACAGATTTACTTTCGAATTTTGTATTGCATGCAAATACAAACTATACCTACGTATAACCCTCCTTTTGGCAGTTAGAAATTAAAACATAACACTCTGTACTAAAAAAGGATTATTAACATTATGCCCAACGAAGTGGGCACGGGTCAGCTAGTGATTAATAATTATAATAATAATAAGTAATAATATCTTAGGACATCTAACACAACACTAAGTATGTGATCCCAAACTAAGCAGAGCTTGTACTATGAAAACCAGACAACAGATAAACATATTTATATGTATATTTCTATTAATATATACATATAATAAATAACACCCAGAGACAGAATAAACCATCTTGCTCATCACACAAAGTTTTATCCTGGGTGGGGATCGAACCCACGACCTCTTGCGTACCTAGCAGTCGGATACGCTTTTTAGCTTTATGTAACTTTATCTTATAATTGTTATGTTTATGAAGTCCTCGCAATACGTGTAAGTATCAAGGCAACTCCTACATTCCCGGTAATGCTTTTATTATATCCTAGTATTGGAATTATTTACGTAAAAAATAATCTTTTGACAATGATAGAAGACTCTAGATAATAGTATGTATCCTTTGACATTCAATCATTTAACTTGACGTGTCGTTTGTTCACAGACATCGTGATCCCGTCGCTGCTAATAGCAGCGCTGTTCATCGGGAATGCTTTCATCGTTTTAATCATATACAAATATAGGAAACGGTGAGTATTTGTTTATGTATTTCTAAGAGGTTTTCTTATGGTAGTTATTAGGACAAACACCCAGAGTACAGGAGAAAAGCTTTAAATATACTTCGTTCGGCAGCGCACTTACAGACATCACTTACGGGCAGGAAATCTCCTCAATACCTTCGAAGTATAAAGTGGTAATAAGATTCCATGTTTGTGACCAATGACGTCTATAACGTCATACCTTCGAAGTAAACGAAAACACTGATTGAGTATTGCATTTGCATGCGCGTCGTTTTGAGAATCTAAACGTTCCAACTCCTCTATATTATTTACTAGCTGTCCCGCGCAACTTCGTATGCGTAAATTTTTCCCGTTTTTGTAACCGTTCTCGTTGCTGCTTCGCTCCTATTAGTCGTAGCGCGATGTTATATAGCCTATAGCATTCCTCGATAAATGGGCTATTCAACAAAAAAAGAATTTTTCAAATCGGACCCGTAGTTCCTGAGATTAGCGCGTTTAAACAAACAAACAAACAAACAAACAAACTCTTCCGCTTTATAATCTAATATATAAAATTCTCGTGTCACAGTTTTCGTTGCCATACTCCTCCGAAACGGCTTGACCGATTTTGATGAAATTTTTTGTGCTTATCCGGTATCTATGAGAATAGGCCAACATCTATTTTTCATACCCCAAAGAGTTTGTTTGTTTGTTTGAATGCGATAATCTCAGGAACTACTGGGCTGCACTGAAAAAATATTTTATTGTTGGATAGCCCACTTATCGAGGAAGGCTATAGGTTATAACATCACGCTACGACCAATAGGAGTGGAGCAGCAATAAAAAATGTTGTAAAAAAAAGGGAAAATTTACGCAGACGAAGTTGCGCGGGTCAGCTAGTATTAGTATAGATTTCTAGTACAAGTACTTGCTAGATAAATCACACACGCGAACTAGTCATAAGGATAAAATTGTAACGTGAGAGGAATGAAATGAGAAATTCAATTTGTAAATTCACCCGTTTATATGAAGTCATGAAAATATGTTACCGCTTTAGTGGCTATAAATAAATATACGTTATGGCAAATTGATGTTGGATTTGCTGATGAATATTATAATATTGTTGATGGATTCGCGAATATGACGATTGGATTGTTACGCCCCGTATACACGGATAGAGCGTACCTACGGTAGAGTAACATCACGTTTTTCGGATATATTTTATTGTACTTGCCTAAGTATCACGTGCGCAATAAAATATTATACATTTAGAATGAATGACCTAAAACATGATTTAAACAAGGACTTACCAGGGATTCCAGGATTTGAATTACCACGTTTACATAAGTAACATTACTATTTCTAGTTAACTTAGTACAAAATAGACTATTTTTTTAGTGACAAATATGGCCTAATTTCGAATTACATAATTATTGAAAAGTGATATTCTTCTCAAAAAGCACTCATACAATTCAACGCGATATACAAGCAGTATCAAATGTTAAATAACACTTACAAATATTTAAATAAAGCCAAATGGTCATATGAGATTTAAACACCATTTACTGATAATGGTTCCAGAAATATAGGAGCAAAAAGATTTTAAAAATTGAATTTGCTAAGCGAGCTATTTCGCTGACTATACTTTCAAAAGACTTAATGAAAGTCCTATTAATTAAATTCGTTATTTTCGAACTTATCAGTTGATTAATGTGTTTTATTTTTAACATAGCTCAGCAGCTAATCCATAAGCTGCTACGGTACGTAAGTACGTAGATACATACTACTGTAGGTATATTCTACAGTGTGTTGTGCATTGTCCAGTAGTTAGCATACACTACACGGGAAGTGAATCCATTAGCGTTGATTTGTCAACCGTGCGTTGCAACTTGCAAGGGCCAGTTTGTTGACGTTTGGTTTGAGTAATGATAAAAAACACTGCAGCTGTGTTTATTTTAATATGTGAAGGACAAGATGTTACGGCCTTTCAACACAGAGGAAGGATCCTCTGTGATCGTACCAGGCGGGCCGCAACCAGAAATGTCACAATTGCACTGAAAATATGTATCAAACTAATAAGAACATTTTCTTCGTGCAGTTTTGCCGACTACTTACACTAGTAAGTTGTCGGCAAAGACTACTTTAATAGTCGTATCTTAGTGATTAGTGCCTTATTATTTTATTAGCAATATGAGCGAGGAGTTGAAGTATTTTCCGTTTTAAGAATATAAAAAGCCCTTTTTTAAACGAAACCTTAATATTTTTCTTTTTTAGACATGTCTATAAACAGACTTTGATTTTAATCAAAAAAATTTAATCATGCAAGCCTATTTTGTAATTTAATGATATACATATAGTAGATGGATTTTATATTGTTCATTTTTTTATATTATTTTCAGTTTGACAGACTCATTACCCAATATGTCACATTAGGCCTAAGTCATGATGTAGCCCTGTCGATTGTAAGTGTTAATAATGTTTTTTTAGTTGCATAACTTTTTATTTGAAACGCCCAGACTCGTGTCCAGTTTAGCCACATTCAGATAGGTCACATATGTTCTTTTTGACTCAATTTAGTCACAAGAACATGAAAGCTATGCTATCTGATTGTAATTAACTTTTTTTAAACTTGAAAGTAGCAAAAGTACAACGTTTTTGAATATTATCGGGACTTAATCGAAAATTGAAATATTTAAAAGTACGAACCTTTTATTTACCTGATGTTTCGATAGAATTGCACCGATCAAGGTCACGAGTCGAGTCGAGTTAAATATTTTACGCGATTAAGCCCCATTAATGTTTTATTGTGTACATCGCGAAAGTTATAAACCATTACAACGTTTGGTTTTTTTTAGACAGCTCCCGTAGTAGTAGTAGAGTACACACCTCTGTTTAGGTCCCTGGGATTTACAAAGGGGTTTTTATGGGTTCACACGGCATTATAAAGAACGCAAGAGAAGAGAAGTATATCCGCATAGATATATTGCATGTGGAACCGTTTGCTTTAGTCAGTGTAAACGAGTGAACTATTGTATAACGTCGTCTTAGGCGGGACTTCAACCGTCACCAACTCAAGCCGAGTCATGGATGCCAAAGTCGAATTTAGTCTTCATATGAAACGATTGTATGGCAATCGTAAACAAAAGTAATGTCGGTAAAAAAATACAGTATAATGCCACTTAAACCACACTTTAACTTGTTTCACACATTCGGCTTGCGACATCATAATTTGTTAAAATACTCTCTGTAACGAAGCAATAACAAAAGCCGTGATAGTTCTTTAACTACCGGCTAGATGGCGCATGAGAGGGCCCAACTCGCGAGCATCAAAAGATAGAAAAAAATAGAAAGATAGAAAAAAAAAAACATAGTCCAGATAGGTGGTTCGATTCCGGCCCCGGTTTGGCTACGGAAGTCTCGGGTTCGATTCCTGGGTCTGGACTTCAAATTTTTCTATCTTTCAAACATACAATTATTGTATTTGCACACCTGACTAGTCAAAATAGATTAAATTACATATTATGTGTAATTTTTTACACATATGGTTATAGTTCAGTTTTTTCGGTTACTTTTAAATTAAATTGGATATACGCCAGGTAAAAAGCGTCTGACATTGACTGCAACGTAAAATATTTTTCTATCTAGTAATTAATATTTTTTGTTTTCTTTTTTGTTCAGACTAGATGAATCGGAGAACAAATTAGATCAAGGAAAAATAGACGAAGAACAGTGTGCGTATCTTAAACTTAATCACATCTTTTCATAAATGTAGAATATTGAGCTACGTATTAATTATAGTCTATGCTTCATATACAAATGTAGCTTATTTACTTGCGAGTATGTACATTCATATTTTCATAACAAAAATCATACATCAACCTTTGTAGCGCAGACTGTTTACAAAAAAATAGGAAATAAATCTACAAGCCAAACTTCAAAGCCAAATACTACAAAAAACAATCTACGTCTTATGGTGACTATCAGCACTAAACAGTCACCACGAGATGCCACTACAAAATACGACCGCCTCTTCGTCTGTCCGCAACATTTGTATGTAGAAACAGAAATGTACTTAATAGCTGCCCAAACGCATACCTACTGGTATTTATTAGATAGATAGATTGCAGCAGGTTTGTAGAGTTGATCGCTAATCCATCGCCTGTTGCCTATTGCTGCTTTAATGTTGACGCTGTAAGCGAATATAATTATAGGTATTGTCATCTGGAGCGGTGGGAGTGTGTCCGACTGCTACGCAAGAGGTCGTGGGTTTGATTCCCACACGGGAGACCACTTTGTGTGTTCCACAAATCGTTGTTCCGAGTCTGGGTGTATTTGTGTCCATGACTTGTATGTTTGTAAAGGCCCCACAACACAGGGCTTGTACCGTAATGCGGGAGTCGTCTTATTAAAAAGAAATACAAGAAAAAGAACATTAAATACATCCTTATTATACTTAATTTACACACCTTTAAACGCTTTTACCTTGTGTCAGTATAAATAAAACTAATATCTTTATTTTTTAACCATTGGTGGACTGGGCAGCAACAAACTATTTAGCCATTGTGTTTTCGTTCCAACCAACAAAACACACTGTTTGAAATGAAGCAACAATATATTGATAGGCAAACAATTTACTTACTTCACTGACACATAATATGACAAAGCACATAAAGTTGGCTCAATTATTTGGACTGCTCAACCCAAGCTCTAGAGTAGCCTTTATGGTCATTAAATAAATATTCAACATCCATTTTTAGACCTCAAGAATTTATATTCTGACGTTCTTTCTTAGGCACACGTCCCACTAACGACGATGAGCGAGAAGTGAGGAGCGATTTATCACTCAAGAAACATACAACAGATGGATTTCGAACAAAAATACTTCCGAACAAAAGAGATGCAATATACTTAGAGCGAGTAGGTGTGAACACTCAGCGATCAACTATTATTATCTGTATTTCTTTTGTTTACACGGGATCTACATAAGTATTTACGTGTGTTGAGCGATGAAACCGCTACTCGCTACTCTTTTTCTTGCCGTTGGTCGGACTGGTGCCTTACATGCTTAAAATTAATATTTGGGAGTTCCGAAAAACGTTATACAAGCAAAAAGCTACAATTCATTAAGTACAAAAATTACACGGTCAGCAATTTTGAGTAAGAAGTTGAGTGTTCATAAAATATAAGTAGGTTGGAATAATGAGACCCTTGAATAATGAGGCCCTGGATGTTGGACTACAGGTTATGTTAGGCTGGGGACCGCTTACCTAGGTTATGATTCGTGTAATGTTGCCTTTATGACCGATTTTCTTTTTGTAATTTTTGTGAAAAGCTTTTGTGTACATTCTGGTCGCGAAAATTTTTTTGTGTCAATTTAAATTAAAAACTTTATGAGCCTTTTGACGCGGTGAAATTTTCAAGCTCAGTTGACGGACGTTCGTATAAATTGTGTGGTAAAAGTGTTTATTTTTCAACCTGCCTCACCTTTAAAACTTGTACATGTTGCCAGGCTTCCAAAAACTAAGACGTATAGCGGTACCGTCAATTTTGCGCTATATCGGTCCTTACTTAAGCTAATCACATTAGAACAAGTAAGTCAAGTAGGACGAGTACAGCGTATTACATTAGGACCGTAACTATAATGTAACAAACAAAATGACTGCTGCTTTGAGTTGTAGCACGTCACCGAAACCCGTGCATCGCATAACAACCGTTCCTATAACAAGACACATAGGCTGATAGGCTTCAAGACCTAGTTATTCTTGCCGTCTCTGCCACCTCTGAGACCGCCTTCCTTTTCTTCCCTTCGTATAGCAGCCCTTAGACCATCAGTTCATAACCTTTTTAAACCCATTTTACTCTCAATGTCGGCCAAGTGTGAATCGCTGGAACGGCGTGGCCGCTAGGATAAGGTTTACCTATATATTTTGATTTATTTGCCATAAACATTTGTTATTATAGCTATTTGGTTCAATGGCTCATGTGGTAGTTAAAACTGTGTTACCGCCAGTCAGTGTTCCCCTTATGAGTACGTACATTAGTTGTTATGGCAAATTATGTACAAAAATTAAATAAAAACAATATATAACATTAATAGGCTACTAAAGCCCATATTACACGAATACATGTAAATGTAAAAAAGAAGAAAGAAATCTTAATAAACTAATACTAATTAATAGCTATATCACACAAGTAAGTAGGTACATAAACTAAAAATTTTATGAACTAATACATAATTAAAACTATGTACATATGTAAACGACATAGTTCATTGCACTTTGGCCGGCGAAGTACTGCGCTGAGTGAGCTGTGTCATGGTGTCTCGTAACCTTCCGCGGAATCGCCGGTACACGAAACTCATCGGCCAAAATTCCGCCTGCATGAACTCGTACCACAAACGGTATGAAGTTCATTTTGTGACGCGAATCCAACCTTTCAACCCTCAGTGTCTACTTTTACTTACTCCATATGTACTCTACATCCTCTTCAGCCTTCGTAAAGTAAGGTTGCAGTAAGGAGTTGGCTCCAGTCAGTCCGCTACCGAACTGATTACGCGGCTTCTTCTTCTTTCTCTCCACTTTGATGAAGCCGTCTTTATCTGCCTGCCCTTGACATCTTGGTATAAGAGTAGGCTTCGAGGGTGCCGGTGCACCCTTCGGCTTAATGTTAGGCTGTCAATTACTTAGGTGAGCTTGACTTGCAACAGCAGCGTAACCACATCAAGGTGACGCGTTTACAGTTGAGCCCCCCCGTGGCACTGAGGAAGCGGGGGTACCTATTGTAGCGATGACCGGTGATGGATTAGGTTTTGCTGACTAAAGCGTCGGTTTCGTCAGTTAAAGGCACGTGTGATGTACATTCCACTATATCTTTGCGTAAACAAAGTAACTCAAAACGTAGCTCACTGATGGTAGATAGCGATGCTTCAAACTTTTGACATAATTCCCCCAGGTTTGACTGTAGACTAAAGATGATCCTCAGCAATCTGTTAACATCAACAGTTTTGAATGTAACGGGATGCAGCTTGCGCAGGTCCTTCGCCACAAAAGTCGGCACGTCGTCGGCTGAATCGGTCTCCTTCAAGATTCGGCTGAATCGGTTCTCCTTCTCATCCTTTCTCCTTTTTCATCTCTCCTTCGGGATGGCATTCGGTCACTTATTTTAAGCGACTCATACAACAACGCTTTGGCTCTGCGTATCTCTTCTTCACCGAAGTTCGAGGTGCAGATCTGTATTACACTGGCTTCATCCGTGACATCCAGCAGCAGTATTGAAGGAATACCAGGACATCGTTCCCTACGAGTGTTTGAGAATCCGTGTTCGTCACGGATTCTCAAGTATTCTTACGCGGGTAATGCCGCGCTCAGCGCAAATTAATACATTCGTGGGCGCAATGCGGCTTGTGTTACTACGAGCTTAGCTAGAGTTGGATCAACGTAACTAGGCTGGATTGAAGTTGGCGACAAGTGGTTTCGCAGATGCATTTTTTGGAAGTAAATGGTGACAGGAAGCAGGGGGAGGGGCGGTAACTAAACCAAGAGGCAGTAATTTAAGATGCAGTTACGCATTACTAACTCAGATGCGATTACGCATAACATTGTCTCTGGATTAAAAGACTCTCGTATGATTACACAGAAGCGCTTTTGGAGCATGCATACAAATAGCTCAGACACAGTCGAACACATACACTCACACACAAATACACACAAACACACACACACACACTCACACACACACCCACACATACATAAATTATTATTAGATTAGATCATAAGAAAATATATTCTGTTCTTATTCAACTTCCTTTGTTTATACCTTAATTAAGTTTTAGAATTTTTGATATGGAAGAGTGGGGTCTCCTGATACAGGCAATTATGCTTAAAAGGAGGCTCCTAATACTAAATATTATAAATGTATAAACTGTTTAAATAAAATAAATTATTAAAAATTATTATTATTAAATTGTCATAATTAGTATTACTAACTCATGTTTTTCTGTGATTATTTTCGTAAAGAAATTGATTTTC
The DNA here is from genome assembly GCA_945859575.2 of Herminia tarsipennalis. NCBI lineage: Eukaryota > Metazoa > Arthropoda > Insecta > Lepidoptera > Erebidae > Herminia > Herminia tarsipennalis. Next base: position 19,021,410 of record OX243841.2, on the reverse strand, counting down.
AAACTTTCTTTAGTATTTATTGTAACTGTTCTTATTTTAAACTTTTATGAACTAGTATAACTACTATTTTATATATTGTTGAATTAAAATTTTGATAGTATTTTTAGTTTTTGTTAGTGTTTTCGTAAGTAATTTTAAGGTCGCATCTTTATGACATGCGCAAAAGTGATATGAAACTTACTTCAATCCGGCCGAGTTACGTTGTTCCAACTGTAGCACTGTTTGACAGCCTGCCATACCACCCGTTTCGAAAAATATTAAATGTGCCCCTCTAGGCTTAACCATCTCAACCTGGGTCGTTTAATAAAATAAGATGAAATATTATTTACCGGTTGCTAACAAAAATACACTTTCGTATTATTACCTAACGGCACGTGTACAAAAGTAATAATATCTCTTCTGTCTAGTTAAATATAAAAAAAGTCTTTGTAATGTATATTAAACAATATACATCTATTGTACGTTTCTTGAGCGATATAATTGCTGCTTGTTAATCGCTGTCGTCGTTGGTGGGACAGGTGCCTTAGAATGGGTGTTCTATTTTAAATTCTATTAGATTTCTATAAAAGGAATACCGTCAAAGACTTACTGTTTAGCATTCACAATGGGGGACTGCATAAGACTTCCTGTGTCGGAAGCACAGCTCACTTCACTCTTACATACCTATGTATGACAGGTAGAAAGGTGTACAGGTCGTATGGAAAGGAACAAAGGCATAGTGAACAAAATTATACATAGTTTATACTTTCTGAGGTTTAGGTACCTATTTGCTAATTTATTATAGTAGGTACTCTGCTTATAATATGCTAGAATCATGTCATTTCTGTCAAAGACTTACCGCAAGTTTAACTTTTATCTAGTGAATAAAGAACTAACGGCCGTACTCACAGTCGTATAATGCTATTTAAATCAGTCGTTTGCAAAAAGACTTTATATGACAAAATTTTAAAAAAAAAATGTTTTAAGTAAGCATTAAACGACTGGGAGTACGGCCGTTAGTTCTTTATTTACGAGGTAAAAGTTATACTTGCGAAAAGTCGTTGATAAAATTGATATGATTCTACATTTACATTGACGTTGTACGGTAGTTAAGAGTTTCAGATGAGTAGATTCTAAGTTACTGATTAATTCCTTATAGAGCGCTTGACGCGCTGGATACTTTATAGTTCTTGTCAAGATGATAAGTTGATAACATATGTAAAAATGATCAAAGAACGTGCTTGCTACAGATTCATATGTAAAAATGTAGCATCAAAATATGTGTGTGATATGACTATAGGCAAATGAATCACTATTAGTATGTTTAGTGCCAGTTTTGATTTACGTTAACGCGATCGAATCGTTCATATACGGCGTTATAGTGCTGGGCAGCTACGGAACCCTAAATTGTGCGTTTTATATATGAATCTGTAGCAAGTCCTTTTTTGGTAATTTTTACATAACGAAATGTTGTTTACCAACATCATTTTTGCAAGCAAATTTATTTTGTGTAATTTTTGTAGAACTTGGCTTAATTAGAATTTTAGTGTAAGTACCTATATATTAGAACCAAAATTCGTAGCCTAAAAGTGTTCAAAAAGTTCTTTCAGTAATAAACACCTTATGCCTAGTTATCCTCGTCTCGATCCAAGATAATACAGCGAACGAACCCTTTCAAAAGAGACTTATTTAACGATAAGGCACTAATTTACATTTCATTAAGGCAAAATAATTAGTTAATGAATTAAATATTGTGTCCAGCATTTTGTAGGACGTTACTGATTATTAAAGGTTAGGACTAAAATTTTATGGTAATTAGTAACTGTATAATGAATTCAATTCAATTAGTATTCAAACGAGTATAATGAATATTTTGGGACAGTTTTAGTCGTGTAATGCTTTTAATTATCTGATTTGTTGTTATTATATAAAATAAAGCGCCGGCTGTTGTTTGAACGTTAAACTAATGATATTATGAAAAGACTAGGTGTAACTACTGTCTAACAAAAGGAAAATTGCGTTAAGTTTATTAAGCAACTAGCTGAACTGCGCAACTTCGTCTGCGTAAATTTCCCCGTTTTTGCAACATTTTTCATTGCTGCTCCGCTCCTATTGGTCGTAGCGTGATGTTATATAGCCTAGAGCCTTCCTCGATAAATGAGCTATCCAACAATAATAATATTTTTTCAACTCGGACCCGTAGTTTTTGAGATTAATGCCGTCAAACAAACAAACAAACTCTTCAGCTTTATAATATTACTGTAGATAAATATAGATATAAGGCTACATTTTCCAGCCTTATGGTCTTAATGACTTAAGAAAAAAACTGCTAATAAACATGATTATAAATAATTTTATAGAGCTTTTTTGTTTCTATTCGGTAATTCGAAGCAACTCTGACAGTTTGATAAAATAAATGTTGATAAAATTTCGCGATTTATACACATTATGAAAATATTTATATTACGGGTCTTAATCGCGTGAATAAATTAAGGTAAAACACTTTGTTTATTTCCCGACGTTTCGACGGTATTGCAACAGCCGTGGTCACGGGTAGACTACATTTCATGAAGGCAAAATAAGTTGCCAGTCTTCCCGTGACCACGGCCGTTGTAATACAGTCGAAACGTCGGGAAATAAACAAGGTAGTGTGATAAAATGTTATATAGAGGAGACTGAAAGGACATATGCTACATCCGCTATCGAAACCTTGAAAAAATACGTACAAGAATTATCTGCAGACATATTTCAGAAACAGTATTGAGTCGAGTAGTTACATCAAGTTTATTAATCATCATACGATACGAATAGTTGTTGTTGGCCGGCCTATCGCCACGACCGGCTTCCTTCGTAGCTATGGGCTCCCCAAAGTTTAAATAAAATAAAAAACTTAGAGAATGTCCCATGGCCACAGGCAGTGGCTTCCCTTTAAGAACTGTTTGTCTTTATCCGGATTTACTAAAAAGGTTTGTTCTCTCTTTTACATACTACTTAAACTCAAAATACTTGAATCACTTTCGTCATAGGACAGTAAGTAACTGTAGGTAGACGTGTGGAGGTTTATGGTGGATCCAGGGTGGAGGGAGGGTGGGGGCAAGAGGTTCTCCCTCTCCCACCAAGCACGTATGTGTCCTTGTGTGTATGTGCTTTTCCTTGATGTATCCTACTTACCTACTAGGGTTTAATCTTGGGTGACGCAGTGGAATCAAGCGCTCCAAAACAAAATTCTGGATCTGAGAAATAAATCTGGAGTAGGTTGTCAGTGACGGACAAAAAAGAAAACCTCAAATCTTTATGGATTTCCTGAAACTCATCATAATAACGTTTTCTACGAAAATAATCAAAATAAAATGAGCCGACTAACCAGATAAAAATAAATTATATATTATTATATTACTTTTCTATGGAGTTTTGTTAAAATAACATACAGGTACTTATTAATATTAATTGCATTGAACCCAAGTTAAGTAAATAGGTTCCCCGTGCAGGTATTTTGAAGTATTTAGTAAGTTCTAGTTGGTTATTTTATAAGTAGGTATATATACTAGGTTTCCCCACAACTCTGCCCGCGACTTCGTTCGCGTGAAGTTCGTTATAATGAGAGTCGACAAATGTTAGCGTAATGATCAAAGTAGTCTTAGTAAGTAACCTAAGTTACAGTACATCCTTAGCTGTCTGACAGTAAAAGTGCCGTCAAAATTCGTCCTGCCGTTGCAGGGTATGGTCGGAACAAACACATAGACACAAAAAAAATTTAATTGAATTTTTGCTATAACACTTTTATTGGATTTAGTATACATATTTTTACTGTCATAATGCTATATCCGATTGCATTATTATTACTTAGTTACGATTTTCTCTAACTACGAAATTTCAGTAGCGAAAGGCGCAAGGCACAAACATTATACTTTCCCTACTGCAAAATTCAATAAGACTATTCTGGCATTTAATTTTTTAAGTCATACTTTTTTTAACTGACAACTTTTTCATTGATAAATATAATTGATAATTTTATTGGCATGTTGGTCTAGTGGTTATGACCCTGACTGCGAAGCCAGAGGTCACGGGTTCGATCCCCACCCAGATTAAAACTTCCTGTGATGAGCACGATGGTTTATTCTGTGTCTGGGTGTTATTTATCTATAATACGTAAATATTTATGTATGTTTATTACTTGTCTGGTTCCCATAGTACAAGCTCTGCTTAGTTTGGAAGCAGAAAGCGTTCGTTGTGAGTTGTCCCAAGATATTAATATTATTATTGATAAATTATCGTATAAAAAAATCTAATATATAAAATTCTCGTGTCACAGTTTTCGTTGCCATACTCCTCCGAAACGGCTTGACCGATTTTGATGAAATTTTTTGTGCTTATCCGGTATCTATGAGAATCGGCCAACATCTATTTTTCATACCCCTAAGAGTTTGTTTGTTTGTTTGAATGCGATAATCTCAGGAACTACTGGGCTGCACTGAAAAAATATTTTATTGTTGGATAGCCCATTTATCGAGGAAGGCTATAGGTTATAACATCACGCTACGACCAATAGGAGCGGAGCAGCAATGAAAAATGTTATAAAAAAAAGGAAGAAAAAAGGGAAAATTACAATCTATTATTCATGCCCCTAAGTGATAAGGGTTATCCACCCCTAACATTTATAACTATACCTACTATAATATTAGAAGAGAGAAAAGAGTTTGTTTGTTTGTTTGAACGCGATAATCTCAGAAACTACGGGTCCAAATTGAAAAAAATATTTTAGTTTTAGATAGCCCATTTATCGAGGAATGCTATAGGCTATAAAACATCGCGCTACAACTAATGGGAGCGGAGCAGCAAGTAAAAATGTTTGCAAAAATGGGGAAAATTTACGCAGACGAAGTTGCGCGGGTCAGCTAGTAATATATACAATTTTGAGATAGGTAGGTACTCCGATTTTGATAAAACTAAATATAGGTATCATGTAACCCTTGAATTTGACCACACCTTTCCGTTACACCTTTTAAAGAATATAGAACAGATGTGCTTACATTACTGTAAAGCATTGCTATAAAATCTCATCGAAATTCGTGTCGTAGTTTTTGCATGAACGTCCTGAAATAGTTCCCACGTTTGACTTCAATCAACAGGGCTTTTTTCCGTGTTTCGTGGCAAACCCGTGCGAACTGTCAAAATCTTGTCATAATGGTAAATGGAGAGCTGCGCTTAGAAGAAGAAGAAGACATTTTTAAACGCATGCGCATGTGGCGTATGCGCATGCGTTTAAAAATGTCCGCCGTTCACTCGAGCTTCATCGACATTGTGAGATTAACAGGATTGCTAGTACTGAAAATCCCACGTTTCAGTATCCTTATAAAAATAGCAATAATCCAATATAGTAATTTAAGACAGTTTATCTTTGGTTTTCAAAAAACAGCAGTAGTTAAAATTAAATTTTCATTCGAAAACAGCTGTAAAAATACGTCAGATTTTTCGATAACAATTTTCATTACAAAGCATTCGTACCAAATTCATGACAGAGAAACGCGTATATGTACAGACTATTTAACAATATTGAAAGAGATATTTTAAAGGTTGAATAAATAAAATAAAAATGCATGGATTCCAATTTTGGCTATAAAAGTTCCAATATGATATATTGGATTGCTAAGATCCGTTAATATTTAATTATATATATATAGGGATTATAATATATCACTAGTTGTCGCCTGCGTCTTCGTCCGCGTGGATGATTTTCCAGAAACGCTGTTACACATATTTCTTTATTTACAGCCACAATGCTACACATTTTTAAAGATCTAACTTCAAAGCTGATGGAGTTTTATACAGACCTGCAGCTCCTGTTTTGCCTCCTTAGGGGATGTATTTTCAAAAATTCTTTCTTAATAGATGTCTTCAACATGAAAAGCTGATGCCTCAACAGCTGAGGCTACTAACCTAAAACAAACAGTTGAACTGTGTGTTTTATAATATTTAGCTTTATAATATTAAGTATAGATTTTACATCCATTCAAGATCTATATTTATTATCTTCGGATCTTTTTACAAAGCATAAGAAAATAAGATGAATCTACTGACTATTATAAGGCCAAAAAGCTCCCAGACAATAATCATAAACACTAATCAAATAGTATGACAAATCGTTATTGCGCGTGCAAAACCACATCACGACATTTTAATCTTCAGCTTCATATTCGCGGTTTGGTACGCGCAGCGACGATTTGTCATTCTATTCGATTAGTATATGGCATTTATCTAGGGGGGCAGTAGTAGATTAGATTATACTCTAACATACAAACAGCCTTTATTGATCAAAGTGAGATTCAATAGATGCGAGTATTCTAGACGGTCTGCTCGCACAGTCAACATTGTGCATCGCAGGATGTGTGATATTTACTGTGTTCCTTTGTCCGGGTGTAATTCTGAAGTCTCTCTTCCTTGGACAGGGTTATAAGATTTAGGTAGCAACAGTGTATTTTGTGGTGCGCTTACAATATTACTGTCTTGTTTTCGCAGCATAATACTAATAAGTATTGAAGATTCAAAAGTGTGTGGTTATCATGTGTTTAGGTATAATAATTTGTTGTTAACTTTTCCCGAAATTTGAAAAGATCCGATGGTACCCTTCTCACGGGCAGGGTTAAGGGTGAAAATAAGATGAAACACGAATAGGGTACAGTGAAATTAGTCTCGAGAAATTTTTGCATATGTAGTGGTGTGTATGTTACTTAGATATTAGAGCGCGTTTCCACTATATCGTTCTGGCCCTTACAAAAATGTTTCAATATCCTAACATTACTATTTAATTTAATACTTATCCCTAGCAACACTCTGATTTTTGTTTTCAATAAAAACAAGTTTTTATTTTAAAGAAAAAGGTTTTGACTTTATTAAAAAAAATATGTCATTCAATTTCACGTCCTTGAGCAAACGACAAGGCGACTACCGTGAAACAATAAAATATCGTGTCGTTCTTTAGATGATAGTAGTTTAGCTATAGGTAAAAAGTTTTGACCATAATAATTACGAAACAAAACAAATAAATAAATCGTCACTTGATAGTGGAAAGTGGAAACACGCACAAAACCAGAATAAACCAGTTTACTCTGTCCGCAGGTGCCACGTGCAGTCTGACGTCAGTCGCTTGATACCGTTAGAACATAAAGCACGCATTTCATTAAAAAATTATAATTATTAGATACGTAGTAGTTTCATTGTGAAATTTTGTATTTGTTGATTGTTGTTATTGTTTGTTATTATTGTTAAAATATTTGTTGAAGTGTTTAATTTCAAGTGTGTAAGTGTTGTAACTTTATATTGATAATTCAAAATGGCTCCAGTGTTAAAACATGGTCGAGGCAAGCCTTTGACTTCTCAAACTAAGGAAGTTTTGTACTGTTTGTACAAATATTTCGAAAATGAGTGTAATAACAACCCGAGCAGTATTATGACCCCCACTCAATTAGTTGCTAAATCAACAGGAATTTCAATAGCATCCGTCAGAAAGGTAGTAAATAAAATAAAAATAAAATAAGCCTTTATTGCTGAGTTTACAAGTTAAATACCTTAATTAATTTTAATTCTTATGTATCACTATGGATCGTTACTTTTCCCCAACTTGTCCTTCGACATAGGCCTCCTCTAAAGATTTCCACTTATCCCTGTCCCTCGCGATTCTCATCCATTCTGGACCAGCAGTTCTCTTTAATTCATCTTCCCAGCGTTTTGGTTGTCGCCCTTTGCTCCTTTTCCCATCTCTGGGGTACCATTCTGATATTGTTTTTGTCCATTTCCTATTCCTCTCTCTTAACATATGTCCTGCCCATTGCCATTTTATTGTTTTGCATATTTTGCCCGCATCTTTAAATTTAGTTATTTTTTTAATATTTTCTAATCTTACCCTATCACGTCTTTTTACCCCAATTACACTTCTTTCTATTCCATTTTGGCATACATTTATTTTCCTAGTTAGTTTTTCCGTTAATGTCCATGTTTGGCATCCATATGTTAAACATGGCAAAATGCACATGTTATATACTTTCCTTTTCTGTTTTGTTGGCATGTCTTGATTTTTCATGATTTCGCTTAGAGACCAATATCTTTTCCAAGTATTGGCTATCCTTCTATCGATTTCCTTTTGCATAGTATCACTTGGCGATATTAACTGTCCGAGGTATAAGTATTCTTCTACATAATTAATTTCCTCCATGTTAACTCTGATGTTATAGGTTTGTGAACCGTTAGTCATAATTTTTGTTTTATTTGTGTTCATTGAAAGTCCTGTTTTCGCGCTTTCATCAGATAATTGTTGTAACATTTGCTCTAGCCTTTTCGGGCACTCGGAAAATAGGATAAGATCATCTGCAAAACGCAGGTGGTTTAAAGTTTCCCCGTTTATGTTAAGTCCATTTTTGTCCCAATCCAGATTTCTAAATACCATTTCCAGGGTTGCCGAAAATAGTTTGGGTGAGACGGGGTCACCCTGCCGGACACCTCTCTCAATGGGGAACTCCTCTCCTGTTGTTTCCAGCCTGACTTGTCCTTTGCTGTTTGAGTAGATATTTTTAAGTATTTGTATATATTTTCTTTGTATTCCTTGCATATGTAGTGCTTCCCAGATAGAATCATGTTCCAATGAGTCGAAAGCCTTATTATAATCTACAAATCCTAGATAATAGATTTTATTGTATTCTTTGTATTTTTGTAGAACTTGCCTCAGTACATGTATATGATCTACGGTTGAATATTTGCTTCGGAAGCCAGCCTGCTCTTTTGGTTGATTGAAGTCAAGTGTTGGCGTGATTCGAGATAGAAGTATTTTAGAAAAAACTTTATAAATATTGGACATCAGACTGATTGGTCTATAATTACCTATTTCACCTTTATCTCCCTTTTTATGTAGCAGTATTATTGTGGATGTGGTCCAATCGGCCGGGATAGTTTCAGTGTCTATAATTTCATTGAATAAGTCCGTTAATATGGGAGCAATCACCGGTGCGGTCGTTGTTAATATTTCGTTAGTTATCTGATCGGTTCCAGGTGTCTTACCTTTTTTTTGCGTATTGATTGCTCTCATTGTTTCTTGCAGTAGTATTTTTGGTATTAGCTCATCCTCTGTTTCGATACTTTGACTAGTCTTTAATTTGGGTTTCTTGCTTTTGTATTGGTTTCGGTAATAGTCTGTAGCTACTTTTATTATCTCATGTCTTTTGTTTGTATACTTTCCGTCTTGATTCTTAGCTTGTAGCATCCAATCCTTTTTGATGTTTAACTCTTTTAGAGCCTTTTTAATTCCGCCGGTTTTCTCAATGTGTTTTTTCAATGTTTCTTGCCTTTTTACTTTCCTATCTTTCCTCATATTTTCATTAATCTTTTTGCTGATTGCAGATATTTTTGAGCGGTAATCTGTATTTTCCTTTCTTCGTATTAGTTCTTTTCTTTCCTGTAGCAGCTGATATGTCTCATTAGAAATCATCTTATTCTTATTCTTCTCTGAGTTTATTTTCTTTGTTTCTATTGTTAACAAGTTTATGAATTTGTCATACCTTGCCTGAATTGGTTGTGTACTTTCTTCTTCTTTTTTAATTAGAGCTTGTAGGTTAGTCATAAGTTGGTCACTGTTACCGGTGCATACTATGGCTGTTTTCCTGTCCTGAAATTTTCTATTATTTTTAATAGGTGCACCTGTTAGCTGGGCGCGTACCATTTTGTGGTCCGAATGAAAATTTAAGTTGTGTATAACCGATACATCTTGAAAGTTCTTGGGCTTGTTGGTCATGATAAAGTCAATTTCATTCTTATATAGTCCATTTGGGGAGATCCATGTCCATTTCTTAGTTTCTTTTTTCTTATAGAAACTATTGAGAATGCTTAATTTATTTTCTAAAGCGAAAGTGATCAATCTGTCTCCATTTTTGCTTCTTTTACCATATCCATATTTTCCCACTGTATGCTCTTCTCCATAACTATTACACTGACCTATTTGTCCATTGAAATCACCCATTACGATAATGTTTTTATGCGCGTTTTGTATAGTTGTCTGTAAGTCTTCGTAGAATTTGTTGATTTCTTTTTTATTTTCTTTTTTGTTTGATTCTATTGGTGAGTATGCTTGTATAATGGTCCATTTATCGTTTTTATTTAATGGTAGTACAATATTTAAAGTTGTTATTCTCTCCGATATGCCTTTTATTTCTTCGATGTTGTGAGCAAGTTTCTTTTTAATTAGAAAGCCTACACCATATAGACCTGGGGTCTCACCTTTGTAGTGTAGGATGTAGTTCCCATAATCTTCAATTCCTTCCCCATATCTTCTCATTTCACTAATTCCTATTATATCCCATTTTATGTCTGCTATAGCTAGTTCGAGTTCATGGAGTTTTTCAGCAGTTCGTAGTGATCTAACATTGAAAGTAGCTATATGTATATCTAACGTAAATTCATTAATCTTTAGAGGGTCGTGGTCTTTTTCCCCCACGAGGACCAATCGGCTTGGGGGAGGGTGCTTAGTTTTGTTTACTTTATTGTTTAGCTTTGTATTTGATTTCCGTTTTCGATCGCATGTGTTTAATTGCTATTGTTTTTTCTCTGTTGTGATGGTTGAGAGGGAGTTAGATCGCCCCCTTATCTTATCAAATGCGTTAATTCTGTTATTTTTGGATACGATTAGTGTCTGCTGTTTTCTTGGCTGTAACTCAGCTTGAGGAGAGGTGGAATTTTCTCTTTTCCTTTTATCCTTGGCACTTGTATTTTCTTTAACGACAAGTTTATCATATTTTATGTACGCAAAATTTCCTTTTTTCTTTTCTTCCATGAGCTTAGGTTGTAGTGCTTTCCTTTTTTCTATAATTTCTTTTGAATAGTCTTCTGTTATATATATTTCTTTAAGTTTCTTCTTGTTTTTCAATAATTCACTTCTTTTCCATCCACTAGTTAAACCCAAGAGCGTAGGTCTTGGTTTCCCGCCTTTGTTAGCTTTTCCAATGCGGTAGATCTTATTTACGTCATGGCCTTCTATTGATATACCTAATTCGAGTAAAAAACATTTTTTCAGCTTTTCAAGTAACTCCAATGTAGACTTTTCCTCTTCTAATAGCCCGTGAATTATTATATTGTTGCTTCTCTTCTCTCTTTCTAGATACTCCATTTTTTTCTCCAAGTTTTCAAGTTTAAGTTTCAAATTTTTATTTTCTTCTACGATAGGTTTTAATTTCTCTTCTATTTTATCCATTATTGCATTACTTAACTCCACTGTTTGCTTTTGCATTTCAATTTTCATTTTATCGAATAATAATTGAAATTGATTTTCCATGTTTATTATATTTTTGCGTGTAAATGAAAGTTTTGATAATTAATTTGTTTGCTGGCAACACTGAGGTGACAGTTGACACTGACTGACAGTTTTATGAGTTGGTACTATTGACATAAAGTCTATATTGTCTGTTGATAAAAATTCTAACCTCAAATCTTTGTTGATTCTGTTTCTTCAGATTTTGGATGGAACCCAACAAAACGCGATGGTTATTAATGTTAACTTTCTAACTTCACTTAGTTTTTCGCTGTATGTGATTTAATTGTAAAAACTGTGGCTACAATGTATTTACTGTTGAAAACTTTTCTGGAGCGTCGACACTATGATGTTTACAATACAAGGACCGGAAACGGTGTCTCAGAAAGGTAGTATCAGAAAGCAAATGTCGTCCTTCAGATCAGGAAGTAACATTTAAATCTCCTAAAAAGAAACCGAATCGTAAACCTACAATAGTAATCGATAACTTTGATCAGCAAGTTATCAGAAGAACAATTCATGACTTCCACATCACAAATAAAGAAGTTCCCACTTTAAAAACTTTGCACTCAAAATTGAAAGAAGATATCGATTATAAAGGTTGTGTCAGCACGTTACGAAAACACGTCATGTCATTAGGTTTTAATTGGAAGCAAACAGAAGATAACCGGAAACTTCTTATGGAAAAACACGAAATTAGATACTTGCGAATTAATTATTTGATGAAAATTGCTGAATATCGTGAACAACGCCGACCAATTGTTTACACCGACGAAACATATATACATACATCACATACCCTCTCGAAATCTTGGTCAGATGGAAGCACTTCAGGTTTGAAGCAACATATATCGAAAGGCAACCGCTTAATCATTGTTCATGCCGGTGGTATCGATGGCTTTATACCAAACGCATTGCTTATGTTTAAAGCCGACCAAAAAAGTGGAGATTACCACAACAATATGAACTATGACAACTATTCAAGGTGGATTCAAACTCAATTAATACCCAACTTACAACCAAATAGTGTTGTTGTTGTTGACAACGCACCATATCATAACTCAATACAAAATCCTGCACCGAATAGTAATTCTAGAAAACAGCAAATGATAGACTGGCTGACATTTCGAAACATTGAGCATTCATCCACGTTGCTTAAGCCTCAATTATATGAACTGATTCTGCAAAACAAGGCGAGATTTATAGAGTACAAGATAGACGAAATATTACGACAGCACGGTCATACTGTGCTGCGTTTACCACCATACCATCCGGAGTTTAATCCTATAGAAAATATATGGGGGATAGTGAAAACATATGTCGCAAAAAAGAATGTCGCAATGAATATGAAGGTTATAATGTCATTAGCTGAAGAAAAAATGAACGCCATAACTGTAGAGGAATGGAGAAAAGTTTGTTTGCATGCTATTGAGGAGGAAAGCAAATATCAGGGTAGAGACGCAGCTTTAGACACAATATCAGAACGAATCATAATTAATTTAAATAATTCATCTGATGAAAGCGAGGATGGGGATGATTGTGATATGCCTGGGGTTGATGAATTATTAGAATAAAACATTTATGGCCGGAGAACACCTAATTCATACACGTCTTCACTGAAGTGAAAACCGGCATTCAATGCTTGTAATGTTTGGAACTGGCTTGTCTGCCTCATACAGTTCCATAGATTACAATGCGGTGGATACACATTTTCACGACCGTATTAGTACGTAGTGCGTATGCGTAGACGTGCACGCATTTGGTGTGCTCCAGCCACAAACGTATATTACCTTTAAAACAATAAAAACTAAAAATAAAATGTTGTTTTTTTTATTTGCTGACCATACACTACTACAAACGCAAAAATTTCTTCAAGCTAATTTACCTGTAGATAACTGTCAAGTGAAATCAGTATATTTTTAAGAAACGTCAAAAGGTTGCACCCGTACCAATTTATATGAAATTCAAATCAATGACGTCATTATTTCGAATGGTCAAATCATTTAGTTTTAATGTTAGTTTTGATGTTTATAAATTCATGACCACGTAAAATTGTAGAGAAACATTGTTTTTCAGAACATTTCAACAAATGCTATTTCCTGATTCGTGTAAAATAATTTATTGTTATTGCAGACGTTATTAACCTTATTATTAACGATTGCTGAAAAGGACCTAAGCGTTTAGCGTTGGCTTGATGGATTTTAATAAGGTGTATAAAGACCGTGAATTTTTAGTCGTTTTGGAGCCGAAAATTTTGAACTCCATGTCAATAAGTGTTAATTGTGAGAATGACATCGGCAAAAAAATAACTTAGTAGGCATTTAAAAATGGCGACAGTTTAAAAAACGTCGGATTTTTATTTTGTAAATTAATTTTTCTTTTTTTCTCTTGTTCACAGGAAAACCGATGACATCGATGATGAATTTAACACCATTCCTCTGAGCATGAACGGCAATGCGCATAGTGCAGGCAACGCTGTTTAGTCGTATTAACTATTTTATATAAGGACGGTTGCACGCCGACGACTACACGCTACGACCACTCACATATTTATTATCAACTATTTAGACGAACGTTGCTTAGACACGTTCGAATTTCGAACAATCACTAGTTTCAAAAAGGGAGCGACTGAGACAAATAATTGTGCGAGGCTCGTATTCGATAAATAACACTTGTCAGTGGCTTCTTAAGTATCTAAATTATATATACAACAAATATTTTCTAGTGAGCTCCGTTCAGCAGTCGTTCGGAGGTGTTGGAAGACCATATTCACACTTTCATATTTATGACTTTAGAAAGATAGTGAGTGACATTGTTTCTTATTGAATACGAGATCTTTTGAGAGACAAGTTTTATGTACGTAAGTAGATTTAATGTGCTTTTCTTTTACCGTTTAGAAGTCTAATGTGTAAAAATAGATGTGTTGAATGAAATGTAAAATGTTTATCTTTTTCTCTGTAAATTTATTCAAACGTAACTAATTTATGTAAGTATCTAATTTATTTACAAACCTCACTTGTGAAGTGATAATAATATAATAATGTTTTGAGATTACGCGTAAGACTAAGATTATCTTTTTAATTTCATTTAACATGATAAGATTAGACATCAATACCAAAGCGTTTAGCATTTAAAATGATAAAAGTGTATGTACATTTTAGTTACCTATATTGAAAGAGATTATAATTACTTTTAGATATTGTAAATTGAGCTTAGTGCGAAAGTTTAAAACCAACTCACGCTAATTCAGCAGTGTCACTTAAGTCAATTGACGTCAGCGTGCAACATCCTTAATTGATTCGATGTTTAAAAGAATGCGGGCTGTCGCTCGGCGATGCGACAGTCCGTCGGTCGTAGACTTGTCGACCGCCTAACTTAAGTTACCCTATTTATTTGTTAGACCTCAAATAGAATGCGATAATAGTCCAAGTTTAATCTTCCTTAGAACCCTTTTAGGTATTAAGTAAGGACTGATATTGTTATAAATACTCTTATTAGATTTTTTTTTAATTTCGATCGCACACTTCACTGCCTAAGTTGTCACTTACGTCAATTATGTACCTATTGTTATGGCTTTATCGCTGTAGGCTAGTCTATGCTCATAGGTACTTTGTGATTTAATTTCTTCAGTAATTGTTGATGTTTTTGTATTCGGCGGAGTATGTATAAATTCTGTATTGAATAAAAAGCACTTTATCTTTATTACGTGTTTCATTTTGATGGAATTGATACCGAAATTCATGAATCCAGCCTATTCATGAATACAGATTGAAATGTCACTTACGTGCATATATTACATTCATATTCCAAAGTGAAAGTGAAATAAGTATTCAGAGATAATGGATTGGATGTGTAATATAATTTTCCTTAATTAAAGATTAATTAACTTACCTCTAATTAACGAAAATTGCCCATCTCATGAAGTATTAATGCGCATAATAATTAATATTACCTTCTCAGTTGATTTTGTGGAGTGGTTTTATGGGCCTCTTGGGAAAAATAGATAACATCATTTTTAAATTAATATTCTCTTACAAGTCCAAAACGTGGGTTTTCCTATCCTTTATTGAACAACAAGAAACTTTTGACTTCTGGGGTCAATTTAAATTATGAAGTTTTCGTAGGTACACATATTATCTCGACACAAACTTGGCTAGCAAAATCTTCACAATTTATATTTTATTTTAGAAATATCTTCTACCCCTTTTGTGTTTGATAAAATAAATGTTGTTAAACTTTCGCGATTTGTACACATTATGAATATATATATATTTGATGTTTTTTTGTCATTATATATATATATATATATATATATATATATATATAATGACAAAACGCGTGAATAATTTAAGGTAAAATACCTTGTTTATTGCCCGACGTTTCGACCGTATTGCAAAGGTAATATTTATTTTTTCGTAACTTATACCCCTTATTCGATTTCAGTCAAACTTAGGTATAACTCGATCGTGCATTGATTTAGTTTATAAATGACAAAGGAAAGAATTTTAATTATGGTGGAGCTGTCAGCTGTCGAGTGTAATAGGCTCTGGGGATGCGCGTTAGGGCTGCTCCCGATTTAAAAAAAAACGAATGATCAGCTGTGCGAAATTATAATGGAGCCGACTCCGATGCAATGGGTATGTATTTTGCCTCCACATACTTCAATCAGATGTAATTTATGTACTTACTCCCTTGGAAAGTGAAACATGATAGATAAATTATTTAAATATTCAATATATAGCCAGAATACAAGCCGCTCCGGCGTACAATAATAGGTATACTACTGTTTATCTGTTTTTACAGACATCATAGGTTTCACAAAGCAAAACATAGTTTTTGTAAGATACCTCAAAAAGTAAATGTAACTTTTCCCAAGTATAACAGTGAAGTATATAAACATATTACATATAAACTATTAGCTTCGCTGTTATACTATGATTTTTACAAGCCGTGCTCTGGCCTGCCTTCCATATACAAAATTATTCAGTGGTGTTCATTTCCATGAACAGACAGTGTACCTAATATTATTCCTATCGTTAATATGAACACAGCTTACTAATACATATTATTCAACAGATCTGACGTCATATAGGTACAGTTTCCCACGTCTACAGCATCCGCCCGTATACTCTGTATCAGTAATCACGTGTCAAACAGATGCATCTCATTCAAGATATCTATAGTAGCTTGATTAATACATTAAGTGCTATTGATAGACATTGGTTTGGCTAATACTAGTGGCTAATTGTATTGCAAGTCCGTTCGAATGGATTTCGATATCTGTTTTGTGAACAGGATAATATGAGCTGGCAGGTAAATAATGTATTAATTGATTAATTGAAGTGTTCGTGACTTTGTGGAGAACTGGAGGCGAAGTCAGGCGTGGAGCTAGGATACTTTCTGGGAGGGGACTTTGATCCAACACCGGCCAAGTGTGAGTAGTTTTGCCCGTCAAAGTGACAAAATGTTTGTCGAACACTTGAAAATTAATAAATCTGGGAAGCAATTGCCCCTGTTGCCTCCCCTCCCCCCTTTGGATCCGCGCTTAGACGAAGCAGATTGATAGGTCTACATAAGATTATGCAACGTTACCATTATCAGTCAATATACAGGGTGATTTTTATTAAACTAATAACCTCCCGCTCGTGGCTTCTTTACATAACACTAAATAACTTTGTAATATCAGTTTTGAAAAATGTGTATAAGTTTAAGTGGTTGTTTTTGAAGTTTTGACCATAATCACCTATAGACTATTTTGCTGGAGTAAAATCGTTGTTTAATGTGAGGTTTAGCCACTAAATCTGACAAAGAAACATCCATTTCACTTCGGGGTCTCTCAGATGTATGGTCATTTACCATAGGTACATCTGAGAGACTCCGAAGTTGACAAAAGTAGGTAGTATGTGGTGAATGGTTAATTTGTATTTCTTTTTTCAAAAATTATGTAACGAAGTTACCAAGTAAACAAGCAAATGTAAACAAGCCACGAGCGGAAGGTTATAAGTATTTTAAAATTCATCCTGTTTATGTGGCCGTTTTTTAAAATGTCACCCACTCCTTGCCTTAGAGACAGGCTCGATTTCAGTACTTTATTTTGGGGGTGGGCCACATGTGACCCAACCGGCCAAGTGTGAGTCGCTTTCATAGCAGTGGAGGGAAGTATTTAATTTAACACCTGTACAACAGCCACCACCGCCGGTATAGTGTCAAAATTGCCTAAAAAAAGATATTTTTGTTGAGTCTGGAATAAAAATCAGAGTGAGTTTCACTTCTAGCCTCTAGGCGCGAATAAGGATGACATGAAACCCTTCCTATACTTATTATACAGTACATTAAGAAAAATGAAAAGAAATCACAAAAAAGTGAAAAGTCTTATAACAATTGGTTTGCAAATTTGACAGCCCTAGCCACAATGGATTATATCAGAAAATTGAATGTAGGTGAGCTTGTAGGTGTAATTAATTTGGGCTTTTTTCATTGATTCATTAAACTGTAACACGATCTGAAAGATTACAATTGATTGCAATCGACGCAGCGACAGCCGAATCTATGGATTACAGACATCGATCCTTTAATGAGGAAAAAGGCCCAGTTTTCATTGTTTTGGCAATTTGTTGCTGTTGTTTTTGGACCCTTTTGTTGGGATTTTGTTGGGATTTCTTCTAAATAATTATTGTTTTTTGTTTAACAGTTTACCTCCTGCCGAATCTGAATTTACTTATTCTTAACAAAAACATATTTAAAATTTGATTTTAACTTAAGAAAATTAAGTACTGCGACTGTTCTCGTAAATAACATAGACCGAAATCCAGTATCTGCGGAACTGAAAAAATTTTAATCCCGCGGGATTCGGGTATTTGCATATAAATCAATACTTTTTGTAAAAATGTCAAAATAATCTACTTTGAAATTCGATGTCTCGATGGCGTTTGATTCTTACACGGGACTATCGTTTGAATATCGTCCGACCCACAAATTTATATTCTGAGTCTAGATGTACTTTGTGTCCGTGATTGTAAGTTTACAAATTCCACAACAAGACCGTATATACCGATAGTATCGCGGGTGACTTTGGGCTGCAAAAAATGTTTAAAATAAAAAAAAATATTTGGTTAGTAGTCCGTAGATATGTTTTTGAAGAAAATATAATATAGGTATCTAAAGTTCTAAACTACCGACAGCCAAACTTTTGTATATTTTAAAGGTCAGCACAGCAGCTGAATAAACATGTTTGGGCATGGGCATCCATACTAGTTGGCGGTTTACCTTTTTAGGTTTTTTATGTTATTAATAGACCCATTGAACTCACCGATTCATAAATGATTTTTCTCTTTTTATTGTAAACTCAAATATTATAATAGTATTTAATATCTAAGGACAACTTATACACAGCCATCGCAAAAAAAAAAATTAGAACATGTGGATAAGAAGGCTCAAACTGGGCAGAACCTGTTCAATGGTAACCAGACAACTGATAAACTATACCATCCATACTAATATTATAAATGTGAAAGTAACTCTGTCTGTCTGTCTGTCTGTCTGTCTGTTACGCTTTCACGCTCAAACAGCTAAACGGATTTAGATGAAATTTGGTATGGAGATAGTTTGAGTCCCGGGGAAAGACATAGGATAGTTTTTATCGCGATAACCGACATCCACGCGGGCGGAGCCGCGGGCGAAAGCTAGTATGTTTATAAGTTCAAATATTTAATGAATAAATGACACCCAGGCACAGAATAAATAATCAATATCCCGCGCTTGTAATCCCGGCATAGCGGGATTGCGAAAATAGCGTGGGATCCCGCAATACCGGAATTGGAAACCCTACTAATAGGTACATGAGTACCTATTTTAAATCGTCTTTATGTGTCTTGGTACTTCCATTGAGCCACTTCCTTTTATTTGCTACTAGCTTTCGCCCGCGGCTCCGCCCGCGTGGATGTCGGTTATCGCTATAAAAACTATCCTATGTCCTTCCCCGGGAGTCAAACTATCTCCATGCCAAATTTCATCTAAATCGGTTTAGCTGTTTGAGCGTGAAAGCGTAACAGACAGACAGATAGAGTTACTTTCACATTTATAATATTACTAGCTTTCGCCCGCGGCTCCGCCCGCGTGGATGTCGGTTATCGCGATAAAAACTATCCTATGTCCTTTCCCGGGACTCAAACTATCTCCATGCCAAATTTCATCTAAATCGGTTAAGCTGTTTGAGCGTGAAAGCGTAACAGACAGACAGATAGAGTTACTTTCACATTTATAATATTACTAGCTTTCGCCCGCGGCTCCGCCCGCGTGGATGTCGGTTATCGCGATAAAAACTATCCTATGTCCTTCCCCGGGACTCAAACTATCTCCATACCAAATTTCATCTAAATCGGTTCAGTAGTTTGAGCGTGAAAGCGTAACAGACAGGCAGACAGACAGAGTTACTTTCACATTTATAATATTAGTATGGATAGTATGGATAAGTAATAAGTATATAAGTATAAAGTATATAAGTGCTAGCTGTCGCCCGCGGCTCCGCCCGCGTGGATGTCGGTTATCGCGATAAAAACGTCCAATCCAAATCCTATGTTCATCCCCAGGACTCAAACTGTCTCCATACCAAATTTCATCAAAATCGGTTTAGGTGTTTGAGCGTGAAAGCGTAACAGACAGACAGACAGAGTTACTGTCACATTTATAATATTAATATAGTATATTATAGTATGGATGGATTGCTTAAAGTATTTGACTACCAAAAGATAACTTTATAAGCAATTAGTACCGAATACTAAACATCACAAGTTGTACTAAATATCTAACAGGTAATTAGCGGGTTGCGGTATCCAATATTAGGTAGCGTAATTTCAAAAGCCACGATGAGCAGGGATAGAGGGCAACTGTGCTCTAAATAATTTATTAGAGAGCTAAGCGTAGGTCGAGACTCTAACTCAGTTTACAAACTTCCCACCGAGGAGTTTTACGTAGTAGTTTAAAAGAGTTGAAAGTGATGAAGCGGTACATTTTTAAATAGAAATAGTTTGTAGGAGTTTTTGTAAGTGAAAACTAGTGGCAAATAGAGCAAAGAAGCCGGTAATTGGCACTTAGGAATGGTTATATTTACTTGGTAACTTGAAAACATATGTCAAATTGACATTTCACTTTTTTTTTAAAGTAAACTAGCTATGTGTGATTGGGTCCCACAATACTAGCAATCTTATTAACCCCTCCAGCTAAGCTCAAAGGCGTGAAAAGGAACCCACTCCGGGTTCACATTCAGTGTAGGATTCGAGCCCGCGACCTCACGATTGCGAGACCGATGCCTTAGGCATTAGGCTACCGTCGCTTCATTTAAATTAGTTTTTTCTGTTGTTGTGTGTCAAGGGTGTGTAATGTTTATTTTAATTTATTTAATGTATTTGCAAAGCATATTATTTAAAAATATTAGCTTTCAGCACTCCTTCTCCATATAAAACTTTAACTTTGCCAAATTTCATACTTCTCCGTCTACACAATTCTCACTAACCTTTTGCTTCACATATAAAAGTTGGTCGGAAATGACCAGTGACAGTGAAAATGAGAAATTTCCTAGCTAACTTAAAAAGTGATATTATCTTACATAAAATCCGAAATTCCGAAATTGTTCCGATATAAAACTGAACAAGCAAAAATATTTTAAAGTGACCGTTGACACAGAAAATGCGGGCATGATATAAATCAACATGCATTTGACAGTTTAAAAGCGTTTTTGGGTACAAAAAATAAAACTTAAGTCTTGTTTCAATAAATTAGGTCACACATGTTGTATTGAAATGTGTTTCGAAACCTAACGTATGTAGTTTTCAAAATGTCGACACCATTTTAACGGCACTAACAAGCAAACAAATTGAAATAAACCATAACTAGTAAACTAACCTAACCTAACCTAACGTATGTAGTTTTCAAAATGTCGACACCATTTTAACGGCACTAACAAGCAAACAAATTGAAATAAACCATAACTAGTACCTGCAATAATCGATATATCACGATTTTACCTGCAGAATGCTTGACATTTCGACCAGTTTGCACCGGCTGTGGTCATAAGCGTTTGTAGATATTAAATACCAGCCAATACCACATGTATCAGTCCGTCTGTCAACCAACCTTTATCTAAATTCAATTTTCAACTTAACTTTTTACATTGACTGCCTCTGTGCAGCAAGAGGTCGTGGGTTCGATCATCCCCACCCAGGATAAAACTTTGTGTAATGAGCCCGTTGGTTTATTCTGTGTCTGGGTGATAAATATCTATAATATGGATGTATTTAGAAATATTTAAGTATGTTTATCGGTTGTCTGGTTTCCATAGTACAAGCTCTGCTAAGTTTGGGATCCGATAGCGTTGTGTTAGTTGTCCCAAGACATAATATTATAAACAAAAAAAAACTAAGTAGAACTATTTGTACGCTGCGATTTCACTTGCGTGAAAATAGTTGCCAAGTTACGTTTTTAATCGACAACTTTATTAATTAAATAAGTAATTTCATCTTTGGCGTTATATATAGTTTTGTACATTACCTACTTACTTCCTACGCTCAAAGACAGACAGTTTCTTTACATTGTATTACAACTATTATTGCATTTTAATCTTTTTGTTTATGAACTGCCACAAACATGCTTACTTCCCCAAACATGAAACAGAAACAAGAATTAAAGTATTCTATTTCTTTGAAGTCTATCAAAACGAGTACATTATGTGGACAACTTTATTTTATCTTTGGCGTTATAGTTTTGTACATTAGGTACTTACTTTCTACACTCAAACACAGACAGTTTCTTTACAATAAGTGTATTACAACTACTATTGCATTTTAATCTATTCATAAATGAACTGCCACAAAAATGCTTACTTCCCCAAACATGAAACAGAAACAAGAATTAAAATATTCTATTTCTTTGAAGTCTATCAAAATGAGTACATTATGCGGTAGAAATATTTGTTGCTGTTTATCTATAGAGACATGAATGAATGAAAATGTTTTTCGTTCTTCCTTTAGATGTTATATGATCAAAGCATTTACTTACTCGTTCACCTCATATTACACTCTTTATGTAGGGATACGTAGATAAATAATAAATAGAAAGATATTGGTGAAGGTGACTAACTTGTTCAGTCATCGGCATTACAAATAAGTATAAGCTGAAAAGGAAATAATTATTACTACTACTATTTTAACATAGTTTATGTTGTTTTTATTTGAATTGGCAAAGGCAACCAAATATACAGATTTTTTTAGAGGCAGCAATAAAGTAACATTTATTATCTATGCATGGAACCTGTCACCTGTCATCAATCCTAGCTTCTTTTTTACACATGCACTGTTGTTATGATTCTAATTCTATCAATAGTGAAGGATTTTAGTCATGACTTATAAGAGTTCTGCTTATGATACTTTATTTTGATTTTCATAATAAAATATAACAAAAGATTACTATAAACTATATGTAGCCAGCTAATTACAAAGAACAGACTAAAAAGTCATTGTTTGAACCCCCGTTAATTCATTTTCCATTTTATTCAATAATAAAGTTCCGATAATAACAAGATCATTTACATGAGGTTTAACTTTAGTCCGAAGATAGTAGCTATAAACCTGCTTTATAATAATATTTTTCGTAGGCTCGTGGTTTAAACTTTGACTGCTGACAGACCAGGATTAGTCTAGCTTTTGTAATAAGGCGGTATACCTAGGTATGATTAAGTAAACCTATTTCAAGTTTAATATTTTGTTATTTAAAACATCATACAAAATGGTTCGAAACGAATGTAAGTAGGTACTCGTGTTGTGCTATGCATGATACTATACTAAACACGGTCTGCCATTTCGAAAGAATTACATCCAGTTGGTATACCAAATATTTTTTGTAAAATGGTAACGATCCTAACTTGATAACAACAAAGTTCAGAGCCTCATTTAGCGACAAAAGGAACTTATTATTACTGCAATTATTATAATTTTCATAGCTATTAAACTCAAATCCAAGAAAACGCACAGGAAGTGAACTGGCGACCCTTGTGATGCAAATGCACTGACAATTTGCTGTCTTAATGTGCCCGGTAGACAGTTTCCTTTAGTTGTACGCAGGTACAGTCAGAGTAAATTTGTTGTCGTTCTGTTTTAGATTGTATTTTAACTAAGAATAATGTTATTTGTCTTATTCTAAATATTGTTTTATATAAAACAACTACTTAGTGGTGTTCTGCCTTTTGTTTTTTGACGTGATAACATCTTATAAATCGATGATCGGCTGCACACACGAAAAAGTGTCGCGTATTGACTCGTTGCTAAGCATCGCGAATAATAATCTATATAAGATATAATCGCAATAGGTCATCAATGTTTTCATATGCCGTTATCACGTAAAATTATCGTCCGTAAACCAATTTTACAGACAACCATTTTTTTTAATACTTTACTCAATTTTTGCTGGATCTCTTAGAGCATTACCAGTTGTTTCATGGAAAAATAAAGGTCCGTTTTCAGATGTGGGATCTGAAAATAATTGCTCTAGTGGCAAAACATTTTGTACCAAGCGGTTCACACCTGCGACGACACGATTTTTTGTCGTCTCCGACAAGAAATATTTTGCCTACGGCAGTTGTCCGTATAAAATCGTGTCGAATCTCGCCGTTTCCACTTGTCGAGTGTCGGCCCTGGTAGCGACAGCCCTCGCCCCGCTACCCCTTTTCTGCCCGCGGCCAGCTCTGTCATCGTGAGGAAGGTAGCTATAAATTTTTTTTTTTTGCTTGATATGGCAACATAAGCAAACATATTTAGCCGTTGAATAGAGACTAGACGCAAGTTCCACTCGCCGATTCTGCGCCTTGTCTCTGTTTAGTCATGTCAGATTTGATGGATTTTCGTCCTGTAGGACTATAATAACTGTGTGCTGGACCGATTCTTCGATGCTGCGCCTAATTTCTCTACAGTCATGTCAGATCTAATGGATTTTCGTTCTGTGGGGCTACTACCTACTATATCTACACTGACACCCGACAAGTGATAACCGAGGCGCTGGCAGAGATCCGATATCCGCAAGTGGGATCGAGCCCTAACGGTAATGATACTTTAAAAGTGTTTAAAAACCCCTGACACATGAGCCAAAAACATAATTTTCTTCAAAACGGCTAGATGGGTTTTCATTAAACAACGCTAATAATCATGTCGATGAAACTATAGGCCGACCGCTTAACTCGTATATCGGGTGAATATGGGGTGCGCGGGACAGAGAACTAGTTCTCTGTCCCGCGCACCCCGCTCACCCACCCGTTAACATCACCCCGCGCTCCCTTCTCACCGCAGGCGATATACGAGTTAAGCGGTCGGCCTATAGCTTTCTAATAAGAAACTGTAAGCAAAGCTGCTCCATTTGTGCGCACACAGTTAAACTTGTAACACCTTATAAAATTATATATAAGTAGTTCCTAGGGGTCTTATTCGCTTGAATATTTTAAGATAAATACCTTTGTTATATTGCCCGACGTTTCGTACCGTATTGCAACGGCCGTGGTTACGGGTAGAGGCAACACCCTCTCCTTTTGCGTGGGAGGTTATGAGTAAAAAATTGACACTCATGTTTTGTTCAGAGGAATGGAAGCTTCTTACGTTGACATATTTTAAATTGATCTATAAATACTAGGCTTTATGTGTCATCAAATTACAATAAATCTGCTTGGCTTGGGTGATTTATCAAATATAGCCTCTCTGTATCGAAGAGCAATTAATCCAGGCGGTTGAATTTCCAAAGCTGTTATGCTAATTGAAAATTTATAATTCGATTTATTGTGATTGTATTCATCAGAGAGCAGGGAATGAGTTGAGCGCTTGTGCTTCGACTTCATAATTTAAGTGGTTTCTCATAAAATATTACATATTTTAAGTGAAAGGATGACAGCAATTGATTGAGAATTCCCGAGTCTAACGAGTTTCGCTAATACTAAAAAAACCGGGCAGGTGCATGTCGGGTTCCGTAGCTGCCCAGCACAATAATGCGGTATAAGAAGTGGGTTTTTAATTGTTTTTGTTTCATATTTGAAACAAAAACAAAAATTACTCAAATGTCGATTTAAGTAATTTTTAATGAATTTGTACAAAAATGTTATTATTTTTCACTTGATCGGCTTTTACTCGTAAATTTTGAAAACCTACTTAGTTGTGATAGTTTTCCTTTAAATTTCATTATAATATACTACTACTGTGATTTTTTTCACATCTACAAAAACAACCATTTAGCTGGCAGGAGGACACTTGGTCCTAACAAAAATTTGCACTTTATGGCTTAATATTTCACAAACGAATCTCTAAATCGAAAATGAAATTCATAGCCCGGGGTAGGGTAGGTGAGAATAAAAAAAAAATACATCCCCATTTTATATGTAGGGGAACTCCCCCACATAGTGTTACTTCCTTTTTTTTCCACTTTGTCGGCACTTTATACAGCTATATAATATGTACATCTATGGAAAATTACAACTTCTATTACTAACAGTCTCTGAGCTAAGCTGCGGACGGACGGACGGATGGGCATGGCAAAACTCGATTTCGATTTGCCATTTTGCCTACGGAACTCTAAAAACGGCTTAACCGATTTGAATATACATATATTTTTTAGCTTGAGGCTATAGGTGCCTACAAAGGTACTTCAAGGAAAACTCGAATATACTTAACTGATTACACCGAAACATTTAAAATTGGTATTTTTTTATAGGAATTGCCACTACGAATGTAGGTAGTTCATTCACCAAGTCAGCCAGTCACTTTTGAAATAACTTGAATCAACTTTTAAATTCGGTTAAAACTACTATTTTATTTAAACATTTAAATAATGTGTAACAGAAAGAAATAATCAAATTTCAGCAGCGGATAGTGTATGTTGTCAATATTGCGCCTACCATGGTGCCATAGCCGACTGCATTATTATTACATAGTTATAGCATATTATTTCAGTAGCGTAAGGCGCATGACATAAGTATTATACCTCCCCTGGTGCAAAATTCGATAGAATTATAATGGCATGGAACTTTTCAAGTCATAGTTTTTTATTTAATAACTTTTTAATCTTCTATACTTATAATAAATCTGTAGAGAGGTCAATTCTGTACATGAAATATATTTCCAAAATAACTATCAGGGGGTGATAAGGGATCGATACTGATGCCAAAAATGCAATCAGTAAAATTTTTGTCTGTCTGTCTGTCTGTCTGTATAACCGTTATAGAAACAAAAACTACTCGACGGATTTTAACGAAACTTGGTACAATTATTTTTCATGCTCCTGAGTAGGTTATAGTATACTTTTCATCACGCTACAATCAATAGGAGCAGAGCAGTGAAGGAAAACGGGAGAAGTTACTCCATTTTTTAAGCTTTCGTCGCGTGTGCAACCGTAATGGTTAAAGCTACACAGAAATCATGTATGACGGAAATGTTCTCCTTAAAATTATATAAAAAATATCCCACGACAGCATATGTCTATCTTTTATGGTTGACTCACAATATCACGTGTAACTCCCGAAAGCTTAGTAGTTCGAAGCTTTCTGATTATATTTGTCTACTCTTACGTTTATAACACTCTCAGTCATCCCTAATTAATAAAATTGACATAATTAACTATTCCATAAAAAATACTAATAGAAATCGGTATAGAAACACCAAAGTTATACATGAAATACGCTAATAATAAGCCATCGCGTGTGAATACTGAATCATGCTATCTATCTATATAATAAAATTGTAAATTTCACGTGTCTGTACATGGCCGAACATAGTGAAAAAAAATATTGGGAAATGTTCGAAAAGAGTATTTAAACACATTCCTACATTTTTAGAAATGTCTGTCTGTCTGTCTGTTTGTTTGAACACGCATCACGCAATAACTATTGGACAGATTCGGTTGAAATTTTGTATGTGTATTCTAATAAGTCTGGATTAACATAGCTATAATTTATCACGCTATTTTCCATAGGAGCTAAGTAATGACGGATAATGTCTGTAGCTATTTATCGTTATAAAACAATAACTACTTGACGGATCTTCATGAAAATTTGCAGTTTTATTGTAAATACTATAGGTCATTACTTGCACTATAAATCGTTATGCTATCGTCTATGGGGAGTGAGCAGCAACGTATGTTTTGTCGAACCATTATGGTTTTTCACAATTTTTTCCACAATAAGACATTATTTACAATTGTAACCCATGGAAACAATAACTTCACGCTAAAACTATTAGGAGCTAAACACAACATTTTCAATTTAAGATCTGCTATTTTAACCGTGTTTGCATCAGCTGAGGTGGTCTATTGGCACAAGTAGCGGTATTAAACGAGCGAGGTCGGAGGATCGACTCCCTAATTGCGAGTCTCTTTTTGTGTTGTGTTAAAATTATTTTTATTCTTTTTTTTAAGTATTTTTCTAAATGTATACTGATTTATACAAGCTTTTATTTTCGACTTTAACATGTTTACTTTGTTTAACAAATTTTCATATTAATAATCACTTCCAATAGACACCTTTATCATTGTTTTGCATGAGTAGTGATTATGTTATAAATGTAGAAATGAAAAACAATATTACATTACAAATAAACAGTTTTCTAGAATTTATAAATGTTAATTGCTTAAAAAAAATGAAAGATTAAGTCCGCGTTACATCAAAATTAAACACGTGGTGCCATCTGTGATTCGATTTCTTCTCTGTTGCAAAATTGCTTACCTACAAATGTTAATAAACTTTCGCGATTTGTACACATTATGAAAATATATGTATTACGGGTCTTGATCGCGTGAATAATTTAAGGTTAAATACCTTGCTTACCTACGTTTAATATGCATGATAGTATAATATAAAATCATCAAGTATAAAAATAAACTTATCCAGTTTTGAAAATATAATGAAATGGCGTTTAAATACAAATTATAAAGAATCTGGAAAATTGATTTAAAAAAAAAACTGAAATTCTTACGTAGAGGGATATGAATATATGACGATCTTAATTTGCGACAGGTTGACACACCTATTTTTAAATTCACCAATGTAGACATTATAAAATAATATTTTAATCTTCTAAAGTGAGTGAAAAAAAATATTGAAATAAGTTTAGAAATAGTATTTAAACACAAAAAAGATATCTGAGTATATCTTTTAGAAACGTTTGAATGTTGTTTGTTTGTTTAAACATTGCATTCCCGCGGTACAAACACGGACACAAAGTAGGTGTACTTTAGACTTGGAAAAGATCGCTCGGGCAGGACATAACCTGCGATCATAGGGAATCTGTGAGAGTTTTTTCCATCATACCTTTATTACCTATGTATAAATTATCTTGAAGAAGCGGCTAGGTACCTCCGGTTAAAAGGTCCGATTTAAAAGTGTCGGAGCCGAAGTTGGAGTCGGAGGTTTAAAATCAATCGGAATTTTCGACCTATCGGAGTCAGAATCGAAGCTCCTTAACTCAAAATTTCGCACTAGTAATTTGGCGGTTTCGAGCTTCATTTAACTCGAAACCGCCCCAGTACTCGCGTGGTGGGGGAGGGGGAGAATTTTTCAATATTAATAGTATTTGATGTGATGCAAATCACTTTTTTGTCGAGGTGTGGTCGTGGGAATTTTAATAATTTGTCTTCTAACCGTCTGGCGCCATAAACTTTGTCGCCCTTCATTTTGCTGCACTGGGCATTTGCTTGGCTTGCCCTGCCATATGTTGGGCCCTGATTAAAGCTAGGCCCAAATATCCATAGATGCCACAGAGCATTGTGGAGCATGTTTACAACATGTTTTACACAGAAGTTGATTTTGTAATATAAACTACCATAATATAAACCCAACTTCCACGCGAACGAAGTCGCGGGCACAGCTAGTTCATAATAAATTCGATTGTTCGGAATTAGTTAATAATATATGTTATGTTGTACCCAGAACTATTATAAGACGAGAGGTGCGCGCTTATCCGACTTTTGCTACGACTAAATGTCGCACCAACGCGGGTGAGCGGGCGCCTCTCCATAGAATAGTCAAAACTTATAATAATAATTTTAATACCGTAGATATTTTTGCCTCTAACCGTAATGTTTTTAAAAGCACTGTAATTAGTATCCTTACGCTGTGAATTGTGCATCGATTTAATTTGTAAGTTAGAATTAGAATTAAGACTACATGTACAATTGTTTGTATTCCCTAATAAAATAAAATAAAAATAGCAGATGTCACTAACATCTACGGTACCCGTGGGAATGATTCGCGAAAGCTAATTGCCAATCGGGTATCCACATACCAATTAATATTTTTTGTTGCGCCTCATCCGTCGAGATGACACCAAACAGCTGACTCGTACCACTTTGTAGCTACTATTATGATAGTAGCTACAAAGTATGTAGGTACCTTTACAACGTGTAGGTAACAGAAAGGTGTGGCTAATTTATTTTGGTGGTGGCTATTGTTGGTTTGGTGCCCATGACACTGAGTGCACATATCTAATTTTATCAAAATCGGAGTACCCTAAAATTTTATTTATTATTTTTTCATTTGTTTATTTATAAACTAGCTGTGCCCGCGACTTCGTTCGCGTGGAAGTTGGGTTTATATTATGGTAGTTTATATTACAAAATCAACTTCTGTGTAAAACATGTTGTAAACATGCTCCACAATGCTCTGTGGCATCTATGGATATTTGGGCCTAGCTTTAATCAGGGCCCAACATATGGCAGGGCAAGCCAAGCAAATGCCCAGTGCAGCAAAATGAAGGGCGACAAAGTTTATGGCGCCAGACGGTTAGAAGACAAATTATTAAAATTCCCACGACCACACCTCGACAAAAAAGTGATTTGCATCACATCAAATACTATTAATATTGAAAAATTCTCCCCCTCCCCCACCACGCGAGTACTGGGGCGGTTTCGAGTTAAATGAAGCTCGAAACCGCCAAATTACTCGTGCGAAATTTTGAGTTAAGGAGCTTCGATTCTGACTCCGATAGGTCGAAAATTCCGATTGATTTTAAACCTCCGACTCCAACTTCGGCTCCGACACTTTTAAATCGGACCTTTTAACCGGAGGTACCTAGCCGCTTCTTCAAGATAATTTATACATCTATACTTATAATAAATCTGTAGAGAGGTCAATTCTGTACATGAAATATATTTCCAAAATAACTATCAGGGGGTGATAAGGGATCGATACTGATGCCAAAAATGCAATCAGTAAAATTTTTGTCTGTCTGTCTGTCTGTCTGTATAACCGTTATAGAAACAAAAACTACTCGACGGATTTTAACGAAACTTGGTACAATTATTTTTCATGCTCCTGAGTAGGTTATAGTATACTTTTCATCACGCTACAATCAATAGGAGCAGAGCAGTGAAGGAAAACGGGAGAAGTTACTCCATTTTTTAAGCTTTCGTCGCGTGTGCAACCGTAATGGTTAAAGCTACACAGAAATCATGTATGACGGAAATGTTCTCCTTAAAATTATATAAAAAATATCCCACGACAGCATATGTCTATCTTTTATGGTTGACTCACAATATCACATGTAACTCCCGAAAGCTTAGTAGTTCGAAGCTTTCTGATTATATTTGTCTACTCTTACGTTTATAACACTCTCAGTCATCCCTAATTAATAAAATTGACATAATTAACTATTCCATAAAAAATACTAATAGAAATCGGTATAGAAACACCAAAGTAATACATGAAATACGCTAATAATAAGCCATCGCGTGTGAATACTGAATCATGCTATCTATCTATATAATAAAATTGTAAATTTCACGTGTCTGTACATGGCCGAACATAGTGAAAAAAAATATTGGGAAATGTTCGAAAAGAGTATTTAAACACATTCCTACATTTTTAGAAATGTCTGTCTGTCTGTCTGTTTGTTTGAACACGCATCACGCAATAACTATTGGACAGATTCGGTTGAAATTTTGTATGTGTATTCTAATAAGTCTGGATTAACATAGCTATAATTTATCACGCTATTTTCCATAGGAGCTAAGTAATGACGGATAATGTCTGTAGCTATTTATCGTTATAAAACAATAACTACTTGACGGATCTTCATGAAAATTTGCAGTTTTATTGTAAATACTATAGGTCATTACTTGCACTATAAATCGTTATGCTATCGTCTATGGGGAGTGAGCAGCAACGTATGTTTTGTCGAACCATTATGGTTTTTCACAATTTTTTCCACAATAAGACATTATTTACAATTGTAACCCATGGAAACAATAACTTCACGCTAAAACTATTAGGAGCTAAACACAACATTTTCAATTTAAGATCTGCTATTTTAACCGTGTTTGCATCAGCTGAGGTGGTCTATTGGCACAAGTAGCGGTATTAAACGAGCGAGGTCGGAGGATCGACTCCCTAATTGCGAGTCTCTTTTTGTGTTGTGTTAAAATTATTTTTATTCTTTTTTTTAAGTATTTTTCTAAATGTATACTGATTTATACAAGCTTTTATTTTCGACTTTAACATGTTTACTTTGTTTAACAAATTTTCATATTAATAATCACTTCCAATAGACACCTTTATCATTGTTTTGCATGAGTAGTGATTATGTTATAAATGTAGAAATGAAAAACAATATTACATTACAAATAAACAGTTTTCTAGAATTTATAAATGTTAATTGCTTAAAAAAAATGAAAGATTAAGTCCGCGTTACATCAAAATTAAACACGTGGTGCCATCTGTGATTCGATTTCTTCTCTGTTGCAAAATTGCTTACCTACAAATGTTAATAAACTTTCGCGATTTGTACACATTATGAAAATATATGTATTACGGGTCTTGATCGCGTGAATAATTTAAGGTTAAATACCTTGCTTACCTACGTTTAATATGCATGATAGTATAATATAAAATCATCAAGTATAAAAATAAACTTATCCAGTTTTGAAAATATAATGAAATGGCGTTTAAATACAAATTATAAAGAATCTGGAAAATTGATTTAAAAAAAAAACTGAAATTCTTACGTAGAGGGATATGAATATATGACGATCTTAATTTGCGACAGGTTGACACACCTATTTTTAAATTCACCAATGTAGACATTATAAAATAATATTTTAATCTTCTAAAGTGAGTGAAAAAAAATATTGAAATAAGTTTAGAAATAGTATTTAAACACAAAAAAGATATCTGAGTATATCTTTTAGAAACGTTTGAATGTTGTTTGTTTGTTTAAACATTGCATTCCCGCGGTACAAACACGGACACAAAGTAGGTGTACTTTAGACTTGGAAAAGATCGCTCGGGCAGGACATAACCTGCGATCATAGGGAATCTGTGAGAGTTTTTTCCATCATACCTTTATTACCTATGTATAAATTATCTTGAAGAAGCGGCTAGGTACCTCCGGTTAAAAGGTCCGATTTAAAAGTGTCGGAGCCGAAGTTGGAGTCGGAGGTTTAAAATCAATCGGAATTTTCGACCTATCGGAGTCAGAATCGAAGCTCCTTAACTCAAAATTTCGCACTAGTAATTTGGCGGTTTCGAGCTTCATTTAACTCGAAACCGCCCCAGTACTCGCGTGGTGGGGGAGGGGGAGAATTTTTCAATATTAATAGTATTTGATGTGATGCAAATCACTTTTTTGTCGAGGTGTGGTCGTGGGAATTTTAATAATTTGTCTTCTAACCGTCTGGCGCCATAAACTTTGTCGCCCTTCATTTTGCTGCACTGGGCATTTGCTTGGCTTGCCCTGCCATATGTTGGGCCCTGATTAAAGCTAGGCCCAAATATCCATAGATGCCACAGAGCATTGTGGAGCATGTTTACAACATGTTTTACACAGAAGTTGATTTTGTAATATAAACTACCATAATATAAACCCAACTTCCACGCGAACGAAGTCGCGGGCACAGCTAGTTCATAATAAATTCGATTGTTCGGAATTAGTTAATAATATATGTTATGTTGTACCCAGAACTATTATAAGACGAGAGGTGCGCGCTTATCCGACTTTTGCTACGACTAAATGTCGCACCAACGCGGGTGAGCGGGCGCCTCTCCATAGAATAGTCAAAACTTATAATAATAATTTTAATACCGTAGATATTTTTGCCTCTAACCGTAATGTTTTTAAAAGCACTGTAATTAGTATCCTTACGCTGTGAATTGTGCATCGATTTAATTTGTAAGTTAGAATTAGAATTAAGACTACATGTACAATTGTTTGTATTCCCTAATAAAATAAAATAAAAATAGCAGATGTCACTAACATCTACGGTACCCGTGGGAATGATTCGCGAAAGCTAATTGCCAATCGGGTATCCACATACCAATTAATATTTTTTGTTGCGCCTCATCCGTCGAGATGACACCAAACAGCTGACTCGTACCACTTTGTAGCTACTATTATGATAGTAGCTACAAAGTATGTAGGTACCTTTACAACGTGTAGGTAACAGAAAGGTGTGGCTAATTTATTTTGGTGGTGGCTATTGTTGGTTTGGTGCCCATGACACTGAGTGCACATATCTAATTTTATCAAAATCGGAGTACCCTAAAATTTTATTTATTATTTTTTCATTTGTTTATTTATAAACTAGCTGTGCCCGCGACTTCGTTCGCGTGGAAGTTGGGTTTATATTATGGTAGTTTATATTACAAAATCAACTTCTGTGTAAAACATGTTGTAAACATGCTCCACAATGCTCTGTGGCATCTATGGATATTTGGGCCTAGCTTTAATCAGGGCCCAACATATGGCAGGGCAAGCCAAGCAAATGCCCAGTGCAGCAAAATGAAGGGCGACAAAGTTTATGGCGCCAGACGGTTAGAAGACAAATTATTAAAATTCCCACGACCACACCTCGACAAAAAAGTGATTTGCATCACATCAAATACTATTAATATTGAAAAATTCTCCCCCTCCCCCACCACGCGAGTACTGGGGCGGTTTCGAGTTAAATGAAGCTCGAAACCGCCAAATTACTCGTGCGAAATTTTGAGTTAAGGAGCTTCGATTCTGACTCCGATAGGTCGAAAATTCCGATTGATTTTAAACCTCCGACTCCAACTTCGGCTCCGACACTTTTAAATCGGACCTTTTAACCGGAGGTACCTAGCCGCTTCTTCAAGATAATTTATACATCTATACTTATAATAAATCTGTAGAGAGGTCAATTCTGTACATGAAATATATTTCCAAAATAACTATCAGGGGGTGATAAGGGATCGATACTGATGCCAAAAATGCAATCAGTAAAATTTTTGTCTGTCTGTCTGTCTGTCTGTATAACCGTTATAGAAACAAAAACTACTCGACGGATTTTAACGAAACTTGGTACAATTATTTTTCATGCTCCTGAGTAGGTTATAGTATACTTTTCATCACGCTACAATCAATAGGAGCAGAGCAGTGAAGGAAAACGGGAGAAGTTACTCCATTTTTTAAGCTTTCGTCGCGTGTGCAACCGTAATGGTTAAAGCTACACAGAAATCATGTATGACGGAAATGTTCTCCTTAAAATTATATAAAAAATATCCCACGACAGCATATGTCTATCTTTTATGGTTGACTCACAATATCACATGTAACTCCCGAAAGCTTAGTAGTTCGAAGCTTTCTGATTATATTTGTCTACTCTTACGTTTATAACACTCTCAGTCATCCCTAATTAATAAAATTGACATAATTAACTATTCCATAAAAAATACTAATAGAAATCGGTATAGAAACACCAAAGTAATACATGAAATACGCTAATAATAAGCCATCGCGTGTGAATACTGAATCATGCTATCTATCTATATAATAAAATTGTAAATTTCACGTGTCTGTACATGGCCGAACATAGTGAAAAAAAATATTGGGAAATGTTCGAAAAGAGTATTTAAACACATTCCTACATTTTTAGAAATGTCTGTCTGTCTGTCTGTTTGTTTGAACACGCATCACGCAATAACTATTGGACAGATTCGGTTGAAATTTTGTATGTGTATTCTAATAAGTCTGGATTAACATAGCTATAATTTATCACGCTATTTTCCATAGGAGCTAAGTAATGACGGATAATGTCTGTAGCTATTTATCGTTATAAAACAATAACTACTTGACGGATCTTCATGAAAATTTGCAGTTTTATTGTAAATACTATAGGTCATTACTTGCACTATAAATCGTTATGCTATCGTCTATGGGGAGTGAGCAGCAACGTATGTTTTGTCGAACCATTATGGTTTTTCACAATTTTTTCCACAATAAGACATTATTTACAATTGTAACCCATGGAAACAATAACTTCACGCTAAAACTATTAGGAGCTAAACACAACATTTTCAATTTAAGATCTGCTATTTTAACCGTGTTTGCATCAGCTGAGGTGGTCTATTGGCACAAGTAGCGGTATTAAACGAGCGAGGTCGGAGGATCGACTCCCTAATTGCGAGTCTCTTTTTGTGTTGTGTTAAAATTATTTTTATTCTTTTTTTTAAGTATTTTTCTAAATGTATACTGATTTATACAAGCTTTTATTTTCGACTTTAACATGTTTACTTTGTTTAACAAATTTTCATATTAATAATCACTTCCAATAGACACCTTTATCATTGTTTTGCATGAGTAGTGATTATGTTATAAATGTAGAAATGAAAAACAATATTACATTACAAATAAACAGTTTTCTAGAATTTATAAATGTTAATTGCTTAAAAAAAATGAAAGATTAAGTCCGCGTTACATCAAAATTAAACACGTGGTGCCATCTGTGATTCGATTTCTTCTCTGTTGCAAAATTGCTTACCTACAAATGTTAATAAACTTTCGCGATTTGTACACATTATGAAAATATATGTATTACGGGTCTTGATCGCGTGAATAATTTAAGGTTAAATACCTTGCTTACCTACGTTTAATATGCATGATAGTATAATATAAAATCATCAAGTATAAAAATAAACTTATCCAGTTTTGAAAATATAATGAAATGGCGTTTAAATACAAATTATAAAGAATCTGGAAAATTGATTTAAAAAAAAAACTGAAATTCTTACGTAGAGGGATATGAATATATGACGATCTTAATTTGCGACAGGTTGACACACCTATTTTTAAATTCACCAATGTAGACATTATAAAATAATATTTTAATCTTCTAAAGTGAGTGAAAAAAAATATTGAAATAAGTTTAGAAATAGTATTTAAACACAAAAAAGATATCTGAGTATATCTTTTAGAAACGTTTGAATGTTGTTTGTTTGTTTAAACATTGCATTCCCGCGGTACAAACACGGACACAAAGTAGGTGTACTTTAGACTTGGAAAAGATCGCTCGGGCAGGACATAACCTGCGATCATAGGGAATCTGTGAGAGTTTTTTCCATCATACCTTTATTACCTATGTATAAATTATCTTGAAGAAGCGGCTAGGTACCTCCGGTTAAAAGGTCCGATTTAAAAGTGTCGGAGCCGAAGTTGGAGTCGGAGGTTTAAAATCAATCGGAATTTTCGACCTATCGGAGTCAGAATCGAAGCTCCTTAACTCAAAATTTCGCACGAGTAATTTGGCGGTTTCGAGCTTCATTTAACTCGAAACCGCCCCAGTACTCGCGTGGTGGGGGAGGGGGAGAATTTTTCAATATTAATAGTATTTGATGTGATGCAAATCACTTTTTTGTCGAGGTGTGGTCGTGGGAATTTTAATAATTTGTCTTCTAACCGTCTGGCGCCATAAACTTTGTCGCCCTTCATTTTGCTGCACTGGGCATTTGCTTGGCTTGCCCTGCCATATGTTGGGCCCTGATTAAAGCTAGGCCCAAATATCCATAGATGCCACAGAGCATTGTGGAGCATGTTTACAACATGTTTTACACAGAAGTTGATTTTGTAATATAAACTACCATAATATAAACCCAACTTCCACGCGAACGAAGTCGCGGGCACAGCTAGTAGGTAATAAAGGTATGATGGAAAAAACTCTCACAGATTCCCTATGATCGCAGGTTATGTCCTGCCCGAGCGATCTTTTCCAAGTCTAAAGTACACCTACTTTGTGTCCGTGTTTGTACCGCGGGAATGCAATGTTTAAACAAACAAACAACATTCAAACGTTTCTAAAAGATATACTCAGATATCTTTTTTGTGTTTAAATACTATTTCTAAACTTATTTCAATATTTTTTTTCACTCACTTTAGAAGATTAAAATATTATTTTATAATGTCTACATTGGTGAATTTAAAAATAGGTGTGTCAACCTGTCGCAAATTAAGATCGTCATATATTCATATCCCTCTACGTAAGAATTTCAGTTTTTTTTTTAAATCAATTTTCCAGATTCTTTATAATTTGTATTTAAACGCCATTTCATTATATTTTCAAAACTGGATAAGTTTATTTTTATACTTGATGATTTTATATTATACTATCATGCATATTAAACGTAGGTAAGCAAGGTATTTAACCTTAAATTATTCACGCGATCAAGACCCGTAATACATATATTTTCATAATGTGTACAAATCGCGAAAGTTTATTAACATTTGTAGGTAAGCAATTTTGCAACAGAGAAGAAATCGAATCACAGATGGCACCACGTGTTTAATTTTGATGTAACGCGGACTTAATCTTTCATTTTTTTTAAGCAATTAACATTTATAAATTCTAGAAAACTGTTTATTTGTAATGTAATATTGTTTTTCATTTCTACATTTATAACATAATCACTACTCATGCAAAACAATGATAAAGGTGTCTATTGGAAGTGATTATTAATATGAAAATTTGTTAAACAAAGTAAACATGTTAAAGTCGAAAATAAAAGCTTGTATAAATCAGTATACATTTAGAAAAATACTTAAAAAAAAGAATAAAAATAATTTTAACACAACACAAAAAGAGACTCGCAATTAGGGAGTCGATCCTCCGACCTCGCTCGTTTAATACCGCTACTTGTGCCAATAGACCACCTCAGCTGATGCAAACACGGTTAAAATAGCAGATCTTAAATTGAAAATGTTGTGTTTAGCTCCTAATAGTTTTAGCGTGAAGTTATTGTTTCCATGGGTTACAATTGTAAATAATGTCTTATTGTGGAAAAAATTGTGAAAAACCATAATGGTTCGACAAAACATACGTTGCTGCTCACTCCCCATAGACGATAGCATAACGATTTATAGTGCAAGTAATGACCTATAGTATTTACAATAAAACTGCAAATTTTCATGAAGATCCGTCAAGTAGTTATTGTTTTATAACGATAAATAGCTACAGACATTATCCGTCATTACTTAGCTCCTATGGAAAATAGCGTGATAAATTATAGCTATGTTAATCCAGACTTATTAGAATACACATACAAAATTTCAACCGAATCTGTCCAATAGTTATTGCGTGATGCGTGTTCAAACAAACAGACAGACAGACAGACATTTCTAAAAATGTAGGAATGTGTTTAAATACTCTTTTCGAACATTTCCCAATATTTTTTTTCACTATGTTCGGCCATGTACAGACACGTGAAATTTACAATTTTATTATATAGATAGATAGCATGATTCAGTATTCACACGCGATGGCTTATTATTAGCGTATTTCATGTATTACTTTGGTGTTTCTATACCGATTTCTATTAGTATTTTTTATGGAATAGTTAATTATGTCAATTTTATTAATTAGGGATGACTGAGAGTGTTATAAACGTAAGAGTAGACAAATATAATCAGAAAGCTTCGAACTACTAAGCTTTCGGGAGTTACACGTGATATTGTGAGTCAACCATAAAAGATAGACATATGCTGTCGTGGGATATTTTTTATATAATTTTAAGGAGAACATTTCCGTCATACATGATTTCTGTGTAGCTTTAACCATTACGGTTGCACACGCGACGAAAGCTTAAAAAATGGAGTAACTTCTCCCGTTTTCCTTCACTGCTCTGCTCCTATTGATTGTAGCGTGATGAAAAGTATACTATAACCTACTCAGGAGCATGAAAAATAATTGTACCAAGTTTCGTTAAAATCCGTCGAGTAGTTTTTGTTTCTATAACGGTTATACAGACAGACAGACAGACAGACAAAAATTTTACTGATTGCATTTTTGGCATCAGTATCGATCCCTTATCACCCCCTGATAGTTATTTTGGAAATATATTTCATGTACAGAATTGACCTCTCTACAGATTTATTATAAGTATAGATGAGGTCATAAAGCAGCATAGCTTGCAGTAACAGTCGCCGCGATCGCAGAGTCAACAAGTTTGATTTTTGTACTGTATCCATATATGTAAGGCTTTGCAATCTACATTTATATCGCATAGTTCTTAGAAACTTACGCTGAACTCTTTCTATTGCTTCATTGTATTTTTCATAGTAGGGGTCCCATATCATGCTGGCATACTCTAATTGCGGTCTAATCAAGGAATTAAAAAGATAAAGATAAGTAACTGGACGTTTAAAGTCTGAAGCAGATCTCATGACAAGGTTATACATTTTGAATGCTGTAGCGATGATCTTATCAATGTGTAAATTTAAATGGAGTTTGCTATCCAAAAGTATACCTAAATCACGGATTAAAGTATCTTTAATAAGAGGTTCGTTACAAAGAGAGTAATTGAAGTTAATTATTTTTTTATTCTTCGTGAAGTTAATATATTTACATTTACATACATACATATCAACCCATATGATGGCCCACTGCTGGGCACGGGTCTCCCCATTAGAACCTACTAGTATGTAGATCCTGGGGGTAATTTCCATAATCGCCACGCTTGGCGAGCGGGTTGGCGATCGCAGTAAGGCTGTAAGTACGCAGAGGACGCTGCTGCCCGTCCTCCGATGTGAAATCCCTTAGTCGCCTTGACGACACCCACGGGAAGAGACGGGGTGATTCTATTCTTAAGCCGGTACCACACGGCCTTTTATTTACATTTGGATATGCTTAATTGTAATTTGTTTTTTTCGCAATAGTCGGATAATCTATCTAAATCGGATTGGAGCAGGTAGCAATCATCTAACGTTAAAACTTTTTTAAAGATTTTGAGATCATCGGCATACAAAAGAAATTTACTATTATGGAAACAGTTGCCAATGTCATTAATGTAGATAATGAATAACAATGGGCCGAGAATTGATCCCTGTGGGACGCCTGAAGAAGCAAAGAAAGAGTTTGAATGATACCCGTTACTCACTACACTTTGGCTACGGTTACTAATATAAGAATGAAACCAGCGCAACAAATTACCCCTGATACCATTGAATGCAATTTTGCTTAGTAATATTTTGTGATCGACTCTATCAAAGGCTTTTTTAAAGTCTGTATAGATAGTATCAGTTTGGGCACCACTGTCCATATTACTAAACAAAGAAGATGTAAATATC
The DNA here is from genome assembly GCA_945859575.2 of Herminia tarsipennalis. Classification (NCBI taxonomy): domain Eukaryota; kingdom Metazoa; phylum Arthropoda; class Insecta; order Lepidoptera; family Erebidae; genus Herminia; species Herminia tarsipennalis. The sequence goes on along the minus strand of OX243841.2, from coordinate 18,980,781 downwards.
ATTAAATTAGTAAGAGTTGATTTATGTTTAACAAAACCATGTTGTTCTTTTATAATATTTGGTTGGAGGAAAGGATAGATCTTCTGGTGGACAAGTCTTTCAAATAATTTAGCAAGAGTACTGAGAAGAGAGATGGGCCTATAATTTTCAACGTTCTGTCTAGATCCACTTTTATAGACTGGTACTATATTAGCTTTCTTCCAAACCGATGGGAAAGTGCCCGCATTTATACATTTATTAAAAATAATTCGTATTGGCTTACAAATTGTGTCAGCTGAACGTTTTAAAAAATAAGGGGGTATACCATCAGGACCAGGCCCTTTGTAGTATCTAACATTTTCAATTGTCTACGGATCTGCTGGAGGCTAAATTGTATATCAGACAATGGCGTATTATAATTATGGGATTGGTTAGATGTGGGACACCAGTCAGTTGTAATACTCGTAGGTTCGTACACGGATTGAAAATAAGTTGAAAAGAGATCACATATACTGACAGGATCGGTCGAAATTTCACTTCCGTAGTACATTCGAGAAGGAATTCCAGACTTATCCCGGCGGTTAGCAATATATGTCCAGAAATGTTTTACATTCTTAGGAATACTTTCTTCCACACCTTCCATATATTTACGATAGCATTTAGTACATTCGGCTCTAAAACGTGTTCTATATAAGGAGAATATTTCATAATCTGATATGTTTCCATACGTTTTCCACTTTGACCATGCTTTCTTTTTATTATTAAATATTTTGATAAGTGCTTTGGAAAACCATACCGGGAATTTTGTTTTTTTTGGATTCGTCAAAGAAACGCGGTGTTTGGTAATGCCGTATAATTTATTATAGAAAGTATCAACGCAATGCTCGGTAGAGCTTATGTCTAACACAGTATCCCAGTCAATATCTTCGATATCTTTATTAATTAAGTTATAATCAGCCTTCCGAAAATTATATTTGGGACAATGCTTTGGTTGTACAGTATGGAGATTGATATTCAATGACAACAAGGTGTAAAATGGTGGATGGTAATTGTCAACGGGCAAAATATTTTGATTAGGTTTAACGACACGGCAAGTGTCAATGGATAATAAGAGATCAAGAATACGCCCGCTTATATTAGTTAGGTGATTATATTGTTTGATATCGTGTACAGCCATAAAATTCCTTAAACGATTACAGATAGGAGATGTACCTAGACAAGTCATGAAGTCATGAGAAGGGTTAGATCTTACCCAGTTAGCTGTAGGAATATTGTAGTCACCCAGTAACAGCAAATTATCGAGTTTTGAAGAATTAACTATATTATCAATGTTCTGAAAATATAGGTCATAAACAGAAGAAGGAGAACTATTCGGTATATATACAGCGCCGATGAGAGTGTGTGCGGTCTTGTTGTTATTAGGAATAGCAACAATAACTTGTTCAATGTATTTTTCCAATAAAGTATGCGATTGTAACTGAATACAGTAAGGGTTATATTCTCTTAGTATAGCCATCAACACACCACCCCCATCAGATTTGTTGGTTGCTGCCCTGTTACGATCACAACGAAAGACTACATAGCGACTGTCAACAAATTCACTATTATGTATAGAAGGGATTAGCCATGTTTCAGTTAATACAATAATATCAAAACAATTACAAAGAATATTCATATAAAGGGTGTTTAATTTAGTACGTAAACCTCTGATATTTTGATAGTATATAGTAAAGTTATGATTAGAAGCCATTTTTATTGTAAGATTAAAAATTAAAAAAAAAAAAAAAAAAAAAAAAAATAATAAACATTGTGGCGTCCTACATGCCAAGCCGCCGATAGCGCCCGACATCGCGACGCCGACACCGTAGCGCGCGTGCTGAAAAAGACGACATCCCAACGCAATAACTATTTATGCACTAAGCCGCGCGCTGTGCCACACGTTTATATATGGCGCCGAGAATGCACCGCAGTCGTCGTGATTGGTCGGTCGCGATGCACTGACTTGCTACATGCAATACAACTTGCGAACCTTATTTTGTAAATATAACGTGCCACTTTTATTTAATATACCTCTTTCACCTTTTACTTATACATCACACGTGAGTTTTATTTTGCAACCTCAAGACTGAACACCCTATCAGTAAAATGGTGACCCCGACGTGATCAAGGAGCAACTCCAAGATGTCTACAGAGGAAACCAGCCCACAAGAAGTAGAAGACGTGAAAGAACAGGTAACGACCGTTACGTGTGACGTCGCCACAATCTCGCTGCCTGCGCGTCTGCCGCCATTTTGGCGCCAAAACCCACGCCTATGGTTCGCGCAGTTTGAAGCCGCCGTTGCGGCTAGCAGAATTGGAGAAGATCAGAAGTTCAATCTCGTCGTCCCGTTGCTCGGCTGCAACGACCTGGAGCAGATCGCCGACATCGTGCTGAGCCCGCCCGCGAGCAACAAATACGCTACACTGAAAAATAGGCTGATTTCCACGTTTCAAGAGTCCGACCATCGCCAGTTGCAGAAGCTGCTCAGCGGCTTAGAACTCGGCGACATGAAGCCTAGCCAGTTACTGCGCAAGATGACTGATTTAGGCGGGAAATTGCTGACCCAAGAGGCGTTAAAGGTAATGTGGCTCAATCAATTACCTACGCAAGTGCGCGCCGTGCTCGCCGTGAACACCGAATCGTCGCTCGAAGGCCTAGCTGCGATGGCTGACAAAATGGTGGAACACTTCGAACCTGCGACGGTTGCCGCGGTCGCCGTGCGTCCCACGTGTCCGTCGCCATCAACATCGTTAAACTCCGCGCATACGCTCGAAAGAAAACACGTACCAAACGAAAACCTGCAGTTTGACCTACTATCTAAACAGATCGAGAAATTATCGCTAGAAATCGCCGAACTTCGCACGAGACAACAAAATTCGACGCATCATTCCCGTTACCGCCAAAATCGATCGCGGTCGAACTCGCGAGTACGTGCCTACACGAACCGTAAGCCCGGAGATCCAGATTGGGTATGTTATTATCATTTTCAATTTGGTGACGAAGCCCGAAAATGTGAACCGCCGTGTGCTAAACAGAAGCAGAAGTCGGAAAACTAGAACGTTCATCCACGTTGGCGGGCGTCGATGTTAACAAACCAAGTTACCGCCTATGTGTCGTCGATGTTAACAGCAGAGAGAAGTTTCTCGTCGATACCGGAGCCGACATATCTGTGTTAGCCGCTAGAAATAAGAAACCCACGAAGCCGACAGAAAATACCTACAGATTGTTCGCCGCAAACGGAACGGAGATACGTACCTACGGAGAGCGTACACTCGAGCTCAACCTGGGTTTACGTAGAGCCTACAAGTGGACGTTCACGGTCGCTGAGGTGAAAACATCAATTCTAGGCGCAGATTTTCTAGCGAGGCACGAATTGCTAGTCGATTTACATCACCGCAAACTCATCGACCGCATCACCGACCTCAGTGTAAACACCATCACAGTGCAAAGTACCGAAGCCGTTTACGTCATCAACCGCAACCACGCCTATCACGACCTGCTGAAACAATACCCAGACGTTCTGCGATCCATGTCACTCAAAGTACCGACGAAACACGAAGTAACACATCGCATCGAGACAACAGGACAACCGATCTACTCGAGGCCACGCCCCCTGCCACCAGATAAGTACAAAGCAGCGAAGTTAGAGTTCGAGAAGATGATGGAGATGGGTATCTGCAAGCCGTCGAATAGTCCATGGGCTAGTCCACTACACGTCGTTAAGAAGAAGGACGGTTCACTTCGCGTATGCGGCGACTATCGCCGTCTCAACGCCGTGACAACCCCCGATCGGTACCCCATTCCGCGAATTCAAGATTTCACGTACCAACTGCACGGAAAGAAAATATTTTCAAAAATCGATTTAAAAATGGCGTACTTTTGGATACCAATGGAGAATGAAGATGCTGCGAAGACGGCCATAATAACCCCATTTGGCCTCTTTCAGTTTAACTGCATGACATTCGGTCTTCGTAACTCAGGTCAGACATTTCAACGTTTTATGCATGAAGTACTGCGAGGACTCGACGACAATGTATTCTGTTTCGTCGACGACGTGTTGGTCCACTCGAAAACAGAAGAGGAACACGAGCGTCACTTACATCAGGTACTCGAACGACTGAACAACTACGGTGTCTCACTTAACGTCGACAAGTGTGAGTTCGGCAAGGACAAGATACAATTCCTCGGCTACGAAGTTTCATCGGCCGGTATCAAACCCACTGAAGATCGCATACAAGCCATACTCAAGTTTCCAAAACCAAGCACAGTTCAAGAATTAAGAAGATTCCTAGGTATGATAAACTTCTACCGTAGCTGCCTACCCCACCAAGCCGAACATCAACATCTGTTAAACAAATACCTACACAATAGTAAGAAAAACGATAAATCACCAATATTATGGACACCCGAAGCCGAACAAGCCTTTGAGCAATGCCGACAAAGCATACTCGAGGCCACCGTCTTATCGCATCCCATACCTAACGCTCCACTATGTCTTCTCACCGACGCATCTGACAGCAGTATTGGTGCCGTTCTACAACAGAAGATCGACAATACGTGGAAACCACTCGCTTTCTACTCCAAAACGATGAGCGAGACGCAACGTAAGTACAGTGTATACGATCGCGAATTATTAGCAATGTATACAGCTGTTAAGAGCTTACGCCGACTCGTAGAGGGCAATGACCTCACAATATGTACCGACCACAAGCCACTGACGTACGCGCTAACAAGAACGCCGAGTAGCAGCGACACACCAAGACGAGAGCGACAACTACACTTCATCAGTCAATTTTGCACTAACATCAAGTACATTCACGGTGATAAGAACGAAGCAGCTGACGCGTTGTCACGTATCGCTGAAGTCGAAGTACTCAACGCAACCGTCGACTATAATAGACTCGCGGAGGTACAAGAGGACTCCGAACTACGCGAATCTATGAAAAATCCGAATCTCAAGTTTACGCGCGTCAACCTACCGGGAGTTCAACGACCGATATGGTGCGAAACATCAACAGCGAACGCTCGTCCATACCTACCACCGCCGTATCGCGTCCCAGCTTTCAAAGCGCAGCACGAACTTAGTCACCCGGGAGTACGACTATCGCGAAGAATTATGACTACAAAGTTCTTCTGGCCGTCGATCAACAAGGACGTAGGTACTTGGGCGAAATCATGTATCAGCTGTCAACGCGCTAAAGTTCAACGACACGTCGTGAGTCCACTCGGCGAGTTTCAACGGTCGTCGCGTTTCGAACATGTGCACGTCGATATAGTCGGGCCCTTACCTCCATCGGAAGATTATAGATACCTCGTGACGATGATAGATCGCTGTACCAAATGGCCTGAAGCAATTCCCACACGTGACGTCACAGCTGAGACCGTCGCGAAGGCTGTGTACGACGGGTGGATAGCACGATTCGGCTGTCCTCTGCGGATTACTACGGACCAAGGGAGACAATTCGAGTCGTCACTGTTTACCTCACTCATGAAGAAACTCGGCGTAACTCGAATACGGACTACGGCTTTTCATCCCCAAGCGAACGGACAAATCGAGCGATGGCATCGTTCCCTCAAAGCGGCACTGATGGCGAGAACGAACGACGGGAGGTGGGTCAACGAACTTCCTACGGTACTACTAGGGCTTAGAAATGCACTACGTGACGACTCATCTGTCAGCCCGGCATTAATGACATACGGCTCGACTCTTCGCATTCCGTCTGATTTCTTCGTACCTACAACGTCGAACATTGAAGACGCGGATTTCGTCCGTCAGCTGACCGAAACGATGACGTCACTAACACCTTCTCCGAGAGCTCGAGCATCAACGATGAACACTTTCGTCTACAAGGATCTCGCAACCTGCTCACATGTGTTTGTGCGCAACGATACCGTACGCAAACCTCTTTCACCTTTTACTTATACATCACATTTTATTAAAAAATTTACGTATATCATTTGATGATTTTATGGCCAGGATAGGAGAGGTTTCGCTTTGTCTTACAAGAATAGTGGAGTGTTTGACCCAGACGAATTTGTAGTTATGTTTTTTAGCTGCTTCACGAGCTTCTCTAAGTAACTGCTTTTTCGAGAGTGTCATATGCTCGTTGATATATACAGTGTGAGTTGAGCCCGAAATTCCCAGATCAGTGGTGGTGAGGCCTTTCTTTATGCGGAAAGCACTGAGGATTTTGTCCCTGATAGTGCGTGTATTAAACTTAACGATGATATTTTTAGGTCTCTCACTAGAGGAGGCGTGTGGCACACGGTGTATGGTAGTAATTTCGTTCCGTGATATTTTGAAGTTAATTTTTTTACCAATTTCCTCAAGTAAGTTAAACAAGTTCTCCTCACGTCGATCAGGTACATTACAGATCTCCAAATTGCACTGCCTTGCTAGTTGTTCTAGGTTGTCAATCTTCATTTCAAGGGTTTTTGTTGTACTTAGATTGGTTATCCGCTCTTCTAATGTATTCAAGCGTTTTTGATTGTCATCATATTCATTAGAGATGAAGTGAGCAGACTTTTTTATCTCGGCAACTTCGTCGGACAACTTACTCATATTGTCCTTTATAGATTGGCTCTCAGCACGTAGAGAGTCCATTTCTTTTTTTGTTTCCTTCATATAGGTCTCCAGGTCACTTCTCATTGTTCTTATGTTGTCATTAACAGTAGAAAAAATATACTATCAATGTTTTTTTCTCCACTAACATTAGGCCTACGTTAAAAAGGCAGAATGATAATGTTGGACGAGTTTTGAGGATAAACTTTCGCGATTTGTACACATTATGAAAATATATATATTACGGGTCTTAAAACGTCGGGCAATAAACAAGGTATTTTACCTATAATTATTCACGTGATTAAGACCCATCATATATATATTTTCATAATAAGTTTTGAAGACCCCATGTTGATTGGTAATGTTGCCTAAATACCAAATTTACTGTATAATTATTTACTTTGTGTATACTATGTAGATTTTATAAGTATTTTTTACATCGATTGTACAGTGATCATAAAGTACAATCAATCAATCAATCTGCCTGTAGCGATCCGCTGCAGGACATAGGCCTCTCCTAACTTACGCCACAACACCAGGTCTTCTGCCTTCCCCTTCCAATTCATACCAGCGTCGTTCATTCATTAAGACATCGGTCTACCTGGCTGGAGTCATCCTACCCTCTAGTAAGTATCAATGTTCTGTGGTCCTACCTTACCTCTACTGAGTTGCAGTCTCTACTCTAGGATTCGTTTGCTCCAACGACGAACTTGATTACATCTCTAAGAAAGCTCTTAATCATCTCTCAACGGACCAATAACTTTTGATTCTCGACACCAAAAGAAGTACCTACCATGAACTTAATTTCCTTACATAAACGGAGCACATTTCCCTCACAAGCCCTCACTAAAACACCCCAAATGAAGTACACAACAATTCATTCTAAATCACGTACTCAACAAGGTCGGAATGCAGACGATACCGTTAAGATAAGTAACCTCTAGTACAGTGGTTCCTAAACTTTTTGATCCAGTTACCCTTCTAACTACTTTTAGGATTTTTGTTTAGAACTACACAAAAAAGGTTTATGCCAAAATTTATATAGCCTTTATTCCCTGCGGCAAACCTATTTTATCCTAACATCGGCCAAGTGTAAGTCGCTTGAACGACGGTAGGCAGGAGCCATAAATATCAACATCAGCCAAGTGTGAGCTGGTCGCATGACGTCTGGGCTGAGTGTGAATCGCTTGCACGTCGCGGGGAACAATTAGGTAACACCAAGACGTTTGTTAAACCACATTTGTTACTCCCTCAAAGCATAGCTGCACAAAATAAAGAGAGTACAGAAGGAATGTCATATGTAGGTACTTCATGAACTTTTATACCTTCACTCACAGGCGCGCACAAAAAAAGCATCCGTAGCGCGTGAGCGTGGAACTCGCTCTATCTCTGGTCCGTCTTGTTCCAATTCTTCGCGTCTGACGATATCTATGTGTACGTGCGTCAATACCGTTTTGTATAAAGCTTTCGTTAATAGCTGTTTTATCCCCGGGGGTAAATACCTATAGGTTGGGAACCCAGGCTCTGGTATATTTATTACTGCGTTTAGCAATAAATGCTACCTTTAACCATATGAGCTGTGGGGAAATTGCTAGGAGGGATGTAAGCAGATTGTTTTATGCGATCATTGAGTTCCATATATGACCTCTTAGAGAGGGATTCCAAAGTAATGTCAATTTGATACGATGTGAACCAATGTGCTGTGGAGAATTGATTCGATTGAAATTTAAGTTGATGGAAATCTAATCTATTTTTCAGCTAATTTCTGTGTTAAATATATACTTTAACTAAACAAAGAATTGACTCTTTGATGTCCTAGGTCTTATCGATTTCACACGTATTTCGTGAATTTTCACGTTATACGTAGAGCTGTGAAAATGGAAATATTAGTTATATTTCGGGACTTAATCGCGTGAATTATTTAAAGGTACGTACCTTTTATTTACCCGACGTTTCGATCGAATTGCACCGATCGTGGTCACGGGTCGACTGTCGACACAGTTCTTCTCGACTTCAGTTCAGGTATATGACCATGGTACTGACGTCTTTTTGTTGAGAAACGCAGTTTTTCGGCAATAACTCAATGATGGTAATAATAATAATAAAAAATCTTTATTTGGAAGCATTATGCGTCATGTGAAGTCGGTAATATTTTTTTGTAAAAAAGGTTTTAGTTATCTCTTCTAAACCTTGAAAACTTTGGGTTGGTTTGTAATTCAACTAAAACTGTTCAAACCTTTTTACAAAACATTGCTTTTCTTTTTGCTGTGCCGTTAATTGTTGAGGAGTTCACATGATCATTCACTATAAGCTTAACTACATGGTGTAATAATATGACGAGCATAAAGTGCTACGCAATACAATATTAAAGTAACTAATCGGAAACCGTGAAATATTGAATAGTTCCGCAGATCATCTGCAGTCTTCATCATCAGTTCCACATCACCAATTGGTACTTTTTGAGAGTAAATGCACGAACCATTATAAAATATATCTAAACCACTATAGATACCTATAGTGGTTTAGATATATTTAGCTTATAATATTTAAAGAGTTGTCTCGATTTCTCCAGTATCCCATCATCACATCCTGATCTAATGACAGTGGGACTAACTTGGATGTATACCCATTCAATATAATATTTGAAGAATTGTCTCGATTTCTCCAGGATCCCATCATCACATCCTGATCTAATGACAGTGGGACTAACTTGGATGTATACCCATTCAAAATAATATTTGAAGAGTTGTCTCGATTTATCCAGGATCCCATCATCATATTCTGATCTTATGACAGTGGGACTAACTTATCAATCAAAATGAATCTGTTATTTTCACCACTTATTGCGCATGCATAAGTAAAAAGTACTTAATCAGAATTCTTATTTGTACCTTGCAGTTAGAGAACGACGCAGAAAATTGGAAGAAGTTTTGCTGAAGTATAGGCATACATACAGCAGTAGTTTAGTTTAACTTTCACACTTGAAAACTCAGCACTTTCAACCAACAATGTTATGACCATGTCGACAGTAACTTTTGGGACGTTCCTAGAGTTTGCCTTGATGAAACCAACTACCATTTTTATTAAATAAGCACAATCAATTATTTTTTGCAACAAAATAATGTTTATCGACATACAAGTCGTGACGTCACTAGACGCTGATTGGTGTTTTAAAATACGTTCCGTTTCAAGTTACTTTAATTCACAATTAATCTTAAAACAATATATTAAATTAGATAAAAATCTTACAATGGCTCTTCTTTTATCCTTTTTTAATATTTCAATCATAAAATGACTATTATTATAATATAAAATATTAGCATCTTCCCTATTGTTAACGAGATTTGTCAATTTAGGAACCTAAATTGTGAGTGAAAACTACCTACAGTCAACTCGTTGTACAAAGCCGTACCTACGTATGGCTTAGTTTTCATTTCAATCTCTAACACTAAAATGCCGGTAAATAATAAATATTTGTACTAACTCGCACAAAATATAGCCAATTTACAGAACACGATAATCCAATATAACGTTAACGTTATGGTTCACGCTTCGTGACAGGTAACGTCACCAAAACAATGTTCGCCGCTTTTGTATAGCGAGCAATTAGACACTCATTATCGGTACCTAATTACTGCCAATCACTGTGTACTGTATATAAGGTACTACCACAAAATACACAGGCAGAGAAGGCCGGCTCACAGATCGACATCAAATCGACGCACACAAACCGACTGCCGCAACTAACAGTACCTAGGTACTGAATATGCCAAATCTCAATATTTTTTTTTTGTTTCAAAAGAAATAATTTATCATTATTTAATCGAGTTTACAAATACAATAATTGCATTTTTGAAAGATAGAAAAATTTGAAGTCCAGACCCAGGAATCGAACCCGAGACTTCCGTAGCTAAACCGGGGCCGGAATCGAACCACTATCTGGACTATGTTACTAGACCTCAAATTTTTCTATCCTTTGATGCTCGCGAGTTGGGCCCTCGCATGCGCCATCTAGCCGGTAGTTAAAGAACTATCACGGCTTTTGTTATTGCTTCATTACAGAGAGCATTTTAACAAATTAAGATGTCGCAGGCAGAATATTGAAGTAATTTTAATAGGCATTTCTTGCCAATTACTTTACAAATACAATAATTGCATTTGTTGAAGGATAGAAAAATTTAAAGTCCAGACCCAGGAAACGAACCCGAGACTTCCGTCGAATTTGTTGATCTTTTTTAAACCTTGAACAAAATGGAATTTACCATATTCGATACTTTTCAACCGATTTCAAAAAAGAGGATGTTCTCAATTCGACTGTAGGTTTTTTTGTGTGTTTGTAATCAGATTACGCGAAGACGGCTGGACCGACAATTAACGACCCTGCATCGAGGGTCGTTCTTTGATCCGGATTAAATAATGGTATTACTTTACTATGCGTTATCAGATCAGGAAACATGCCGTATGCCGTGATCAACACATTGATTAAAAACTGTAGATAACTGTGGCGTTATGCTAATAATACTGTTAAATAATTTAACTGAAATACTGCATAAATCAGCGGATTTTTTAAAATAAGTGGTTTTAACATTTATGCCACTGGGGTAAAAGCATATTATTTTAAAAGCAAATGGTATTTTCTTCCGATTGCCACTAAAATTGTGCTGGCACAGTCTATGCTTCTGCCCATACACGACTATGCTGATGCCAGCTATCTCGACCTCACCGAGGAGCAACGTCTTCAAAATTTCTGTATTAGATTTATATTTGTTTCTATCCATCTAAAGGTTGCCTGGAAAATCTACACTTAAGTCTTAAATGTAAACTATTTTGTATTTGTATATTTTTTTTTTTAAAGACGACTCCCGCATTAGGGTACAAGCCCTGTGTCGCGGGGGACTTTACAAACATACAAGTCACGGACACAAACACCCAGACTCGGAACAACAATTTGTGGATCACACAAAGTGGTGTCCCGTGTGGGAATCGAACCCACGACCTCTTGCGTAGCAGTCGGACAAACTCCCACCGCGCCACAGAGGCAGTCAAAACAACAATTATGTATGTCTTCCCATTACACGGGATTATAGAGTGTGCCGGTCATTTAGGCGGCGTGCGTGGGGCCGAAGCCAACATCACAGAGGCCAATTAGACTCTTTAATTTAAGGCTATGTGACATCAAGCGGCGATTATCGTTGTGTACACAACTACGACAATCCCCGGTTAGTGTAGAACTATTACAAGAAATGGTAAACTAATAAACGGGGTTGGTTGGTTTGGTGAGGTGTTTGTGGATTGGTTGCCTGGTTCTATAAAAAAACTATGGCGCCTGCCCTTGCAACACATGACACGACATTTAATTACACGGACAACAAATAGACAGGCGGTGACTCGCCCCTCACTAGATGAGCCCCTTTCTGGCGGCCACAGGCATACAGCTAAACAGGCGAAAGGCAGCAAGGCAGCAACATGGGTGTTAGCAGCTTGGGATGTCGAGCGGTGCGGCGCCGGTTTCCCCATCACGAAGAAGGCCCGTGAGTGGGTTTCCCCGTAGTTATGATGCTCCCCCCCCACCGAGCATACTAGCTCTGGCGACCTTACTCTGATCGGCCGTTTAAGGCAAGTCGGAGTTGCTCCTGCCGGCTAGTCAGGGCAAGCGGGAGGCAAGATCCTAACCATCTCTCTGAGGCATCGGGACCACATTGTTGCCACGCACATTCAGCTAGAATCGAAAATAAAATCAAAAGCTGCCCTGTGGTTTGTGTATCCTTTTTTACCTTTATGAAACATTATTTATTGGTGTCATGAGGATTTAAGCCGTATCGTATGGCTTAAGAATAGTAAAACCCCTAACTCTTCCCATGGATGTCGTCAACATATAGCTACTGAATGTGTGTAAGTATGTGCCTTCTACATGAATGTTAAGAAAAAAGTCCTATACAAAACACGAGAAATCTATTGACGTATGTATACACAATATGCGGAAGCTCGATATATGTTATCGCTCTAAGTATTATTAACACACACTTATCGTGACATCCTGCCTTACAAAATGACAAAAATGTTGATATTTCAACTACTGCAGTCGTAAATCATATCGGTTCGAACCTTGAACTTTTCCTCACTTTTAGTGCCTATCGTATTCAAAGTTACAGTTCGAATGCCATCGCGACATAATCATGTTGCTAACTCCAGACATTCCCCGTAAGTCTTTCAAAGTATTTGCATAAAATGAATAGTTTCTGTCGTGTCTAAAGGTACCTTACTAACAGACTACAGTAAACCTATTTTCAAGGTTCTGTTTAGGCATAAAAACTATCCGATATTAACTTTTATAGCGTTTTATTGTGACTGTAATATGACCTTCACTTACACAATAAAATGCTATAAAAGTTAATTATGATAACTTGATGAATAATCTAATATAGACCACATTATAAACACAAACATCACACTAATATTATAAAGGCGAAAGTTTGTGAGTATGTGAGTATGTATGTTTATTACTTCTTCACGTCTAAACGGCTAGAGTAATTTTAATAAAATTTGCTATGGAGTTAGCTGACTCCCTGGATCAACACATAGGCTAATAAACCGCGGGTAATCATCGCAGGCATCGCAGCGCACAGCTAGTTAACAATTAATCTTAGTTAATAAGCCAGAGGCGACGATGATGAGGATGCCAATCTGTCTATAAAACAAAACCAAAAATTTAGATGTGAATGATCTAACTCAAACATATATTAATTTTATGAAACCAAATAGGTATGTCTGAAAAAGTAAATTTAAAAAAAAGGTAGTAGGCAGTACCAAGTTTAAAGCTGGTAACAAGAAGGTGCAAAGAAAATCTTGTGCCACTCTTTTATAAACATCAATCAGTGTTTGATAAAACCTAATAAATATTTTATAAAATTATATGAAGTTTAAATACAAAGTATCAGATCCTTCACTAGGAAAACCACGACTTCTTGCAACCCATCAATACCTATCAAAAGCATTACTGATTTCCCAAGTTTATAAACCTCGAACGTGCACTTCGAGAACTAAAATTTGCAGATCCATTCGTTTTCTAACTTGACGTAACTTACAGCGTCTATAAGTTCTTCTATCTGCTTTAAAATATCTTGCCTCAAACTACGATCAGTTTTCTACGGAAATAAGGAAGTCGAGTTTGCCAAGAAGCTTAGAATGAGATTGTTTATGCTCTTATTTTCATAGTAGGGTAAGAAATAAACGCTGAAAGTTCACAAGCACTGGGTAAACTATTAGTATGAACTATTCATAATCTAAGCGGCACATATGTATTATGTACCTATCATATCATCACTATCCATATTAATAACTAAACATTATAAATCTGGAATCGTGTAAATATATTATTTTTTGTTTTAAACAAATAAATCAAATTTTCCGGGATTTATGACATCAAAAATCGCCTACTAAGAGATTCATACTAATTTCATCACTACTTTTCTATACTAATATTATAAAGCTGAAGAGTTTGTTTGTTTGTTAGTTTATTTGAACGCGGCAATCTCAGGAACTACTAGTCCGAATTGAAAAAATATTTTTCTGTTGGGTAGCCCATTTATCAAGGAAGGCTATAGGCTATATAACTTAATAGGAGCGGAGTAGTAATGAGAAATGTTGCAAAAACGGGGAAAATTTACGCAGACGAAATTGACGGCCGCACAGCTAGTAATTTATATGATTATTCGTGATGGTAAAACTATGCAGAAAATCTATGAATCCAAACAAAATGGGAAATTGTCATTAAATGTTAAAATAAGACTGTGGCCACAAAAACTGGATCACGATCAGATCCCGTAAACTTACAAAATCCCCGAGTTTAAAACTAAGCCACCAATTTCGTCCACACTCAAACAAGTATACGAATCAATATCAGAGCCATCAGGTCTTTCTCGGTAAATCGGCCGCAAACCGTCATATCCCGAGACGTATTCGACAGAAATGTTTCGTAGAAATGGACATAATCTTGAATTGGCATCGTTCTTGGACACATATTTCCGTTTCGTTTCCTACCGAAAAGTAATAGTTTTGAGACGCTTCCGCCATGATATTTCTTCGAAGTCCAAGTACTCGTAACTATGAGGCAGAAATATTTCATAATGAAATAGGAAAATAACGTCAGAATTATTAATAAATATTATTGTAATTTGTTTTAACGTATTACTTTTAGTATTGAAACACGGAACTGTTATATGAGCATTATTGTCAATATACCTAACATTATACGTGGCGCGGTGGGAATGTATCCGACTGCAACGCAAGAGGTCGTGGGTGCGATCCCCACCCAGGATAAAACTTTGTGTGATGAGCACGATGGTTTATTCTGTGTCTGGGTGTTATTTATCTATAATATTTATGTATTTAGAATTATATAAGTATGTTTATCAGTTGTCTGGTTGCCATAGTACAAGCCCTGCTTAGTTTAGGATCAGATAGCGTTGTGTGAGTTGTCCCAAGATATTTTTTTTTTTTTTCTTAAAAAATAAGATAACTAGCAATGTGGGATTGAGTCCCACATTACTAGCAATCTTGTTAACCCCTCCAGCTAAGCTCAAAGGCTTGTGTTAGGAGTGGGTTCACGTCGGTAGTATAATGGTTAGGATTCGAACCCAAGACCTCACGATTGCGAGACCGATGCCTTAGCCATTAAGCTACCGCCGCTTAAGATATTATAAATAATTAGAAAGACTTATAATAACATTAAAAATGTAATTATAAGTAGTAACTTTCTAATCTCTCATGTCCATCCTAATAAATCCGTCCATGAAAATGTTATATACGTAACATCATGTTAAATTATTACTGAGAACAAGTTGCAGGTAATTTTCTCTTTCAAACAACTTTGTCTTACAGTACGTAGGTACTTAGTTGGAGTTTCAAAAGTTCCAGACGTTTAGTCTGCCACCATCCCATTGTATAGACAGACATCTGCTTAAATATGGTTGTATAATGTTAATCTGATTATGCATTTAACTAAAGTTTTTTGAAAAAGGTATTCGTGGTTTTTTATTAATATAAATCGACAAACGATAGTGGTTGCTTTTTAACGTGATTGACTGGAGAACACGAGATTTTTTTAGATGCGTCCAAAAAATCCAAAAAGTAATTTTCAATCAAATTCCAAAAAGTAGTTTACGGGGACTATTTTAATTAATTTTTGGATAAGCACAAGAAGTCCGCAGCGATAGACGATTTTCAGGAACGAGTGGCTTGAATTGGTCTTATTGGGTATGTATATCACCACCTCATTTTTGATCGAAACTTCGTTTTCATTGAAATAAAGTAGAATAAATATTAGAATTTCATACCTGATGTCAATAGCGATTATAAACGATACTAAACTATATTAAATTCAAACGATACTAAATTCATAATTTCTATATTGTCAATTAGCTTATGTTCACTTGACTTATCACTGTAAATAAAACCAGTGGGCATAGTAGATTGTATGCTCTTTGGTTATAAAGAAACATAATTAGTTAATAAATTTTATAAGCAAACCTAAAACATACTAAAAACAGGTTAAAATGTGGTAAATGTCACAATGATAACCATCATTTTGTAATACTATTATTTACCTTGTATTGTGGCACTGTTTATTTACCTCAATAAAAAAAAAGAAAGAAGACCTCCTGGCACCACCTCGGTTCACAACGAAGTAGTACGTTTGACAAATCAGGATTATTTGTCTCTAACTGTCTGTAACTTTATTACAAAAGGCTTATAACTGGTCAATGATTCTCTTTTTGCGCTAGATATATTTACATCACACAGTTGTTCTACGTAACGATAAATCTTCAACTTCACCGCTGCGATCGCAACTCACAAAAGTAAACGAAACCATATTTAACATTTTCAATATAAGTTTTGTAAGGAGCGACTGAATGATGCTATGAAACTATGAAGTTGGTTCATTATTTATTAGTTGGGAGATCGTCTGTTAAACAAGAAACTGTAGATTGTAGCGGATGAACTATAACTTCTGTGTTGAATAATTTAGATTGGTTGCGCGAAGATTTATTCTCTTTGATTTGGTTGACGGGAATGCCTATATTGGTGTAAAATAGATTTGAATAACTTAAGTGTTGAACTCATGCAAATTGTGCTAAGTCTTGTTTGGTTCAATGTGAATCCAATATTGTATATTTGAGGCTATACTGCTTTCAAGGGGGGTACCAAAGGGGGTACCCCCTTTAAAAAATAATATAATTATTTCGGACATTTACCTACTTACATGAGCAGGTAAGTCGGTCGGGCAGGTAGGTGTTTGAAACACAGAATTCTTTTGAAGACATGGCATATCGAGCAATCATTTTACTTATTTGACGATTACTTACTTGATGTTGTCCGACTTAACTATTTAATTATTTTATGTTGACATTACCTACCATTTTTTCTTAATTTTTTATATAATAGTCTGCACTATAAAGTTGAACATTATCATTACAATCTAGTTTAACGAGACTAATGAGTAATTTAAAGTTCACTTAGACTCATAATATACTAAACTAAGTTGGACACAAACTTAGTTCAGTATATTATGAGTCTTAGTGAAGTTTAAATTACTCATTAGTCCCATTAACACTATTCTTATTGTTTATCTTATTAAATGAAGGCACTATGTTCTTGTGTCCTTACAAGAACATAGTGCCTTCATTTAATAAGATAAACAATAAGAATAGTGTTAATGGGACTAATGAGTAATTTAAACTTCACTAAGACTCATAATATACTGAACTAAGTTTGTGTCCAACTTAGTTTAGTATATTATGAGTCTAAGTGAACTTTAAATTACTCATTAGTAAATAAGTTACACGATAACTGTCACTAAACTAACTCAAAAGGTTTGGTCCTTTTCAGTCTTCGAACTATATCCATTCTAAATCCATTCAAATGTACCAGGGTGCATTAACAATTCCCCTGAGAACCTACTTTATTTTGGAAGCTTTGTTTGGTATATCCTCACAACTGTATACCATAATAGTAATAATAAATAAGAATAAAACTTTATTTTCAAGAATATGGTAGTTTACAGGTTTTATCAAGTGTTAAGAGTTACAGCATATTCTGCCAATGGTGGCGTGCAAATATTTTTACATAAATTAGGTACAAATTACAATAATAATTTAAATTAGATAACATATGAAAAAAATAAAAAATAAGAAGAAATAAATAATAATTACATAATTCTCATTATGGTATTTTATATTTAAAACATAGTATTTAGCATGTTATACATTAACACATTTAGAAATTAAGTCCATTAGTAATAAATCTATCATCTAAGGATTCATTAATGTTATAATACATTTTTTCTTGTAAAAATACATAAAGAGCGCAATTGATTGAATGGTAGATTTGATACAGTTTCTGGAAGATGGTTGTACCTATATCTTAATGCACATGTGATATGAGTTCCTTTTACATATTTCTAGGTTTACTCTTGGAATTTGAAGTCTGTTTTTATGTCTAGTTCGACTGTTTGCCATATTGCCGAGTCTTGGAAATAGGTCAGGGTTCTTTTTTATAAGGATACAAATTTCTAAAATATATAAACAAGTTATGACATTTCTTGGGTGACATCAAGCGAGTTTTATGATACTAAATTAAAAATAAGTTCATCAAAAATACTTTAAATACGTGTGACGGGCTATTTCATTTGGAAGCATTACTATTCAATTATGTTGCATTTCGTTACATTCAGAATACTAAAATTGAAGAATATCGATAAAATAAAAATTTGGTCTGATTAATTTCTGTATTATTATTTTTTAAAGTATCTTGTTTATGTAATGGAACGTTTTTTGCGGCTCACCGGTTGCTAAGTAATAAGTAATACTTGGTTAGTTTGCTCAAGGATGCAAAGAATATTACTTGTCTATAAAAGAATATTGATTTTTTTAAACAGGGGTTTACAGCTATCTAAGTAGTCGCACCCCGAAATTGCCCTTATGCATTTCTTTTGCGCATACGTCTTTGTTAGGTACTGCAAATACTGAATGTTTACCCAGTAGCCCGTACATACTTTTATAGCAAAGCTCTAACTCATCGCACTTTTTTTTCACATGGCCTTTCCCTAATTTTACTATCATTATTTTATTATAAATGAAATATTGTGTTTTAAGACTTTTTTGATGACTTATGTATTACTATTTGTATTGACACGATATGTATTCTGTTGCCTATTTGTTATTTTTCTTTTTAATTGACACTGCAATATGCTATAACTACATAGTATAGTGCAGTGTTGAAAATCATAAAAATTAAGACAAAAATTACAATTTGTCTCTTATTTTTTATGATTTACTATGATTATTCTATTTACTATTTTTACTTTGTTAATAATTTATTTGAATAAAAATTTTGTAATGTAAGAATTACTTACCAATAAATAACTATTACGACAAAGATTTGGATTTAAAATAAAATTTTGAATATACCTACTTGAAAGTGAACAAGGTTTATTTTTCAACTCAGTTGAGTTGAAATCTCTTTAAGAGTGTAACTATAAATGTATGAATTCTGTTATTGTTAAATGTACCCAGGTACTGTTTTCGTGCTGTTGGATGGTTGGATTTCCCTGTGTTGATTTACGGAGTGTAATAGAAAACATTTGGTCAATTTAATTAAAATAGCCACTGGAAAAAAATACATAGGTACCCACGTCTACAAAAATATATCAGAATTATCCAACTTTGGCAGTGTATTTTTAGACTCGCTTTTTCTTCAGCAACTGAAATATTATCAGCGATGTTGGTACGGCTATTATCGTGCTTACTCGAGCACGAAACCATCTTGATATGCAAACTACGAACAATCAACTAGGGGTCAAAAGCCAACTTTGCAACAAGGCAGTAATAGCCTCGAACATTTCAATAGCTTCATCCTTGGAGTAGGAGTTACTGCCGTTTGACTAGACAAAGCTGACTATTCGAATATTTGAGTTTAATTTTACGTAAATAATACTGAGAATAGTATTTTTACTTTAATTTATAAGTAGGTAACCACATCATATTCAACTAATATTATAAATCCGAATGTTGGAATAAGGATGGATGGATGTACTCTTTACGCAAAAACTAGTAGTTTATTCATCAGAATAGTAGGGTCGCTTCGCCCGTTAGCGACCACTTAGATGAGTTGCTCACTTCAGATGGGGGAAAAAAATTTATCTACACGCAACATAGTATATGATAATATAAATTGGTCCCAAACATAGTCTAGTTTAGATATAAAAGATTTAATATTTTTATCCAATAAATTTATGAAATACATAAAAAGTAAAAATATATCCAAGTCGTTCGTTAACGACCACTATTTTATTATCAAATATATTCATATATATGCCGATTAGACAAATACAATATATAAAAAATATTTTATTTTTCTCTTTTTATTATACAGGGTGTAACATAAAGGTGTGGTCATATTCAAGGGTTGGTATATGCCCATGATACTGAGTGCACATACCTAATTTTATCAAAATCGAAGTACCCTAAAATAATATTTATTATTTTTTCATTAGTTTATTTATGAATGAAAAAGTTATTAATTAAAAAAAGTATTTCTTAAAACGTTCTATTCTATAATAATACAATCAAATTTTGTACCAGGGGAGGTATAATTTTTATGCCATACGCCTTTTACTACTGAATTTTGACAAAAAGAATATGCTATTTCTATGTAATAATAATGCAATCTGCTAAGGCACCATGGTAGGTGCAATACTGATAACATACCCTATCCGCTGCTGAAATTTGACCACACCTTTTTGTTACACCCTGTATATAATAATAAAAACAATCTGTTTTTCTATTTTTTTATGTAAATAATTAAAAAAAATCAACTTAACTTTTAATAGATAATCAATTGCTATTATATTTTTTGAGTTTTCATTTTCACTCTTCATATACCTAAATATAAAAATGACAATCATTAGTAGGAATAACATTTATGTTGTTTAATGTAGGTACTTACTAATAATAACCATTTGTTTCTAACTTTTTAATACATATAATTATTTTGTTTCACACTTTTTAAATTATTGTTTAATAACTATTTGATTTATATTTTTTGTATATTACATCTAGAAATGCTATTAACTTAATTTAAAGAAACTTAGTCCGTCAAATGGTCGCTAACTAGAGTCAATCGCTCAACCGGCGAGACGACCATATATTGACGTACCCACGGGGAACAGCTAGTATATTATACATTATTGTAACAATATTAAAATAGTATCAAATTAATAATAAAAGGTTGTCGAATTATCTATTGGAGTCAAGTTTGAACCCCTGCAACGACCTTTAATAAAATTACTGCGGGGTTATTTGTATTTTACTTTTTAAGTTGGTATTGCTAAGTTTTATACGTTAGGAATCAATGAGTATTTTATTCAGTGAGAATGATGTAAGTTATTTGTTGCGTGGGCAGGAAAATACGAATGTTCATGCAAATCGCTTTGTTCCATTTTTAGGGTTTCGTAGCCAAAATTGCAAAAACGGAACTCTTGTAGTTTCGTCATACGATATACGAGATACGTCTGTCTGTATGTCTGTCTATCCGTCCGTATGTCACAGGCATTTTACTCAAAGACTACTCGATGAATCTTGATATGAATCTTGAAAAGGTGTTTTGTAGTAGCCGCAACTTAGTTTGATAGCTAAATAATAATAACAAATATTTTTAGGGGGCATTCATACATGTGACAAAAGCTGAAATTTTTTTTTTCAGCATATATCAACGCGTGGGACATCATTGGACAGGTCTTTCAAAAACATTTTGAGGTTTTTAATAAACTTTTTTGATTGAGTTAATATTTTTGGAAATAATTCCCCCTGTGCTCCCCCCCCCCCCTTAACGTTTGAACCGTGTAACCAAAAAATATAGAAAAAATCACAAAGATAGCGCTTAATAAATACTTTAAACTAAAATTATTTCGGATAAGTCATTGAGCTATTGCCAAAAAACTGCGTTTCTCAAGAAAAAGGGGTAACTGCTATGAACATATACTCTTCTGCTGATGCAATTGTTCAAGACTGCAGAACCCTTCACTGAGCATGGTCCGACATGCTCTTGTCCAGTTTGTTCAGTATTATGTGAGTTTCGAGTGTCTGACTATCTTAACTACTAACTAACTAATCGTACAAAAAGACGTGTTAAGCAAAAAGAATGGAGTTGAAAAGAGGTAAAACACCCAGAAAAAACCTCCCATTTCAAATACACATTTAAATGTGCAAAAAATAAATAAGCGCTAAAGAACTATAGGTACATATAACTAAGTATCTATAGAAGTTTGCGGAGTATTCCTACCACATTGATAGTCTTTTAAATGAAGGGGACATTGTGTAACTACGGGTGCTTCTCAATTAATACCTACCGCTTTAGGGAACATTAGGCAAGGGTTTTGCGGTTCTATCGTAGCTAATAAATCTTCACTATCGTTAAGGTAACTAAGTACACGGCAACTTTTTGATAGAAAACTCCTTATAGGTTGATATTTATGTATAGGATGGAAGTTAGTAAACAAAAAATGTGTCAAATTCAGGGGTTGCTATATTTATATTCATGGTAGGTACAACGAAGGCTTAAAAAAACCCTCTATTTTTTGGGATATTTAAAAAAAATCCTTCATTTATATATGCAATAGTTTCGCTGCTGAAATTTGCCCTCACCATTCTATTACGCCTTGTATAAAAAAAGAAGACAAAAAGAAAACTATATACTGACCCGCGCAACTTCGTCTACGTAAATTTTCCCCAGTTTTGCAACATTTTTCATTGCTGCCCCGCTCCTATTGTTCGTAACGTGATGTTTTTGAAAAGAAGATTTTTTCAAATCGGACCAGTAGTTCCTGAGATTATCGCGTTTAAAAACAAACAAACAAACTCTTCCGCTTTATAATATTATAGTATAGATTAAAAAGATGAAGAGTTTGTTTGTTTGTTTGAACGCGATAATCCCAGGAAGTACTGGTACGAATTGAAAAAATATTTTACTGTAGGATAGCCCATTTATCGAGGAAGGCTATAGGCTATATAACATCGCGCTACGACTAATAGGAGCGGAGCAGCGACGAGAAATGTTTCAAAAACGGAGAAAAAAAAACGCATTCGAAGTTGCACGGGACAGCCAGTATTAGTATAGATTTGCACAACTATTTATTTTGGACTAGCTACCTTCCCTAGCTTTTACAGCACGCACGTGTGTTTCACCATACAACACGATGTAACATGTTACATTTAATATTATGTACCTAAATGATAAAGATTTAATTTTCATAACAATACATTTCACAAACCAGTTAACACATAACCAGTAGAATGCAAATTAAATCTTAGAACTACAGACAAAGTGTTATTTCATGCACCAAGAGTCAATTCAAAGGATATTTGTGCCCAATTCTATGAGAGAACGTAAAGTAATTACACGAAGCAGTGAAGCGTTCAACGTATCATATGTATTGAAACATTTAGGCCCTGCGCACACAGCGGACATGACAGTCTTGCTGACCGCGAAGCAATAAACACCGCGTATGTCCGCGTCTCAAAGCAAACGTGGTGCCGCCGCCCGTACCGCGCCACGTACCTAGCATGCGCTGGCGGCGCGGTCTTCTTGACCGTTGTGAAGAGTATACGATTCCCTTTTTATTGTTCTATAGTTTGAGGCAAAATGGTCCGGCCCGCCTCACCCCGTCGTCTGCGTAGCGCCTTAGTTGTACGAGACGAGATGAAATAGAGGGAAGGCAGCGGTTACGAGGTTTTAGGGAATGTTTCGGGTATGACTGAGCTTACGTCGTATCTTAAAGGATTTGCAATAATGTGATTGGCAATGTTGATGATGGAATTGAAGGATAAAATGAAAAATAAAAGGTTTACGACAACGGTATCAATATACGTTTTAGATACTGATCAACATATAGGTATTATATACAACGTAAAACAAGAAAGGGTGTGACAATAAATGGCTAATATGTTGTATATCTTACGGTTAAAATTAAGTACAGTGCATAGTGTAAAATGCACCTTTCATGTTTCTCAAGTGGTGGGGTATAGGGTCGTTTCATCCCACAAGCGGGACCACCAGTCCCACGGTTGTGCCAATTTTTGCATGAACTCTTTGCGCATACAAGCCAGATCCTAATATGACGAGACGATTCTTGAATTTGACGACACCTTTTTGTAAAAACGAATGAATGTATACTCTTACAATTTCAAATAGTTAAAGAACATTCCGTTCACCGTATTCAAGTTCAGCCATTGGAGAACTAATCAACCCAATAGGTATTCGTCAAATTTATAACATACTAGCGGACGCCTCGCGGCTTCACCCGCGTAGTTCCCGTTCCCGTGGGAATACAGGGATAAAAAAAAGCCCATGTACCCGGGGTTAGTGTAGCTTCACAACGATGAAAGATTTTTTCAAATCCGTCTAGTAGTTTCGGAGCTATTCAATACAATCAAATCTTTCCTCTTTATAATATGAGTATAGAAGTATAGATATAGAAGTAGGTAAAGTACCTACCCCATTTTCGTGGAGGTATAAAAGCAACATTTATGCAAAAAGCAAAAATGCTAATCAGTTGAAAAAATCTATGTCCTCTTTTGACTTTGTTAGGCTAGGTAAATACACAAAACTCCGAAAACATTCACAAGACAGGGTAGCGGATTTTAGCCTTTACGAAGTTTAGTCGTGTCGAAGATGAGTCAGATTAAAGTTCAACCCCGTTGTGGCTTGTTGCAGTTCAGTTTTACACTATTGGTGGCGTTCTATATATTTTCTTTTTTGCTACCCAATGGTACAATAAACATGGATACGTTTCGCTCCAAAAATAGTAGTTTTAATCGCCCCAACAGTATTAGCTATCAGATTCCTATCGATAGCAATTTCGTCGCGACTATAAATCGCCAAGGGTCAACAGGAATTTCGTTTTCGATATCAAAGGTCCAATGGTTTTTAGTATCAAAGCCTTCTGAATTAATCGAGTTCGGTGAACTATTCAATGCTATGTTGCCATAAAAGCCTCTCAGTAGTACAATGACTTTAATTTGTGGAGGTAGATGGCATTTTCGTGAAAAAGGTTTATTTGGATGTTAGGGTGCGTGATAGTAAATATGTTGGTGCTTTGTCACAGGATAAGTATATGTTCAAGGAGGAGCAGGTCAGGAATAGTCTGCTGGGTTTTTATAATGATTTTTGTTTATAACGGGGTTGTAGGAATATGAAATGTTTTGTAGGAATTGTGTATATACACTTAATAACCCAAATGATGTCCCACTGCTGGACACGGATCTCCTAATTAGAATCTACTTATTATTGTGTATATATTTTACCTAATTCGTTTACAAATGGAGTAAACACGCAAGTCTTTTGTGCGCTATTTTAAGGCAAAAACTGTTTGCCTCATTTAGTAAATATTTTTACACACTGTGTCTCTGTCTACAATTCAATTCAATTATCTTTATTGCAATAAACGGGGTACATAGTTGTGTTACATAATACAATCTATACTATATTATATACTATGTTTTAAAGAGTTTGTGTGTTTAAACGCGATAATCTCAGAAACTACTGGTTCGAATTAAAAAAACTCTTTTACTGTTGGATAGCCCATTTATCGAGGAAGGCTATAGGCTATATAACATCATGCTACGAGCAAAAGGAGCGGAGCACCAATGAAAAATGTTGCAAAAATGGGGAAAATGTACGCAGACGAAGTTGCGCGGGTCAGCTACTAATGAAAAAACTACTATAAAGTAAATACACTTGTCAACATACTGATAAACCTCTGTAGTTAATATATTTGTTTATTTTTCTTTGCTAGCTTCGGTAGACCGCTTTTCAATACAATTTTCAACAGTTCATACACTTAGTTGCCAATGAATTCAGTAAAGTAACGTACCTTTCTAGCCGGTTATAAATCTGTGGATAAGTCATTCGAAGCTGATGAGTAAAGAGCTCTTATAGTTTCAGCTACGTCATGTGTTGGTATTTCACAGATATACATTCTAGTATCTATATTTTATTTATTTATTTAAAACTTTATGCACAAAGTTGTACAAAGGTGGACTTAATGCTAAAAGCATTCTCTGCCAGTCTACCTTAGGGTGATGTAGAAATGGAATGTGGGAAAGGTGCAGTAACCTAATTGTAAAATAAGAACTTCCTTATTATTCTTACATAATACACAAATAAAACAATATAACTATACAATACTATACATACTTACAAAAATACATACATACATATATACCTACATACATAACTATACAATAGTATACATACTTACAGCAATACATACATACATACATAAATAAATACATAGATACAGACTAATAATTATGTTACTAATGTTGTGATGATTCAGCTGATCCATCAAGGAATAAAGTGCGTACCTTCCATTTAAAATTAAGGCGATTGGGTGCCATCCTAATTTCGGGGGGCAGGGCATTCCAGAGAGAAACAGATTGAACTATAAAAGAGCATCCGACGAATCCAGAAGAATGAGCAGGGCATAAAAGAAGTAGATTGTCGGAAGATCGAAGATCTCTACTGTGATTTGAGTGCAGGTACTGAAAGTAGGAAGTCAAGTAAGAAGGGGCAGTAGGAGAATTAAGAATAGAATAGAGTGTAGTGAGAGCGCGTAAACTATGTCGCTGGCGAATAGGGAGCCATTTAAGTTCGGAACGGTAGGAAGAAACATGGTCAAACTTACGAAGATTGAAAATGAATCGAATGCAGTTATTTAGAAGTCGGTCAAGTTTATTAAGGAGCTCTGCATTCAGGTCAAGATAGCATACATCACCATAATCAATCAGGGGGAATATTAGCGTTTGGACGAGCATTACTTTAGTTTTATAAGGAAGAAAGTTCTTGAGACGATATAACGCCCGCAAAGTACCCGTAACCTTTTGACTTACATTTGTTATTTGAGTATGCCAGTTGAGGGTGGTATCAAGGAAAATCCCGAGATTCTTAACCGAAGAATGTAACGCGATAATGGAGCCGTTAAATATGACAGGTGGTAATGTGTCGGTGTTCAATCGAGTTAAAAGGCGTTGACTCCCTATCACAATGGCCTGACACTTAGACGGATTTATAGTCAAACCAAACTTGTCTGACCAGGTCTTGACAGCGTTAAGGTCCCCATTAAGCTTAGTGATGGCCTCGGATATGTTATTCACATTGGCCTGGGCATATAACTGCAAGTCATCTGCGTAAAGATGGAACGCACACTGAAGGACATTAGTAATGAGATCGATAAAAATAGAAAATAATAGAGGAGAAAGAATACCGCCTTGAGGAACACCAGCGTCAAGATCGCGCCAACTCGATAAAGTATCACCCACGCGCACGGACTGCTGGCGTCCCCGAAGATAAGATGAGAACCAGTTTAAAGAACCTGCCGAGAACATCAGATGAGATAGGATAGAGAGTAAGATATCATGGGTGACAGAATTGAAAGCATTAGAAAAATCAACCAAAACTAAAACCGTAACTTTGGTATCATCCATGCCAGTTCTAATGTCGCCAGTTACTTTGAGAAGAGCAGTGGTGGTGCTATGTCCTGGCCTGAAGCCTGATTGAAACTGGCTCAACAAATTATTTCGATGCACAAAATGTGTCATTTGTTTATGCACGCAAGCCTCCAGCACTTTAGATAAAAACGGAAGAATAGAGATAGGTCGAAAATTATTAGGAAGAGTGGGATTTGTAATTTTAGGCAGAGGAATAACAAAAGCATAACGCCACGAAGACGGGTAAGTCCCTGAATCTAAAGAAAAATTGATGATGTGTGTTAAAGCAGGAAGAAGATGATCAAGAATGGGTATAATCATGCGACGGCTAATACCATCATTACCAACAGCATTCGATTTGATAGAAATAATTATCTTATTGATCTCGCCAGGTTCAACTGAAGAAAAGTGAAAGAAGTCTACGTTGGGGCGAGGAAGGTTAGCTAAGTACTCACAGGTACGACGCTTGGTTAGATGATCAATAGGTACGAAGGAGGTGAAATGAGTATTGATTTCATCTATACCAACCGCCAACGGAGGATCAACACTTCCATGTTTGCCAATTCCTAGAGTCCCCAAGAACTGCCAAATACCCTTGGGAGAAGATGAATTAATATGAAAAAGAATATGGCGGCGTTTAGCGTTGCGAATCATCTGATTACACCGATTCCTTGCAGTTTTATAAAGGGCCCAGTTATCATCATCCCGGTCTTTCTTAAATTTGCGAAAAGCTCGGTCTCTGCGCCGCATAGCCATCCTGATTCCATTCGTCATCCAGGGAGCTGGAGGCCGCTTAATTTTAACTTTTTTAACAGGCGCATGAATGTCATACAACCCCACGACCAAATCATTGAAAACGTCAATTTTATCATTTACCGTAGGGGCCTCAAATACCGGTTCCCAATCCAATCCCGACGCATCCTCATGGAGTTTATCTTCATTCATCCGACCAAAGCAACGCACGTACGTAACTTTAGGACAAGGTTTTGGTGGTTTTAGCTTGTAGGAGAGAAAAATTAAATCATGATGAGAAAACCCCGAAGCTAAAGATTGCCCATGATGACGGACTAGAGAAGGAGCCGAGGTAAGAATGATGTCTAACCAAGTATCCATTCCATCCATGTTGTGATGAGTAGCTTGCAGTGGTAAGACATGAAAGCTAGTGGACTCAACGATCTGGAGTAACTTACGGGAACGGAGGGAGTTACTCGAGAGGAGATCGGTATTAAAATCGCCCATGATGATATGGTGAGTATACTCTGACCCTATAGATTCCAGAATCATTTCGAAACTGGAGAAATAATCCGCTGCTGGAGGAGAATAAACAACACCTAGAATGGCCCTAGCCCCCTTGAAACACACCTCTAGGAAAATAAATTCCGCAGTAGTACCGTTACTGGAAGTAGGAAATGTTAATATTTTGTAAGAAAAGTTACTACGCAGATAAATAGCGACTCCACCTCCTCTCCTATCGACTCGATCGTTCCTAATGAGAACGAAGCCAGGACTATAGTATTCAGTCAAAACCTCTCTAGTAAACAATTGAGATTCCATAGCAAGGTATGGTACCTATATTTGTGAGCCGGTCTGTATTGAGTTTCTAGAAGTGTATTCAATAAATTTTATATTTCAGTTCAATTCATTCATGCAAAGGTTTATTAGAATTGTAGGTGTTATGTAAGGAAACACCTATTATTAAGGGGAGGGGAAGATATGTTCGGTTTAGATGCCTGCCCGGCTTCGCACGGGTATCATGTCGTAGTTTTCTATACCTTGAGTTTTACATTTTTGAAATTTTCGTAGAGATCTTTAATATAGCCTATTTTACTCCCCGATAATGTAGCTTTCTAATGGTGAAATATTTTTTGAAATCGGTCCAGTAGTTTTTAAGTTTATTTGTTACATACATTTTTTTTTCTTGTTTATAATACCTAGTCTAGCCATAAATATTGTTACGAAGAAAAATCATTTTTTTTTATTGCAAATAATGTTTATTACTTTTACAGTGTGTTAGTTTAATACATAAATAAAAAACAATTCAAAATATAAAAAGCTTATTCGAAGTGGTCTCCATTGGCTGCAACACAGTCCTTTAAACGTTGAGGCCAGTTATCAATAGAAGCACGCACTCTTTCCATGGGAAAATTCTTCACTGCCAATCGTATGGATTGTTTTAGGGACTCCAAATTATCATGGCGTTTAGAGCAAGCCATACTCTCTAAAACTGACCATAAATCATAATCCAGCGGATTAAGATCGGGACTAGACGACGGCCAGTCTTCAGCTCTGATGAAGTCCGAAACGTTCACTTCCAACCAAGACTGCGTGGACCGAGCTTTATGACCCGGCGCTGAGTCTTGTTGGAAGGACCATACTTGGTTATTGAACATGGTGTTGTTAAGGGGTTTAACTACCTTCTCAAGAATGGTATCTTGATACACTTGTGCCGATGTTTTGATACCTTTTTCACAAAAATATGGCTCAGTCACTCCTTCATAGCTAACACCCCACCAAACCATCGCTGAAGTCGGATAATGCCCACGTTGCACTCTGTCGACTAATTGGGAAGCTTCCTTAGAGCTTTGAGCATAAATACGGTCATTTTGTTTGTTAAAATGTTGCTCAACTGTAAAGATTTTCTCATCCGTACACAAAATTTTTCTGTGACCTCCCTTTGCGTACCGCTTCAGTAGTTGCTTCGATTTTACCACCCTATTCTTTTTTAAATTATCAGTTAAAAAATGACCAGTGCGTCTCTTATAGGCTGCAAGTCCTAAGTCATCTTTTAAAATGCGTGACATGGTTCTGGGTGCTATCTTCATCTCCCGAGATAAAATCTTTTGCTTTCGGACAGGATTTCTTCGAATTCTTTCCCTTACTGCTTTGACCACCATTTTCGTACGAACACTACGTGGACGGCCAGATCTTTTTCTGTCACAAACAGAGAAGGTCTCATTGTACCTATTAATAGCCCGGTACACAAACATTTGACTAATACCAAGCGTATGGAGAGTTTTAAAAATTACATTCGGCTCCATACCAACTTTGTGTAATGCAATCACAGCGATTCGGTTTTCTTTATCACCCCACTCCATTTTAATATAGCAAAATATTGTACAATGTATTGGCGCCAAAATTAGAAAATACAATGAACAATCGTATAAAAATGACAGATTCCAAATTCAAATGTAATATCTTTCTTATTTTTAATTGTAACGGTATTTATGGCCAGACTAGGTATACTAGCTGAACTCAGCCACGCTTCGCTGTTTCTTTTAAAGCCAGGAACACTCGCCGGCCTTCCCAAACATTCTGCAAAAGTTTCATTACAATCTGATCAATGGTTTCGGAACGCATAGAAGACTACAGACAAACATTGATTTTTATTTATTTAGAAGTGTAGATTGGAACTCGCAGAAGCTCTAAAATTTCAAGCTCTTGCAATTGGCAATTTCGAATAAGTATAGGTAGTGTAATCAGGTGACAGTGAGCTTTATTAGAACTATTACGTTAGACAACTGTTACAGTACAATATCTTTGTGCTGTATCTACAATCTACATCACAATCTTATGTTCCTTATCGCACGTTCAGTATCTATTAAATGTTTCCACTATCTGTTATCAACACGAAGTCGTTAGTATATAAGATGCACCTTTAGATAATTATAACCAGACTATACTACATCTTTTGTCTCATTTATACCTAATCATATATTGCCAAGTAGTTTGGCAAATTGGTGACCCCGACGAACGAATACGCAGCAAGAAACATGGCACAATCACCGTGCAAGGCGAACATAAATCAGCAAGGAACACTTGAAGTAGCTGCTGGCACCTCGGTTTTATCCCGCATTCCGGAATTTTGGAAAGACCAACCAAGATTATGGTTCACGCAACTAGAAGCCATATTAGCACCACAGAAGCAAGGAGACGAATACAAATACTGTACAGTAATAGCAAAGTTATCCAAGGAAGAAATACTACAGGTTAGTGACCTAATCACTTCACCACCGACTACAGATAAATACAAAAACATTAAGGAACGTTTAATTGATTGTTACGAAGAAACAGAACAGCGACAGTTTCAAAAATTAATATCAGAGACAGAACTCGGTGATCAAAAACCTTCGCAGTTATTACGTCAAATGCGAGTCCTCGGGAGAGGAAAAATCAGTGACGAAACAATTAAACTACTATGGTTCAGGCTTTTACCAACATCAGTTACTACGGTTCTAGCAGTTACGGAAGACATGGAAATTGACAAACTGAGCCAAATTGCAGACAAAATAATAATGAATTCAAAAGTAACCGAAATATCAGCTGTTAGCAACGACACTTCAAACGACAACAATACAGCATGCATTTTAGCCCAGCTAGCAAAATTACAGATAGATATTGACGCAATTCAGCAAGGTCAATATGGCTATCGACCCAACACGCACAATCATTTCAAGAAACGTCAACAATTCCCGATTATGAGGCCGAGAACAAACTATAGAGGAGCAAATCGATTTTGTTACTACCACGAAAGATTCGGAAAATATGCAAAGAACTGCATTAAACCATGCAGTTGGAAACCAATGACTTACGTACGGAACCAGGGAAACGAATAAGAGCACAGACAACGGCGAAACTCTGTGCAATCCACCCATCCAATCGCCTCACCATTACCGACCGAAAAAGTGGTATGAAGTTTTTGATTGACACGGGCGCAAATATTTCAGTCATTAGCAAGCAACAGAGACATTCAGTTTTACAAAATGAACAATACACACTATACGCTGCAAATGGGACTAAAATTAGGACTTACGGCGAGAAGACGCTTACCTTGAATTTAGGACTACAACGATGTTATAAATGGAATTTTGTAATCGCCGATGTTACACAACCAATAATTGGAGCAGATTTTCTAGAGCACTATAAACTATTAGTCGACATAGCAGGTCGCAAACTTATCGACAAAGTTACAGAGCTGACAACGCATGTAACTTCGGAAAAAGCGACACAACAAACAATTCGTAATATCGCAGTGGGAACGAATCCACGTATTACGCAACTTTTAAACAAATACGAAGACATCACGAAAGGGTCCTCTCTCCGCAATGCGCCCAAACATAAGATTGAACATCACATTATCACTACAGGACCACCCGTCGCAGCTCGGGCAAGACCATTACCTCCAGAAAAATACGACATAGCCAAAAAGGAATTTCAAAATATGATAGAACTCGGAATTTGCCGACCGTCAGATAGCCCATGGGCAAGCCCATTACATATGGTAAAAAAGAAAAATGGCGAATGGAGACCATGCGGAGACTATCGAATGCTCAATAGCACGACAGTACCGGACAAATACCCACTACCAAGATTAACTGACTTTACATACATATTAGAAAATAAGAAGATACTAAGCAAGATAGATATACGTAAAGCATACCATTGTATTCCTGTTAAAGATATAGAAAAAACAGCCATCATCACACCTTTTGGACTTTTTGAGTACTTAAGAATGCCTTTCGGATTACGCAATGCGGCACAAACATTTCAACGATTCATGGATTCCTTATTTAGAGATTTAAACTACGTATTTATATTTGTAGACGACTGTCTCATTGCATCGGACAACGAAGATTTGCATTATCAGCATTTAGAAACGGTTTTCAAACGTTTACACGAGAATGGAATAACCATTAATCTCGAAAAATGCGAATTTCTCAGAAGGGAAATAGATTTCTTAGGTTATCATATAACGAGCCAAGGAATACTCCCTACCGAAGAAAATTACAAAGCAATCATGGAATTTCCCAAACCGAAAACAATTCAAGAATTAAGAAGATTTTTGGGCATGGTCAATTTCTACAGAAGTAATATTCCATGCGCAGCGGAAAATCAAAGAATTTTAAACGAATATCTACATGGTTCAAAAAAGAACGATAATTCACCTGTTCCTTGGACAACGGAAGCAGACAAAGCTTACGAAAAATGCAAGGAAAGCATGAAAAACGCAGTGTTAACAGCGCATCCTTCCCGCAACGCATCACTAGCGCTCATGACCGACGCTAGTGCTACTTGCGTTGGTGGAGTTTTACAACAAAAATCCGGACGCAATTGGGAACCATTAGGATTTTTTTCACAAAAATTGAGCGAAACTCAACAAAAATATTCTACGTTTGACAGAGAGCTGTTAGGAATATACATGGCCGTCAAACATTTTCACAGATTAATCGAGGGAAGAGAATTTACAATATTTACGGATCACCGACCTTTGACATACGCATTCTCCCAAAAACCATCATCAAACGATACACCGCGACGGGTCCGGCAGTTAGATTTCATTTCACAATACAGTACCAACATTCAACACATAAGCGGACGTGACAATATTACCGCCGATGCCTTATCTCGAATAGAGGAAATATACGTGCCATCACCTATCGATTACGCTGAATTGGAAAAATGTCAATCAACAGATAATGAACTAAGTAAATTACATGACAATAAAAGATTAAAATTCAAAAACATTACGCTTCCGGGTTCCACAATAAACATCACCTGCGACACCTCTACTGGAAAAAGCCGCCCCTACTTACCAAAGCATTTTCGCAAACAAATTTTCGATACCATTCATGGTATGAGCCATCCAGGAAAAAGAACTACGAGAAAAATGATAACCCAAAGGTATTTATGGCCGTATATGAACAAAGATATCAATAACTGGTGTAGATCATGTATAGCCTGCCAAAAATCAAAAATACAACGACATACGATATCACCTCCTGGTACATTTATGACAGCGCAACGTTTTGAACATTTACATATTGACATCGTCGGACCACTTCCGATTTCACAAGGGAAGAGATATTTAATCACAATCATAGATCGTTGTACGTCATGGCCCGAAATATTTCCGGTAGAAGATATAACTGCAGAAACAGTAGCCAAGACACTTTTCGAGGGATGGATTACTCGTTTTGGATGTCCATTGCGCATTACTACGGATCAAGGCCGACAGTTTGAATCAAGAATATTTGAGTCACTCTCACAATTTTTGGGAATACATAAAATTAGGACAACACCTTATCATCCACAATCCAATGGAATGATAGAGAGATTTCATAGAACTTTAAAGGCGGCGTTAATGACAAGAGAATCCAACGAAAATTGGTTAAAAGAAATTCCAACAGTTTTACTCGGGTTGCGGAGTAGCTTGCGAGAAGACACAGGTTATAGTTCAGCAGAGATGACATATGGAACGCCAATACGACTCCCTGGAGGATTTTTTGAGTCATCAGCAGCACAGTTATCAACGTACGAAGAGTTTGTAAAACAAATTCAAAAGGACATCACACAAATGACATCAATTCCGAAAAGAAAAAAACACAATCAAGCTATATTTGTGCATCCCGAACTCAAAGAATGCTCACACGTATTTGTTCGGTGTGATAGAATTAAGAAAGCCCTGACACCGCCGTATGAAGGACCCTACCCAGTAATTAGTAAAACAGATAAAACATTTTGCATTAGAATTAGGGATAAAGAGACAGTGATATCAATTGATAGATTGAAACCAGCTTTCATGATCAATGACGAATCAAACTACGTGCCAGATTCAAAGGATTGCGACAGGCATTCACACACGTACACTACACGATCGGGACGTAAAGTAAAGCCAGTAGTACGTCTATAAAAAATCGCTGATATAAGCAAGCTATTCGTATATATATTAACATAGATCTTAACATATACCATTAATTCACAACTACTCGTAACAACAAGACATCTAAAATGGGAAATCAAAGTTCTAAGGACCAGATAACATACAATACGGACAATTGCCTCAATCAAAACGAAGCGGACCAACTCCGTAACCTGATCCAGGAGGACTTACGGTGGACAAGAAATGTTGCAATGGGACAGATTATTTTAACAATCGGCGTGATCCTAATTTACGGCATAATGAAAACACTGGACAGAAGAATGAAGAGTTTAACGGAAAAAAATAATAAACACTCGTGCAACAGCTAAGTCAAAATTACAGACGTCAGCAAATCACACCACAACAGGCGTCATCAAATTCCACCGCGTACAATAGCATTATTATTTATATACATCAGCAAATAACTAGTAAGGTCTAGGTCAAATTTATATTGTAAACACTATTACCATATTTTTTTTTTTTTAAAGGGGGGTGTACTGTTACAGTACAATATCTTTGTGCTGTATCTACAATCTACATCACAATCTTATGTTCCTTATCGCACGTTCAGTATCTATTAAATGTTTCCACTATCTGTTATCAACACGAAGTCGTTAGTATATAAGATGCACCTTTAGATAATTATAACCAGACTATACTACATCTTTTGTCTCATTTATACCTAATCATATATTGCCAAGTAGTTTGGCAAAACAACTACCCCCAACAACAACAAGACGTTCGACGATTTTGACATTTAGACGGTAATTTGTCAAAATCAAATAGAAGTCTATATTTGTGTAACAAGGGTAACAACATTGACGTAGAGACCAGGACTGCGCCATAACCTCTATTAGTACTAGTACGTTAGACAGCTACAAGACGTCCGACGATTTTGACATTTAGACGGTAATTTGTCAAAATCAAATAGAAGTCTATATTTGTGTAACAAGGGTAACAACATTGACGTAGAGACCAGGACTGCGCCATAACCTCTATTAGTACTAGTACGTTAGACAGCTACAAGACGTCCGACGATTTTGACATTTAGACGGTAATTTGTCAAAATCAAATAGAAGTCTATATTTGTGTAACAAGGGTAACAACATTGACGTAGAGACTAGGACTGCGCCATAACCTCTATTAGTAATAGTACGTTAGACAGCTACCCCCGACAACAACAAGACGTCCGACGATTTTGACATTTAGACGGTAATTTGTCAAAATCAAATAGAAGTCTATATTTGTGTAACAAGGGTAACAACATTGACGTAGAGACCACGACTGCGCCATAACCTCTATTAGTAATAGTACGTTAGACAGCTACCCCCAACAACAACAAGACGTCCGACGATTTTGACATTTAGACGGTAATTTGTCAAAATCAAATAGAAGTCTATACTTGTGTAACAAGGGTAAGAACATTGACTTAGAGACCAGGACTGCGCCATAACCTCACAAAATTGACCACTCTGTATAAAGAGACAACGCTACTCTGTGGAAATACCTGTCAAAAGCCGCACGAGTTTTTTCTCTCTTTTAAGCTTTGTAGTTAATATTTACATTTTATTTGAAAGTAATGGCACGGTCCAGGTCTATACGTCTATGATTAACAACAACGGCCAATTGTCATAAATGTCAAAAAATCCCACAGGGTGGCATTTCAATTCGGCATTTGAAATTGCTGTCACTTTGCACGGGGTAACCAGTTCATTTCTTTCTAGTAGGTACTTTAGAGGAGAGGTCACTGCCATCAGTCTATCTGTTCCTTCTACTTAAGTTTGTAAAGATTAAAAACCTATTTTTATAAATCTACGAGTAACAAGGACATTTTGTTTCTGTTAAATGAAAGCGGAAATAAGCTATTTCTTTGTATATCTACTTATAAATCCGGAAATTACAGCGGAGATCAAACTTGTTTTATTTTTTTGTTTATATACTTTAACTAACCGTCAGTCTTCCACAGACAAATATAATATTTTGCTTTTCTATATAGTGACGTTATAACTACTATTAAGTACTATGCGTTTCTAATGAGTTGATAACTGTCATGATGACATTTTGATTCGCATTACGACTGCAACTTCATTGTATGACTTAAGGTCAGCAATAAAATGATTCGTGAAAAGGTGTCATTAGTATTACACAGAAGTACCTACCTTACTATAATGAACTATACATAAGCACAGTATTTTACTATTTATTATTATAGATATGTTTTAGTTAAAAAAAATATCACGTCTGACTGAAAGACCACAAAAGTGTAGAATATTCTTATATTTTGCGTATTTACTTATTTCTGTTTGGTGTTTATATATAAAGAATACTAATAATATTAAAATTATACAATTTTGACGAGTACAGAATGAAGATCGCGATTATCTTCTCATTTGAAACGCATAGTAAATAATATAATTTACTGACTTTACTTTCTACACGTCACATTCATTAGGGCCTAACCATTTTCGTTGTCCTCGAAATGCACTTTGCCTATAGTATATGTAGACAAACAACAGAAATATGTAGTTACATTTTGTAACGTACAGTACATCTCTATCTATCATCGAATAATGAAATTCGATTTGACACCACACCCCCATAGAAGACAAAGACATCGGTGTATTTTCTTTTAGTCAATTTTCAGTTGTGGACAGTGTACATGCCATTGTAGAGCCAAGTTTTAGCCTCTAGAATCATTTTGACAACATAAGTTATGAAGACATCGGTGTATTTTTTTTTAGTCAAATTTCAGTAGTGGACAGTGTACATGCCATTGTTGAGCCTAGTTTTGGCCCCTAGAATAATTTTGACAACATAACTTATAAATTCAACTTATATCAGTGTTTCAATTACATATCTTATAGCAACTTCATTCGCCTACATTACTGTATTATCAATACGAAGTGATACGGTATCGATACCTACTATGCTCGTATCTCACACAGTCACCAAATTGCGGCTTCTGTCCTATGTATATACGTCTGTACACATAATTAACCTACTCTACATCTACGTATAAAACACATCCAAAAACACTGTATGCATGCTCGAAATAGATATTCGTGAAACCCAAACAATCGTTTTTGTTCCCGACCGCGTGATCTCACTGCTGACACATTTCAAAGGTTTCATTGTTTCGAACCACGCTAAGGTTAAAAGTGTCGTTTAGTATATGATATAGCATAACAAGAAACAGTTAAGATATAAAAATGTGTAACCTATATAATTTATATATAAGTATTCAAAAGTGGCCACCAACTTTCAGCAAAAATTCTTAGCCAGCTTGTACCTACATGCCCGTTTTTTTCACCGGACAGCAGACGGAGATCTTCCGGTAGCACCTACAACCATTCCCTTGTATAGAAACGGTCCGTATACAAACGTAAAACAACATACGAATACAAGCGGCCTAAAATTACAGATCTAAGACGGACTGCAGGCAGCCGTGCGGTCGATTGCGACTGCCTCTGCCTTTTTTTTTTTTCTCTTTTCGCACTGTTGTCTGCGGTTGCTGTTTGCCATCCGGCTCCGACTCAAACCTCTATGAATTAGATGCGGTCATTTTCAACCAAGAGAATTAAGATTATGATTTAGCAGTCTTGTCCTGCAATATTTTAGAAAAATAAGTTGTTGAAAGTCGTGTTTTTGAATTGCGTGCAAAGCTTTGCAACACAGCACATCTTGCTTTCCAACTTACTAAAAAAAATAGTTATCTGTAAAGTCGGTTTACGGAAAATAATTTGACGTGATATCGACTAGAAAACATTGATGACATTGTAATAAGCAATTCGCTGTTGCTTAGCAATCATGCCTGTGACAGATGTAGTGGAACCGGGTTACGCGACGCCCGACGGCCACATTACTTCAGCCTATCAGCAGGTGAAACGTGACGGATCGTGCGTGTACCCGGTCATCGATTTATAAGACACTATCACGTCAAAAGTTCCAACCTAACCAAAAATGAAATTGAAAGTGCCTTTGATACACATTCACAATATCGATTATTAATAATATCTTACACTGAAACATAAGACAGCATACGTACCTTTACATAAATATAGGGCACATTTAAAATACGTTATAGGGCTGTCACCAAAGAGTCACGAAGCTAAGGGGGCATTTAGAATGCGATATGAAGACGAGACGAGTTCGTCACGAGACTGCGATGCGTGCCTCTACGTTATTCAGCTGTAATGGATGGTAAAGTGTCGTCGCGAATACCGGCACACAGCCGTAGGCATTTATGAATGTCGGTAACTTGTTGGAAATAGGGATGTACCTATTATGTTTACATGCGTGTTATCGTAAGATAAATACTTTTCTACACTCATAGTCCTTAAAAAAATTATTTAAATAACCACAAAGTGGGTACCTATACAATAATTGCATTTTTGAAAGATAGAAGTAGCAATAACAAAAGCCGTAACAGTTCTTTAACTACCCGCTAGATGGCGCATGCGAGGGCCCAACTCGCGAGCATCAAAGGATAGACAAATTTGAGGTCTAGTAACGTAGTCCAGATAGGTGGTTCGATTCCGGCCCCGGTTTGGCTACGAAAGTCTGGTCTGGGTCTGGATTTAAAAAAAAATTATCTTTCAAAAATGCAATTATTGTATTTGTAAAGTAATTGGCAAGAATTGCCTATAAAAAATACTCGCAAAGTACCTATGTTGTAAATTATAACATTTTTCTGTCTACTAGGAGATTCATAACTTGAAGGTGCCACACCAATACATTAATAAATGTGAATGAGAAAAGTAAATAAAATAATTATACGAATTTAATAAAAACTGCATCTGTGTAGTTTATATGCCAATGCTTACGTAAATAAAAAGTTTTTAATATCAATTTGCGAATCTTTACGAACAAATGCACGAACACATATGTACGAGTGGTACACACACATGGTAACTGCACACACCAAACCGGGCAAGTGCATGCAGTGTAGACCATGCACAATCTAGGATTTCGTAGTTGCTCATTACAATAATGCGGACTAAGAAGTGGATTTTCAGTTGTTTTGTTTTATACTACTAACAACTTTATACTTATAAATACTTTTTAATGGAAATTGTACGTAAACAATAATTATTGTTACTTTTCACTTACTCGTCTATTATTCGTTAACTTGTAAAGCCTACTTTATTGTTATAGTTTTCCTTTTAATTTCACTATATTAACTACTACCGTGATTTTTTTTACATACCCAACAACAACCATTTATCGGTAGGGGGTGTGGGGTGTGTCACTTGTCTCTCACAAAAATTAGCACTTTAAAGCTTAATATTTCACTTATTAAGCTTTAAAGTGCCCTTAATCAAGAAATGGTCTAACATACACGTAATATTTTTAAAGCCCTATCCAACGACACCTTAAACGATGGGGTAAACAAAGGGTTCACATTTTTTTTTTTTTAAAGATTGTGTTTTACCACTTTGTTGCCAAATTACAGCTTACTAGTACTAGTACTAGTAGTAGGTCTCGGAGCTAACCTGGGGATAGACTAATGGACGGACAGAGTGAAACTAAAAGGGTTCCGTTTTTCCATTTCGGCCTCGTAACCCTAAAAACTACGTCCGACAAAATATTCGGTACCCTCAAGCCTGTGAAAATACGTATTAACAATTCAGTTTGCAGTCATTTTTATACTACTATGCCTCTAGATGCTAATAGATTAGAAACAGATTTTCATAAAATGACGAACACATTAATATTTGTAAAGTTAAATAATTAAATAATATTTAACTTTCTAAAATTAACGCAAATTTACAGCACCTGTCGCATCACTAGACGACACATCTACCAAATTAAAGATGTTAGTGCCGTCGAAGACGATAACATTTCTAATGTATGTCATTTTATTTCAACTAATTTGAAACTTGAGTGCGGAGCAATATCACGTACCTAATCTCATCGTAAAACAAATGTAATTTCTAGAAGGATTCCTTTAAATAAACCACTTTTCTTAATCGTTCTAATCTCTAATTATGAAGGTGAAATTAAATAGAAATCTTATTGTTGGGCCTTTGGAGAAGAACTTGAAGTTTTCTTTGTTCAAACAATATAAAGCTAAATAGAATTAGCTTCGAAGCTTTTGGTGTTTTAGGCAGGATTGTTTGTCTGGTTTTTAGGTGTTGTGTGGTGGTAGGTCTAAGTCATAGGCCATGTTGATGGATACTATAACAATGTCAGTTATTCTTCTTAAGTTAACACATCACTGTGTTTCGGTTGAAGGGTACTATAGCAAGTGAAATTACTTTGCAAATGAGACTAATGAATTAATGTTTTTAATGAGGAGCGCAGCGCGGGGACATTCATATCTTTTCGAAATAAAGATTTAGGTGGCACTTTTAATGTTAAACGATCTGTTCGTTTCCTTATCAAGTGGTATAAAAAAAGCATAGGTATCGTAATAATAAAAGAGTGCATTCGATTGAAACGTCGGGGAAAAACCTATTTGATTATATCGCGATCATTTTAACGCGACAGGATCCACAAGAGAGAAGCCCTGAGGAAAGACAAATAAATAAGCTAGTACTGTTATAATTTATTTATTTTTGAGGTCGATGCGATAAAAACTATCCCATGTCCTTTCCCGGAACACAAACTATCTCCATATCAATTTGCATCTGAATTGGTTCAGCAGTTTAAGCGTGAAAATTTAACAGACAGAGTGTTATTTTCACATTTATAATGCCTAGTAGTTTGGATTACCGTGAACATGATTTAATAGCGACCTAACAAGTAGAGAAAAGAGTTTGAACAATTTGATTGGGCGGTATGCCTACTTCAAAAATTGCCATGTACAGAACTTAGACCCTCATATAACATTTTATTAACTTCAATAATAATAATAAGCTTTATTTTTATTTTTACGTAAGTACTGCATTACATGTTAAGTAAATAAATAATAAAATACTAACTTGAAGCAATGTCAACTAATCTGTCAACGATTAACAATTGCTGTAATAATAATAATAATAATATCTTGGGATAACTCACACAATGCTATCTGATCCCAAACTAAGCAGAGCTTGTACTATGGAAACCAGACAACTGATAAATATACTTAAATATTTCTAAATACATACATATTATAGATAAATAGTACAGACACAGAATAAACCATCGTGTTCATCACACATAGTTTTATCCTGGGTGGGAATCGAACCCACGACCTCTTGCGTAGCAGTCGGATAC
Organism: Herminia tarsipennalis; assembly: GCA_945859575.2. Lineage (NCBI taxonomy): Eukaryota > Metazoa > Arthropoda > Insecta > Lepidoptera > Erebidae > Herminia > Herminia tarsipennalis. The sequence continues at coordinate 18,938,761 of OX243841.2, read as the reverse complement.
AGTCCCACCGCGCCACAGAGGCAGTCATGCATTTAGAAGTGTTTTTTCGTGTTTAAGTGTTTTTTTCTGAGTGCTTTTACCTCTGAAAAATAGCTTGTGACAAAGTTGTACCACATAATCGTTAAATTAGTCTCTATTGAAGAATAAATTGTTAAATAAATAATATTATAATTGCTACATACGTTATACGAGGAATATTTTATTCTTTTACATTTTAACAGTAGCTAGTAGTTTCTTTTGAACTAGATGGCGCCACCGTCAACTAAAGTGTCAACTTCTATGAGCTCCGTAAAAGTTTTTATTTAAAAATAGTTTAAACAAAAATTAAAACATAAATTACGTGTAAATATAATTAATACTATATGAAGAACAAGTGACAATGTTAGCAAGTAAATATAGTGCGAAATAGTGAAATTATACGAACTAACTTTAACTTCAAGTGAAATTGAACAAACATTGAAATACTGTTTTACAAAAGTGATTAAATTGGTGTAATTTAGTACATTATTACAATTATCAAGCAATAATATCGTAGAAAGACAATATTTAATGTGCAAAATACACAAATTTGTTGATTTTAAAAGTGTAGGTGACAGTGAAAAAAAAATACAAACGTCTCAAATGATAACGTCCGTCTCGCAGTTCGCAGATCCAAACAATTCTCGGGAGTAAAGTTATGACCATTTATTTCGCATTTGTCATTAACTGCTCAGATAGCTTCGCCGTAGTGGAGGCGGTATTAGTACGACACGAAAGCTGCGGGTTCAAATCCTAGCTAACAGTTGCACTTTTTGTGGTGAAAAGCATTTGTTTCTAACCAAATATAAATAAGTCTACAAACAAAACAAATAGGGACTGCGAAAAAAGGCAAAATTAGCGACCCCTAGCGACGAGTATTAAAATACCTTGTGTAATAAAAATAAATTGTGAGTACAATGGCTCAATCAGAAAACGTCACCCTGATGCGTAGGCGAATGCACTCTTTCACAGACACCGATATGAACATAAACGTCAGTTTCGTAAATCACTCGCAAGATGGCACTGTGCATAGCTTTCAATCATTATCAGAAGATGAAGACACTGATTTAATAACACAATTGAAGAGTCAGCTGAATGAACTCACACAAAAATTGCGAAGTGCTGATGACCAAATTGACTCATTATTGTTAGAAAATAGTGAGTTGAAAACAGAGAACGAAAATTTAATTCGAAAAGACTCTCTATATAAACAAATTGCCACTAGTCCAATTAAACTAACAACCAAAACGCCTAAAAAAAGAAATACATGTTTAAATCATACCGATTTAATCAAACCATTAATGCTCAATAAAGATACTCAAACCGAGAAATTGCACACTAAGACACAAGATAAAAGAAAAGAAAAATCTATCTACACACAATCTCAAATAGAAAAAACTGTAACAAAACCAAAACACAAAAATAAGATGTGTATATTGAGCAATTACAGACAAGAAGGGTCTCTATCTTTAATTGAAGACGAATTTTCTGATTATTTTAATTTCTGTCACTACTCATTTCCCAATTGTAAGATATCAGAACTTCTGTGTAATATAGAAAATAAGTTACAAAATTACACTTTCAACGATTATTGAATTCTGTTAATTGGAGGTAATGACATAATAACGAGGCAGGACCATTCATACACAATAAACGCAATAAAAGAATCGCTACAAAAGGTCACTCATACCAATATTGTTATATGCTTACCAACATATATAGCAGGAGCACCAATATACAATTTCAAAATTGAAATGTTCAATAACCAATTAAGCTCGAATATACAAAGCAATGGGTATGGATACGTGTTTGATAGTAACTGCGAACTTTCTCTGAACATGTTTTCATACAGAACTGGCAAAATCAATAAAAATGGATTAAGAAACATGTATAAACATATCATGAAAAACATACTAATTGATCTGAGTTTACCGAAGCAAATAGAACCAACCGCAATCAACGACGATGAACAACACATAAGAAACATACAAACTCAAACTACACAATGTGATAAAAATACAACCAATGATTTTTTTTCTATAATAAATATATTAAATTAATATATTAAATATATTAATATATTTAATATATTAAATATATTAATATACTTAATATATTGTATATATGCATTGCATCAGAATATTGCAGGATTGTTAAACAAGGCAGATACTTTAATTGTAAATTTAGAAGAGCTCAAGGACAATCACAAACTTGTTTATATTTTGTGTATAACTGAACATTTCATGATTAAAGGACAAGAGATCAACCTAAATCTACCCAATTACACTCTGGCGGCATCCTACAGTCGTGAAAGTAAATATAAAAGAGGAGGATCATGCATTTTACTGAGAAATGATATTAATTTTATTGAACTCTCAGATATTAACAAACACGGCATCGATTATGTATTTGAGTGCTGTGCAGTTAGGCTTATTGAATATGACATTATTGTTATTTGCATATATAGAATACCTGAAAAAAAAAACGTGTGTAAATTCTTTCATAGACTAGAAAAACTTTTGATATTTACATCTAAATTGAAATGTAAACATATTTTAATTGCTGGCGATTTTAACATAGATGTTCTAAAATATAGTAATGTCGTCCTAGATTTTAAATGCTTACTACTCAATCATAATTTTAAGTTAGCCATTCATCAACCTACTAGATTAGCTAGACAAACCTGTATAGACAATTTTGCTCATAATTTTAATTCAAATTGTAAAACGGAAGTTCTAGACATAGGCCTATCAGATCATACAGCACAATTGATCAAACTGCCGGTAAAAAAAATTATATCATTTAATTTTTGGCGAATTTTAAAACGTGATTACTGCTTAGAAAACATAAATAAATTTAAAATGTGCATAGAAAGCCTAACATTTTCCAATATTTATTGCACAGATGATCCAAATGTAGCCTATAAAATTTTTATAAATGATTTCAGACTGTTCTATAACCTTTGTTTCCCACAAAAACAATTAAAAATTAAAGTTAATAGAAATAAAAAATGGATATCACGTGGTATTAAGATTTGCAGTAAAAATAAAAAGGATCTGCTTTGGAAATCCAGACTAAACCCTACAAATAAAAATAAATTAAAATATAAAAATTACTGTAAACTATTTAAAAAAATCATTGTACTAACAAAGCGTGCACAAAATTGTTACAACATAAAAACATCTGCTAATAAAGGCAAAACCACATGGCAAATCATTAACCAAACGAAACTGAACTTACCAAAGCAACCCATTGTCGACATACAAACTGCAGACAATACCTACATCAGTAATCCGGCTGAAATTGCGGAGGCATTTAATAAATATTTTGTTGAAATAGTCAATCCTATTTCGGGTGCTGGCAAAAAAGTAACAAATTTAATTAATCACAGCTTAAACTCGATGTTCCTAGCACCATGCTCAGCTGATAAAATTAATAAAATCATAAAAAGTCTTAAAAATACAAACAGCGTGGGACATGATGGCTTCGCTACTAGAATTATTAAAGCGGTAAATGATAATATCTGCCATCACATAAGTCATATATTAAACTTAAGCATTTCATCAGGAACTTTCCCATCAGATCTTAAACTGACTGTCATTAAGCCCTTGTTCAAAAAAGATAATAAGCAAAGAATGGAAAATTACAGACCAATAGCGCTACTATCAGTATTCTCTAAGATTTTTGAGAAATATCTTTATAGTGAAATAAACTCCTATCTTGAAAAAAATAATCTTTTATGCAACGAACAGAAAGGGTTTCGCCAAAATAAGACCATAGGCATGGCTGTTTATGAGTTTATTAAGAATATCTTGTATCATATTGATAAAACATCTCCGATTTGTGCTATATACTGCGATATGTCACGGGCTTTCGATCACGTAGATCACAAAATACTTATAAAAAAGCTCGAAGCTTATGGTATTAGAGGTAATGTCTTAAAATTGCTACAATCTTATTTAATGAACAGACAACAGATGACGCAAATAGCTAGAGTCAATCCCAAATCAAAAAATGAAGAAGTATATACTTCTATGAAGCGCTATACGTCTTATGGCGTCCCACAGGGCAGCGTATTAGGACCTCTCCTATTCATTATCTACATTAACGACTTACCAAAAGCCACAACTCAACCAATGACATTATTCGCTGATGATAGCACCATTACAATTGCATGCAAGGACATTAATAATTATCAATCTGACATAAATAATTCATTGACATCTGGAATTTCATGGCTTGATAATAATAATTTAAAAATTAACTTAAAGAAGACAAGTATAATGCATTTTGGCCAAAGATCTCAAAACTCGTTAAACGTAAACGTAATCCAGGATAATCACACCATAACAGAAGTAGCCACTGCTCGTTTTTTAGGTTTACTTATAGATCACAAATTGAACTGGAAAGATCACGTTGACGCACTCTGTACAAAGATTAGCAGCACATCATATGCATTATATAAATTAGCTCCAGTTGTTAATACGGAAGCGCTACTTTCAGCATATTATGGGCTCGTAGAATCTTCTCTTAGATATGGCATAATTTTCTGGGCGAATTCTACTAATAAAGAAATGGCATTTAAGATGCAAAAAAGATGTATACGGTCAATGTTTCAGATTCAAAGCACTGAAAGTTGCAGAGCTCTGTTTATCAAACATAAAATTCTCACGCTACCATCACTGTACATACTGGAGACTGCCCTATTTGTTAGACAGAATCCCCATCTCTTTCCTCGTCTATCAGACAGACGAAATAATCGGCGTGATAACACAAAACTTTGCGTACACCCAGCCAGAACAGCCCTGCTATATAAAAGCATAGTATGCAAGGCGCCATTAATTTATTATAAAATACCAAAGGACTGGAAACAACTAAATACAGAAAAATTCAAAAAAACTTTAAAAAATATGCTTACAAATAAATGTTATTATAAGGTTGATGATTTCCTCAATGACATAAATATATTATATTAGTTGGTGTCCTATGATTGTGATGTGCATGATTTTTATTTTAGTATTGAAATTAATTTATTATGATATTTTTATAAGACTTGACATTTTTAATTAATAATAATTGTATTTAAAATTAATTTTCTAATAATATACATTTTTTTTTCTCTTATAATTTTTGTACACCGGCAACGGTTAAACATGTTGTGTCTATTGTACTGGAACACCAATAAGTATTATGCATGTAAACAATGTATTGCTTATCTACACATGTTTTTGCAAAATAAATATCTTTGAATCTTTGAATCTTTGAGCTCTGTCATTGCCATAGACTAAATAAGACATAAAGAATACCAAAGAGACGTATCCTATTACTGTTAAATATCTTGAAGTCATTTTTATAGGCATTTCTTGCCAATTACTTTACAAATACAATAATTGCATTTTTGAAAGATAGAAAAATTTGAAGTCCAGACCCAGGAATCGAACCCGAGACTTACGTAGCCAAACCGGGGCCAGAAGCGAACCACCTATCTGGACTATATTAATATCTTATTGTGTTTTTTTTTTTATATTTATCAAGGAGAACTAAAACGTATAAATGTTATTATTAAGTCTTTCGCAAATTGCAGAGCATTAAATTATCTATCAAATACATAAATAATATCGGCGGCTTTGAGAATAATCGTGTTTTTAAAATCACGAATTATTTAATGCTGCTGTTGTACCTACCAAAGTCACATTTGTGGACATTATAGGACATATCTGCTCAAGGTCCTTTCTGTTATTCATATGAATGATTTAATGGAAAAATCATCATCTGACTACATCTACGAGTATGTGAATTTCCCGCAGGGATCGTGCATTTTTAAAAGGCCCTCACCTTTCCCTCCCTTGCCCATACACTGATCAATACACATAAATAGAACGGAATTTGTCCGGTTGCAACATCAAAATAACAGCTTATTCATAAATTACGCTAGTCTATATATATAAAAATGAAACCCGTTTTCCGTTGTCACGACATAGCATGAAAACGGCTTGACCGATTTGGCTGATTTTTTTTTTTGTAGTTTTCTAATACTCTGTACAAGGTTCTTATGGAAAAAAAATATTAAGAAAATCTTAATATTTTTAAAAAATAAATAAAGTAGTGCATCAAATTTACGCAAAGGCGGTACGAAGTTCGCCGGGTCAGCTAGTCACTTATAAATAAGCTGTTACACAAAAGCTAAAAAAGCTAACGTGAAAGCGATTTTTCGTTAGCTTTTTTAGCTTTTGTGTTTTAGCTATCGGATCATACGCAAATCCATAAGCCCGTTTTTGCGTGATTGAGTAGATCCGGTCAGCTAAGTACATAAGTCGTATAACAAAAGCAATACTTCTTATCAGATCATTAAAGCTCCAAAATAAATTGAATAAATACTAATCTGAATTTTACTATGCGATAGGCAATCTTTGTGCTAAATTGCTATAATTTTTTGTAAATGTAACGCGACTTATGTACTGACTGTATCTAAAAAATGGTTGTCTGTAAATTCGGTTTACGGACGATTATTTTATGTGATAACGTCATATGAAAACTTTGATGACATTGTAACACCATGCCTGTGACGGCTTAAATTCGCTGATGGACTGATAGTTTTTGTGACACTTTTTCGTGTGTGCAACCGGTTATCGATTTATAAGACGTTATCACGTCAAGAATATTCAATTTCATAATTTTTCACATGTACAATAAATACTATAATAGAATTGTGGTTATTTTAGAATTAGTTTTTGCCCGCGGTTGGCTCACATGGATGTCAGCTATCGCAATAAAACAATTCTATGTCCTTTCCCGGGACTCAAACTATCTCCATACCAAATTTCATCGCAATCAGTATAGCAGTGTAAACGTGAAAACGTAACAGACATACCAACCGAACTACTTTCACATTGATAATATTAAGTTTAATTTACGAGGATATACAAATGTATTGATAGAACATATCTTGTATCTATACTAATATATCAAGCTGAAGAGTTTGTTTGTTTGCTTGAACGCGATAACTTCAGGAACTACTGGTTCGAATAAAAAAAAAAATGTTGGTTAGCCCATTTATTAAGGAAAGCTACAGGCTATACAAAATTACGCAGCGACCAATAGGAGCGGAGCAGCAATACAAAATGTTGCCAAAAAGAGGAAAATTTCTGCAGATGTAGTTGCCACCAGCTAGTATTCCAAAATGTCTCTACCACTTGAATATAGGTTGGATTTGAGTTTTAGTTCCAATTAAAGTTACGAGAAGTTGTAAAACGAACGTAGTCAACTAACAAATTAGTCCCGGCAGAGCGGTAACGCAAATACTACTATTAAACTTTAGAATATAAGTACTTATATACAACAGTTCAAGCGGCGTATATAATATTGTAGGTTAGTTTAGTTCAAAAGACTTAGGCAACAGTCGCACAGTCAATCCTAAGGCAGGGATTGAATTTTTTGTAAAAAAACATCCAAATAATGACCACAAAATGTATCCTGACTGCCAACATAACTATAATAATAATAATATTTTGGGACAACTCTCACAACGCCATCTGATCCCAAACTAAGCAGAGCTTGTACTATGGAACTAGACAACTGATAAACAAATAATTCTAAATACATCCATAGGCACACAATTTAACCATCGTGCTCATCACACAAAATTTTATCCTGGCTGGGGACCAAACCCACGAACTCCGCCTTAGCAGTCAGGGTCACTAACCGCTAGACCTACAGGTCAGTCAAAACACAAGAAGATAACTCGACACAAGAAGAACACAACTAATAGTATGTGCATAATTAAATTATATTTATAAAAAATATAAATTTAAAAAATCAGAAAACATTAGCCATTAAACAATCTCGATGACCTTAGTAAAATGCCTTCCACAGGCGGGTTCTTTGATTTTTTAAATTTATTTTTATCAATATATTTAATCCTTTTTAGTGGTATATTTTGTTGTTACATACAAAATGTATGTTGAAAAAAGAATGGTTGCTAACTAACTTTTTTAGTATTACAGTCATAATCATGTTATACCTTTTTGAAATCATTACGATGAGACCTTTAATTTGATTCCGATAGTACAGTATTCAAAACAACTTTTTTTCACACCTCTTTATTTTGACATCTCACAGCCGTTTGTTTATTTGTTTTTTTTTTTTAAGAACACTTAGGTGGTCAAGACGAATCTAATGATGCCCTAATTGTATAAATCCGTCTAGCGGTTTGAAAGATATGAGGTACCTAATAAAGAATATTACATACATCCTTGCAGTCGGTTAAAAAGTTGACACTACAAAGGCTGAACGATTTTTCAAACATTGATATGAACCATCTCAAGTAAATCAGCTTATGAAAAAAATAAATATTTATTATTGATTTTTTGACACACATTACATTATACAAAATTGGTACAGTACTTTCGAAGATAAGCACTTTTAAAGTATTTAGATTTATAATAATAATAATACCAAATAGTAAAGAAACTATTACTACTCACTTTCAGTTTAGTTATAAAGTAAACAAGGAACGCTTAGTTCTATTTAAACATAAACTTTCAGAAGAACAACATTTCCATACTTCCAAAACAAATCCTAACTTCACTTTGTTATTATTCTAATAATACACATATCAAAACAATCAATCATTTTCTCGTAAGAGAAATAAAACCACTCAGAATGTTTTACTGAGGTGTATTAAAATAATCCCGTATATGAGGACTTTTTTACGTGTAATCCGGTTGAAGCCCCTTTTACACTCGTGCTAATGTGTGCCGAATAAATAATGTCGAACCCTGGATGTCTGTAACATAGGCGGGGTAAGGCGTTTGTACCTTAAATAGCGGGAAACAAGTAGCGAGTATTTTTTTAAAGAAAACTTTTCCTATGTTATCAGGTACAAGCCCTGTGTCGCGAGGGACTATAAAAACATTCGATTCACGGACAATGTACAGTCAGACTCAAAACAGCAATTTGTGGATCACAGAAATTGGCGGCCCGTGTGGCAATCAAACCCAGATTAACACCTATTTCTTGCGCAGCAGTGGTAATCAGTCCCACCGCGCCACCGAGGCAGTCCATTGAGTTGTGACTAAAATTAATGACAAGCCAGCCTGAATGTAAGAGAACAAGGAATTTTAAGTTGATCAATTGGGCAGCTTTATAAAATTTATGGTTATTTATTGAGAATTCATGTTAATTATAATATCTTCTTAATAATATCTTGGGACAACTCACACAACGCTATCTGATCCCAACCTAAGCAGAGCTTGTACTATGAAAACCAGACAATTGATAAACATACTTGTATATTTCTAAATACATACATATTATAAATAAATAACACCCAGACACAGAATAAACCATCATGCTCATCACACAAAGTTTTATCCTGGGTGGGGATCGAACCCACGACCTCTTGCGTAGCAGTCGGATACACTCCCACCGCGCCACAGAGGCAGTGTACCTAGTACTGTAATACTGATTGTCAGTTTACCTTAACTCCAGCACTCTAAATTTTTTTTTTTTATAAATTGGTATAATTTTATTTGGTTATACTTTTTGTATTAAAAAAAAATGTTAATTGAATTCCGGAGAAACAAATCATGTAAAATAAAGTATTTTTGCGGATTTTGTAGTTCTCATAAAGTATATATTATAGTAATTACCCAAAATCAAGTACAATACTTTATTATAAAGTACGGGTGGCAACCCTAATTGTGACATTCCAGAACATACATAGAAGTGAAGTTAATTTTAATATTAACATTTCATTAGCTGCTGCATCCTTAATTCCTTATTCGGATTTGGTTTTAACATAAATTTGGTAAATTTGGTTTCATTATTTCCATTTAAGTATTCGGATTCATTTGATAAAAAACTTGCGATATATCCTGACAACCCTTTATATTAAACATTACAAAAAAGTTACGCGATTTGAAAAAAAGTAATTCCACATTTTTGAGATTTATCCTGCAGTGGTTAGTGACCTTGACTGCTAAGCCGGAGGTCGTGGATTCGATCCCCAGGATAAAAAATTGTGTGATAAGCACGCTGGTTTATTCTGTGTCTGGGTTTTATTTATCTATAATATGTTACATCCATTTTTTTTTAGAAAAATATAAGAATGTTTATCAGTTGTCTGGTTTCCATAATACAAGCTCTGCTTAGTTTAGGATCAGATGGCGTTGTGTCAGATGTCCCAAGATATTATTATTATTATTTTTAACGTTAGTGCGCTACAAATACTTAACATATTTTGAGATGGTTTTGATCTGTTTTTTCTGCAGTGGGACACACGCCTTGAGCAGACTATACATCAAAAATATTCTGATATAAAAGGAGAATCTTGTTAGGGATTCACTGTCAATGGATCATCCGATACAAGACAGATTTTGGACAGTTCATAGTGTTCGTAGTGAGTATCAATAGATATATTATACTTCAACTAGTTAGCTGACTACTATGGCAATAGATTATTTTGTACTAACCATGTATTACCTAATAAACGTTAAATTTTAAATGAACATATTTTTTAAACGTAAAAGAATATGTTTAAAAAATATGTTCATCTATAATTTAACGTGAGATGTCACGTATAATTATTGATGATAATAAATCATAAAAGTAAATAATTTGAACACAGAAAATATGACGACACGTTTTTGAAGTTCCATAAAAAGAGACTTTTGCTTTGCAGTTTTTTTTAATAATGGTAACAAATTTATTCATTCACTTTTTTTTTCTTCTTCCCTCCAATATTAATCGGTAGAGATTATGGCTCGCACATTATGTGCATACGCCAGTTTCAAGTATAATTTCTTTCTAGTTTTCTTCTTTCAAACACAAAGTCTCGTTCTTGTCCAGTTAACACGTATTTCAAGTATATTTTACACTGTTTTACACTTTAAACGCGGAGCTGTAAAAATAGCGACATGTTCTTCTTCTTCTTCTTTGAGTTTATGGCAATCTAGCCGTTTTAACGGCTAATTTCTGCCAGTGTCAAGTATTTATGCACTTATTACATGCACATAGTCTTCTAAGTCAATTATCACGTATTCAAATCATTTTTTACAAGTTAAACTCGGAGCTGTAAAAATAATGGCCGGTCAGTTTGCCGCCATTTTTACAACTCCATCATTCACTTCATCGCACATCTGACATTAGCAGAATTGTCGGCACAGGCAGGCCGACAATTCTGCCAATGTCAGATGTGCGATGGAGTAACGTGTAATTTTGACTTAAAATTGTAATATACACTCGTACTATAGTTTGTTAGGTTTTTATTCAGCCTATTCGATTCTCTTCGGATTTCTCTTCAATATTTTTAACCGTTGTGATTAATGACATTTAAAAGTCACAATTTAAAAAAGAATGTCACTAAAGTATCTATGTTATTTAAGTTCAATTCAAAAAGTCGAACTTACTAGAATGGCTTAAATAGCTCATCAAAAGAGAGAAAAACAATCAGATACTTTGATTAAAGGCTCAATATAACTTAAACGAGTCGCACCAAGTCGTGGGACTTTTACAAAGGAATTTTTAAATTGCAAAGCCTTTTGAAAAGATAAATACCTAAGCTTAACTTCAAAACTTTCAGCCTTCGAAGTTCTAGTATTATTGGGAATAAGTTTTATCTTCTAAGAGGCAAATGAATGTAAAGTTTCGTCGTCGTACTGTTTCAATCACAGGGTATGCAAAGCTGAATAAAATTGGGCATAAACCTAGCTACAGTATATACGGTGCTATGTGCTATTGTTTTCCGTTAAATGTACCTACAACAACACTATGTTTAGTTTAAATTAGTGATATCATGAAATAGGCTAACCAGGTACCATCATTCCATGATATAATCGGTCACATTATCAATTTTAGGATCTATAAACGATAACCGTAACTGTTGAATAAACTTAGTATCTGCGTACACACTTGTGCACATGTCTGATGAGAACGGTCGTCTGCGTCGTGACCAAAATCGGTTAGGAGATCATCGGATAGGAGATATAAATATATCTCCTACTAGCTGTCCCGCGCAACTTCGTATGCGTAAATTTTCCCCGTTTTTGTAACATTTCTCGTCGCTACTCCGCTCCTATTAGTCGTAGCGCGATGTTATATAGCCTATAGCCTTCCTCGATAAATGGGCTATCCAGCAAAAAAAGATTTTTTCAAATCGGACCAGTAGTTCCTGAGATTAGCGCGTTTAAACAAACAAACAAACAAACAAACAAACTCTTCCGCTTTATAATATTAGTATAGATTACATAACTATACATAACTGTAGATAAATTATACAAAACAAATAGCAGCAGAAAACCAAAACGCTCCTACAAACTAATAGACTACGAGCCACGTACAAATTTCGTCAGTCTTTACATTTTATACAATAGGTACTAGCTGACCCGCGCAACTTCGTTTGCGTCAATTTTCCCCGTTTTTGCAACATTTTTCATTGCTACTCCGCTTCTATTGGTCGTAGCGTGATGTTATATAGCCTATAGCCTTCCTCGATGAATGGGCTATCTAACAGTGAAATAATTTTTCAACTCGGATCAGTAGTTCCTGAGATTACCGTCATTATTCAAACAAACAAACAAACTCTTCAGCTTTATAATATTAGTATAGATTGTCAATAAATAAATATGTCAGCCAGACCTATAAGAGAAACGGAAAAGAATGGTCTTATAAGGAATCACCGCCACTGATCTATTGCCTCACACTTCTATAGTAGATAATTCGAAACGTCAGGGGAGAGATTGGGTGCAGGACAGACAGCTTTTTAGGTATATCTCGGTCATCGGTGGCAAGATTGTCAGCTGAAGCCCTGAAGGGTGTACCCCAGAAGTTTTCCCTCGGCATATTGCCAGCTGACTTTTGGAATTACTTACAGGATCATAATAACTATCAGCTTAATTTTTTTTATTTAGGATGAAATTACGTACCTATCCAAAGTTATTCAACATTATGCTGCATGATCTAACTGATAGATTGATAAATTGTTTAGTAATGTTTCGATTAAATTTATATTCTTTATATATACAAAAAATGCATCAATTAATTTAAAAAAAATAAGCAAATCAATTCATTGAAGTTGTTTTTTGCGTATCGTGCGTCGAAGGCTACCACTGCTCAGCACACCCACCGAACCGCAGCTGACGTTCAAGGAGAAGCATTATACAAGTTTTCGCCTAGGGGGAACTTGGTCATGTCAATTTGTATCCGGCTTACGCTCTTTAATAAAAGCGGCTTCATTTCAGCAAAAGAAGCTCAGTAGTCCGGCTTAAAACTCCAAACTACTAATTGCTAGATAAATCTAAGGAAGTTGCCTGCAAAGTTCAGTTTAATTGAGATGTCTGTTTTCTGTGTACTCGAATACAATGTACCTAAAGATTCGCTCACACTAACTGATCACAAGGGCCTAATGTTACCAACAATTTGCGTAAATTCGTACCATTAGGCAAAGTAATTGAATGAAAATGGTTGTTGATTTACGTGCGCTCTGAAACATTAAGATTTTATATCAATTTCCCATTATTTTCTTGGTATAGACACACATAGGTATCTAGGTATTTTAAATACTCAGTGTTTTTTTTCGTATAAATCACACCGAGTACGAGAGTTGTTTGTGAATTTCAAAATAATTAAATCTGAATCGTTTCTGGTAATTGCAACTAATGTAATTGTGAGTTTGTTTTACTCGTTAGCTTTAACTACTAAATCCACTATCAGGTGTTTTTTTCTGATATATTATAGTTTAGCAGACAAGTAAAATGATAAAGAAACAAATTTGCTTTTCTTAACTTTTGTAAATTTTATAGGACCTACGGCCATGAACATTTCAACAACAGCTTAGTTCGTACACCTATGTAAATGCTAGAAAAGCTACCAGTGAAGAGTTAAGCCTTATTCAAAGTTTACTGTGACAATTAGCGAGTCTGTAATTGCCTTAATGAGGGTAGTTTCGGGTCGAGAATGCACGTGTCGGAGGGTCCCTTGCGTCAAACAAACTTTGATGAAGATAAATATAAAGTTGCATGACTGACGAATGGTTTAATTTTGTGAATAATAAGAATGGGAGGTCTGTAGTGGTGCCACAGATAATATAATACTATACTGTGGTGCTAACCTCTGGATACAATTTAGATCATTATACAACGGCTCATATTAAATTTAATCAAAATCTGCCCACTATCACAGAATAAATAGTACACCACTACTTTATGAAAATATTGCGCTTAAAAAAATTTAATATTGCAGTTTGCAGCGGTTAATTTAATAAAAACACTGGAGAACCTAAGTCAGATTCATGATTTCAAGATAATGCTACACAGGTAGGTTGTTTTATATAAAAACCATGTGCATATTTTTTTAAATGTAAGACTGGCTTTTATTTTCGGAGGTATACAAAGCTATTTTGTACTTGAACTTGGATGGCATGAATTTGTTCGCGTTTGTCGACTTCCTCTCATATAGCCAGTCTAAGGCCAGTCCTACAATATTACAGTTATTAATCTACTTAACCTGCTCTCCTAGGCAAAGGTCTCCTTCATGCACTGCCAACCTTTTCTCCGATGTTATTATCACTTTTCGAAAGGATCAAAATCATCCACGCACCGGGGTTTATTGGCATAAGTATGAGTTGAAAATATTTTTCAACTATATTAGTCATGCCACAGTTTAAAAATAACTTTCATAATATATGACGTATATCATTAAACATTAAAACGTTAAAGGTAACACACTGAGCCCACGTACGTAACGTATGCAACGCATATAGACATCTAGACTCTTTTTTTAACTCTTTATTTTGTTTGGAGGCTTTTGTCCTGTTGGACATGCAAGCCTCATCGTACCCTGATCAGATGTACGCGTGTGTCACAACAAGTAATCTATTTAATTCAAAATTACAATATAAGAAGATTCATTGATGTAATATCATTTCTACTATTTAAGCTATTGCATAGCTTTTATAGCTTTGGCTTTGACCGCGGTGACCGAATAAAGAAATTCCGTAACGAAAATATAACCTAACACCCCCACTCCGCCTACCATTTAGCTCGGCCGAGCGTTCGCTTAACGTATATGTATATGGTACGGCTGTACGAAGCTCCCACGGATCGAGACGAGCTGCTCCAAAATGTTATAAAAAGAAAAAAAAAACTTATGCAATAATTCTTTTTTTTTAATTAAAATAAAAATGTTGTTTTTTTAGTTGATAAAAAATGCCATGCAATAGCTTTACCGCAGCCACACATTTTTTTATGCAGCTTCACCTGATGGCTTCATTAATACATTTAAAAAGGGAACCGTATCCCATATAGACTCTTTAATTTGTATGAAAACAGTTGAATCAAAAACATACTTATCATACACAACGCTATCACATTCGTCCTACGCTGATTCAACTGTTTTCATACAAATTAAAGAGTCTAGATGTCATAATGCGTTGCATAGATACGTGGCAGTTTGCCCTCACCTTAATTATTGTGTTCACACATTTGTGGATAAAATTAATTAAAGTTAACCACGTTTTCATAATTACTAATTTACTGAGCCATACAGTCAAATATAAATTTGGTTGGCCCAGATTACTTGGAAAGAAAACTAATTAAAGTTTCAGCGTTAATTTTTCATTTTGTTTTGATATTTTACCACTAATGGGGCACAGACAGCCCGCCTTGTTACTTACCGTAAATAATATAAAACGCAAGAAATAGAAAAGATTTAAGGCCAGGGGCCGTACCACGAACATCTAAATTATTTGCCAAGTGCAGGGCAGTTTAATTTCAAGTTTAAACCTGACGCATGTCAGTCGCTGAATTGTTGTGAAGTGCAAAGAATTCGTCAGTCTGATGACGTCATCACTGAATCGTCTGTTTTTTTGGCGGATTATGGTATGAAATTAGCAGGATAGTCTACAATTTCCCGGCTATAAGAAGTTCATGGTACGGCCCCAGGTCATCTCTTTAACATCTTGTCTGCGACTTATCTTCTGTAACAGAAAGGTGTGATTAAACTTCTGCAACAGTTAGCTTGAGTATTTCAGCTATAAATATGTCTATTGTGATCTACAATGGTTGTGTTACTACAAAGTGTGTATTTCACTTCCCATGTTAAAATGTTTTTAATTGATGTTTTTTTTAAACGCCTTTCAATTGATGATTAAATGAGTCAGTAAAAATAACCAAAAATATAAAACGGCTCAGATTTTTACAAAATGACGTACCTTCTGATCCTAAATTATGTAGACGTGTAAATATCCTTGAATTTGATCGTATCATTCTGTTACATTGCGGGATTTTCTTACAAAATAATAAAAAAGCTGTGAACAATGATGCTAAAGTGCATAGAGCAAAAAAAGGCCGTGAGAAACTGGAATGAGTTGTTAGTTTTACTTCAATAATTGTATAATAAATGAAAATCTCGATACAACTCCCCCTCGTATTTTCTTCCAAAGAAAATCACTCTATTTTAGGTGCAAATGTTTACCCAACGTATATGGGTCACAACCTTCCCAAAATATAAATCAAGCCGTTAGGATTACTGAGATATCAAGGAGTTTACCTTATAGATAGATACGATCTAAGTAAACACGTATTTATTACGGTGGCAGTTTTGTAAATATTGGTTTTCGTTCGAGAGGAAAAAGAGGACGGTATAGAATTTTCAGGTAGTTGGTAGGGATTGGGACGTTCTTACGAGTAGGTAAGTTAGGTATATCAACGAATACCTAGTTAAGACCTCACTTCTACGCATGTTGGGAATCTTCCAAAGGGTGGCATTTTGAATTTTAATGCTCACTTACGTTACGTATAGCTTCTTTGTTGACGTTTTAAATAGCTTCTAGTCTCAGTGATTTCAGCTGCTTTCATATAATCTATACTAATATTATAAAAAGGAAAGATTTGATTGTTTGTTTGTTTTTATTGAATAGGCTCCGAAACTACTGGACGGATTTGAGAAATTCTTTCATCATTGTGGAGCTACACTAACTCCGGGTGAGGCTATTTTTTATCCCTGTATTCCCACGGGAACGGGAACTACGCGGATAAAGCCGCGAAGCGTCCGCTAGTTACATGTAAATTGGATTATTTTATAATGCGTTCAAAAATGTAAGATAAAACTGACTATTAAAACGCACAGCTAAAGTCGTAGTTCAAAAGCGGACATTTTTGCAAGCTTTCCCTAAGGAAAGGTTTTTATTGCTGACTAAACTAATTTAGTGAGCAATAAAAATGAAATTTACAAATGCTCATTCCCGAAGAGATTAAAATTTGGAATTTAAAAATGATTACAAACAAAAGTACTTATAAATGTGTACTTAGTAATTATATTTTGTCTTAAGTTGGAGACTTCTTCTTTGGTCTTTAATATTTATTAAACAAAATCAAATCTTGACGTTAGACATTCGCGTTATGAGTAAATCAAGTCATACACCTGTGAAAACTTTGATCAATAGTGTAACTTTTAACTTGTAAATGACTTCAATATAAACAGACGTTCACACGGACAGAGCCGCGGCGAAGTAAATTTAATACAATTAGCTGTCCCGCGAAACATCGTTTGCGTAAATTTTCCCCGTTTTTGCAACATTTCTCATTGCTGCTCCGCTCCTACTGGTCGTAGCGTGATGTTATAGCCTATAGCCTTCCTCGATAAATGGGCTATCCAACAGTAAAATATTTATTCAATTCGGACCAGTAGTTCTTGAGATTACCGCGTTCACACAAACAAACAACTCAGCTTTATAATATTAGTTTAACTAAGCGGTAAGAAGGTAGGTATTAATTTTTTACTTGTTGTTTTGTTTTTGTTGCACATTTAGTTAAAATGTCCATTCATAATTTTTGGACTGCTAAAATGACACTAGATTTATAACCACAATCACAATTACGAAGCAAATGAATGGATTCTTTGATGGATGAAATTATGACTGGTACCTAGTTGAATATTAATAGAGTTCAGTTAACCTTAGAAAATAAAAATTAATAAATCACTAAAGCTATTGGCAATGAAGATAACATTAAATTCATTCTTATTGTAAGTAACCATTATTTAACGTTGACAAAATGGTGACACACTAACTTGCCATCATTCTCACAGCTTGTGATTATATTTCTAATACTTTAATATGTATTGTTCGAATTCATCTTGTTGCTTTAATAGATATAATGATTCTGACAGTGATCAGTCGAAAATTCGTTTGAAATACAATAATGCAGCCTATGACTGTTATATTGAATTGATTGATGTCTCATTTATCAAATTTGGATGAGAGACTTATGAGCTATGGTAAACATTATTTAAAAAATACACAAATAAGAGATTTAATGGGAACCATTTATCTTATACCTATATACGAGCAATTCTTGTATAAATATATATAAAATCTGAATCTCGGCAACGGCTCCAGCGATTTTCATGAAATTTAGTATGCAGGCGGTTGGGAGTTTCGGGGACGATAAATCGATCTAGTTAGTTTCATTTTTAGAATACATCGTTTAAAAAAAAAACGAGCAAAGCTCGGTCATCTAGATACTACCTACTAAATAATCATAATTTACACAGGTTACATTTTTATACTTAGATGGCGAGATGAGCTGGACCTGGACTATACTTTATGCCGTGGATGGAACACAGTGTTAGAAGGCGCAATATGCTACATTGCTTGAATTTTACAATTTTTTTTTATATATTTTATAAAAAAAAATTGTAAAGGAAAAGACTGTAACAAAAACGAGATGACTATTCTAGAATTGTCGAACTATCCTGGCCACTAAATTTTAAATTTAAAAAAACCGGCCTAGTGCGAGTGGGACTCGCGCACTATGGGTTCCGTACAAACATATAGGTGTGTAAATAGTTCCGGAATCCATATAAATACACCACACTGTGTCAACCAGGTTGCAAGGTGGTGACTCACAAGCAGTACCCAAAGTAGCCTACAGTAATGTACGAACCACATTGCTAGTAGTATGTATGATTTTTAGAACTTAGACAAAAATGATTAGCAGTTAAATCTATAGACCATTTATTGTCATAGGTATGACGTGCAAACTCGAACTCATTGTTTATGTTAAGGTTTAAGACTGATATTGTATGATGTAAGGTTTTTTTATCATCATCATCATCATCATCAGCCTATCGCAGTCCACTGCTGGACATAGGCCTCTCCAATTGCACGCCACTTTGTTCTATCTTCGGCTTCTCGCATCCAGCTCCTGCCAGCCGTTTTGCGTATATCATCACTCCACCTGGCTTGAGGTTTTTTTATGTACGTCATATACGGCAATAAAGAAACTTTTCTTCTTCTTCTTTTCTTCTTTAATAATTCTTTATTTTATCCCTTGGATATTCTTTAGGGGTACGACACTATCCTTTTAGCTAGACCAACACCCAACAGGCTAGGCGATGTACCACATTATCTTCAAACTACTTTATTTCAAAATTGTAGGCTCAGTGTGGTACCGGCCTTAGAATAGTACCACCCCATCTCTTCCCGTGGGTGTCGTCAAGGCGACTAAGGGATTTCACACCAGAGGACGGGCAGCAGCGTCCTCTGCGTACTTAAAGCCTTACTGCGATCGCCAACCCGCTCGCCAAGCGTGGCGATTATGGCAATTACCCCCAGGATCTACATTCCAGTAGGTTCTACTGGGGAGACCCGTGCCCAGCAGTGGGACATTATATGGGTTGATATGTATGTAGGCTCGGTAATCTCATAGAGGTGGGCTATTCATAAAATTTTTAAATAACTTCAACATAGGTATATATTTGAGACCTTACACCAAATCCTTTCATTTCATTTGTTTTCATGTTATACCATACCGTTTACAAAGGTTTTTTCAATTTCTTCATTTGCTCCATAAATGACCCCCATGTTCAAAATTCAGACTTTTTATTATTTTTTCTGCAATCTATAGGTTAAAAGTTATCTTTTGTATTTTTTTCAAAATATTAGGCTCAGTAGCTTTGGAGGGGGTTTTTTTCTTAATAACTTTACAAAAATGATAATAAAATGAATTAAAAAATAATATATTTGATATTTTTATATTAATAAAATGAATAAAAAAATAATATATGTGACATTTATAACAAGCCTTTTCATTTGTTATGTTACACGATACAGTTAATTTATAAACATATGGTTAGTTTTAAAAAAGTCTAGTTTGTCCGCCATAAGTAGCTCTCAAATTTAAAAAAAAATAGGTTATGCGCCTGTGTTTGTGTCACAGAAATACGTAAGTATACTAAACTTAATGGGTCCAGTAGATTCGGAGCAAATTGAATATGACAGAAGGACATACACAAACACGAGTGATCCTATAAGGGTTCCGATTTTTTCCTTTTGAGGTACGAAACTCTAAAAAGGAATTGAATAAAAAACAAATGGCGGTGGGCGTCGTCTACCGTTACCTCATTCGCCTTTTAAACAAGTGCTTGCTAACTGCCTCATTTCTTTCTTAATTTCTTTTAATTTTGAACTGATTAGTATAAATATTATTAAGTATGTGTAAAGGGCGATATTGTGATGAGGATAACAAATTTGAGAAACATACAAAATTAAAGAAGAGGAGGTCACCCCGGAATCGGTCACCTTGGAAACGGTCTTCAACTCGATAGAGATCAGACATTTGCCAATAAATAAGAATTTACCGTAACATACCGAGTTTCAACATTCTCAGTCACTTGCATTATAGTCTGTTAATTATACATGGTATCACTGATATAATCGCTGTAATTACTAAACTTCTACTTAATGGAAATCTGGGAATAGTATTAATTAAAGTGTAAGTCAATAATTGGGTAACAGTTCGTCTAAAACGCTCTGCATAAATGCCCTTAATAGTACATTAGGATATAAGTGTGGTAAGTTGTAAATTACAGCCGAGGCGATATTGCTAGCCCGAGCTGTAGGCAAGGGCTACAAGAAAGCAGAGGCTGTAATTATCAAAGCGCACGTATGTCATACGACGTTTTATATTATATTTGCGAGGAAATAAATAAAAAAAACAATTCAGCGAAAAGAAAAAGCGCGCGGAACAATTTTTACTTGTTCACATATTAGCAATGCATTTTTTTTTAAGCAAAGGCACAAATCAGCCAGTTTTACAAATAAAGTAAATTAATATTTTTGTGTTTTGTTACAGATAAATGGTTGTAATTTATGGTCAAAATTAATTAAATTAAAGAATTAAATGTTTATCTAATATATTTTATCTCCCAAAGTTAATTTAATTCATAAAATGTTTACCACTTTTCTGATATAAAAACTCTTTGCTAAGATTTAAAAAAGTACCGTACGTTTTAGACGGAGCATCTTGATAAACTGTGCGTTTTACATTACATTATCGCACAAGAACGTAATGAAATACATTACGATATTGAAATTGGTGAAATAAGAGACCCTATACGAGCAAATGTGTTATAAATAATATTTACTGTAAATATCCTTCATCTTCATCATTATCATCAGCCGATGATGTGGTAATTCTTCGGAAGAGGCCTATGTTCAGCAGTGAAGATCCGAGTTTTCAGGTTTGAAAACGTCTACTGCTGAACGACAGAATTTGAGAGGCCATCGAGGTCGAGATCCAACGGCTCCCTGCTACCTTTAATCAGGTCGTTAGTCCACCTTGGCCGGGCCGTCCTGCACTGCAATTTCCAGCTCGTGGTCGCCTATCTCAAAAAAAAAAAATACTGTAAAGTTTCATTATTATTTGGTTTCGAACCTCAAAATGAAAAAATCGGAACTCTTATATATAATCGCTTTGTTGTCCATCCGTCCGTCTGTCTCGGTAACGCGTGGAGGTATCGAGTTTGAAGTCTCCAGTCCCTTGAAGCTGTGAAAAAATGAACCTTCTAAATGAACGTAAAAAAAGATACGGCCGTTTAAGCCGCAAAAATTTACATTTCCATACTCTCAAGGAATCAAAATTTATAGAGTATATATTCCGTTGACCTAGAACTATGCTATTAAGCAAGTAATACCGTCTTGTAATACAAGTATAGGGAAAAGTCTGAAAACTATACCTACATTTGTAATTAAATCATAAAAAAATTTAGTATTTAAGAAACTCCGAGACTGGATTTTTGAACTTTTTAAACATGTACCTACTTTGTATGGAACCCTCAGTGGGCAAGTCCGGTTTTTTTTCTTAAAAAAAACACAAATCATATCAAATTTTCTGATTTATTATTTGTTGCTTAAAGAAATGAAGACATTGTCGCATTTATTTTACTGGGCACAAGTAAATTAAATGCGATAATACCTTCATTTCCATTTATTTACTTTATTTTAGTTACATGTGACTGAATTTTTCGCTGCTTTCGTATTCAATTGGTTAATTTAGTTGGCGCGCCATTTTTATTGCTGTAATTGGCACTCGAATATATTTTTTCAGTGACAAACGTAACTGCTAGCGTTTTTGATGTTAAAAATAGAGCGTCGGTATGATTTATACTGTACAAGAATTCTTTGCGTAATGTCCACTAATGCGTATACATATGACAGATAGCGGCTTCGAAAATTTATATTATTTCGTTTGTCTGTCGTCTCATACCTTTCAATCTACCTGTGTAATTAAGCCGCTACTTAAATCGAGGGCAAGTCTTGTTTCCATTGTAGCCTTGTCTTGCCCGGTAGTTAATAGTAGCCCGTGTGTGTGATAAAAGTACCTATCACTTTCAAAAACCGCAAGCTATTTCCCATACCTAAAATATTCAAAACTATGACGATTTTGATGAATAGCATCAAAATCTACTTCTCGAAAATCGAACTTACAAACCCTCACAAAATACCAGTATTCAAAAGTAGAAAATCTTATTGCCACAGAATTCTGTGACTTATTTCACATACTGACAATTGCCTAACGAACCCCAACAGAATCAAAATATTGACAATAATTTCCATATTCCTTTATGAAACAGCTGAAGCGAATACCAATAAACCAACCAGCCAACGTCTGACATACTAATATAAATTGGTCTTATTGAAATTATTATAAAACGAAGGGATTCTGTTCTGAATTTGATTGTCGTGTTGTCTCTTTATTTTGAAACGTTCATAATTTAAAGCGATAGATACAGAATTTGCGAGATAAATCTTTTGTACGTGCTCAAAGGCGCGGTTTTATGTAGGGTGGATGTATTCACTTGAATTTTTAGGACATTCAATCAAAAAAGGTTTTAATGCAAATTTAGGTCAGGACATATACTGATATATTTTTTTAGAATATATAGATACACGTACAATACGTACATACGTCGCTTTGGAGTAAATTATCATTACTAACCTATAGCAATACATTATGATGTCGTATTTCTGAATATTCTAAGGTTTGTGTTGGGTGGCATTACATTGCAGAAATATATGGTAAAAATACCTCAGGGCAGATAACTGTAGTTTATTCCAAAAATATGCTTACCTTAGAATCGCCATTTATAAAGGATCATGATTAGAATCGGAATTACCAGGAGCTGGCCCAGCGGCTAAGAGATAGCTCTGGTGACCAGAGAGCCGGCACGTTCCTCGGCCGGCGAATAAGCCTGGCCATACAAAGAGGAAATGCGGCCAGCCTTATGGGCACAATGCCCGTGGCACCGATTTGGAACAAGTTTATTATTTAAAATCCTTTACCTGTATTGTATTTTTTTTTATATATATACTCTTTATATTTTTTGTGATAAATCCTGTCTCAGTACCTAAATAAACGTTTTATTAGAAAAAAAAACTACTGACTTTGTGTTCCAAAAATATGACTTTTATAATTTCTAAAAACTTGTTGCCGATCTAAGTTATAAAAGAAAGCGTAGATTTTTCAAAGACAATCAAAATAATTTAATTTACAAATTAATTATCAGAGTTTATCCAACATAATTAAGTTTATTACTTTCATCAACAATCTCCACTGTCGTTACTCCGGCTAGGTAGTCAGTGTCGCTTCAGCGAAAAAAGGTTTGTTGGTTTTATTAATTTGCAATCTCGATAGCGTCTGATTTAGAGTGGTTCTGTTAAAATGCCTTCTGTGTGTGTAACATTTGGCAAATGGCAATTGAAAAGGGCGACCATGAGTTTTTATTGTCAAGGTCTTTTTCAATTCTTAGCGAACTTGCAACAACCTGTAGATTAAGATTCCTTGTCAAATCAAAACTTATTTTATAACTTGTTTTATAATAAGTTCGGTTTATATGCATTTTGAAACGACTATTCGGCAAATCACGGCAATTGGTTTCCCGTCATATTCCCCACTCATTTTTTTTTAAGATAACTATGAATGTGGATTTGTGGTCCCACATTACTAGCAATTCTGTTAACCACTCCATCTAAACTCAATAGCTTGTGTTAGGAGTGGGTTCATGTCGGTAGTATAATGGGTAGGATTCGAACCTCACGACGAAAGAGACCAAATCATTGCCTTGCCTATTTTTTTACACCAAGATTAGATTACTTTGCAGCACGTGCAAAAAATACATAAACAACTTACGCTAAAAATCAGTTATTAAGCAGTTGAAGTAATTAATAAATAAATACAAAAATATATATTATATTGCCATTGCCAGGTACATAAACAATTTATACAAAGCTAAAGAGTTTGTTTGTTTGTTTGAACGCGGTAATCTCAGGAACTACTGGTCCGAATTAAAAAAATATTTCGCTATTGGATAGCCCATTCATCGAGGAAGGCTATAGGCTATATAACATCACGCTACGACCAATAGGAGCGGAGCAGCAATGATAAGTGTTGCAAAAACGGGGGAAATTTACGCAGATGAAGTTGCGCGGGACAGCTAGTGAAATATAAAGTTTTTAAATACACGTAGTTTTTATAATATAATACTTATTTTATTTCGACGTCTATGCATGAACAACCGACGTTTCCTGGAATCAGACCAGATAGATTCAAATTCTACAGACCAACAAAATCCTGTATTGAACACGTAGTAAGCCGCGGATTATCTTCGATTTGCGACTTTGCATCACTGCACAAATACAGCGTCAGCAATATTTTGTAATAGTCTTGAATTTGTACTCAGATCGTGAATAGGGATTTTTATTACATTTAAGACAACTCCTGGAGTAGGGTACAAGACCTGTGTTGCGGGGGACTTTACACCAGTACACTCAGACTTGGAACAACAATTTGTGGATCACACAAAGTAGTGTGGAATCGAACTCACGACCTCTTCCTCAGTAGACGTACATTCAAATATCATATAAGAACTTATGACTGATATCACTATATTGTTATAAGTATTGCTCAACTAAATAAAAATAAAGTATTTTTTAAAGGCAGTTCTTGTCAATTACTTGCCATATGCTTATTTGTATCAATAGATCGGTATTTCATCGAACCGTTGTGATTCCGTTTTAGAACATAATTTTTAGGTAAGTATAGCTAAATTTACTACGTGTAAATTAAATCCCTGTCCCACCCAAAAGGGGCACGTAGGTATTCTGCTAAAAATCTAAAAAAAAACCGTCAATTTTTTTTTATTGAATACTAACTGAACTCGACGGCCTTCCCAGAAATTCTGCCAAAGTTTCATCACAATCTGATCAATGGTTTCGGAACACATAGAGGACATACAGACAAACATTGATTTTATATACATATAATACAATTTCGTCGAAATGTGTAATTTTTTAAGATTTTTTATCAACATTGTTTGTATCAGGTCTCTTTACAATCAAAACAATATTTTCTGCCCCCGCATGATTTCCCATATGACTTCCGTCACGATAAAAAACAATTGAGGTTATTTCTTTTCTCGTTATTAAAAAAACTGAGCAAGAGTATCTCGGACCATGCTCATTGTAGGGTTTCGCAGCCTTGAATAATTGCATCAGCAGAAGATCATATATTCATGGCACTTATGCTTTTTTGTTGAGAAACGCAGTTTTTCAGCAATAACTCAATGACGGTAAATCCGAACATGTCCGAAATAATTTCAATTTAAAGCATTTATTAAGCGCTACTTTTGTGAATTTTTGCATAGTTTTTGGACACAATTTATGCAACTTTCGGAGCGATTATTTTCAAAACTATTCACTACCTACCTAAAATCTTAAAATGTTTTTAAAAGACCTATAAATTTTTTGTTAAAAACTTCAGCTTCTGATAAATGTGTGGAATGCCCCCCCAAAAAATATTATTTTTGTTAATTAGCTATCAAACTAAGTAGCGGCTACTACACCTTTTTAACAAATTTGAATAATATTCATCGTAATCTTTGAGTAAAATGCCTGTGACATATGGACGAACAGACAGACAGACATGATGTAACTATGAGGGTTCCGTTTTTGCCATTTTGTCTACGGAACCCTAAAAATGACGTAAATCGAATGGGAATACGATACCTAACAACATATTAACGTGTCGGACATCCCCGTCCGATACGTTCCCTTATCCCTTCAATATACACCCTGGAGACTGGCTAATGCTCATTTAACATTTGATAATATCGAGACATGACAAGCGTGACGAGGTGCACCCAGCAATTACCTAAGCTGAATACTCAAACTAAACTGAATTATTTTATTTATTATATTTAAATAATTACTCTCCTCAGGCGTGACATGAACCCGCGACCTTAGGGGTACCGGCCGTAAGCCGTTACCATCTCCAGCACCGAGACATGGCGCCAAAGCAAAAACCCCTAAGGTCGCTGGTTCAAGTTCCGCCTGAGACGATTTTTTTCCCTGTACGTTTAATATTGTGTGTATTTTTATATAAAATTAGCATAAAAATGCTTTAAAAATTTACAAAAAGTAATCACTCTTTTTATATTTTGTGATTAGTTTCATCGCGCTAATAGCTCGGTTACACGGTCCGTCATACCTGCACAAACCAATTTGCGCAGGTAAGAGCAGCGCAGGCAGTGCAGAGCAGGTCCGGAAGCGCGGCTTGCGCAATCATTGACATGCTGAAGATTGGACTGTGCAGTTTTGGTTTGCCTGGTTTTATTTGGCATGTGGCCGGTCATTTATCGGCCACGTTTCAATCCGATTATGTTCGACACTGAGGTCTGCACAGGACAGTATTCACGAGCTTACCTGCACGTGTGGCCACTCCACAGTGTGCCTTCTTTTTTGTACAGTGAGGACTGCAGTTTTGGACTGGGCAGGCAAGAGGAAGCGTGTAGCCAAGCCTTAGCGATGACAACAGACAGGTACAGTTGCGAGCAGCGTTGCGTCTCGGTTTTAACTAATCATCGATCTGAATAGATAAAATTTTTCGCTCCACTTATAGGTAAAAAGTTCATCTAGATAAGTTCGCAAGTTAACGAGGAGCAGTTTTTATTCTTAAGTGCACTTGGTAGAAGTTTGCTAAAAGGATGTAAATAGTAGTTTTTTAATTTTATTAGCTCTTGTTTTTTAACCTGGAAAGTGCAATCTAAGGTTTGAAATGAAATTATTTTTTTTAATGATAATTATTGATACTTATCTGATATAAATGCTAGTAGGTAACAATTAAATTAGACTTTTATGTAGTGTGTTTATGTAATAGCTGCTTATTTATGGCCGTAATGGCAAAACATGGTAAACGATATAAAAAATGCTAAATATAAATTGTTTGAAAGTACTTATGTAGTAGTGTCCCACTGCAGGGCAAAGGTCTCCCTACTCCCTCTCCACCTATTTATGTCAGTCGCTGTATGAGGCCAATCTTTTTCAAAAGAGTCTTACTCATCTCGCCATCTGCGACGAGGTCTACCGCGTTGTCGCTTGCCATTTTTTGGAGTTGTGATTTGTTTGGCCCAAAAGTCATCTGGCATGCGGCACACGTGTCCAGCCCAGTTTCATTTCAAAGTGTCATATTTTCGAGTGACATTGGTATCAGTGATGTGACTTTTGGAACGCATTGTGGTATTCCTAATCCGGTCTGTCAATTTGATACCCAGGATACTCATAATGTTCCGTTCCATTGCTCTTTGGCATACCTCGAGCGTGGCTCTCTACTGAATTGCCAAGGACCATGTTTGCGAACCATAAGTGAGAATGGGGAGAATGCATACGTAGAGGAAGATCACTCTTCATGAGATCTGTCATGGACCAATAGCCCTTTAGGCGTTATCGTCGCGGTTCTTAATAAATGATATAAATTTAGGGTTATATACATACTATACATTCATACTCACATAGTGTGTCTATCTACAGAATAATATGTTGTCATTTATTTTTACCGATGTTTATTTGTTTCCATAACACGTGACTTTGGAATTTGCCAAGGGTTTTGTTTATAAAATAACTAGATACATTTGATAGTTAATTGTATAAAGTGACCACTTTCTCATGTTTTTTTTTTCAAAACTACTTTGAAAGTGAAGTAGTAAGATATGGACGTAGAGACTTAGAGACAAATCTAATACAAATCAGACCTTCCATATCTGAAGGAATAATATTATTGGACATAGGTAAACTAATGTTATTACTTACAGACTCATGTCTAATTTAGGTAAATATTTATGTGTCTATGTGTTTCCTCCTTTTATTATTGGCGACCCAGAATTTCACATGATATAAAAAGTCCAACATTTTTATACTCCTATTTTCTTTATATCACTTTTTATAACTTACTTAATTTATTACTAAGGTTTTTGACCTAAATAAAGCAGTTTTACTGACTGAAAAGACCCTTGAAAGATTTGATGTATCGTGAGTTAGAGGCCGAAAATACTTTTACTCATAAAATAAAGAAGAAAGTTTTGAAGGCAACGCCCTGAAGGCTAACGTGAAAAATCTATTGTAGATTTAAGATAAGAATGTAGACTTGTTACATTATGTTGTGGTTTTATTTGGTTGTAGTAATATACTTAAAGTTGCTTTATAACTGCTTATAGCTTGTATGTCTACTTACGGCCGGTCTCAATAATCTAACTATCGATGGATTTGGTTACTAGAGGTATATATTTGACATAAGCTCCATACAAAATATGTCAAAATTCTACCTCTAGTAGCTAAATCCATCGATAGGTAGATTATTGAGACCGTTAGGGGTGAACAGAAAAGGTTATAGACATCTATACTAATAATAAAAAGCTGTAGCGTTTGTTTGTTTGAAGGGGTAATCACTGGAACTACGGGTTCGAAGTGAAAAATTATTTTAGTGTTGGATAGCTCATTTATCAAGGAAGGCTATAGGCTATATACCATCACGGTATAACCATTATGAGCGGGGCATCAGTGAAAAATGTTGCAAAAAACGAGGAAATTTGACGCAGACGAAGTTGGGCTGGTCAGATAGCAATTAATAAAGTAGTCTAGTCTAAAGCACCCAAGGAGGAAGATGTGTTTATCTAATATTCCATTTTTTTTTATTTGTTGTATTATCTCCGTCAGTTTTCTAATATGGTGATATGGTGCACAATATATTGGTAACAGCTACTTAAATAGTTTATAAAAAAATTAAAGCGTAACAAAAAGTATCTTAATTGCTAGGCATTCAGTATACACATACATGACATCATAGTGTTCATATTTGTGGTGACCGACACCATTGCTAAGTTGTTAAAAACAACTTGTATGAAAGGCGCCAGACCTCTATCCTTGGAAGGTGCAGTTAAACAAAATGTTACATATACAATAGTCAATTTAGTGTCTCTCTCTGTCTCTCTCGCTCGCTGTGTGTGTGTGCGTGTGTGCATGTGTGCGTGCGCGCGCGTGTGTGTGTGTGTGTGTGTGTGTGTGTGTGTGTGTGAATATTTGTATGTTTGTTGTTTGAACGGTTTGATTAGCTATGTGTGATAAGTAATTTATCTATAACTTCTTTAAATTTACAAATCAGTTGTCTGGTTGCCATAGCACAAGCTCTGTTTAGTTTAGTTTGGGCTCAGATGACGTTGTGTGAGTTGTCCCAAGATATTATTATTATTATTGGCAATTTTAAAAGAGTGGCCGAGAATTTTTGTTGCCTTGTTCTTGCATAGCAAATTTTTACTTTGGGAAGGAACTGATTCCTGACATACAGCTTACGCTACGTATTCTATGCTGCTACGTGCTACAGTGATCTACAGCGCGTACACACTATTAAAGCGTAGCTCTTGGGTCGAGAAAGGTTGGCCAGAACATGTACGAGTATTTACGAGTCAATTGGATTAAAAGACAATAATTCTATGGGTTATTGATGCCTGAAATAAATAGTATTATTATTATTATGTACTAGGCATGACTTTTAAGTTCTGTCGTTTCTATATTTCCCGGCAATTTTGAATTTGGAACTGTTCTATATTCGAATGTGTTTAAATGTTGAATCTCAAAACAGTTGAAAGTATTAGGATTAATGCTATTGTTTAGTCACAGATTGGATTGGAATCTGTCAAGTTACGTACGAAAATGAATCTTTCTAATGAAAATGTACGTGCAATAATTTTCTAAAACTTTAGAAGAGGCCTGACACGGCTTTAGTGTTTTGAAGAGCTAACATCTGTGTTCAGTGATGAAGCCCCATGTCTGCGGACTGTCGAACGCTAATATCTAGAATTCCAGCGTGGACATACTAGTGTTAGTGACAAATCTCGCGAAGGACGCCAAAAATCCGCCTTCTCTGAAAATAACATCATTGATGTGAGACAACTAATTCTTGATTATGTGACGTATTGAAAGATAGAGGCATCTCAGGGACAACCATTCAGAAGATCTTGCATGAAGCGCTTGGTGTGAGAAAGCTAGTTTGCCGTTGGATACCGCATCTGCTTTCCGACGATCACAAGGCGGCCCGCGTTAGATGGTGTAAGAAAACTCTGCAAAGGTTCAATCGAGGAGAGTCAAATCACGTCTACGACATCATCAACGGTGACGAATCTTGGATCTATGCCTACGATCCTGATCCCAAACAACATTCTACAATCTGGGTCTTTCAAGACGAGCCAAAGCCGACTAAAGTTGTTCGTTCTCGAAGCACTTTAAAGAAGATTCCACGAACGAATTCCAAGAAGCCACGTTCGTTAGAAAAACCGGCCATGTAGCGGCTATTGCACTTGAAGATCGTTGAACGGTTAACGCAGAGTGGTATACCATAGTTTGTTTACCACAAGTCATCGCCGAATTTCGAAAATCTAACTCAAAGCGACGCATCATCCTGCACCAGAACAACGAAAGCTCACACAGCGCTCGTCAAACGATTGAGTATTTGAAGCAGGAAAAAGAAAAAAATTCTTGACCATCCTCCATACAGTCCTGACCTAAGCCCTAACGATTTCTTTACATTTCCTAAAATTAAGAAAACTCTTCGTGGTCTAAGGTTCTAGTTCAGTGAAGAAGCAGTCGACGCTTTCAAGTCAGTCATTTTGAACACCCCCACTTTGGAGTGGAAGAAATGTTATAATAACTACGGCGTACGTGGGACCCAAGCCAACACGTAGAGGCCCGTTAAACATTTTATTCATTAAAAGCTATGTGACACCAACCGGCGGCTATCGCTGTATACACTATATAAATGTACCTAATAACAATCCCCGGTAAGTGTAAACTATTGTAAAAAAGGGGGACTAAGATACTGGGTTATGGAGGTGATGTGTTAGTTTAAGTGGATTCCTCCGTGTGCTTTCACCACGGACAAATGGGCGGGCGGTGACTCGGCACTCAGTAGGTGGGCCCCTTCGTGAGCGGGTTTCCCCGTAGTTATGCCCTTGAAAATGACACCTTCACCCCCGAGCATACAAGTACTGGTGATTTCCCTCTGGCCGGCTGGTTAAGGCAAGATAGAGTTGAGAGTCCTGCAGGCACTCTTGATGTTCCTCTCTCGCCGGCCAGTGAAAGCAAATGGGAGACGAGGCTTTGACCGATTCTTTGAAGCATCAGGACCTCAGTGTCGCCACGCACATTCAGTTCACCATAAAGCGGCCCTACGGTTTGTGTACTCTTATTTCACCCTCATGAGAATTTTTTTTGGGTTCGTAAGGATTTCTCTATCTTTTCTAAATAACTAACTCTAATTCATCAAAAATTTAAGAAATAGATGACAAATACTAGAGCCCTAAAAACAATAATTCTATTTCATTATTTAAATCTATTTGTTCAAAAAACCAAAACGAATTACTTGTGAAAGAAATTGAAAACTACGAAAGTCAAGAAATTTTGTTTTGATTTAAAGGGAATAGATCACTGACCTCTCTATTACTAGTACCCGATTGGCTACCCCACACAAAGTGTCTGCAATTTCTTATGCCGAATCGAAAGACCATTTTGTGAACATTATTGACACTTATGACAAATTACCATTGCTGTTATCCTTATTACTTGTGACAAAGATAACAACAACGGTCATTTGTCATGTGTTGTTGTAGTAGTAAAGACCGGAGTTGTAAAAATGATGGCAAACTGACTGCCATATTTTTACAGCTCCGAGTTAAACGGGTAATCTGTAAAAAAATAATTTAATACGTGATAATTGAATAAGAAACAGACTTTGTGTAACTTTAGTTACACAAAGTCTGTTTCTTATTCAATTATCAAGTGTAAAATCAATTATTGACCCTGGCAATAATTAGCTGTTATAACAGCCGTTTTAACGGCTAATTTATGATTACCATAAATTCTTAGAAGAAGAAGAGAAGACCATTTGATTTTGACAAATCAGCGTCCAAATGCCAAATTTGAATGGAAGTCTCATGTGTCATGCGTATTAAAGAGATCAATAGAGTAGACCTATTGAACTGTTAATCAGTTACATGTTGAAAACCCAAGTTCAAAATCTAAAGAGAGGTGAAAATCCCAACTTATTTCAACACAAAGGGACTACGAAACACAATCAGCGCGGTGTCAAAACGTTTGGGCCTAAAAGGGACAAATGCGAAGCAAACATAGGACAAACGGTCTGACAAGTAATAAATTTTGAACATTGTTATACTTCACTATACACTGTACCGAATAGATAAGTGGGAATAGTAGTAGTTTGTTCAGTAGGATTACTTTTATGTAAAATAGCAAACATAGTGCTAGTATGAATAGAACTAACTTTATTTGTGTTGTTGCGAACTCTGCGTTGACACGTGTACCGGCTCTAAACGATTTCATATTTGTATTCATACTTAAGCCATTTAGCGTTACGTATTATGGTTTTTCTCTGGTTCTGATTAACCGTAACTGAAAAGATTATTTAAGATTATTGGGAATATATTGATACTATAAATAATATATTGCAGTTTTCATAATTTGACAGCCGCCATGTTTTTTTTTTAACGTCATATAACTAAGAACACTTGGGCGGTCAAGACGGATCTAACGCCGTCTTAAATGTATAAATCCGTCTAGACGTTTGGAAGATACGAGGAAATAATAAATATTACATCCATAATATATATGATATGCGTGAAAAACATAACCCTTGATCCATGGGTCCATGGTCCATACGTAAGGGCACAACATTGACGTATAGACCTGGACTGCGCCATAACCTCACAAAATTGACCAGTCTCTAGTAAGAGACAACGACAACACTTTGTGGACAATACCTGTCAAAGAGACAGGACCGCACGAGATTTTTCCCTCTTTCATGCTTTGCTGCCAATATTAACTTTTTAATTGAAAGGGGTGTGGCGTGGTCCAAGTCTATACGTCAATTGGGCACAACTTACACTATCACAATATACTTACCTTACTCAAAAACCTTTTACCCCAAGCGGTTTTCGATTCTTGAAACACTTTATTTCAACTGCAATACACGTCGCCAAATTTGATTTTTCTACGAATTTTCTCATTTTAACAAATCACACCACGTAGCAAAACTCAGAACATACAAAATAATAGCGAACAAGAACTCTGTATTACAAATGTCGTGCAACAAAAACCATTGCCAGTTACCCCAAGTTATATGTAGCATTCGACTCTCCTAACTTTCGACTGACGAAGGGTAACATTAGCGCCCCGATTTGCCCCTTTTATCTCGTAAAATGGGGTAACAGATACATAAATTTTACTTTGTACCGTTACTTTTTCTACGCTTAAGAGGTATATTTAGTATCGTTTTTGCTAAGTTTCTCAGGTTTTTGATAAAGTGAGTATAATAAACATACATAATCATATATATATATATATATATATATATATAAAATTCTCGTGTCACATTATTAGTACCATACTCCTCCGAAACCGCTTGACCGATTTTTATGAAATTGTATATGGATATTCAGTAGGTCTGAGAATCGGCTACTATCTATTATTCATGCCCCTAAGTGATAAGGGTTGTCCACCCCTAACATTTATATATTATATATATATATATATTACTAGCTGATCCGCGCAACTTCGTCTGCGTAAATTTTCCCTTTTTTCTTTTTTCTCCCTTTTTTTTTTTACAACATTTTTCATTGCTGCTCCGCTCCTGTTAGTCGTAGCGTGATGTTATAAAACCTATAACCTTCCTCGATAAATGGGCCATCTAACAGTAAAATATTTTTTTATTTAGGACCCGCAGTTCCTGAGATTATAGCGTTCAAACAAACAAACAAACAAACTCTTCAGCTTTAAAATATTATAGTATAGTTATAAATGTTAGGGGTGGGCAATGACCCGCGCAACTTCGTCTGCGTAAATTTTCTCTTTTTTCTTCTTTTTTTTTTTTTATAACATTTTTTATTGCTGCTCCGCTCCTATTGGTCGTAGCGTGATGTTATAACCTATAGCCTTCCTCGATAAATGGGCTATCAAACAATAAAATATTTTTTCAATGCGGCCCAGTAGTTCCTGAGATTATCGCGTTCAAACAAACAAACAAACTCTTAGGGGGATGAAAAATAGATGTTGTCCGATTCTCAGACCTACCCAATATGCACACAAAATTTCATCAAAATCGGTCAAGCCGTTTCGGAGGAGTATGGCAACGAAAACTGTGACACGAGAATTTTATATATTAGATATTTTCGACCGGAGAGGAAAAATGATTAAATTACTAAAATGGCTATTAAAAAATAAAGGTTGATCGTAGAAGGGTGAAAATTGAGGATTGTTTGTATTTTTGTATGTTGTATCATAAAAAAATAGAAATTAAAATTTTTGTCTAAAAAATAAAAATAAAAATTTAGGGGTGGACTACCCCTAACATTTAGGGGGATGAAAAATAGATGTTGTTCGATTCTCAGACCTACCAGTATATACAAACAAAATCATTTATGTCATCAAATCGGTTCAGGATTTAGGTTAAGCACGCTGAAGTGGCAATGGGTTTCCGATATCTCCTGAAGGACCGAATTGCTGCTGGAGCAAATGAATTCTAGAATGGAGACCACGAGGTAAACGTTAGGTGGGACGACTCAAGCCAGGTGGACCTATAGAAGGTCGCTGGGATGAAATTGAATACGGAAGGGTACTGGTACGGTAGGGTGGCGAAAACTAAGAGGGTTTTGACCAGCAATGACCAATACGGGCTAATAATGATGATCATCGAATCAGATTTTGTACAATGGGAGGTACAATGCTTATGCTATACACTGTTCCCTGCTGTAATAATATAATATATTCACACACAAACTTAACTGATCCCAAACTAAACAGAGCTTGTACCATGGAAACCAGACAACCGATAAACATACTAATATATTTCTAAATACATACATTTTATATATAAATAACGCCCAGACACAGAATAAACCATTGTGCTCATCACACAAAGTTTTATACTGGGTGGGGATCGAACCCACAACCTCTTGCGTAGCAGTCGGATACACTCCCACCGCGCTACAGAGGCAGTTAATCTGTCTGTAATATCAATCACTTTTTGGTCCGTTGTGCAATGCCTTTCAGCAAAGTTTACCAACAAAAATATATTTTTAACCCTCAAAACGTCGTAATTATATGTCAAGATCCAGTTTTAACGATACACATCCTGTAGTAGAAACACGTAAGGACACTCGTCGTGAAAAGATTCAAAATGCTATAACTATGCCTTACAAATGCTATTTGGCATAACACAGGTGCCATAGACTATCTGCACCTAAAATTTGACTTACCTTGTTTGTTACATGTTGTATAAAACGTATGGTAACAACTGAGGTATCAGATGTACCTACATGTCGTAGATACCATTTCAAATAGCCTGAAAGTTAGTAAACTTACTAATTACCTACCTACCGCTATTAACTAGTATCGCTCCTACAACCATTTGGCTGTTGATAAAGTCCAGTACGAACAGAATAATAAGTCTTAGTTCTCGTGATTTATGATTCGGTATGTAAGAGTAGGTGCGATAGGGATTTATCTGACAACCAGCTCGTTTATTCCAACGAATAGATATTATTGATGATTGTGTTCACGATCATAATGTAAAAAAAAGTAATAGGTAAATATTATGTATTTATTTACTCGATTTCGAAGAATAATATGTATTCAGTTTTCTATTTTTCTAAAGACAACAAGATGTTTTTGAAAATATCTGGTCGAAGTTCAGGGTATTCCCGGTTATACTTTTGAGTCACCGGTTATTGAAATTATACTCATTGACCCGAAAGTATTTGTTAATTGTGAGTCTGTAGGTTTAATAAAGATAAATACCAAGTATGATACTAAATTTATTTCCAAATTTTTACACTGTGTGCAGCTACGTTGACAACATGAAATAATCAATATTATTAACCCATTTAATATACGGGAATTAACGCGCATTGTTTACTTTAAAATTGCTTGACGTTTCGACCAGGTTGCACCGGCCGTGGTCATAAGCGGACTGTCGCAGCGATGTTAAGACTCCATGGCCGATGAATCTGCATCTACCCTCACTTTTTTGTTTCTCGAAAAGTTAGGGTCACTGCACACTACACTGATTGTGTCCATGTTAACCGACTGTGAACTAATACGAGCTTGTATTTACGAATCACTGGATTCCACGTCACGTATAATTTGAAGCCCTCTTCCAGGTTGAAAGTTTTATGTTTTTTTTCAATCGCTTCACGCACAATTCTTGAATAAAAATGGCGGTCTGTGGAGAGAGTTTGTGGACGATGAAACTCAATCCAGTGATCGGTGTTCGATTGCAGTAGGTATGTGTTCTACAATTGCGGATTTGTTTGTTTGCCGGTTTTTCACTGCTGCGATGTGTTCTTTAAGCCTTTCCGCTATAATTCGCTTTGTTTGGCCAATGTACGAACTGCCGCAGCTGCAATCAATTTTGTAACGCGAAAGTTTAAATGTTAGTATTATTAATTAGCCACTGTGAAAAACAAATAGGTTATCTATTTGTCTGTGTATATTTATTGATTTGCATTAACAATTCACGAAATTCTCCTATGCAATTTCAGTCGCGACGGTAAATCTCATAGCTAGCTAGTCAAGAACGCCGGCGCTAATATGCTGCATAAGTGTGTGCCCAACCACAAGTGCACGCTCTTTTAGCTTACTGCCATAGACCGATCGGACAAAATGGCACAGAACCGCTTAACGTGTTCTCCGAGGTACGGAGAGATGCATTATTTTTAGGAAACGGTCGTCCATCTATGGATCTACAATGGTAATAGATCAGCCTCAGTGTTCAGCAACAGAGCAATTAACAGTTAGCAGCCAGAGGTTATCCTCTGCTGCTAGCTGTTAATTGCTCTGTTGCCACTGAGGCTGATCTATAGAGCGTACTTTGCCTTAGCTCCAACTTAGCTTACGTAAAACATTACAAAGACATGACAAATTGCGTGCTGGTAGTTGACTTTGTTGATATAATGTTCTGAGATTATGCTAAGCTTACACTATGACCAATAATTTTAAGGGTCAGCATTTGCTTTGTCAAGATTTTCTTCAAGTTTTACATAAGCTAAGCTTGAACTAAACCCAAGTACGCTATATAGATTTCAGCCTCAGTCTCGAATCCCTCGATATAACTCTATATTACATAATTATACGACAGAAACACCCTATACTAAGCTAACCAGATATTTTGACTGCCTCTGTGGAGCGGTGGGAGTGTGTCCGACTGCTACACAAGAGGTCGTGGGTTCGATCCCCACCCAGTATAAAACTTTGTGTGATAAGCACGATGGTTTATTCTGTGTCTAGGTGTTATTTATCTATAATATGTATGTATTTAGAAATATATAAGTATGTTTATCAGTCGTCTGGTTTCCATAGTACAAGCTCTGCTTAGTGTGGGATCAGATAGCGTTTTGTTATTGTTCCAAGATTATTATTATTATTATTAGTGTTTTTTACATTAAAATTTCATTTTTATCAATTCAAAAATCAGTTTAAAAAAATACGACTTAAATAGTTCTATGCCATAATAGTCCAATCTATTTTGGACTGAAGGAGGTATAATATAAGTGCCATTAGTCATATACCGTTCGCTACCGAAATTTGATAAAAAGAAAATGCTTTAGCTATAAAACAATTGTATAATCGGATAATGGCACTATGGTAAATGCAATATCTATAACTACAACAAATATTTTTTTTGCAAACCCTACATTTACCTAAAAATTAAGAATTGTGTGAAGCAAACTACTATTATAAACGATACGTTTGCAATTACTTTTTTTTAATTATTGACTTAAGCATATTTACGGTCGAACTAATGTCTTTGTGGACTTTAGTGTTCTTTGAGTAATAAAGATCTTTAAACCTAAAATTTGACCACAGCTTTCTGTTGCATGTTGTATATCTCAACGGAGTATATATAATCTATGAGTAATTTAAATTCTGGTTTACCCATAGTTAAAATCAACACTACCAACGCCCAAGGCAATCCTAAACCTACTTCTCTAAAGTAACTTTACCCCAAGTTATCTCAGGCCCTGTCCAAGTATATACTCCAAACTCTGAATGCAATTGTAAGGTTCTATTTAAATATAAACCCACAGGTAGGTCAATGATGTTTGCTATGGGAAAAGGTCGGGAAATATTGTTTTTGTTCAGTCTGTTAGCAGCTGCGGGTTAAGAAGCTATGAATATAATATTTGTGTAGATATTTCATTAAATGTGAAAGGTTAAGGAGCTATGCTTATATTTTTATCCATTTTTAGAGTTCTGTAGACAAAATGGCATAACGGAATCCTTATAGTTTCGCTATGTCCGTCCATCCGTTCGTCCGCAGCTTATCTCAGAGA
The DNA here is from genome assembly GCA_945859575.2 of Herminia tarsipennalis. Lineage (NCBI taxonomy): Eukaryota > Metazoa > Arthropoda > Insecta > Lepidoptera > Erebidae > Herminia > Herminia tarsipennalis. The sequence goes on along the minus strand of OX243841.2, from coordinate 18,899,740 downwards.
CTTTTAGTGCAAGAAGGCTGTAATTTTGCATAGATACACATATTACTTATGCTGACAAAGCGAAAGAATAAAATTTCGGGTACCTCCCCTATACGTAAAGTAGGGATGTAATTTTTTTTTCTCACCTACCCCATCGTGTGGTTTATCACTAGATAGGTCTTTTAAAAATACTTAGGGGTCGTATAGACCATTTTTCGATTTAGGGATCCGTGTGTTAAATATTTAAAGTTCAAATTTTTTTTAGAGTAAAGTGTCCCCCATCCCCCAGCTAAATAGTTGATGTTAGGTATGTAAAAAAAATACTTTTACTTTTGAAGATTGTAACAAGTAACTTTTATCCCAGCTATTGTCAAGTATTGAATATAGAAAAAATAATGGTTGCTAACTAACTTTTTTAGTAACATTTAAACTTTCGCGTTGCATGATTATAACTATTTATTATAAGGGAATTAACGCGCATTGTTTACCTTAAAATTCCTTGACGTTTCGACCAGGTTGCACCGGCCGCAACGTTGCGACCACATAGCCGGTGCAACCTGGTCGAAACGTCAATAATAAATAGTTATTACTTTTTTAGTATGACAGACATAATCATGTTATACCTTTTTGAAATGCTTAGGGTGAGCCCTTTAATTTGATATCCATATTGCAGTTACGACACCACTTTTTTTCTCACCTTTTTATTTTGACATCTCACAGCCGCCATGTGTGTTTTTCCAAACGTCACTTATATAATACGAATACTTGGGTGATCAAGAAAACCTAACGACGTCTTAATTGTAGAAATCCGTCCAATGGTTTGTGAGATATGAGGTATTAAAGAATATTACACACATACATATAAGATACGCGCGAAAAACATATCCCCCTTCCTTGCAGTCGGGTAAAAAACATCGTAATAATGTCTAAAATTTCATACATCCGTGTTACGAATCGAACTCATTTGTTATTTACATTGGCTGAAAACGATCGGTACTTGTGACGTTATTTGTAAGTAGGGAGGGAAAACGAATTCTTTTCGATTCATTTGTACCTGAAAGCCCTGAAACTGACTTAACAAGAGAGCCTTTGATGTAAGCGCTACTTGAGTGTTGGGAAGAACTGTTTGTTTTTTACTACCAAGACTTTTAAACGATTTGTAATGAATTCTGTACAACACTTTTGAGGTTATGTAGCATAGACTTGATGTTTCGTACCAATTATATTTTAAGTCAAAAGGTGTAGATAGGTTCCATAAACAACATTCGATCTTCAAAAATTGCAAAGTAATGCACACATAGATAATTTATGTATTGCAATGTCACATTATTATAAAAAGTCGTAAAGTAAGAAAGCATGATATAATTATCACGAGTGAAAAAGAGAAAACTGTAATCCGCCGCTTTCATCTGGTGACGCCAGCGATGCGATACTGACAAATAAAAAACAAGTCAATTGTATAGATAGAGATTTTAAGGTGCCGCCTTCTCAGCGATTGTAGCCGCTTTACTTAAAATATCATTGTTTCGTACCCGAAGGATTTAATGGGCAAAGGAAACTAGGCTGTTTGTTTTGTAGAAGACTGCTTAAAGTACTAACGTACTACTCACTTGAGTTTCCTTATCCATGGCGATGCGCTAGATAAGCATTTTAAGTGGAAGACTCGGTAAAACACGATTTAAGTTTAATTAATCCAATTCGGATGTTCAGGAGGAGGAGTTAGTAAAATGTAAGGTAGGTCCTCATGTCCTCACTTAGCAGATGAAGCACATTGCCCATCAGCCTCTAGCCTATAAAGTCTTAGGATGACAGTCTGTGTGGCGCGGTGGGAGTGTATCCGACTGCTACGCAAGAGGTTGTGGGCTCGATCCCCACCCAGGATAAAACTTTGTGTGATGAGGACGATGGTTTATTCTGTATCTGGGTGTTATTTATCTATAATATGTATGTATTTTGAAGTATATAAGTATATTAATCGGTTGTCTGGTATCCAACGTATAAGCTCTGCTTAGTTTGGGATCAGATAGCGTTGTGTGTCCCAAAATTGTATTATCTCTACTAATATTATAAAGCTGAAGAGTTTGTTTGTTTGTTTGAACGCGGTAATCTCAGGAACTACTGGTCCGAATTGAAAAATATTTTTCCGTTGGGTATTTATCGAGAAAGGCTTATAGGCTATATAACATCACACTACGACCAATAGGAGCGGAGCAGCAATGAAAAATGTTGCAAAAAGGGGGAAAATTGACGCATGCGAAGTTGCGCGGTACAGCTAGTTATATATAATCCTGAGTCTGTGATAGTACCAGTACGCTGGATTGGCTAACCTATAGCACAGATAATATAATACTATACTAGTACCTGAAGAAAGTGATAGCAATTTCAAATCTCGAAACGAATGACTTTGTAAACGTTTTTGACACTAACAAAATGGCTGTTTTCATTATCCTTTTTACACAAGTATAGACTCCCATTTGATTTTGACACATGACCGTCCAAATGTTAAAATCTGATAGAAGTCTTCTTGTTGTCAGTCTATCCCAGTTGCACTCGCATTTCACCGGCGTTGATATTATAAGTTTTTCCAGCAGGACTGACTCCCTGTAAAATAACCCTGGGCGCTCCTATACTATGACACTTTATTTGTACTTCCTACAAAAAAGTATCCACACAATACTCGATAACATTAAAGGCTTTTGATTAACTAGTGGCTGATAATGGCCTTGTGCGCCGGACATGACCATTAATCAAAAACTTGGTCGGGACAGCCCGCATTGTGCTTGTATGCCTTCGAAAATATTAGTTGATACTTATCTCTTCTTGTAACTACTTTGGCTCTTCCGGTGGGGAAATGTAGGGGCGTAAGAAGGCTGTGTAATCAAAGAACAGTCTCCACCGGATATAAAAACTATATGCTTATATGTATAGAGGTGTCTCTGATCTTTTGAAAGAAAGAAAATATTTTTTATATGTCACAGCGCACAGAAAAAAAAGAAAATCTTAAAACCTAATACCAACCTATGATTTTTGCGATTCGGCGCCGGACAAATAGGACCTACGTCAGCTATTGTTGCCAGTCTGGAAACTGCAACGCTGATATTCTCGTAGGCCCTATTTTATGTTTTTTTGTATCTTTATGTTGATTGAGAGATCAGTGAGGTTTGCCAAATTTACCTCTGTCGGTCCCAGAGGCGAAGGATTAAAATTTTTCAAAGGTAACCCGATACAAAAATATATCTTGCTGGACATAGTGTTTGTACATATAATACTAAGTAACTACAATCCAAAGGGAAGCCGAAAGTAATAGTGTTCTAGAGACTTTCCGCCACCGGTCGGTCCAGGTATGGGTGTTCGTTTTCCAAAAGGGTCATACCTGTGTGTGCCTCTTAGAGAAGATGAGAGAACAGATAGTGTACTAGTGAGAGAACATACATTCTTGTGATTCCAATGAAATTGGCCGCCGCGATATCGATGAGAACAATATGAACGTTTACAAAATGTTGGAAAAAAATCGCTATACTCGTGTCATAATGAAGTTGAAGAGTTTCTTTGTATGTTTGTTTGAATACGTTTGACCAATTTAGATGTAAATTAATATGGAGGTAGCTTAAAGTATGAGTAAGTTATTATTCTCGTAGTTGATACAATTTTAGTAAAAATTATTAAACTCGTCAGTTTTAAAGAACATAAGCTCTGTACATTTGTCCAAGTCAAATGAATATAAAAAGCAAACAGTTACTTTTTATGACATATTTGACATTATATTTTACCTTTTTATCATTGCTTACGCTTCAACATATCTGATGACAAGAAATTAGACCGATTCCCTGCCAGTACCGGCCAACGTAGTAGCTACGCCCTTACCTTACTTATAGGTACATAATAATGCGGATCGCCAAACGTTAGAAGAATGACTAAATAAATTCAAATATCATTTTGAAACCGAAGGTATAAGATATTCAATATTTTTCTTTTATTCTCGGAATCAACATGAAAATTTTCACAATGAGTTTCCTAAAACAACATTCGAGAATACGAATAATTTCTATAAGCGAAAGGAAATATTAATTTTATCTGGCGCAAAGGAATATTGGCAAAGAGGCTTATGAAAAAAAATGTCTTTCGATGCTTCGATCTCTTCATTGAGAAAGACCGAATTGAAAGTAGATACTGAAGTACAATTTAATTATGGATGAAATTCTTTTCGGTTAAAAATAAATTATAAATGTGTTAGATATCAATGGCGGTTAAATGGTTTCCTGAGTTCTTAGAATTAGATTTAGCTAAAGTCGTAAAGTTATTTAGAAATTGAATAATAGACTTATTCTATTTCTGAATAACTTTATGACTATGACGATTATAAAAATGAAAATAAAATAAAACTTAACATTAAGGAGTAGGTACCTAGGTAGTGACTGTTTGTTATTTAAATTAAAACGACAAATAGGTTAGAACTGTTGTGGACTGAACTTGAGCTGAGGTTTTAATTAAATTTCTATTTTATTGAATACTAAGGGCTCCTACTACTACCCGCTCCAGCTTCGCACGGACTTTTCTCCATTATATATAAATGCAGTTTTCGTAAGGGTCTCTATTTTTTTTTTAATCATATATAGCCTATGTTACTTCCCGATAATGCAGCTTTCTGTAAGTGAAATGATTTTTGAAATTGGTCCAGTCATTTTTGAGTTTATTCATTACATACAAAAATAGATTTTTTTTTTTGTTAAAAAAAGATAACTAGCAATGTGGAATTGAGTCCCACATTACTAGCAATCTTGTTAACCCCCTCCAGCTAAGCTCAAGGGCTTGTGTTAGGAGTGGGTTCATGTGAACACCGCCCCCGGGCCGGATGAGATTCCCGCCCGGGTATTAGCCCTGACCCTCGACCACATGGGGGACCGCCTCAGGGGACTGTTCGACGTGTGCCTGGCGTCCGGACGGTTCCCTGACTGCTGGAAGGCAGGGAAGCTGGTGCTCCTTCCGAAGCCGGGACGGCCTCCCGACTCAATTGCGGCCTACAGGCCTATCGTGTTGCTGGACGAAGCGGGGAAGTTGCTGGAGAGGATTCTCGCTACCCGCATCGTTCGGCATTTGAACGAGGTCGGCCCCGATCTGTCGGACGCTCAGTACGGCTTTCGTGCTGGGCGCTCGACCGTTGGGGCCATTCTGCGCCTGAAGGCCGCATCGGAGGAGGCCGTCGCCGGTGGAGGAGTGATGTTGGCGATATCTCTCGATATCGCCAACGCCTTCGGGTCTTTGCCATTCAGCTGCATCAGAGAGGCGCTCCGGTATCATGGAGTGCCCGCGTACCTGAGGCAGCTAGTGGCAGACTACCTCGAAGGCAGAAGGATCCTGTACGAGGACCGAGAGGGTGAGGTAATCCGCAGGGACATCTCGTGCGGTGTTCCACAGGGCTCTGTCTTGGGGCCCCTATTGTGGAATATCGGCTACGACTGGGCCCTGCGGTGCGGTTTCCCCCCCGAGATAGGGGTCATCTGCTATGCGGATGACACCCTCATCACGGCTCGGGGTGGGAATTTTGAGGAGGCGGTGCGCCTGGCCAACCTAGGGATTTCCCGAATGGTCGGGCGCATCGAGGCGCTGGGGCTTAGGGTGGCCCTTTCCAAGACGGAGGCCCTACTATTCCATGGGCCCCGTCGCGGTCCACCTGCTGGCGCCTCGATTGCCGTCGGCTCGGTCCTCGTACAGGTCCGGGCCCAGATGAAGTATCTGGGCCTAGTGGTAGACGGGCGGTGGCTCTTCGACGAGCACTTCCGCATTTTGGCGCCTAAGCTCGAGGCTACTGCGTCCGCACTGGGGAGGCTGTTGCCGAACCTGGGCGGGCCTAGTGCCTCGAGTAGACGGTTGTACACGGGGGTGGTGCGGTCAATGGCTCTCTACGGCGCACCCGTGTGGGCGGCGTCCCTGACCGCCCAGAATAGGGTCCGCTTAGGGAGACCCCAGCGGACCATGGCGGTCAAGGCCATACGTGGATACCGCACGGTGTCTGCAGAGGCGACGTGCGCATTGGCCGGCACACCCCCGTGGGATTTGGAGGCGGAAGTGCTCGCCGAAGTGTATCGGCGGGCGGTGGCTGTTCGGGCAGGGGTTTCGGTGCCCCTGCCCGAGGAGCTTCGCGCTTGGCGCGGTGAGGCCCACCGGGCAATCATGGCCCGGTGGCAGGACCGACTGGAGACTCCACGGGCAGGTGTCCGAACCGTGGAGGCGCTCCAGCCGGTCCTGGAGGAGTGGGCGGGGCGGCAGCATGGGACCCTTTCCTTCCGGCTGGTGCAGGTCCTTTCCGGGCACGGGTGCTTCGGGAAGTACCTGCACACGGTCGCTAGGAGGGAATCGAGTCCTGGCTGCCACCACTGCGACTGCGGTGAGGACTCGGCGCAACACACCCTCCAGCATTGTCCAGCTTGGGAGGGGCAGCGTCGAGTTCTCACCGCAGTGGTCAGAAGTGACCTCTCGTTGCCGGCCGTGGTTCTGTCCATGGTCCGGGGCGAGGGGTCGTGGAATGCGGTCGCATCCTTCTGCGAGGACGTCATCTCGCAGAAGGAGGCGACGGAGCGCGTCAGGGAAGAGAGCTCCCTGGCGGATCCGCTCCGTCGCCGGCGAACCGGGCGGCGTCGGCGCGCATATCTGCGCCTGATGCCGCCTTAGGTGGGGCTGCGGGCGGGCGTACGGGGTAATGTGCCCCGCCCGCGGCCTTCCGTGGAGGCGCGGCACCCTGTGTGTATCCAGGTGCCGCGTAGGTGTGAAATGCCCGGAATGCAATAACATCGCTTCCGGGCATTGCCACTGGGCGGGCCGCCGACGATATAACAAATTCCGGCGGCCCGTTCGCGAAGGTGGCGGGCGATACACGGCGGGTTTTTTAGTGGGTGCAAACCCCACACTTCCTCCACCGTCTTCCCCGGACGGTGGGGGTGTTCGTAAGAAATTTTTCCCGCCTGAACAAAAAAAAAAAAAAAAAAGGAGTGGGTTCATGTTGGTAGTATAATGGGTAGGATTCGAACCCGCGACCTCACGATTGCGAGACCGATGCCTTAGCCATTAGGCTACCGCCGCTTCATTTCCTCTTTATAATATTAGTATATAATATTAGTATACATTATTGTATTCCTCGCTAGAGAGCCCCGATAAACGTGTGCGATTGCTACTAATTATAAAGTGCTATAGGACGAAGCTCGGCCTTCTACGCGTTATAAAAGGCATGCACTGCCGGCCCCACGGCCGGTACCTGTCGACGATATGTTCATTGTGTGCATTTGAAATCTGTAATATCTTCGAAAATATTCATTTAAATTACATGCTGTAAAGAGCCATATTGATTAAATGCACAATGTATTTAAGGTACTCAATTGGCTAATGATTAATGCTGTATTGCATAAAATCGCTTCGTAACAAAGCCATTATTTCTCGTAAAAAGTAAAATTTAAAAAATGGTTATTGTGAGTCTAAGCATAAACATAGGAATAGACAGCGGGAAGCGACTTTGTTTTATACTATGTAGTAAAAAAAACTAAAATCCTGATTCTGCTTATGGACGCTACTACTGATCTGTTATAACGAGAGTTCGGATAATCGGATGCATATATACCTGAACTTTAGGTAAATCTGTACCGGATTATCCGATCTCTAGTTATGACAAAACAATATCTTAATAACTGGTGATAACTAATGAAGTAGTCACAATAGAAATATATATAAGAATCAAAAGAAAAAGACTAGATTAAAATATGTGATGCGATAGATCTTAATATGAGATTTTCTGCTTAACATATCAATACTCGGTACATATCATACCGTATACAAATATGGTAAAACACTCGTTTTATAAATTTGTAAAGCAACCACAAAAAAAAAATTGACAGACACAAAAACTCTGAAATGAAAATCCTTATCGTGATTTGCTCAAGTATTCGAATAATTGTCTAAGTAGGTCAGATGGGGTCCTGATGAGAGGCTTATAATCTTTGAAAACAGTTAAAGATATAAAAGCACTTTTGTCAATTGACGGTTTTCAGTTCCATACATTAAAAGGACTCTGAAAAACCATACCCATAATATAAAATTGTAAAGAAATGAACAAATCTTAAGTACACACTTAAGTAAAGTACCAATTACCTCGTTATATTTAAATTCACAAAGATCTACCGTCTTACACATATCGCATCGTATTTCATAAGCAAATAAACGAATTATCGTTTGCTTACATTTTTTCCACATTACTTTCGCTCAGGAAACGGGAATAGACATCAAAAGAATGCCCTAAAATATGATTGCCCACCCTCGCATAGAGAACCAAGCTATGTGATTTTGTAGGATATTCCAAAATATTCATTTTGCTACAGATTGTGTGTATAAGGGGGCGTCTAAACAAGCCATTTTTTATGGCAATTTGTGGCGGCACTATTGGCAACTAATTGCTCGGCCAATATTGGCAATATGTCTGCAATTGTATGGCGCATGATTCAGTATTCTAAACAGGCTACAAAACCCAGCAACAATAAAATAGAGAGGGACTGAAACAACAAGTAAATTGTCCGGGCAACATTGTGGAAAATCTATCGCTCAGCGATCGTCTGGCAACCATCATATCAATATTGGAGAGTACTGCCATATTGCCGGCTACAGCATTGCCGCCAAAAAGACGCCCTTTTATAGATGCACTTAACAATGTAAATTATCACTATTTAGGAATTTTAATAGAGTTGTTGTTGTAAGTTGTCGTCATAGTCCCGTGAAATTTACGAGAAATTGTACCTACATTAGCAAATCTTTATCGGTATGCTGCATTTGTAGTCACATACTACAAATGCCGCATACCTAGGTAACTTCACAAGTAAAATCAAGCAAAAAATCTATGAATTTTATATTTGTACATGTATATAAAATCACTGGCCAGCTGTTGACATATCCTTACTAATCGGACAATGATAGCCACATTACTCTCACCGCTTTGGTGACACGATTATGTTCGGAAGAAGAATTTCCTTTGATGCTAACTCAAATCTTTTTATAAATGACAGAAGTCCTTCCATTCGAGTCTTTGGGCGCGTAAAAATTGGTCTTCTAACGATAACAGTTCCATCTCTGACTGGCTTGATCTTGTGGCTTCTTGAAATCGGTAAATTTGTAAATAAATTGACTATGAGCGATAAATCGGCTGAATATTCAAGATTAAAGTGTATTTTCTTCTCTCAAAAGATAGACGTACTTGTATAAAAAGGTTTTAGAGTAGGACTAAGTGAAAAGGGTTAGTAAGTTTGCTTTCAAAACATTTGGAAAGTGTCTTTGTTTGCATGTAGATGCTACACGTGTAAAGGTTTATCTGGATTTCAACTCATGGTCTCAATAAAGGTTTTGATTGATTTGGGGAGATTAGAATTATAGTACCTACATAGTATTATGTGGGTAGTTAAAGATAAGTAGGTAGTGACGTAGGACTCCTAGGAGAGCAGGTCCCAGGTCTGTACCTTAGGATCGTATATCGGGCGTTGAAATGAAAAGGGAATTCAAATTCAAAATACTTAGTTTACTTAGGATGCAAAACAACACTTGTGATACGTCGGGAGTCTACGTGTACATGTAATGGCAAGTTGGCAAACAATAGATAAAGCCGGAGAAAAGTACATGGCAATAAAAACTCGCGGCCACTCTTTTCAATTTGCCAATTTTACAATGTTTGAAGATTTATAGCTTAGAAAACGGTCAGAAACTTCCCAGATTGAATTTGTATTTAATCTGGGAAGTTAAAGAATAAAAATTGTCTTATATTCCTGAAATAAACTAACTCAACAGCTCAACATATACTACTATTAACTTATGAATTAACACAATAAAATATAATAAATTACCACCAGATCGGTTGGCCATGAAACATTTAGTCCAAGACTGTCTCTTATTTCATGTCATTCTATTATTTCAAAAGTAAATCTCCAAATGAGTTTCATAACCATAAAGGCCAAAATGATGTACTTGCCCGAGATCTTGGCATATACATCACAGTACCTATTGGTCTCGGGCGGCGGGTATTTTGGTCTCAGTATTCAATACCTAGGATACCCACAAATTATTGATATAGAAAATGTTTTTCATTCAATATTGTATTCACAAACAGTTCATTGTAATGAAAACACATTATAAATCCGCACAAGCAAACAGAAAAAAAAAACATTTATTTGTGCAATTCTGAATGAAATAAAACTGCACATCCAAATTCAATATACCTTCCACCAGTATTGACTGACACAATGCAAATAATATTCAGGCGGGCGCTTCTATTATATTTGCTCTGAACGAATGAATGTACTGCTGAATGTATTGGTGTGGGCTTGTTCATTCATTCAAATGACAACACCTGACGTGTTATATTTTGAATTCAGAAGGAATCGTGTTCGAGTATGTATTTGATTTTGTTATTAAAAAACAATATTTGTTACATTTTTGATGTGATAATCCCTACTAATATATAAATGTGAATGTAAGTTTGTTTTACGCGAAAACTACTCAATACTTTATAAAATTTTATAAGCTACGGGTCTTAATCGCGTAAATATTTTATTTTAAGGCTAAATACCTTTGTTTATTGCCCGACGTCTCGACCGTATTGCAACGGCCGTGGTCACGGGTAGACATAAAATTCTATAATCTGTACAAATCGTGAAAGTTTATGAACATATAATCTCAATACTTTTAAAATAATGGAACAGTTAAAAAAATATATCTTATTTATATTCTGCCTCAATGTCAGCCGACCACCCCGCTAGACAGTATTTACTTTTCAAATATGATATTCTATTTTAAAATGGAGCATACCCACTGTTTCAATAAAATTGAATATTTATATTTCGACATTCAAAGTATCGAGGCGTAATGGATACATTTTATAGTGGCCATGTTTCTGTGTACCTACGAGTACTGACATTCCAATAAATATAAGCTTTTATTTCTAAGCTCATTATTGACCCCTCTTGGTGGAAGAAACTATTCTGCAAATGACAGCCTCACCTTTGGTCTTAGCGTAATATGACGGAGACGGCACATCATGATTTTCCTAAAATGAATGAGATATTTAAGTATTTGTTTGTTTTTTTATTTATTATTTGGACGACTCCCGCAGTAGGATACAAGCACTGTGGGGACTTTACAAATATACAAGCCACAGACACAAAGTACACCCAGGCCTGGTACAACAACTTGTGGATCACACAAAGTGGTGTCTCTTGTGGGAATCGAACCCACGACTTCTTGCGTAGCAGTCGGACGTATTCCCACCGCGCCACAGAGGGGTTTGTAATTAAATACTATGGATCTAAATCTAAGCCTGCCCGTCAAATTGAACGACGGAACTTTCTGCTTACCTTCTTCACTTTTTATCTCAGTATAACATATCTAAATACGACGAATGAATCTAAACTTATATAGGAAATGTATACACCTATTCTTCAAGTTGATTATTTGGCATTTAAATTTTCGCATTGCATGATTATAACTATTTATTATACTGGTACCAGCTGACCCGCGCAACTTGGTCTGCGTAAATTTTCCTCGTTTCTGCAACATTTCTTATTGCTGCTCCGCTCCTTATTTCTCCACTATTTAATGGATGTTATAATACATATAAACCTTCCTCTTCAATTACTCTATCTATTAAAAAGAACCGCATCAAAATCCGTTGCGTAGTTTTAAAGATTTAATCATACATAGGGATATAGGGACAGAGAAAGCGACTTTATTTTATACTATGTAGTGATGAACGCGCATTTCTTGACGTTACGACCAAGTTGCACCGGCCGTGGTCAAAAGCAGACTGATAAGACTACGGCCGATGTCACCTGGTCAAAACGTTAAGCAATTTATTAATAGTAATAAATATTTAATGATTATTAAGCGTATTTAAATCCTTAGTACCTACCTACTAAAGCATCTCTTATTTCAATGTATTATTTACTGCTGTACATTTACAAATAATGTGTATTTTTATGATCCCTTTACCTCCTTTTTCAACACACTCGATCAAACTTTATGAAGTTAATTTTACTGAATATACACAAAGTTACCACACAATAAACAAATACTTACACAAACATTAAAATAAACATTATACCCTTAATATCCTCAGCGATAATAGATATGGCGGTACTTTTATCGTTTCCGAGAAACATGGCAGACATTTTGAATCTTTTCACGACTGTGAGTGTCCTTACGTGTTTCTACTACAGGATGTGTATCGTTAAAACTGGATCTTGACACATAATTACGACGTTTTGAGGGTTAAAAATATATTTTTGTTGGTAAACTTTGCTGAAAGGCATTGCACAACGGACCAAAAAGTGATTTATATTCCGTGACGCTATATTTTCACCCCCGACGCTAACAGAGGGGGCTTTTACGTAAGTTCAACGTGTGTGTCTATGTTTTTGGAAGAACATTAAGCGTTTTTTATAAAATCGCTGGTTTAATTGGGAAGATTCCTATAATATTAGACCGGGCTAATAAATAAATGATTTTATGACTAGCTATCCCGCGCAACTTCGTATGCGTCATTTTTTTTTTGTTTTTGGAACATTTGTCATTGCTGCTCCGCTCCTATTAGTCGTAGCGTGATGTTATATAGCCTATAACCATCCTCGATAAATGGACTACCCAACAGAAAAATAATTTTTAATTTGGACCAGTAGTTCCTGAGATTACCGCGGTCAAACAAACAAACTCTTCAGCTTTATAATATTAGTATAGATATTGTCTAGATTGATTAATCACAAATAGGTTGTCTATCTACTTCAGTGCCAAAACCTTTTTTTTTTTTATAGATGGGAAATCATCAAATGACTTCTCCCGCTGTGGGCATGAGCGGGAGGGCGTGTCAGACTCTTACTGACTAAAACCCATCTGTGTTCCTTCTTTCGCCCTGGTGTTCCGGGAGCACGGTAACTCTTTCGAACGATCCCGCACTCCCGGTGGGCGCCAGCCCAATGGGGCCCTGTCACTTGCTGACACCTCTTTGAGGCGCGCGTGGAACACTAGCGCGCCGTCGTCGACCCGGGCCTGGTCCTAAGCTGGACGGCAAGCTACCCACTGCTCGTCGTCCGCAGGCCTGCGCCTAGGGTGGCCGGATGTCGACGGGTGCCAACCCGTCGCCCGGAGCGTGCTGCGCGCAGCCGGGGCTTGAGGACCGTCTATCTCTCACGCGTTCCGCCGTCTCCTTCTGCAGCATCACCTCCTCGCAGAAGGAGTTCAGTGCCAAAACCTAAAGAATACTTCCTGTTGATCTAGAATCATGACATTTTCCAAAAGTCATGACTTAGAACAAAATTTATATAAAAAAAGTAGAAAACCATTAAGTTGTAGTTACATCAAATAAAAAACAATTTTGTACGGTACCCTTGGTGAGCGAACTCGACTTGTAACTAAACGGAACCCTTGAAGTTTTGTCATGTCCGCCCATCTGTTTGTGTGTCCGTCCGTATGTCACAGGCATAATATTCAAAAACTACAAAATGTATATGAAAGAAATTTGGAGTATGTGTCTTTTATTACCGCTAGTTCAATAGTTAAATAATAAAAATAAACATTTTTAGGGGAGGACAAAAACAGCTTCTATTACATGTATGGAGTGCCATACATGTAACAAAAACTGTTTTTTTACAGCAAACCTATACGAGTATGTGTGGCACAATTAATAACTGACGTGTGTATATTTATAATTGTAATATGACTGCCTCTGTGGCCCGGTGGGAGTGTGTGACTGCTACGCAAGAGGTCGTGGGTTCGATCCCTACCCAGGATAAAACTTTGTGTGATGAGCACGATGGTTAGTTATATGTCTGGGTATTATTTATCTATAATATGTTTGGATTTAGAAATATAGCAGTATGTTTATCAGTTGTCTGGTTTCCATAGTACAAGCTTTGCTTAGTTTGGGATCAGACAGCTTTGTGTGAGTTGTCCCAAGATATTATTATTAATATTATATTACTATTGTTATTAATTTCAGTTAACAACATTAGCACATGATTTAGCTAGCCAAACCAATTGCGATTTATCAATCTAGACAATATTAAACAAATTGTCTAGATTGATAAATAATCGCAAATATAGTCTTTGTTAGGATCAAATAACAGATGAGGGTAAATATAGTCGTTATTAGGATCAAATAACAGATGAAGGTAAATATAGTTTATAGTATTTCTTAGACCGGATCTTATCTGTTTAACCGTTTGGAAAATAGTAAAGTTTTAATCTCCTGCGTCGGGGGTTAATTAGGTTATTATTAGGTTCTCATAATATCTGTTTTATTGTTCATGGTAGTTAGCATACGTTTATTTAGAAGTAAATTCTTGACTCAAGCCGTCTTTAAGGATAGGATTTATGATAAATTTAATTTCTTTTTTACCAAATACGGTTCGTTTTTGGTAAAAAAAACATGTTAACATGTCACCCACTCATTAGATGGATGAATTTTGGGACCATCAAGCACGAGATATTATGAATATCTTTTTAGAAATAAAGTAAATACATTTATTTCGGCCTTTAAAAGGACCATCAAGGACGAGATATATAATAAATATCATGTAAACCGATTACTATGTAAACTGAAAACGCGATAAAAATAAATTAGTAATTTGTTAACAGTTCGTTATAATTTATAGCCTATCGACAGTTTTCAAATATCGTATTTACCGTTACTTTAGTGGTTTATTTTTATCGCGTTTTCAGTTTACATAGTAATCGGTTTACATGAATTTGTTGACTATTGGCTTTGGCAGGTGCACGCAAAGGCTTCGCGGCGTGTCACTCTGTTTGCTTTGCCCAGACATTTCCGACATTTTAGCGGCATGTCGGATGTGTAACCAAATAGCTGGAGGCAAATGAAAAAAGAGTTCCGGGCTGTTTTTGCGTTTAACTCTTGTGTTGACGTTCAAAGGGTAAAGCTGCAACCATATAGACATAATTTGAACACATGTTTTTAGGGATCTGTTTTAGCCAAGAAGCTATCACGAAAACTGAACTACCACTGAAAACTATTATTAATACAAACTAACTTCAACAACGGAATATTCCTTCAAATAAATATTTAAAGACTACAGTACATTTATTAAAGAAACAAACACTCAGACGCCCCCGTCATCCATTTAAATAATTACTAGCACTTTATAGAACAAAAGTGATGGCAAACAATGCAGGGACCTAGAATACGAGGACAGGAAAAATAAATACTAATATTAATAGGAAACACTTTCACTAATGAATTGAAGCATTTAGGTACTGCTTTACATAAAAGTTATGTAAATGCAAGCGCAGTTGAGGGTAAATAAACGATTATATTTGTATGGCGAGGCGTAGGCTGTGAAAGTGTGTATTTTGGTAAAAGGTTGGGGACGCTTTGCTATTCTAAAGTATATGTCTTTAGTATGACGTTAGAGTTGAAAGGTACACAGCCACCCCCGGGCGATAGTGGTAGTATAAAACCTGTTTTCAACGATACGGCTGTTCGTCAAATTTAAGATAGGTATAATACTCCAATACGTATCATATCTTAGAGAGGATACCTGCTTTCCATCACTGGGAATGGCATATGGATGATGTTTAGATATTATATACTTTTTGGGTTGTGACAAATACTCTTATAGATTAACTAACGGTAAACAATTTTCACTAGAAAGTAAGCAACACCAAGGGTAGGTACTATTTGCATGTTGCTGTCTCGATAAGAGGGAATCTCTTTACAGGCTTACAATACAAGATCGACATACAAGTCCGTCTAATATTACTAACTGTAACTGTAGTTTTACAAAAATAATGTTCTCTAATAAATATTTAAATTTAGCGAATTTGCAGTTGTATTAAACATAGATTCATCATCATCATCATCATCAGCCTATCGCAGTCCACTGCTGGACATAGGCCTCTCCAATTGCACGCCACTTTGTTCTATCTTCGGCTTCTCGCATCCAGCTCCAACATAGATTACGTAACTTTAATCTTGTTTTACATCCAAAAAAGAATTATTGTGAACCAAATGCCAAAATGTTTCCCTTTCTTATATTTTCTCATAAGAAAGGGAAACATTTAGTCTCCATTGGCATTTAAACAATATACAACTGGTTGAACAGCTTTGTTCCGCATTCATCCCACGATGTTTCGTCGCATTTTAAACGGTACTACGGAATGCCACGCCTTACGGATTGTAGAGTTCCGTACTTCTTTTTTTATTTTTAGTAGGTACCTATAGTAATCACGCTCAAAGTTTACACATTTGACAATTCATCATCAACATCGCATGTTGAATTGTAAAGTTATGATGCTGAGTCACACACGCGCCGACATGCAAGCCAAGCTGGACGACTTACGACGAGAGGCAAAGTTACTTACATCGGAATAGTAGTGTCGGAAACTAGACAGTTGGACCAAAGAGAACGCTTCGAGAATCGCCAAGGCAAGAGCAACCTTCGCAAAGCTCCATCCTGTTAGGCAATCACAAAAACTGACTAGGAGAGTTAAGCTTAAGATATTCGGGTCCAACCTGAAAACCGTGTTGCTGTAAGGGTGTGAAACGTGAAAGGTCATAAAGGACATCTTGCGTCAACTCCAGGTCGTTATCAACCGTCGTCTTCGTCGTATCCCCAGTGTTTACTAGCCAGCAGATCAAACGTCACAATTGGTACCGGATCGCCCACTCGCTCACGCCCACGTGACTTTGAACATATAACGAGGCCAGCCCTAGACTGGGATCCCCAAAGAAAACGTAAACGTGGCCACCCTAAGAAGACCTGGCAGCGAATGATTATTATGGTGACGAATCGCCGTGATGATCGTCCGCCGCCAGGTCTGCTTCGAAACATCGGGAAGACCTGGGAAGCGCGAAGCTCAAAAATGAACTGGTAATACAATAAAATACATTTGCTTAAAGCCTCTATAAATGAGACTGCTTCACCATCAACAGAAGTTGTCTTACCACTAGTGAAAGTCATATCAAAGCATTGTCACATTCATTTTAGGTATCTGTATAATTAGTTTCTTACTGCGTCAGATTCTGAGTTGGTCACTGAATGTCCTCACAAACGAACTGTACATTTTTGACAACTTCGCTTTGACAATGAGTAAGCTTAGAGTTTGGAGTTAAAAAATAGAGTATAATATAAATTAAAGTATTTTATAATTGTTGATAAACTTTCGAGATTTGTACATATTATAAAATTATATATACTAGACCGCATTGCAACGGCCGTTGCAATACGGTCGAAACAAAGTATTTTACCTTAAATTATTCACGCGATTAAGACCCGTGGTATATTTAATTGTATAATATTTTATAATTATATTATTAATTTCTGTGGGATAATTTCTAGGTCCCGGGCAAATAATGTAATTTGAACAACATAAATAAGTTAAAATCTGACCAAAAATAGGTAGGGGGAGATGGAGTAGGTTGATACAAGGGGCACATATATACTTCGACATTTTGACGAAGACTAAATGCAATAGGAGACTCAATCACAAACAAAAAGTTAGGTGTCTATTAATACAAACATAGATTAGCGCGGCATTTATATTCAATACACAATAAAACGTATTTTACGTGTTTTTAACTAAAATTTTCTTGTTTTCATTGATGTGTGATTTTTCTAGTATTTATATTTGAATAAATTGTTTTATGCGAGATTTTAATAAGCTGAGTACTACATGGGGCACTGTCCCTCGGAAGGAATCCTCGTTACAGTGTATTTTATATATATTTCATGTTAAATTTAGTATACAGGGGGTTTCGTGGGTGATAAATCGATCTAGCTAAGTTTCATTTTTAAAAAAACGTAGCTTATAAAAAAAGAGCAAAGCTCGGTCATCTAGGTACTAGATTCTTAAGTAAAACCTGCAATTCAAATGTAAAACCATCGACCTCGCTTATGAGGCTAGATGTCGTAAGTATCATTTTTTACCGAAAGCAGAAGTTGTCTGATATTCTATGTCTCTTGAAGAGATTTTTCCAGAATACTATCGACTTACCGATATAATGTCAAACATAGCGTTTCAAACAAGTCAACAAGACTTCACAGATATTTGGCCGCCTCTAAACGCTCATCGAATTACAAACCGAACTCGTTCTTTTTCAGAACTGCTAAAGTAATCAATAAGCTAGTTGACTTCCCTAAACTCGATCTGTTTAACTCGAGTTCACATGTTTTAACATAACTCTAACACAATCGTGGTTCGGCTCTCAAACTGCATAGTAATTTTTGTTTTTCATCTTGTTGATATTTTCTAATTGCATATATAATATTTATTTTATCTTAAAATTGTGTAACTTCTTTGACTAGCTCTTTTGTTGCAAGATGACGATTACGGTTGGTAAACTAACTACGGCCTATGTTGATGTATATGTGGGATAATAGTTTTCCCACGGCAGAGTTAAGTTTGTCATATTTAACACCTATTTTTTTTCACTAACGTACCACTATATAAAGTTGTAGTATATATAAAGTTGGGCGTCTCATCAAAACGAAGTTACCATGGCAATTTCAGCTTGATATGTATCATTTTAATATTTGTTCTAGGGTTTGTTTAATATTTTAATATTTAACCCGTACTAATTCCACTGTGTGTTTTCCAACCAAAATAAAATAAACTGTTTTGTTGTTGTTCTAGTAATAAGGTTCACAATAACAACAGCAAACAGTTTATCTTTTCTATATACATTTCCTAGAATGAAATATTCTCAACAATTACAAATTATCATAATTTAGAATCGTTGTGTCCGAAAATTTTAGTTATTAAATGAATAAGTCACATCCTTAGCAACATTGATGATGAATTGTCAAAATGTAAACTGGGACTACTAACCATATTAATTTTTTTTTTGTTTCGTAACGGAACCCTAAAATGCACGAGTGCCGTGGGAGCACTTCGTATAGAGTTTGTGTGAATGTCACCGCTTTGACTTATAGCTCTTAAAAAGAGCTTCATTTCAAATTCACAACTGACTATAAAATATTACTTTTTGAAAACAAAGTGAAAAATGTTAGAAGTAACGGACTGTTTCCCCGTCAGAGGAATGTTATGCCGCGAATGTTGACGGCTTTAGAATACATTTTCTTTTTAGAAGAATGCAGTTATTACTTTGTTTGTTGTTAGATTTTTACTTTAGTCGCGCGTTTGTAAATTGTATGCATTATTTGTAATCATTGATAAACAGAACTCAAACTCAAATGCAAATTTTGTGACAAGTCGTTGGCGGAATTAATTAAATAAAAATATATATGTTTAAGTATGTTTCGGTCTAAATTTAGCTGAAACATACCTAAACATATGTATTAAATAAGGTTAACCTTAAAAGATTAACCTTATTTAATACCTACCTACGATTCCTTGCCAAATTGTAACGATGGACGCTGGTGTATGTAATCAGTATTATAAAATAATGTGAACAAATAGCTAAAGTTTCAAAATATTAATAGTAACATAAAATGAGTAACTTTCGCGATTTTTGGAATTAGAAGGGCTTTTTATATGTAAGAAATCTTTTGTAAATTGAGTTCCAGACCAAGTTGCCTAAGTAAATCTTTGAGTATTCCCAACAGTAATGTGTAGTTAAATACCTAGCCATTGTAAAAATATATTTAAGACTATCCTACGACGCTCTACAGTTCATTTCATTCATTATTTATTTAGCAGGCTTGAAGGAATCTGCAAATAAACGTCATACATATTCATTATTTCAAATGTTAATCTACTTACCTTACTTAATGTAAGAAACCATGCCGGGGCACAGGTAGCTTATAATTATTCCACTAACCGTCTTAATTTAAGTTTGGAGTAGTTTAAAGGACAATTTGCTTTGTTTATTCACAGAATAGGCAGTTTGTCTACCAAATATAATTAAAAATGCTTGTCTGTAAAGTCGGTTCACGGACGATAATTTTACGTGTTAACGTCATAAAAGAAAACATTGATGATATTGTAATAAATAAGTATGCCTGTGACAGCTTTAGTGGACCTGGTAATACTTCAGCCTATCAGCAGGCAGAACGTGGGTGCGGTCTATTTGGTAGAAACTTGATACTCCGAAACCTATTTGGGATAACTGACTTCGCAGAAACTTCTTTAGTCGATCATTTATTAGGCATAAAAAATATTTGACATAAATATTTTTAGGCATAATGTGCTTATGACCGAATTTAGAATGGCATACATTTAAGATAGTAGAATTTTTATTGGCATAATTACCTTTGGCATAGTTAAAATTTTGTATAATTTCATTTAGCATAACGTTCATTTAGAGTACAGATTATTTGGCATAATTTGACTACGCAAACTATGAAGATCATAGAATTTCAATTAGAATAATATAGATTGGGTTACTTTCTTCTTTAAAAATGCGTAGGTTAGGTTAGGTTAGAACTGTGACCTCTTATGCACGAGCCGAGCGAGCGAAGCGAGCGTGCCGCGGCAGCGGCCGGCGAGTGCCAGAAACGAACATGCTCTCATGGGCAAGTATATAAAAACCAAATAATTATCATTAAATCAACTTTTATTTATTACAATTACTAAAAAAAAAACAATTAAATTAATCAGAAAACAAAATTAAACTAATCTTATATTAGCTCCTATTGCTTTAAGGTACCCAACTTCTGTGTAATCCGACTGATTATTTATAATATAAGAAATATATGCCAAAAGATGAATCTGGTTTTGAACTTTCTGCGATGTGATGATTATACATTGTGATTATTATGGATACCAAAATTATGCGTACAGATGATTCTGACTTACAAAATTATGGGTTTCAATGTATGCTAAATGAGTTTATGCCAAACGATATTCTGCGAAAAGAGTTTATGCTATTAGTTGTTATGCAATATAAAATTATTACTTAAAAAGTTCTACTATAATAGGTGTACCCGCAGAACGTGACTGTGACACTTTTTCGTACGTGCACCCGTTTATAAGACGCTGTCACGTCAAAAAATAATTGAGACTACAAACATACTCCAGCCTCTCAAAGATGATATTATGATGTATTTTTTGAGGACTTAAAATTTTTACGGTTAGCTGAAAACGTGACATAGGGTTTTTTATAATTTTGTTTGATGTAACGATTATGCAAAGAGGTTCTACGTCCAATATGAAAATTAATCGCCCAAACTGTTAAGCTAATTTTGAAGCTCAAAGAAATTCCTTCGGGCGGAGCTATATTTAATGAATTCAAAACTTAAAAAAAAAGTAAAATGAAAAATAGTTGTCTGTAGAGTCTGTTTATGGACCATAATTTGACTTGATAATGTCATAAGCAAACATTGATGGCATTGTAATTGCTACCCGCATCCGCCCGACGGCCACAATACTTCAGCCTATCAGCAGACGGAACGTGACGGACCGTGATACTTAGCCTATCAGCGGGAGGAACGTGACGGATCGTGACACTTTTTCGTACGTCTTCCAATTATAAAAAAATCACGTCAAAAAATAATGAGTTTTTGTCATCATGGCCTCAAAGAATCCACAAAATTAAAAAAGAAATATTTATTTATTAAAATACAGCAGTAAAAAAATGTAGCATCGATTTAGGTATCCGTGAATAATATATCTACTTGCATCGATAAACCACACAAATGTCATGTCTCATTTATGTTGATTACAATTAACCCAACAGCCACAAATTAATAACAACAGGATCCTACGTTGAATTGCATCGGCGTTAATGAGACGAACATGTACACACACGAGGTAATTGCCCTGTCACGTATTTAAACATTTATGTACCCGGCTAGAGCAACCGTTCATTAGTACTCAATTGTTTAAACAAACACCATATGAATACATATCATGCTGCAGTCAAAATTTGACCTTTGCTAGAGGACTTATGAACATACGCGGCTCAGGCAGTAAATCTAGTTCGCATGATCGTTGTCCAGATTTACTGTAAATGAAAGCGTAAATGATGGAGTTACCTGCAAAAATTTTGCATAAAAAAACCTATAAACGTGTAGGTAGAGGTGCGGCGCCGGTAGGTAGAGAGGCGGGGCCGGCAAGCAGAGACGCGACGTCGGTGGATAGAGGAGCGACGTCGGTAGGTAGAGATGAGGATAGATAGAGAGATATGACGGCGACAGGTTTGCCGTTCGATGCGCTTCTCTGATCAGTTTCAGAAAACTGTTGCCCAATGTTTACTTTTGGAGAGTTTTCCTTTCTCTGACTTTCCTCTTGGAGAGCTGTTCCTTCTCTGATCTTTCTACAGATTTTTCCTCATAAAGAAAACTCTCTAAAAGCATTTAAAATTTTAAAGCGTATCCTAATTCAAAAATTTAGGATTTACCTAACCAAATTATACACAGCCAGTTTCGAATTATAGTACATACTAAACAAAGAACTCTATGCTTATCTGTTGTCATACAAACCATAAAAATATTTGTTGACATGACAGATTTGATTTATCAAAAATAATTGTTTACAATTACTAAAGAGATATTAAAGAAGAGATAATAATGTTAAAATGGCGAAATATATAACTAATGGAATAATACTACAAGGACACATATACGAGGTAAGAATAAGAGGTAAAAATTATCACTACAAACAATCGACAGGTCTTTAAAAAACATTTTTTTAATAAAGTTTTTTGATTGTTAATATCAGACGAGTCGTATACCTACACTAAAGCCATTGCACTGCATCTATATTACTATCCCTCGTAAGAGATATACATACCTACTACTTATTGGAAAATGCAAAATAGCCTTTTGCTCAGACATTTCAAGATAATACAGATTTGATAACCGTCCTCATACATATACCTACTAATGTAATCTGTATTCCTAAACAGAACACACGAAGTGAACTTGCTATTATTGTTGCTTCAATTTGTAAATCTGCCATATGGGAATGAGATTGTTTTTGTACCCATATTTCTGATTATATTCTACCAACCCTGGGCTTATCTGAAACAAATCCGGAATGTTTAGATGAAACCATATTTTGGCCTTGAGTGCGAATATAAAATCTGAGGATTTTATCATTTTTGGCGATGTTGGAATTGTATCAGATTCAAGGTTAGTTCGAAATGTACAGGTAGATCATGATTTTAATATGTGTTCGGAAAACCCTGGTTCTAACCCTTGAATCAGGCCCTTGCGCTGCAAATGAACGAAATAAGCTCTTGACATAGGTGTGCCCAAAGGGGAGGAATTTGGGACTTGAACCCCCCCCCCCCCCTGAAATTGCAAAAAGGTACACATTTGGTTTTTGTTAACAAACCCTTTCCCCTGCCGAAAAATGTTCCTGAGTTTGGAACCCATGGCTCTTAATTTAATAAATATCTAACAGTAACTACGTAATATGATGTTTCAGTACTAAATAATTTAATGAAACGAACCCAAAGATTTCTCATCTTCAAATTACTAAAGAGTCCCAAAGGAAAGCCTTTAAATTAGAACAAAGGGCTAATGCTTCTCAGTTATTAAACCTCTAATTCTAATGTGAACAGTTTAAATAATAAAAGGTTATTTCTCGTGTAAAGGCCAGAATCATCCCTTAAATGAAGGGCTTTGGGGTGCCCAGGGTATTACATATGCATGTAATCGGGGTTCGAGATGTCATGTGAATGTTAGTTTTGGATATTTTTGGGCTTATGGTCACGGATATAGGTATGGCTATGGTATCGGTTTATAGTTAGGACTCTACTACTTTTATTTTTGTGTTTGTAACTTTCAAGACAATGTTTGGATGTATTTTTTTTTGAAAAATCGAATGGAAATATTTGGTAATTGGTGTCAGTCGGTATTTTTGTATGAAAAATATACCGAATAAAAATTGATGCTCAGTTTGATAATTTCTCATTTACGGCCGATCTCAATAATCTACCTATCGATGGATTTGGCTACTAGAGTTAGAATTTTGACATATTTTGTATGGAGCTTATGTCAAATATACCTCTAGTAGCCAAATCCATCGATAGTTAGATTATTGAGACCAGCCGTTAGTGAATTGTAGCGGTGTAGTGCCGTGGCGAGTAATAGTTCATAAGAATGTTTGATAGAAAAATGGTGGGGAAAACGACAAAAACAAAGTACCTTTTTATTTCCACTTTGTTATTTTTTATGACAAACAATTAAGTGGGTCAATTTGAACTAGCTCATTTTTAGGGTAACGTAGCCAAAATAGCAAACGGAACCCTTATAGTTTCGCTATGTCCATCCGTCCGTAGCTTAGCTCCTAAACTGTTAGGATGTGATGTTTTTTCTCACCTATTCTACCGTGTGGGATATCATTAGATAGGTATTTTAAAAACGTTTAGGGATTGTTAAGATTTTTAGATTTAGGGATCCGTTTGTGAAATTTTTAGCTTTAAAGTGCAAATTTTTGTTAGAGTCAAGTCGTCGCGTCCCCTCGTCAGCTAAATGGTCAATGTTGGGTAGGTTGTGAAATAGTTCACGATAGTAGTATTTATAGTGAAATTAAGAGGAAAACTATCACCTAAGCAGGCTTTATAAGTTTACGAGTAACAGCTATATATCAAATGAGAAGTAACAAAATTTTCGTGGGCCAATTCCATTGAAAATTATTAGGTAGGTATAACGTTGTAAGTATGAAATAAAAACAACAGAAAACCCACTTCTTAATCCGCATTATTCGGATGGAGGGGGAGACTACGGAACTCTACATTGTGCGTGCCCCGACAGACACTTGCCGCATTTTTTTGTCTAAAAAAGCGAGTGTCTCGTCTTTTTTTTAATTTCTAGACTTTCGGAAAAGCTATTGTTATCATATTATTACTTAGAGCACTTAGAAGATTATTATTTTTTTTAAGACGTAAAAAACTAGTGAAAGTTTAGGTAAGACAATTACCGTCGTTTCGAAGTTAATTAAGTCCGAAATGATGATTGTAACCGATTTTTAAGTATGACCGATGGGCAAATAATGACCACCAAAAATGTATGTGACGACCACGCTCGTTGGATCGATGTTACCAAGAAACTAACATACTAACACAGAACAGTGAATCAATATTGAAAAACATTAGAAATAACAAGATCGCAACAGACTTACGTAACAAAGCAGACGTCTACATTTCACAAGTACCGCATCATCCTCGAATTACATCCAACAAAGACTCCATAAAGATTTTATTCTGATGTAAGCTGGAGTTGAGCCAAATCTCGCTCAGTGGGTAATATTTCTCAAGTTCATTATAATGACACAGGGTGTTTTTGAAAGCCTAGTGGTTTAGGTATAGGAGGCGTAATCGAAAGGTCGCGGGTTCGAACCCCACTCATAACACAAGCAATTGAAGCGGCGGTAGCCTAATGGCTAAGGCATCGGACTCGCAATCGCGAGCTCGCGGGTTCGAACCCTACCCTTACGACGTGAACCTACTCTAAGTTACTATGCTGAGCTGGAAGGGTTAACAGGATTGCTAGCAATGTAGGACCCACAATTCCACATTGCTATTAACGGCTAACAATATTGATAATAACATGCAACCCACATTGCTATTTGTCTTTTCAAGCAAATTGTGTGACCGTGGATTGCAAGAATCGAAACCACAGACAATACCTATCTGGAAATGCTCAAAGAAGAGATACGATTTTGATGAAAATGAAACTGCATTACTACATTTTGTCTAGTGGTTAGTGACCCCTAACTGCTTATGTGGGTTCGATCCCCACCCAGGATGAAACTTTGTGCGATGAGCACGATATATATAGTGTGTCTGCGTGTTATTTAACTATAACATGTATGTATTTTGAAATATATTAGTTTATCAGTAGTCTGGTATCCATAGTACAAACTCGGCTTAGTTTGGGGTCAGATAGCGTTGTGTGAGTTGTCCCAAGATATTATTATTATTATTCTTTTTGAAAAACTTATATGCATAACTGAAATTTGAGGTTTGGAAAATTTAAAGTGTTTTATTGCACCATCTAAAAGCATAACTAGTAAGTTTAATGTTCCTGAAAAAAAAGGAACTTTTTTGTTTCGAATTAGAATACCTACGACCACTTAAATTTATTTTGTATATCTCTCTTCTCTTGCCAATTTCACCTGCTGATGGAGAGTGTGATTTCTTCATCGACTATTACTGTAAAAAGATTTAGCTTAGCATTTATTTAGCTTAGCCGCAATTTATAAGCACGTTAAGCCTGTCCTGCGCCTGCGGACTATAAGAGCGAGCGAATAGAGGGTGCACTTGTGTCGGCGCATACACTCGTGCACTATAATATTTCCTGCTATAGCCCTTTTAAAATCATCCTGTATGTTATCATACCTCTTGGCATTGTCACCTGCACACGAGGTATTCTCGGTGTCTAAACTTCGCGTGATGGAAATATATCGTTAAACTTTTATTTTATGGTTAACCGCTGACTTGGCGTGGGATACCGCATGTGACGTTATTTTAAATCCTCGCTAATCTGGCAGTTTGCAATGTTTTTAAAAGCTAACCGACTCTCTTAAGACCTTTCTTGTGATATTGTCATTTATTGAAACACCACATAGGTATAGGCAAATGCCCACCGCGGGCGATGAGCGAGAAACGAGTAGCAATTTTATCGCTCAAGAAACGCACAATAGATAAATATTGCCAATGATGTGTTAAGTAAAAAGTGTAGATAGGTTATCTATGTTGGAATAAGTTTGCCAATTTTAAAGATTAAACGATCTTTATCTAACCTATCAACACCCTTTACTTAAAATATCATTGTATATTGCAGATCCCGCCAGGCAGTGTAAACGGTCAGCGATCAACCTGTATCTCTTTTGTTTACACGGGATCTACCACAGTATGTACGTTTCTTGAGCGATAAAATCGCTACTCGCGAATTGTTGGACAAGTGCCTATGGTTATTGAATGAGCGCGAGTATTTGCGCAGACAGCACGAGCAAACTGCTTGTTCGTGTTCGTTTTCAGTTGCACGCACAACCTGCGCGAATGCTTTGTAACATGTTACATTACACCGCGTAACATTGGTCAGTACCCACCTTTAGATACATGACTGTTACTAAGTAACTATTATATAGGGAAAATAACATACTCATACGAAGTTTTAAGTATAATAGTTGTGAATAATCATAATACATACAAACGCACCTTCAGATTAGGTAAAGGTGTGGAAAATGTGACCAGTCACGCTACCGAAACTTGAATAATAAAAACAATGAGAACAACCAACCATAAAGGTACCTAAAGCCATAAAGGTATCTAATCAACCATAAAGGTATCTGTCTGTTAAATTTTCACGAATAAACCGCTGAATCGATGTAGATGAAATTTTGTACGAAGATAGGTTGAGTCCCGAAAAAGGACAAAGGACAGTTTTTATCGTGATAATCGACATCCACGCAGACAAATCCTCAGGCGAAAGCTAGTGATATACCTAATACAAATGCAGTCCACACATGTAACAATTTCAAAAGGTTAAACTTCTGTTCTATTCATACATTTTATTTAATTTTTTGTTCTAGCTGTCAAAACGTTATACACCTTTTATGAAACAGAAAGATACTCGTATCGTTTAATAAGAAAAATACTTCCAAACTAAATTTTCAAGGTTAAATATTGTTAGTTCTTGTAAGTTTTCCTAATGTTTTCTTCATTTAGGTAGTACTATTACTTATTCTGTGATTTAGGTATAGGCTTTATTTTTTTATAAAAAAAGATAACTAGCAATGTGGGATTGAGTCCCACATTACTAGTAAAGATTCCTAGTAATGTGGGACTCAACCCCTCCAGCTAAGCTCAAAGGCTTGTGTTAGGAGTGGGTTCACGTCGCGTCGGTAACATAATGGGTAGGATACGACGCCTTAGCCATTAGGCTACCGCCGCTTTCATAAGAACTACATTATAATGTTAGTGTTGATAAGGATATAGTTATAAAACTTTGCGTTGACGGATAAAATAAGTATATTACGGTCACTGGTCAACCGAAACGTAGTAATCGAATAAAAAGAAAATTATAGAGCGCAGAGCGAAAATAAATTTTAATGAACCATTTAGTATTCAGGTGTTAATTATTGTAATCAGCGAATAAAAGTCACATTTTACTTAATAAACTACCCTCGTGTTTTAAATACATTGTGTATTGGCTTGACTTGACTGCCTCTGTGGCGCGGTGGGAGTGTATCCGACTGCTACGCATGAGGTCGTGGGTTCGATCCTTACCCAGAATAAAGCTTTGTGTGATGAGCACGATGGTTTATTCTGTGTCTGGGTGTAATTTGTCTATAATATGTATGTATTTAGAAATATATAAGTATATTTATCATTTGTCTGGTTTACCATAGTACAAGCTCTGCTTAGTTTGGCATCAGATGACGTTGTGTGAGTTGTCCCAAGATATTATTATATTATTATTTATTTAATGAAAAGGTGGTAAAACTTTACTGGTCTCTGGGTCTAATGGTTAGTGACTATGGTAAACCGGTTGTAGCCGGTACGATACCTCTAATCCTTACTTCTGATCCTTCAATTCTTCTGATTGGAACATACAAGATATAAAAGCTACATTTGAGATGATAACGTCTTATAAATCGATTACGGGGTGCACGCACAAAAAAGTGTCACGTAGCAACGGTCACGTTATTGGTTGGTTGTTAAGCAGTCACGTAGCAACAGTTACGTTATTGGTTGGTTGCTAAGCAGTCACGTAGCAACGGTCGCGTTATTGATTAGTTACTAAGCAGTCAAGTAGCAACAGTTATGTTATTGATTGGTTGCTAAGCATTCACGTTATTGACTGGTTGCTAACCAACTCGAATGGCGATTTCGCCTGCTGATAGGCTGAAGTAATGTGGCCGGGTATACTAAAGCTGTCACAGGCCTGGTTCTTTATTACAATGTCATCAATGTTTTGGCGATTGCAGTGACATGCGATACAAATGGGAAAAAAGTGTCACAGGCAATTGTTTATTACAATGTCAACGTTTTCTTATGACGTTTTCATCCTGCCTCTGTGGCGCGTGTGGTTCGATCCCCACCCAGGATAAAACTTTGTGTGATGAGCACGATGGTTTATTCTGTGTCTGGGTGTAATTTATCTATAATATGTATGTATTTAGAAATATGTAAGTATGTTTATCAGTTGTCTGGTTTCCATAGTACAAGCTCTGCTTAGTTTGGGATCAGATAGCGTTGTGTGAGTTGTCCCAAGATATTATATTATATTATTATTATTATCCGTAAACCGACCTTACAGACAACCATTTTTTTATACAAGAAATGAAGAGACGAGCAGGTCGTGCCCATAACAGTATTAGCGCCATGCCAAATCCTTATTTGCCAAAGATCTGAATGTCACCGCACCGCGCTCCTCATTTGAAACTTAGTTCGTAAATATCATTTGCCCAGTTATTACACTTGCTACAGTGCTTTTAAATATGTAGGCATAATGCTTAGTGGATTTGTGTTAGGAGCAGGCGTGTATCATCATTTTTAATCGCCTTTAAAAAAGCTAGTTCTTCGTTTGACCCGTATGTATGTATTCGTGATTTTCTCAAAAACTAGTGATCCGATTTAGATAGGGTTTTCTCTATTCGTCTGCTTATTTTATTAGAAAGGTTTTAATGTATATAAAGTTGTCCTAGCGTATAAAATAACAAAGATATGGACTAAAACATAGGAGTGTGTCAGTGAAATTTGCATTCGTTGATGTGCTTGAATTTTTTTTTCATAAAAGGCGATTAATTTTTCCTAAAACTCTATGTTCTTGTTACGAATGAGTAAGGTCACCATAGGTTGTATTGACAACGGGAGGACAACTAAAGACTAAAGTATATCCCAAGGGCAACTAAATATTTCATTAAAACTTGCTCGCCTATCATACCATAAACCAACGTTGTTTAGATTTAACAAAATACCTTGTGAAACTTTAGAATACTTTGCACGACAAGTCTAAACTTGACGTGCCGACGCTTGCATGCTTTATCAAACGCATGTCATGCAAAGATACCGTTAAAACCTCTTGTAAAGAGAACATTAGAGTAAACACTTGTGAATGATAACGTCTGGCTTTGAACAAAGTTTGTAGACACTTTTCTATGTACATGCACATGTACGTTCGAAACCCCGAGAGAACAGCTTTACACCATCCAATATCGGAGAGTACAGAAGGTAACATGAGCGTACCCAGGATTATTTTTCGGGGGGGGGGGGTCGTAATTACTTATTTGGGGGAGGGGATTTTAGGTGGTAAAATTAACTAAAACTTTTGGGGGATTTCAACCCCAAATACCCCTTGGTACGCCCATGGAAATCAATTTTCATTGTAAATGCTCTTCACGCACGCACATATACACATCGCTCATGGTCAAGGAATCACGGAACACGTCAAACTTTGCGATTTCTTGTCCGTGAACGGTGTTTATGTATGCGTTCGTCGAGAGCGCTAACTAAAAAGCGTGCGTGTTGCACTGTCGGTATTCTATGTTTATACCTACTATGAGAGAGCAACGCACAGAAAAAAATACACGACAACGAAACTACAAAACACACACGCATATTCATGGACATATAAATCTCGGAGCAAAGTTTATGTGTGGGTTACTCAAGTGCATTTGTATGAAGGTGGCCTTCTGCACTCTCTGTGTGCATGTGGGTGAAAAGGTCGCGTAGGTTTTTCTTATAAAGTAAGAAATTATTCACTGCCTTGTTAGTGCAAGGCTCACATACGGTACGGTTACAATTATGTTACCATCACAAAAAATATATATAAGTACATCTGCTTCATCTGTATATTATATATGCTCGCTGAACTTCATCTGGGGTAGTTTTCCCCGTTTTTGGTATTCAAACAAAAAATTACGACTTAAAAAAAGCTTTAGATACGACCTATTAAAAAAAAAAAAATTTAACGTAAAATTATCAAACTTTACGAGCTATTTGCACACCTACCAAAATACAAAAAAAAACGGGTTGCACTCCAGGAGTGCCGGCAGCATTTTTGAATATTTTAGACTGGTTAGGGATTTTTTTATTAGTATAAAAGTACTATAATTAATGTGGTTAAATACAATATTCATCTATTGCACTGTCGTACACAAAAAAGAAAATAAAAAAACAACGACATGACAGTTAAATAAAAAGTATGAAATATTAAATCACAAATTAGAAAACAAAAATCAAAAATATTAAATATTATATCAGAAATTAAAAAACAAAAGAAGATACCTACATACCTAGATATGATTTCTCTAATTCTGAACTGACTGTCTGATAAACTAATATTAACAACGTAAAGCTGTTGAACATAATTTTATTATTATCAAGAGCATAAATATCACATTTACCTTCACATTATTTAAATTTACACAATCACAATATGCTATTAAAATGATTCGATTATACTCTTATAGCAACAAAAGCATTGTCGAACAAAGACCCGTCAGACTGTATCGTTCAGTGTCAGAACCTGTGCCCGATGATGTGTGAAGCGACCTTTATTGGATTTAAATAAGTCTGTTAATTAACGCCTCTGGGCTCAAGAGATAATAGACTGAAAATTGAAGGTAGATTCACAAGTTATTTACGGAATGTGTGCTTTAATACACAGGTATTCATGTACTATGTAAGTTCAATATTGTCTGCTCGAACTTATGGAATAGAGAAATTGTTTATAGGTTCTTACGCGAAACATTCTTCTAACTATACAAAAGCCGCGCACGGTGTGAAATCTTTACAAACAATCCTAATTGTAGGATTGTCATGTCATCACTGCAATTTTCGTTATCTATACTAATCTATACTAATATTATAAAGCGGAAGAGTTTGTTTGTTTGCTTTGTTTGTTTGTTTAAACGCGCTAATCTCAGGAACTACTGGTCCGATTTGAAAAAATATTTTTTTGTTGGATAGCCCATTTATCGAGGAAGGCTATAGGCTATATAACACCGCGCTACGACTAATAGGAGCGGAGTAGCGACGTGAAATGTTGGAAAATCGGGGAAAATTTACGCATACGAAGTTGCGCGGGACAGCTAGTCTAATATATAAAATTCTCGTGTCACGGTGTTTGTAATTTAACTCCTCCGAAACGGCACGACCGAATCTCATGAAATTTTGTGTGCATATTGGGTAGGTCTGAGAATCGGACGACATCTAGTTTTCATCCCCATTAATGGTAAGGGTAGTCCAACCCTATTTTTTTTTTTTTTTTTAGGTTTTTTTATTTTTATGATATATACAACCCTTCTACGATCAACCCCTATTGTTTTATTTACCCCTAATTTGCAAAAATGGGTTAATTTGACGCAGACGAAGTTGCGAGGGTCAGCTTGTATAAATATAGAATGTAGTGGCATGTCGACACCTATGTTTATTTTATATTTCTTACTAGCTGACCCGCGCAACTTCGGAAAAAAAACTGCCCCGCGGAACTTCGTCTGCGTAAATTTTCCCCATTTTTGCAAACATTTTTACTTGCTGCTCCGCTCCCATTAGTTGTAGCGCGATGTTTTATAGCCTATAGCATTCCTCGATAAATGGGCTATCTAAAAGTAAAATATTTTTTTCAATTTGGACCCGTAGTTGTTCAAACAAACAAACAAACTCTTCTCTCTCTTCTAATATTATAGTATAGTTATAAATGTTAGGGGTGGATAACCCTTATCACTTAGGGGCATGAATAATAGATTGTAATTTTCCCTTTTTTCTTCCTTTTTTTTATAACATTTTTCATTGCTGCTCCGCTCCTATTGGTCGTAGCGTGATGTTATAACCTATAGCCTTCCTCGATAAATGGGCTATCCAACAATAAAATATTTTTTTCAGTGCAGCCCAGTAGTTCCTGAGATTATCGCATTCAAACAAACAAACAAACTCTTAGGGGTATGAAAAATAGATGTTGGCCGATTCTCATAGATACCGGATAAGCACAAAAAATTTCATCAAAATCGGTCAAGCCGTTTCGGAGGAGTATGGCAACGAAAACTGTGACACGAGAATTTTATATATTAGATAGTATTTAATTCCCACGGGATATAATCGATAACATGCATTCAGTCGACGGTCGCTCACATTACGCCGTCCCATAATGTCCTCTCAATTAAAAGACCGATATTGTGCTATGTGTTCCTTGTGTAACAGTCAAATAAACTCGTTTGAGTGATAGACATATTTTATTGAAGAGTTCCCGGCGCTACTTCTAAACTTTGCCTTCTACGTCAGATGCGCAAAACTGGTGGTAACAATATATGCAATACTGGCGACAAACCAATTACAATATTATTTATACACCATCAGCTAAAAGATTAACAACGATATTTCACTCTTCTATGTTATGATTTCCCAGCACCAACTGTTAATATCGAAGATAGCAACTACGAATAAACAAAAAAAAATATAAATTTAGCAATTTTCTACTTTGATTACACAAATGACAGCCCTAACTTTGACACTTTTGACAGGAGTTGTTAGGTGTCAATGTTAGTAAACATTTCACATCCATTTCTGCTTTAGTATAATCACTTCACAAGCTTTGAACGTGGCTCCACCCGGGTGGATGACCTATGATGACTTTAATGTAGGACGCTGCCATAAATTGGTTAATAATTTTATACATAAGTAACATATATATAGACAAGTTTATCACCTACAACCATCAATCCCTATGCCATACTGTTTAATCATCGTCTGTTCTCCTAATGTACTGATTTATACAGTTTTTTTTAAACGACTCCCGCAGTAGGATACCCTGTGTCGCGAGGGACTTTAAAAACATACAAGTCACGGACACAAAGTACACCCAGACCCGGGCGTTGCAGTCGAACACATTCCCACCGTGCCACAGAGGCAGTCTAGCATAGTTATGAGTAAACTTTATGGTAAGTACGTATTTTTTATGTCTACAGTTTTTGACGTGATAACGTCTAATAATTTGATGAATGCTCTCACTAAAAGTGTCTAAAAAGAGCCACGTTAATGAGCGGTTGCTAAGCAACGCGAATGGCGATTCCGCCTGCTGATAGGCCGAAGTATTGTGGCTGTCGGGTCCACAAAAGCTGTCACAGGCATGGTGGTTTATTACAATGTCATGAATGTTTCCTTATGACGTTATCACGTAAAATGAACGTCCGTAAACCGAATTTATAGGCAACCATTTAATTGATTAACATTAAATAAAGGTCTAGTGGTTAGTGACCGAGACTCCTAAGCCGGAGGTCGTGGGTTCGATCCCCACCCAGAAAAAAACTTCATGTCATGAGCACGATGATTTATTCTGTTTGAATGTAATTTTTCTATATATATGTATTTAGGAATATATATGTATGTTTATCAGTTCTCTGGTTTCCGTAGTAAGCTCTGCTTAGTTTGGGATCATAATAATATGACGTTGTGCGAGTTGTCCCAAGATATTAAATGTATATATTCTGTTACACAATGTTATATACTAAATTGAAAGAAATTTCCTATACATATAAACAATAAAAACTAATAAAAATTAAAGGCAAACGTTCTGTTTACTTACTACTTTTTTCGTGACCCTGTGTTTGAAGTTTTACTTACAAAATTTTCACTTTAAATTGGTGTTTTGATTTTCATAGCAACTTGATTACAATACAATTTACTCCAATTTCCCGCTCGTTCACCTCATCACAGGTTATCCACTGGTTATACGTCAATTAATGAACGACTGCTACCCCAAGGTTTAATGATGAAACAATACACCATTCGTTATTGTAATAATACTCTGTTCATTTAAAAATTAATTAATATCTCACTGCAAGCAAACAAGTGGTGGTTACGACAGGTTTATTACCAAAAATGTTGTTTAAAACTTGTAGTTACAAAAATAATTGCTGTTAAAACATTCTTAAAAGCTTTATTGGCATTAAAAACTATAAAAAAGTCTGAGTTTGAGATGTAGCAGCTGAAATAAGTAAGTCTAACTTGTGGATGATTTTAATTTTCGTTTTTTCGTGAAAATTAAAGCAAGAAACTTAGAATACAGAACTCTATCTATGTAAAAAAATTAATCAAAACCTTTAGAGCCGTTTCCGAGATGGTTAGTACGAGTATAAAAGCACTGTCGTGTTACGTTCTTGACGTACATCCGCCAAATTTGGGCCAGCATCATGCCGTTAAAGTCCATTAACACGTTTTAAAACAATAAGCCTTGGAATAATGTTCTGACATCACCAAACCCAATTTAAACTCTTTTTTAATTACAATTAACCAAAATAGTGTTCATAAAGTTTTGTCAAAACTTGTAGACTTCTCTTCTTCGCCCACTGTACCTATCTCATCATTATCTTCCTGTCCTTTATCGCAATTATTTGTGGTCGGTGCAATATGTACTTTGCTTCCTTAAATTACTTTCATACGTCATCCTGTATTCACTCTTTTTTGCCCAGTTTTCTGTTCCACAGCCCATCCATCTTTTCTTGGGTCGTTCTTTACATTTAAAGTCTTCCAAATTCATACTTAGCATCCTCTTTCAAATGTTTCTTTCATCCCTTCTTATGACAAGTCCATACCAAGAAAGACACGCACTTCTCAACATTTCTCAAATTGGAGTCATTTTTAAACTTCCGATGATATACTCATTCCTTGTCTTAACTAATTACGTGACACCACTCATCCATCGTAACATTCGCATTTTTGTCCCATGCAATCTTCCTCCACTACCTATCTACGGTGCAATAAATATACAGTAATTATCACCGCATGATCCTTCATGAAATGTAAATTAAAATTAATGGCCAAATTAAAGTAGAAAACAGAGCTTATAATTAATTCATTCTGTTAAGTTAGGGGTAGTTGAATGACTAATGTGGTTGAACGAAGTACGCCCAGGGTAGGTAATTATTACGGTCACAATCCAAAATTTCAAACATATTTTATCTTGGTTTCAATTCAATTCAGAATACTTACTCGTATTTTCCCGTAGTTCCACCCGTGGCTATTACTTATCGTGAAAATGTTTACTAACTTTCTGACTTTGTTCCAGTTGAAAACCAGTGGCAGGCTCTAACAACCTGGCATATACTGCACTAGATAACCCTTTGTTGCATCCGCGAGGCGCAACATCCATGAATTATGTAATTAAAGTAAATTCGTTAGTTATAATAAAAATATGGAACTGTAATAATAATATCTAATTTAAAAGTAATGTTTTTTTTATATTTTGTTCACTATTAGCTATGTAATTGTTTTTTTTTTCTTAATGAGTATGAATGGAGTTTTAATTGTTATGTTCTTTACTCTGGCCTTACCTATTGTTGCCATCTTGGCATTACCATGCATGAATAATCCTGATGTATCACAAGTGTTGTTTTGCATCTTAAGTGAATAAAGAATTTTGAATTGAATTTGTTTGTCATTTTTGTTATACCTATTCGTGTTGTTTTCAAACCTGTAACATATTCTGATGTAGTGAGTTATTGTGCAGCCGTTGACATCTTGACCTGGACTGCGCCATAACCTCACAACATTTACCACTCTCTAGAAAAAGACAACGCTACTTTGTGGACAACACCTGTCAAAGAGACAGGGCGGCACGAGTTTTTCTCTCTTTCACTTTGCAGTTAATATTTACTTTTCAATTGAAAGGGATGGCGCGGCCCAGGTCTATACGTCAATGGGTGCAGCAAATAAATATGTTTCTTCTTCTTCTTCTACTTGATCTTTACAGCTTATTTCGTATGTTACTGTATGTATTCTATACATAACAAAATATATCCCGTGTTTTGAAAACACAAGTTTTAATCAAAAAAATCAAAATCAAAGTACCTACCCACTTTATTCATTTAGAACTTATGAACGTCAGACAAAATTTGGAATAGAATGATTCTATATTAATGCAAAGTTCGCAAGAGTAAAGCCGTGAGAAAAGAACTTGGCAATAAAAACTCATGGCCACTTTTTTTAAATGACAATTTCTACAATACATTTGTATATAAATACAGTCACACCAGTAAGGCGCTGCAACCATTACACCATGAAACTCTAAAACTTTTTAAAATTATTATATTATTTAGATTCAATATTAAAAACATCACACTAAACTAGTTTTCATTTCATTTTTAGTACATTCTCTCAGTAAAATATCAAGTCAAGATTTGATTTACCAGCCCCACTTTTAGCAAAATTATAACACGGGTATTTCTGTGAAACGTAAATACCATTAACATAAAAGTTAAGGGCAAACTACTTTCCTCCGATAAATGCATTGATAAAAAGAATGAAACGCCAAATCATTCTAACAGGAAGCGAACACTAGACGATCACACTGGCACAATATTACAGTCAACAATGGACCAACACGACAACCCAAAACGATAACGTTGACAGCGCAACATTTGCAAATTAAAGTCTATGTTTTAACACATTTATAACAAACTAGCTGTCCCGCGCAACTTCGTCTGCGTAAATTTTCCCCTTTTTTTATAATCCTATGTTACTTCTAATACCTCCAAGAATATGTGTACAAAGTTTCATGATGATCGGTTGAGTAGTTTTCGCGTGAAAGCGTAACAAACAAATTTACATTCACATATTAGGAGGGATGTTGTTCTCAGCCATTCTCAACAAGTTTGGTGTTGGTATTTGTAGATA
Organism: Herminia tarsipennalis; assembly: GCA_945859575.2. Taxonomy (NCBI): domain Eukaryota; kingdom Metazoa; phylum Arthropoda; class Insecta; order Lepidoptera; family Erebidae; genus Herminia; species Herminia tarsipennalis. The sequence goes on along the minus strand of OX243841.2, from coordinate 18,862,206 downwards.
CTTATCTATTTTATAAAGTAAAGAGGAAAGTGTATATTTAAATAACAAACAAAAAAGCTAGTTGTTAATAATATTTCAATGGCGTTTTATGTTCTGTGTCACAACACGTGAAATTTTTTAACAAATTCTAGTAATTACAGAACATTTTTTTAATGATACAATTGCAGGCAAGTCTATGTTTTAGATATATTTCGGGATCGTGATATATTGCACCGATCGTGGCGACTGAGTCGACCCGTGACCAAGATCGATGCAATTCGATCGAAATGTCGGGTAAATAAAAGGCTCGTACCTTTAATTCACGCGATTAAGTCCCTAAATATAAGTATCTAATATGTTTACCTGTATTTAGTTCATACCTGTTTCAACAGATCTAAAGTATGTACCTAAAGACAAAGCCTTCGTTTAGGTTAACTACAAGTAAACACAAGAAGAAATGTTAGCCGTAAAATTGTTGTCCTGATATTTAACGGAATCGAAATCGTATTCAACAGTAGGTTCGTTCAATGAACCAGTGACGAGGGTCGGTCCGTTCAGGTTCTACTTTTTAATGTCCCACTAGTCACACTCCCAAATGTTTAGTGATTCCAAGTCATGGAAGAGAAAGGAAGCGGGCGCGATAAGATGAACAAAACGTCGAAAAAATAAAATCACTGAAAAATGCAAGGAATTAAACCAAGGAGCCAAAGCTAAAACCATTCATTAATAATAATAGTAAGCGGCGGTAGCCTAATGGCTAAGTCATCGGTCTCGCAACCGTGAGGTCGCTTTTCCCATCCATTTCAAACACAAGGTTTGGAGCTTCAGCTGGAGGAGTTAACAAGATTGCTAGTAATGTGAGACTCAATCCCAGATTGCTAGTATCTTTTTTAAAGAAAACAAAGCATTCGATACTTAATACTGTTGCCTAAAATAATGCACGTCACATACTCGAGAATAACATACATACAGTTTGTGCTAAATCAGAAGTCGTGCGTTCGGCCCATTATTTATGTTTTTACCCGACTGTAAGGAAGGGTTATGTTTTTTTTTCACCCTATCGACAGTAATAGCATATAAATAAAAATGTTGAAGTGCATTCGATCATTCGACTTAAGATTTTTCGATCATCCCTAAACCCTTTCCTTTTATTTTTCTTCTTTTAATTCTTGCTTGCTCAGTTTGAAAAACACTTCATGCCACTGCAATACACATACTTGACTATCTTTGACCATTCAAAAGCGCTTAGAAAAGTATATCTAGACCATGGATTCCCAAACTTTTAACTTAGTGGAACCCCCACCAAATACTTTTTATTTTATGGAGCCATAAGTTCGAACTGCCTCTGTGGCGCGGTGGGAGTGTGTCTGACGCAAGAGGTCCTGGGTTCAATTCCCGCACGGGACATCACTTTGTATGATCCACAAATTGTTGTTCCGAGTCTGGGTGTACTTTGTGTCCGTGAATTGTATGTTTGTTAAGCGATACAAAGCCTGTTTACCCTACTGCGGAAGTCGTCTTTAAAAAAAAAATAGTATATACAATTTTTTTAATAATTTTTTTGGAAAATAGATTTTATTTCTCACTTTTTAGTGTATTGGTTTGCAGTTGATATAAGCTACAATAGCATAATCCAAACTGCTCATTTCTTTTTAAAAAAGGTTGCGATTTGCGATACAAGGCTGTTGATTTTTGAGGAGTTCGCCTGATACTAGACTATCAGTTCCATTACATAATTATTTCTTTATAAAAGACGAATATACCCAAATTAATATAATATTTGATTGCCTTTAATATTTGAAGAGTTCTCTCGAATTCTCCAAGATCTCAATCTGGAAACCCTTTTCAAACACAAGAGAATATTGCAAATCGGTCCAGCCGTCTGCGAGTAATCTGCGAACAAAAATATAAAAAAATACAGTCGAATTGAGAATTTCCATCTTTTTAAAGTCAATTGAGAAGTTTCGAGTATTGAAAATTCGTTTTCATTTATAACATTTGGATTATCAAATAAAATGATCAATCATCCATAAAACCTTTCTTTTTATTTTTCTTTCTTATAATTCCTGTTTGCTCGGTTTGAAAAGCACTTCGTGTCACTGCAATACACCTACTTGACTACCTTTGACCATACGTACATTTGTCAAGCGTTTTCTCGTTACAACCATGTTTTAATGTTAAAAGTCCTTTGTCTGGCTGGTTCATTTTCCGAGTTTTATTTTTCCAAGCACACATTGTCGTGCATGCAATCCTTTTTGTTTTGTTATGAAGTGACAGGCTTGCAGACTCGTACGACGATTATAAATGCAAGGTTGCCATTGTGTGAAATACACGTTAATATTGAGAGTAACCCTTATTGTTATTGAAAATTATGTCTTTAGAAATATGCTTGCCTAACGAAGTAAGGGCGCGTTCCCATTATATCGTGGCGATTAATTTATCGTTGGACGATTGTCGTCTCTATTTTTTTCTAAAATGATTAGGTACTCGAAGACGGCTGAACCGATTTGATGTTTTTTGTGTTTTTATTGGTTTTTTCATTTGTCCTTTCCCGCTGGATCTGTACAGCGCATTTAGTCACGTATAATTTTTTTACGCGCGCAAATGTCGCCAAAAGATTCAACTTCATTACACTTCACTTTAACATCTGTCAAATATTGACATCTGCCTTGCAACTTTTCTTGCACTGCGCAAGAAAAGTTGCAAGGCAGATGCTAATATTTTAATCAATGTCTTTAATCACTTTACTTCCAGCGTTGGATCTCTTAATTTAAGTTAACGATTTTCTCTCTAAAGTAACTTTTTTCAATATCACTGAAGCAAACCAGTTTTGTCCAGCTTAGCGATTTTCTGATGCGTAAGAAAATCGGTCGACAGTCGAGGGAGACGGTTTAATGAAATATTTCCAAGGGCTTAGTTTTTGCCATCTTATAATTTAATATACCGTCCGACTAATGATTGGCTACACTAATTTTTGAGAATGAAATTATATTATTTGTAATTAAAACGAAGTGTAGATAAAATAGACTCATGCTTCTAATGAAGAAGTCACTGATTAACTGTTAACTTAAAGTTTAAATATTTGACTTTATTTTATTTTGGACACAGATAATATAATACTATACTAGTACTTTGGAGGAATTTAACGCGGATGTCCATGTATTGTAGGAAGACCTCCAAAGGAAATCAAGTTTTTATATTTTGACTACATTATAGATGGCGCAAATTTCATTATAGTGTTTCCAAAATTAAACGCAATGAGGGTTTAAAAATATATTTGTTTCTCATTATAGTTTAGAGAGATATAGAGGCGCAGTAGAACTACGTATGACTGTTGCACAAGAATTTGAGAGCGATAAAGCTGTAAGAGATTTAATGTTCACAAATCTTGCTACCGACCGCCGACACACCCTTGTTACCTTTTAAAAGAAATAGTAAAAACCAGGCAAGTGCATGTCGGGCAAAGCACAATGTAGGGTTCCGTAGTCCCCCATCCGAATAATGCGGCTTTAGAAGTGGGTTTTCTGTTGCTTTTGTTTCATACTATTAATAAACGTTAGTATTTTTATAAAAATTTTGTTATTTCTCATTCTCACTTGCCGTTACTCGTTAAGTTGTAATTTCACTATATATATACTACCTACTAAACATTACCCAACATCAAGCATTTGGCTGGTAGGCAGGCACTTGACTCTAACAATAATTGCAATTTAAAGCTTAATATTTCACAAACGAATCCCTAAATCTTAAATTAATCTTCACAACCCCTAAACGTTTTTAAAAGACTTATCTAATGATGGAGTAGGTGGAAAATAAATAATAAATAAAAACATATAGGTAGCCTAATTTTTTTTTTATTTTAAGTTTCTATTCTTTCACTTTGTCGGCGTAAGTAATGCGTATTCATGCAAAATCAGTCTCATAGCACTAACAGTCTCTGAGTTACGGTGCGGATGGACGGGCGGACATGGCGAAATAATAAGGATTCTGTTTTGCCATTTTGGCTACGGAACCCTAAAAAAAAAGAATAATACAGATCACAGTCATTATCAGTAATCTTGTTAACCGGTGCAGATAAGCTAATACACATACCTTAGAAAACTCATGAACTCTCGATTGCATCTCGAGGTTTTTTTTATACAACTACATAAATGAAGAGACGAGCCAGTCATACGCCTGATGGTAAGCGTCACGTTATCCCATAACAGTATCAGTGCCACCGAAATCCGTGTAAGGGAAATATCTGATTGTCATCGTACCGCGCTCCTTATTATTATTTTAATGAGACATTAATTCATATATATAATTTGTCCAGTAATTGACTGACTGCCTCTGTGGCGCGGTGGGAGTGTGTCAAGTCGTGGGTTCGATTCCCACACGGTACACCACTTTGTGTGTTCCACAAAAATTGTTATTTCGAGTCTGGGTGTACTTTGTGTCCGTGACTTGTATGTTTGTAAAGTCACCCGCGACACAGGGCTTGTACCCGAATAAAGAAGTCGTCTCTAAAAAAAAAAATTACAATTGCTACAGTACCCTTTAACTGAAACACATTGATGTGTTAACATTACTATTTCAAGAAAGACTGACACCGTTTTGGTACCTACTGACCAGACGGCCTATAGTTTAGACCTACCACTCACACTTACTTTGCTTTGTGATAGTATTCTTAACACTAGATAAAGTCTAGGCGTCAACTATCTATTATAACTCCATTAAATATAAACTGAAGCGATAATGAATCCACGAAACCTAAAATTCCATTATCTTCCCACCAATTATAAGAATAATACGTAAAGAGATTAAACAGTAATTATCTACAGTCATTGTTTCAGTCGAATGCTTTCTTATTATATTTAATTTAAAACTGTTTATTTGAAAGTCCACAATTGTTTTTGTTAATTAACACCTCATTATCTCGATGAATACATTGATCTCGCGAAACCAAATTATAAAGGCTATTGTTGTCAAATTGCTTCTTTTCGTAAACAGGTACAACGTATTATTTTCTATTGATGCTATAAACCAGAACATGCCTAATTAAAAATAGGTACATGAAATTGAAAATCACAATGCCCCTTTTTGGGGTTCAGTACACAAAATGGCAAAAACGGAATCCTATAGTTTCGTCATGTCCGTCTGTCTGTCTGTCTATCCATCTGTATGTCACAGGCATTTTACTCAAAGACTACTCAATGAATAGAAAAGTTGTCTTGTAGTAGCTGCTACGTAGTTTGATATCTAAATAATAAAAATAAATATTTGTTAGGGAGGGCAGTCCATACATCATACATGTAACAGAAGCTCATTTTATTTTATTTCAGCAAACATCTCCGCGTGGCACATCATTCGGCAGGTCTTACCCTTAACTTTTTTATTTCCCCCCCCCCCCCTTAACTTTTGAACCATGTGATAAATATTTCGGATATGTAAGATATACCGTCATTGAGCTATTACTGAAAAACTGCGTTTCTCAACAAAAGGGCGTAAGTGCCATGAGCAAACTTTTCTGCTGATGCAATTATTCAAGGCTGCGGAACCCTACACTGAGCATGGTCCAACCTGCTCTTGCCCGGTTTTTTTCAAAAAAGGTGGCTTGTTTGGCCCTTTATACGTATGTTTGTGTTTCTCAAAATTTACGTTTACCAACTATTTATTATACGGGAATTAACGCGCATTGTTTACCTTAAAATTGCTTGACGTTTCGACCAGGTTGTACCGGCCGTGGTCAGAAGCGGACTGTCGCAGCGATGTTACGACTCCGTCAGGCCGATGAATCTTCATCCACCCTCACTTTTTTACTTCTCGAAAAGTTAGGGTAAAACTTTCAATCGGGAAGAGGGCTTCAAACTATCCGTGACGTGGAATCCAGTGATTCGTAAAACACAACCTCGTATTGTTTCGCAGTCGGTTAACATGGACAAAATCAGTGAAGTGTGCAGTGACCCTAACTTTTCGAGAAGTAAAAAAGTGAGGGTGGGTGAAGATTCATCGGCCTGACGGAGTCTTAACATCGCTGCGACAGTCCGCTTGTGACCACGGCCGGTGCAACCTGGTCGAAACGTCAAGCAATTTTAAGGTAAGCAATGCGCGTTAATTCCCGTATAATAAATAGTTATAATCATGCAACGCGAAAGTTTAAATCTACGTTTACCATTTTTATAGGGTTGCATATTTTTTCAGAAGTATTTAGTGTATAAAACTTAGTTTTAGCTCATGAGACCCCAGAGCTCCAGACTAAAATATAGGAGTAAGTCAGTGAAATTCCCCATTAATTGATGATGTGCTTGACTTTTTCCCCTTAATTTACTTGTTTTTATTTGAAGTCGGTTCATTTTTCTGAATAATGTTATTTGGTTTGTGAATCAAAGCTCAAACATCGCTATACTCTCATCCCTTAGACGTAGTATCGTTAAAGTTAGCTTTTTAGCTGAGGATTTAAGAGGCGAGATTTATACCGGACCGATAGACCCTACTCGTCAGTTCGATCCGGTTATGTTTATTTAATCTACTGCCGACCATATATATCCTTCCACACTGAATTGATATTGACAGTCACTCTCTGCTTGGGTATACGATTTCTATTTATATCTAGGCCCTACATCAAAATAAAAAGGTAATCCCTAGATTCTGGGGGTTATTTAGTAGATATTAAATAAAACTGTTGGTGCTTTTGGTGGAGGCGGTGAGGGGAGGGGATTGTTTGACCAGCTTGGACCCACCTGAGTGTATTTATTATAAGGTTAAGACCTAGAACTAACTTGATTGCTGCTGACTGCGGAGGTGCTATGCAAAAGATCGTGGATTCGATTTTTAATTACACAGAACAAAACTTTGTGTGATTCAAAAAAATTTGTTCCGACTCTGGATGTTTCAGCTCTCTCGCACTGGGGGCGAGAGAGCTGTCTTACAAAACTCACGATGTAGGGTTCCGTAGTTCTCCATCCGAATAATGCGGCTTAAGAAGTAGATTTTCTGTTGTTTTTGTTTTATAATACTAACAACGTTATCGTATTTTTCAATAGATCCTGTACGAAAATTGTTTTACTTCTCACTTGGTCTGCTGTTACTCGTTAAGTTGTAAATCCTACTTAGCTGTGATGGTTTTCCTTTTAATTTCACTATACATATATGTATATACTACTAACATATTTTTTTCACATATCCAACATATACCATTTAGCTGACAGAGCCGGAGACACTTGACTCTAAAAAAATTGTCACTTTAAAGCTTAATATTTCACTAATTGATCCCTAAATCGAAAAATGGTCTCTACAACCATTTTTTAAAATACGTATCTACTTATACCACACACAAAAATCATATCCCTACTTTAAATTTTATTCTATATATATTTAAAATATATATTTAAGTACCCTAAAAAAATATTTTCAAAATTTTATTCTTTCACTTTATCGGCATAAGTAATATGTGTATCCATGCAAATTTATAGCTTTCTAGCACTAACAGTCTCTGAGCTAAGCTGCGAACAGACGGACGGAAACTATAAGGGTTTCTTTTTGCCATTTTGGCTATGGAACCCCAAAAAGCACACGTGCGCGGTAGCTAGTAGCGGTAGCGGGGCTTAAGCCTCTCAACCCCCCACTCCTACTTGGATGTGTGGGTACGTGGATTTCATTATAGGTAGGTACAAAGATCTGTTTGCAATTAATAGCGTTTAAAAAATTTATCTCGACCATGGGTTCCCAAACTTTTAACTTAGTGGAACACCCACCAAATACTTTTTATTTTATGGAACCCCAAGTTCTGACTGCATCTGTAGTACGGTAGGAGTGCGTCTGACGGTTGTTGACAAGATGTCGTGGGTTCGATTCCCACACTGGACATCACTTTGTGAATTGTTGTTCCGAGTCTGGGTGTACTTTGTGTCCGTGACTTGTAAAGTCCCCCACGATACAGGGCTTGTACTGTACTGCGGGGGTCGTTTTTTAAAACGTTGCAGTTAACCAAATGTTCAATAATGAAAATTCGTTTTCATTTAAATTTGGATTATCAAATGCAATGAGAACGATCATAACTGGAGACATCGAAATTATCCAACGTGTACTCGCTTTGTCGTTGTTTTTCTTTTTACGCAGGCCATTAGGACTATTTCCAAAATTAAAAAAAAAATTACATTATTACAATTTCTTTTTTAAATTATAACTGGTAATGAACCTTGGAGTTCTGTGGAACCCAGTTTGGGAAACCCTGATCTAGACAACTCGTTATTTCGATCAAATAAGGGTGTAGTACTAACGACATACGGTTGGCTGCTCACCCAATTGTGAAAGAGTGAGAATGTGGAGTTATTTTCTGTTTCTTATTAATAGCTACTGTAAAAGGTGTATTTTCATGTGTGTGTAACTGTAGGATATGAGTGAATGTATCATCATCATCATCATCATCAGCCTATCGCAGTCCACTGCTGGACATAGGCCTCTCCAATTGCACGCCACTTTGTTCTATCTTCGGCTTCTCGCATCCAGTGAATGTATAGTTTTTGAAAATAAATATAGAGAATGGTAAATTATACTCAAAAAAAGAGTCTAACTTGTGCTCGCCGATGATTTCAACTTCATTATAATTATACATAGCGCATGGTGTCCGCCATATAGGTCCGTGACTCAGTGGCCTCTAGCAGACCAAGAGATTACCGAAGTACCTAAAGAATTTTCGGATTTCCGTCCCATCTGACTATAAGAGTGCGGAAATAACTTATTTGACTTATTTTCCTGTGAACCCTAGATTCAGCAGATGGCGTCTTCACTGCGCCACCATCCAGGTCTTGAGCTTCGTTCTTTATTTCGCTCCAAGTCTTCCCAATGTTCTTCGTCTCTGCGATGATTGTTCGCCGCCAGGTCTGCATAGGGCGGTCACGATTACGCTTTCCTTGGGGATTCCAGTCTAGGGCATCTCTCGGTATGTGTTCAGGGTCCCTTCGGAGTTTGTGGTTTTTTTTATTATTATTGAGCTATCAAACTAAGTAGCGGCTACTACAAGACACATTTTCAGCAAATTTCATAAATATTCATTGAGTAGTCTTTGAGTAAAATGCCTATGAAATACGGACGGACGGACAGACAGACAGACAGACATGACGAAACTATAAGGGTACCAAAAGTCAAAATTAAAAATACTTTATTTATTTAGGTTACAAATGCAACGCATATGAACGTCAGACAAAATTTGGAATAGAATGATTCTACATTTAATACCGTTTTTGCCATTTTTGGTACGGAAACCTAAAAATCAAAGAAGTTTAAATATTTAACACCACAGAAGGTGCAATACTCATCCTATTTTGTGTTTGTATATTTACTGTTGCTGAAATTGAACGTCGTGCAACGTACAATACTTTCTGTTATAGACTACACTGTTGAAATTTGACCAGTGCTTCCTCACGATAAATTATTGTTGTATCATTCAGCACTACCGTCTATCATCCAGTTCTCGTATAAACTGCTGTGAGGTGAGTTTACATAGGAAGGTAGGTATTATCTCACTAGTATATCACTCACAAAGCTAATAGCCTGAGAAAATCACATAACGTTGACTCAGTCCTGTGAGTTATGGACCCATGTTTAATGCTTCTGTTTATTATGTAAGGAGACCGTGATTGACAGCTGACAGTTTGTTAAATTGGGCTAAACTTTGGCTTCGTGGATTTTTAAAAATTGAAACGTAGGTTCTAAATTTTAATGAAATTAAACTTTTGTGGGTGATGCCGCGGGAAGGGGTTTTATGACTAGCATTTTCCTGCGGCCTACCCTAAAGGAAAAAGTACGAACTACGAAATCCCAGTATCACTAGTTAAAGTACAGTCTGGCTTAGGTACCGATAAACTTTGTAAGCGCGATTTAAAACCTTATAAGTAAGTATTTTTTCTTCGATCCCCCCAGTTCATGTTATTTATTTATTTTATGTAGGTAGTTCACAAAATATAAATGTGTAAGGGGAGGCCCATACTACGAAATATTTATTTTCACGATTTATTTCCAATAAACGGCAATATAAAATATCTTACGTACATCTTACATCATAATATGTAATTATGATTCCCTGAGATAGAGTTGCGAAAAAAATTCGGCCGTTTTTCCCCAGGTTTAATCTGACACCTCAACCACTTGGCTGCTGCAGCTCATTTATAGGTGGCGTTGACAAAAATTTGAGCTACTAATAAATTAAATAAAAAATAAAAATGTTTATTTTCAGATAATTAAAGGCCCATATGTTGATAACAATAATCTTATATCTATGTTCGTATTTTTATTACTTACTATTTAAATTGTACCTACTTTGAGATGGTCTATCGAGCTCCATAAACATATAACTTGATAAACCTACCCATTGTGGGCCCATCCATCCTATTCGCTAATACCTTCAGGATGCTATTTGTACTTTTCCCACCCTACATATAATTGACGCTACCTTCTTTCTCATAATGGCAAAGTAGTCGTCAATATGCGCGTCTGCGAAGATACCTGACGCGCATACTGTCGACAGTATGGTGGTAGCCGTAACAATATCCTGAAGGCATTGTTTTATTGAACACGCAGGGCTGCTCGTAGGGTATGATTAGCCCAAAGGCTGCAGGTATAAAACGTTTGGCAGTATGCCTTAAAAGTGTAATCTTAAAACCGCCGGAATCCTTCGAGCCACCATATTCCCCCTAACAGCCAGCAACTAATGGAAGTAGCTAAAAACTTGCGAAAGGACTTTATCACGATAACCAACACACTTGAAAAGCAAAACGTGTCTTATCTTTAGGAACACCAAAGCAGTAAAAACTTTTTTCAGATTGAGTAACCACTATAAAGAAGAGATAAATCAAATTACCTACGTCCAAAAATACAAAATAAAAAGTTGATATTTTCCATCAGAAAATCATATTTACGAGTGCCGACTATTTCATTATCGAGATTGAGTTATGTAAGGTGCGTTAGTGGCAATCTCGTCTGCGTCATTTTTACGAACCCGCCAATCCAATAAAATACTTTAGACTTAGTTGTACCTTAGTATAAAGTTGTACATTGAACTCGTAGTAGGTCCATAAATAATATTGAAAGTAAGTATTGGTTAAAAAGAAGACTCCAACGTTTGTTAAAATGTGTAACTCAATAAATGTTTTTTTTTATACTTCAGTGTATTGGAGACAGTCTACCAGTTTATGGTCTAGAGTTTGTGCCAGTTTACATAGACAATTTATAACTTCATACTAGTCGATAATTTGTGTGTCTGTAAGTTTTTGTCAGTCACCGAGTTGGTGCCATTTTTAGGGTTCCCTAGCCAAAATGGCAAAAAACGGAACCCTTAGTTTCGTCATGTCTGTCTGTCTGTCCGTCCGTATGTCACATGCATTTTATTTAGAGACTTCTCAATGAATATTGATGAAATTTGGTGAAAAGGTGTCTTATAGTGACGGCTACTTAGTTTGATAGCTAAATAATAAAAATAAATATTTTTAGGGGGGCACTTCATACATGTAACAGAAGCAAAACATTTTTTTTCGGCTAACTTCAACATGTGATAGGTCTTTTGAAAAACATTTAAAGGTTTGTAGTAAACTTTTTTGATTGAGTAAATATTTTTGGAAATAATCGCTCCGAAAGTTGCGACCCCTTAACTTTAATTATTTTCATATTTTTTGGTCACACGGTTCATGTGTGACCAAAAAATATGAAAATAATCATAAAGATAGCGCATAACAAATACTTTAAACTAAAATTATTTCAAACATGATCGGATATACCGTCATTGAGTTATAGCCGAAAAACTGCTTTTCTCAACAAAAGGGCGTAAGTGCCATGAACATACGCTCTTCTCTGCGATGCATTTATTTAATGCTGTGGAACCCTACACTGAGTATGGTCCGACATTCTCTTGCCCCGTATTTTATTTTGTCAGAGTCAATGCAAATTTGTTCTTTTACCATTTTTGTTAGCCGTCAAGTTATGCCTTTGTTAAATCGCAAATGCTTAAATTGGTTCTTTGTTGATTCTCGGATTTGAAAATGAACTTTATTTTTAAGTCTCTTGCTTAACCTGAAGGTTTAATTTTCCTTCTTTATCTTTCCTTAGTTTTAAACGTTTTTAATCACTAGCTGATTAGAAAAACAGGTGTCATGGCGTAAAATAAACAATATATACTGTACCTACTAACAATTTTGTGGACAAATTGTTCTATATGTTAGACGCAGGTGCAGTTGTAAATATTTACGGCCTTTCATATAACCGGAGCTGTAACGATAAACAGTAATAAAATGGTTTGTTTACTTTTACCATAAGCTACAGTACGATCAACGTATCTTGACCGGATTGAAGTTAGGTTTTTATCACTTTCGCGCATGTCATAGAGATGCGACCCTAAAATTACTTACGAAAACGATTAATCGATTCAAAATACTAACAACATTTTAATTCAACAATATAAAAACACTATTTAAATGAGTTCATAAAAGTTTAAATTTAGAACAGTTACAGTAAATAATAAAGAAACTTTGAAAAACAATTTCTTTACCAAACTAATCACAAAAAAACATGAATTAGTAATACTAATTATGACAATGTAATGCGTAATCGCGTCTCTAATCCTCTTGGTTTAGTTACCGCCCCTCCCACCGCTTACTGTCACCATTTACTTCCAAAAAATGCATCTGCGCAACCACTTGTCGCCTACTTCAGTCCGGCCTAGTTACGTTGATCCAACTGTATCGAAAACGGAATCCATTTTACTTGAGTAAAAGATGGGTGGTCGGTACCTACCGTCATTTACTATTTCTTCATCAACAACCAATTTATGATGTCCCACTGCTGGGCACGGGCCTACCCAGGTAACCTACTTATTATAGGTCCTAGGGATAATTGCTATAATCGCCACGCTTGACGAGCGGGTTGGTGATCGTAGTAAGACTTTATAACACGCAGAGGACGCTGCTGCGTGTCCTCAGGTGTGAAATCCTTTAGTCGTCTTGATGACACCTACAGGAAGAGATGGGATGGTACTATTCTTAAGCCGGTACCACGCGGCACTATCTCTTACCTAGTTTAAAATTCAATGTAAACACGATAATGAAGTTCGATAACTTCATATGGCCGTTTACAATGAACAAAAGTTGGACTCAATTGATAAAAAAACTTGAGAGGTGTCAAGGGACACCCGGATGGAACGAAGTTCTTATCTTATTTTTTTTTTTATAATCTTCGCAACACCACACTGTTCAATGCGAAATAGAAAGACGAAACCAAAATAACTTACAAAAAGACGATTGTATACCGATGGCTCGAACCCACAACTACACAATTGTCACCAATACTGTGTACCGAATTTATGCATCTAGACCAAATCGACAGGTGACTTCTTCGTCAAATTAGAAGTTCATATCTTACGCGCACGCCGCACGGCTTGTGTCAAAAAGTGTCGTTACCACTTTTCGTGAGATTTTTTTCCGCCTAGCCCCCTTTCACAACGCGCGATAAGGAACTTCGTTCCAAAATTAATTTTAAACTTTATACTCACACGTTGCGGTGGACAACACAGCTCTGATCTGCAGTGTCGACCACACCTTATCAAACCCCGCCATCTGAGGGAACGCTGCTGAAAGTTTTCAACATTTTTATACTCACTAGTACGTATTATAATAGCAGTAAAGTGCTTTATTAAATTTACTTTAGCCATAATATTAGGTCGGCTAAGGCTCAATAACTAAACCTATATAAAAAAAACACTTTATTCAATAGATAAAAGCTGACAAAGCAATCACGCATTTCTTACTTCACCTTTATAGAAAAAAATCACAATAAGGCTACGTACACAAAGAAAAAAAAACAAATTTTAAATATTCTATTCACGACAGACTAAAGCTGGTTCCACAATGACGTAATTGGCGCAATGATGCCGTCCGCCATAAGCCATTAAGACGAGACAAAATTTAATTTCACTAGACTTATCGCATTCCTCGTAACTGGTGTCGTTACCTCGGAGATTTTTGTATACAAATGTTACTGTATTTATATTTGAATATAAAAGCATCGTGTTTTAAGGATGAATAACAAAAAATATATTTGTCTCTCTTTCACGTAGCTGAGCCTTCTGCCGTATCAATCTTTAACAGCTTCTGAAAATTGTTTCTGAACTGTTATTTGTTGCAAGTAGGTACCATATTCTTTTTTACAAGTTTTTATTTAACTTGCAATGTTTGTTTGTTCGGCACGAATCTTGGAAGCTACGAGTAAATAATAACCACTTCCCGTTGTCCGATTCAGCTTGAATTTGGTGTACATATGTAACTAACAATACAACAATATGTTACTATGGAGCTGTTCTGATAAAAGAGCCGGAAGACGGCCGGTTTTCGTTTTTCGTTGGGGTTGAGAAGTATTTTTTTTAACAAAAAAATTATATAGAATCAAATCTATATAGACTCATGAAATCAACCATTAATACCTATTAAATCTCTGTATGATGAGCATGATGGTTTATTCAGTATTCGGTTGTAATTTATTAGGTGTAATATATAATATGTATGTATTTACAAATATAATTGTCGTAAGTAAATTCGGATTTTTGGGTCATAAATTTATTTATTATCAAAACTAGGTGAATCAAGGATAACGTTAGGCAGGCCCTTATATGATTTTGATTTGATTTTAGGCAACCGCGTTTATTATTTTTTTAATATGAGATTCGCAGTTTTTCATTCGCAACGAAGTCGTTCTATTCGATGGTCCATTCTATTCGATAAGAGTTTAGGCCACTTGGTGAGCAGGGTCTTGGGGGGCAGGATTGAATTCTAAAGGCAAGTGATTTTATGAAATAATCTTCTTAAGTAGGTAGGTACATTTAAAAGGCCGTACAAAGTCCGTCCGTCTGTTGAATACTTTGCCAATTAGATGTTTTATAAGTAGGGAGGAGCCATTGAAAAAGAGTTTAGCTTCGGTTTTTAATTAAATAACGAAAGGACATAAATTTTCATTTCCTAAAGCAATATTTGACCTTATATTCAGAGAGTTTATTCACGACTACCATTCTATTCTGTACAAAGCTTCGCAGCGCCCAAGTTTTTATCGCGATAAAGATAATGTTGTATGTTATTCTTCAGGCTGTTGGCGAATTCTAGGTACACGACATTTTATAAAAATCAACTCAGTTTAGAGACCAGCGGGTTTTAATTCATCAAATAAACAAACAGAGTTGAGTATAAGACTAAGCTGCGAATGATACTGTATCCACAGCAATCTGTTAAAGTGGAAAAAGCAAAATATAGTAGAAGTTCATTAACTGCAACTAGTCACAACTGCTCGAGGCTTCTTATTGCAGTAATTTAATATGGTCTTAATACAGCCTACCTAATTATTTGGGACGACAAAGGGATGCAAATTACTGATGCATTTATAATTTTCGTATGGGTATAGTAATGAAAAGATTCTACGCCTAGTGTTGTATTATAAGTACGTTTATTGTTTTAGTTATATTTCGGGACTTAATCGCGTGAATTATTTAAAGGTACGAACCTTTTTATTTACCCGACTTTTCGATCGAATTGCACCGATCGTGGTCACGGGTCGACTCACGTTTATTGTTTTACTAGCTGACCCACGCAACGTCGTATGTTTTTCATTGCTGCTTCGCTCCTATAGGTCGTAGCGTGATGTTATATTCCTTGATAAATGAGCTATCCAACAGTTTTTTTTTTAATTCGGACCTGTAGTTCCTAAGATCGTCGCGTTCAAACAAACAAACAAACTCTTGAGCTTTACGAGTATACTATTAGTATAGACTAGCTGTCCCGCGCAACTTCGTCTGCGTAAATTTCCCCGGTTTTGCAACATTTTTATTGCTGCTCCGCTCCTATTGACGTAGTGTGATGTTATGTAGTCTATAGCCTTCCTCGATAAATGGGCTACCCAACAGTGAAAGATTTTTTCAATTCGTACCAGTAGTTCCTGAGATTACCGTGTTCAAACAAACAAACAAACAAACTCTTCAGCTTTATAATATTAGTATAGATGACAGAGGGATGCAAATTACTGATGCATTTATAATTTTCGTATGGGTATAGTAATGAAAAGATTCTACGCCAAGTGTTTCATTTGTATAACTTGCTATTATAGGTACGTTTATTGTTTTATTTATTAAACAGACTAATAGACCAATGAAATATTGCGAGTACTAATATACCTAGTCTAGCCATAAATATTGTTACGAAGAAAAAACATTTTTTTTTATTGCAAATAATATTTATTACTTTTACAGTGTGTTAGTTTAATACATAAATAAAAAACAATTCAAAATATAAAATGCTTATTCGAAGTGGTCTCCATTGGCTGCAACACAGTCCTTTAAACGTTGAGGCCAGTTATCAATAGAAGCACGCACTCTTTCCATGGGAAAATTCTTCACTGCCAATCGTATGGATTGTTTTAGGGACTCCAAATTATCATGGCGTTTAGAGCAAGCCATACTCTCTAAAACTGACCATAAATTATAATCCAGCGGATTAAGATCGGGACTAGACGACGGCCAGTCTTCAGCTCTGATGAAGTCCGAAACGTTCACTTCCAACCAAGACTGCGTGGACCGAGCTTTATGACCCGGCGCTGAGTCTTGTTGGAAGGACCATACTTGGTTATTGAACATGGTGTTGTTAAGGGGTTTAACTACCTTCTCAAGAATGGTATCTTGATACACTTGTGCCGATGTTTTGATACCTTTTTCACAAAAATATGGCTCAGTCACTCCTTCATAGCTAACACCCCACCAAACCATCACTGAAGTCGGATAATGCCCACGTTGCACTCTGTCGACTAATTGGGAAGCTTCCTTAGAGCTTTGAGCATAAATACGGTCATTTTGTTTGTTAAAATGTTGCTCAACTGTAAAGATTTTCTCATCCGTAAACAAAATTTTTCTGTGACCTCTCTTTGCGTACCGCTTCAGTAGTTGCTTCGATTTTACCACCCTATTCTTTTTTAAATTATCAGTTAAAAAATGACCAGTGCGTCTCTTATAGGCTGCAAGTCCTAAGTCATCTTTTAAAATGCGTGACATGGTTCTGGGTGCTATCTTCATCTCCCGAGATAAAATCTTTTGCTTTCGGACAGGATTTCTTCGAATTCTTTCCCTTACTGCTTTGACCACCATTTTCGTACGAACACTACGTGGACGGCCAGATCTTTTTCTGTCACAAACAGAGAAGGTCTCATTGTACCTATTAATAGCCCGGTACACAAACATTTGACTAATACCAAGCGTATGGAGAGTTTTAAAAATTACATTCGGCTCCATACCAACTTTGTGTAATGCAATCACAGCGATTCGGTTTTCTTTATCACCCCACTCCATTTTAATATAGCAAAATATTGTACAATGTATTGGCGCCAAAATTAGAAAATACAATGAACAATCGTATAAAAATGACAGATTCCAAATGTAATATCTTTCTTATTTTTAATTGTAACAGTATTTATGGCCAGACTAGGTACACTGCCTACTGAATGCCTGACGACATGAAACACACTCACACACACTCTTTTGTTTCAATAAAAAATACGTTCTCCAAATAAAGTATACCAAAAATAAACCTTGTATACTCGAACAAAACGTTCACATATCAAGTTATCTCTCGAAAATAAAGAGTACCGCCAAAAAACTTGTATAAATAAAGACATCTGCGAAGTTGTCGTAGGTACGTACGTATGTACAACGCCACTGTATCATCAATCACATAGTTTGATGGATATAACGCTTCACGAACGAGGAAGCCCTGTCACTGTCGTGTGTACCGTGATGATGTGTTACATTTGTAAGTCTTCATAGACGTACCTACGTACTTACGAGTAGGTACCTGTATATCGGTATATTTTGTAGTTTTACTTTTCTTGATTAATTTATTTATGTCGGTTATAGCGATAAAGCTATCCTTTGTCCTTCCCCGGGACTCAAACTATCTCCGTACCGAATTTGATCTAAATAGGTTTAGCTGTTTGAGCGTGAAAGCGTAACAGACGTCAATGTCTTTATGATAAAATTATACAATATCACATTCTTTAATATAATTGTAACAGAAATTGTGAGAGATTGGTGCCTGTGGTAGGTTAAGAATAACCTGTATTACAGGTCACCAGTGCTCCACTCGGATACAATAATGGTTGTAAGGAGGACCGTGTAATTTTATAATATAACAATGGGGGAAACAAACATACAATAAAGAAAAGATTAATGGTTAGAAAATTTTAACGAATACAAAAAGTTATGGTTACGACTTTAGCGGTGCTTGCAGCAGTGAGGATGTGAGTGCAGTGAGTGAAAGTAATGTATGTGATGAAAATTTGAATGTGTGGAAGATGGGGATGGGAAATAATGACGATTTTATTTAAACTAGCGTATAATCTAATACACAGTCATTTTCTTATCCCTAGAATCCATATGATAGGAATGTGTTGGAATGTGTGATCGTCAATTACCTACCATCGAATTAATAAAAGTATTGAGATGAAATTGGTATTACACATTTATGTAGGTATATATGTCACAGTGACAGTCCAAATTAAAAAGATCTAAGGTATATCCCAAAATTCACGCAATAAATTTAGCAGTCGGACCGGTGGGACTCTCCGGTGCTGTCTTGCTGGATACAGTTGCACGCAATCGTATAGTAAGTGCCCAAAACCATCGGGTTATCCACCCGGACCCACTTAGTTTATTATTAATTATGACTAACACTAGTTTGTAAGTTGGCCATTGTAGTACTAACAATTATGGATGTATCAAATTATGAGAAATCTGAAATAAATGATTATTATTATTATTATAAATAATGTTGCTAGAAAATACCGTTGATTAACAAAAAGTACCAACAACAGTTTTTCAGATTATTATTAATAATAATAAAAATAAACCCCTCTGGGCTAGTCGTTGTCTCCCTATATGAGATTAACGCAACACTCTGAGGGCATAGTAGCAGCTCTTGAAATCCTTATGACACCAATAAAAAATGTCTCATGAGGGTGAAATAAGAGTACACAAACCGCAGGGCAGCTTTGTGGCGAGCTGAATGTGCGTGGCGACACTGCGGTCCCGATGCCTCAGAGAGTCGGTCAGGGCCTCGTCTCCAGTTTGCCTTCACTGGCTGGCGGGAGTGGAACACCAAGAGCGCCCGCAGGACTCTCAACTCTGTCTTGTCTTAATCGGCCGGCCAGAGGGAGGTCGCCAGAGCTTGTATGCTCGAGGGTGAAAGTGACATTTTCAAGGGCATAACTACGGGGAAATCCGCTCACGGGCCTTCTTCGTGATGGTGAAACCGGCGCCGCACCGCTCGACACCCCAAGCTGCTCACACCCATGTTGCTCCCTGTCGCCTGTTTGGCTGTATGCTTGTGGCGGCCAGAAGGGGGCCCATCTAGTGAGTGCCGAGTCACCGCCTGCCCATTTGTCCGTGTGCTTTTACCATGTGTTTGCAGGGCAGGCGCCATAGTCCTTCAATAGTACCAGCTAACCATTCCACTAACACATCACCTCCATAACCCAGTTTCTTAGCTACCACTTTTTGACAATAGTTTTTACACTAACCGGAGAATGTCGTTGGGTACATTTATATAGTATATACAACGATATTCGCCGGTTTGTGTCACATAGCCTTTAGATTAAATTGTCTAACGGGCCTCTACGTGTTGGCTTCGGCCCCACGCACGCCTCCCAAATGACCGGGACACCATAGTCCCGTGATATGAAAACGACATACATAATAATCTAATATATAAAATTCTCGTGTCGCGGTATTTCTGGTTAAACTACTCCGAAACGGCTCGACCGATTCTCATGAAATTTTGTGTGCATATTGGGTAGGTCTGAGAATCAGACAACATCTATTTTTCATACCCCAAAGAGTTTGTTTGTTTGTTTGAACGCGATAATCTCAGGAACTACTGGGCCGCATTGAAAAAATATTTTATTGTTGGATAGGCCATTTATCGAGGAAGGCTATAGGTTAAAACATCACGCTACGACCAATAGGAGCGGAGCAGCAATGAAAAATGTTGTAAAAAAAAAGGAAGAAAAAAGGGAAAATCTACGCAGACGAAGTTGCGCGGGTCAGCTAGTCTAATATATAAAATTCTCGTGTCGCGGTGTTTGTGGTTAAACTCCTCCGATACGGCTTGACCGATTCTCATGAAATTTTGTGTGCATATTGTGTAGGTCTGAGAATCGGACAACATCTATTTTTCATACCCCTAAGAGTTTGTTTGTTTGTTTGAATGCGATAATCTCAGGAACTACTGGGCTGCACTGAAAAAATATTTTATTGTTGGATAGCCCATTTATCGAGGAAGGCTATAGGTTATAGCATCACGCTACGACCAATAGGAGCGGAGCAGCAATGAAAAATGTTGTAAAAAAAAAAGGAAGAAAAAGAAGAAAGGAAAAATTTACGCAGACGAAGTTGCGCGGGTCAGCTAGTAATAATAATATTTTTTTTTACATATTAGATACATTTCGGGACTTAATCGCGTGAATTATTTAAAGGAACCTTTTATTTACCCGACGTTCCGATTGAAATGCACCGATCGTGGTCACGGGTCGACTGATGGCAGCTTAGCGATGTCTCCGTGAAGCGCGGGGTTTTTCAACTACCCTCGCCTGGTCTTGATAATTTTGATAATTTGTACCGTGTCGGTACTTCTGCACACTACATCTGTCACCTATTCAACGAATCCTATGTTACATTACACAATATAATATTTAGATATATAACACTTACGTCTACCTCTATTCTTTGTATGTTTTTTTTTATGATAATGAAAAACTAACATGCAATGTATTTGCTTAAATCTAACTATAATAATAATATCAAAGGACAACTCACACATCGCAAACTAAGCAGACCTTGTATTATAGAAACCAGACAACCGATAAACATACTTATATATTTCTAAATAAATACATATTATAGATCAATCTGGGTGTCCAGACACAGAATAAACCATTGTGCTCATCACACAAAGTTTTATCCTGGGTGGGGATCAAACCCGCGACCTCTTCGTAGCAGTCGGATACACTCCTACCGCGCCACAGAGGCAGCCTAAATACATATAATCTAATTATTTTTTCGAGGTGATAATCACACTAATATTATAAAGGCAAAAGTTTGTGAGTATGTGAGCATGTGAGTGTGTTTGTTTGTTACTTCTTCACGTCTAAACAGCAGGAGCGATTTTAATGAAATTTGGTATGGAGTTAGCTGACACCCTGGATTGACACATAGGCTATATAAATCGCGGGTAACACCGCGGAGCACAGCTAGTGTCCTATAAATTGATGACCGGGTGAACGCACGAAAAGTGTCACGGTCCGTCACGTTCCACCTGCTGGTCCACTAAAGCAGTCACAGGCATGGTTGTTTATTACAATGTTTTCTTATGACGTTATCACGTAAAATTATCGTCCGTAAACCGACTTTACAGAGAACCATTTTTTTAACCAGAAAATGTTTTATCTTAATTATTTTTTCTATTTGTAAAATAACTGAAGAAGACAAAACGTTCGTTAGTTAAAATGCAGTTATTAAAGTTGACTGTATCCTAGCTTTACACGTAAACCTAGTAGAAATTAAATCCCTAACACTAGTCGATAGACACTGGACCACAAACTAAAAATAACAAGGGCCAAATTCTGAACCACCAAAAATTTTAACGTTTGCCGAGATACCACTTCCATATTACAACGAAAATTCATCTCAAACCAGTTAACGAGAACAATTCTTTTGTCGTCCGCCTAAATAAAAAACCGGGTAAGAGCATGTCGGACCATGCTCAGTGAAGGGTTCCGGAGTCGTTGCCGTATGCTGAAAAAATCCCATTTGAATAATTGCCCCAGCAGAAGAGCGTATGTTCATAGAACTTACGTCCTTTTGTTGAGAAACGCAGTTTTTCGGCAATAATATAATATATAATGACAGTATACCTACATGATCATGTCCTAAATAATTTTAGTTTTTTTTTATCGCACGGTTCAAAAGATAAGGGGGGGGGGGGGGGGCGACATTAGGTATTTTCAAAAATATTCACATAATCCAAAAAAATATATTAGAAACTATGCTCAAAAAAAATGTGTTTAGCTTCTGTTACATGTATGGAGTGCACCCCCAAAAAATATATTATGAAGGGGCAAAAGTATTTTCGTATTTGGAATGTACGAGTATTGTGAGTAAGGTCTCTTTAGTTGTACTGAATATACCTGGCAATAATTAAAAAAGAACTAGATCCCGCCATTTTTCAATTGTTTTTCAAGCAAGCAAAATATTGTGAATTCCATAGAGAAAGTAATCACTACGTCAACAACATACGTTTAGTTGTGAATTCTGTGTAAATTCGGTACATTTTAAAGTTTTATTACCAAAAAAAGGTAAAAATGCGACGAACGCCGCGAATAAAATTTGTACGGTTTACGGACCTAATGCGGTATCAATACGAGTAGCACAAATGTGGTTCAAGCGTTTCAAGTCTGGAAATTTTTGTGTGGAGGATGAGACTCGCTCTGGACGCCATTTTGAAAAAGTGGAGCAAGATCGACATATTAGTAGTTACCATATTGCTATAAAACTGGATGTTGATCACAAAACAGTTTTACGTCATTTACAAAAGTCTGGGTACAAGAAAAAAACTTGATATTTGGGTACCATATGATCTCACTGAGAGAAACTTAATGTAACGTGTTTCCATTTGCTATTCTTTGTTGAAACGTAACAATCCCGACCCATTTCTTAAACGGTTGATTACGGGTGATCATAAATGGGTCACAATGGGAAAAAGATCGTGGTCGAAGCATGGACAAGCCTGACTCGGAACAAAGTGATGCTGTGTGTAAGGTGGGATTGGAAAGGAATCATCCACTATGAGCTTTTGCCGCCGGGTAAAACTATCGATTCTGACCTGTCCTGTCAGCAACTGATGAGGTTAAACGAACCCAATGAGAAAAACCGGCCGGAGCTGGTGAACAGGAACAGTGAGATGTTCCATCATGACAACGCCTGACTGCACTCATCTATAGCCACTAATCAAAAATTGAGAGGACTTGGTTGGGATGTGTTGATGCATCCTCCGTATAGCCCTGATCTTGCTCCATTAGATTTTCACCTGTTTCGGTCACTTCAGAACTCTTTAGGAAGCATAAAGTTAACCTCAAAAGAACACTGTGAAAACTACCTGTCAGATTTTTTTTAAATAAAAATCTCAATTTTTTTACAGCAATGGGATCATGGTACTACCCACAAGATGGCAACAAGTCATTGATCAAAACCTTACATACATATTATAAATAAATAAAAAAATATACTTTTTTTTTTTTCTTTGTATGAAAAATACGAAAATACTTTTGCCTCGATCTTAAATATTTTTTATAATTTAACTATCAAAGTAAGTAGCGGCTACTACAAGGACACCTTTCCATCAAAATTAATTGGGTAGTCTTTGAGCAAAATGCCTGACACATACGGACGAACAGACAGACGGACATGACGAAACTATAAGGGTTCCGTTTTTGCCGTTTTGGCTACGGAACCCTAAAAAAGTACCGCTCTGTAGATAGGTACAGTGTAAATGAAATTCATAATTCAGTTTTTGGGGACTCGAAAAAAGTTCCTGGCAAACTGGGTTGTTTACGTAAAGTTAAATTAATGTTAAAACTAGAGTTTTACATCAAAGTGTTGCGGCCAGCCTTTAATACCAAACAATTTTGATAAAAATCCTGTCTTAGATTTGCGCTTTTGTAGTTTGGAGGTTAAAATGTCGATTTATTTTGATTAATATACTTATAGGGATCCGTGAGTCAGTGGCGAGCGAGCAGTTCAAGAGATTAGCGACGTAAAGCAACATTAACACTGTCGGTTCATAGATGGGTGACCGTTTTTAAAAAATGTCAAATGCCTCCGTACATTGGAGCAGGCCCTAGCCGCTAGTTGAATAGAATGACATCTCATGACAACGAAATGACGATAATTGATTGATTATAATTATATATGGCTATTTACATAGCCATATAGCCCCATATCTACCATGCGCAAAACCGCGATTGTTTTATTAACAAATGTCATACTCCCGGTTTTGCGTGTGTGTTTTATTCCGATAGTCAATCACTTCGAATAGCTTTGCTCGATGCCACTTGTCGATGGCTTTGGGAATGAATAGACTGTACTTGTGTTTGCATTCTAATAAAAATCGTAAGTCGCATCAAAATCAGTCCACTTGTATGAGAGCTACGATACACAAGTTAAATGTACCTATTATTAAATATCTCTTTATCCCGCGCAACTTCGTATGCGTATTTTTTCCCCGTTTTGAAACATTTCTCGTCGCTTCTCCGCTCATATTGGTCGTAGCGTGATGTTATATAGCCTATAGCCTTCCTCGATAAATGAGCTATCCAACAAAATTGTTTTTTTCAAATCGGACCAGTAGATCCTGAGCGTTTAAACAAACAAACAAACAAACGAACTCTTCCGCTTTATAATATTAGTACTTATAGATATCTTTTTGCATCAAAAATTAAAATTATAACAGAATGACACAAATCAGATAGCTACCTACTATTTACATAACTAAGTATATATAAACTCTTTACAATCATAATCAATCAATAAAGCCTATACAGGGTGATTTTAATATACTAATAACCTCCTGCTGGTGGCGTCTTTACATAACAATTAATAACTTTGTAATATCCGTTTTGGAAAATATTTAACAAGTTAAGCCTTAGGGTTCCGTAGCCAAAACAAAATGGCATGGCAAAACGGAACCCTCAATAGTTTCGCCATGTCCGTCCGTCTGTCCGCACCTTTGCCCAGAGACTGTTAGGGCTAGGAGGCTGTAATTTTGCATGGATACTCATATTACTTACGCCGACAAAGTGAAAGAACAAAATCTTAAAAAAAAAAATGACCTGTACCCCTATATGTAAAGTGGTGTGATTTTTTTTTTCTTACGTACCCCATTGTGTGGAGTTTCATTAGATAGGTCTTATAAAAAGGTATAGGGATTGGGAAGACGGTTTTTAGTTTTAGGGATCCATTTGTAAAATATTAAGCTTTAAAGTGAAAATTTTTGTTAGAGTCATGTGTCCCTCCCCCCCTGCAAGCTAAATGGTTGATTTTATATATGAAAAAAATCACGATAGTAGTATTTATAGGCTTTACAAGTTTACGAGTAACAGCTGCGATCAAATGAGAAGTAACAAAATTTTCGTACAAATTCCCTTGAAAAATATTATTAAGTAGATATAACGTTGTAAGTATGAAAAAAAACAACAGAAAGCCCACTTCTTAAGCTACATTATTCGGATACGAGGGGGGAGGGGACCCTATATTGTGCGTGGCCCTACATGCACTTGCCCGGTTTTTTTTTTGTTCTTTATAAAAAAGACGACTCCCGCAGTACAAGCCCCTTTGTCGCGGGGGACTTTACAAACATACAAGTCACGGACACAGAGGACACCCAGACTCGGAACAACAATTTGTGGATCAAACAAAGTGGTGTCCCGGGTGGGAATCGAACCCACAACCTCTTGCGTAGCATTCGGACACATTCCCACCGCGCCACAGAGGCAGTCAGGGTTATTAGTATATTAAAAATCACTCTGTATATATCTTCTATTAATTAATATTAAATTCCGGTTTGCAACCAACTTCCTTTGGTTGTATCGAATCTTCCCTTTCATAGAGTTACTTTGTTGTGTTCATCCCCTAACTTGGGTTCATTGATTAAATAGCATTGTAATACAAACAACGGTCTATATTCCCTTGGAATTAATTGTAAAGGGTTATTTTACGTCTTATAGTAATAAACTTAAAGGTCATTTGTACGATGTTTCCCTCGTTGATATTGATATTTATAATAAAAATTTCACAAATTTTCAAACGTATTTCGATTCTTTATTTCCCTGTTTGAAATGCCATATTTCTAAAAAAACCGTCCTTGTATCTTGTTTAGTAAGCGAGTGAATGTATAAGTGACATTTCAAGACTAATTCTGAATTTAATCAACGTGCCCCATCAAGACGAGACAGTGAAAGCGCAGGGCCACTACCTTTCTCGAAGCATTTCGTCCTATTTTTGTAGTGTTAGAAAGTCCGAATTCTCAGAATTTAAATATAAAATAATAAAAATAAAAATGATTTATTTCCAGTACCTAACTGTGCTTAATATAATTGCAAAATTGTTTGGAGCTCTCCTTTTAGGCTTGTATATTGCCTGTGTTAGGAGGCTGCTGCTCTTCCACATACACCATAGATCAAATATCTAATATATCTTTAAAAAAAAAAAAAATGAACTGATGAAAAAATGAAATTATTGTATAAGTTTGTGAATTGTCCTCTATCTTGTGCGAGTGTGTGTGAGTGGATATGTATGTGTGTGTGTTTGTGTATGTTTGTGTATGTATGTGTGTGTGTGTGTGTGTGTTCGTGTGTGTGTGTGTGTCATTTGAACTTAATTATGATAATATTGTCAAGAGTGCTTTAGTTTCATCGTAAGTTAATGGTTTTAGCCAACTTATTAGGGTTACCTTACAGTCATATTTGTTCATGATTTAGATGTTAGCATTTTATTTAAGGATTTGATTTGATTACAGTATTAAACATGCCCATTTCAAAGGTATAGCCATTATACTGTATAAATTATTATAAGCTAAAATACCCAGACTTTGTTCCTGACTCACAGACTGCAACAAGACAGGAAAGGAAAACCGTTAGGGTAAAGGGTTAACCTAACGGTTTCATAGAAAGATGAAATTTGTTGTGAAAGCTAGGATTAACCGCATCTTAGACCTGGTAGCAGCGACGTTACTTATCTTTACAAATTAGGCTCTCAAATACCTCACAAACATTTGTTCTCTAAACAGCCTTATTTCTTGTTATTTATTATACACATATCATTCATCCCTTATTTACTTGCCAGAATGTCCTCTTCACTGAAGATCGATGGCTAAAGGAAAACAACATTTTGTGTATAAATCTTAAAGTATAATTTTCGTTGAAGCCACCATCAATCAGGTACTCACCTGACTCAATTCAACAAGAAATTTACAAACCAGATAAGTTTATGAGTTCCGAAGAAAACATCATTTCGGAGGTTAGAAAGTTATCTGATAAAAATTGAGTTATGATTGTTGAAAACACGCAAATTTCCACGTAGGTAATCGTATTAAGCATCTTTTCAAAAGGAACAAAATATTATGGAATATTGATAAGATGTTGTTTTTTAAGCTATTGCATAACTTTTATCGCGGGCTTTGAGCGCGGAGACCGAATCAAGAAATTCCGTAACGAATATATATATATATATATATATATATATATTTTTTTTTTTTTTTTTTTATTGCATAATTTGATAAAAAATAATAGCTTTACCGTGGCAGTCCCCGAGTGCCACACACTTTTTTTTAAATTACTGGAATCTGAATAGTCACTTATAAAGCTTATTGTTAATGATGAAAGTAGCCCAAAGACTTGCCTACTACGCAAAATCATCTTTTCCCTATGTTCAAAGTTAGAAGTCTCGAAGTTCAGTTGTCTCAGATAAGGAACACATTTTAGCTCCTCTTTTAGTTGTGCAATATTTATTTATGAGTCAAATACTATATAGGTCAGTCTAATTTGAGCGTCATCCTAATAAAATGAAGGATTGAATAAAGCATTTTTACTCAGCGCCTATACTGGTGCAATATACCTAATAAGTCTGCGTAGTTCGACACTTCGACCGAAACCGATTACAAGATCAAACAAATGATGCATTAAAAAAAGAATTCGAAGATAATCACACTGGTCCGGTGACAGCGATCCTCGTTCTCACCGACTTACGAGCATAAAACTTTGAAATTGGATGTTGAATGTGGGCGACTTACGATTAATGATCCCCTTAGAATGTTCGCGAGTTGAAGAGTAAACTTGGTGTCCTTAAAAGGACGGCACCGTGCGTATGATAAAAACATCTTATTTCGTATGTCGTTTATCATCAATACTTCCGTAGTGTTCAGTAAAACAATTTCTGATATTTTTAACTTAATATCGCGTTGCCTATTTTTATATTTAGGTATTTCGTTATACTGTAAAGACAAACTACATTCAAGCCAAATTTCATCACAATAAATCTAATAAAAAAAATAATAAAAAAAAATAGTTTTAGACTACAGCCCGCTACACCACTTACTTTACTTACGAATTTCTTTTTATTACTACTTATGAATATAGTTGAATTAATTAAAACCATTTTTAGATACACTATGTAATACTAGGCCTAAGTAACAAATTTATTTAAAGAGCGGGACCTCCTGCTACAGGCTTTTCTAAAGCTTACTAGAAGGATCTCAAAAACTTCTATATTTAGTATCCTAAGGCTTTTAGAAAATAAAGAATTTATTATTACTACTACAAAATTAAAGTATTTCACAATACGCTGTTATTGCTGTTTAAATACACAGGGAGTGCCTGTCACAGATATATTAATGTGTAGTTACTTATTTATTTAAAACATACGATAACACAACGGTGTGACTCAACAAAATAAAGACATTCCTTTTAAAATAGTACTCAGGAAATTGGAAGTTACTGTCGATGTTGGTGACAGCTAAGATCGACGGCTTTACTCTTCGACACGAAGGGGTGTGACTATTTATCACCCATTTAAGAACTTAACTGTGGAACCTACCGTTAGTAAGACTCGTCGATCAATCGATCTGCGTCCACCACTCTATCACGGACCGCAAACTCAAAAACTTTTTGATAAAATTACTAGAGTAAACAGTTTTGTTGGTGATCTGACAATGAGTTGGTATTAGATGGATCTTTAATTAGAATATACCCGTGTGAATGCCGGTTTGGAGGTCACTTTAGAATATGATTGAGCAGTAGATGACATATCAACCCATATGATGGCCCACTGCTGGGCACGGGTCTCCCCAGTAGAACCTACTAGTATGTAGATCCTGGGGGTAATTGCCATAATCGCCACGCTTGGCGAGCGGGTTGGCGGGTTGGCACCAGCAGTAGATTAAGCAATTGTAATTACTAGTGTAATGTAACGTATTTTCTTACTGAGTTTTAGGTAAACTAAAGGTAAACATAACAACTTCGACATGTTCGTAGTATTTTGTATAGGTAAACGTTACAATGATACCCACATATTTTTCGATTTCCTTAATATTACTGTTCATAAAATGGAAACAACTATTATATTAATGTTTCTGTTATCCAATGTTTATGAGGAAATCAACGATATCCTTCTGCTTTAGACAGACTCGACAATATATTTTTTCTATAAGTAACAGTTTGTTGAATTTTCTTGTTATTTTCCATTTTCGTTGAAAATAAAGTGGCGCACAAAATAAGTTATCTCTTGGTTATCTGTTCCCATCAACCATACCCAACCTCTGAAATATGATAGCTTCGCGTTAATAGCTCCTCTATTTTCACAATTTCGCTATAACTTTCAGGCAATACCTTCATAAAATGGTTTATTGGGTCCGACCCTACACATCCCGATGTAGTTCTAAACTAATTTTCACTGTGTTGTGTACACAGAAGAGATAAACTCTAAAATAGGTCTAATTTTAATTAAGTTTTTGAAAGCTTCATTATTTGAAAATTTGTTATTGTAACTAGTATTGAGCGTAACAACTGAAATGTCTATCATAACAAATTTTCATACGTTTATAACCGTGACGCAATGGTAATTTATTTTATTTTATTATTTATTTTAGATGGGTAGTATACATTTTAATAATTTAGGTATTTTTGAATTACATAGTACACATAGATAAGACACTGTCCTACACAACTGTGTAAACAGTTGGTGTGTTTTATTAATATATTATACTAGCTGATCCTCGCAACTTTGCCTACGTCTATTTTCCCTGTTTTTGTAATTCATACAAAAATACTAAAACTGCAATTAAAAAAACAAAAAAAAATACGTCGAGCCATTTCGGAGGAGTTCGACCACAAGCATCGTTTAACACGAGATTTATATATATTCGCAAGGGTGACGTATCGTTTTTATGCCTTGAGTTACATTATTGCAATTTTTGTAGGAATCTCTAATTTTTTTGACAATAAAATATAGCCTATGTTAAGTACTTTCTGATAGTGTAACTTTAATTTTTAAGTTTATTCGTTACATACTTACATTTTTTTTTCTCTTTATAATATCAGTATAGAAGAAGAATTATCAATGAAGATTAGTCGCACATTTTTGCAGAAGTGCCTACCTGTGGAACTATTCAGCACTATTCGGCATTGAGCCCAGTTTCCCTTCTTCATGCTCTTTATTTTGCAATAAGTACGCACTAATAATGCCAAGTAGGTAATTACCCGTATAACCTGTCTCTTTGCACAGTAATAAAGTTACAAATGTTAATACCATTTTCGTTCCATCATTCCCTTTAACATTTCCACAACGATACGTTTTTCCATGCACACTGAGTGTCACCTAGCCTATAAAATGCTTCATAAATTATGCTTCAGCATAAAATGCTTCATAAACCGAGAGAGGGCGTTGCTGTCGGCGTGTAGCTATGACGTCACGTAACTCATAATAATATATAAATATTTTACTCCTAATGAGTTACTAACTGTCGTTATCTCGATGCTGACGTTGCAGATTGAACTGGATTATGAATGAGCTTGTAAGGTGCAGATGGTTTTTAATTATTGTTCGTCATCACATTGCAGGCAATCATCATCGCGCTATAGACAAATAAATCATGGAGGTTAATGACCAAAAGGACATCTCTCATGTATGAAAAATAACCGTTGAAATGCGGTAATTGAGAGTGGCGCTACGGTAGCAATAGGAGAAAACATTCTCCAATTGGGACATTTTAATCGTCTTAAACTTTTTTTAAGCTATTGCATAGCTTTTATCGCGGGCTTTGAGCGCGGCGACCAAATCAAGGAATTCCTTAACGAAAATAAAACCTAACACACCCCACTCCGCCTACCATGTAGCTCGGCCGAGCGTTCGCTTATCGTATATGTATAATATGGTACGACTGTTCGAAGCTTGCACGGATCAAGACGAACTGCCCCCAAATGCAATTAAAAAAAAAAATATTTTTTGAAAATAAAAATATTATTTTTTGTTGTTTTTTTTAAGTTGATAAAAAATGCTATGCAATAGTATTACCGCGGCTGTCCCCGAGTGCAAAACATTTTTTTTTTTTATAGAGGGGAAATCATCAAATGACTTCTCCCTCTGTGAGCACGAATATAATTAGACCTTGTTATGGATAAAAGATACCATTGATTATTTTTTGCAGAAACCTAAACACCGCTTTTTAAGTTATGAAAGGTATAGAATAATCAAAATTGATCCTGATTGATTTACACATAACAGGGTCCTATTACAGCTGGACACTTTTGCTACTTCTGTCCTAAATAATATTTTCTTTCTGGTCTTTACTCTCTAAAGAGTCAATGCTGCTACTCATATCATCTGATAGATGTGTGAACATATCGATTTCATACATTTGGTATGGTGAAATACACATTTATTTGACATATTGTGTTGTGGTTGCTTCTGACATTTCGCATCAGAAGCGTTTCAAATGACATTATTTTGGTAAAGGTGGGGGAGTGACCGCTAAACGACAACGCATCAGACATCAGACAAATGTGCAACCGGCATTTTATGCTGTGATGCGATAGACCTCTGTTTTGAATCAAAATACCATCATAGGGCTTCAGAACATATAAATGTGAAAACTGGCCATCACGCTTGGACCTTTGGCAAATCTATCCGCCTTTAATGTTAGGGCAAAATACACATGCCTGTAGCTGTTGCGAGTACACTTGCATAACAGCACATTGCATATGTTACCTAGTTGTCATGTGTATACGCTAACTGGCATGCCTCTATCAGATTTAGATTTATTGGCTACTCTTTTGTTTGACAGGCATATGTTTTTCGCCCTTGTTTTACAACACCCACCAAAATGTGATGGTGTGCGGTAATTTCATATCAATTAAATTAAATCAATTACAATAATACCAGCATTTCCTCAATGTTGCTTATACAAATATCTACCACCAATTTATGTGGCGAGACCAATGCAATGTCACACGCATTTTATGTTTTAGCCTGGCATGTTGTCAAAATTATACAACGGTACTTTAGATGTTCGAACCTTTTATTTACCGGACGTTTCTATCGAATCGCACCGATCGTGGTCACTGATGGCAGCTTAGCGATATACGCATTCAGTGCTTATTTTAGTTTTCGTTTTAAACGTCTGAATGTGCTGTTTTTCTTTGTAATGATGATGAGATGGTTATAATCAAAAACTTGGTCATATTTCACTGTTCTAGTTACAGTGTCTAAAAAAAGTCTAATTCAGTTTTCAATACTCTAGTGATAATGCCATTTAAAATCTAATCCAATATACTACGTTATCCCAAAAAGCATAATAGAACAAAATTCGAAAGCCCAAAATATCAGTAACTTGTCCTTTACTAATGACTCCTGTCGTGACATTTTCCGCCATTTTGTTCTTCGGCATTTCGCAACAAAAGTGGTCTTCACATTGCTCCGTGCGTGCCACGTTACGGTCTGCGAAGCCGTGTTTTTTAACGTTGAACCAATATAGTTATATTACTTAGTGTATTAGTTCGTTTTTGCGATTTTTGTAAGGGGACGATCTATGTTGTAACCCTAAGGTGATATTTACCTAAAAAGATGTTGTTGACTAAGTTGCAGCAAGGTTTTATTACCTTGCCTTTTTCAGCTATTCCTATTGCTTTGCGAACATGGCATTAAATGTAAATGTAGAACCATGTCAACGACTTATCCCGAGTGTTGATTTTACTTCTAATGTAAACAAAGAATTTGTAGTTTGAGTTTATGTAAATATCTAATACGCGCATTATATCACACTGACAACGCCTCACGTTGCGTTTCCCTCGAGGAAAAACTAGCTCGTCGCCGTAGCACGCGGCGTCGCAATGTGAGAACCGCCTAAAAGATACATTTTTAGTCCGATAAAGTGCTTTATTTATGATTGAAAGGTGACGAAACTTTTCACTTGAAAAATAAAAGTTAAGCTGTTTAATCTGGGATGTAGAGAGAAATCCGGGCATTATTTTTCGTGTTCCCTCCTCCTGAAGCTGTGTTGTATTTTGGGTGTTGTGACGTGAATTTCGAAAGGTCTACAATTGATTGATTACTAAAGTTTTAGGGAGTTTAGAAGTACCTTCGTATATTGATATAAATGATTTTACCGGGACTCAGAACTATGATCACCGGACTTTGGGGTTGCTAGTAGCCATAAGACAGATATGCACTTTTTATTATACATCAATTAGTGGACATCATAAAATATACATATGGGTGAATTTCCCAGGACCAAGATTTGCGTGGCATCGATGAAATCGGTAATAAAAATCATAGTTATAATGTTCTAACATTTTTTTTTGGTTAGGTGAAATAGTGAACTATGTGAAGCACTAAATATTTTATTAAATACGATTATAGGTACTCCAAAAAAAAAATTAAACCTCGAAATCTTTCATTGCCGTGTTTGTCCACACGCCACCTAATGAGTTGTGATGCCTCATTGATAAAAATGTATTGGTTAGATGTATTAAAACCTAGTTTTATTTGATACGTGAATAGTTAAAATATTGTTACGGAATACATTTATTCAAATGTTTAAATAATTCAACGAATGGTTGTTCAAAAAGCATTTGTCCCAGAACTACCTTTCATTGCCGTGTCCTAAACATATTTAAGAAAATTGTTTTATCTAACGACTTGTGTCCTCCCTCCTGTGTGCTAAACGTTGCTTAATAGTACCGCCTAAGTGCTGGACGTAGAAGGACATACACACGTGCCTGCGTTTTTACGCCATAAATGTAAGTATTCCATTTTTATGTTACTGGACATTTTTTCTTTCATCGCCGTGGATGGGTATAACTTTGATTAAGCATTCGATAGAACACTATTTCTCTTATATTTATTTGTGAAGTGTTTATTACTTCGAATAATTAATAGATTTATTGTTATTTAGTATTTTGGCCTGATTTTTATCGCCGTGCTTTCATTGCCGTGGTTTTCGTGCCCAAAATTTGCTATGGCAATGAAAAAAAATTCATTACCATGGCTTGTAAAACAGTTTAGTTTTATTGCCGTGGCCAGGTGTTTCATTGCCGAGGTCAGATGTTTCATATCCGTGACCTATGTTTTCATCGCCATGGTATGATTAGGCAAAAAAAAACATCTTTACCTGTTATACAGGTAGTACCAAATAATGACAGTACAGGACTCGTCAAGTTAACCTTCTGCAAAACGATTAAAAGACTTAAGGATAGACTTGATAAGTTTTATACTCTACAGTCAACTCAAAAAGATGTTAACCTTACAAAATGATGTAACATTTGGTACTCCATCACACGTATATACACTCACACACACGCACAAACAAACACACACACACACACACACACACACACACACACACACACACACACACACACACACACACACATTGGATTATTTATTTTTTGGATGCCAAGATACCTAAACCAAAATTATTTAAAGAGAAGAGAAAGGACAGGAAAAGGTTGAGCGAAAAAAACCGACGTCAAAAATAAGAAGTGACCCAATATTATTTAAGAAAAGAAAGAGAACGGTATGTTAAAAAGAAAGCTGCAGGACTAATTGTTCCGCGAAGTGTAATGACTTCGCAAAAGCTTCTCAAAAGGATCTTCGCAAGAAAAGACAGATTTTTTTCGTACTTCAACTTTAAAATTTCAACGTAATTTGCAAAAAAAACCGTAAATATCAAAAATCTAAACACTCTCAGCTCATTCCGTAACAAAAATATTTGCTCAAGTTGCCCGCGAAAGGAACTGCGGTTCAATTCACGTATTTTGCATAAGGAAGCAAGAAATCTCATCGCGAGAAATGAAGATTCCCGCTAGGACTCTGTCACGTTTTATAAAACAAGACCTAAAGTTCGATGCTTATCGTCAATAATATATATAATTTATATAATATAATTTTATTGATCAATTATAATACATTTTTTTACAAATTAGTGCTCGGGGTCCTCTTTTAAGCAATGAATGCCTGTGTTAGAGGACACCGCTCTTCCGTAGTATGTTGATACATTTTGTATTCATTGATACGTTTTGGTTTGGATAGATAGACTAAACATAGGTTGTGTGTATGTGTGTGTGTGTGTGTGTGTGTGTTTGTGTGTGTGTGTGTGTGTGTGTGTGTGTGTGTGTGTGTGTGTGTGTGTGTGTGTGTGTGTGTGTGTGTGTGTGTGTGTGTAAGATATCATATCACATCATTTTATATGTGCTAATAATGCTTCTGTCTCTTCATATGTAAGTGTTTTTATCCAATCTGTAATTATTTTTTTACAGTCATACTGGTTTTTTGTATATATGTAAACCTTTTTGTTAATCTAATCTCTAATATAAAGGAACTTGTATGATGAGATCATTCCTTCTTCTTTTAGTGTTTTCGGCATTATATGCTACAATCTTATGTTTCTTTAGAACTGTGTGGATTATGTACAATTTCCTTACTGATAGTAAGTCACTCTTTTGGTAGAGACTTTCTGTAGAATATCTCTTCTTTTTAAAATGCATTGTTTTTATCAGTGCACGTTGCGCTCGCTCAACATGTAAGAAACAGGATTTTGCAGCGCCTCCCCAAATTGGTATGCAGTACGCCAAGACAGACTGCACTAGAGCAACATAGATTTCTTTTAGAATGTTTCTCGAAGATACGACCTTCGTGTCTATGTTCCCCGGTACAATGTGTCTCAGTGTTTTGAAAATCCAACTTAACTTCCTTACCCTGTTTGTGAGAACTTCTAGATGAGGATACCAGGATAAGTTCTGGTCTATAGTCACGCCTAGGTACTTAGCTTGCCTGACTTTGGTAATAGTTGCGCATTTACAATGTACATTTGTCGTGTCTCCACATACATGTACGTTTATATTAAACGGTTCCTTTGGTTGTGTGCGATCTGTAATACTGAAGCAGATATAATTTGTCTTACTAGTGTTAAGGGTAAGTAAGTTGTTATTTAACCAGTTTGCTATTTTAGCCATGCCTATCTCTGCTCCGGCTTTAACCTTATCCCAGCAGATTCCGGAAAACACAACTGCAGTGTCATCTGCGTATGAGAAGACTTGAGCATTTTCGAGCTTCATATTACAGAGGTCATTGACGTACAACAAAAACAGTGTTAGACCCAGTACGCTACCCTGAGGAACGCCATACATGACCTCTGCGTCATCACTAATGTATTGCCCTATCTTCACTCTTTGTTTCCTGTCCGAGAGATAGTTTTTTAAAAGGCTTAGTGGTGCTCCTCTTATTCCAACTCTCTCTAATTTGTTAACAAGTCAAGTGTCAATATAC
Source organism: Herminia tarsipennalis (assembly GCA_945859575.2). NCBI lineage: Eukaryota > Metazoa > Arthropoda > Insecta > Lepidoptera > Erebidae > Herminia > Herminia tarsipennalis. Next base: position 18,825,809 of record OX243841.2, on the reverse strand, counting down.
AGGACATGCTCTAAATTATTCTTTACACTTAAAGAGAGTGGATCCATCAAAACGCCTTCTGTCACGATACGCAGGTGAAGGGCACAGAAATATCCTCTTTACCGATGAAAAAAAAATCACGATTGAAGAGCAATACAATAAGCAAAATGATAAAGTGTACGCTCACAGTTCTAAAGAAGCTGCTCATGTGGTCGTAAAGGTACAGCGTGGTCATCATCCTGCATCAATGATGGTTTGGTGGGGCGTGTCTTATTAAGGCGTCACAAAGCTACATTTTTGTGAAAAAGGAGTGAAAACTTCAGCCAAAGTGTATCAAGAGACAGTCTTGGATCGTGTTGTGAAACCTCTCAGCAATACACTTTTTAAAAATGTACCGTGAACTTTCCATCAGGACTCTGCATCTGGTCACAAGGCACGAACTACCCAAGCCTGGCTTGAAACCAACGTTCCGGACTTTATAAGAGCTGAAGACTGGCCTTCATATAGCCCAGACCTCAACCCTTTGGACTACAAATTATGGTCAGTTTTATAGGACATGGCTTGGTCTAAACGACACGGCTACATTGAGTCTCTTAAAAAATCTCTGGAGCAAGCAGTGGCGAAATTTCCTATGTAAACAGTACGTGAATCCATAGATTCGAGGCCAGACAGATTGAAGGCCTGTATAAAAGCCAGTGTAGTATATTATATGTTGATTTAATTTTTCTTTTTGAATTTAATGTATTGAATTTTTTTTTTTAAATGTATCCATAGCATGTAAGTATTACTCATGTAAGTATATAAAATACAAGCGGACGCCTCGCAGCTTCACCCACGTAGTTCCCGTTCCCGTGTGAATACAGGGATAAAAAAATAGCCTTTGTCACCCGGGGTTAGTGTAGCTTCCCAACGATTTAAGAATTTTTCAAATCCGTCTAGTAGTTTCGGAGCCTATTCAATACAAACAAATAATCAAATCTTTCTTCTTTATAATATTAGTATAGACTAGCTGTCCCGCGCAACTTAGTATACGTACATTTTCCCCGTTTTTGCAACATTTTTCATTACTGCTCCGCTCCTATTGGTTGTGGCGTGATGTTATTTAACCTATAGCCTTCCTCGATAAATGGGCTACCCAACATAAAGATTTTTTCAATTCGGGCTAGTAGTTTCTGAGATTGCCGCGTTCAAACAAACAAACTCTTCAGCTTTATATTTTTAATATAGATTATGTTTTATAAGGATTTTCATTTCCATGGTTGATTCTTTCATTCCCGTGGCTCAGTGTTTTCATTGCCGTGGACGCGTGTTTCATTGCCATGCACGCATGCACCATGGCACGAATTTTTTAATCTTGTGTATCTCGTTAGTTTTTTAAGTTAACTGCTAGATATTAAGCAAGAATACATAAATTATCAAAAACTTTAATAAACGCGAATTACTTTTAAAAAAAAACCTAAGACGAAAAAATCCACGGAATTGAAGATTTTATTGGACCTGTTAAAATTCACCCACATATAGTAAATAAGTCGCATAATAAAAGCAATAATTAATATAATCAAACCTCTAATATGAATGGAACAAATCGTGGTGTTTAAACTTTTTAAATTTACTGGTTAACTATTTTAATCTAATCGGAATTTTCGTGACTATGTGATAGGGCACATTTGTGATGAGCTGGTTTGAATGTTATCATTTGCAAAGGTTAAACGACTTATGTAGCTGACTGGACCTATATGAGACTATCCCAACGGGCTTGGATCTTCGCACACACTTGTGCACTCTAGTATCTCCTGAAATGAGATTAGTTGCCGTTACTTACTTACGTTACTTACTGAATGGATACTTTTTAACCAATAAATTGCAAATCCTTATAGTTTCATCATGATCGTCTGTCTGTCTGTTTTTCTTCTGTCTGTCCATCCGTATATTGATTAAATTTGGTGAACAGGTGTCTAATAGTGGCCGCTACTTAGTTTGCTAAATAATAAAAATAAATATATGTAACAGAAGCTGATTTTTTTTTCGGCTAACATCAACACGTGGCACATCATTCGACAGGTATTTTAAAAACATTTTAAGGTTTCTTTAAAACTTTTTGGATTGAGTAAATATTTTTGGAAACAATTGCTCCAAAAGTTGCATAAATTGTCGTCGTTCTCTTTACTTTTGAACCGTGTGGCCAAAAAATATGAAAAATATCACAACGGTAGCGCTTAACAAATGCTTTAAACTAAAATTATTTTGGACATGATCGTTTTTTTATGTTTGTTCAGGCATAACTACGACACATATAAACCTTTGATTTGTAAAATTATTTTGTTCGAAAGTGGTTTATTCCGTTAAGATCCCATGTCAAAAAAACGGAACTCCTGAATAAATGCCAGCAAATCAACCTTGATGGAAGTCGATTAGATTTTTTTTGACGCTCGCCTTCACATTTACCAAACACAGCAAGCTGTGTCTGCACTGCTACGGCCTCTGTTGAGACTCTCAAACTCTTTCAGGTCATGGGGTCCAAGTGCTCGCCTCTTATTTAAAGATATTTCCCAGCGGCTCGTCAGTGCATCTCGTGACCAGAAGGCTGTCTTTTCTTTTGCACAAAGAATAAGCATTGCCATACAACGTGGTAATGCTGCCAGCCTTCTGGGCACTTTTTCTGGTAAGTTATAAATAATTAGTAAGTTTAAGTTTTATTTTAAATTATTTTTAATCAAGTTATTTCGTAGGGTACCTAATCTAGTTTTAATGTAAATTTATGTTTATTAAACTTTATGAAAAATATTTTTTATTTAAATTATTTTGCAAAAAAAATAATTAATACGAGATGCAAAAAGTAAAAATCTAAAGCTTTTAAAAACCTCAGTAAATTATTTAATAAACTAATAACTGGCACGAGAAGCGTTAAATATGGCGCATGTCTGTTATTTATTATATCAGCTTGTTATAAAGCAAACTGACCCACATTGCGCCCTGTGCATAATTACGTTCAGCTAATTTAATTACTCGTGGCTACCTACAGCAATCTACCATCTCTGTAGCCCGTAGCTGTACTACGGCGTAGCTACTGTTGCTTTGTACGCAATGCTACAAAATAAATTAATTTCGTTCAGAATGGTCAAATTAATCGATATTAATTGATATAAGGATATGTCATATTGAAAAAAATATATGTTTGTTATTTAGCCAAATGTCAATTTTACTTTCTATAGACATAGATAAATTCCGAATTACGCATCTTCTGTTTTTGGAGTAAAAAAGGAGGATTCGTAATTCGAATTTTTATCGAAGTGAAAACTTCTTTAGCGGCGCTGTGCACGTTTTTGTTAAGGGTAAAAATATTAGACTCGCGTCAGGATCACGTGACCGTAAGATTGGTGAATTGGTGGGAAGACAGGTGGGAAATCGGAACCCGCCCCCCCCCCCTCCTGTCAGATAAATGGTTGATATTGGCTATGTGAAAAATATCACGGTAGTAGTATATATACTGAAATTAAGAGGAAAACTATTACGGCTAAGTAGGCTTAACAAGTTTACGAGTAACAGCTGATCAAATGAGAAGTACAAAATTTTCGTACAAATTCCATTGAAAAATATTATTATGTAGATATAACGTTGTAAGTATGAAACAAAAACAACAGAAAACCCACTTCTTAAGCCACATTATTTGAATAGGGGGGGGAGGGAACTACGGAACCCTACATCGTGCGTGGCCCGACATGCACATGCCCGGTTTTTTATTTTAATTATTATATATATATATTATCTTTGAAACTAGTAACCGCACCTTAACCGACACTATTAAGCAATTAGAGGAATTCATTTTATTGCCTAATTAATGGAACTCAATTATGAAGTTATTGGTGAAATGACATTACCAATCTCATTTTAAATTAATTAAATGCTAGCGAGTACAGAAGAGTTTAATATAATGATAATTATTTTAATGAAAATTTAAATAGGAATAAAACTCCCACTCCCATAACTTCATAAAGTAGTAGATAGGCTTTAATTATATTTGTGCCTGAAAACCTACCAAAAAAATGAAACCATCGTTAGACAGAAGACTTTGTATTTGGCATTCGTAATATGAATGGACCTCTTAAAACTGAAGCGGTGGTAGCGTTATTGTATAAGGCATCGGACACGCAATAGAAAGGTCGCAGGTTCGAATCAAATACTACCGACGTGAACCGACTCCTAACCAATTTAGCTGACCTGGAGGGGTTAACAAGATTGTTAGTTAGATATATTTCGGGACTTAATAGCGTGAATTATTTAAAGGTAAAGAACCTTTTATTTATCCGACGTTTCGATCAAATTGCACTTCGATCAATTCGATCGCGAATGTTTAAAAACAAAGATTGTTAGCAATGTTACATTGTTAGTTATCATTAATAAAAAAGTTAAGTACACCAATATTCGCTAAGGTTTTGACAGATTCGGGAGAAAGACTTTAATTTAAGGGCAGAAATCTAGACATAAAAATGTGGATAGGTTTATTAAAGCCGGAGCAGTACCGGTCCAGTTTTCACAACTGCTTCAAATTCTTGCATTTTTGTGATTTGTCCTTCAAGCACTACAAAAAAACCGGAAAAATCATGTCAGACCATGCTCAGTGTAGGGTTCCGCAGCCTTGAACAATTGCATTAGCAGAAGAGCGTATGATTGAGCGTTTTGAGATATATCCGATCTTATCCGAAATAATTTTAGTTTAAAGTAAGTATTTATTAAGCGCTATCTTTGTGATTTTTTCCACATTTTTTCGTCACACGGTTTAAAAGTTAAGGGGAGGGGTAGACACAATTGATGTAACTTTCGGAGCGATTATTTCTAAAAATATTCACTCAATCAAAAAAGTTTATTAGAAACCTTATTTTTTTTTAAAAAACCTGTCGAATGATGTGCCACACGTTGATGTTTGCTGAAAAAAAAAACAGTTTCTGTTCTGTTGTGCCCCCTCTAAAAATATTTATTAATATTATTTAGCTATCAAACTAAGTAGCAAAATATTCATCATTGAGTAGTATTTCAGAAAAATGCCTGTAACATACGGACAGACAGACAGACAGACATATGGAAACTATATCGGTTCCGGTTTTGGCTGAAAAGGTTGTTAGCAATCGCAAATATCAACAAAGATAATAATAGCTGTTTATGTAATCACACTAATATTATAAAGGCGAAAGTTTGTGAGTATGTGAGTGTGTATGTTTGTTACTTCTTCACGTCTAAACGACTAAAGCGATTTTAATAAAATTTGGTATGGAGTTAGCTGACACCCTGGATTAACACATAGGCTAATAAAACGCGGTAACACCGCGGGGCACAGCTAGTTATAAATATATATTAAATGTGTAATAAAAATCACGAAAGTTTAAGTGAAAATAAGAATTAATTGTGGCCATACTGTCGCTATTATAATAACTGCACCTGTAGTTATCTGCAGCTGCGCATGCATGAATGTTTGTACGTCACTCTAGTCACTTAATTTACAACACAATAAACTTTATTATTATTATTACTCCTCAGGCTTCAAACTACTTCTACATCAAACGGTCCATGACTCAATGGCGACCGAGCCGGTCAAGAAATCAGCGAGGTTTAAGCGACATTACCAATCTTGGTCCATAGTTGGGCGACCACATAAACGTCCATTTTAGAAAAATTTTAAGCCCTTCCACGCTTCAAAGAGTACGCAAAATCGTCAGGCAGTACGCCTAACTTGTCCCCGGTTTTGTTAGGTTTAGGTCCTATCGACCTATGGAACTGAATGCACATACTAGTACACAGTAGTATATCCGGAATACGTAGTTAATCTCTAATAAAATTGACTGCCAATAGATAAATAAAAATCGGGCAAGTGCATGCCGGGCCAAGCACAAAATAGGGTTCCATAGTAAATCCCGTAAATCCGAATATTGCGGCTTAAGAAGTGGGTTTTCTGTTGTTTTTGTTTCATACTAAATAATAATTTTCAATGGAATTTTTACGAAAATTTTGTTATATCTCATTTGACCAGCGGTTACTCGTCAACTTGTAAAGCCGTGAAAGCCGTAGCTGTGATAGCTTTCGTTTTAATTTCACTATATATACTACTACCGTGATTTTTTTCACATACCCAACATCAACCATTTAGCTGGCAGGGAGTGGGACACTTCACTCTCACAAAAATTTACAATTTAGTACTTAACATTTCACAAACGGATCCATAAATCGGTCATAACAACTCCCAAACGTTTTTAAAATGATAAATCTAATGATATCTAATAGGATGGGGTAGGTGAGAAAAAAATCATATCCCTACTTTACATTATAGGGAAGTAGCCTCAAAAAAAATGTTTAGTAATATGTATATCCATGCAAAGTTACAGTCTTCTAGCACTAGCAGTCTTTGAGCTAAGCGGCGGCGGACGGACGGACGAAACTATAAGGGTTCAGTACGAAACCGTAAAAAACCAAAACGCTAAATAGATAGAATAAATTTTGCGTCAAGAATATAAGCATAAATGTACGAATATCGTAACCTTTTCAACACCGCTGTATTTATTTATCAGCACTTAGTTCTGCATTTCCCCAAATAGGCTTCCATAAAGGCTGTATGGCATACCCTTTTCCAAGAAAAACCTGTGCGACTTTCTTGTAAAAAACAGTTTTGTATTACACGAATAAGATCTTGGTACCATTTACTTGGCCTATAAATTATTCGCCAAGCCTAAGTAGAAAGTATACTATGTGTGATAAACTCAGGGATGGTACCTGTAAAGGTCCCGAATTAATAAAGGGTGCGAGTTGTACTAGGAGATTTTTATTTTTTTATTTCTCTATGTAGTCTCGTAGCTGTGGTTATGTAAGCAGCTCAATTTAAGTTAGTCATTTTAATAATATAGCCTCTAATAGCCGAAACTTTTTTCTACTAAATATCATAAAAATAGGTGCAGTTTTCTTCAGAGATTTTTTTATTTCAGGATGTCGTTCCATTCGATAGGGCCAAATATGGAGTAGGAGGGCGAGATGTCAAAATTAAAATTGCGTTCTTAATTATCGTACATAGGTGTGTGTGTGTGCGTGTGTGATTTTTGTTTATCGTATTGTACTTATAAATAAATATCTTAGGACAAATACATAAACGGCCATATGATCCTTAACTAGGCTGAGCCTGTATAATGGCAACCAGACAACTGATAAGTATACTGAAAGGGTCACTAACCCCTAGACCTAAAGGTCAGCCGCTTCGAGCACAAGCACAAAGTGTCGTCTGCATCGGGAGGGGGGACTCGACTCGACTCTCTCTTGTGATTTCGTTAGAGTTTTAGGTGGTATAATTGTATACCTACCTTTTTTGTCCAAAATCCCCCCTGGGTACCTCCATAATTGTGATGACCATACTACGACATGCAATTTATTGGACAGCCATCTGCAGGCATAAATACCTACTGTCACGTGAACTTACGCAGGTACGTCTAAATGGATACCACACTGCGAATAATTACTTGAATTTAAAATATTAAACTAAAAATTTACTTTGGAGCGAGTACGAGCTCTAAACAAATAAAACAATAACGACGTTAATAAGAAAGATATAGTTTTTTTTTTATCCAGGGTACACAGAAACTACTGAAATATAATAAGAATAATAAGCAAATACGATTCTTGAATGCTTTTGAGTATAAATCTAGTTAAACCAAATTAAATGGCAACCCTAAGTACGCACATTCCTTTTACTAAGTGGGGGTAACACATACCTAATGCTGTTGAGTAAGCGACGTTCGGCGCTAATGAGATTAAATATAATGTAGTTGCCAACCTAATTAATGTTAAAATAGAAAGTTTTTTTTGCATACTAAAACATTACACTCTTTTATTTGGTGCAGTCATGTTTAAAGATAACGCTACTAATATGCTAACACGTAAAAATAATATCTAAAAACATTATGAGCTTCTTTTAGTACCTAGTGAAGTAGCAATAAGTAATGTGGTTGTAAAAAAAAAATCTTCAACGAAACTAACCTGAGGTTTATTAAATTCCACGTCGACGAAGACGCAAAAAACTGTATAAATGATAGAGCGAAGATGCAAATTCTTCTCGAATCTAAAACTAAAATTAACATACATTGTTTTTCATTGTTTAAAACTTTAAGACCGCAAAAGTAGAACGAAATGTTATGTAGTCGTATAAAGAACTACTTAACTTCTTTACATTACATTCCATTTTTCCTGCCGAGAACAGAGAAAAATGGAAGAAGCTCCACTGACTGTGACAGAACTCTTTTATCTGTATATTTATATAAAAAATTCCAAATGCTTAGCGCAAAACTCGAGAACAGCTGAACCAATTCGGATAATTTTTTTTTTTTAAATATCCGAATCCTAATGAAGTCCGAAGAAGGTTCTGAAGAAAAAAATGGGCCGATAAAACGTAGTTTTTCATTTTTCTGTTAGCCATCATAAACGTTTCAGCTTGATCTTAATTTAACTAACGCGGCCATACAGTAGAGTGTCTATTAAAAATTGACACGTAGCAAACATTCATGCGGCCGAAGCTGCGAGTAAAAACTAGTATCACATATAAACAACTAAAATTTATGAGTAAAGCGCTTCCGCGCGAACTAACGAGCAAGCATTGAAAAATCAAACAACATTCCCACAATTTTTAATTTCATACAGAAATATTGCATGAACATTTTCACTCCCAAATAATATGGAAAACTGTTATCACTAGCCACAGTATTTCATGAAACACACTTTTTTATCACAACCGGTGTAAAAAGCTCGGCTAATCTTGTTACGTAGCGTAATTTTTTTGAAATATTACCGTCATCTTGTTACAGGAGCATTCGTTTTGTTGACTTACGGCAACCATTTTGTATTTTTTAGACAAAAGACTTCCGACCTAAACCTGAAGGTGTTGAGGCAGACTTTTGCTTGCCGAGGGTTCTAAGAGAATAGAGCTCTCATGTGCACGAAGTGACGGTCGTTACATGGAGTGCAATTGTGTTTAAATAAGAGAGAATTTCATCTGAGTAAAATAATAACACATGCTTAGGTTGCTCTTGACATATGGGCTTGAGAAATGCGCGCGAGGTGAAAGTGTTAAGTCTAATGAAGATTGTGGTGTAGCGTGATTATGGGGAGGGAATTTAATATTGAGTAGGGGTGGGTAGGTTCAGTTAGATTCCGGGTATGTTATGAAGATCGCAGTTTTTAACGCGATTAAAACGGGGAGGTTTTAAGGCTTTGTGGGTTTCTGTGGAATCATAACTCTTAAACAGGTTTTTTTTTATACAACGAATTGAGGAGACAAGCAGGTCTTGCGCCTGACGGCAAGGCTCATTTTAGCATATAGTAGTATCAGTGCCACTAAAATCTTTGTTTGGTAAAGATCTGAATGTTATCGCACCGCGCTCCTCATTTGAGACATTAACTAGTTCATATCTCATTTCTCCAGTAATTGGACTTGCTACAGTGCCCTTTAACCGAAACACAGTGATGGGTTAACATTACTATTTGACGGAAGGACAACTGACACTGTTGTGGAACTCAACAAGACGGCCTACGGCTTAGACCTATCACAGGTAACCAATATGAATATGATTTTAGATATGTTGCATCTAATTTTAATGCAGATGCAAATTTTGGTTCAGGCATTTATAAATCATCAGCTTTTGTACCGCAGATTTTAGAAGCTTATAATGTACACATTAGCTAGCATATAATAATAATTATTATAATTAACAGTGGTGCACAGTACTAAAATGTATTTGGGAAGTTTTCTGCGAAAACCAATTGTGAAATGACCACATAAACAAACCCAAACGACATAAAAAATAAGGAACTAAAATTAAGAACAGTCATCATCACACCATCATCGTTAGTCCGTTCGGTCAGCCAATATAAATAAAACAGTTTTGTAACATCCTCTTTGATATATTAACGATATCAATAGTAAAAAAAATAATCCTAGAAAGACTTTCTCCATATTTCATGACTAAGATGTCACCTTTCTCTTTCACACTTACATATTTTCTGTTAGAAAACGAAAGGGATAAGAAGAGAGATTACTGAAAGCTGCTAAAAGCTTCTTGTTACCATCATTTTATATAAACGTTTGTGAAATGCAAGTGCCTTATAAATATGTGGTATTTTATATGAAAAATGTTTGCTTTATGATGTAAAATCCTGTTGGCGACAGGTGAAATATGGACCAAAATATTTGGTTCATTTACTGGTCGATTATTCAAACATGGTAAAGGCGAAATGTGAACATGAAATACATGGAGATGTTATTAATGTTAACTTCTTTGACAAGCAGTCAAACAATTTTATTTTCTCTCCTATTTTATTCTTGTCGTATTCCCAAAACCTGTTCATGTTTGTTAGTCTAGCAGAAACTCGAAAATAACTAAGGGCCTAGACAATTATTTAATTTTTGACGTGAAAACTTCTTTAACGGTGTTGGGCACTTTATGGAATGGGTAAAATATGTTAAACTCGCGTGGACACGTGACCTGATCGAAAATTCGTAAGACGGAGGGAGAGAAATTAAAAACTGCTGCAATATCATTAGAATACGAAGATAAATTTCGCCCCCATCTACAATGTTACTATAGCTCAGCCGGAAAAATGGGCGATGTAACGATTATTTTATTCCTTTTTTATTTTTATTTTTTTATTTATTATTTCATATTTTTTTATTATTATGTCAATAAGATCGAAAAATATTACTCAAATTTCATCAGTATGTAACATAATTTTCAAGTTTTCACTTCTGCCGGCACTCCCGGAGTGCAGCCCGTTTTTTTTGCGAACAATCTTTAAATCGACCTCTTGTAGGCGTAAGCGAATTCGTCACAAAACGAATGTACCTTGTCTAAGTCCCCTGGACCGTATGTATAGCTAATTCTTTTTTGTTTTCTTTTGTTTAATTCCTGGGGTGGTTTCAAAAAACGAAAAAATAGGAAGAACACAAAGGAAGTATGTATACTAGCCAAAAAATAATTGTAGGTGGTACCATGTTTACCGAGTTAGGTTAGTTAAGTGGTAGAAAATTCTTATACTTATTTAAAAGTCTTTATTCTGTTAACAATAAACAAGTAGGCACCTACTAAAGCAACATATTGCCCTCTTTTTTCCGCCAAAAATCTATTACTTACGAGTCCCAACCTCAAAAACTCGAATACTTTTCGCTCGAACGATTTCCACGAATCAGTGAACATTGCCTCTGTAAGTTGTGGTGACACCTCTTATGAGTGTTGTTTTGTTAATTGAATTTATTGTTTTCAGTATAAGTTCGGTAATTATTAATATTTTGAGATCGTGTTCAGTTCGTGTGAATTAGTTGTTTAATATATAATAAGTACTTCGAATATATTAAGTACGTGTGATTTGCAATCTGTGTGGAATGGTAAATAAATTAAACGCGAACAATTGGTTAAGCCATTCGAAATGAAATATGATGAAAAAAACTACAACTGTATTTCTAATCTCAACGTGGTCAAGCAAATCATTTGGCCAGTTAAGACGAAAAGTGATCTAACAAGTGAATACAAAAGAAAAACAGTTTTTTGCCGAAAAGTATAGTAGGTGTTTTAAATAATATAAATGCAAAAGTTTGGATGTTTTTTACTTAATCACACAAATAAATATGAACAGATTTTAATAACATTAGGCATGTATTTAGTTTAGAACCTGAAAGTAATAAAAATATGTTAAGTTATACAGTATAACTCGATTTAAAAGAACAAATTTCAAATTTTGGAATCTGAAACAGGATGACCATATTCTGCAGAATCTCCCACGATGAAAGCAAGTCATATATATGCAATTTGTACATTTATATGAAACATGACGCGGTAGGTGGGATTGCGACCTGCATTTGAAATATGCCTTTCAGTTGTTGAGTTTAACAAGTAGCAGGGCAGCTAGCACAGGTAGTGATTAATTAAAGCATAAGTTTTTAATTACAGCTACGTACTTTACTCAAGCATTTTCAAAGGATATGCCAGGATCAAGACTTGGCTGCGAGGTTGAGGGCAAACTAATTAATTGCAACGAGTTTGCAAAACTATAACGAGACGGTGTGCAAGACTGCGTCTTGGAGGGTCAATATCTTTTATATTTATTTTAATATTACAGTAGGTAATTAGTTTTGATGTACCTTGACTTGGTACACGGGCTAAGAACAAAAGCTAACAGCCATGTTTAAAGTTATCAGAAGTAAATATTGATTACTCTATATTGAGTAAATATAGAGTACAAGAAGTAAATATTGTTTCAGTGCACGAAACACTTTTATAAGTTTATAAGTTCAAAAAATAATTAGCGCTCTAGAGTACCTATAAGTCCTGTGTAGTAGGGGTATTTACTATATAGTATTTGTTCTACTAGTAGAACAAATCCTATGTTGTCCCCCACTCAGCTATATACAAGTAGTATTATGAAAATATATATATTACATGTCTTACGCGCGTGAAAATTCAAGGTAAAATACCTTGTTTATTGCCCGACGTTTCGACCGTATTGCAACGGCCGTGGTCACGGGAAATCGCGAAAGCTTATCAACATTTATACAAGTAGTACTTAGTGCACGTGCTTATTGCATTTCTAATGCGCCACTGGTTCAGTCTAAAATCCACTCATTGTGGCTGTATATTAATCTACGTGTTGCCAGCATTAGTTTTGTAGTGCAAATTGCCAGACTAATACATACGAGTAAATAGTATGCTAGTATAAATTGATGGCAGTTTATTATATACATTCGAGTAAATAATAACAGTAGTAGGGGTAAACGGTATTTACCGAATAAAGTTTGGTGCTAACTCAATCTTTTTCGTTCAGCATCGTGTTACAAAAAGGTGAAAATAAAATTAGTTTTGAATCCACCTTTCACGAGCTCTATATATTTGTTGACTTTGATAAATACGATTGTAACTTTTTAGAACTAGAATTATTTACTAGTTTGTTTATAACCTAGTTTATAACAAATAAATGGAACATGATTTATAGTTAGTTGTAGGGCTTCCAATCCTGGTTTTCGGGATCCCGCGCTATTTTGACAATGCCGCTGTTGCAGGATTACGACCGCGGGATGCCGCGGGATTTGCAGGACTGCGTAGTAACAATTTTTGATCCCCACCCAGCATATTGTGATGAGCATGAGCGTGATGTTCATTCTGTGTCTGGGTAATCCATACTATACAAATACAATAATTGCATTTTTGAAAGATAGAAACATTTTTGAATCCAGACTCAGGAATCGAACCCGAGACTTCCGTAGCCAAACCGGGGCCAGAAGCGAACCACCTATCTGGACTATGTTACTAGATATCAAATTTTTCTATCTCTTAATGCTTACGGGTTAGGCCCCCGTAGCGACATCTAGTCGGAAGTTAAAGAACTATCACGGTTCGATTCCTGAGTCTGGATTCAAATTTTTCTATCTTTCAAAAATGCAATTATTGTATTTGTAAAGTCTTTGGCAAGAAATGCCTATAAAAATTACTTCAATAATCCATACTAATATTACGCTTTCACGCTCAAACAGCTAAACCGATTTAGATAAAATTTGGTATGGAGAAAGTTTTGAGTCCCAGGGAAGGACATAGGATAGTTTTTATCGCGATAATCGACACCCAAGCGGGCGGAGCCGCGGGTGAAAGCTATAAAGTAAATATGTTTATCAGTTGCCTGCTTGCCTTTGAACAGGTTCTACTAGTTTAAGCCTTCGTTCCCACTAGTAGTTCTACCGTTAATTACTATGTTATAGAACACTATTACATAGTAATTACCGGTAGAACTACTTAGTAGATTTTTTTTTGAGATGATTGTGTATATTAGATAACTATACTAATATTAGAAAGCGGAAGAGTTTGTTTGTTTGTTTGTTTAAACGCGCTAATCTCAGGAACTACTGGTCCGATTTGAAAATTTCTTTTTTTGTTGGATAGCCCATTTATCGAGGAAGGCTATAGGCTATATAACATCGCGCTACGACTAATAGGATCGGAGCAGCGACGAGAAATTTTGCAAAAACGGGGAAAATTTACGCATACGAAGTTGCGCGGGACAGCTAGTCTATCATAAAAACAGAAATAATCGTTTATCGGAGGTTCAGTAGGTAAATGTATACTTTTTCTGCTTCTGGATAAATAGAGTCTGTTAGAGTAGTATAGGTGAATTATGTTTTCTTCATCAACATTTCTATCTGACTACTGACCAAACTATTTAAAGGATTACTTAATTAGTTTTGTCAATGTTCAGATTAAAATTAATTTTGTTATTATTTCTTATCTCTATATTTAACAGTGCAATATGATGGCTAATGATCGTGCGGCGTAACACATCTGCCTCGATAGAAGTAGCTATGTAATGACGACGGCCGCCTTGGCAAGAGTGTCACGACAAAGAAGTAGAATCCAGTAGACCAGGATAGAGGGTCCATTATTGTTGTTGACAACAATAACAACCCTCTGTCTTGGACTACTGGGTTCTTCTTTTTATTTTTGAATGCCTCTGTGGCGCGGTGGGTGTGTATCCGACTGCTACGCAAGAGGTCGTGGGTTCGATCCCCACCCAGGATAGAACTTTGTGTGATGAGCACGATGGTTTATTGTGTCTGGGTGTTATTTATCTTTAATATGTATGTATTTAGAAATATGTAAGTAGGTTTATCAGTTGTCTGGTTTCCATAGTACAAGCTCTGCTAAGTTTGGGATCAGATAGCGTTGTGTGAGTTGTCCCATGATACTTAAAAAAAAAGTTTTTGTACTAGTGCTTCAATATGAAAAAATATTCGCTTACCATTGGAATCGCAAAGTAGAAGTTTTTTATTTAATCTCAAAATTGCTTGTTGAATATTTGAGAAAATTAACAATAACTTTTTCTCTCGACGTTATATAAATAATTGACTAGTGACAACAAAGGAATAGAATGATACGAACCTGTCTCTGTATTTACTTTCATTTCAGAAAATGGGAAAATGTTATATAAAGCCTACCTACGTTTCTAATGAGCCAGCAATGATGTAATTTAACGTTTTGCATTTTGTTGTGGACGTTAAATGGATGAGCTTATTCTTTTTATTGTTCTGTACTAACATTGGTCAAATCAGACATCGTTTCGGAGATAATTTAACTTAAGCTGATTTTACAGTCACGCTGAACATCGGCGTAGATGCGTCAATATGTACCTATGCGGAACCGACGCAAGTTGGCGCTGATCCGTCAGTGTTACAGAGAAACGTATATTTATTATGATTCATGCTTCAGCGCCGGCGATTGAATGGAATTTGTATAAAAATGTTGTTGCTACTCATTTGATTAGCTATCTCGTAAACTTGTAATGCCTACTTAGCTGTGATAGTTTTCCTTTTAATTTCTCTTTGTATACTACAACAGCGATTTTTTTTTTTACAAACCCTTCAGCTGCACATCAACCATTTAGCTGACAGGGAGAGGGGGGCACTTGTCTCTAACAAAAACTTGCAATATAAAGCTTAATATTTCACAAACGGATCCCTAAATCAAAAAATGGCCTTCATAACCTCTAAACGTTTTTAAAAGACCTGTCTAGTAATACACACGATGGGGTTGGTGAGAAAAAAATCACATCCCCACTTTACATATGGGGAGGTACCTAAAAAAAAATTGTTTTTAAAGATTTTATTCTTTTACTTTGTTGGCGTAAATATTATGTGTATCCATGCGAAATTACAGCCTTAGCCCTAACTGTCTCTTAACTAAGCTGCAGACAGGCGGACGGATGGACAGACATGGCGAAATTATAAGGGTTCCATTTTGCCACTTTAGCTACGGAACCCTAAAAAACAGCTAGACAGGTATATAACCCAACGCTCAAACTAATAAATTTCGTTCAAATTTGAACCTTAAATGTTTATATACCTTTCACATTCATCTTATTAACACCCGGCCCCTATAATGTATAGCAACGTATCAATCTCTTTTCATCAATGGCTTGACAAGGACTGACTTGACTCAAATTATGTATGGATACAATTTCTCTTTTTGGTAAGTAATGGATTTTAATATAAAACATTTTTTTTCGACTTACCGTGTTGATTGTATCATATACCTACATCGAGATACGCATTTCAGAGGATGGTAGGACCGACGTTGTTTGCTTTTTCCGGGCGTTTGCAACGGTCGTGGTCACGAGTCTACCCGTGACCACGGCCGTTGCAATACGGTTGAAACGTCGGGCAATAATACAAAGGTATTTAGCCTTAAAATAAAATATTTAGGCGATTAAGACCGGTAGCTTATAAAATTCTATAATGTATACAAATCGCATATAAAACTATAGTAGGTAATGTAGTTCTTATGTACATCAGAATAGCACATCCTAATCTATAGGTACAAATAAATTAAATGTAAGTGTATGTTTGTAATCTCAAAATAACACTTTTTTTTAATTAATGCACATAAAAATATATATGGTACTGATAACAAAAATAAAGTTTTTAATTTTTTGTCTGTCTGTTTGTTCCGGCTAAACTCACGAATGGAACGGTTGGACGGATTTTGACGGGTCCCTACTGTCAGACAGCTGATGATGTAAGTAGTAATTAGGCTACTTATCATCACGCTAACGTGTAAAGGTAGTAAGCAGAACAGCCACTTCACGCAGACGAAGACTGTTGCCAACAGACTTTGGTGAAGTGTGAGCTGTAACATAATGCGAAAACATAGGATAATTTTTAACGCGATAACCGATATCAAGGCGGGTAGAGCCGCGGACAAATGCTTATTTAAGGATACAGACAATAAATTGGATACATGTCACCAATTTAGTTCTTTGATTCCACTGCCTCTGTGGCGCGGTGGGAGTGTATCCGACTGCTATTTAAGAGGTCGTGGTTTCGATCCCCCACCCAGGATAAAACTTTGTGTGATGAGCACGATGGTTTATTATGTGCCTAGGTGCTATTTATCTATATTAATATTATAAAGCTGAATAGTTTGTTTGTTTGTTTGAACGTGGTAATCTCAGGAACTATTGATCTGAATTGAAAAAATCTTTCATTGTTGGATAGCCTATTTATCGAGGAAGGCAATATAACATCACGCTACGACCAATAGAAGCGGAGCAGCAATGAAAAATGTAGAAAATTTACGCAGACGAAGTTGCGCGGTACAGCTAGTTTATGATATGTATGTATTTAGAAATATATATAAATACTAGCTGACCCGCGCAACTTCGTCTGCGTAAATTTTACCTTTTTTCATCCTTTTTTTTTTTACAACATTTTTCATTGCTGCTCCGCTCCTATTGGTCGTAGCGTGATTTTATAACCTTCCTCGATAAATGGGCTATCCAATAATAAAATATTTTTTCAGTGCAGCCCAGTAGTTCCTGAGATTATCGCATTCAAACAAACAAACAAACTCTTAGAGATATGAAAAATAGATAGTAGCCGATTCTCCTAGCTGACCCGCGCAACTTCGTCTGCGTAAATTTTCCCTTTTTTTTTTACAACATTTTTCATTGCTGCTCCGCTCCTATTGGTCGTAGCGTGATGTTATAACCTATAGCCTTCCTCGATAAAAGGGCTATCCAACAATAAAATATTTTTTTCAGTGCAGCCCAGTAGTTCCTGAGATTATCGCATTCAAACAAACAAACAAACTCTTAGGGGTATGAAAAATAGATGTTGTTTGATTCTCAGACCTACCCAATATGCACACAAAATTTCATCAAAATCGGTCAAGCCGTTTCGGAGGAGTATGGCAACGAAAACTGTGACATGAGAATTTTATATATTAGATGTTTATCTGTTGTCTAATTTCTATTGTACAAGCTTTGCTTAGTCTGGGATCAGATAGAGTTGTGTGAGTTGTCCCAAGATATTATTATTATTATAGTTTGGAGAGAAAATCACGTTCTGTTGTTAAATAGGAACTTCTCTCTTAGTATTCATAGGATGTTTAGTGAATATTTTAATGTTTTATATTTTAATATTTTTATACTGATATTTCAAAAAACAGTTGAACGGAACTAATACAGATTGTTGTTACACCTAATTCAAATAAAACTTATAAGTATCTTCATAAAACCAAAATAGACACTTAATTGAAAAATACCAACTTTGTGGAATGACTTTTATAATCCTGCTGCTGTCTGTTTTTTTCCCTATACTTGCAGAATAAGACGGTATTGCTTGCTAAATTTCATAGTTCTAGGTCGAAATACCCTTTAAATTTTGATTCCTTAAGGGTATCGAAATGTACATTTTATTGCGGCATAAACGGCCGTATCCTTTTTTTCACGTTAACTGACCGGAGACCTGAGTATACGGTTTTAACTCGATACCTCCCCGCGTTCCCTAGATAAAGGGTCTTCTTGACAGACAGACGGATGGACGGGCGGACGGAAAACAAAATGATCCTATAAGAGTTCCGTTTTATCCTTTTGAGGTAGGGTACCCTAATAATATAACCATGCGTTTATTATATTTTATAATTTAATGAAAGTGCTGTTTCATATAACTACTCATCAACACACAGCTGAAACGAACCAAAAACCAAAGAAAGTTCTAGAGAACTGATTGTAGAGAAATTTCCTTTTTGATGTAGGTAAGGAATAAAAAAAGACCTCTGTGGAAAACACTTAACTTTGTGCTGTTGACTGTTGAGAAGTTCTTTCGTCCGAAGCTAATTCTGGGTGACCATCAAGAATAAAATTGCACCAACTACATATCATTCGAACTGAACCAATATGCCGAATATCAACCTCTAGGAAGTAGTTCTAGTTCGCCTTGCTAGATTATTTCAAAACTTCTGTTATTCATTCAGCATTTAAATTGACGTAATGTCAGTGGTTAAAAACTGTTTGCCAAAAATCCAACCAAATCAACTAAAAATAAACTGTATAAACCAAACCTTTTAACTTAATGTTAGGCTTCCCTGTTCCCTATTATTAAAAGCCTATCGATATTGGGTTTTAACAAATTAAATCCTAACAATTTTGGTATTAAAATTTAATATTTATGTTTTGTAAATCATTTTGATGAAGAGTTCTGTTTGTGTTTTTAGTTATTTAGCCTTTCTGAACATGATTTCACTTATTCAGTAATTAGGAAATTGTTTGTTCGACAATTTATACCATTTGGCCGGCAGCATTCGCCGGTTCCGGCTCGGAGAAACTGTTTGTACAATCGACTATAGTCTGTATTTATATTATGAAATAGAATTTATAATTGTATAAGTTACTATTGTTCATTGAAAACTAGAAGTGGCGGCAGTTGTTTGACCACAAACTTATAACCAATTGGGTTGAAAGATTAATAAAGCACTTTGACTATTAATTTGAACAATTGAATTCTCAAACGTTCACTTATTTTAAGGTGACCTCGAAAATATTTATGTAGGTATTAGATATACTCTTCGAAGTAACAGTGACAGCAAGAGGCTTAATGACGTCTTACAATTAGGGATACTTTTTTTCACATTTTTTGATTCCTTATCGGTTAAAGGCTTAACAATATTTTAACTCGTGAACACCTGTTTACCATTTCGACGCTACTTGTGGTGACTGGTCTACTGTCCTTGTCATTATTATCTTACAGGTTCGTTAATATTTGTATATTAAGTAGTTTTCTCACAATAATTGAATCGCGAAATCGCGAATTCTTGTGAAATTTTGTAAGTTGATGCTCCTAACCACACCATAGGAGGCTAATTCATTTAAAACTAATAAGACTTAACTCGTAGAATCATTCTATTCCAAATTTTGTCTGACTTTCATAAACGTTGCATTTTGTAACCTAAGTGAATGAAGTACCGTGCGTGGTGCAACTCACACTTGACCGACGTCGGGTGGAACGAAATACCCCCCCCCCCCTCTCCTTCTCCGTCTGGGCATGTTAGACACAGAATCAAATCCTGGATCCGCCTATGGCCATCTTTATTTCAAAAATCTATTATTTTAAAATCACTTAAGTTCAGTTTTAAGCAAAGACAACTAACTCTCTAGGGATTAATCCCCATATCGCAGGTGACTTTACAAACTTAAGATATCACAGACGCAAAGTACACCTAGACTTGTAACATGTGTGAATGTGGTGTTCTTTAAATTTTCATTCCAGGACGAAGTTTCAACGAATAACTTCGCTCTACAATACAACATTGATTTATTAATGGCATCATCGGGAATACCTTCAATTATGTACTAAATTACCGTACGTACCTCGAGATCGGCTTAGGCTGCATAGATATACTCTTGAAACGTTTCATCGTATTTTTCTTTTGTATACTCAACTCCCGAACGAATTATGGGAATCGAACTCACTTCATCTTACACAGCAGTCGTACATACATAAATCCACACCCACTTTAATATTGGTACCATGTAATTCCGATTCTACAATACCCAATCGATAAATCTTGAACATTTCTGAAATCAGACCAGAATATATATATTTTAATAATTTTATTCAATCTCCAACCAATTTAGAACATAATTAGGACTGGTGAATATATGTGCCTACTTTGTTTGAATAAAGCTATTCGGGTACGAGTATATGGTACTGTTTGTACAAGAAAATACAAATTTCACAAGGTGGTTTAGATTTAATTATCATTTCTAAATCTCACTGTTAAAGAGTTACTATGAGCTTTGAAAAGTTATTCCGAGTTATTCGCTATAGTTACGTTCTTATATCTTTTACGTGGCTTATACACTGAAATAAGACAGTCTAACTCTACTAATTCGATATACGATGGAAGTATCAAGCCAACAATGTATATTGACTTAGCCTGCCTAAATTCAGTGCAGTGTAATAAGCGCTTTATAGCGTTGTTTGTGAGTCGAAGATGTTGCTGGACTTTTAGACAGCCGTTAAACCGTCTTTTTTGTACTGAATATTTTAAACGTTCTATAGTTTTATTAACACGCTTTCAGTAACTCTGTTGTAAAAAGAATGTAAATAAATTAATGAAAATGAGTTGAAATCTATTTTAAGTAACTTACAAAAGAAAGGTTCTATTATTAACCCGTAAATATGTTTGTTCTCAAAACATTACATAGGTTAAACTTTACGATGAATAGTAGCAACAAATAAGCTTTTTAGACCACCTTAAAGTTAAGTATCATTTTACTACTCAGAAGTAAATTAGTAAGAAAGTTGTTTATCCAAATAGAAGCATGCAAGCAAAACGAAAAAATAAATCTCACATTGAAGCGGCGGTAGCGTAATGGCTAGGGCATCAGTCTCGCAATCGTAAGGTCGCGGGTTCGAATCCTACCCAGTATACTACCGACGTGAACCCACTCCTAACACAAGCCATTGAGCTTAGCTGGAGGGGTTAACAGGATTGCTAGGAATGTGGGACCAAAATCCCACATTGCTAGTTATCATTAAAAAAAAAAAAAAAAAATGATAAGGAGAAGACTAACTGTTAAGTAATCATAATGTAATAATGAGGAGTTAGTTAGTAAGGCATCGGACTCGCAATTAAGAAGTCGCGGTTTCGAATCCTGCCCATTACACTACCGACGTGAACCCACTCTTAACACAAGCAATTTAGCTAAGCTAGAGGAGTTAACAGGATTGCTAGTAATGTGGGACACACACTATTAGCAAAACGTATCTTATTTAAAAATATATTTTTTTAAAACTATGAGAACTCTTAGTAGGGTGCTGAGTTAGCTCTGTGTTAGACTTACAATACGGTTAATTTGTGTTAAGTACGCCTGTTTATTTATTTATAATTTAATATCATTGGGATCTCTTACAATAGGGATTTCAATTAAAATTAGATTTTCTTGGAATATTCCAGCTGGAGTAATTAGTTTGTAACAACTTTTGAGACGGAATTGGTGTTTAAGTATCTGTTTAATATGTATGAGTCGTTCTCGCGGAGAGGATTGTTGTTCTTTGTTTCTTGATATAACTTGTTGACTTTTTATCTTTTACCTTTAGAAAAAGGAAAGATATTTATTCTGGAATATGCAAACTAGATTTTTATTGTTTGAGACGGTTTACATCAATGTTTGTGCGGATTCAACGCTGGAGGCTCCTTTACTCAAAGTTTCTGATTCCTCCCGTGTAAGAGTGCTATCCTTTGATAAATCTATCTTCGCTACCACGCCTCCCAGTAATTAAGCCTCCCAAAATAAAATCCTGTGACCACTGCTAGCCTGCTATAATACATATGGCAGACTAATCAATGTTTAGGTTTCAAATTTTGCTGTAATTTAGAGACCATTTTGACACAATTTTAATACATTTAATTTAGTAACAAGATTGTGGTTCTTGAAGCTCCTATAAAAGCTCTAACTTCCTAAATAGGTACTTATTATGGAAGTGACTGTAAGAGTAATTCGACTTATCCGTAGAATTAATTCATTAGTTCGCTTTTTTGAAGTTACCTCAAACTGCTTATTGTACTATTCCCTTTGCACTTTCTATAGAGACTTAATTACTTCTTCTCTTCTAAACTGAAAGAGACTGAGGAGAATAACTCTCTCTCTCTCTCTCTCTCTCTCTCTCTCTCTCTCTCTCTCTCTCTCTGTAGGTATTCATTTCTTTTAGTAATTATCCCAAAAAGGATTTCAATTTGACATCTCACACTCAATTTGTTAACGTACAATATCCACGTTTCAGGGTCCTAATAACATTCCTGTGCGTTACAATAGAACAATGAGGCAATTTGTAGATGCTGACAATAGACGCGATCTAATTAAGTTGTCCGCAACGAAGCTGTGCACTACAGGGCGTGTGCACTGTGCATTTATGGACGGATTCATGCTACAATGCATGCAGTGATGTTGGTAGCATGCCATTATAACGCATGAAAGCCTGACAAAGTAAATGTGATCTAATGGCGTGTAATATGAAAAAAAGTCTAGAAGTAGAGTGCGCTAGTTAAGTTGGCGGTCATGTCAGCTGTCATATCTTTTGTCAAAAGGCATGCATAATGACACAGCTGTAAGCATATTGTGATGATTATAGAGTGTCTAATAAAATAGATGTTGTCCGCAACGAAGCTATGTGCGTGGACGTGTTTGTGCATTCAGGGACAGTTCACAATGCATGCAGTGATGATTTTTATACCATACCGCATGCTATTCTGAACGCTGAACACTGAGTTATAACTGTCGGCTCCCGAAAAATTATTGCGATGGGTTTTTTTTATCTATACTTCTATATCTATACTATAATATTATAAAGAGGAAAGATTTGATTGTTTGTTTGTATTGAATAGGCTCCGAAACTACTGAATGGATTTGAAAAATTCTTTCATTGTTGTGAAGCTACACTAACCCCGGGTGACATAGACTATTTTTTATCCCTGCATGCTCACGGGAACGGGAACTACTCGGATGAAACCGCGAGGCGTTCGCTAGTTTGTTATAAATATGTAATACAACGTTATTTTTATTCGTAAAGGTCAACAAGATTATCACTTTAAGAAATCTTACCCAAAAAAAATTACTTGTTTATGTTACGGAAGTTGCTAATTTCTTCACGAAAGCATGTTAACTCCTAATCTTCAGGATCGAGTATGGCATGCCAAACAGCTTATCAGACATAATTAAATATTAACTACTGATAGATATTGGTGATCATTTAGATTCTTGATCGTTGTACTCGCATAAGGTATTACCTACTCAATAGTTTTTTTTTTAAATAGACGACTCCCGCATTAGTGTACATGCCCTGCGTCGCGGGGGACTTTACAAACATACAAGTCACAGACACAAAGTACACCCAGACTCGGAACAACAATTTGTGGATCACACAAAGTGAAGTCCCGTGTGGGAATTGGACCCACGACCTCTTGCGTAGCAGTCGGACACACACCCACCGCGCCACAGAGGCTGTGTATATCGTATGTCAATAAGAAACATAACAGATCAAGTTATTCAAGTTTCTGTTTGGGTAATTTATACTTGATTTGCATCTGTATTTAATCCACAACACACAGCTAAACTTCCTACCAAATTGACAGAGTTACCTACTAATATTAAACATTAATTTGATATTAATAGCGAGTTCCTGAAACATTTCCATATCACAAGCTTGTTTATGATAAACTTATTTCCATTAGGCATGCGTAGGTACATAATATGATATTACTAAAGGGTTTCACTATGTTCATAACCGCATGGAAAGCAAATTTAATATTCTAATAGGTACAAGCTTTCGCTTACAGCCTCACCCACGTGGATATCGGTTATGGAAAAATATTCTATGCCCTATCCCAGGATACCCCGTATATGCCTCATAGTCCTTAATAAACAGTGTTTTATAGGTATTGGTGAAGACCAATAACTATAATCACTTTTTTTTTCGTTTTTGCGTTAAGCCCGCGCTTGTAACTGTCAAAATCTTGACATAATGGTATATAGAGCACTGCGTTCAGAAATGCATCGCGCATGCGCGCGGATATCTTTGAGCGCACCGCACATGCGCCAGTTCGCGCGGGCTTGCCACTAAAACGAAAAAAAACATAGTGAATAAGGACCCTTGTCAGCAGAAAGGAAGAGAAGATGACCTCTAAAATGTAGAATTCTGATCAAAACTAAAATGTCTATTGGTATTTGAAAGTAGTGATGTGCCGATCCGTATCCGCGGATATCCGAAAACGAAGAAAGATTGTATCCGCTACTTTTTTGCTGATCTTGGACGGAACTTATGTGCCACCACACTACCTATTTAAATTTTATTAAATTTACAAAATTCTAAATTTAGGGAATAGATACTTAATATATTAACTGTGAAAAGACATTATGTAGCAGTGAAATACTATTGTTAGAATTCCGTAGCCAAAATTGCTTGAGTTTCGTCATGTCCGTCTGTCTGTCTGGCCGTCCGTATGTCACAGGCATTTTACTCAGATACTTCGTAATGAATTTTGATGAAATTATTGATAAGGTGTGTTATAGTGGCCGCTACTTAGTTTATTAGCTAAATAATATAAATAAATATTTTTAGGGGGCCGCTTCATACATGTAACAGAAGCAGACTTTTTTTTTCGCCTAAAATCAAGGTGTGGCACATTATTCGACAGGTAAAAACACTTTAAGGTTTCTAATAAACTTTTTTGATTGAGTAAATATTTTTGGAAATAATCGCTCCGAAAGTTGCATATATGTATCCCCCCCCCCCCCTTAACTTTTCAACCGTGTCACCAAACATATGAAAAAAATCACAAAGGTAGCGCTTAATAAATACTTTAAACTAAAATTATTTCGGACATGATCGAATATACCGTCATTGAGTTAAAGCCGAAAAACTGCTTTTCTCAACAAAAGAGCGTAAGTGCCATGAACATACGCTCTTCTGCTCATGCAATTATTTAAGGCTGCGGAACCCTACACTGAGCATGGTCCGACATCCTCTTGCCGGGCAAGAAAATTATTTTTATTTCTGCATTTGGGAGATTCATATTAACTAATAAGTACTTAAATTTAAAACTTTTATCATAAAGAGCGACCATTTTTTTCCTGAAAGGTGGGTAGGTACTTAAACTACCTCTGTAATGGATCTATCACAAATCTTTTTACTATTTTTTTTAGTTGTTTTTAATATGGATATATAAATAAAATGTTAAAAACTGCGTAAGAAAATTGAAATCCGTATCCGTATTCGCGGATCTAGACACCAAATATTCTTATTCGAATCCGAGTTCGCGGACTTATATTATTAACGGTCCGGTACATCTCTATTTGAAAAGCTATATACCTGACATACTACCTAGTTATCAAAAATACTCACACCTCCAAATCTAGGAGTTTTCTTTCATGGTTAAGCCAAGATGTTATCAAGAGCTCCTCTTATTAATCCTAGCTCAGTTGAAACAGTCACGTCGACACTTGACTACGTGGGAAGAGCGTTGTTTCACAAAATACTGAGAATACCGAAGGTAACCTTCACACACATATACATTTATTTATTCATTAAAACGACTTACATAAAAACAATTACATTAATCAATATAGAAGTTATATTATAGAAAGTATCACAAGAGAAAAATAATAACTATGTAACACAATACATTTAGGGTTGAAATATATCTGGCCACACCGAATCGTACTTTCCTATGCTTCTATGCTTGTTCAACCCATATATAACGTTAATTCCCGCCGAATTTGAGTAGCGGAGTCATTTTGACGTGATATTCATTCAAGCAAGGGGGTCTAGACAAAGTCACATTCGAATAGCGATATCGTGAATAGAAAAGAATACAAATATAGAATTTGACATTTGCGGTGGAGACCATAGACATTTTTTTATTTTTTTGCGAATTATTAGTAGGGTGTCATCGAACTCGCCACGGAACGCTCTTAACCTCTCAAGACAACTTTATTCTAAAGGCATCGCGAGCCTTCAAAACAACGTTGTCTTTAGAGGTCTATAATACCGTGTTCGTAAACGATGTCTATGCGTGCGTGACTCGAGCGAGGTACCTACGTATGAAGTTACCTTCTGTATTTGCCGTATTTTGTGGTTGTTTGTACTACACCGACCGTATTTCGTGCTACAATCACACAAGGTTTCAGAAGCCGTGCGTTCTTTGTGAGTCAATTACAGTGGAGAGCCTTCATTGATTAAGTGTAGGTACAGTGATTGAATAGATTTCTTACTTACGTGTTATTTAATTATTCGTTGTTGTTAGGCAGTCATTCGACATGGGAGGATACGCGATCATGTTGTGACCTTGCTCGATGCAACCCGGTTAAAAGTCAAGCCATCTGGCAAATAGTACATACTTCCCTAGCAATATTTCTAGTACCTATTCCTGGAATAAATTGTCTATATCATAAAACGAGAAAGTTTAAAAGTTGTAATTGTTTTTGTTATGCTGGTCTCCTTTATGAACATAGTACCTATCCACAATATTGTGTTATCAATTCTATTCAATTCAATTCGTATACTTCGAGTAGGTATATAATGTAAAAAAAAATAATCCATAAAAATATATTTAAGAATTTTATAAGCTACGGGTCTTAATCACGTAAATATTTTATTTTAAGGCTACATACCTTTGTTTTATTGCCCGACGCTTCGACCGTATTGCAACGGCCGTATTCACAACACTTGCTGGATAAGGGATCCAATCACTGGATTGAACTACACAAAGGTCGTTTCCACAGACCGTCACTATTACCCCAGGATGGCGAGGGAAGCGGTTGAAATAAAAAAACACGTCTATTTCAACTGAGAAGAAGGATATCGTTTCTCAACATCGTGGAATCCCGTGATCAGCAAGTGTACACACCGCCCAACAAACATTTCACGCCAGTGTGCAGATGTTCTTAGTGTTGTGTGTCGAAGTACCGACAGTTCCGTAATAGTGAGTGATAAAAATCAAGCGAAGGTAGATTCCGAAACCCGCAGTCGCCTCCGGGCGAACGCTAAGCTGAACCAGTATACCCATGACTACACCCATTGCAATAAGGTCGAAGCGTCGCGTCGGGCAATAAAACAAACTTATTTAGCCTTAAAATGAAATATTTACGCTATTAAAACACGTAGCTTATAAAATTCAATAATGTGTACAAATCGTGAAAGTTTACGAACATATATCGTAAAAATATAGGTAAGTAATTCTAATTTATCTAACGTTAAATAGATGCAAGAAGCGTTCGCTTCAGCCCGCGACTACGACTGCAAGCATGATGGTTATGTATGGTGTAAAATCTTTATAAAGGCTATACTCCTTAAAAATACTTCTGCAGAAGTAGATCACATACAACTACTGATAATAATTAATTGGATATCTCCAGTGCGTCAAGAATTATTCCATTATCAATATTAGCCGAATCGTTGCTGAATATCGATAGCTTTCTGAAGCCCTTACTACAGTCACGTGTGTATCATATGTGTCGCAGGAATAATGGCAGATAGATTTTTTTCGCATTTTGAGCGCAAAAGATTGTCACAATTAAGTTTTTAGAAAATATCATTAAAATCTTCATATTTCTACATACATTTGGGTATTCAAATAGTTATGTAGGTTTTTCCTGATGGTGTTGTGAACGCCGCACCATACACATCGAGCTCGCGGGGAGGCCGAACGTACAAGCATCATGTCTCTAGTATTAGCCGACGGTCTAGTGGTTGAATTAATCTCCACTGGCAGGCGAATTGACACTGTCATTGCTACTAAATTAGCAACCAAACATTTACTTAATAATACAAACAACAGGCAGGCCGGGCGTTGAAACTGTAATAAGTGTCTGGTAATGGACGACGTGATTTGTAATATCATTCCGAAAAAAAAATTAAAAAACCGGGCTAGTGCATGTCGAGCCACGCACAATGTAGGGTTCCGTCCGTCCCCCCCATCCGAATAAAGTGGCTTAAGAAGTGGGTATTCTGTTGTTTTTGTTTCGTACCTACAACTTTATATCTACTTAATATTTTTCAATAGATTTTGTTACTTCTCATTTGATCAGCTGTTTCTCGTAAATTTGTAAAGCCTACTTAGCTGTGATAGTTTTCCTTATAATTTCACTAGATATACTACTACCGTGAATTTTTTCACATACCCAACATCAACCATTTAGAAGGCCGGAGAGGGGGAACACTTGAGTGTAACAAAAATTTGATGAAAAGGTATCTTGTAGTAGCGATTTTTTTGATTGATGAAATTTGGTAGAAAAGGTGTCTTGTAATAGCGGCTACTTTGTTTGATAGCTAAATAATAATAATAAGTACTTTTAGGGGGGGCACTCTATACATATAAAAAAAATCAGCAAACATCAATGTGTTGCACATCATTCGACAGGTCTTTCAAAAACTTTTTAAGGTTTTTTAATAAACATTTTTGATTGAGTAAATATTTTTCGAAATAACCGCTCCAAGGTTGCATAAATCGTGCCCATCCTTAACTTTTGAACGGTGTAACCAAAAAGTAGGAAAAAAATCACAAAGATAGCGCTTAATAAATACTTTAAACTAAAATATTTTGAACATGATCGGATATACTGTCATTGAGTTATAGCCGAAAAACTGCGTTTCTCAACAAAAGCGCGTAAGTGCCGTGAACTTACGCTCTTCTGCTGATGCAATTATTCCGGTTTTTTTTAACTAAAAGTTATCATTTTTAAAAGTAAAAAAAGTTGTAAGGTATTAAATAGTTACATTTCCTGTTAGTGATTATATATATTTTTAAATTAAATATTAAATATTTACTGCATATCAGAGAAGCAGTGCCAATACATCGCGAAATATAATTTTCGTGACGAGTTTATGGAGAGGACTAATGGTATCACAAATTTAATAACACTCGATGCGACGTTCGCTGACTATGCAATCGATATCCAATATAATTTTGTCATGTGGAAATTAGTTCTATTCACTTCACATCTAATATACGTTGGCATGTTCAATCAGCTGTTATTGGATAATTGAAGAGCTGTGATTATTTTATGAATGTTTATGGCGCGTTTTGCCAATGCCTGTTAATACTAAAAGGTCTGCTTGCAATAGACGTTTTGTCTGAACAAACGTCTTGTAATATAACACAATCCATAACCAATTCGCTTATAGATTTTTTTTTTAAAGATAGCTAGCAATGTGGGATTGAGTCCCACATTACTAGCAATCTTGTTAACCCTTCCAACTAAGCTCAAAGGCTTGTGTTAGGAGTGGGTTCACGTCGCGTCGGTAGGATTCGAACCCGCGACCTCACGATTGCGAGACCGATGCCTTAGCCATTAGGTAGCCTAATGGCTAAGGCAATAATGGCCGCTTTTATAGATTATTATAGATCTGAAATACCTCCGTTTCAGGCGTTTGAGTTTGATGCCTAGTTTAGTTACGTGTACCGTACCTGATACGTTAAATAAAATAAGAACGTACCTACTACAACTTATATTCCATTTGCTAAAGTAAAAGTGTGTTAAATAAGCTGCCAGTATATATTTAGGTTGTACATAAACGAATGAGTAGGTATCAACACAAACAGGACAGAAATACACGAAATGTTTTCGTCGAAATACTAAAGCATTTTAAGCGAGTTGTTACATTACTTTGGGATGCCTCTCATACATTCGTTTCATATTTACATTCGAATTTTCAACACTAGCACTAATAAAAATGAATAACATTTTTGTATTGAAGTTAAGTTAAGTGAGAAAGGTAGTATTTTTTTTGCTATAACCGCCTGGGGCCCAGGTAAATTTATCGTAAGGAATTACAATGAAAACTATCCTAAGCAGCTTGGCTATCAGTAATATCTAGTGTCGTTTTAGTGGTTATTGAATTACCTTTTATTAACACGAATTTGGTCATAAAATAACGACGTACCTACATACCTCTTCCACAGTTTGACCTGGGACAATTGTAGCTCCATTGGTTCTTCAAAATGTTACATCCATATGTTGGTCTTCACCGGTGCCACTAGGCTGCCCATGGCCACATTTCAGAAGACCTAACTAATACCTACCTACTTTTAGTTCCTACCGACCTTTGGCAGTAATTATAATAATATTTTAACTTATAACACACAAAATATCATTCACCTGAGTATTATTAAAGTAACATTAATTTTAAGTTCAGCTGTAAATTGAAGGTGATCATATTCAAAAGCTTATCCAATGCCAGTATGATATCATATAACACAGCATAAAATACGACAGTACAATTCCAGAATACTAAACCAGCATTGTAGGTATATCTAAACAGCTTACGGTTGATAAAGAGCTGAGATCACTGCATTCAAATTAATAACCGTTGCACTGCACTGTCTCGTGCGTTCTGAATTGCAAATATTCCTAAATAAAACGGGATCATTCTGTTAGTACGTGTACAGGGCTGTCTGACTGACATACTTTGTAACCGATTTTTTTTTTTGTCATTTTGGCCGATTTCACAGCATTTTTTTGCCAGTAACGAGTGGTAGTTAAGATTAGATTAGATTATATAGTGTTGCTTACCAAGTCGTTTTCGTAGAAACAATTTTCTTAGATGTAATTTTCAAAATGGTGGAAAAACGAGGATTTTTGAGCAAGATGCAGTGAGGATAAGAACGGGAGAACAGTTTCGTTTGCTGCTATGTTTGCTGTCTGTTGAATGTATTCAGGAAATTTGACAAAAGGCTTATCATTACATTTTCCATTTTATTTTTCCTTAGATGTCTTCCCCGATGTTAGATACTAGCTGACCCGCACAACTTCGTATGAGTAAATTTTTCACGTTTTTGCAACTTTTTTCATTGCTGCTCCGGTCCTATTGGTTGTAGCGTGATGTTATATAGCCTTCCTCGTTAATTAGGCTTCCCAACATTTTTAATTCGGACCTGCAGTTCCTGAGATTACCGCGTTCAAACAAACTCTTCAGCTTTATAATATTAATATAGATTATCGGGACTTAATCGCGTGAAATATTTAGGGGAACTTTTTATTTACCCGGCGTTTCGATCAAATTGCACCGATCATGGTCAAAGGTCGACTAATGGCAGTTTAGCGGTATCTTCGTGAGACGCGCAATTTTTAACGTATAAAAAAAGGTTTTTACTACAGGATAATAGTATTCTATTTTGCAGTGGTGGAGGCTTACAACACCATTACTTTCGGTTTCCCTTTGGATTGTAGTTACTTAGTATTATAGCTACAAAGAACCATGTCCAGCAAGATATATAGTTTTGTATCGGGTTACCTCAGAAAATAATAATAATAATAATAATAATATCTTGGGACAACTCACACAACGCTATCTGATCCCAAACTAAGCAGAGCTTGTACTATGGAAACCAGACAACTGATAAACATACTTATATATATCTAAATACATACATATTATAGATAAATAACACCCAGACACAGAATAAACCATCGTGCTCATCACACAAAGTTTTATCCTGGGTGGGGATCGAACCCACGACCTCTTGCGTAGCAGTCGGATACACTCCCACCGCGCCACAGAGGCAGTCAATGAAAAGGCAGAAAATGTTTAACCCTTCGGCTCTGCTAGTTAACTTAGATAATCCATAAGCTTCGTTCATAAAAAGGTTAAGTTTTTACTTGATATTTAAAAGTACTAGGACTCAAACTTTCTAAAAAATCATACGATGTGATTTACCGTTATATTGGTGTTTAACCAGAAATGAGGGTGTCCTTTGTGGAATAGTTTCATTCACCTCTGACGGAAATAACGAAGATGTTCTAGACTTAATCCAGGCGCTTTGTTAATTAAGCTGTCTTTAAAAGTGCTAACTTCACAACATCTTAGGGAGTTTCGATGAATGTCAGTATTTTTTGGACACAATGTTATCTTGCGTCCCATCTCCCATCCCTCATTTTTCCTGATTACAATCATCGCTGTCTTTGTTACAAGGCTTTCCGCCGGTAAATCCTTTGGTTATGATAAATGTACTACGTCTGTTCGCAGTTTTCTCTTTCTTACTTTGTTTTTATTGTAGCCTGTGGATTTTAGCCTAAATACGGCCCTGTTAGTAGATTTATTGTTTTTTTGTAGGGTCTTCTAAGTACGGCTCTGTAAGTCGACAGGAAAAGTCGTGAGATAATTAAAGTAAGTTTTTAATTAAAAAAATTGTAATTTAACTTCGATGAACTCACAGTTGCAGACAGTTACAAAGTGTAAAAGTGTCGTTGAAAAAGAGAAAACTAAGTCTTTTAAACTTAAAAAAACCGGACAAGTGCGATTCTGACTTGCCCACCGAGGGTTCTGTACATATTTGTAGGTACATATTGTAATAATAATATATTATAATAATAATTATATATACTTTATTGTACACCAATATAAAAATGTACAATGGGCGGCCTTATTGCAAATAGTTCAGGAATAGAATCTCGCAGTTTTTTAAGTAAACGGCCGGATCTTTATCTACGTTAACATAGAAGTTTGATTCTTCCACAGCTTCCTTTAGCAAACCTGAATATAAGGTTTTAATTTCAAATCGATACCTCCACGAGTTTCCGGAATAAAAACAGCAGACAGACGGACGAACAGACGACAAAGTGATCCAATAAGGGTAGGTACCGTATGTTTTCCTTTTGAGGTATGAAACCCTAGGTATATAGTATTCCAGTAAATAAACTTCAAGCAACCTTCAAGCTTACAACAACCTTGATCGATATTAAGCCAGGGGTCCAATCGTGTAAACGTAATAGTCAGGTAGGGTTAAAATAACTCAGGACATATCCAGTGGTAACCCTACGTGCGTCTAACAGATGGCTCTCGGTCCACAAAGCTGCGCTATCCGCCATGCAGGGTACAATAGCCCGACAGCGCGCTACCAGATAATGTTTTTCATAACGTTACCCAACTTAATGGAGGATTTGATGTTAGGTCGTATTATACCATTAACTGTTAGCGATTTAATATGTTTACTGCTATAAACTTACTTGGTTGTATTGTGTATCCGACTGCTACGCAAGAGGCCGTGAGTTCGATCCCCACCCAGGATAAAACTTTGTATGATGAGCACCATGGTTTATTCTATGTCTGGGTGTAATTTATCTATAATATGTATGTATTTAGAAATATATAAGTATGTTTATCGGTTGTTTGATTTCCATAGTACAAGCTCTGCTTAGTTTGGGATCAGATAGCTTTGTGTGAGTTGTCCCAAGATATTTTTATTATAGAATGTGTTCATATAAGATACTTATGTATTATAAAACCGCGAAAATTGTTAAGACCTACAAAGTTAATAGCAAAGAGTAATGTTATCAACCGTTACCGACGCTATAACCTGCTTACGTCTAACTAACGCAATATGAATAACTATTTGATTATTTTATTATTTTTTTATGATTGATTAATATTCGGATATAATTAATAGTAGTTGTAACAGAATATTAGATAATTGATGTCTAAGATAGATATGAAATAATATGTTGTATTGACAATTTCTCAATAATCGGCGGGTCTTAATAATCTAACTATCGATAGATGTAGCTACTAGACCTATATATCTGACATTAGCTCCATAAAAAATATGTCAAAATTCTACCTCTAGTAGCCAAATCCATCTATAGATTATTGAGACCGGCCGTAAGTCTATAAATATTGGTGTATTGCTCATAACTGCACCTAACACCTTGAACATTCTTAGTGAAAACGTCGCTATTATGAACCTCTGTTGGAATACATATCGATCATTCGTCTACTAAGACCCACCTTCGTAATAGTGATTTTGTAGTTTTACGAACTAATATTTATTATTTTAATTTATTATTTATAAACTGTCTAAAAACTAGCTCACTTATAAAGTTATAACCTACCACCTGCGCCTACAACACATCACAACAGCTAAAGAATGGACGATAATCTCAACTTTGTTAAATAAAAACTTTTTTACAAAAAAATAAAAACCGACTTCCAAAATATATAAGGTAACTAAAAAGCAAAAAATAATATAGGTACAATAACAAAAAATAATTAAACATCTTGAAGATGGTGCCAGGAAATGTAGTTTTATGTCCAAACTGCTCATTTCTTTTTACAAAATGTTTCGTTTTGCGATACAAGGCCGTTAATTTTGGGAAGTTCACCTGATACTAGACCATCAGGGTCCATTCACTATGTTTTTTTTTGTTTTCGCGACAAGCCCGCGCGAACTGGCTCATGTGCGGTGCGCTCAAAGATGTTCGCGTGCATGCGGGATGCATTTCTAGGCGCAGCTCTCTATATACCATTATGACAAGATTTTGACAGTTAGAAGAGCGGACTTGACGCGAAAACGAAAAAAAAAGATTTGAAGGAGGCGAAGAATCAGGCATCGAACACGGTACCCAGACCACCCGCAATATTTATTATTGATAAGTTCCGCTGGTCATCTGTGGTCTTCATCGTCAGTTCCATTTCACTCAATGGTGTTTTTTAAGAGTAAGTGCAAGAATTACAACAAAATTTACAAAATTACTATAGGTGTGCCTTTAATACTTGAAGAGTTCCCTTGATTTCTCCAAGATCTCATCATCAGATCCTAAGTTTGATGACAATGGAACAAATCGGTCCAGCCGTCTGCGAGTAATCGGGTAACAAACATTAAAAAAAAATACAGTCAAATTGAGAACCTCCCTTTTGAAGTCGATTGAAAAGAAAGAACTGTTTATTTGTTGGGTTTCTATTGTGAACTACGTAAAGGTTGATGAGAACTCCTGTACAACATTTAAGAGAAGAAAAGGCATTTTTCATAGTCACAGGGCCCCGCCGTAAAACAACTTAACTTCTCGGCTGTTTGAACCATTCAATAAAAATTTTGTCTTCTATAAACTTATTTGAAAACGTCTATCGCTTTTGCTACAGCACAACCTTATATATTTTCAGTGACTCTCATTTTATGCAATGAGTCAACACTTATTTTGTTCACAATGGGAAGTTTCAGCCGGATAACGGTTTTTAGTTTTGATTTCTAAGCCTCCTTTTGTCGGCTCCACAATGAGTACAATAGACGTCCCGACCCGAGTGTTGCGAGTCTCACACCGTTTATTCCGAGAATGGGATTCTAAGTGGTTTTTCCTTGATATTGAGCACCGTAAGTGGAATCATTCGATTGTTCTGGATTATTTGGAATTTTTAGTATTATGTCTAGACGGTGGATATTGAATTTTATTCCGTTCAACTTACTCGTAATATCTCCTGTATCCTGTAAGCGGATAGTTATTAAAGCTACGGTAGTGTCATTTTTTTTTACTTTATACTTATTGATTTTAGTTTTGCTTGCTGTTACATGGTTACAATATTAGGTCATAGGTCTGTGGCGCCACTGCTTCTATGGCGCGGTGGGAGAGCTATGCAAGAGGTCGTGGGTTCGATCCCCACCCAGGATAAAACTTTGTGTGATGAGCACGATGATTTATTATGTGCCTGGTTGTTATTTATTATATGTATATATTAATAGAAATATACATATAAGTATAGTTTATCTGTTGTCTGGTTTTCACAGTACAAGCTCTGCTTAGTTTGGGATCAGATAGCGTTGTGTGATTTGTCCCAAGATATTATTGTTATGTTTGTGTGGCGATATATACTGATTTGACAAATGTACAAAGCATCTATTATATAGCGGCCCGAAATGTTGCAGCGTTTATTTGAATACAAATATTATAAAATTTTAAATTGTATCATAAAATCCGACAGTCAATCTCCATGTCCAATTTATCTCGTACGGTGTGATGCTTTTTAATTATTTCTGTGCAAAATGTATCGATTTTGAGGGTATTAAATTACTATTTGTTTCCTTTTATCTATGTTCAATGTTATTTTTTAAAGAATTTCGATGTTATATTTCGTGTCGTACAAAACCCAGTATACAAACGCGTTCTTTCTATGATTTGTTAAGCTTAAATTACTCAACATTCACCTGGGTGAAATTGGTTTCATCACTACTGATATTCTAAATTCCTTAGAGCCAGAAATATGAATACATGTGTGATTACGGAGTGGACCGGTGCTTCAGCCCGTTCAGACGTTGTGCTTCCTAAGAAAACTGACTTAACAACGTGATAAAGCATTTGGAGTTTTGACACCAGAAATGATACTTGGGATCTACAAAACTTTTATCAGACCAATCTTGGAGTATGCATTTCGAGTCTAGAGGCCCTATTTCGTTAAGGATAAGGAGGTCAGTACCTCCTGGAAAAAGATCGAAGATCGCAGAGAACGTGGAGACTTGATTGAGACATATAAGATCCTAAACGGACATTACGATCTGTAAGACTTTGATAAAATATTGAGGTGTAACGACATGAGGTCATCACTTAAAACTTTGTACCAATTTGTTAAGAAATAATCCACACAAAGTCAAAGCTAGTGTCGGAACAAGTCAGAGCGTGGAACAGACTCCTAGAAGACGTAGTCTCAGTTCCGAGTTTGAATACATTTAAAAACAAATTGGACAAACACCTTCAACAACAAAAAGACAACCTAGCGAGAGTGTAGCAGGTCCATATCAGTTGTTGCAACTGCCAGCCTGAACGCGGTAATGTCAGGAACTACTGGTCCGAACTGAAAAATTCTTTCACTGTTGCATAGCCCATTTATCGAGGAATTCTATATGCTATATAACATCACGCTACAACTAATAGGAGCGGAGCAGCAATGAGAAATGTTGCAAAAACGAAGAAAATTTACGCAGACGGTTAGTATACAATAATAATAAACTCTTGACTCAGTCGTTCGTAAATATGTTAAAATAAACATAATTTTCTATTATGCAGTAGTTTCTAGTAAAAAATAAATGTATTTAGCAAAACTTAACAGAACACTACAAATGAAAATAAACAACACTTGGCAATACTATGAGACATTCAAGCATTTCTAACACGAATCTCTACTACATTCAAACAACACTCTCGTACATTTATGCACCATTGCGCACTACACAAGACTTTGTGACTATCGCCTCGAGCTCTTAGGACTTCCTTTATTTTATACCCGGGCCGTAAATGAGGGTACAAAACGTTTCAGGGCCGAGAATACGGATGTACGGTCGTGTTTACCGATAGGATCTTAACTCCTAACGTAATATCAATTTCGGAAGGGTTTTGCTAAAATTCTATACAAAACTTATATGATATTACATACTAAGTAACTATGTATTGACAGATTGATGGTCAAATAACTGTTATAGGAAAACTTTTGAAGACAAAATGTTACTGTCAAAATTGGGTAAAACCTTTAAATATTCACGCGATTAAACCCTCATTTGCACGAGCGTTTTTTTAACGCGCGTAAAAAAATAGAACAAATGCATTCCAAAGTACAAATTCATCGCGTATTGTACCTATATTCAACGCAGGGTGTTGGGAATAGATCACATAAGCACATCGTGAGGCCGGTCCCGGATTTTTAACGCGCGTAAAAATATGGGTCGCGTAAAAAAATCGGTCATGCGAAAGAGCGGGGGTGGATCCAGGATTTGATTTTGGGGGGGGGGGGGGGGGGCAGAGAGGCAAATGGCAGGGCCGCATCTTAAATGTTTAAGACGGGGGTGGAGTGCTTTCGTTTTAGCCAATTATAAATTTCACGCACGACGCGACGCCCAAAAAAAACGTTGGGGGGAGTAAAACAACCGTCTGGGGGGGGAGGGCACGGCAAAAAAATCCCGTTTGTTGTATGAGAGCGCTACTTAAAGATTGATTTTATTCTATTACTAATATTTGTACAGATGATGTATTTCTGTGGCGCGGTGGGAGTGTATCCGACGTGGGTTCGATCTCCACCCAGAATAAAACTTTGTGTGATGAGAACAATGGTTTATTCTGTGTCTGGATGTTATTTATCTATGATATGTATGCATTTAGAAATAAACAAGTATGTTTATCAGTTGTCTGGTTTCCATAGTATCTGCTTAGTTTAGGATCAGATAACGATGTGTGACTTGTCCCAAGATATTATTATTATTAACTCTAAGTATTGCGTAGTAAGTCTTAAAAAAAACAACAACAACATCACTTCTATCTATACGAGTAAATCGCTATTCCGCAAGATGCGTTTTTAAACATACGAAAATTTACGTAGGAGGCATCGTCAGTTCATTTGACTGTAATATCTAATGATTATTATGAGAAAGGTTTACTTTTCTTGTAAGTCCCTTTTGACATAGAACCGTGCAAATATCCAACTCTGTTTGACTTAACACTTCACCCCAAATTACACAGAACCAATTTCTTCTCGACCAAATTACAACACTCCAATGTAACTACTACATAAAACCTATCACCTAAGAAAGTGATGTGTCGATTTACGGTCTATGACTTCGTTTACCGTACAAATCGATTGCGGCCGAGTAACAAATGACTTGGGTGACGTGCGGCCGAGATAGGTCGTGGGACAAATCGGGCCCCTGTCGCGGCGCAGTGTTAAATGGCCCCGTGCCCATTAAGCTTTATTTGTTGTTAATTTGTTGTTGAACAGGGTTTGATGAATGAGTGTGTGTATTGGTTTAAATTAAACTAATTTAATGAGATAGACCTATACATTTATAGAACACTCGTGAAACAATTTAATATTAGATATATTTCGGGACTTAATCGCGTGATTTTTTTTACCCGACGTTTCGATCGAATTGCACCGATCGTGGTCACGGGTGGTGACCACGATCGGTACAAATCGATCGAAACTTCGGTTAAATAAAAGGTTCGTACCTTAAAAAAATTTACG
The DNA here is from genome assembly GCA_945859575.2 of Herminia tarsipennalis. Taxonomy (NCBI): domain Eukaryota; kingdom Metazoa; phylum Arthropoda; class Insecta; order Lepidoptera; family Erebidae; genus Herminia; species Herminia tarsipennalis. Next base: position 18,786,724 of record OX243841.2, on the reverse strand, counting down.
CGATTAAGTCCCGAAATATAACTAATATGTATAAAAATCGCGAAAGTTTAAAAAAAGAACAAAAAAAAACAATTTGTAGCTTTGTTTTTATAAGTAGTACTTAGGCAAGTAGCTAAATCTCGTCTACTGAAGAACACTATGAACTAACAATTTGAATCAATCACATAAGTCGTTGAAAGGTAAGGACTGTACAAAATTGGACTTTTTCATTAAAAACCAGAGATCTGAAAGCGATATCTACCGCATGGTACGCATGCTCATTGCCAATAAAGTCTTTAATGAAACCTGTGTAAGATTGATATATCTATCGCTACTAATAAAAAAATACACCCAAGTAAAATAATTTTATTTTTCATGAATTGTACAGAGCAAGAGACAAAATGTCTCAGTGAGCGAGTTAAAATATCGGCATAAAAACTAATAAAAAACGAAGATCGTGAATTCAACATCAAAGGTATATTTTTTGAAAAGAATTTTCATTTCTTACATTTTAACACTGCAAAACGAACGGGGTACAAGAGACCCGCTTGCAAATTATTATTAATTATTAAAACTGTAATTGGTACGGCTCCGTCTACCTTGGCTTTTTAAAACCCTTTGACTGCCTAGCGCATGCATTAAGCGTACAAAGAAAAATGGTGTAATATTTAGCCATAACGAGATGAGTATTTTTTTTTAATTAATTAATTATATTATGGTATGTTTTACATGCAGTCAATTTATAGTAATATATAAGAGATAGAGATACAGATGATGTATTTCTGTTACCGGTATATTATTATAAAAATAATATACCGACAACAGAAATACATCCACCATTGGTACAACAATTTGTGAATCACACAAAGTGTTGTCCCGTGTAGCAAACGAACCCACAATTTGCGCAGCATTCGTAGATACATACTCATTCTGTGTCATTAGAGCATTACTTAATTATTCAAGTAATTATCGCACAACCTCATTAATAGGGGAATCGCATTAACATAATTAGTTATTAACTGACTTTAAAAAGGTTCTCCATTCTCTATTCGATTTTTTGTATTTAACTTTAACTTACACTTAAACTTTGATATTTTAATATTTGCTTTACTTAGCCGCTAGTTCACAATGTAACAAACAGTTACATTTAGAACTAGCGGCTGCGTGGCATTGTTAAGTTTAAAAAGGTATTCACAAATTCTTAATAATATTAGGTCGGCAATCTTACTAATATTAAGTCTATATACTTCTACCGATGCCACTCCAATAAATACGCAGTATAGGATACAACCGATACATTTATTGGGCATATCAGTATGTTCGGTATTCCCCTGATCACATCGCCGTAGACCACGTAATACGTCCTACCAAAATTAATGTCCTTCATCATCATATTTTGACAGGATGGTATAGATATAAGCGAGAGCGAGAAATTCTGTGAAAAGCGAGATGTGGTCGGTCATTTATATTATTATTATTTATTATTATTATTATAAAATTTAGTTCAATTAATTAACTATCGTAGGTACAGATAAAGTTTTACAATTTTACAACTAAGTCTTTAAGCATTTATTAGCAATATTTTAAGGGTTTAATTACTGACGAATTGAGTGTATCGGAAACACATTTCATTGGTGCACTTAATAATCGCATCTCACATCACTTACTTCCGTTCTGGACACTTATTGAAACTCACCACGCTATGACGTAACGTCTAAATTACATTTCTAAAATAATTAAGTATTTTTAAGTATTTACGCAAGCTTGTCTAACATATTACAGTTGTATTAATACTGTGCGTATTGCTTCCAGAATTAAATTAAACATCCCATGTCATACTCAATGAGAACGACTAAGAAGAGCGATACATTGACTGACTGGGGGTGGTTATGACTTCGATTCCCCGAAGATCACCACTTTGTGTGATCTACAAAATGTTGAATTATGTTTTAATAGTTATCACAAAGTTCTATTTTGATTGTGGACACAAAGTCGGGGTGTTCTTGATATCCTTGACAGTAGATTTATAATTGTAAAGTAATTAATTATTATTCCATAGTGCGGGACTTTAAATAATTGGGTGACTACTACGGTCATGGAGAAAAACTCTTCCTAGGCAAGTATCAAGTAAGTATATTTACAAAATTTAAAATATTTTACACAAAAACTCGTTCACTCAACCCTTGCACCACTACAAAAACAATCGAGCGGAACAAACAAACGAGTACTGACCCCAATTAAACCGCGATGACGGGACAAAAACACGTGCGTCGTGGCACGTGCCTCCTACCACACGCGTTGGAGGGTTAAGTCGTACAATTTAATATTATTGCGGATTTAAATTAAATTTTCTGGCCTCAATTATGACATTGTACAAGATGTTATGAGGAATGGGGCTTTGTGTTCGTCAGTGACACAATCATTTTGAGCTACGTTTCGTACCTCCTCTTTATTTACCTAGTTATATTGCCTTAAACCATCGATATTACGTGTTATCGCTTCGTATAGTATCTAATGGCATTCTTGTAACGGATTCAGAAGAAACTCTGAAACTTAACTCTTGGAGTAGGTACATCAACGGGATCAAGCAGACTGAAATATATTATAATAATCATAAAATATAATATCTTGGGACAACTCACACAACGTCTAATCCCAAACTAAGCAGAGCTTGTACTATGGAAACCAGACAACAGATAAACATACTTAAATATTTCTAAATACATACATATTATAGATAAATAACACCCAGACACAGAATAAACCATCGTGCTCATCACACAAAGTTTTATCCTGGGTGGAGATCGAACCCACGACCTACGGCTTAGCAGTCAGGGTCACTAACCACTAAACCAACAGGCCATATTAAATGTATAGAGGAAAAATTCGTCTCCATACCATTCATAATCTGTATAAATTAACTTAGAAATGCTTTAAAAAATACAAAAAGTAATATACAGAAATACTTTTGAGCACAACTTGAAATTAAGCATAGTTACACAGGTTCAAATATGTGAAAATAAGACTAACGAAATTAACCTGTCAATCCATGCCTGAACTACTTCGCCATCGTTTAAATATGACCATGTTCCAAAATTGTTAAATGTAATCTGACCGGTTAAAATTTAGACATTTTTGGGTTACCTACAACCCAAAAATGTCCAACATTTTAACCCGTCAGATTACAACTCAACCAAAAAAAAATCTAATTACGAATCTATGAGAAAACCTTATATTTTTGAACAAAACATGTTTGCGAAGGGATCGTGACCTGTATTGTCGTGCATTATTCAGTAATCCCTTGAATTATGTATGAGTGTGAAATTAGCCGGTATACGCACAACGCAAATGAGTTTCGTTTTACATTTTTATTGCCTTGACACTTTTCTTTTACATGAGATTAAGCAGGCATTAAGTTTGTTTTTTGAGCGGCAAGGGATAAACTTGTGAGGGCAAATAAGTAATAATTGTAATAAAAACCAGTTAAGAGTGAATTGGACACGCACCAAGTAGGTTTTGCATCGGGCATTTTAAGAAAAAAAAAACCCAATGCGTCAGACAAAAAGTTGCAAATCTTCGAGGCGACTGCACGGATTTTCTTCAAACAAAGTAGAGAACAAATCTCTCCATCCGTTTGGGTGCTAGCCATCGGATGGCACGGACATACATGTAAAAAAATATGGTAAACTTAAAACAAAAACCATATCACAGTACTTTTTTCACTTTCAACGCAAACGCCCACTCCCAATGAGTCGGAAGTTTAAAAAAACTATTGTAATGACATCACTTTTTCTATAGTTAATAAACTCTCGATGCACTCTATCCTACCATGGTAAATAAGTTTCAAAATTTGGATGATTGAATATTGGTTAACCATCGATAAGATGGAAATAAAAACCACCAAGTCTGACAAAATGATGTACTTACTACAGTTATGTTTATATTTTTTATGTGTACATGAACATAAAAAGCTAAGACATAACAAGCTAGACTTTCAAAGTGCTATATGAAACTAATAAGGCGAAGAATCGAGAAAAACTCGTAAAAACTTCAAGTAAGTAAATACAATACAGGCCATAACAGTAATCATAGAACTAGATAAACATAGAGAACGCACTGGTATATTACTATACGATAGTTTAACAAAATAAATAGGTATGACTTAATAAAAAAATCCATTAAAAAATAAAACAAATTCAGTTTTTTTTCAAAATCTAAAGGTTAATATTTAGTAACAGAAGCTTGTGTACAACACTGGCTGTACAACTGGGATACCTGTGCCGAATAAAAAGAAAAAAAAAATGCGATCACAAAGACCAACCTGGACCGCGCCATCCCTTTCAATTCAAAAGTAAATATTGACGGCAAAGCGTGAAAGAGAGAAAAACCTCGTGAGGCCCTGTCTCTTTGTTGCTAGCGTTGTCTCTTTCTAGAGATTGGTAAATTAAAATGTCAATGGCAAAGACTGACCGTTGGTTTGTATTCATCTATTTAGGCCTAATTAAAAAATAACCCGACAATTGCGATTTGGACAGGCCGACCGAAGGTTCAGTACAAATTTGTAGGCACATATTACCTATAAATAGTCCAGGAATCAAGTCTCACTGTTTTTAAAATAAGTGGATATATATTTTTTACGTTAACTTAGAAGATTGATTTTCTTACAGCTTCTGACAGCAACCGTGGACCTGATTAAGTATATGGTTTTGATTTCAACTCGGTACCTCCACACGTTTTCGAGATACAGGGTCTTGACAGACAGACGGATGGACGGACGGACAGACAGATGGACAACAAATTGATCCTATAAGGGTTTCTTTTTTTCCTTTTGAGGTACGTAACCCTAAACCCATGTTCCGTTGTTAGCTTGTAATCACAAAATTAAGATAGTAATCTGTGTTATGATATAGTGTATACCTAGAAACTTTTGCGTAATTAAAAAAAAGATGTGGATGACAAAATAGACCGCTGACTTGTCAGTTTAACAACGATACCTTTACCGGAAAAAAAAAACGCGCGAATCGGTCATAAAATATGTTCTGTTCGGTCTGATCCACTGCACTTATTTTTAAACTTCAAGATGATACAAACAGACGCAAAAACATACACATTAGTAACTAACAAAACTAATAACTACTCCTCTACTTGCGTTGTTCAAAAGATTTTTATCCACTCCCGTTCTATACATTATCTGTGATACCAACTTGATAACAAATACGCAATACAATCTTTATGTGTACACTTGGGCTATAATCTCCGAGCTATAATCGCGATAACAACTCCTTTTATTATTATATCCGCTGCTTTTACTCTTACTTTCAAAGTATCGTAATCTACGAGATCATTGGCCAGTAAATCATCACAGTTTTATGGTATTTCCTGGGGGAAATTCTCCACAGTGTTTCTCGGTCTCGAATAGATCTTGGTATGTTTTTGTTTTGATAGGAAATTATATAAGTTATATTAGAAATTATATCTCTTGTTGTTGTCGTTTAGTCAATTGTATGACCTATCTCTCCCCCCCCCCCATCGCCCTCTTGAAATGATCCTGCGTGAACCCATGCCCAATACAAATTACTCAGTTTCCTGCCATTTCCAACTAATAATCTCTTAAGTGTTGTCGCTATACGATGTGTGTATCTTACTATTGGAACATGAACAAACTTGAATCAATTTTTCATTTATTACTAAAGCGTGACATGTTCCTACGAATGGCGTGTTCGCGTGGCCATTGAAACAACGGGGAAGTATGACACAAATTACAAAGGAACGAGAACTAAAAATCTATTGTTGTTCGTAAGTCTCGCTTGCCAAACTCGGAAATGCCCAACCGATGTATATTTTTTTTCACTTTAATTCAATGTCGTTATTTTTCCCTTATAAAGAAAAATAAAATAAAATTACTAGGGTGGTTTTAGAATATTAAACATTTAATTTCATGTGCTTACTTTATTAGCCACTGACAATACAAAGATCACCGAGTGATCTATAAAGTAATGTGCGTTCATCAAGATAAGTCCTTTGGCTTCTCAATGTTGGCATTGGCACCACTGCGCGTAAGCAGTAAGATATAAAATGTATACCAAACTTCAGACATTACCATAGATGGGGAAATTAAATGTTTTCGTTTATTGTCTTAATCTGAATAATTATACATTAAGATCAATTGGGGGATTGCGTGATATTTTTAAATGGTACCCTTTTAATAATACGCGCGCCTAAACTTAACTTCCCTATAAGAATGAACCTTGAACATGATCCCGGATAACTCCATGTCTCATCTCGCCTCGCTAACACTTGACACAGTGGCGTAATTATTTTATCGTGAGCTAGTTTTTATACCTTCTTAAAGTGTATTCAAAATAATCTATAAAACTACGCAGTTGGGAAAATATTATGGTTACGTAATAGGGTAAATGCTAAGTTAGCAAATGGCAACATCACATCCAGTACTACCAACTTTCAGGCCAAAGCTTCACATGATTTCGAACGGACAATAGTAATTAAAAATAAAAATAAAAAAATGGCCGGTTTGGACTGAATTACCTTCGTTATTTTTAAAATAATTGAGGTTTATATTCTCAGACTCCGTGCATAAGTTTGTAGATCACTTAAATAATGCCACGTGTCTTGTCAATGTCAATACTCTGTAATTGAACCTGAGGACTGAACAAAAGAAAAATGGCGCTATTTTCGTGGCCACTAAAGACTCTCATGTTATATGCACAGCGCTGTCTACACGCGGCGCGAAACATCAAGCACTTTGACATTTACACTATATATTTTATTTGTAACATACAATTCAATTTATTTGTTAGAGACGCCTTCTGAAGCCTACATATAGATTGATTTTAGGAGTTCAGGGCACTTCCAATCTGTTTTATAACAATTGTAGGTAGGTTCTGTACCTGTATTATTTTTCCATTTTCTTCTAGTGTGTCGATAGTAAGTCAGTTATATTTGTAGTATGTTTTATCTGCACACTATGTAATAGTATTTTGTATTATCAAAGTGTCCATGAACTCTATTGGAAACCTTTTAATTTTAAATCCATTGACACGTGAGTTTTTTTACTATTACAAATGTTATTCTATTACTAATCATTATCACAAAAAAATCTCTTCGTGAACATAAACTGCCAACACAATAATGATTCTGTCAATCATTATTGTGTTGTTCTTCTTCGTAACTAATATTGATAAATTAATATTCACATACAAATATCTTGAGAAACAAGCAATATCATACGAAATTGAACCAATTTTACTACTCATCAAATACAATCTTACTACAAGTTAACGTTGAGTACGTTACAAAGATTAAGGTGCTGTCAAACTAGAACTGCAACAATAAGACCTTGGCCCGCATTTCGAAATCTTACCGCACGGTGTTCTTTTTCATGATTTATTTGTAGAAAGCGGCTTTCCACGAATTTTAAATCGAAGCTCGTGCACATCATTCACAGAATTGCAAAAATAAAATCATTCAGGCATTAATTCATCGTCGATTTTTTATTATACAAAGCTATGAGACAACCGGTTTAGGCTACATAGCTTTTTTAGGGTTCCATAGGAAACAAGGAACCCTTATAGTTTTTTTGTATTTCCACTTTACGTGTAAAGTAGGGATGTGATTTTTATTTCTGACCTACCCCATCAAATGGGGTATTGTTTGATAGGTCTTTTAAAAATATTTCGATGATGTGAAGACTATTTTTCGATTTATTTTAAGGTTTTTAAGAGGACAATTACCGCGCTAAAAAATAACCCTAGTGTAGCATTATTATTATTATTTATTTATTTTTGTTTTTTTTTTTAAATAAAAGACAACTCCCGCAGTAGGGTACAAGCCCTGTGTCACGGGGGACTTTACAAACATACAAGTCACGGACACAAATTACACCCAGACCCGAAACAACAATTTGTGGTTCACACAAAGTGGTGTCCCGTGTGGGAATCGAACCCACGACCTCTTGCGTAGCAGTCGGACACACTCCCACCGCGCCACAGAGGCAGTCGAAATTATTGTTTAATGCAGAGCCGCAGGAAACTATGAAATCATAGAGACGTAATACAAACAGACTCAGAACAACAATTGGTCAATCACACAAAGTTGTGTCCCTGGTGGGAAACCAACTCAGAACTTGTTCACGACAGTCCTAAATCTAACTGAAAGCTGAAGCTCAAGGCTTTGATGCAGCTGATTTTGGTATTATTTGTATGTTAAAATGGGGTTAAAGTGGGTTATTTGTATGTTAAAAAAATATTTACAGTAAGCTTTTTATGTAGATTAACATTAATATAGCAAATGTCTAAACCAAATCGGCCCAAATATTTCACGGAAATTAGAACACGATAATCATCGTAGAATTTTAAAAAAAGTTTAAGGACCGTGGTTGGTCTTTTAATTTAAAGCTTCGATGATTTCAACTATTGCTTCGATTAGCTGGCATTCTTTTCGATGGCTTCGTTTCGTATTCCCAGAGCGTTGAGGCATTGTTTAATACAATTCGCACGAACATTTCACACTGAAGCGCTCTAGTTGATCGTCACCTTAATAAACACATAACATAAATAACACCACGGAACTATTCCTTGAATGTTCTCCATCAAATTTGTCTCTAAGTGTTTAAACAAGCCCGTCAAGTAATGAACTTTACCAACTTCATCGTCTCAGACATTTTGTTTCTGTTTGAGTTTTAGGGTACCGGGAATGTCTCTGGGCCATTAAGGTAGGCAAACTATCATAGAGTGGACATTCTTAGGCAAAGTTTTGTTGAAAAATTGTTTGAAATCTTTGGAACATTGTTCAAGCGACAATAGGCTATTGTTAGGACGTGACGCTCGTAACCCAAAGAGGTTTATTTACCGGAACAAGTCGTGTGTAGAAACGTTATTAGTCCGTTTAGGTTTAAGCGCTGTACGTAAATGTATTAGGTGATTGGTAGTCAATACTTGCTATCTATTGAAATGTAGCGTGTCACTTCGACTATCCCCATACCTACTGTAATCTGTGGTTACGACGCCTGTCGTTATATAAACTTGTTTGGAACTGCACCTCAAAGGACAAATCTACTCTAATAGAATTACTTCATTATCCATCTATCTGACAAGATCTTTTTTCTCTCATGAAGGCATGGCAGGACCTAAGTATTTGATATTAAAATTAATATCAAATGCTTAGGTCTTCCGTCCCTTGAGGCTACCTACTCAAATCAAACTTCGACATCAACACATCGTACCTGACTTTACATTGTCTATTCAACAATATTCTCATAGCTTATTAACAATATTTTAGAATACAGTTTTTATTACGAAATACTTAAAGAAAGTAGCGTCATACTTAATTATATATTAAAAACTGCTTTCTAATAAACAATCAAAACAACTTTAAATGTCAGACATATTTACTCTTTTAGACATCATCATTTCATTTTATTACACATATGTTAGCAACCCGATACGGGTTGCAGATAGAAACAAGTCGTACATTCCCGCTCATCCAAAAGCTCTCGCTCGTGTTCGTGCCCGTTGAATGTTGCTTTAAACGCGAGCATGTGATCCCACCATTACATATTTCCTTAAATCTTTACTAGTGTCAATAATTGAAAGATTAACGAAATTAGGTAGTTTACCCTAAGTAAATATATATCAAAACTAGCTTTCGCCCGCGGCTCCGCCCGCGTGGATGTCGGTTATCGCTATAAAAACTATCCTATGTCCTTCCCCGGGACACAAACTATCTCCATACCAAATTTCATCTAAATCGGTTTAGCTGTTTGAGCGTAAAAGCGTAACAGACAGACAGACAGACAGACAGACAGACAGACAGAGTTACTTTCACATTTATAATATTAGTATGGATTTATAAACCTTTTGCCTACCAACCGGTTTGTGATATACGTGTAGGTACGTATGTCACAATCCATTTCACTCTAAAGACAAAACATCAGACTAATAGCTCACTCAACCTCGTCGCCGCTGGAATTAGATTTCAACCGCTTTACGCGTGCCCTAGGTAAGCAGACATTTAATTATACATAGCACACGCAGCCTTTATATACCTACTTACCCTTAATCAAGCGTGCCTACGTGCCTAATAGGGGTCTCAAGTACTCAGTTATTTTGTAGACTATAAATTTTCAAGTACTTTTGGACTTCGTTATAATTTTGTTAGATTAAAATATGTTGGAGTTGGAATTAGGCCGTGTATAAAAAGTCTAGATGTCTACTTTAACCATTTTTAATGAGATTTGTTTGAAAAATAGGTTGTATTCATTAGGTTAGGGTTCATCAGGTAAATCAACAGTAGGTAGATAGGTAGGTACTTAAGACCCGAATTGATACTGTTGTTCTTGACGATTCCAATAAACAACGCCATGGATTGTTCACCAAATAAATGCAAACGCCTGTAAAAATACTTACAGATGTTCCGAACTTACTATGTTCAACCAATGAAATCAACCGCGTTCGCGTATGTGTGAATATTATTTTGACAACCGGTAAAATGGTCTTTTCCATCACAATACCAATGTCTGGAATTGTTTGTGTACACTTTAGTAATAACTTAATATGTCCAATAATAAATAGAATATTAAATACCTAAGTGAAGCTATGATTAATAAATCGTAAAATGAAGTAAATTGTCAGTCAGTATTGGTAGTTCCGGGTCTCAATCTCTTTATATCAATCAATACTTGTCTCGTGTCCCGTATCTACAGGTATACTAAAGGGTTAATAAAAACGATGGCTGACCCATGCGTCAAACTCGTGAACGGGTACTTCTTGGGGTGACTGGTCGACCTTGTCATTATCATCTTAAAGGTTTATTTTTGATTACTGGTTCATAAATATTTGTATATTAAGTAGTTTTTCTTACAATAATCGAACCGCATGTTGCGTTTATCCTCCTCTGTAATTTTTGTAAGTTGATGCTCCCATCCACACCATAAGAGGCTAATTCATTTATAACTTGATTGCCTAGTTAGTTAGTTTTACCTAGGCGAACAAGAAAACCGCATTTAGCCTCCTAATTGGGCCATTGTGCGTGTTCTACTTATCCTCTCAGTCACTCCAGCCAACCGATGCACTCTCAAAACGCCAGCAGCTTGCCCAAGTTACTGCAGGCTTCCTGAAAGGATGTTGGTGATGCTAGGAGTCGTGCCCGTTGTTCTGTTACACTGCCACACTCCGTGAGCACGTGTATTGGTGTTTCTTCTGCCTTCATACATCCTCTGCAAAGGGGACTATTGCCTATACCTGTTTTACGTACTATGATTACTGCTTGCGTGAGTTTCATGGTGTAATGGTTGCACATATACAAATATATTTTAAAATGTGGCATTTATTATTGCCAAGTTCTTTTTTTACCGCTTTACTCTTGCGAACTTGACATAAAATGTAGAATTCCAAATTTTATCTGACGGTCATAATCATAAGCGTTGCATTTTGAAACCTAAGTGAACAAAGTACTTTGTCTTTGACTAATACTTTGACAAACAGGATGCATATAACCCTAATTTAATCGCAATATGAAACACTGTAACTGCAGTCTAGTCTGGAGAGTATAGTATACATTCATTGCACACATCATAACGCTCAAAGCTGAAGCGTGGCGCTTAATTAATATGCTGTATGCTGTAAACATAATCTATGTTGTAAACGTTCGTAGCCATGCAAATGATAGCAATCGATTGACTCAGGAATGTAAAGAGTCATTTTCAAAGCATCATTTTCGTGGTGTTTTCCTTATTACTTAGTATTTATTAGATTGTAGGCTATTGTGTGAAAAAAAAAAATTTATATCTACCAACTAGCTGTCCCGCGCAACTTCGTCTGCGTAAATTTTCCCCGTTTTTGCAACATTTCTCATTGCTGCTCCGCATCTATTGGTTGTAGCGTAATGTTATGTAGCCTATAGCCTTCCTCGATAAATGGACTATCGATATATAACAGTGAAAGATTTTTTCAATTCGGACCAGTAGTTCCTGAGATTACCGCGTTCAAGCAAATAAACAAACTCTTCAGCTTTATAATATTAGTATAGATTAAATTTAAAATATTATTTTCAATGTTTTACAGAGACCAAGAAAAAAATAAGCTTAAAAAGCGCAGGACCAGGCGCAGAAACGTAAATTAGGAGAAGCCTAAAATCTAGCAGTGCGTGGGTCGATACAGGCAGATGAAGAATTAAGAAAAAAACCGGCCAGTGCGAGTCGGATTCGCCCACCGAGGGTTCAGTACAAATTTGTAAGTACATATTATAAATAGTTCAGAAATCGAGTCTCGCAGTTTTAAAAATAAACGGCTGTATCTTTTTTTTACGTTAACTTCGAAGTTTTATTTTGACTGGACTGTAAACCTGAGTGTATGGTTTTAATTTCAACTCGATACCTCCATGCGTTCCCGAGATAAAGGGTCTTGACAGACAGATAGACGAACGAACAACAAAGTGATCCATCCTATAAGAGTTCCGTTTTTCATCCTTTTGAGATACGGAACACAACAACAACCTAAAAATGCATATTGGATTTGAAATTGTTATATGTCTTCAAGTTCAATCATCAAATAATCGAGATAAAACATAATTATCTCAATGTTATGTATAGGCATACCTGCCACAGTTCCCACAAGCAGAGGCCACAATGACTACTGGTTTATGATAAATAAACAGACGTAAAATAAAAAAAACTAATTATATCTCCAAGACTACTAAAACAGTAGTTACACCAACAGAGACAACACACAGTGAGCATATGAGTAACTCGTTCAAACAAGTTGAAATTCACACAATGCCTCTGTTGACCGCACACTCAGTATCTACAATGCACCTAGATTGTAAGCACAACAGGCTTACAGCTCTGCTGTTGACTACCGGAAATAGATTGTAGTACTTACTTAACTGATATGTTAACTGCAGTTGGCAGAGTGTAAAGATCAAAATGTTCCCGAATTAAGTCTAAATTAGTGTTTGCTGTCTTCATGCACTGGCAAAGAAATAAAATAGTAAATATTTTTTATTATTTAATATCTTGGGACAACTCACACAACGCCGTCTGATACCAAACTGAGCAGAGCTTGTACTATGGAAACCAGATAACTGATAAACATACTTAAATATTTCTAAATATATACATATTATAGAGGAAATGTTGGTAGGCATTGACAAATGCATTACAAAATATGGTTTGTCTCATAAATGAGTGATTTCCAGGTGTTTCTATACAATATAGTAAGTGTAATACTTACTAAATTGTATAGAAACACCTGGAAATCACTCATTTACTTATGACCTTCAGAAAAAATATAATTATCTCCAATCCCTAAGGATATTCAGATGTGGAGTAATGCAGAGAAAAATATTGCGACGTCAATGCCTCTACGGCGCGGTGGGAGTGTGTCTGACTGCTACGCAAGAGGTCGTGGGTTCGATTCTCACACGGAACAGCACTTTATGTGATCCACAAATTGTTGTTCTGAATCTGTGTGTATTTTGTGTCCGTGACTTGTATACATGTTTGTAAAGTCCCCCACGACACAGGGCTTGTACGCTACTGCGAGTCGTATTTATTAAAAAAAAATATTCAAGAATTTATTTCTTATTTCCCTATAAACCCAAACATATGTACACAGTTATATATACACCCTTAAAACAACATATGTAATATCTACAGGGTGATTTGTAGTATACTAATAACCTCCCGCCCGTTACTTCTTTACTTAACACTAAACTACAATAAAAAAAAAGCGGAGCTTTAGGAGGGCTCGCAAAGTTTTCTACCAAGAAATCATTTTTGAGGCAGTTGTTTAAAGATAATTAGCTTTTAGCCGCGTATTTTTTAAATAATATTTCTTTAATTGATAATACATCTAGACATATACTTAAATTACTATATCAAAACCCAAACCTGCTAGTGTGATGGTTTCCCAGTAAATGGTACTACAAAAGTCATCCACCTTTACATGCTACTCACCACAACGCGGATGGAATGGATACCTGGTTAGACTTAATCTTACTTTGGCTCCTTCTCTAGTTCGTCATCAGGGACAATCTTTAGCTCCAGGTTTTTCACACCACGATTATCTTTCTCTCCTACACACTAAAACTACCAAAACGTGGCCCTACAATTTTGAACGTACGTTGCTTTGGGTGAATTGACGAAGGAAAACTTCGGTAAGATGCGTCGAGATTAGATTGGGAACCCGTATTCATGGCTCCTACGGTTGATACCAAAATGGACATTTTTAATGATCTAGTCGTGGTATTAAAACATTAAAAAATAAGCGCCCTCCAGTCCCCTGGATGAGTAAAGAAAAAACCGTGACGAGGACAATTGGGCCCTGTATAAAACTGCAAGGAATTGGTGTAATCAGATGATTCGCAAACGCTAAACGCTGTCATATTAAAAAAAAATCTTATATAATTTATTTTAAATATTAATTAATCGTCCCCTAAGGATATTTGGCAGTTCCTAGGGACTCTGGGAATAGGCAAACGAGGTAGTAGTGATCCTCACATGACAGTTGGTATAAATGACATCAAGCATTTCTCTTCTCTTGTACCTATTGATAATCTAACCAAGCGTCGCACGACCTTCCCCGCCCCAACATAGACTTCTTTCACTTTTCTTTAGTAGATCCTGGCGAGATCAAAAAGATAATTCTTTCCATTAAATATAACGCTATTGGAAACGATGGTATTAGCCGTCGCATGGTTATACCTATTCTTGATCATCTTCTACCTGCTTTATCACACATAATAAACTTCTTTCTCGAGTCGGGGAAATACCCATCTTTATGGCGGTATGCTTTTGTCATTCCTATATCGAAAATTTCAAATCCCACTCTTCCTAATTATAAAAGTGCTGGAGGCCTGTGTACTTAAGCAAATGACACATTTTGTACACCGAAACACTACTACAACATTTGTAAGATATAAGTAATTTATGTAGGTATATATGTATTTATGGAATGTAAGTATATACATATGGTATTTATGTAAATATATTGTGTATTTACGTAAGTATATTTAATAATGATTTGTACAATTCTGTGCATAAATGATCATAATCATATCACCCATTACTGGTTTTTGGAGTTATGACCACCACCACCAACCTAACAGACTGTTTTAGTGGAGTAAAATCGTTGTTTATTGAGGTTTTTATTGACACCTGTAAAAAAAACATCGATTTTACTCCAGGTTCTCACAGATGTGTGGTAAATGGTTGTGTGACAAAAGTAGGTGATTTAGGGTTTATTTGTATTTTTTTTTTTAATTATATTTTTAAGGTATTTGGTGTAATGTAAAGAAACCAAGAGTTATTAGTAGATTAAAAATCACCCTGTATATACCCACAAAACAACGTATGTAATATGTACACAGTTATAATACACACCCACAAAACTACGTATGTGAGTCTAAAAGCTTAGGTACTGTTCTTGTGTCGTCATTATGTCGCTATGATTATTATCAAAACTCCCCTACCAGTTACCTCCCATGATATACTCGTAAAGCGCTTTTACGCTCGATATAAAGCGCGTTTTGTACGACAAAGTCGCAAACACTGTGAATTTTAACAGGGCCGCCTTATGTTGTCCTGACGCATTGAATTTTTTGGTGCAAACTCATTTAAGGATTGTCTTTTGCAGCTATTAGAGTGTTGTAGGTATCAATTTCGATAACCATTCAAATTTAGTTTTTTTTGTATTTTAGCAAATGTATAATAACTTTAATAAAAAGGAAAATGTGTGAAAATACCTGAGAATATTGTTACGTTTTAGGATGGCAGGTTCGAATAAAAAGCCAAATTCCGCAATGACGTATTTATTATCACTATTCCACAAAGAACACTACTACAATGTCCACTGATCAACACTAATAATAACACTAAATTATATGTTCGTAAACTTTCGCGATTTGTACACATTATAGAATTTTATAAGCTACGGGTCTTAATCGCGAAAATATTTTACTTTAAGCCTTAGTTTACCTATTGCCCAACGTTTCAGCCGTTGCAATACGGTCGGATTTGCGTCGAGCGACCGCCTTTTATATACAAAAATTCCATGTTCTGGAAAAGTCGACCACATACAAGTAGCCAAATTCGGGAACGTCACGCACACAAACAAGTGGTTTATATTTTGCGGTGTCTCACGCACACATACATAGTTGTTTTTATTTATTGATGCACTCGCGTGTATTCTACGAGCTTCTTTAACATTCGAGTCATTCGGTCGTAATAATAAATTTCTCAATACAATCATTAAAGTAGTAATATGTCAGCTGGGCAGCTTGTCCACAAAAGCCCCCTGAATGTTACATCACATACTACCATTAAACCCTTGACAAATCTGCAATAAAACCCTTTCGGGTTTTATTGCTATATATATAATTTAATTTCATTGATAATACCCCCGTAATTGTCAGAAACACTATAAAACGGGATAATAGCACCCATAAGTTTAAAGCAAGATTGCACCCGTCGCATACCAAGTCCGGTCCTGTGTTGTGTCACGTAAACAGGTTTATTACTCATCTATTCAGACAAACAGACAGATCTGTTATAAAATATTTTACATCTCTGATGTCATGTCTCATTTAACACTGAACTGTTAAAATTTTGCACTAAAAGTCATTTTAATGGAGTTTTCAGTTTGATAGCAATAATATAATTTTGTTTGAAGTTAAAACAGATTAATGATTTGTTTTCAAAGCTTTTGTTAATAGACGAGCATTAGACTATCAAACTGATCGTGCAATGTGTCTCTTTTCAGGCAGTTTACATCAAAATTGCCTTTGAATTCTTGCCTAGACAGCCATGCTTTCTAAGGATTGTCAACTGTCTTTATAATAATATTCATTTAAAAGTACTTTGCCCTATATTTAAGCACAAATAGTTTTTACCTTTGTTGTAAATATCTAGTATATACTATATTATACCCACTAAAGCTGTTTTTGGTTTATCTCATGTTTCAACTTTTTGATAATACAATTTGCATCAGTCCTTTAACATAGTGTATAGTATATTAGTCGCAGCACCTTACCCAATATCAAGTTTTTAAACATTCAAACATTGTAAAATTGGTAATTTGAAAAGAGTGGCCGCGAGTTTTTATTGACAGGTTCTTTTCTCCGGCTTTACCTATTGTTTGCGAACTTGGCATTACATGTACCTACATGTAGAATCCCGACGTATCACAAGAGTTGTTTTGCATCCTAAGTGAATTTTGAATTTTAATTACATATAGTTTTGTTATCTTTTGATTACAATATTAAGTTTTTATGATCAAACTAAATCGAATTGTCTTTCTGGGCCATGGGTATTACCTACGACAGATTCGACAACAAATCGAAGAGTGACTCCATGGCAAAGTGATTGATTAAGTAACGGAACTCTCATGAAGCGTTTTCGAGTCCCACCCAAGTCGATGTTTCCTTTATTGAAACATGTATACATTTTGATAAATTTTCGCCATTTGTACACATTATGAAAATAGATTTATGTGTCAAAGCATCAGAGTGGCCTTGTGAGCTATTAGCGGCTCAATATTCGAATAAACATTATGGAAAATGGTAATCGATCATATGTACTCGGATACCTCGAGCAAGGTAAAGTCCGCCAACTGTTCTAATCATTTCGATTACACAAATACCACTGCATCTCTGTCCCTATCCTATAACCACACTAACACTTTGCACACACGACTATAAAAATAGCGACGTCTATCAGTTGACGTGTTGTCGCTACGACCGCACGATTAAGACTGCCGAATCAGACTGACCGCCCCACTACCGGCACTTCAAATGTAAACGTCAAACTAAAGTCACGCTATCATGGCGGCCAAGTTTAAAATGAGTCAATAGACTGTCTTTTTAATCAAAACAGATACTAGGTCAACGGAAATTAGCGTTTTAGCAATTCTCTGTAATCGCGTGAATAATTTAAGGTAAAATAGCTTGTTTATTGCCCGACCTTTCGTCCGTATTGCAACGGCCGTGGTCACGGGTAGACAAATACAATACGTCGAAACGGTGGGCAATAAACAAGGTATTTTAGCTTCAATTATTCACGCGATTAAGACCCGTAATATATATATTTTCATAACATGTATAATTGTTTTTAAAACGTCCAAAAGCATAAAAAATCATACTGTGCAAATACACGGTTTTGATACACTTTGTAAGACGTAGTTTTGCACGGAGAAAGAGCTAATGTGGTCTTTTGAACCCCTCTGTACAGGTTTATAGTTAGAACCAATTAATTGCACGTCAGTCATAAAGTTACCTGCAAGCCTTCGATTTTGTATCAAGTAGTTACTACAGTAGCAGCGACGTCATCTGTTGACGTCACACGGCACGATAAGTTGACGTGCGAGTTTTCAGCTTTCAGTTTAATGTAGTTATAGTTTCATAATGTAATTTTACATGTTGTCCATTAGACATCATTACCCTTAAAAGTTTAAACATACTTATGGTAGGTGGTTAGTAGGTATATTAGTGTTTTTTCTTTTTTATATTACGTGAGGAAATATTGGCATTGGTTTTGGACACCCTCTCTGATCAGATATCGTTTGGTTTGACCCCTCTCCCCTCCCTAATATCACGTAGATTTCACATTTGACTCAACACTGGTCTGACTTAGTAGCAATGAATGTCTAAATCGCTCAATCATTTCTTGCGAATAAAAATTTACGCGAGATTTGCCCGACACCCCCTCCCCCACGTGAGATTTGGTGAGATTCGGCTCGACGCCCCCCCCCCCTCCCTCCCTAAACACCTCACGTAATTCATGGACGCCTCCTAAGAATTCCCACACATGGAAAGATTCAAAATAAAACTAAAGACATAAAACTAAATAAAATGTAGCCCTCCACTTTTTCGTAAAAATAGTGCATTTATGTTTGCACACGTAATAGTTCCCTTTAATCAATAGCCGCGGAGCCTAGTGGTCAAGTACTAAGAAACTTCAACCAACATTTTCTTATTCTCAAGCCAAAATCAAGTCAAATTTTATACTGCTATCAATACATTTAAATTTTAAGTAGATACTTAGGGTGAAAATTTAAGTCTATTGATAAGAAATTCCGACTTCGATTGAAAATCAAGACAATGATTAATCACATCGCCGATTATTGAATATTTAGTCTATAACTCCGATGTCTTCTAACCAATGTTTTATACACCTAAACTTTTTCAGAAAAATACTCTGTCGATTAGTAAATACCCCATCCAAATCGGATCAGTACTTTTTAAGAAAATAACGAACGTACATAACTACATACAGAGTCTACCCGTGACCACGGCCGTTGCAAGACGGTCGAAACGTCGGGCAATTAGCCTTACAAACAAAGATTTAGCCTTAAAATAAAATATTTACGCGATTAAGACCCGTAGCTTATAAAATTCTATAACTACATACGGGCCAAACAGAGAACATGCTTTATTATAGTCGTTTCAAATAGTTACATTGCTCTAAAACCTCGTATCTGACTGAATACTTAGGTAACCTCACGAGCTTATACCTTTAGCCAGTGAACCAAAGAGTCTTTATTGAATGCAGCACCTGCAACTTCCACTACCCGACTCACAAGTAAACATTATTAGAACTTTCAAGAGTACTAATTGCTCCGTGCTGCCGCAAATTGTAATGACGCTCAGAGGTACAGCAAATAACATATACGGTAGATGCTCCGGTTTTGGCTATAGTTGTGTACGTTGTCGACTTTGTTTCGATAAACAAGGAATAGGTGAATAATTATCATTAAAAATTAGTTTTTTTTGTAAGTTACAAGGTGGGTACACTTACCTATTTATAATACCAATAGCTATAAAGGTTTTTCAAAAAAATACCTACGTAACCTTTTAGCAACGTCTTGACATATTTCATCAAAATTGCCCCACTAGTTTCAAAGATTACCCGAGACAACCTTTCCTCTTTATAATCTTAGTAAGTAGTCATAATTTAAGTATTAGGAAAAAAGTGGTCGTAGTCACCTGTCTGACCAACAGCGAGAAAAAGAGTAGCGATATTATCGCTCAAGATACGTACATATTTATGTAGATCCTGTGTAAACAAAAGATACATATATTAATAACTAGCTGTCCCGCGCAACTTCGTATGCGTAAATTTTTCCCGTTTTTGCAACATTTTTCATTGTTGCTCCGCTCCTATTGGTCGCAGCGGGATGTTATATAGCCTAAAGCCTTCCTCTATAAATGGACTATCCAACAAAAAAAGAATATTTCAAATGGGACCAGTAGTTCCTGAGATTAGCGCGTTTTAACAAACAAACAAACATACAAACTCTTCCGCTTTATAATATTAGTATAGATTAATCGCTGAGTGTTCACACTGCCGGCGAGTACTCGCTCTATACTGCATCCATTTTGTTTACACGGACGGGATCTACAGCTACTCGCTTCTCGCTCATCGTCGTTGGTAGGACAGGTCCCTTAAGAGGGTAAAAAACAATGATCACAGAAAAGGTGAACAACTATACTATAAAAATAAACAGGCTTAGATTGGTGAACTACAATTTCGCCAATCGAATCTTATCCGGACCTAACCATTGTCAGTTTAAATGTCAGGTTTATTTCCTAATTAGTCTTTTGTATTTTTTGTTTACGTAGGAAACACGTCTCTAGCAGAAGAACAAACACTGTTACCTTTCACCGTTAGACAAAACTGACCAATATTTTTCTATTATGAAAAGAAAGGACAGTAACGTTTCAAGTCGTAAAATATAATATCAAGTGTATGATGAATGAGTTACTGCAGATGTACGATTAGGCCGGCATTTCACGGTCGGGAAAAGCGGTCAACCGTGTAAGTACTTACGGTCTAAGTCTCGTCACTTTTATTCAATGCTATTAAATGTAATAAATTGCCCCAGATTGCCTCATTAATATAGTTTACCTACAAAGATCGAAGAAAATCCGGTATTTAACTATAAAAGCCCTTTTTATGCAATGTTTTTCACGATTTTTAGCTTCCGTGGTATAAATAATAGTTATTTACATAGCGTAGAATGCATGACGTGTGATAAATTGCAGACATAATTGACACGACGACGAATTTGTAATTGCTAAGCTAAAGATTAACCTTTGTTGAATCATATTATATCCCTCTGTTTTTTTTTTTAAAAGATAACTAGTAATGTGGGATGGACATTACTAGCAATCTTGTTAACTGTTAAAGCTCAAAGGCTTGTGTTAGGAGGATCACGTCGGTAGTATAATGGGTAGGATTCATATCCGCAACCTAACGATTGCGAGACCGATGCCTTAGCCATTAGGCTACCGCCGCTTCAAACCTCTATAGTGTCAATTAAACGATTTATCTTAGATTTGCGGCTTTATTTTACTTATTATAATTAACTAGCTGTGCCCGTGACTTCGTTCGCGTGAAAGTCGGGTTTAAATTAAGGAAGTTTATGTTACGAAATAATTTGTTGGAATCAGTCCTGTCGGATGAACCGCGATATTCAGCAGCGAAGAATCGTCTTAAAGAAGTGCGGCTTAAGAAGTGGGTTTTCTGTTGTTTTTGTTTCATTTTTTCAACGTTATACCTACTTAATACCTAATAATTTTCAATAGAATTTGTACACGCTTTTTAAAAGACTTATCTAATGATACCCCACACGATGGGGTAGGTGAGAAAAATGTACCCATAAAAAAACGATTTTGTTCCTTCACTTTATCGGCGTAAGTAATATGTGTATTCATGCAAAGTTGCAGCCTTCTAGCACTAATAGTCTCTGAGCTAAGCTGCGGACGGACGGACATAAGGGTTCCGTTTTGCCATTTTGGCCAAAAATGGGGTGTAAAACGCAATATTTATAAAATGTTTTTTCAAGTTTTTCCTTTGTCTTGAATTATGGGGAATAAATGGATGATTGTGACCCCAGGATCGTCAGGAGTGAAAGCGGGGGGGGGAGGCCTTTGCTTAATAGATTACACGAGCAACATTTACCTACATAGACATCGTTTATGGACAAGAGTATTCAACGACTTGGAACCACTTTGTACAGGGGGTGTTGAGAGATCCCGTGCCCGTGGAGAAAGCTTAATGGTTGATTAGACTTTATATTCGCATAATCACCATTCTCATTGGTTTCCTTTTAAAAATTGTAGTTCTTGAATATTATAAATACAAAAAACCTTGTCTATCAAGATATTTTATTGTACTAAGTTACTTCACAAACCCTTCGCCTTTGATAAGCATAATCTAAACTTACATACCACTTATAACATTAAGTATTCCACCTAATGACAGCGTTGTACACCTGTGATAACTCCTAAAAACAATATATTAATTTACTTAATCCCAGAGAAAATATAAACAAACTGGCAACTCTATCTAAATCTTCTATTCCCCCATCTGGCATAAAGAAGGTGTTTACACAAATTGCAAAACCAAAGACATAAAATAGCAACACCGCGTATTCCTCAGCGTGACCACAAAAACAGGTAATTCTCATATAATATGTACTAACAGAAAACCATAACCTTTTACACTGGCGCATAAATGAATAATTGATAGTATTTAATTTTTCACCACTACGCCCGTTAGGATGAGTACATAATGATCGTACAAACTGTTATTATTTCTGCCGTTACTGTTATAGATTCGGCGTATTTTCGGAATACTAGGTAAGAGCATTCTGTTTGACATACTACATATTGAAGATAAGTGTTTACCAGTAATCTTAACATACAAAGTAAGTTCAGATGCTGACAGTGGTAACGAAATAATTACACCAATATGTCACGTAAATGACTGAGTATCATTTTGGTTATATGATAAACTAATCAATCAGTGAAACTTTAGCCCATTTATCTTATAGCCTAAGGTCTCCTTTAGACATCCGGTTTTTTCTCCGGACGCCAGATGGAGTATTGTCGTCTTTCTAACATTCGACGACACCCGACGTCGTTCCGGTGTTGAGTGCATGAACACACTAATTGTAAGCCATACAACAATTCACAGTTCGGCGAAAAAAAAAACACCACCACCAGACACCTAAAAGATCCCTTACTCACCAAAAAAAGACTGTGCAAACGCAGTACTTTTAACTAGGAGTGTGCCTATAATATTATTTTACTATTCTTCTACAAACATTAACGCGATACGACGATGTTTCTATTTGTTGTGTACTAAGCCTAACAACGTTAAATGTTTTATCAGACGCTTGGCGGGGTCCTAATATGATTTATTCGCTACAATAATACTGTATTCAAGGCTAAAAATATTTGTACACACGATTTAGACCCAGGAGAAAAGGAAAATATTAAGAAAATGGTGCATTAGTGACAAGTGACAACTCCAATGTGGATTACAAAAAGTTAATTTTAATGGTACTCTTTTTTTTAAGGTTATTAACCTTTAATAAACTTTCAAAGAATTACTATTTTTTTAAAGTTGTGCAATATTTCTATGCTGTGAATTGGTAATTGTGGTCCAGGGTTCTTATGGATAAGAATAATTATATATTAATTATTATTATTAATTAAATGTTCATATTAATATTTATTGTTATTGGTCCTTATTATTGTGGTCCTTAAGAACGCGAGGAAGGGTCCTTATTCAGGTTCTTTTTTTTGTTTTCCCGGCAAGCCCGCGCAAACTGTCCAAATCTTGTCATAATGGTAAATAGAAAGATGCGCTTAGAAATGCATCAACGCGCATGCGCGGCGGCCATCTTTGAGCCGCGAAAAAGAAATAAAAGGAACGTGAACGAATAAGGACTCAGTTCATAACTTTTTTATGTAGCAAATGATCTAAAATTCCAAATATGACATGAAACCGCAGCACTCTACCATAACATAACTAAAAACGTAGTTAGTCGTAAACATTTATTTTATTTATTTATTAACTTTTTGCATAATTGGTGTAGGTACATAGGCGGACTTAATGCTAAAAGCATTCTCTACCAGTCAACCTTTTGGGTGGTGAGAAGATATCATTATGAGGGTGCAAATTGTCAGGGAGAAAAAATGTTAGATTACTATGATGAGCTGACCCGCGCAACTTAGTCTACGTAACTTTACCCCGTTTTTGTTTTCATTTCTGCTCTGCTTTTATTGGCCGAAGCGTGATGTTATATAGCCTATATCCTTCCTTATTAAATGGGCTATCCAACAGCAAAATATTTTTTTTAATTCAGACCTATAGTTCTTGAGATAATCGCGTTCAAACAAACAAACTCTTCAGCTTTATAATATACTAGCTGACCCGCGCAGCTACATCTGCATACATTTTATTCGTTTTTGCAACATTTTTCATTGCTGCTCCGCTCCTATTGGTCGTAGCGTGATGTTTTTTAGCCTATAACCTTTCTCGATAAATGGGGTATCCAACAGTAAAATATTAATATAATATTTTCAATTTAAGTTTGTAGTTCCTGCGATTATCGCGTTCAAACAAACAAACAAACTCTTCAGCTTCATAATGTTAGTATAGATGTAAGTATAGATAAAACATTTCTTTGTATCGTGTGAGTAAAGATAACTTAAGACTCGTTTTCTTTGTTGATCTACAAATACACCTGTTTCTACACCTGTTTCCAATCTGTGTTAATACCATCAAACGAAAGGTAAGGCTTTATATTCCCACGTGGTTTTATACGCGTTATATTGATTTTATAGCCTATGTGCTATCCTGATGCTGAGCTTAACATGCAGTCTGAAGCACAGAGCGCTGTGAGGTTTTAAGAAAATGGTCATCCATCTATAGGCTGATAGCGGTAATGTTGCTTTATATTGTTCATCTTTCATTCTGCTCCGTCACTCAATCCATAACAATAATATGTAACAAGAGACTTAAACAGAAAGTAATCGACGTTTTAGATTATTATAGATTTATTTCTGTAATGATCACTATCACTCTTATAATTTATCTTTTATTCAAAGATAAATGATATGAGTGACTAGCTGTCCAGCGCAACTTCGTCTGCGTAAATTTTCCCCGTTTTTGAAACATTTCTCATTGCTGCTCCGCTCCTATTAGTCGTAGCGCGATGTTATATAGCCCATAGCCTTCCTCGATAAATGGGCTATCTAACAAAAAAAGATTTTTTCAAATCGGACCAGTAGTTCCTGAGATTAGCGCGTTTAAACAAACAAACAAATAAACAAACAAACTCTTCCGCATTATTAAAATATATATATTACGGGTCTTAATCGCGTGAATAATTTAAGGTAAAATACCTTGTTTATTGCCCGACGTAGAGTCGTTAGAGTCTTCCCGTGACCACGGCCGTTGCAATACGGTCGAAACGTCGGGCAATAAACAAGGTATTTTACCTTAAATTATTCACGCGATTAAGACCCGTAACATATATATTTTAATAATGTGTACAAATCGCGAAAGTTTATCAACATTTAAACTCTTCCGCTTATTATAGATTATGACTCACATATGGCGGTCTGTTCTACAGACCTAGACCCGGCCTGTAGGTACTATAGCAACCTGTACAAAACAACTGATAAACATGCGTATATTATATTTCCAAATATATTATAAAAAAAACCGGATAAGTGCGAGCCGGAATCGCCGAGGGTTTGGTATGAATTAGTAGGTACTCGTTCATATTATAGGTTTATGCTAACTAAAATAACTAGCTGTAAGCGTAAATTTTCCCCGTTTTTGCAACATTTCTAATTGCTGCTACGCTCCTATTGGTTGTAGCGTGATGTTGCTTATAGCCTTCCTCGATAAATAGGCTATCCAACAGTGAAATAATTTTTCAATTCAAACGAGTAGCGCATGAGATTACCGCGTTCAAACAAACAAACTCTTCAGCTGTATAATATTAGTATAGATTTAGGAATCGAGTCAAGCAATTTATAAATAAACGATTGTATCTTTTTTTACGTTAACTTAGAAGTTTGATTTCACAGCTGTAAGGAACTGTAGACTTGAGTAAATGATTTTAATTTCAACTCAATACCTCCACGCGTTTTCGAGATAAAGGGGATAGACGGACTTACGGACGGAGAACAAAGTGATCCTATAAGGTATCTGTTTTTTTCTTTTGAAGTACGGTACCCTCATAATTACACACATACACAGAATATACAAAAAAAAGTACAATAAATGCTATCGTGCTCCTCACACAAATAAGTATGCTTCCATTTTCACGTCAAAAGCTGTACGACAGGTTGTAGATTAAAGAATTATACAGATTTAGACGTATCTTGTCAAGATGGGCGAATTTTGTTCAGAACGTAACATAAGTTCTAGAGAACTTCATTGAGATCTTTGGCCTTGAAGATTGATTTCAATTTTCTTCTACTTCACGGATTAGGTATACCTATGTTAGTAGGATATGTATAGATATAAATATTATACATTGTATTACTTCTCATAACACGTGCGTTTGCGTTTGTCATAAGTTCTTACGCTTCTTATGAAACGGAGGAGGACTCTATCTTTCTCTTATCCACACTTTCTCTTTTTGTTAGCACTCATGTTTAAAGCCCTTCACCACAAACTTACAAACTACAACAAAACAACTATCAAAACACCTGTAAAACTTATACAAAGTTGTTCCATTAAAAAACAACAACATAATTTTGTATAAAATATACAGGAACAACAAAATTGCGGCGGTACCGCAACTCGATATATAATTTTGTTCTAGTAAAGAATCGATTAATAACGAACGGCGGGGTTCGTGAGGGATGAAACGTCAACTCGATTACAATAGGGCATTATTTAACAACCCGTAGATGGAAATACACGTGAGTATAATGGAAGCGGTCATGTGTGGTGCGGTTAATTGGGTATTGTCCTTGCTGTGTTGCAGAGGTGAAGGGTTAACACTTTCCAAAGGTACCTCGATAAAAAAAATATGTCGTGTTGAACACGTTTTTTTACAATATTAAAAGCTATGTAAGAGGAAACCGAAAGTAATGGTGTGCTAAGGATCTTCTGCCATTACTGTGTTAATGTATGTAGTTACACTGTAAGAATAAATTGGGTTTGAAACATTTTTGAAAACAACATTTGAAGCTCCGGGAACTAAAACTGAAATATATATTTAATAGTACCTACATGATTAAATACCAAATAGATTGACATCCCTACATCACACTAATATTATAAAGGTGAAAGTTTGTGAGCATGTGAGTGTGTATGTTTGTTACTTCTTCACGTCTAAACGGCTGGAGCGATTGTAATAAAATTTGGTACGGAGTTAGCTGACACCCTGGATTAACACATAGGCTAATAAAACACGGGTAACACCGCGAGGCACAGCTAGTAATATATAAATGTGAATGTAAGTTTGTTTGTTACGCTTTCACGCGAAAACTACTCAACCGATCATCATGAAACTTTGTACACATATTCTTGGAGGTATTAGAAGTAACATAGGATTATAAAAATAAAATGGGGAAAATTTACGCAGACGAAGTTGCGCGGGACAGCTAGTATTACATAAATAATGTTGTTTTATGTTGTCGTAAATTTCTCTGAACGAGCACTCGGACGATAATCATCGCTGATCGCGAACAGTCCTCGTCAAACTATGAGAAACCTATCATTTTCATCTGTTTCTTATAGTATGACCCGGACTATTGTCTAGAGCAGTTCTAAGCAGAGCTTGAAAGTGAAATACAGTTCTGTAAGTTTTCAACCCTCAAGTTCCCTGGTGTGGTGAACGCGATCCTTGTGATTTTACGACGTCATTCAGCACTTTCTCAACTCAATTATTCTTTGTCCAATATTCTTTCATACAACAGCTTTTATTAGTATTTTAAATCCCTACTTAAAGTATTTATTATGAACTTTTCAAATAAGTAGGCAGCAAGGGAAGAAAATAATCTTAAAAGACTTTAGTAAACGAAGAAGATAATAAGGGAATTGCTGGAGAAGTTTTCATCAAACGTAACCAAGAACTATATCGATTACACCAGCTTTCAGATTGAAATCGATTCGATATTAATTAAAGACAGAGAAGAATAAGATTTAACTAGAAGGTTTAGATACAATTTGACTGCTTCGATAGTGCAGTGGGAGTGTGTTTCGATTCCCACAATTGGGTTCAATTCCCACACGGGATCCACAAATTGTTGTTCGGGGTCGGTATGTTGAGTTTCCTTCATTATTATCTTTGTAAAGTCCACCACAACTAGTAAAAAAGTGGTTTTGGTGTACAAAAATAAACAAATACCACTATGAAACCCTCACATCAACAATATGGTACTATTCTCAAAGATGCGTAATCTTTATATAATAACCATTCGATATAGATCAGTCACGCCTAACGAACCTCCATCCAATAATGTGAAGATCACGCCTAAGTCATCTGTTATTATCTACCAAATTTTTCCTCCATATAACTCCTAGAGTGCTCCATTTTTCGAATATAGACTGTCAAGAAAATGAAGATGTGTGTTTGAATTACCTTGATGTAGAGTAATTTTTGATTGTGTTCTTTGGAAAGAAAGCGAATGAAAATATCGGGAAATAAGGTAATAAATGGGAATCACTGACGGATGGGTAAAGGCGAATTATATTAGTTTTTGTTATTATATGAGTTTATCATTTTAATAATGCTTTTGATTTTAGGTTTTCAGAAGTCTTCCTTATTTGCATATCTATTATTTTTGTATGAAATATTCCATTTAATAAATCCTTTCAGATAATATTTACCTTTTTCGGTTTGTATTTTAAAATAACCTGATCCAAAATAATTCAGGTGTTTGTTGACACAATTAAGTACCAAAACACAACGGTAGATGGAACAACTGTAGGAAGGTTGCCAGAGATTGCACATAAAATACCTTTGCCTGTCCGACCGACAATAACCTCTGTATAATTAAAAAAACCGGAGAACATTTCTTTAAACCATCGACATCCCTACTTTTATGTAGAAGAGAAATTTCATTTTACTTTTTTTAATGTATATCTGTGCATGTAATGCAGAATCTAGACAATCAAGCGTGGTTTTGCATCCTACGTGAATAAATAATTTTGAATTTTGTTTTTTTTTTTTTGACAGTACGGTACTCCGTGTCAGATATGGCGATCTTTTTCAACTAGGTATATACAGGATGTTTGGAAGATCGATGCAAAGCCGTAAAGCGGAGCTAGTATAGACTATTTCGAACCATTTAAACTATACTTGTCTTAGACAAAGGTGTTTTTTTTTGTTTTTAGCAAATTTTATTTATTTTTGATGACAAGACCTAAAATTTTTTGTTGTGAATAATGGCCAGTTTAAAACATAAATATTTTTTATTTTATTTTATTAAAATAATGTGTAAACAATCGAATAAAACAGAATTAAGGCATCTGTGTCATAAGATATATTTTTTGACAGTAATTTTAAAGTTAATGTAATTTTTTAACGGCTTTGCATCGATCTTCCAACCTTCCTCTATAATGTTTCATTCTGTGTTGTTTGTCCAGTTGCAAATCTGTCCAGTTGGGGATCCATTATACAAATTTATTCTTTAAAGAGTGAAAAAAGGGGTCATAGCTTCAAGTGGACTCCTTCTCTATTTGTAAATCGATCAGTTTTAACATACCTACATGCTGGTGAAGCCCATATGAATTTGGACTCCATTTAGGCATTTTTTAAACTCTTTACACTTTCCTTCAAATTCTTTAAATTTTGGCTTTGACAATTGTTGCTAACTCCTTCCAACGAAAAACTTCGCAATCTCCACGACAGACATATTTCTCTCGACGACAAGATCAGGCCTCAACCAGCTTACCTAAAAACTGTCGTAAAAGAAATTCCTCCTTCACGGTCACCAAACACGGGGATTATTAATCAAATTTCTATGCGATGAAGAAGATTAAAGAAATTTAACGTCGCAGAGAATTTCAGCTTTATATAACGGTTGTAATACCCGTTTGATTAACGTTTCAGAAGGACGCAGTAATTAAAATCTTTTGGATTTTTTCGGTCGGGACTATAATAATTATTGGAGTGATTTATGGGGATCCACGGCATTATTATGTGGTATAATAATAAAAAGACTGTTCTAATTTCAAGTTGTTTACATTAAGGATCAATGCTCCCGGCATTGTTTCAGGATTCTTCTTGTATTTTTAATCTCCGATATAAAATAGGGCTCTTAAAATGGGGTTTGTTTTCTAAATAAATATATCTGAAACATCGTATGTAGGTGCATAAAGCCGTGTACTCAATAGCGACAATATTAAAAATGAAAACCTCATTACTGTATTTGATAAGTTACAGTTACTTGACAAACACAGTAATGAGGTTTTAATGTGTACACAGTGTTTTTTTTTAACAATTAAGAACAATAACATTTTTTTTAAATCTCTATGGAAAATGCTTTATCAACTATCGTTTTATGAATAAGGGGGTAATGATTTTTGATGACGTAACATCCTATGGTTATAATTACAACATCCCTCTTATCCCAGTTAATAATACGAATGCGGACACATTCCGATGAAGATTTTGCATCCCGTAAAAATACCTACAAGGTTCCTGTGGGAAATTTCATGTGATGAATTTTCGAACCCGCGCGCACAGAAAATCGAATAATTTTCAGGCTTAATAAACAGACTGCAATGAGCAAATCATGAGAGTGTACCTACATTGATTGAAAATTTAATAAGATAGGTACGTATGCAGGAATGTTATTTGTTAATTATTCTAAACTATGAAGGTAAGAATTTAAGACCCGCATCGGGTTGCTATAAATGTTAATAAACTTTCGCGATTTGTACACATTATGAATATATTACGGGTCTTAATCGCGTGAATATTTTAAAGTAAAATACCTTGTTTATTCATATTAGATATATTTCGGGACTAAATCGCATGATTATTTAAAGGTACGAACCTTTTACTTACCCGACGTTTCAATCGAATTGCACTGATTGTGGTCACGGGTCGACTAAAGGTTCGTACCTTTAAATATTTCTCGCGTTTAAGTCCCGAAATTTATCTAATATGTATAAAAATCGCGAAAGTTAAAAACAACAACCTTGTTTATTGCCCGACGTTTCGACCGTATTACGAGTCTACCCGTGACCACGGCCGTTACAATACGGTCGACCCGTAATATATATATTTTCATAAGAATTTAAGACTTTCATACTACGTTGAGAAAAGGTAAAGATCATATTCTCCCCACCGATTTCGGTGAAGACATCAGTCGCATTCTCCAACTCAAGGACTACCTAGAGTAGAAACTGCGGCTCTTTAAACGTAAGGTAGAACGACCTCCAGCTTGATGGAACGACGACTTAAAAGAGGTCGCTAGGATGAGGACTGGGTGTCGTAGCGTGACTTGTGATGAAGATGCTAATGATTGAAGATTGCACCTCTTTCACTCAAGTATGCCCGAACACAAGTGCATTCTCTATTTCCTCACAATCATAGTCCGATGAGACGAAAATCTGACACGACTGGGGAGATAAGGTGCTCATCGAAGCACTGAAATATCTCTTATCTATGTACTGATGCGACAGCCTTACCTAATACTGCTTAACCTAGTATATGTTTCGGTCTGTTTGGTCACCACTGAGTCATTGACCCTGGATCCTCATTAGAGTGTAATGAAGCCTTCATAAAATAATCTCGTTTTTAGTATAATATTATTCGGTTAGACAGAAACTCATCACACTCAACCGCAATGACGAACGACACCGAGCCTTAAACTCAGCGGATTCATTAAACAAAAAATGTAATTAAGCAATCTCCTTCCTTGTTATTTCATTTTTTACCTGTTTTACTTTGTATCTAATTAAATCAGATTCCATTATGAAGCCTCAAGTAGCTCCCTGAAAACAATAACTCGGGTATGAATTTAGGCTCTATTCCCACCGGTATAGCAGCGGCCGGCAGGGGCGTGTCATGCACTTTCAATGTGAAAGAAGTTTAAACTTATGATGGAACCCAAGTAGCTAACTTGGATTAACATAAGGAGGATACCTCGTACCCTGTTGAGTACCCCTACTGAATTTGCGCTTTGGGCAGCCTCTTAATTTTTTTATTAAAAACAATCATCGCACCATAATAATCTTCAAAATCCAATAGATCTCCACGACGCTCGAGTAAATCCAAGATAGCTAGGCTTCCCAGCCATTAGATTTAAGTAATTTCATCCTAATTTATAAATAGGTAGGTACATATTAAATATACCTCCCGCGGATATAAACTTATATTTTTAAATTTATTCACACTGGCAATTCTCGCAGCACTGCTGCTGGCTGCTACCATTCTAGTGTTAACAGACCCTTACTTAGCGAATGCAACGGACCATGAAGATACTATTCAACGTTTTTGTTTACTGGTTGAAAGCATCTGAAATAGTATAATTATTTTCTTATTTTCCGCCCAGGAAGTAGTTCCATTTGTCGGAGGACTTGACTCTTTATTATATTGTAGATCTGAGTTATGTTTCAGATTTTATCAGTCAACTACCTTTTTTCGGGACTCCACCCAGTGTTTAGGTACTTACTACCCAAAATCTCTCGCATTATCGTAGCATACATGTCCTACTTAATCAACTGCCTATGAGCTAAGTTTCAGATTTTTCCATCCAGAAATTTTCTGGACTTAGTGATGATGCAGGAAGCCTACAGATAAGTAAATTACGTTTTATTTTTATAGATTCCAACAAGGTAAGGCGTATAATTTTATTGGTAGGTACCTACCTACCTAAACGACTTTTTATTCCTGGGAGTATAATATAATATACAATTACATCGTAAAAAAATTACAGGCGTCATAAGGAAGTTAGTGGCGTAGCTACTGTATGTAATGTTTTAACATTTGGAAATGTTAACGTGGTTATGTAGTACGGGCTCAGACTATTAAGAGTAGGGGCTAATTATCTCTATAATTCGTCAATTTCAGAATTATAATAACTATAGAAATAAATATATATTTCTATATTATATTTTATACGTTTGGGATATAAACGTTAGTACTGATGTGATCCAGCCAAAAAATGTATTCATATTGAAGACAAAAAAATACGTTCAAAAAAGTGTTTAAGTATAGTTAGTAGTTTCATTTCCAGAACCACACTAGAACATTTTCCCGAAGACAATACGTGATACGTGACAATACAGTCATCGAAGTATGAAACGCACGTCGCTTTGTCCTCCCCACCTTTGTATGAAACGGGGCCTTTGCTTCTTGCTTCTGCTAATGAGAACCGTCGGAATAACTCCTCACTACTGTAGGAAACAATATATACGATGTTTCTAATGATAGTGGAGGCGCGGAGAGTTCTTTGTGACAGAGGAATAATTATTTGTTGCCACGGTGTATTGTGAGACTGGGAAAACTAGAAACTACTCGCACAAAACACACAAGGTGAGCTCAATACAAATGCGCTCGACAAACCTAACATATGCATCGTTAATAAGTATGTAGCTTAACGCCGGCTCCACACGTTGGCCCGAACTTCGGTCTCAACGACACTTGTCCAACGTGTGGATCTAGAATAACGCTCGTCTCAACGTGGGCGCCAATGCTATTTTTAGCCGACTGTAAAGAAGGGTTATGTTTTTCGCGCGTATCTTTTAGGGGATCTTGTTTCCATCTTTTTTGTGCAGGCGGGTTTTTTTATTTTTATAATTTATTTTTTTATCTAGATCCTGACGTTGGACGAGTGGCGTTGGGGCCTATGTTGAGGGCAACGTGTGGGGTAGTATAAAACTAAACATTACAAGAATACAGGGTGGTTTGTAATAGATATGGGTACTAATAACCTTCCGCTCATGGGTTCATTAGGTACACCAAATAACTTTGTAACTACTATAATTTTTGAATAAACAATACATTTTGACGCATAACCACCTACCATCTATTTTTGCTACATAACCTACACCACACGTCTGACGCAGGTAAAAAATCGTTGTTTTTTTTTAAGTTCAGGGCCTAAACGTCATAATAAACAACGATTTTACTTCAGTAAAATAGTCTGTTAAGGTCTGTCGTTTAAGGTCATAACTCCAAAAACGGGTGGTGGTAAAGGGTTAATTTATTTTATATTTCTCAAAACGGTGACTTTGGCTCCACACGTTGGCATCAACGTTTGGCGTTATAAGCATTATTGTAGATCTACACATTGGACAAGTGACGTTAGGACCGACGTTGAGACCAACGTGTGGAGCCGGTGTGAATAAACTACAAGCGGGAGGTTATTAGTATAATACAAATCACCCTGTGTAAGGAGCAGGTTTCGTTTCGTTTCAACCGACTTCAAAAAGAAGGAGGTTCTCAATTCGACTATATGTTTTTTTTTTGTATGTTTGTTCGCTGATTACGCAAAAACGGCTGGATCGATTTGAAAATTTATTTTTGTGTTTGAAAGGGTTCTTCCAAGTTGGTCCCATTGTCATCAGATCACGATCTGATGATGGGATCCAGGAGAAATCGAGGCAACTCTTCAAATATTATAGGCACACCTACAGTGATGTGCATTTACTTTCAAAAAGCACCAATTGGTGAAGTGAAACTGACGATGAAGACCACGAATGACGAGCGAACCGATTCAATATTTCACGGTTTGGGATTCAATTACTTTAATATGGTATTGAGTAGTACTTTATTCCTGTCATATTACTATTACACAATGTAATAGAGCTGATTGTAAAGTATCATGTGAACTCCTCAACAACTAACGGCCTTGCATTGGGGCAAGCAATATTTTGTAAACCGATTTAAGCAGTTGACATAAGCCCATTATTAGCGAACGCACTAAAAACTGAGAAATAAAATACTTTTTTACAAAAAAATATCACAGACTTTAAAAATATACCTAGAAACTTATTAAACATTTTGAAGTTAGTGCCGAATAAATATATTATTTTTTTCTTTTTAGTTGCCTTGTATTTATTTTTGAAGTCGGTAATATTTTTTTGTAAAAAAGTTTTTTATTTAGCATTCTCAAGTGCTTTTCCAACACCGCGTAGTGAACCTGCCAGCGGTCCAACACTTACGGATACGGTATCTCAGACCACTTCGGACCACTTAATTCCTACGATGTTACAAGGGTTCATGTCCGTGGTCACTGTATATTTGTGCGGTGCGAAAGAAGTACGTATTTAAGTAAGTTTACCTTCCGTACTCTCGGTATTTTGTATTATTCGCTTTGGAAGGTAAACCTAAAAAAAATAAAGGACACTGTTTTCATCATAGGGTGTATTATTTGAATAGTTCTTGTTTAATTTTCGCGCAATCATACTTGGAAGCTCGTATTCACTCTTTCGTAGCCAATTAAATGAATGAAACAGGATACATCTAAAACAATAATTTAAAATTCAAGAATCAATTGTTTGAGTTTCTAATAAACGAAGTATATTATACCACAATGGAGTACTTGCAAGATGATAATAATAATATATAAATAATTTAATACTAATATTCATAATGTACTATACGTTTCGGCAAAACTTGAACTTCCGATTTGTATGTTAATTCAATTTTTGTAACATTTACAATGACATTTATCTTTTCCACATATTATGTGCACGTTTCTTGATATTTTGATTTCAATATTACTTTATATTACATACTCTCCTTGGTAATTTATAAAATTGTAAAAATATCCAGTTGCATGCCTTAACAGGCTGGACATAAAGAGCAATGCATTTACCCAACAACATTAAAATGTATTTTTATAATGTATCTGTGCTTGCAACAAATAAATGAATATGAATATGAATATAATAAATACATTTATATACACTTCGATATATTAAGTACGCGAATACTCGAACGATACTCACCTAACTTTCAGTCATGCACAAAGTATTTCGACCGCTAGGTACTATGCACCTTAGTGACAGAAAATAAACTTTTTCACAAAATACTATACTATACCGACTTGAAAAATAAATACAAGACCCGGTATGACTAACTAAACTTTGTTTTAATTTTATAATTCAGTAATGTTTTCATGAAAAAGTGTTCTTTCTCGCTTTTTAGTGAATTGTTTTATAATTTTTAAAGTTATAATAGTCTAACTCTAGTCAACTAACTACGTACTTATATATCGTCTTACAAAACATTGTTTTCTCGATGCAGTGGCGGTAATAGTTGAGGAGCTTATCCGTAGGTAGGTACTTCACCATCAGCTTTATTACACTATTACGTATTGTGGCTAGCATAAAATGCTCAGCTCATCTTTTTATAGTAATTGAATTGCAACCGTTAAAACATTTATTTCATAGGTCATCGGTAGTTTTCATAATCGATTCCACTTCGTCAAATGGTGATTCTCGAGAGTAAATGAACGTATTACTACAAAATATGCCTAAATCACTATAATACCTATAACATTAGAAGAGTTTCCTTATTTTTTCCAAAATCCTATGATCAGATCCTGATGTGATGAAAATGGGACCAACTTCAAAGTATACCCTATATATGTAATACAAAAAAATAAGAATTATTCGACATCAATCAATCTTCGACATGTATTTTATAATATCAATGCATAAAAAAAATAAAAAATGAGTTTTTTACTCATTACTAAAATATTTGTGAAAAAGCACAACAGCTAGCTTTTGTAAACAGTAAAAGAATCAAAATAAAAAATATAAATGTAAATAACCAACTGTAAAACTTTACAATTCATAACATAAAACAACACAAACAGAATTGGCTTTTGAACTACCATTTTATGCTTAAAAAGCTTGCGAAAATACAAGATGAAATTTCAACAAATATTTGTAAATAAATCAAACAGCCGTAACTACAAAATTGAAGTTCTTCTAACAAACAGACAACAAATTGCCTCTCTTGCCTCTCTACTAACAAATGACACGGGCACACAGCCTCCGTTCCAATCTTGTCACCGTATTTGCATCTCAAGGGCCGCGAGATCGATTCCCGGCTGAATACAGAGTGGTTGCCGCATTTGGATGCATTGCTTTTGATACTTTGTGAGACTTTTCTGCATTTGTATAACTAAGATTTACTTTCGTAAGTATATGGAGTTTTATCTCTGTAATAATAGTAGGTATAAAAAAAAAATATCTGTCAGGCATTCTCAAAATGGATAATCGCGCGATATTGTTCCTTTGTTATATTTCTATAAAAAAAAATAGAAAAAAAAAATGTTGTTATTAAATTTTAATTTCAGACCTTACGAAGAATATTTGGTTACATCTATCTAGACTAGAAAACAAAGGTTCTATTACTCTTTACACTAGATACAAAAATTGGGAAATTTGCTAACTAAATCATCTAACAAAATATGTAGATAAAAACCGTATGTGCAGATCAATATGATACATATTACCCAAATATCTAATATTAAAATTCTTTCACATATTTCTGCCAATAACAGGAAGGCTATTCAAAACCTCGATGATACAGAAAGGTGATTTATTACTTCAATATGTCATTCTTATGCCTACAAACTTGTTTATCACAAAAATAACCCACACTTTGGTTTATGAGAACAGCTATAGCAAAGTTGTATTGTACACAAGATTTATTTGGTGCAAATAAATAACTCGAAGTTACAGTTGTGTTGTTTGCTACCAACTAACTACTTTTACGATGGAAATAATAGAAAAACACTGGAAGTTACAAATATAAGGTTATAATTACAGGGTTACAGTTACAAAAGTTATTAATAAGTTCAAGAAGTTTTTAGCTATGGGAATTATCAAATATAATGGGGGATCACATAGCGGATACCTTCTTGAAGTCAAAATAGTTGATATTGTTTTATTTTGGACTCGTAATTACTCGTAGTCAGGTTTAAATTTATTTTTACCAGCCGTTCTTAAACTTTTTCGATGATGAAACCTTTTATGACAATCCGTATAATATTTAAATAAAAATAATAGAGCCTTAAAATAATCAAAGCTTGCTTTTATGTGTACCTATTCTTTGAATAACATGTTATTTGACGTTTTCGTTTATTCAGAGGTATGAATTTCTATTTAAACTTTTCGTTGTTGATGGCATGCCAGGTTTGGCATCCAGCCTATTGCCTATTCAATTCGTGTGCTATGGCAATACCTATAATGTCTGACTATCTAGAGATTCCAACGTAAATAGAAATAATTTAAAATCTCTTTAACTTTAGAGTTTTTACTGTACTCTGCAACTTTACAACCTCTTTCAGTAGTTCTTCTTTCTCTTATTGATCAGTATTTTTGCCTCCAAAGAAGCAGAGCCCTAGAGCTCCTCCGCGGAACACAGTTTGAGTACCAATTACTAGGGATGTTACAGAAGTGGTTTTATCGGAACCGGAGTCGGAGGTGGTAGGAGAAGACAAACATTTCCTTCACACATGAAATATGACTAAATAATGGTTCTTTTTTTACTTTATTTTTTAGGTCTTTTAAGAAAATAAAATAAACATTATAAAAAAAGAAACATTATTTAGTCATATTTAATGTGTGAAGGGAAAATTCGCTCTGACGGGTCTCGACTTCTCGAGCCATAATTATATTGCGATCATAGGAAATCCCTAAGAATTTTTCCTTCATATATTTATTATGAATAAATTAGCTCAAAGGAGCAGCCGCCGCACTATAGGTACCTCTGATTAAAAGTGTCGGAACCGAAGTCGGAGTCAGAGGTGTAAAATCAATCGGAATTTTCGACCTTTCGGAGTCGGTGTCGAAGCTTCGAAACATCCCTGCCTATTACTGATCTAGATAATTGTAAACTTTCTTAATTGACGTTAAACTGTAGCTAAATGATGCTTACACGTTAATTTTTTTTTTCGCGTTGACAACGTGCTTGAATTCATCATACTCCTGTGTTTAATTTAAACGTGTTTTTTTTGTAGAAATGAATTCGCCTGAAGAATCGAGTAAAGCTAAAACTTGCCCACTTATTTTCACATTTAGTCCGGTTGTAAAACCATTTTATAACATTACCCTATTTATTATTCTGTATACCA
The DNA here is from genome assembly GCA_945859575.2 of Herminia tarsipennalis. Taxonomy (NCBI): domain Eukaryota; kingdom Metazoa; phylum Arthropoda; class Insecta; order Lepidoptera; family Erebidae; genus Herminia; species Herminia tarsipennalis. The sequence continues at coordinate 18,747,865 of OX243841.2, read as the reverse complement.
AAGTTATTTGTACACGAAAATGCCTTCAATTTCGTATGTATTGAGGGGAGAATTTATCGCGAGGCATATTAGGTCACATCACACGTGGTGTGTTTACGGTGTGCCCATAGCTTTATAGGGTTGTAGGTCAAGTGTGATTTATTGCTTTATTAGCGAACATCAGGTTTTACTTATACTTCTTGTTCGTGCGTTTTTTTCGTTGGTACTTCGCAAAACTGTGGCATGATGAAGTAGCAGAGGGGTGGTATTCAGAGCGCCCAGTTCCGTACTAATTATGAAGCTAAAAACTTTGTTTATTTGTTTGGCCTCGTTATTCCCCGAAACCATATTTACCTTTTCATTAAACAGGAAGTAAAAAAACGTTTTATTTTAAATTATTGTGTTTAAATGCAAGAAAAATATTATATTAATTTCACAATATTGTGGTACTAATTACACTTAATTTAATGTAGGAAAATAACTACTTATTAACTATTAAAAACTATATTTAAACTTGAAATTAAGACTAAATAAAACTAAAATATTTCCAAAAAATTGGGACCCCTGGGCATGGTTCCACAAATACTGGCGGCAATGTCTCGCTGTATAGCAAATGTTTAAATTATTTTCAAAATCATAAAGTGAGGTAAGGTGACATGATGCGAAAGTGGCGTTTACAATCATGCTCACGCGTTTGCAATCAATATCTTTTTAGTATCTACTAGTGGATATAGAAAGAACAATACCCCCTGTCTGCCCTTAGATAGAACGCTGGTATAATCCTTTACCAAACGCCTTAGCATTTGGTATGCGATGAGTCATATTCAGTCAAGGAATCCATAGGTAATTATTACTCCTAATTTTAAAAATCACTCTGCAAGTGTTGCTAGTATTCATAACTATTTATTTGTCTAGATAGATGTACATATACAGATATATCTATAGATGCATCATATCCCGCTTTTCCCACCCGAATGATAGATGTGTTTCTCAATATCGGGTTCGCATGGGGTTCGCTCTAATGTTCCGACGATACGTCAAATCGCACAATAATGTCCGGTTTTTGTGCCTTACATCCGGTTTTGTCGGAAATGTCGAAAATAATATGACTTTTTGCTATAAGATAAGTAGCAAATAATGAAGTAGCAGCTGATCTGTTATTGCTATATGTTACTGTTATAAGTCAGATTGATTATAGTGTGATATTTTATTACCAGCTTTTCCCCGTGGCTTCGCTCACGTTATGTATGTATTAAATACATGTGTATTTTATTGTATTAAATACACTAGGAACTGTAAAGTTTCCTTACTGGCCTGTTGGTCTAGTGGTTAGTGACCCTGACTGCTAAGCCGGAGGTCGTGGGTTCGATCCCCACCCAGGATAAAACTTTGTGTGATGAGTACGATGGTTTATTCTGTGTCTGGGTGTTATTTATCTATAATATGTATATATTTAAAAATATAAAAGTACGTTTATCAGGTGTCTGATTTTCATAGTACAAGCTCTGCTTAATTTGGGATCAGATAGCGTTGTGTGAGTTGTCCCAAGATATTATTATTATTAAAAGCTGAAATTACTTCTTGTGAGAAAGATATGAACCTATCCACGCATCCTTCCTCACAAACTCTCGGAAATATAATATACCTAAGTACCTACGTCTCATAAGTCAGTTCACGCATCAAAAATATATTTGACAAAATAATAGAAGCCGTCAAAAAAATGGGGCAAGTCAGGTAAGCAAAATTCCTCGTTAAGAATGATGATTCGAAGAGAAATCTTTAAAGTGTGATACAAAACGGCACAGACCAAAATACTGCTCTATAATAAAATAAGGTATTTTTATAGCTGACTGGATGTCTCCCTACATTCAATCATACAATCTAATATAAAACGACGCAAAACCATAAACAACAAAATTATTTTCTCCACACAACACCCTGTTAACTCGGTGTGAAGAGGGACATTTCAATTTTTCGAACGAGTACCTGTCGTGAGCTAAACAAGAATGATGGTCACCCTCACCGCTCATTTGTCCGGACAATTTGCACAAAGTTTTTGTCACCCTACTGCACTGCCCCCAATCCTTTTTCGACGTGATAACGTAATCATTGTTCGAGGGTTTTGCTTCCAACTTCTATAAAGTTGAATCCTTTGAGAATAAGGTCATTTGGAGTAAATATTCAGATGTTTTATTTTATTTCTCTAAAGACTGAATTTCATTCTAAGTATAAAACAACTTCTGTACTAAAATAACATCCCTGTGTCACGGTACTTTACAAACATACAATTACGTTTCCTTCTAATTATGCCTATAGGTATCGGAAAGATTGAGAGGGTGAATTAATTAATGTTTGTGGCTCTTTTACGCTAAAACTATTGAACTGATTTTGATGAAACTTTACAATAACATAGGTTATACGTCAGACGTTCATACGTTTCTGTTAGAAAGGTTATTAAAATCAAACAACGCGAGTGACGCAGTGGGAAAGTTTGTCTACTCCAGATTCGTAAACAACATTTTTATGGACCTAACAAAGCTCTGGAAGTATATAGAAAGCTGCGCTTAGAAATGTATCGTGCATGCGCCAAAACGCGCGGGCTTGCCACGAAATCGAAAAAAAGCATAGTGAATAAGGACCCTATTCGCAAACCGAACCCATCTATCCATTATTTAAAATCACACTATTTAAAGTATCGATACTGATATTTTTATAAGTTTTTTTATGTAGCAAGCGATCAAGAAACGCAAATTAATTGTTATTAATTTATTATAAACAAGAATGCAGGTTAAAGTTACTTAAAGTAAATTAATCAAAAAACCTACGAAATATTTCCTAACATTGTTGCTTAGTTTTAAAAAGAGTTAAATTTCAAATTTCCAATTCCGAATCCAATCCACTTTGAAACTTTAAAGCAATCTTCTGTGTAAACCTTTATAATTTAAAGCCTTTTCAGGATTCCGTCATTATGTACCAAAAACATTGTTTGCTTTTATTCTTGTACTTATTTTGTTTGTTTATTGTGGATCGATGATGGCCGATGTTGTTTAATGGGTTTATATTGTGTTGTTCAAATTTTCAAAATGATCTTGCAGACTGTTCTGATCACAGAATAAATAATAAGTTTTACTAAAAGTAGTAATATTTAACAACAAGCAATCATTTTAGACCTCGACTTTCATATGTAAAACAAAATCATAATATTGGCACATGTTTCAATTTTGTTAAATGATTTATCCATTCTTCTTAGAACTTGTGTATCAGGTATTTGATGCCGACTTAAAATCAAGTCAAAAATGTTGTCTAAACTTATTTATTTAAATAAGGGGTAGCCCTTAGGCTACCCCTTATTTAGACAACATTTTTGACTTGATTTTTGTTTAATTGTCAGAAGTTATGGGATGATGGGATTAAGTTCCGATATATCTTTACTAATTTTATAAAGCTGAAGAGTTTGTTTGTTTGAACGTGGCAGGAACTACGGGTCCAAATTCAAAGCTATAGGCTATATAACGTCACGCTACGATCAACAGGAGCGGAGCAGCAATGAAATATGTTACAATAACGGGGAAAATTGACACATATGAAGTTGCGCAGGTCAGCTAGTATCTGATAATAGGCTAGTTTTAACAAATATATCCAAAAGATTACCTAATTAGAAAATAAAACTAGCATATAAATGCTAGTTTTATTTACTTTACTTTTTGAACACAAATGCGGATAAGATTTAATTTAACAGATGCATCCGACGGGAACTGGTGCAGACTATGGTGGGTGCGCTGGTGACGCAAGAAATGCCATACCTACCAGCTTAAGAATGGTACCACCCCATCTCTTCCCGTGGGTGTCGTCAAGGCGACTAAGGGATTTCACACCGGAGAACGGGCACCAGCGTCCTCTAGGTACTTTAAACCTTACTGCAATCGCCAACCCGCTCGCCAAGCGTGGCGATTATGTCAATTACCCGCGGGATCTATAACAAGTAGGTTCTACTGGGGAGACCCGTGCTCAGCAGTGGGACATCATATGGGTTGATATGAATACGTGTATGAGATCTCCATAAAAAATCGGCGTATTGACATTTCTTAAAGAATTGTTGTAAATAACACAAGACAACTTGAATGGCTTATAACTCTGCAATTTTTTTTTTTTACATGATTTCTTAAAGTAAAATCTTGTTGGGGTGTCTGAGCTTTGCACTATACCAAAAATAATCTTGTATATGCACTCTCTCTCTCTTGGTCTCGCGTGTTTGGTAACGCTAAATCTTATTGCTTACAATGCTCTTTATGATTATTCCCAAGAAAACTATCAAGCATCATTTTATTATATAGCTTATACAGATATTACAAGCAAGTACCTACCTACCTAGGTTTTAAGTTATCATGCTCCACGTTCAAATTGTTATGGCTCAATAAAAATAAGGTAGGTAGATGTAATTCTCTAAAACCATTACGGAATCTCACGACTAAAACGACTCACACTTGACCCTATTTTTCGCTCACCACTGCAAGAACAGAATGTCTTACTAGATAATCCAGCCAATAAATATAGCAAGTAAACTCCGGGCTGGCTTAACAAAAGACGCAGATCGACTTTGTAAGGTATTGGTTAAGGTAAAGTACGAACAAGACAAACCGTTTGTAACAGACTGAACGTTTGCTCGATAGTCGTATAACAAGATAATGTAACATAATTTAAAAAAAATACCGACTCGTGAGACAACGATAAGTATACTGATCGGACTTTCAACAAACAAAGCTAAGAACCATCTCGATTAGTTACATTAGTTTTCTAAAAAAACCGCATCAAAACCGATTATATTTGAATATAATCGGATTTTTTTCTATTTCATAATTCACAAAGGTCTCATCAACGGGGCTTTTTGTGGAGTTCCATGTAGCATCTATTGACTTATAGGCTTGGACTGCGTCATCCCTTTCAGACATGAAGTAAATATTGTCTGCAACGAAACAAAACTCGTACGGCCGTTCATTTGTTCGTTTGGTCCAGCTTGCAGGACCAAATGAATTTTAATCTATACTGCGTGTAGATTTATAGGTTCTTGACATGGTAGGCCTCGGTTTTTAAATGTGAAATTTTGTGACACAAGTTTTTTTTTTTCCGCTACTAATTTTTACTCGTAATGTGGGCGTTTCGCGGCTTTACGAATAACCGCACGCGGAGAAAACATAGTGCGGCCAGGGTTTTATGTAGAAAAAAAAGAATTTGTCTAATGTTTATAATATTATTTTTTTCATTGAAAAGTCAATAAAGTACAATTGATGGAAGTTATTAATAAATACAAAGAAAGTTATTACTAAATAATTTATTAATAACTTCCTTCAATTGTACTTTACTGTTTGGCCAAAAAAATTGTTCATACCTACGTGTTTTATAAGTAAGTGAAGAAGTGATAAAACCCCTTCGAAGATCTAATCACAAGTAAGTTTTTGATTACTTGAGGTTATTAATACCATACAAATTTAAAATTCAAAATGTTTTAATAACTTAGGATGGAAGACAATACTTATGATACGTCATGATTGATGATTAAACATGTAAAAACTACTTTTTAGTTCAGTTAATTACAAAAGCGTGTCTTTTGGTTTATTAAACTATTTTTGAAGTAAAAACTTCTTTAGCGGCGTTGTGCACTTTTTTTGGTATTGGTAAAAAATGTTAAACTCGCGTCAGAATCATGTAACCCTGCTCAAAAATTCGTAGATCACTCGACCCTGATCGAAAATTCGTAAGACGGAGGGAGAGCTACAATATCATTAGAATACGTAGGTAAATTTCGCCACCATCTACAATGTTATTATAGCTCAGGTAGGAAATCAGGCAATCCAGAAACCAGCAGACCCCAGTTCGAGTTTAAGTAGCGATTATTTTTTCCCTTTTTCATTTTCATTTTTGATTTATTTTTCCATATTTTTTTATTATTATGTCAGTAAGATCAAAAAACGTTATTCCAATTTCATCAGTATGTTTTTTTTTCTGAGAGAAAAACTTTTTAAATGCCATGTCGTTATCATTGTCATGTTTGCGTACGATAGCGCAATAGATGATTGTATTGATTGATTGTATTTAACCACATAAATTATAGTACTTTTGTACTGATAAAAAATATATATATTCCCTAATCAGTCCAAAATATTAAAAAATGCACAACGTTAATATTCAAGTTTTCTCTTCTGCCTTTTGCCTTTTTTTATATTATTGATTGACCACAGTAAAACCTCTTTATGTTAAACTCAAACTGAAAAACATAAAAAAAACTCTAAACTTTTCGTTTCCTGGCTCGCCTTATTGTCACTTTTTGACACTTTGATATTACAGAAAACATACATATCAAAGTAGCATTGTCTCTTTCTAGAAAGTGGTCAATTTTGTGAGATGATGGCGCTATCCAAGTCTGTAAGTCAACGGTTGCATCACAGTAGGTACTACTACTACGACTACAGATACAACTTAAGACCCGTCCTTTTGCGTCACGGGTTATTAAATCTTAAATATTATGAAACTAATTTATAAATACAATCCGTCCTTTTTAAAGTTACTAGACAAAAAGTAATGACAGCTAAAAAGATTTAATAATAATTTATGTAAAAAATAATAATACCTAGTTTAGAAATGCTTTCTATTTGACAGCGGTCAAAAGGGACTTCGTGTTGGGCAAAGAGTATAATTTCATTGAAGATTTTACAGGACATTTAGCTCTCACCTACTTAGACCTTTATGCAGTCCTTTTTACGTAACTCTGTAAGTATACAAAGGTGGACCGCAAACCGTCGGCCATGTGCCAACAAAGCTTAACAAAGAACGCTCCTCAACTAAGTAAAACATTTCTTAAGACTCTCAAGTTTTCTAGTTACGACGTTAAGCCTCTTTTTTATAAATACTCTGATCAGTATTCTGTATGAATTGGTAGAATTCAGTTTTTTGTTTAAATTTATAAAACTTATCTTTACCTAGAAATCAACCTACTGGATGTACTTAAGGATTAAAAAAATTTTTCAGAAATTAGCGTGCTTTTTATCGATAGCCGTGGAAATGCCGAATTTTAGTTTTTTTTTTTAAGGTTTGATTAGAATCATTGACGTTGAGACCAGGACTACCCCATCTCTTACAATTAAAAAGTAAATATTGACTGCAAAGCGTGAAAGGGAGAAAAAACTCGTGCGGCCTTTGACAGGTATTGTGCACAATGTAGCGTTGTCTCTTTCTAGAGAGTCGTCAATTTTGTGAGGTTGAATTAGGATAGAGTCAGTTTTTGACATTGACCTACCTACCAAATCAGCGTGCATACCATAGACTTATAGACCAGGACTGCGCCATCCCTTTCAAATAAGAAGTAAATATTGACAGCAAAGCGTAAAAGAGTGTAGGTATAGTCCACAAAGTAGCGTTCTCTTTCTAGAGAGTGGTCAATTTTGTGAGGTTATGGCGCAATCCTGTTCTCTACGTCAATGGTGCATACCTACAAAATGATTTCCACACAAGATGGCTGCCGATATCGATGATAAACTAAACTCTTAAACAAATAAATTCGAACATGTGTCTTTGTATCCGTAATATATTACCATGAATCAGAACTCATTTTTAAGCGGTCGACCTAAACAACATTTATGAAGGGGACGCTGAAACTTAAATAATTGCACAAATTCTATAAATAAATCTATAATTTTTATGTAAGTACGTAACGGAGTCTCGGCAACTTTAAAACTGATACTTGCTAGTTTACTGTACCTCTGTGTTCAGGTAATAACTACATTTATTATTGATTTAACATTTAAAGCCGATAAAAAATGTGCTACCTGAGATATATCCTTGAAAAATTGCCTGAGTTAGAGTAATGAGAAATGTATACCGTCATCATTTGTGCCATATGAGGTACTAGCTGACCCTCGCATGTATTCGTCAATTTTTCCCGTTTTTGCAACTTGTTTCATGGCTGCTTCGCTCCCATTAGTCGTAGCGTGATGTTATATAGCCTATAGCCTTCCTCGATAAATGGGGTACACAACAGAAAATCATTTTTTCAACTCGGACTAGTAGTTCCTGAGATTACCGCGTTCAAACAAACAAACTCTTCAGCTTTATAATATTACTATAGAGAGGTACTATATACCATGAAGCGTGAGAGGGAACCTCGTATTCTAGTAAAATAATTGGCATTACCATTGGCGATAAGGAAAATAGTTATTCGTTTACAGTGTAACGGCACAGCACAGCTGACCAAAAGACGTACAATCTGCGGAGCCGCAGTAAATAAATTGTGTCAAACAATAAAAAAAAAAAATATTATAAATATATACCTATAAAACCATATTTTAAAAAAATAGTGTAGTTAAAACTAGGTACTGTAGCTATCTTCATATAGAACAAAAGTTTCATTTGAACGTTCTATTGCATCACTAATTCTACTCGTCACTACTAGTATGTGCCAAACGACGGACATGGCGTAAATATAATCAGCACTGGCAGAAAAAATACTTTCACAAATCGAAGAAAAAAAAGATAATATTTAAAAAAATATTTATTCGAATTCAGAATCAGTAGGTACCTGTATTCATACGAGTGGTAAACGCCTTTGCTTGCATTGTCCCTATTCATAGCCAAGCCACGACAGTCTTCAAAACATTTCTCCTAAATGAACACCTCGTCATTGTCAGAATTTACTCGCGTATAAGTCACGTACGAGGGGAGTAAGAGCGAGTAAAGAGAAGTAACAATAACTTTTTTCATAACGTCTGGAGGCTTGACGCGCGTTTATTATTTGCCATGCCTGTCTGTTCCAACGAATTCATTACGTCAAATTTTCCGCCAGTTTGAATATAGAAGCGTGATTTAAATGTTTTTTTTTTTAATCATAAAAGAGCGTTGATATTTGTATTGCGTGTTAAAAAGAAACAGAAAATCAGAATGGATTCTGTGAAATTATTCCCTTAAAGCATTTTTTTTTAAATTACAAAATAATAGACATAGTGTCAATATGTACTTACCTACCTACACTATAGATTATGTTTGTGTTATTAAGGTAAAACAAAAATATAAATATCAAAAAGTCAATCTTGTTTCCGCCCGGGATCGAACCGGGGGCCTTGTGCGTGTGAAGCACACGTGATAACCACTACACTACGGAAACCTGAATACTAGTGTTGAAATTATGAATCACTACTGGTATTGAATAAATATTTTGTTGTTTAATTATGAGCTTCTAAATCCGAAATTATGTTTAGAATTATAGTTTTGAAATTTTATACAAAAAAAGAAAAAGTTTTCAAGGACACAGTTAACAGTTTCATAGAAAAACAATTAAAGAAAATAATGTTCATTTTTACAAAACCATGTAGGTATGTTTTCGATTAAGTTCTTAATGTTAATCGGTTTCTTTGTGCGGTAACATTGGGACCAATAATAAGTGTTTTCACTTGTTATCACAGTAACTCTCATATTTCTGCAAAAAATTGTAACGCGTAATAAGCAATCCAGTATTTTTGTTAGTAATTAGATAGAAAAAAAACAATTAAATTTTGTTATTCGTATTGCATGAATTGCTTAATTCGTTAAAAAAAAGACTTGTATTTCTAAATTGTCCGGGCAACATTGTGGAAAATAGATCGCTCAGCGATCGTCCGGCAACCATCAAATCAATGTGGGAGAATACTGCCATGTTGCCGGCCACAGCATTGCCGCCACAAATTGCCGTAAAAATGGCCCGTTTAGACGCCCCTCAATGGCTTGATAAACATTGTTCTTCTTCTTCTTCTTTGAATTGGTGGCAATCCAGCCGTTTTAACGGCTAATATCTGCCAGTATCAAGTATTTATGCGCTTATTACATGCACAAAGTCTCGTTCATAATCAATTATCACGTATTCAATTCATTTTTTACAAGTTAAACTCGGAGCTGTAAAAATAATGGCCTATCAGTTTGCCGCCATTTTTACAACTCCCTAGACATTGTCAATGTGAAGTTGTCAATTATAGACTATAGTGACATTTTGATGTTACAGTTGCCAGTTAAAGAAATTAGTTCCATTAGTTTTTCACAATATGGCGTGGTTTTTAGGGTTCCGTAGCCAAAATGGCAAAACAGAACCCTTATAATTTCGCTATGCCTGGCCGTCCGTGTGTATGTACGTCTGTCCTATATTACTGGTAGGCCTTTATATCAATTTACGTGAGTGAATCTCCCCACCCGTGTTGTAATTTCAGGTGAATGTGATGACGTCACGAGGTTGCGAGTCGTTACTGTCACATAAAGTGACATCTGTCTTAGTTAGCGTCACGACGCTGTCACGTCACTCTAATGACTTCATTATGTCGGGTAAGTGATACGATCAATGAAACTGGGAATATGTCAATTACGTGCTTACGTATTTAGTTACCTACTAAATACATTGCTCAGTAGCATTAATAAATAATACAATATCTATTATACATAGGTAGATACATAAGCTGATAAACACATTTCCCTATTTTACTTGTATTCGGGTCAAAAGAACTCGAAAGAATATTTGACTAAAATGGCACTATTACCTTACCTAGTTCAAAATAATAGTGAAATAATTTTAAAGAAATATTTTCACAATTCTTACTAAATTTAGATAGGTAAATGGTTGGACCATAGCGAAACGAAGACGTCATCCTCCACAGTGTAAGGGGGTTGGCACACTGCTACGCACTACTGACGTGGTAGCAGGAGTGCCGATCTATTTCTTTCTCTATCAGAATAACATACTATTGTATTGTTATGTATGTAGGTATATATGTATGTGTGTATTTTTGTAAGTATGTATACTATTGTATAGTTATATTGTTTTATTTGTGTATTATGTAAGAATAATAAGGAAGTTCTTATTTTACAATTAGGTTACTGCACCTACACATTCTATTTCTACATCACCCTAAGGTAGACTGGCAGAGAATGCTTTTAGCATTAAGTCCACCTTTGTACAACTTTGTGCATAAAGTTTTAAATAAATAAATAACAGGAAAACATGAGAGGGCGCGTGTAGGCATGAAGGCGGGTGATCATAACCTGCGCACGTGAATGCATTGTAGATCACGCGCTTACAAGCGAGTGAGATAGATTTGCATTCCCGTAACCACGTGCACTGTCGCCACCCGCCCTGCAGCGTATTGCGTAGCAGTGTGCCAATCCCCTAAAACAGTTATTCGACTGTGGTTGTACAGAGAGTGTCGTTAAGACATTTTAATAAAAAGGGAAAAATACAATATAGTAGACTTATGTCAGTTATTATTTACGTAATGGGCTTATGAAAATGGTGTCGCACTGAGCTATCGTCGTTTACACAGCTCCACACGAAAATACATGCTTCAAATAAGCACTTACGTGGGTACTTACGTTTAAAATCGTTAAGACCAACAATTTTTATAAATAATTAAATTCACAAAACCGGTTAGATTGCCATCAACTCAAAAATAAGAATAAAAATATTTCAAACACGATAACATTTCATTCATCTGTCGATATTTTTTTTTCCACTTAAGAGTTAAAGTTTCATAACAACAATCCGTAAAACTTTTAATGATGGTTTTGTTGAGGTAGACAAAACTACTTAAACTAAAGTTTTACAATTATGTATTACCTACGGTTCATACTGCATACTGTAGGTACACAGGTACCTACTTGGGACTATTGGCTTTTAAGTAAGTGGTGTTGAGGTGTTGCTGAAAATTAACGTTACACCGCTCTTCGTGTGTAGCTTTAGGCTGAGCAACAGCTCTTTTTGATAAGAGCATTGAAGCACGTTGCAGGACTTTGTGGTACCATCTTGATTTATTTTTTGTTTTAAGATATTTTAAACCTTATATTAAATTTTTTATTGATATTTTATTGCTGAATTATTTGTTATTGCTACTTTTTTTTATTGCTATCTATTAGTATTTGTTTTTTTATTATAAATACTTCGATTTTGTATTTTTTATAACCATAGAGACGAGATTTACGAGAAAATTGTTTGTATAAGTTAATAGCGCAGATTGTTTTTTCCACGAAGGTATAATTGTGACCACATTGCTATTGCTCTATATTAAAACAAAAATCTAAATCGAGTTATAAGTGTTACATACTTACTTGCCTACTTAAAGTCAAGTATAACACGATTTAGTTTTTAAAGTGAAAACTTCTTTAGCGGCGTTGTGCACTTTTTGGGATGGGTAGAAAATGTTAAACCGGCGTAAGGACACGTGACCTGATCGAAAATTCGTAAGATGGAGGGAGAGCAATGAAAAACTACTACAATATCTACAATGTTATTATAGCTCAGGTGGGAAATCGGGCGGTCCAGAAACCAGAAGACCCCAGTTCGAGTCCGAGTACCTAACGATATTTTTTTCTCTTTTCTATTTTAATTTTTGATTCTGGTTTTTTGCTTTGTGATTTATTATTTCATATTTTTTATTATTAAGTCAGTAATCATCATCAGTCATTTATTGTTCAAGTTTTCACTCCCGGAGTGCAACCCGTTGTTTTTTTTTGTACCTAATGTGTGTCACCATTATTGTCAAAATAAATCGAAGACGGAGAGATAGAGAGAGATCCTTAAAAAGTGAAATGAAAGCAATAAAACTGGGAGTGGAAATGTTAGTGGGAAACTCATGGCATTCGTGTTTACTGGTCAGACTACATTTATCAACCGTACATGCTATACTTCTAAGTATGTACAGTACGATCAACGTAACTTGACCGGATTGAAGTTAGGTTTTTATCACTTTCGCGCATGTCATAGAGATGCGACCCTAAAATTACTAACGAAAACGATTAATTACGTTTAATCGATAAAAAATACTAACAACATTTTAATTCAAAAATATAAAAACACTATTATTTAAATAGTGTTTTTTGGGAGTTCATAAAAGTTTAAATTTAGAATAGTTACAGTAAATACTAAAGAAACTTTGAAAAACAATTTCTTTACGAAAATAATCACAAAAAAACATGAGTTAGTAATACTAATTATGACAATGTGATGCGTAATCGCATCTCTAATTCTCTTGGTTTAGTTACCGCCCCCGCCCCCCGCTTCCTGTCACCATTTACTTCCAAAAAATGCATCTGCGCAACCACTTGTCGCCTAACTCAGTCCGGCCTAGTTACGTTGATCGTACTGTACAGATTATAAATAGGTATCTTAAGTATACTTAAACTTAGAGAACGCTTCGCTTCATTAATCATTTGCTTCGATCAAAAATAACAACATTATTTTATCAAAAACAATACTCCGTTTCGTAGGTTATTATGATCACCAAAACCACTCAAATTGTAGCCTAATAGGTATCATAAATTAGCAATAAAGCCCTTATTCCTAAGATGTTCTACCAATATCTCTCCACCGACCGTGTCTCACACACTTACATAACAACGAAGACTTACCTCTCCCACATAACAAGTAAGTAGGAACATAACACGACCATAATCATCAGACACTAGCACTCGTGATCACGCTGAAGCGACGAGGGTATAACAAAACTTCGACCATTAAAAACTAATTACTGGAGTGGTGTGAACGCATCTGCGCCTTCATTAATCAATTGATCACTTGTACTTCTACTATTATACATTTTTTAATGTAAAGTCTATAACATTATACTTAGGTACTTTATAATATACTATGCGCAAAAAAAATCTGCGACACGTAAAGTATAAATCTGGTCATCTTCAAAACGAGTGACTGGATTTTCATTATATGTACATAGCTGAGATCTAATCGGACTAAAACAAAAAAACTTCGAATTCGGCTATCCGTTTGGGAACTACGATGTCTCCGAAAATATATTACCCCTCTCTATTTAAACCAGACGGTTAATAAAAGTTAAATTAAATAAAATTAAAAAACCCGCCAACAAAAAGACGGAAACAAGATACCCTTCACATTTAATATCATGCAGTCGCCTCGCAGGCATCACTGAATCCTGCAGAACTTAAAAATTGTCGACTGCTTGATGTTAAATGTGAAAGGTTGTTGTTTCCACCTTTTTGCAGGTGGATTTTTTTTCATTTACGTTGTTATTTTTAGCATTTCTTATTCCAAATTACATTGAAATATATTTATTTAAGTGATTTTTATAACTACACACTCACAAACTTTCGTTTTTATAATATTAGTGTGATACATATTTACTTTGGTATATATCCTTTATTTTGACACCCACTCGATAGGTTTTGAAGATTTATTTTAAACTAAGTTGTTGGCGTAATAGTAGTAGTAATTCCCTGTAGGACTGCACGTAAGCAAAGAGTAATTAATGCTCTAATTTGTTTGCCATGGAGACCTCGCCGAACGGACTCCAACCAAACGATTGATCACGATGGTGAGCAAACGACTTATCCCACAGCGGATAGAGTAAACGGTGGACAGAGACGATCTAGGACTGTATAACTGGTGCTTTCACATAAGTATATAGAGTTCAACCTTCGCGATACGAAATTATGTGAGAGTGATCCCTGAAATGTCTCAGTATCAGCTTGCTATAAATGTTGATAAACTTTCGCGATTTGTACACATTATTAAAATATATATATTACGGGTTTTAATCGCGTGAATAATTTAAGGTAAAATACCTTGTTTATTGCCCGACGTTTCGACCGTATTGCAACGGCCGTGGTCACGGGAAGACTCAACGTCGTCAAACGTCGGGCAATAAACAAGGTATTTTACCTTAAATTATTCACGCGATTAAGACCCGTAATATATATATTTTAATAATCAGTATCAGCTGTTCAGAATTATATTGGCCACTGTAATGGTTCCTAAAAAGTGTTAATGACAATCGAACTTCATATTCTTCGCGCCATTAAATTGACCAATGGCGTTCCCGTATCGTTTATATCGTTATAAATTGTACTTATATAAACAGTATCGTCATTTCGATCGTTTATTACCACATTAAAGTCCCCTTTCTCTGGCAATGACTACAAAGTTTGTGGTATTGCTATGAATGATTTATTAAAACGCCATGCACCAATTAGAGATAGTGCCAGAACCGCCCCTGGCTATAGAGTTCTTACTATATAACTATATAACCATACGATACCTACTAAAATAGGTAGTCTTTATGAAACAAGTCACATACTAAAACTTGCTACAAGACAGAATACCAAGGCTGCCCTCAGACAGGGGGGTGTCACTCCGCAGTTTAGGTATATTCAGGCAACGCGCCACTTGAAGGGGCTAATGGCAGTGGGCTGTCTCTTGGCACGCACGACACTCGAGGTCATGTCGCGCTCGCGCATACTTGAAAATATATATTTTTATTTTTCGACACCCGCAATAAGACATTTAACCGTTTAACCGTTTAGACCGTTTAACTCGTATATCGCCTGCGAGGTGAGGGGGGAGCGGGGGCGGGTAACCGACAACGCACTGCACCGGTTGACGTGAGTTCTCTGTCCCGCGCACCCCGCTCACCCACCCGTTAACATCACCCCGCGCTCCCTTCTCACCGCGCAGGCGATATACGAGTTAAGCGGTCGGCCTATATAAGCCTAAACGTCAATTTAATCCGTATAAAATGTATTGTTGTGTTTACTGATATCTGAATAAAACGAATAGTGAACCAGAACTAACATTTTTTACAATTCCACTGCGTCATCGAAATACCTACGTGTAAAAGCAGCAATGGCAGCCGGTCGTTCTTTTTTAATTCCTTAGCTCCATATAGTTATACTTAGTAATATTTAGTTAAAATAAAAATCCATAATTAGTTGCTCAGAAATAATATTAGGAACAGGACAGGATAATGTTTACAAAGGAATACCTATCTACACCCGTGGAAATCGAACACATGACAATTGGATTTTTTATGTTTATAATGCTAAATGTACGTTTGTAATGCTTATTCTACTTATTTATCTTAAAACGAATAAATTAACTAGGTACAAAAACTTCTCAAGTGTCAACCCTGTGTGGACTTCGCAGCTCGGACATAAAACAGTGGCGCGCAAAGAAAATTCACGGTTCGCGCGCAGTTATAAGTTTCAATTTTTCTTGCAGGCGGCGAGTCTAGGTATATTTTTATACCTAAACCTGACTTTTGTTAGGGAGTGAACCTTCTGTACGTAGTACTATTACTTATTCTGTGCCTCAGGTAGCCTAGCTAAGCTCATATAAGATCCTTTGTAATATCGAATCCTGCGTTGAATGACCCGTCCATTCCTCTGTAGTAACCTAATATCTACAATATTAGAATTTATATTCAAAGGACTATGCAAGGCACAAACAATAGAACCATAAAGCTTAGAGTATTAACCTGAAATAACCAGTAAACCACATAGAATACCTGCCAGAGAATATGGTGCTATTTGCTATAAAGCATCGCATATAATTACTAGCATCGTGCTCGTAATTTTGTGGATAGTGTGACACAATTTTGGCCTATAAAAGCATGGCCTTTGAGTGACGAAAAGTTCTTAAAGGTTGACAAGAAAATAAACAATATTTGTGTTATTGTTTAAAGATTTTAATTTAACCAAACATCCAAGAATCTAAATAGCTTCAGGGCAGGTCTCGGGTTTTCGTATTATTAAAGTTATTATTACCTAATTGTAATTGCCGTGTGGTGCCGGCTTAAGAATAGTACCACCCCATCTCTACCCGTGGGTGTCGTCAAGGCGACTAAGGGATTTCACCCCGGAGGACGGGCAGCAGCGTCCTCTGCGTACTTAAAGCCCTACTGCGATCGCCAACCCGCTCGCCAAGCGTGGCGATTATGGCAATTACCCCAAGGATCTACATACTAGTAGGTTCTACTGGGGAGACCCGTGCCCAGCAGTGGGCCATCTTATGGGTTGATATGTAATGCTAAACAATGTGGTCTATAGATAGGTATCTAAAGCCTAAATTCTTCGGAATGAAAGTTTATGAGCAGAAAATTGTATAAATCTTTGGCATTCTAAAAGTTTCATAAAATCACGTGTCCACATCTTAACATATAAAAAAGATATCGCCAATAGGTACTGGTTATTCGACATTAATTGTCTTGCTACTAATACATTAAATCGTATTTGCGTTTTTATAAAGTTGTAGATCACAATTTTATTTAAAATATTTATGTCATCCGTTTTTAAGAGAAGACGAATTCTGATGAATTTGATTTGGGGGTAGTATGAAGTCTAGGTTTCTTGTTATCGGCATGCAGATCCTGAAAGTTTTCTTAATAAATAAATCTAAATTATACATCTTTGAATGCGGTAATCAGTATGACAGAAACAACCAGACAGCACGTAAGCTACTTTTCTGTCAAATTATATTATTATTTACACAACAGTCGAATAATCGTTCTGTTCTAAAGTTCCAAAAGTCAAAACTATCGTTGAATAAACATTATTCCTTCAAATTGGTAACGACCGTTATTAAACACGACGCCAGAGTTAATTTCTAAACGTCCCAAAGGCACTGTACAATTGGCACAAACCACGAACGATCCACATAGATCCTTAGTTCTTCGTAATTAATAAATTAAGTAAATAATAAAATAAGTAAGTAGTAAGTAAGTATAATTAACCATTACCTTCACATGTAGTCGTTAGGAAGTCTTTGTTTTTTTGTTATTAATAAGATAAAAGCGGCTTTTAACACATTTTTATTACAAACATTATGTCGATATTACATAACGAGTGGAACGTTTCGGAAAGTTGTTTACAGCAGCTAGAAACAGTTTTTTTTTCCTTATCGGGTGAAATATTTAAGTACCTATAATATTCTAATGTGTAAAACTGGCGCAAGATTAAAAACAATTATTAATGAAAAATTTATAAGTGAAACAGTTTCAACTGTTTACGACAACAGTAAGTAGCTATGGCATACAGCATACAGTGTGTTTAAGATACTACAGTAACGTTTATAAACGAGGAATAAACATATGTTGTCAAACATCAGTGTAGGAGCACTTATTATTACAATTTTCACTAGGTAACTCCCTATCTTCGGTAAATGTCGTAGGACATGAATCGTCATTGATTTGCCAATGCAACAACTTTATACCTACAATCATTTTATACCTAGATATCTACAATTACCTGCACTTGTGATATTTCTTACAGGTGGAAGAGAAAACCATTCTCAGCTTTCACCATATTTCTTTTTAGTGAGTTATATTATAGTTATAATTTAAAGTAGTTGTGAATGTTATCAGATTTGAGGTTGGACTAAGTCAAATATTTTGGTTGGTGTCTGGAAGACAAGTGAGAAAATCATTCAGACTAGGTACTGCTTACAGAGAGCTGAAACTGTTGAAATGCTCAATTTCTCTAAGGTCTTGCTTGCAGGTCCTCACACCGCTTTTAATTATAGGTGAGTAATCTAGTGCCGTTGTAAGTGAGATGGAGTCCAGTAGCTCTCTCTCTTCTTAATGAAAAGCAATTCATAAAAGTTTTGAGAGTTTGTAAATAAGAGTAAGACCAAGAAAGCTGATATTTTGCAGAGGTTTCTTCTTTACGCGAGGGGTAAAAGCGAAAAGATTTTAGAAAACTAGTTCTAAGGGGGTCAAAATGTAAATTATACCTAGTTCTATTAAGCAATGAAATAAGAATTTTAAATCAGATTCTGGTAGCACCTACCTACTTAATGACAATTCTCATTTTTGAGGAAAACATACAATAATATTTTGTGATCTTTAATACGATTTATAGCCAATAATATTTTAGGATGAAACTTACCACGGCTTGCCAAAAATAAAAAAATTGACACTGACATGTTGGTTCCATAGTGCGCGCGCCGACGACTTTGTGGTGCCTCGACTCGGGACTGCTAGATTGCGTGTTTTTACATTTAAACTTTTGCCTGTTACCGAAATATTGACAATGGTAGATAGGTACTAATAACACATGCTACAATTGTACCCATCTATGGCTGTAGTATACGGCAGAGTAATGTAGCGGTAGTGCAAAAAAAAAACAGCTTCTGTAGGAGAGGTATTAAAAATATAATACATATTATTGCCATTAAAAATATAAATAAAGTTAGTTGTATTATACTTCTCCCTTATAATTAATGGAATGGAATAGAATGAGGATACCTAGTTCTATTGAGCAAGAAATTAAGAATTTTAAATCTGACTCTAGTAGTAATCATATTTCTCTTTTTTGAGGAAAATATTTCGTGATTTTTAAGGGGGATTTACTCTTCTACCTATAAAGCAGGTACATAAAATAATTAGTAGATAAGCCAAAATATTTAAAAGAGAGTCGATTTTTCTACTGCAGTGGTGTTGAGGGAGCTGTTCCCTCAGTTTACTTCTCATTGCTATCTTGTAGCAGGCTTTCTGTGGCGCATCGTTAGACGGCCGAGGTGCGAGAGAGCCCTTGTCGGGCTCACCAAGCAAGACTTCATTGAGCTCAGACACTTGTCGAGGCGTTACAATAGCCAACCCCCAAAGCGTATTGTAAACAACGAGTGGGGTGGGTTTAGAGCAGCCCCACCCCGGGTACTGCCATACTGCGTAGAAACGGACTCCCCGAGTTAGGTCGACCGGCTGTTGTACATATGCTACCTGCGCCGAAAACTCTGATAGCGCGAGTTAGGAATGTTTGTAGATAAGATTCTTTTTTCTGATGTAGTAGATAGACCGCAGTCAAGATATTGTCCTTAATGAAATTGTATAAGTAAATTGACTTATTAATGAAAAAAAGTGTATTTTAAAAGTGACATACGACATAAACTTTACTTGTCACCAACATGACAGATGCAAGATTATGACTCCTCGCTATAGTAGCGCCATCTCACAGCAGGAGAGTAAACTATGAAGAGTCTTACGGGAATCAAGCTTTAATGAGGAAAAATAATACAATTAACCATAATTATATTTTTAATAGAAATAATGTGTTACATATTTAATAACCTCTGTTACAGAGGCTGGATTTTTTTACACTTATGATTCTGGCCCAGGATCGTACCCACTAATATTTTGTCAGACAGGATATAAATTTATAAAAAATATTAATAAAATTAATTTAAATTACAAGTAACTACATGAAAAGTTACAACTTTGAAGACGTAATGAAAGTAAAATAAAAATGAAAATACACTCCGATATTACGACCCTAGTATCACACTAATATTATAAAGGTGAGTTTGTGAGTATGTGAGTGTGTATGTTTGTTAGTTCTTCACGTCTAAACGGCTGGAACGATTTTAATAAAATTTGGTATGGAGTTAGATGACACCTTGGATTAGTACATAAGCTATATATAAACCGTGGGTAACACCGCAAGGCACAGCTAGTAATATTATAAAGGTGAAAGTTTGTGAGTATATGAGTGTGTATGTTTGTTACTTCTTCACGTTTAAACGGCTGGAACGATTTTAATAAAATTTGGTATGGAGTTAGCTAACACCCTGGATTAACACATAGGCTAATAAACCGCAGGTAACACCGCGGGGCACAGCTAGTATGTGCCAAAACACTATCAGACAATCACTACGACAATTGGTAAACAATGAGTAAACATTTTTTGCTTGCAAATATTTTAAAATTTGGGTTAAAAGACATAATTTGACATATTGATGACTAGATTAGCCCACAGCTTTCATAATAAACACTAGTTTGAGGCACCTATCCCATGCCTGCGGCGGCATCGCTCACGTTAAGTTTGTTCACCACCTGAATTCAGTGCCGGCTCTAGGAATATTTCGAGGCGGCGCAAAACCTTGATGCTAGCGCCCGTCACGTTAGGGGAACGTACTAACGATTAATAATTTCACCCGATTTGTCGCCCTTTTAAAATGCCATTTGGCGCCCGGGGCTAGTAAGCTGGTTTGCTCCCCCCCGCCTAGATCTGGCCCTGCCTGACGGCTTAAAACCTATAGCCCCTCCCTGGATCTACCAGTGATAAAACGAGTTAAGGCTCATTAACACGATGCCATTTTTTTTACAATTGAGTGCAATACTGACTGCCTCTCTGGCGCGGTGGGAGTGTACCCGACTGCTACGCAAGAGGGCGTGGGTTCGATCCCCACCCAGGATAAAACTTTGTGTGATGAGCATGATGGTTTATTCTGTGTCTGGGTGTTATTTATCTATAATATGTATGCATTTAGAAATATATAAGTATGTTTATCAGTTATCTGGTTTCCATAGTACAAGCTCTGCTTAGTTTGGGATCAAATAGCGTTGTGTGAATTGTCCCAAGATATTATTATTATTAATAATTAAAAGACTCGTTTTATACGACGACGCGTGGTTTAGAGTTTTAGACCATCTTTTTATTGCTTCTATTGAATTGTGTTGTATGCAACTGGTAAGAAACTAGCATCGTGTAAATCTGTCTATAATAAGTACTTAAAAATCTTTCGTTTGAACTGTTTTATTTATCTAAATGTAGTATGACGCTATTTACACACAGCGTTGATACAGTGAGGACGGTGTGCTGTCTCCTGTCACTGGAAACTGTCACGCGGCCCGAGACGTGGATACACGGAGGGTTAAGAGCTTACCACAACAATTACTACGTACAGGTTAACGTGACTTTATTGTTAATGTTTACATCCAAGAGAATTATATAGAGTTAAGTTATACGACATACGCAGTAGTTGAAGTAAGTTATACTTCAACTACTTACCTAAGTACGGTCTAGATAAGTAACTACTATATCGTTGTACTCGTATATACCTACCTACTAGTTTGTAACTTTCACGCATTTCTAGTTGTAACTTTCAAGATATGTATTGCATCTGTTTGAAAATTACCTTACAGTCTTAAAAATACAAAAAAATGATTGTCTGTAAAGTCGATTTACGGACGATAATTTTACGTGATAACGTCATAAGAAAAACATTGATGATATATCGCCATTCGCGTTGCTTAGCAAGCAATTAATAATGTTAGTTTCAATTGTATCGCATGTCATGTCTCTGCAATCGCCATTGGCTGTTGCTTAGCAACCAATCAATAATGTGACTTTTTTTTTAAACACTTTTTCGTGAGTGCAGCCAGTCATCGATATATAAGACGTTGTCACGTCAAAATAATACAAAAGGATCATTAATGAAGAAGGAATTCATGTAAGTTTCTTTTTCGTCAACTTCGTAGAAAGAAATAAGTCAAATCTTTTTATTCTCAGTAATCAAAACCCCGAACAAAGAGATTAACCTCCGAAGTACCTATATAAAATAAAAACTAAAACGTGATAATACATATACTTAACTCGATTTGGATTTTTATTTTAATATACAATGTAAAAACATGCTTCGCTAATAACATATACAAACAATTTTCTCGTAAATCCCATCTCTATGGCTGTAAAATAATTTTAAGCACAATTTATTTCATAATAAATTATGCTTAGAGCTCACGCAGTCGTGTTTGTCTCAGATTCCTTGTTTAAACCTACATTCGAGTAATATCATCCCATACATATACTAACTCCACAACCTTTACGCCATGTATGTCTAATACGCAGTTCACCTACCTCGCGTTATGACTAAATGTCATTTTCAATAGCTTTTAGCCGGTTTTTCCCGTTGGACAGATCGATGGCTAGATTAGTCTGTCCAGTGGGAACTTTTTGTCCCATTGTCCAGATCAGCTCGGCTTTTTCCGTTGGTCAGATCAATGGTTAGATTAGTCTGTCCAGTGAGAATATTTTTTTCCCATTGTTCAGATCAGCTTGTGATGTAGGTGTATGAAAGTACCATTGAACACAAAAAGGTCTAGCGGATAAGTATACGGTATATTAATATTAAATAGGTTTTATGTTTAATGTGACAAGTTGTGTTATTATTGTTTATGAAGTAATTTTCCTATGTGTCATGTAATGTCATTTGTAATACATACCTACCAACTTAAATTCATTAATATTCTAAATAATTTAATTGAAAACAAGGATTAGTAGAGATGGATCTTTATTTTATTAATAGAAAGGGTGGAGTTGTTTTGTTATATAACGGGTACCAATTTCACAAAAACAAAGATTACAGAAATGGAAACGAAATTTGGCTTTGCAGTCAATACAAAAAAAATCGTTGC
This sequence comes from Herminia tarsipennalis, assembly GCA_945859575.2. Taxonomy (NCBI): domain Eukaryota; kingdom Metazoa; phylum Arthropoda; class Insecta; order Lepidoptera; family Erebidae; genus Herminia; species Herminia tarsipennalis. The sequence goes on along the minus strand of OX243841.2, from coordinate 18,724,889 downwards.
GTGGGATCTGTGACTGCTCAAGTACGTATAGTGGTTATTTATTACTATCCCCTGTTACGTGTACAATAGTTCGACAATATTGTTTGTCACTAGTTTTTAAGTATAATTCCTGCCTGTCTAGTGTCGTCTTTAGTAAACAAAATCCTATTACTAGATTTCACTGCCCGTCTATTCATCTGTCACCAGAGTGAATCTCACAAACTGTGATATTATTTCTTACTATCACGGTTCTTGAGTACACGGTCAGCAGCAGTAAGTCGCCTTAAAAACAAATACTAAACAAAATATAGTGAACGAAATAGTTAATAACCACGGGGTTGGTTAACTGATATTTTTTGCAAAAGAAATGTTTCTGTCTTTTTTTCACCGGATAGGTGGAGGTATAATTATGTTAGGATATAGGTGCATATAATATTATGGTATCAATTGAGAATAAGTGCCTTATGTTTTCAGAACCGCAATACAATTATTAAGGCCAAAGATCACACTTATGTTCAAGATTTTGGCAAAAATGAAATAGAACTTGCATTGCATAATATGCAGGTTCAAGCATGCAAAGATTTTCAACCAGTGCCAACAGTGTATAAAGAGGGTGTCGCCAAGTTGAAAGATTCTGGCTTACATCTAACAAATAATATACCATCTTTTCAATCTGTCAAAAGTACTATATATCGGAAGAGAAATAAAGCGGCTAAAGTTACTAAACTACACTGACGGACTCATAAACTGCATCAAAGTTCAGGTTTACTCTAAAAGGATTTTTTTATAATAAGTATGCAAACTTTTTAGATTAAATTATATAAATATGGAAAGACTGGCTCTTAATCTTAAAAAAAATTAAATTTAAAAATAGAACTGCGGTAAAACAAATGAATATAGCCGGGAAAAGAAAATTTACTCGTAGTATCAGATTTGCGTGTTATTTATAGCAAAGTTTTAAATTAATTCTCATTGATTTTTTTTGTTTGGTCAATTGAATTATTGTTACCAGCATAATTGTTGGGTTAGTTTTTTAACACATCGAGAGTTTTTGAACCATAATATGGATACTTCGTCCGAACAAGCGGCACAAATTGTAGCATTGGTGCGGGAGGGCTTGGATCAACGAACGATTGGTAGAAATTTAAATTTAAACCAGTCTACGGTTTGTAGAATATACAGAAGGTTTGTAGAGACAGGTTCTTACAGGAGGAGACGTGGTACAGGCAGAACTCGAGCAACCACAGGTCGTGATCACCGATTTATTGTTACAACTTCCCTGCGAAATCGTTTCCTCACGTCAGTTAACATCAAAACCGAGCTTAATGAAGTGCGTGGAAAAAACGTGTGTGCACGAACAATAAGAAGAAGGTTAAAGGAAGCGGCTATCACCCCTTTTAGACCAGCAAATGGTCCAAAGTTGTCTGCAGCTCACAGACAAGCTCGCTTAAGATTTGCGCGTCATCACCTGAATTGGACAGAAGAGCAGTGGGCCTCTGTATTGTTCACGGACGAGTGTAGGACATGTTTATATGGTGCAGATGGTCGCAGAAGAGTCTATCGTCGACGTGGGGAGCGATATGCTCAAAGTTGCATTGAGGAGCGTGTTCCTTTTGGAGGCGGTTCATGTATGGTCTGGGGTGGCATATCGATGAACGGGCGAACAGAACTTGTGTTCATAGACATGGTCCGTCAAAACGGTAATAGAGGGGGTTTGACAGCACATCGCTACATAACAGAGATATTAGAAGATCACGTGGTGCCTTACATGGGATTCATAGGCGAAAATTTTACTTTAATGCAGGATAATGCCCGGCCGCATGCAGCTGCACAAGTTCAACATTATTGCGAAGAGGTTGGGATACGTACAATGAATTGGCCAGCACGCAGCCCGGATCTTAATCCCATCGAGCATGTTTGGGACAATTTAAAAAGAGCTGTATATGCGAGAAACCCTTCGCCACAGATAATATAATACTATACTAGTACAGATACCTCATCCCATACAAAGAAATGCGATCGTCCTAACTCGGGCTCGTTTTCGGGCTCGTTTACGGAGACGTTAGATGACATTAGCAGTGGTGCATAGCAGGCGACATCTAGTGATTCAGGCTACAGCTGATTGATTTTAATGGCCCTCCTTACCAAAGTCGCCAAAAGATGGCGGTAAAAACATCGAGGGATGAAAATTGAGGCCTCCGCTTGGTTTGTTCTAGGTCGTGCGTTCTAAAGAACGATATCATCTGAGTTCCCTTCTAAGTGCGGTTAGCGTCTTACTAAACGGCACTAATTAATAAACATGTATTGATAGCTTATATCGCGCCCGTACAAATAACGCAGAAAATCGCTTTAAATGACGTCATTCGAGTGCAGACCTCAAAAATATTGTAATTTGACCCTAATAGGCGACGACACTACATAATTACATTAAACGAATTTGTTATTTCTAAAGTAACTCGTCGGTGTACATCTCAAAGTTGAACCTACTTCTATTATGATAGAATGTTTGCGTAAGTTAAGTAACTTTACCACAGTCGGTGCATAGATGGGTGACCCTTGTCTAAAATGTTATACTTACATCAATCATCTTTTTGGTCTTGGTTTATTGTCAGAGAACATTTTTTTATACTTATTTAAATGTAATCGTGAAAAGATTATGCATAATTTCACAAAATCCACAATTTAGGATTAAAATTGACTTAATCAACAACGATTTTATAGTATTATATTATCTGTGACGATATCAATGGCAAAAATATTATTTTTTTGCCTTAATTTTTCTGTATTATGACTTATCTATTGAATAGAACGGAGTCTCGAACTCGTGTTCAAAGTCGATCTTACGTTTGAGATCGTTTTAATAATACGGGCCTTGAGAGTGTAACTGTCAGAGTCCATAAATAATTTTATTGTAAATATTCATTAGCGACCACATCGGGAGTAGGTATTTAACTCTTTTTTTAACCCTCGACAAAAATGACGAGTGTTATAAATTTAACGCGTATCTGTTTATTGATGTATCTGTGTGCCTGTCTGTAGCAACGTAGCTTCCAAACGGATGAACCGATTTTGATTTAGTTTTTTTGATTGAAAGTTGACTTGATCGAGTGTTCTTAGCTAAAATTTATGAAAATCGGGATTTTCTACTTCATTTCAATTACTTACTTACCTAAGGACGAGGAACCCTTCTTAAGATTTCCTCGTCGTTCCGGTTTGTTAAGATCTTTGTGTCAAAACTTTACCGCCTATATATTACAAACTATAAGGCGCAGACCCATCTTGTTTGTACTTAAACTTCTTGTTTTGACGAGATCTACGTGACCACGGGGTCAAAACTTTAAACGGCTATATTTTACGAACTATGGGGCGCAGACCCATCTTGTTTCTACTTAAACGTCTTGTTTTGACGAGATCTACGTGATCGCGGGGTCAAAACTTTGAACGCCTAAGTATATCTCACGAACTATAAGTCGTAGACCCACCATGTTTGTACTCAAACTTGATGTTTTGATGACATCTATGTGATCACGGAGTCAAAACTTTAAATGCTTATATCTTACGAACTATGGGGCGCAGACCCATCTTGTTTGTACTGAAACTTCTTGTCTTGACGTGATCTACGTGATGTCGGGGTCAAAACTTTGAACGCCTATATCTCACGAACTATAGGTCGTAGACCCACCATGTTTGTACTCAAACTTGATGTTTTGATGAGATCTATGTGATCACGGGGTCAAAACTTTAAACGCTTATATCTTACGAACTATGGGGCGCAGACCCATCTTGTTTCTACTTAAACTTCTTGTTTTGACGAGATCTACGTGATCGCTGGGTCAAAACTTTGAACGCCTATACCTCACGAACTATAAGTCGTAGACCCACCATGTTTGTACTCTGTTTTGATGAGATCTATGTGATCACGGGGTCAAAACTTTAAACGCTTATATCTTACGAACTATGGGGCGCAGACCCACCTTGTTTCTACTTAAACTTCTTGTTTTGACGAGATCTACGTGATTGCGGGGTCAAAACTTTGAGCTCTTATAACATACAAACTATAGGGCGTAAACCCACCATGTTTGTACTCAAACTTGATGTTTTGATGAGATCTATGTGATCACGGGGTCAAAACTTTAAACGGCTATATTTTACGAACTATGGGGCCCAGACCCATCTTGTTTCTTCTTAAACCTCTTGTTTTGACGAGATCTACGTGATCGCGGGGTCAAAACTTAGAACGCCTATATCACACGAACTATAAGTCGTAATCCCATCTTGTTTGTACTCAAACTTCTTATTTTGATGAGACCTATGTGATCACGGTGTCAAAACTTTAAACGCCTACATCTTACTATCTATGGGGCGCAGACACACCTTGTTTGTGTTTAAACTTCTTGTTTTGACGAGATCTACGTGATCGCAGGGCCAAAACTTTGAACGCCTATTTCACACAAACTATAGGTTATTTGTACGAACCAACCAAACCAACCTTATTTATAATCAAACTCGTTTGAACGAGTAACAAAGTGTGAGAGAGAATCAAAGTAGATCTGCGCCTCATAGTTCGTGTGATATAGGCGTTCAAAGTTTTAACCCCATAGTCACATAGATCTCATCAATTAAAACAAGAAGTTTGAGTACAAACATGGTGGGTCTATGCCCTATAGTTTGTGTGATATAAGAGTTCAAAGTTTTGACCCTGTGATCACATTGATCTTGTAGAAACCAGAAATTTGAGAACAAAAAGGTAGGTAGGTCTGCGCCCCATACTTCGTAAGATATACACGTTTAATAAATAACAAAATAAAGTCGGAGGCACTTTACTAAGTTTGTCGAGATTCATTAATGCCTCCGACTGCATAAAATTGTATAATTATGTAGGGGATCTTGTTTCCATCTTTTTTGTGCAGGCGGGTTTTATTATTTTTATAATTTATTTTTTTATTTAATACTTTTAGTTGTTGTAGGATGTAACTGATGTAGCAACTTACTTTTATCACAGCTATTGTCAAGTATTGAAAATTAAAAAATCAATGGTTGCTAACTAACTTTTTTAGTATTACAGTCATAATCATGTTATACCTTTTCGAAATGCTTAAGATGAGCTCTTTAATTTGATACGCATATTACAGTATTCGAAACAATTTTTTTTTTCACACCTCTTTATTTTGACTTTTCGGTCATTTCGATTTTGATGGATTTTAGTCCTGAGTTCTGCAGGACTGTGATTAGGCGCAGGACCAATTGGGGCGATCCTGCGCCTATTCCCTCTTCGGTCATGTCGATTGTAATGCATTTTCGTAGGTACTGTAGGACTGTGATTAGGCGCAGGTCCGATTGGTCGATCACGCGCCTATTCCCTCTTCGGTCATGTCGATTGTAATGCATTTTCGTACTGCAGGACTGTGACTAGGCGCAGGACATGTCGATTGTAATGCATTTTCGTTTTGTAGGACTGTGACTAGGCGCAGGACCGATTCGTCGATCCTGCGCCTAGTCCCTCTTCGGTCATGTCGATTTTGATGGATTTTCGTCTCGAGCTGAGTAGGACTGTGGTACTAGGCGCAGTCTGTCTGTCTTTTAGATGCACATACTTGCACTTGCACCAATACTAGATAATGTATGGGACAAAGTATAAAATCGCTGTTTGAGCGAATTTATAAAAAAGGGACACTGTATTTTTATGAATTTGCTCATATCTCGAAAACAGTGCTTTCAATCAAAAAAATTATATAGCTTTGATGCAAGTATTTTTCGATTTTTCGCATTATGTCCTTTTTTTTATAAATTTGCGCATAACTCGGAAACGAACCACACTGTTGGACCGAAAATGGCATAAACTCGTAGGTTGGGTAGATTGCTATCAACTCAAATATAAAAAAACAATATAGTCTAGTCCCGTTTTATTTAGTATATTTACGTATTTACTATTTGTAAGATAACCTTGACCGATCCGAAAGTTAGTTCCTCGGGTAAACAATACGAAAAATAATTAAAAAATAATGTCTATTAAAACAACATTATTACTTAACAATCACGTTTTTAGTAGGCTCATTCAAAAAGAAACAAATTTTAAGTTGTGTCGTATAACCGTTAGGGTAGTGTAGCAATGCGTCGGCATTACCAGGTTTAAGCGCCCGACCGCCCGACCGCCCGACTGGCCCTACCGACATAAAATAACGACACTACAGAAGGCATGCTTCATACAATGCATGCTTTACGTACTTTAGACTGCATAGACATCGTTCACAGGCATTGCTTTTTTTTGGAATATTATTATATAATTGGCTAACCGTGCATTAGTCTAAGTTATTTTCGGTTACTTTGTAATATAGGTATGGCATTCAATATAAATTAATTCATTATTAGCTTTAGCAACCATATCTAAAACAAACTACAAAAAGGTGTGTTTTACTTATTGTATAACCCAAAGTTTATTGACTTAGCGCGGGCGGTCGCGCTAACCGTGCGCGTCTACTGTAGGTATAAATAATGAAATACATTATTATGAGCTAACTTTCTCTATTCTCGGCATTTTGTGACATCGGTCGGTATATTTGATCGGAAGCGTCTTTGAAAACACCGCTGGTACGTACCTATTTATAACCTGACCTTGATTATTATTTTTAAAATGCATTTTTATTTCAAATATTTTTTTTCGTTCGCAAAATCATGGACTTCGGCTGTCCGGTTGGTTTTGGTAATTTGAAGAAGGATTTGACGCAGGATTAATGTGTCATAAATCTGTCAATAAATCATAAAATTTGAGTGGGACAAGGGGCAGGATCGACGAGTAGTCTTGTCCCTAGTTATACAGTACGATCAACGTAACTAGGCCGGACTGAAGTAGGCGACAAGTGGTTGCGCTGATGCATTTTTTGGAAGTAAATGGTGACAGGAAGCGGGGGGCGGGGGCGGTAACTAAACCAAGAGGATTAGAGATGCGATTACGCATTACATTGTCATAATTAGTATTACTAATTCATGTTTTTTTGTGATTATTTTGGTAAAGAAATTGTTTTTCAAAGTTTCTTTATTATTTACTGTAACTGTTTTAAATTTAAACTCTTATGAACTCATTTAAATAGTGTTTTTATATTGTTGAATTAAAATGTTGTTAGTATTTTAATCGATTAATCGTTTTCGTAGGTAATTTTAGGGTCGCATCTCTATGACATGCGCGAAAGTGATAAAAACCTAACTTCAACCCGGTCAAGATACGTTGATCGTACTGTAGCCCAATAGAAGTTAATGGAGTCATAGGGCAGAAACCCACCCAAACCGACACCACCGACGAGCGACTAGGCGCAAGACCAACGAGTCAGTCTTGAGTCTTTGTTTAGTAGTTGGTTGACTTTAATTTTTTTCTTTATCACAATATGGCGTCTGGCTGTCGCCATTTTGAATTTAGATTGCTGTCATGTCTTTACAAGATTAATACGAATCGATCGACGTATGAATCATCAAAATTGATCAAAATCACATACATACATACATACACGTCAAACACATTACCCTCCGTAGTCGGGTAAAAATACACATTCAATAGCGGGTCCTGCCTAAGGCGTTGAGGGGAAGTGTATGATTATGTACTTATTAACCCCCTCCCTCCCTCCTCGCCACATCGCGTGAACTAACTCACTCTTGGCCGGTGTTATCCCCTCCCCCCAGAACATGATGGGCAATGGAACAGGAGTCTAGTTCTTTTATGGGGTTTAAAAGCCTCCAATTTTTTTATCTCTAGTTGTAATTTACTACAACTTCATGTCACTCTTACTTCTCGTCGAAAAATAAGTAAAATATATCAACAAAATGTAGGTATGGTCAGAATCGGAATTCGCAAATAGTGCCATCTATTGTTAGATTGAACCAGTTTAATGTTTAAGTTGTGCCTATCATAACGTAGTACAAAAAAGTTGCCGCTAGAGTTATGACTTTGCCAGAAACTTTGTAAAGTTATGGAAATTTGATTTAGGAACCTATTATTTTACAACCCCTTGTATAGCTTAATAATAAAAAAATAATAATACACATTTTTAGTACCTATCTTCTGATATTCCAAGTTTTAAAAAACTTCAATATCAAATCGATACTTATAACGCCATCTGTTGATATTTATTTGACCTACATTTCTGTTTCTTCGTGATGAGACCCCGTGCCTTCGCCTACGACAGTGGCAGCACTAAGAACAGCACTTTCAGAAGAATGGGACAATATTCCGCAAGATCTTTTAAAAACCCTTATAAAATCTATGCGGAACCGATTAGAATCCGTAATAAGGGCACGTGGGGGTAATACACCTTATTAAAACACAAATAAACCCTTGCATAAAGTTTGTGTCTATTGTTAAAACCAATTTTTTAATTAAACAATTTTTCCTTAAACTTCTGTTTTTTCTTCAAAAAAGGTCTTAAGGTCCTTTCCAGTACATAAACTTAAACTTAAAGATATGATCCTACGCTGTTTTAAAGTTCACGAACCAATCTAGAGGTTTCAATTTAAATCTGTATAGAAAGTTTGCATACTTGGTTAAAATATTTATTTCAAAGTCGTCTATTACTATGATGCAGTTTATAAGTCCGTCAGTGTATTTCACGACAACCCTGTCGATGTGGAGATCCCTGAAGAGTTTAGAAATTTTATTTTGGCTGATTTTGTTGATCATAAAAATCGTATAATTGTTTTTTGTACGCCGCAATCGAGACAATATTTAAAGGAAGTGAAACATTTTTTTTGCGACGGAACATTTAAGAGTGTGTCTTTTACATCATTTTCCCAGCTATATACCATCCATGGTGATATCGGTAGTAGCATCGAATCCACTAATATCATTCCATTAATTTATGCATTGATGTCCGACAAAACGGAACGAAGTTACATTAGTCTTTTTAGCATGTTACGATCACAATTACCATATATGGAACCCAAAAAGTTTACCCTGGACTATGAAACTGCTGCTTCTAATGCATTAAAAAATGTATACCCAAGTGCAGAAATAAAAGGTTGTTATTACCATTTTTCTCATAACGTTTGGAAGCAAGCAAAAAAACTTAAGTTGACCAAATCAAAATCATCAAAACGTATAGTTGCACTTTCGAGTATTCTTCCACTACTGCCACCACAATTAATAGATGAAGGCTGGCAATATATTACTAATGATGCTCCTGATAACTTACAGCAATTCATAAAATATTTTAAAAAGCAGTGGTTAGATAAATCTAGTTTTAAAGAAACTTGGTCAGTTTTTGGCCAGAGACACAGAACCACCAACTCTTTAGAAAGTTGGCATAAAGAGGTAAATAAAAAAATAACTAGAAAAGGTCCTGGATTAGTCAATTTATTAAAAATTTTACTAAAAGATGATTTTTCTAAAGTAACCGGTAATCGAAGTAAAGAAAATATAAAAAAAGATGAATTCATTCAAAATTCACAAATGATGTTGATAAATGGAGAATTGACTATAGGTCATTTTTTAGAACGTCTAAGATAAAACATATATTTTTCATCCCACTACGTCGGAAAGAGTAGTGAACTTTTTTAAATTTTTCGCGTGCTTCATTTTCTTTTTGTTAAAACGTAATAATTAAGTTATAATCGAGCAAGCGAAGAGTTCTAAATTAATTACTAATTTAGAACTTTTCGCTTGCTCGACTAAAATGCGAGGATCTTTTGTCTTTTATTATTAATAATAAAAATAACAGTTTTCATTTTATATCTACTTTCTTTCACTATTCCCAGTGGACAAACTAATCTAACCATCCATGAACAGTTTTCACTTTAAATGTACTTTCGTAATCTATCTGAATAATAAAAAAAAGACTTCCCACTGGACAGACTAATCTAGCCATCGATCTGTCCAACGGGAAAAACCCCTTTTAGCCTAAGTATATGTTTGCCTAGGTCGCCATTTGCTTACTTCGGATGAGGACTACTTCGCTTTATGCCTTAATCTTACATGGTCTTTATCGCGTTATGCCTAACCTTTACGCTATGTAGGCCTAATACGCAGTTCACCTACCTCGCGTTATGAATAGTCAAAAGAATAAGTAGGCATAACGCTAGTTAGACCTACTTCGATATAGGTTACAACAGAGGAAGGCAAAAAGAGTCAGACCTACTGCATTACAGTTCAACAGCGAGGACATAGAGAGAGAAACAAGTTTGTGGTTGCTATAGGACATAGGTATACGTCCTTAATTTATTAAGGTTTCTGGCAGGTGTGTCGTGACGTATGTCTTGCTTAGTCTGGATGTCCTTGGCTCTTGGTCTAAAAGGAAGGTGATGAAAAGAGTAAAACACTAGTTCTTTAAAAAATATGTTAATATTAAAAACTAAACTTAAACGAACCACCGGTAGTAGTATACTTATACCTACCCTTACTAGGACAACAAATAAGTAAAAAAAAAAAATTAATAATAAGATTCTCTTTGCCAAAATTAAATGTAAAATAGGTAAATGCTCACTAAACACATTTTGAAAAGGTTTTGGACATGCATAATTATTTAATGACCGTGAATATTAATGAGATCCTTTTTAATTTTGTTAATATTTTTTAAGAAATATAACGCATTTATTTCATTATTTTTTAGTTTTTCTAGTTCCGTTTTATGTTTTTTATTGAAAATTATATCTATTATTCTTCTTGTGTTGCCTTCAAACTGATTTTGTTTAAGTTTTAAGTTTTGCCAACGGGATTCTTTTTTTAATTTGTATAGAAAATGAATTAAAGACAGTTTATAGCCCATTCGAGCATTCATACGTTTATGCCAACCTTCCAGACTATTGTTGGTGCGATGAATTTCGCTGGCACAACTAATTATATTATTTAATTTTGATATCCACTGATTTTCCATGTACTTGTTGAACTTGTCTGTATTTTCGGTATTTTTATCATCTGCTAATATTTTGATTTCTGGCCAAACCTCAGAAAGGTAGTAAAGAACAGAGAACAGTTTTGTTATACCCAATATTTGAACTCAAGATTCCAAGCTTTTCAGCTTTTTTGAATACCGCTTTTGAGTAATGGTAATAGCATCCATTTATTATTATTTCTGGAAATACAATCTTAAGTGCTTGAATCTGTGAAATTTCATAATCACATTTAAACCTTCCTATGCTAATCCCAATTTTGCTTTTAATCAATTCGAAAAGCCTAATGTAAGTATCCTGCGTTTTATTAGGCAACAGGCAATATATCACCGGAACAATATTTACAGTATCGCTGTTCTCTGTATTTATATTAACGTGAATAGTGTAAAGTTGATAAAATATTGGCACACATTTGAAAGTGCCGTCACCATAAAATTGTGTGTCTATATTATCTGCCAGTACTTTTAATTTATTCACGGCAAATGAACTGCAGAAAATCAAAATCTTATTCTCGTCGTCACCATCATCATATACATATACATATCAACCCATATGATGGCCCACTGCTGGGCACGGGTCTCCCCAGTAGATCCTGGGGGTAATTGCCATAATCGCCACGCTTGGCGAGCGGGTTGGCGATCGCAGTAAGGCTTTAAGTACGCAGAGGACGCTGCTGCCCGTCCTCCGGAGTGAAATCCCTTAGTCGCCTTGACGACACCCACGGGAAGAGATGGGGTGGTACTATTCTTAAGCCGGCACCACACGGCATAGCCATGTGGTGCCGGCTAAGGGATCACGTCACCATCATTGCAGACTAAAAAATTTTCGGAAATAATATTTGGTACTTGTATATCTTTGATAGATTTGTTAGTTTTATCAAGTTTTAAAAATTTGTTTCTTGTTCGACATAGAGAGTCTTTTTTTGATTTATAAAGAGATGCCTCGTTTATATTGACATTGATTCCCATAACAGAGTCCTGAACATTTTCAGATAATGTGTTATTCTCGGATTCCTGTAAAATTACATTTTCTAATATCTTGTTAACAGGCCCAAAATTTTGACACACCATATTCTTCGCTATATCCACAATTATGGAAATTTTGTTTTTTGCATGGTTAGGGTCACAAATTGTGTTGACTGACTTTTACCACTTGATTGTTTGAATTGAGTTTTAAAGAAGCACTGCAAACCCTCCGGTTCGAACATCGCCAAAGTGAAGATTCATCTCTATTAGTTTTATTTAATGTATATCCGTAGCCGACTTTCAATAGATTTTGAGAACCTTTTTTATTTTTCACAAACACTACTTCATTAGCGTTCATTTTATTGTTTTATGCAAAACACGACGTCCTATTGCAATAAAGGAAAATAAATTAAATTCCATAGGTAAAACCGCAATGACACACGTCATGTCGATTCATCAAAGTATTAGATTTCAGATTCAAGTGCCAGAACCTACATAAGTGTATACTTATAAAACCACTATAGAGTTTTTACTACCTATATCGACCTGTATAATATAATGTTAGGTATAAAGTGATGTAGATCAAGGAAGATTTAGGCATGTGTCGAAAAAGTCCTGCGTATGCGTATTAGACATAGGTACATAGCGTTTTACCAACCCGGTCGAATTTTGCGTGAGACTAGTAGCATAGTCAAATATCAATACTTAATCTTTGTGCAAGCTAATAGCCGGTTAACCAAATCCAAGTGTTGAGAAGACTAAATCTCAGTTGGTCTGGTTATTATTTGGCCTTTACAGCTGTTGGTCTATATCGAAGCAAGTCTAACTAGCGTTATGCCTACTTATTCTTTTGACTATTCATAACGCGAGGTAGGTGAACTGCGTATTAGACATACATGGCGTAAAGGCTCCACAAATAGTGCAACGATAAAAATTCTTCAAAATTTACACGTTACTCCATCGCACATCTGACATTGGCAGAATAGTTGACAACGGCATCGTAGACATTAAAAAAATAAATATCCCATACCTATTTTGCACCAACTTTCGTCCGCGGCTCCACAGATCCGCGTAGATGTCGGTTATCTTGATTAAAACAATGATTATTAAATTTCTTCTAAATCGGTTCAGCGACTTGAACGTAACCGACAGACAGGGTTACTTTCACATCGATAATATTAGTTTAGATAAGGTAAAACACGTTCGAATGACAAAACGCAAAATAAACCCGTAAGTTGACTATTTCTAATTTTCCTAATTGAATTATGTCGACTCTAGCTTGACGCTTATATATATCTGCATGGAAGAGAGATTCAGAGCAGGCAATCCAATTATTATTTATTATTAAAAAAATAAAATAAATCCAATTGAAGTAGGTAGGTATTCGATTCGATCGAATCAAAGGAAATTCGATTCTCTTCATCATAATCAGACGTAGGTACTAGCTCTACGTCTGGACCACCGTGACTATTTGCCTCCAGACTCCCTTAGATTCATGTATTAACGTTAAAACTATAATTTCTAAAACCAATATTATAAAACTGATGAGTTTGTTTGTTTGTTAATTTGTTTGAACGCGATGATCTCAGAAACTACTGGTCAGAATTGAAAAATTATTTTACTGTTGGATAGACCATTTGTCGAGGAAGGCTTTAGACTATATAACATCACGCTACAATCAATAGGAGCGGAACGCATACAAAGTTGCGCGGGGCAGCGATCTTTAAAAAAATATATGCTTTCATTAATTCGTGCAATACGACTTTTTACGTGATTGGCTCTGACGGTTCTCTTCTTTACCATTGTTTCTTTCTACTTTCTCTACTTATTAAAATTTAGCTTTTTAAAAGAACATCAAAGCAAACAGTTCACAACTATCGTTGAGGTTTCATGTGAGATGTTTAATCATTTGACACATACACCACAGAACATACCTATATTCATAAATTCAGACAGTAGTGTATAACATTCACTAAAACAGAACAATTTTGTAGTCGGTAGTTTATTTCAACGTACTTATTACGTTGTTCTAGATTATAGATTTTAAACGTAGATTAAGTCTTTGTATTCCTAGAACAATGGGGTTCTGGCAAACAAATTGTAAACTAGTACCTAGAGTGAAGAATTCAATTAAATAAAAAATATACCTACCTACTTAATAATCTATACTAATATTATAAAGCGGAAGAGTTTGTTTGTTTGCTTTGTTTGTTTGTTTGTTTGTTTGTTTGTTTAAACGCGCTAATCTCAGGAACTACTGGTCCGATTTGAAAAATTCTTTTTTTGTTGGATAGCCCATTTATCGAGGAAGGCTATAGGCTATATAACGTCGCGCTACAACTAATAGGAGCGGAGTAGCGACGTGAAATGTTGCAAAAACGGGGAAAATTTACGCATACGAAGTTGCGCGGGACAGCTAGTTCGTAATAATGTGGACAACACAACATTGTCAGAAGGCCAATTCTAGCAGCCGGCGGCTCTAGCTGATTTGAGCAAATAAGTTGTCTCGATAATAAGATCTCGGTACGTGCACATCTATGTGTGTCTGGGTTATAAAGGGCAACCTTGCCTGCCGCGTAATGTGAAATATAACATCTATAACTCCTTAGTTAAACCCCACATCGATTACCTGATTGAAATCTGGGGAGCTGCAGCAAAAACAAATACTAAGGTACTACAAATATCGCAAAATAAATTTGTTAAAATACTATTCCATTATGATTTTATGACACCAACAGAAACTCTTTACAAAAATACCAAAATATTAAATATAGACAAAACCTACAAATATCAAACATGTATACTAATCAAAAAAATATTGTTAAACGATATACATACCGATCTAACCTTCACGCAAAAAAAGCAACATCCATACCTAAAACGATTGAGAAACGCAAATAATATAATACTACGCCCCCCGAGAACTAACTACGGAAAGAAAAACATAACTTATGAAAGTGCACAGATCTATAATAAATTGCCTAGTAATATTAAAGACACAACAAGTATACATATATTTAAAAAAAAATTACACAGCTACTTGCTGAATACATAGGATGCTATGTACTATATATGTGTATTTTATATAGAAATTATTAGAACTTGTATATATATATATATGTGTGGAATAAAGTATACCTACGTAATCAATAATCCAATTAAAACCTAATCACAACAACATATCTATAAATTCATAATATTATAATATTACTAATAACATAAACAACAATTTAATAATACAGGAAACAATAATAAGTAAAATTACAAAAAGATATAACACTTTGTAAAAATGCCTTTTCTAGTAATATTGGTACTACATATATCTGTGTACTCCAATAAGAACCAAATAATACGTAGGATGACTTTAGACGTTGAGATGAGTAGTTAGGATTGTTTTTCTCGTACCCTCATTTAAAATTATGTTATGCACTTTTATGTCTCGTGTGTGAAGTTAACAAAATTGTTTTCTATGATTAAGATTATATACTATAATCTAAAAATATTGTAATAGAAGTGATATGTTCTTGTGTATATCCAAAATCTAAGTTCAGTGATATGTCATGCTAATAATAAGTGTTCTTTCTCATGTAAGTGAATGCATGTATTCTTATAAGAGAAATAAATATCTTAAACCGTAACCTTCTGTGCATTTGGTGACGTGGTACCTTAAGGGTAAAGATGTGAAACTAGCGGTAAACTGCTCTCATAATTCATCCAGCTCCGCATTTAACTAATGTTATATAAACAACCTTTTTGTGTAGCTATTAAAGTGTACATTAAATACTTGACACTGGCAGAAATAACCGTGTGGCACCAGCTTAATGCTTTTCCATCAGATATGTGCTCTGCTACGTTGCTATGGATGCATTTGATATCCACCAATCTTATTTATTGGTCCATATAGCTTAACAATGGTGGAAACGGGTTCAACTAATGCTGGAGGGCTAAGGATGCGTGCTCTGGATGCGTTCTACGGATGCGTGCTATGGAAGCGTGCTATGGAAGCGTGCTATGGATGGTCATGAGTGGTGTAGCTATGTGCAAACACAATACGGAGCGAGTAAGAAGTGCTGTGAAGATGTACTGTAGTACATTTATTGCCCGACGTTTCGACTGTATTGCAACGGCCAACAAATTGCGAAATTTTATCAACATTTAAAAGGGCGTAAGTGTCATGAACATACGCTTTTCTGTTGATGTAATTATTCAAGGCTACGAAACCCTACACTGAGCATAGTCCGACATGCTGTTGCCCGGTTTTTATTATACTGAATATAGGTTTAAAAAAAAAGTGTAAAAAGTGTTGACATGTCCGATTTTCTAACTCCAAAATCCGGGGTTTTTACGCTTCTTGTCCTGGTTGTCAGATTTTAGAGACTCTAATAGTAATAAAAATATAAATAGACTAATTATTATTCAAAAAAAACCGTGCCTCTGTGGCGCGGTGGGAGTGTATCCGACTGCTACGCAAGAGGTCGTGGGTTCGATCCCCACCCAGGATAAAACTTTGTGTGATGAACACGATGGTTTATTCTGTGTCTGGGCATTATTTATCTATAACATGTATTTATTTAGAAATATATAAGTATGTTTATCAGCTGTCTGGTTTCCATAGTACAAGCTCTGCTTAATTTGGGATCAGATAGCGTTGTGGGAGTTGTCCCAAGATATAGATTATTATTATCACACTAATATTATATAAGCGAATTTTAATAAAGTTTGGAATGGAGTTAGCTGACACCCTGGATCAACACATAGGCTATTAAACCGCGGGTAACACCGCGGAGCACAGCTAGTTAAATCTAAATCACAAATTTTAGTAGATAGTGAGTTCGTCAGTTTGTACTATGTGATATTTGCTTACCTACCTACCTACCTCGAGTAGACATTATGCATTAGTTCAATTGGATTGCCTGCTCTGAATCTCTCTTCCATGCAGGTATATAGAAGCGTCAAGCTAGAGTCGACATAATTCAATTAGGAAAATTAGAAATAGTCAACTTACGGGTTTATTTTGCGTTTTGTCATTCGAATGTGTTTTACCTTATCCAAACTAATATTATCGATGTGAAAGTAACCCTGTCTGTCGGTTACGTTTAAGTCGCTGAACCGATTTAGATGAAATTTGATAAACATTGTATTTATCACGATAACCGGCATATATGCGTGTGGAGCCGTGGACGTAAGTTGCTACAATATTACTTCGACTTCAAAAATAAATACAAGGCAACTAAAAAGCAAAAAAAAATTAAACATTTTGAAGTTGGTGCCATGAAATAGTGTCTACATAGTCTTTATGTTTTATTCGGCATCAACTTCAAAATGTATAATTTGTTTTTGTTATTCTAGGTATATAATTTTTTGCTTTTTAGCTGCCTTGTATTTAGTTTTGAAGTCAGTAATATTTTGTTGTATAAAATTTTTATTTCTCACTTTTTAGTGGGTTGGTTTGTAATTCACTTAAGTTACAATAGGCTTATGTCAACTGCTCAAATCCTTTTACAAAATAATGCTTGCCCGATGCAGGGCCGTTAATTGTTGAGGAGTTCACTATCAGCTCTATTACATTGTGTAAAAGTAGTATGACAGAATAAAGTGCTACTCAATACCATATTATGACTGAATCGCAAAACTGTGAAATATTGAATAGGTCCGCTCGTAATTTGTGGTCTTCATCATCAGTTCCACTTCACCAATTGGTGCTTTTTAAAAGTAAATGCACGAATCACTATGAAATATACCTACATCACTGTAGGTGTGCCTTTAATATTTTAAGAGTTCCCTCGATTTCTCCAGGATCCCATCATCAGATCGTGATCTGATGACAATGGGACCAACTAGGAAGTATACCCTTTCAAACACATAAATAATTTTTCAAATCAGTCTAGCCGTCTTTGCGTAATCGGTGAACAAACATACAAAAAAAAAACATACAGTCGAATTGAGAACTTCCTCCTTTTTGAAGTCGGTTGATAAGTATGGAATTATATTACTCTTAAGTAGGTTTAAACAAGGACTCTAAGCAACACGACTGCGTGAGCTCTAAGCATAATTTATTATGAAATAAATTGTGCTTATAATTATTTTATAACCATAGAGATAGGATTTACGAGAAAATTGTTTGTTTAAGTTATTAGCAAAGCTTGTTTTTACATTGCATATTAAAATAAAAATCCAAATCGAGTTTTAAGTATTATATACTTGCCTACTTGAAGTCAAGTAGGTATAACACGTTTTAGTTTTTATTTTCATATAGGTACTTCAGAGGTTAATCTCTTTGTTCGGGATCTTGATTACTGAGAATTAAAAGATTTTACTTATTTCTTTCTACGAAGTTGACGAGAAAGAAACCTACATGAATTCCTTCTTCATTTATGATCCTTTTGTATTATTTTGACGTGACAACGTCTTATAAATCGATGACCGGCTGCACTCACAAAAAAGTGTCTAAAATAAGTCACATTATTGATTGGTTGCTAAGCAACAGCCAATGGCGATATATCATCAATTTTTTTTTTATAACGTTAACACGTAAAATTATGTTTCGTAAACTGACTTTACAGACAACCACTTTTTTATATATTTAAGACTGCAAGGCAATTTTTAAACAGATGCAATAAATATCTTGGTACCTACTCCTGCGTGAAAGTTAGAACTAGTATGTAGGTAGGTACTTATCTAGACTTTACTTAGGTAAGTAGTTGAAGTATAACTTACTTCAACTACTGCGTATGTCGTATAACTTAACTCTATTTAATTCTATTGGATGTAAACATCAACAATAAAGTTACGTTAACCTGTACGTAGTAATTGGTGTGGTAAGCTCTTAACCCTCCGTGTATCCACGTCTCGGGCCGCGTGACAGTTTCCAGTGACAGGAGACAGCACACCGTCCTCACTGTATCAACGCTGTGTGTAAGTAGCTTCATACTACATTTAGATAAATAAAACAGTTCAAACGAAAGATTTTTACTACTTATTATAGAATGATTTACACGATGCTAGTTTCTTACCAGTTGCATACAATACAATTAAATAGAAGCAATAAAAAGATGGTCTAAAACTCTACACCTCGCGGCGTCGTAAAAAACAACATTGTATTTATTGCAGTCAATTGTAAAGAAAATGGCATCGTGTAAATGATCTTTAACTCGTTCACTAACTGGTAGATCCGGGGAGGGGCTATAGGGTTTAAGCCGTCAGGCAGGGTCAGATTTAGCGGGGGGGGAGCAAACCAGCTTACTCGCCCCGGGCGCCAAATCGCATGTTAAAAGGGCGACAAATTGGGTGAAATAATTAATCGTAAGTACGTTCCCCTAACGTACGCAAGGGACAGGTGCCTCAAACTAGTGTTTATTATAAAAGCTGTGGGCTAATCTAGTCATCAATCAATATGTCGAATATGTCTTTTAACCCAAATAATAATCAAAATGAAGCATTATAAGTATCCTTAATTTTAAAATATTAGCAAGCGAAAAATGTTTACTAATTAAACAAGGGTCGTAATATCGGAGTGTATTTTTATTTTTATTTGTGTAAGGGGATTTTACTTTCATTACGTCTTCAAAGTTGTAACTTTTCATGTAATTTTATGCACATTTTTTATAAATTTACTTATCTGACCAAGTAACGAAAAGAAACGGGACTTTTTTTCTACATTAAAGATAACTAGCAATGTAGGATTGTATGTCTTTACATTACTAGCAATCCTGTTAACCCTTTTATCCCCTTTTTAACAAAGAACAAGATGATACATTTTGTGATCGTTATAACGATCAGTAGTAATTTGAGGATGCGTTCTAAAATCTTAGGCCAAATAATAATATATTTTGTCAGATTTGTGTTTTTTTTACCCAAATACAAAATCTGCCTGGCTCCACCTTTCCTTTAGGGTCGAAAAAACATCTTAATCATAAAATGTAATTAAAATCTGCAACGTACATATAAGATCTTTTGAAACTCACCTGTCTAGTCGTTATAAAAAGATCGTATTTCCTGAATTCCTCACTACGGATCTCTAAAAATATAACATCTAGTAGAGAGGCTCGCTCTTTCAATTTAATTAAAAATACTTCGCCGGTTATGCCTGCCAGTTCATGGTTTATGCATTTTCTTTTGATTTCATAAAGTTTTCATCTTTCATAAGTGATGTTACGTTGATGTTACCTGTATTTTCATAAAATTTTAGGTTGGTACCTACGTTAGGTAATATGATTTTAAGTACAAGATTATGAATAACGGTAGTTTATTGTACCTACCTTACTTATGCAAAAGGGGTGTTATAAGTATTTGTATTCTATGTTCCTATGTATTACATCGAGATTTTTACACATGAAGCAATTAATAAATAAAACCGGGCAAGTGCATGTCAGGCCACGCACAATGTAGGGTTCCGCAGTCCCCCCCACCCCTCCCCATCCGAATAATGAGGCTTATGAAGTGGGTTTTCTGTTGTTTCATACTTACAACGTTATATCTACTTAATAATATTTTTCAGTGGAATTTGTACGAAATTTTTGTTACTTCTCATTTGATAAGCTGTTACTCGTAAACTTGTAAAGTCTACTTAGCTGTAATAGTTTTTTCTTTTAATTTCACTATATATACTACTACCGTGATTTTTTTCGCATACCCAACATCAACCATTTAGCTGGCAGGGGGGGGGGGGACCCTTGACACTAACAAAGATTTGCACTTTAAAGCTTAATATTTTACAAACGGATCCCTGAATCTAAAAATTGCCTTCCCAACCCCTAAACGTTTTTAAAAGACCTATCTAATGATACCCCACACGATGAGGTAAGTGAGAAAAAAATCAGCACCCACATTACATAAAGGGGAGATACCCTAAAAAAATTGTTTCAAGATTTTATGCTTTCACTTTGTCGGCGTAAGTTATATGTGTATCCATGCAAAATTACAGCCTCCTGGCACTAACAGTCTCTGAGCAAAGGTGCGGACGGACGGACATGGCGAAACTATAAGGGTTCCGTTTTGCCATTTTGGCTATGGAACCCTAAAAAAATTAAAGCTGATTTTAAATGAGTGAGTGAGATACGAAAGTAATAGATATCTGGAGCTGGTAGACATAATTTCTTTATTTGGTCACCAATGCTTCAATGAATATGTCTACTGTGATGTGATAATAATATACAAAAAAATGTGTGGCACTCGGGGACTGCCGCGATAAAGCTATTGAATAGCATTTTATATCAACTTACCTATGCAATTATTTTTTTTTTCTCTTCATTACATTTCGGAGCAGCTCGTCTCGATCCGTGCAAGCTTCGTACAGTCGTACCATATACATATACGTTAAGCGAACGCTCGGCCGAGCTACATGGTAGGCGGAGTAGGGGTGTTAGGTTTTATTTTCGTTACGGAGTTTCTTGATTCGGTCGCCGCGCTCAAAGCCTGCGATAAAAGCTATGCAATAGCTTAAAAATTCTAAGGTGTTATATAGATAAACTTTCTTAATTCGTACCCCCTAAGAACACACTTTAATATTTGGAAATGTTACTATGAAAAAAGTCATATAGCAATTACTCATGAAATCTTTATATTATAACAAATCAACAACAATGGTAACTTTAACTTAATTGCTATAAACTTGCTAGAAAAATTTGGCCCTGTTCAATACCCGATTGCGCGATGCACAGATGGGTAATTCATTACCCGACTGCGCGACGCACAAAAGGGTAATGTGTTTATCAGTCCTTTGTGGCGCTATATAGACCAAACGCGTAGGCCGATTATGACGATTCATACATGACAGTAATCAAATTTCAAAACGACGACAGCCAGACGCCATATTGTAATAGAAAAAAAATTAAAGTCCACAAACTATCTCATGTGGGGTATCATTGTGTAGGTATTTTAAGATCTTATTAAACGGTCCCTTTAAGTGAAAAATGATTAAAGAGACCTCTTTCTTCTATAATCATTTTTCACTTAAAATGATGATTTATTACCTACCAATTTAACTCAAATTTTCGGTAGTTGCAGTTATTACGTCTTACAACTAAAGCAATAAAAAGAAATTCAAACCCAAAAATATATAGAAACAAGATAAACTAAAATCATGCAAGCCCACTGAACTTACTAAAATGCCTCCGACTACATGATTTAAGGTTATCTTATTCCCATATTTATTATTTTTTTGATATAGTTAGTATCCTACGATAAACAAAAATCAAAGACCATTATGAAAATATATGGGTGGACTCGGTGGTCACGGGTAGACTCTGAGTCTACCCGCACCACGGCCGTTAAGCCGTCGTCGTCGGGCAATAAACAAGGTATTTTACCTTAAATTATTCACGCGATTAAGACCCGTAATATATATATTTTCATAATGTGTACAAATCGCGAAAGTTTATCAACATTTAAATCAAGGACCCTCAAGTGGGGTATCAAATCAAGGGGTTTTAAAACGCGAGTTCGAAAATATATTTAACCTTTATGTTTAAAAAGTTTAGAGTGACAAATCTATACTTATAATATTATAAAGCGGAAGAGTTTGTTTGTTTGTTTGCTTTGTTTGTTTGTTTGTTTAAACGCGCTAATCTCAGGAACTACAGGTCCGATTTGAAAAATTCTTTTTTTGTTGGATAGCCCATTTATCGAGGAAGGCTATAGGCTATATAACATTGCGCTACGACTAATAGGAGCAGAGTAGCGACGTGAAATGTTGCAAAAACGGGGAAAATTTACGCATACGAAGTTGCGCGGGACAGCTAGTCATAAATAAAATAACGCTAATAATTAAAGTAATAGTTCTTACAACGACTGAAAAATACCAAATAAAAACATACATTTAAAAACTAAAAACACTCGTCTACAAAAAGACAGAAACAAGATACCCTTCATATTTAATATTAGTACTTAGTTATAGTCGAAGGCATAAATTAATTCTGTTAAACTTAATATAGTGGCTCCGACTGCATGACATTATATATGAAGGGTATCTTGTTTCTGTCCTTTTGCAGGCGGGTTTTTTAAGTTTTATTTATTACTTGTGTCGGTACTACTGTTCTTCGTTCAGAAATAATGATGTGGCAAGTTTCCCCTTTATGTAATGTACAATACAAATAGTTACATTACACAGACAGTTTGAGCATTTTTCATTTTGTATCTGTTCATTTTAGGTATAGACCATCGAGGTATAGAGAACAGGGCTGCGCCATAACCTCACAAAATTGACCACTCACTAGACTTTGTGGACAATACCTGCCAAAGGCCGCATGAGTTTTTCTCTCTTTCACGCTTTGCAGTCAATATTTACTTTTTAATTGAAAGGAATGGCACGGTTCCGGTCTATACGGCAATGGTATAGACACAGGTATAAAGATTTAGTTATCCATTAGACCCATAACCGATCTTAGGGTATTTAGTCTCTCAACCATAATCATTTTATCTGAACGAATACTTACCTATTGCACAAAATAAAATGCATCAACAATACTAAAATATTAACATTTCCGATGAAAACTCTGTAAGTGCAAGTACATAATAACTTTTTAAAACAGCCATAAAAGGAAGAAACAAGCTTAACTTAGCAATTTTTATGATAATGTTCTGTTTTACGGACAACATTAAGTGAAAGCACTTAGCACCTGACGATTTTTACTTAGAAAAGTACCTAATAGGTACTAATTAAGTAATTGAAGCGACGGCACAGCTCTATCAAGACGCTAGTACTCTAATCTAAGTAAATTAGGTACGTACTTTAATTGAAAAAAGTATCCTCGTATTTGTAACATAGTGCTTACACCTCATGGACCTACTCAGAATAGTCTCCTGCCCCTTCCCCCTTTCCTCAAAAATGCATATGATCACCGATTTTCGTAATCTGGGGGGGTTATAAGTGAGTTATGTGGAATTTTGGTCCCACATTACTAGCAATCCTGTTAATCCTTCCAGCTAAGCTCAATGGAAACAACTCAATACAAGTGTTAGGAGTGGGTTCACGTTGCTATTCCATAGGCCCCGTCGCGGTCCACCTGCTGGCGCCTCGATTGCCGTCGGCTCGGTCCTCGTACAGGTCCGGGCCCAGATGAAGTATCTAGGACTAGTGGTAGACGGGCGGTGGCTCTTCGAAGAGCACTTCCGCATTTTGGCACCTAAGCTCGAGGCTACTGCGACCGCACTGGGGAGGATGTTGCCGAACCTGGGCGGGCCTAATGCCTCGAGTAGACGGTTGTACACGGAGGTGGTGCGGTCAATGGCTCTGTACGGCGCACCCGTGTGGGCGGCGTCCCTGAACGCCCAGAATAGGGTCCGCTTAGGGAGACCCCAGCGGACCATGGCGGATACCGCACGGTGTCTGCAGAGGCGGCGTGCGCATTTGCCACTTCCGTGGGATTTGGAGGTGGAAGTGCTCGCCAAAGTGTATCGGCGGACGGTGGCTATTCGGACAGCATTAAATTTTTTTAAAGATCTAAACACACATAGGGACAACAGACAGGATACAATGTAGTGAAGTACATTTTAAGTAATCATAGGCCGATCCAGCTAAACAGTTGCAATCATAATTAAGAACTAATAGAAATGCGAGTAAAAGTACCTCAGCACAATTAAATATTACCTAGGTAAGGGGTTGATCTTTCATGTTGATCTCTAGTAAAAGCAGTAGGTATGTATATTATTTAAATAGAAAATGTAGGTAAACATATCGAATCCTGTAAAAGAGTCGTTATAATTATAATATTTGGTAATACTACCTACGGAGGTTGATGTACATCCGCCTAATAAAAAGGATGATGCACATGTACCAAGGAACGACATGTACATTAGGTTATAGGCTTCTTTTCAGTTACGCAAGTAACTAAATATCTTAAATCACGAGTTTATTACTCAGCTGGGTAGGTTGGTATCTATAAACTTTTTGTTTTTTTACATTATAACAAAATAAATGTCGCTAAACAAACGAACACTTGGCAGCTACATCAAAAGGGCGTGTCACTGGACATAAAGAACAAAGTTGGCAACAATTAGCTTTGGTTCGGTTTAGAAAAACATAAATATGTACTTAAGTATATTCCTGGCGAATTTATTAAATACTATCTGTACCCGCGACTTCGCCCGCGGTAAGGTGCAGTGCTGTTCATTCCCTATAGACGTTAGAATGATGATAACTAGCTAACTAGCCTAAGCTACTCATTACATCGTCAGCTGTCTGATAGTAAAAACCCCGTCAAAATCCATCCAGCCGTTTCGGAGATTAGCCGGAACAAACAGACTGACAGATCGACAAAAAATTTAAAACTGTGTTTTTGATATAAGTACCATAAATATACTTTCATTTATGCATTTAGTAAAAAACTGTTATTTTGACATTACAAACAGACACTTCAATTTTATTTATTTGTATTTATAGAATTTTTAATTAAATACTATAAAAAAATGAAGCTACTATTTTTGACGTTTGACACTCGTTGAATAACTATGGCTAGAACATTTGTTATGATCCTTCTTACCTCTCAAAAAGTACGTCCATTTGACCGTACTTTTTGACAGTTCTTTGCTTCAATTTTAGATGCCGGATTAGGAATCTAGACAATAATTAATCAAGGTATAGAATGTATTTATTATAGAATATACATAATTTGTATACTTAGAATATACACTGACGGACTCATAAACTGCATCAAAGTTCAGGTTTACTCTAAAAGGATTTTTTTATAATAAGTATGCAAACTTTTTAGATTAAATTATATAAATATGGAAAGACTGGCTCTTAATCTTAAAAAAAAATTAAATTTAAAAATAGAACTGCGGTAAAACAAATGAATATAGCCGGGAAAAGAAAATTTACTCGTAGTATCAGATTTGCGTGTTATTTATAGCAAAGTTTTAAATTAATTCTCATTGATTTTTTTTGTTTGGTCAATTGAATTATTGTTACCAGCATAATTGTTGGGTTAGTTTTTTATCACATCGAGAGTTTTTGAACCATAATATGGATACTTCGTCCGAACAAGCGGCACAAATTGTAGCATTGGTGCGGGAGGGCTTGGATCAACGAACGATTGGTAGAAATTTAAATTTAAACCAGTCTACGGTTTGTAGAATATACAGAAGGTTTGTAGAGACAGGTTCTTACAGGAGGAGACGTGGTACAGGCAGAACTCGAGCAACCACAGGTCGTGATGACCGATTTATTGTTACAACTTCCCTGCGAAATCGTTTCCTCACGTCAGTTAACATCAAAACCGAGCTTAATGAAGTGCGTGGAAAAAACGTGTGTGCACGAACAATAAGAAGAAGGTTAAAGGAAGCGGCTATCACCCCTTTTAGACCAGCAAATGGTCCAAAGTTGTCTGCAGCTCACAGACAAGCTCGCTTAAGATTTGCGCGTCATCACCTGAATTGGACAGAAGAGCAGTGGGCCTCTGTATTGTTCACGGACGAGTGTAGGACATGTTTATATGGTGCAGATGGTCGCAGAAGAGTCTATCGTCGACGTGGGGAGCGATATGCTCAAAGTTGCATTGAGGAGCGTGTTCCTTTTGGAGGCGGTTCATGTATGGTCTGGGGTGGCATATCGATGAACGGGCGAACAGAACTTGTGTTCATAGACATGGTCCGTCAAAACGGTAATAGAGGGGGTTTGACAGCACATCGCTACATAACAGAGATATTAGAAGATCACGTGGTGCCTTACATGGGATTCATAGGCGAAAATTTTACTTTAATGCAGGATAATGCCCGGCCGCATGCAGCTGCACAAGTTCAACATTATTGCGAAGAGGTTGGGATACGTACAATGAATTGGCCAGCACGCAGCCCGGATCTTAATCCCATCGAGCATGTTTGGGACAATTTAAAAAGAGCTGTATATGCGAGAAACCCTTCGCCTACGACAGTGGCAGCACTAAGAACAGCACTTTCAGAAGAATGGGACAATATTCCGCAAGATCTTTTAAAAACCCTTATAAAATCTATGCGGAACCGATTAGAATCCGTAATAAGGGCACGTGGGGGTAATACACCTTATTAAAACACAAATAAACCCTTGCATAAAGTTTGTGTCTATTGTTAAAACCAATTTTTTAATTAAACAATTTTTCCTTAAACTTCTGTTTTTTCTTCAAAAAAGGTCTTAAGGTCCTTTCCAGTACATAAACTTAAACTTAAAGATATGATCCTACGCTGTTTTAAAGTTCACGAACCAATCTAGAGGTTTCAATTTAAATCTGTATAGAAAGTTTGCATACTTGGTTAAAATATTTATTTCAAAGTCGTCTATTACTTTGATGCAGTTTATAAGTCCGTCAGTGTAGATATAGAATTCTTTATTCTAAGTATACAAATTCTGTATATTTTAGAATGTCAAACCACAACATTAGGCCTACTATCTCTTTCTCTAAAACAAAATTCATGAATTTCCGTTTTTTTTTCTTAAGTTTACGGAGAAATTTTTGGATAAGCACAAGAAGTCCGAACCCATAGACGAATTTCGGGAACGAGTAGATTGAATTTATGTTGCTGGCTTTGTATATCACCACCTCATTTTTTATCGAAACTTCGGTGTCATGAAAATAGAGTACGCTTCCAGGCGGATCGGTTATCGCATGTGCTGGGTAGCAAGTAGGTACACTACCTACCCACTTCATGATTGCTATATGCGAGCAAACTAAACCAGAAACATAATTTACGCGTCCCATCAACGATGTTGAAAATCATTTCACCGACTATATTCTAGTATGTATTGTGGGTAACAGGTTTAGTTAAGGTAAGTAATTTTTTTTTTTAATGACAACTCCCGCAGTAGGTTACAAGCCCTGTGTCGCGGGGGACTTTACAAACATACAAGCCACGGACACATAGTACACCCAGACTCGAGACAACCATTTGTGGATCACACAAAGTGATGCCCCGTGTGGGAATCGAACCCACGACCTAGCAGTCGGACACTGTCCCACCGCGCCACAGAGGCCGTCGATTAAACTCTATACGAGTCTCAAATCAAAGGCGTAGGTCCTCGAGTGAATTAATTAGTTAGACACGTGTTAGGTAAAGTTTCACCGATTTATGTAGGTAGGTATGTGGTTTGTCCTTTCGTAATTTAACCCATCATAGCGCGTGCATATCTAGGGTTTCATGTTTGAGTTTTTACCCGACTGCTGGGAAGGGTTATGTTTATCGCACGTATCTTGTATGTATGTAATATTTCTTATTGCCTCATATCTTTCGAGGGCAACTTGGTGCCCTAACAGAGGCAAACCTGAGATGGTTTTGTGACGTGTTTTACGAGCACCTTCTGTCACGAAGTGGGAGTTAACACCCAATTAAAAGATAGTCGTTGTAATCAACGACCAAGCTTGTTAAAGGTGGAGGCACCAAATCCGAAAGGGACACCCTCACCGTTAGCCATAGGCTTATGTGTCGGAACACCGTGTGATTTTGAGTCGGTTCGACTCCAACATGCCTTTCTCCTGCATCCCCTTGTAGGAGTGGGATCCGTGGGGATTTTCGCACACGATAAAAAAAGGTTCCCGGACATGGTTCAAAAACTTCTTGGCGCAATAAAATTAAAAGATTTTGAAAGCCCTGTCGAATGATGTGCACACACGTAGTTAGATGGTTGTTGATTTTTTTACTGCATCTGTTAAGTACAAGTATGCTCCCCCCCCCCTACCCTAGTAATATTTATTTATTTTTGTATATTAGTTTTCGAACTAAGTAGCGGCATAAACAAGACGCCATTCTCCAAATTTCATCTAAATACATAGTGCATTTTTTGGGTAAACTGCATATGATATACGGACGGACATGGCGAAACTATTAAGGGTTCTGTTTTTGCCATTTTGGCAAAGCATTGTGCCGTTAAATTCAAACGTATTCTAGCTTAGTATGTTGTGTATTTAAACTATTGAAAGGAATGTATTAAATAGTAGATATGCAATAATATGTAAGTATGTAGATTTCTCGTCAGTAGACAATATTATTTCTTAGTTGTCATAATCCAACATCCTGGGGTGGGCACTACACCATTCTGGGGCGGCGTCATATACGCCCATTTGTGTAAGTATTAGACTGCTACAATACAATTTTTATTATAGTGTAACACACTTTTCTTAAAGATGTAAAATACGCCTAACTTTGATGAGCATAAGAGAACAGGTAGTCCAAAAAATATAAATGATTAAAGCCACATTCTATGCAGGGTTACATGTCATACTGTTCATATGATGAACAGATTTCGTAGGTGTAAGTTTCGGTATAAATGTAAAACCGCAAAAATATTTACCCCTTTCGGAGTTGATTTTTGACCCCACTACATATGCACAACTCCGGCGGGAGGGGAGGGAGGCAAAAAATGAAGAAATTGTAACATTTTATCAGGTTAGCTGCCTCTTCTTCTTCTTCTTCTTCTTCTTCTATTGGCAATGTTGCCAATGTGTTGGCTAATTCTGCCAATGTCAAGTGTTAGCTGTTTTGTCAAATGCTAGGTTCGCTGCCTCGCTGCCTGCCGCTAAATTTTTGTGGCCCCAAAAAGTGATATGTGACAACCCATGACAATCAATGAGTTTTTTTTGGCAATGATACGGCTAGCGTATTGCCATTACAAAGTAGGTACATTATAAATATTAGCCATTTGAAAAGATAGGCCCAAAGAGAATATTTAACTCCGTTAATAATACATTTTGTGCATTCCGCCAGACTGAAGTTTATTCTCCTTTTAGTTTTCTTAATTGAATTACTCTCTAGGTCAGTAGGGACCTAATTGTAATCTAAATGAAATAATCACTACAAAAGGTAACAGATTCGCTGCCACCGACACACCGGTGCGTCAAGCCTCGCTTAGTGAAATTCATACATTTATTGTCACGCCGGCATCGGGGCAGCATCCATCTCATTTCTGATTTTGTCCCTAAGAGAAACTCTGAACATAGCCCTTTCCATAGCCCGCTGAGCGACTTTGAACTTGTGGACCAGCCGTACCGTCAGTGTCCACGTTTCGGCTCCGTATGTCATGACGGGTAGGACACACTGATTGAAGACTTTAGTCTTAAGGCATTGTGGGATCGACGATGGGAAAACTTGACGTAACTTCCCAAACGCTGCCCAACCCAACCAAATTCTCCTGTTCACCTCGTCCTCGAAGTTGTTTCTACCTAACTGCAATGACTGCCCGAGGTACACATATTTTTGTACAACTTCGAGAACGGCGCCGTGCACCGCTATCGGTTCCGGTAGTACATGTTCATTGAACATGGCCTTGGTTTTATCCAAGTTCAATTTTTAAATTTCATTCAACTTTTAAAAGTCATAACAACTAATCTGTGTTACAACCACATACATTTTTAGGCCCCTGGAATGAACCCCAATTTTATTGGTAAATTGGGGTTCATTCCAGGGGCCAAAAAATGTTAGTGGTTGTAATGACTGAAAACAATCAGATAAGACAATAAAATGTTTTTATTAACAATTTTGATATGTAACGGGGTAATAAGGGGAGGAGAGAAATTGACGCACCGGTGCGTCGTCGGCACTGGGAATGAAAATCCATTCTTAGTGCCGAAGGACGCACGGGTGCGTTCTCAACATAAAGACGTTTTATGTTTTTAATAAATAATACACATGCATTCACGTAATTTTATTTTTATTTTTATCACTACCTACGTACCTACCCTTATTGAATATACTCAAAAACATTTAAACAAATAAACTAAATTACTACTACTAGTATTACTTTGCAATCAATCACAATCAAAAATCATTTGCCATGGCTCATAATTTAACAATTGTCTGTGTTAGTTATTAACTTATAACCATAACTTGTAAATAAAAAAAATAAAAAATATTATTAAAAATACATATCTTGTATGTATGTAATATTTCTTATTGCCTCATATCTTTCGAGGGCAACTTGGCGCCCTAACAGAGACAAACCTGAGATGGTGTTGTGACGTGTTTTACGAGCACCTTCTGTCACGATGTAGAACTCAACACCCAATTATAAGATTGTCGTTGTAATCAACGACCAAGCTTGTTAAAGGTGGAGGCACCAAATCCGCAAGAGATACCCTCACCGTTAACCATAGGCTTATGCGCCGGAACACCATGTGATTTTTAGTCGGTTCGACTCCAACATGCCTTTCTCCTGCATCCGAGTGGGACGACCCACCCGGCCCCCCCTTAGATACGCCCATTTGTGTAAGTATTAGACTGCTACAATACTATTTTTATTATAGTGCTATTCTTCGGCTAATATGGCCAGCCCACTGCCACTTCAGCTTACTAATCCTGTAGGCTATATCGATAACTTTGGTTCTCTGCCGAATCATCTCATTTCTGATTTTGTCCCTAAGAGAAACTCCGAGCATAGCCCTTTCCATAGCCCGCTGAGCGACTTTGAACTTGTGGACCAGCCGTACCGTCAGTGTCCACGTTTCGGCTCCGTATGTCATGACGGGACACACTGATTGAAGACTTTAGTCTTAAGGCATTGTGGGATCGAAGATGAGAAAACTTGACGTCCCTTTCCAAACGCTGCCCAACCCAACCAAATTCTCCTGCTCACCTCGTCCTCGAAGTTGTTTCTACCTAACTGCAATGACTGCCCGAGGTACACATATTTTTGTACAACTTCGAGAACGGCGCCGTGCACCGCTATCGGTTCCGGTAGTACATGTTCATTGAACATGGCCTTAGTTTTATCCAAGTTCATACGTAGGCCGATGCGTACAGAGGAGTTAGCCAGGTCATTCAGCATCGGTTGTAGGTCCTGCAGCGTTTCTGCCATGATGACGATGTTATCTGCAAATCGCAGGTGAGAGATGCATTCGCCATTGATGTTGATGCCCCGCCCTTTCCAGTGCTGCGTCTTGATTATATCATTTGTGAACAGTTTCGGGGAAATAACGTCCCCTTGCCTCACTCCTCGATGCAATGGTATAGATTTTGTTGGCTGATTCTGTACTTGGACGGACATGGTGGCGGCTTCGTAGAGACATCTCATCATTTGGATATATCGCCAATCTACTTGGCATCGCTGCAGGGACTCCAAAACGGGACAGATTTCAATCGAGTCAAAGGCCTTCTCATAGTCCACGAATGCTAGACACAGAGGCTGATTATACTCTTGGGTCTTTTGTATAATCTGCCGCACTGTGTGGATGTGGTCTATGGTGCCATATCCGCTCCGAAATCCGGCCTGTTCCGGTGGTTGGAATTCGACAAGTCGCGCAAGGCAGTTCGTGATGACTCTGGAAAACAGCTTATAGACGTGGCTTAGAAGAGAAATAGGTCGGTAGTTCTTCAGCTAGGTCTTATCTCCCTTTTTGAAGAACAAGACGACCACACTTCTACTCCACGCCTCTGGAGTTCTCCCTTCGAACAGGACAGCATTAAAGAGCTTTTGGAGCTCCCTCAGTACGGGTTTACCTCCAGCCTTTAGCAGCTCTGTTGTAACGCCATCCTCTCCAGGGGCTTTTCCATTTTTCAGCTGTTTAAGAGCCAGCACGATTTCGTCAATGTTGACTTCTGGCAGGTCTTCGGTGTAGTGGCTCTAGGAACCTCATTTTCAGGATCAGGTCGAGATGCATGCGAAGCGTATAACCGGCCGTAGAAGCTTTCCACTTCGGAGAGGACTGCCGGCTTCGAAGAAACGACTTCTCCACTTGTTGTGGTCAACATCGTCAGGTGGCTTCTTCCAAGAGATTGTACGAACACTTTTGACCCCCGGTTCTACTCGATCGCTCTTTTAATCGAGAGAGTGTTGGAGTGCCGAAGGTCGTGTCGTATAAGTTTATTGATCTCTTGGTTTAGAGCGGGCCTTTCCGACGAAATGACGGGTGGGTTTTCACGTCGTTTCTTCATTAGCTCTAAAGTATTTTTCGAAAGCTTTGACTTCTTGCCCTTACGCTGCATTTCACAAAATCTCGTACCTTCTTCCCTGAGTATCCGAACCACATTTACAAGCTTCTGGTTTACGTCTGTTGTGGTTTCCATGGCAGCAAATCGGTTATCCAAGTTTGACTGGAACGCTTCGGATCCTATCATGGTTTATATAGGTATTAAATGGTTATTAATGTTCCATTTTCTAGTATTCAATTTATCATTTACATTTATATTTTTTGTATAAAAAGGCGCTAAGTGCGACCGTACGCCCAAAGAACTATGAACGTCATTTTATTTTCATCATATATAAACGTTGTAGTAATACATACATATATACACTTTTGAATATAAAGCCCTAACTAATACACTTTAGATTGATACCATGTACAATGTGCTTATTTGTTTAATTATTGAAAGAATTGAATAAAAACGGAGCGCGGAATGCTCATACCGGGAGCCGGTATACTCCACAGACGGGGTTTTGTATGGAATTATTATTATTATTACGACAAAAATGGCTACGAAACGACTACTTTTTATGTGTTTCTTTAAATGCTTGTATTGAAAATATTTCTTAGAATCATTATTGTTTTTTGTTTTGTTATAGGTAGCGAGTTTTGTAAAGAACCTAAAAATAGTATTTTTTTTATCCCAGGAACTGTTTTTCTAGTAGTTTGGAGCAAAGTAGGTCGGAGCCTGGACCTCCGCCTTGAAGTCGATATTCAGAGAGCCTCGGATAAGTCGGTGATCACTACGGGTATTAAACCTGTTGATCACGGTGACGTCTCTAAATATGTGCTTTTTGTCCGTCATGATGAAGTCGATTTCATTTTTCGTCATAGTGCCGGGGCTTTGCCATGTCCACTTCCTTTGGGGCTGTTTCTTGAAAAAAGAGTTCATCAAGAAGAGCCCCTCCCGTTCGAGGAAGTTGACTAGCATTTGCCCCCTATGATTTCCTATTACTACTAAAGACTACCAATTCGCTGCAATTTTGTACTCCCACTTTAGCGTTGAAGTCCCCCATAACAACGTTGTAGTGGGTCTTAGTGGTGGAGTGGAGGGCCCTCGTTATGTCTTCGAACATATCCTCCACTTCGTCGTCTGGATGTGCCGAGGTCGGTGCGTACACTTGCACCACTTGAGGCTATACCTCTCGGTGAGCTTACCCTATTCGATACGCTGGACATTTCCACCACATTGTCAGAAAGGGACTTATTTACCAGAAACCCAATACCACCTTGGGATTGTTGGTCTCCCTCGCGAAAGTACATAAGGTGGCCCGACTCAAGGGTTATGGTGTCCTTCCCCTCTCTTCGGACTTCACTTAACCCGAGGATATGCCACCTAATCTTCCTAAGTTCCACCTCAAGTTGTGCCAGATGCGAGTCTAGCCGTAGCGTGCGTCCGTTATACGTCGCCAGGGTCAGTCGGTTGTGGTGGCCTTTCGTAGCCCGGAAATTCTTAGCACCCCCGCCACGCCGTTACCGTGGACGCCACCATGTCCAGGAATAGCGTGACTGCCGGAAACTGGGGGCCGTGGCTTTTGTGCTGGGTGCATATGGGGGTAATGCCCCTAATCGCCACGCTGGGCAGGCGGGTTGGCGATCGCAGGGCGTAGCTCTCGCATCAGTGACGCTGCTGCCAATCACTGACCTGTTACTTTATTTACGCCTTGAATTTGGGATGGTTATACCGCCACCAGTCGGTCGCCAGAGCCTCGTTCGTTATACAGCAGGATGTACCGCGTGCAGTTAAGGTTGGCTTGGAGCGAAAGATGATTGTACGCTCCCTTACATCCCTGCACGCTCCCTTACATTGTAAGTAAGAACAGGTAGTCCAAAAAATATGAATGAATATTGCCACATTCTATGCAGGACATGTCATACAGCTCATATGATGAACAGTTTTCGTAGGTGTAGGTTTCGGTATTACTGTAAAACCGCAAAAATATTTACCCCTTTCGGAGTTGATTTTTGACCCCAACCTCTCGTCTGTGTAGTATACCGGCTCCCGGTATAGGCGGAAAACCCCTTGTCTGCGTACTATACCGGCAGCCGCTCTTTGGCTTTTTATTTTTTTTAGAGGTTTCTAAATATTGTAAGTCTATCTTGCGATATATCAAAATAAAGATGAAGAAACAGGCAAGCTAATACCATTTTTACATAATGGGCACACAGAACAAAATCGCGCGTAATCATCGTTCAAAATACGGCAACGTCAGCAGAGAGTCAGCGGGCGCTATGAATACTTTGATCGTGTTTTACTATGTAAATTTGTTCAGTAGTATATAATTATTTTAATACAGTTATATTAAATGGTTATTAATGTTTCATTTTCTAGTATTCAATTTATCATTTACATTTATATTTTTTGTATAAAAAGGCGCTAAGTGCGACCGTACGCCCAAAGAACTATGAACGTCATTTTATTTTCATCATATATAAACGTTGTAGTAATACATACATATATACACTTTTGAATATAAAGCCCTAACTAATACACTTTAGATTGATACCATGTACAATGTGTTTATTTGTTTAATTATTGAAAGAATTGAATAAAAACGGAGCGCGGAATGCTCATACCGGGAGCCGGTATACTCCACAGACGGGGTTTTGTATGGAATTATTATTATTATTACGACAAAAATGGCTACGAAACGACTACTTTTTATGTGTTTCTTTAAATGCTTGTATTGAAAATATTTCTTAGAATCATTATTGTTTTTTGTTTTGTTATAGGTAGCGAGTTTTGTAAAGAACCTAAAAATTGTATTTTTTTTATCCCAGGAACTGTTTTTCTACCTGAAAAAAATTAAAAGCTGACCGACTGATTTATGACCCAAATTTTAGTACATTCTTTATTCCTTTTGTATTTAAAATCTATTCAATTCACAGATGTGCGGCTTTTGTTACATGTAGCTGATAAGGTGAACTTATTATCTATAATAAACCTTTGTTTATAATAACAATAGTTTTTTTCCTAAATCGACTACAAACGACACCGCCTTTTGACCGCACATAATTGCGGTTCGGTGCGGTCGCTTTTATAAATACAGGTATTGTGTAAAAAAAATGTACTACGGCAGGTAATGTTTTAATTGTATTTTGTTCTAAATATATTATTGTGTAAATAAAATAAAACATAAGGTGCAAATATTGTCCTTTATCTGATATATGGAGTAAATAAGAGTACAATATAGGTACTCCCATTAAATATATATTTACTTACAATAAAAAAATAAAAAAAACACACAAAAATATTTAAAAAATAGTTTATTTCATTAGGAATATGTACTAAGTTAGAAATTACATAAATTCCAATTAAAATCCGAGATAATGAATTAAAACGAAAGCATATACCCAAAAATACCCCGTCTGTGTTGTATACCGGCTCCCGGTACGCAGACTAGGGCAATTGCATGTTTTTGAAGTTACACTGACGAGAGGACCCCTAGTCTGTGTAAAAGCCGAAATCCGGTTTTGACAGTTCATCGCGCATCTGTGCGTGTAGCAACCGAATTTCGGTTGCAGTCACGCAAAACTCCGGCGGGAGGGGAAGGGGGCAAAAAATGAAGAAATTGTAACATTGTGTTTGAGTTATTGAATATACTCAAAAATTTTAAAAAACATTTAAACAAATAAACTAAATTACCACTACTAGTATTACTTTGCAATCAATCACAATCAAAAATCATTTGCCATGGCTCATAATTTAACAATTATTGTCTATGTTAGTTAGTAACATAAAACCATAACTTGTAAATAAAAATTAAAAAAAAATTATAACTAAAAAATAAAACTCTGAGGCTTAGTTAGAATTCGATCATTTTGTTGTTGAAATAATCGATTATATTCCGAACCTTGGACAATGGGTCTCTCAGCAACTGAGGTAAAATGCAAGCGCCTCATTATAATCAGAAACCTATTTCTGCTCATCTGTTGTCTAAAAATTGGTATGGAAAACAACATAACTTTCTTCCAATAATCTTAAAGTCGGCTGAGAGGTATGGTGCCCATATGAAATATTATACCAAAAAAAAATTTTGCGCTGGAAGAAGCACCGGTTTCCATCCAGTGATCCTAGGGAAATCTCTTTCTCCAGTTGATAATCTTCTATGTTTATTTCGCAATCTATCTGCCTGTCTCGGTACAAATCATAGACAAAAAATCGTCAGGAAAAAAAATTAAATAATCAATACAATTTCTACCTACAACTTCGCCACGAAACTCATTACTTTGTGTAAATTTAAACTGTTTCAAATAACCAATTAAGATCCACTAAGGCGTCAAGCCTGCTGCTGACGGTTGTTTAGCTACCAGCTAGATTGTACTCGTAGATGGAGCATTTAAAATCAAATCTTGGTCCTGACCTGAATACATTGATGATTGTTCTTGGGGGGGTCGCATCTCAATAATAAATTAATTTACTTCAGCTTCATTTTCAGATTCAGGCTCCTCATCAGGCTACAAGTCGTCGTCGGAGTCGGCAAACAATGCATCTTCTATATCACTGTCCTCTAACACAGTCAACACCTGTTTCCGTCGCCTTTTTGCATCGGAAGGGCCTTCCCCACAGTCCATTTATTTTTTTTAGAAGCGCGAATAAGTACTCAACCGTTCAAGTTAACTAAAAACCGCAATAATGTAACGAAATTTAAAAGTTTCAAGTGCAGTGCCGCTTTAGAAATGTTGTCGCTGCCCCGATGCCGGCGCCACAATAAATGTATGAATTTCACAAGGCGAGGTGACGCACCGGTGCGACACAGGCACCCCGCGTTCCCCTCCCTTGACGCACCGGTGCGTCGGTAGCAAAGAACTTGTTAGCCTTTTGTAGAGATTATTTCATTTAGATTACAATTAGGTACTGGCCTAGAGACTCATTCAATTTTATGAAAACTAAAAGGAGAATAAACTTCAGTCTGGCGGATGCATAAAAAAATGTATTATTAACGGACTTATTTATTCTCTTTGGGCCTATCTTTTCAAATGGCTACTAAATAAAATGTACCTACCTACTCTGTGATAGCAATACGCTAGCCGCATCATTGCCAAAAAAAAAAACTCATTGGTTGTCATGGGTTGTCACTTGTCACCAACTTGTCACATTGTGTCACAAATTACAAACTGACAATTCAAACAATATTGTTGTAGGTACTCCGAGGCGCACTACTTTACAAAAAAAAAACGAGGGGCATAAATTTTATTTGAATAGACACCGCCACTTTTCGTTGCGCGCCCGTTACACAATTTACTAACCTACGCAAAGACGAATTTGCAGGCAAATAGGTTTAACTTTTGTGAAATCGATTACCAAGTGCAATGGAGAAATTAATGATGCAGCGCTTATGTATTGAAATGAACCAAAAAGCACCTGTCTTGTTTGAGTCAGGGCAATGGTCCGATTGCAGTTTTGTGCTAGGATCTGAACCCAACAAGGATATTATTGAAGCTCACAAGCTTATTCTGGCTATGGCGTCGCCAGTATTTGAGAGTTTGCTTTACGGTGATAAGGCAATCAGGAATTTTCCCTTTCCTATAGTTGATGTTCAGCCAAAAACGTTCAGGATTCTGATGGAGTAAGTATTTGAAGATTACTATTATATACTATATACTACTCGTACATTGTTTAATTTTGTATTAAAAATTAATTAACACCAAATGTATTATTTCTATAGAGACTGCATAAATACAAACCATACTGTATGTGTCTGAGTGATGCTTTGCACTATAGCATAATAAATATAGTTTAGGATTTGTAGGTATGGGCATGACGAGACCATAAACTTAATAATATTATTAGTGTTTCCTATTCGGATTTGGGTAATGTGCTTACACACACTGTTAACATCAGAACTAAATGATTTTAAATTCTTTGAACATCTTGCCTACTTTTTTTCAGATACATTTACACAAATAATTTAACCATTGGATCAATTGACGATGCATGTCAGCTATCTTACACAGCCAAGAAGTATATGATGAGCTGTCTAATGAAAGACTGCATCAATTATCTCTGGAACCACGTCAATCCTGAGAATGTTTGTCAAATATATGAGTTTACACAGTTGGTGAATGCTAATATGTTGAAGCAGAAATGTTTAAAGGTAGCATTTCATATTGTATAGCTGTTTAATGTAATGAATGGGAAAACATATTCAAATTTTAAAGTTTCACAGTAAAGTATGGAATGTGCTAGCTTAGACTGTAAATTTTTTTTATTATAAAGACAATGGCACTTGGGTACAAGCCTGTGTCACAGGGCAAGTTGGTATAAGTATAGTATAATAGTAGTAAGGGTCAACATACAGATCATTGTAACAAACACAATGTATGATATGCAGACTGGTAACAACAATTTGTGGATCACATAAAGTGGTGACCCATAAGGTATTCACCTCTTGTGCAGCGGTTCTAATCACTGTCACTGCAATTACCAATGCTTAAAAAAATCGTATGTTGAAAACGGTCTTTTAGAACCAAAATTATTGTAAAATATAATACAGTAACTGTATTTATTATACCGCACTAAAATAAACATGTTGAAATAAACTAACTACCAATAAAAATATGGCTTTAACTTGGGGTAACTGTAATATATTGTTTCAATAAAACAATCTAAGTAATAATATTATTTCCTTAAATGTATTTACAGATATTCAGCCTTGAAACGAAAAGGGTGTTAAATTCCCAAAGCTTCGTAAATGCAGATTTGAACACAGTCATAAGGATCTTCTCAATGAACAACTTAAATGTTGACAGTGAATTGGATTTTGTGGTGGCTGCTGAAAGATATCTCAAATCTCATGGTAAAGACTATGTAGAGCAAAGAATATGCCTGCTCAAACCATACATTTCAAATGGTGAAATCAGTGTAAGTATCATAAAAAATTGCAATTACTCCCCTGGTACTGATCTTATTCTTTCTTAATACTCTTTGATGGTGGATTGTTTTTTTTTTTCATATTTTGTTAACTCTACTTGTGGAAACTGCTCTCCTTGAATCAATTCCATTACATTGATATTGCCTAAACATTAATTAAAACTCTGTTCACACTCTCTCTCAATACTCATACGGATACAATCAGGACCTTTTAAACTAGGGTTACAATACAGGCTAAAATATTATTAAAACCTTATACCCAACAATTACATATTATATACTGTAGTACTGAAACAAAAAGTAAGTAACTTCGACTCACGCTCAAAAGTATTTCTGACACTACTATTTACATTCTATGTTAGGGTTTGGGTTTCCTGCACGTAGACTTAAAAGTGGACCATTGTATGTGAGCCATAACAGCTGTTATTCCAACCAACCTGTCTGCTCAGAACATCCGCATGGCATCTTGGTGTTCCAAGTGATCTGGGTGATGCCGGTGCACTCGAGGATTACATGCGCTACCATTTCACTACTACTTACATTTTTTTTACGTGACAGTGACAGCTGAATAGTTAATGGTGAATCAAAACTAAGTAGGTAATATTTAAGTGTTAGACCATATTATGAACCAATAATTAATTAGTTAACAATTATTCCAGATTGTAAACAACCAGGGTAGTGGTGAAAACAGAATTGAGCTTGTGAATAGGCAAGCAATGGATGAAGATTCAGACGACGAAACTGGTAAGCTTTATGATTAAACCACAAAACATTGTTTTTTTAAATATTAGCATATTATTTAATCCTGAAAATGACTGAAAAGTTTGTCTTTGTAAGAGGATGTTCGGGGCCAATTTAGATTAAATTTGGTATGCAAGAAACTTTATGCTTGAAGAAAATACTGTTATTGCGGGAAAGCTCCTAAGATTTTGGGTATCTAAGATATGGGACGAGCCTTTCTGTCGATCTTAGTTATCACGGTACTACGCAATATTTTAATTCCACACGAACTACCTACTACAAACAAACATCTCCTATTATAAAATCTATGTATTTCATTTAACCTACTTTAATAAAGTAAACCATATTCCGTGACTGTAATCATGAGATAGATTGAGATAAGCAGGTGAATTTTGGTGATATCATGTAATATCATACCGTATTATATTGATAAAATTAATACCTTGATACGACATACATCGACACATCTGAATTTGTTGTAACGAAAACTTTTTAATAGCCCTTATATCTTGTGTGCGTGTGTATGTCACTGAACTCCTCTTAGACGGCTGGACCGATTTTGATGAAATTTTTTGTGTGAGTTCAAGGGGATTCGAGGATGGTTTAGATTGACAATTGAACCCGATTTACAAAAAAAAAGAGTCGAGACGAAGTTCGCCGGGACAGCTAGTATATTTATATAATATATTGTTTTTTAAACATTCGCGATTTTTATACATATTAGATATATTTCGGGACTTAATCGCGTGAATTATTTAAAGGACCCGTGACCACGATCGGTGCAATTCGATCGAAACGTCGGGTAAATTTAAGGTTCGTACCTTTAAATAATTCACGCGATTAAGTCCCGAAATATATCTAATATGTATAATAATATAGTTATATAGTATATTTATATAGTAATATTTTTTTAATAGATGATTACTTCAATTATTTATTTGGTTGGCATATAATTTAGTTAGTTTCTTATACATTTACGATGTGGGTAGTTAACTACAGTGTCAGGCAATGGTAGCTCATAAAATT
Source organism: Herminia tarsipennalis (assembly GCA_945859575.2). Taxonomy (NCBI): domain Eukaryota; kingdom Metazoa; phylum Arthropoda; class Insecta; order Lepidoptera; family Erebidae; genus Herminia; species Herminia tarsipennalis. The sequence goes on along the minus strand of OX243841.2, from coordinate 18,683,577 downwards.
ACGTACGAACATAACGAATACTAAAGCACAGATAATATAATAGGAACTATACTAGTAACTAAAGTAAAAGATTTTACGATAGCAACTTATGACGTCATAGTCTATTTCATATGATGTCCCACTGCTGGGCACGGGTCTCCCCACTGGAACCTACGTATTATAGGTCCTGGAAGTATTTGCCATATTCGCCACGCTTGGCGAGCAGGTTGGCGATCGCAATAAGGTTTTGAAGTACGCAGAGAACGTTGCTGCCCGTCCTCCAGTGTAAAATCCCTTAGTCGCCTTGATGACACCCACGGGAAGAGATGGGGTCTTAACATTTCATGAAAATCATTTCATGAACTCATTTGGTTAGACAGTCAACTAGCCTACTTTAAACTACCATACCAGCATTTGCTTTAATTATTATTATTATTTACTGAAACTTCGGTTTTTGCGATGATGAAGGATAAATTGGAAATCTCGAGCGCGGTCTCAATGTTGGAGTTGTTTAATTAACTCCAACATCGAGACCACGTTGTTTTTTATTTAGTTATTCTTTAATTGCAAAAAATAATAATTTAAATGTGCAAACAGAAAGACGGAAATTCAAATTTGCAAAACGCATCACTATTGATCGAAACGAAACGTGACGTCATATGACAAGCTCTGTCATTTATCGGCGTCGATATTTGTACTGTGCTACAAGAAATCTTTTTTTATTTGTGTTCTTATGTTTTATTCTTACAGAATAAATAATTTTAGAATTGTTAGTGGTATTAGGAATCATCTAGGAGGCTGATCGACAATGGTTTAACGGCTTTGGCTCAATTCATACAGACATGGCGGTTAATACTGGTTTTTTAAGTATGTAGATAAAGTTTAACATTATTTCACACTTAAAAGTGCTTCCCATGCCGCTGTTAGCCGCTAACACCCAAGTATGAATTGAGTCTTATTATGAATTACTCAGGAGCTGGATGCGAGAAGCCAAGGATAGAACAAAGTGGCGTGCAATTGGAGAGGCCTATGTCCAGCAGTGGACTGCGATAGGCTGATGATGATGATGAATTACTCTTTCTGTAACTTCTACTTTTTCTTCTTTCCTGTAACTGTAACTTGTTTACAGGTACTGTAAGCCTACAACAATTGCGTAGCGCTTTGGAAAAAGTCCGTTTCCTGACCGTCACAGCTAAGGACTTCGCTGAATGTCCAGCTATGAACTCCGTTTTAACTCAAACTGAGAGTTTGGGGTTACTAGTGAACATAGTGTCTGACAGGGCTAATATACCGATGCCTATAGGGTTCACAACTTCAAGAGTGGCCAGGAATCGAATGACTGAATGTGATAACAATACTTCTGTAAGTAGCCAATAGTTTGTTAGATGTAGCGTAGGCGTATACTGGATTCTTATTCGGAGGACATTTAGTTCTTGAAAAAGTAATTCGTTTGCTTCATATAGCAAGTTCACACAGCAATGTTTAGTAATAGGGAATATGCATGTTGTTTAAATATGCTTGATTTATTTTTTCCTTGAATCTTTTTTGTCTATTGTCCGCGCCAGCTAAACGTGCATAAAAAGTTATTGACACCCCCTATACCAATGTATTTCAATACTCGGGAATATACGACAACAATGTATGAATAATATCGCTAATCGTACGTAAACAAACGAATCATGGTACGGGGCGTCCTTGAATCCGAGAACTAGGCATATATTACAAACAAATTTTTCAAGAAATAGATTTTTTTTCTAATATTTAGTTTTGTTATAATATATTTTTTTTTATGTATTATACTTACGTATGATATATCGTTAGATTATAATATATTCTAAGAATATAATAAATTGGACCTTAACTTACACCGCCCTACTTATATTTGTATTATATTTGTTTATGTTTATTAAGGAGAAATATTGATTGCGTTTTTTATGTAAGACCGCTAATGTTAACAAAATAACAAAACTAATTAAACAATTAAATAACGAAACAAATGTAACAACTAAGTAAATAACGAATAATTAACAACAAAAATAATCAACAACTGAAGTACAAATAAAAACGAAAGAAAAGTTTAAAATAAGCAATCGGCGTCAATCGCAAGTGCAATCCTGATTCGGAATGAAATTCCCGCCGGCCGCATACGTCATAAAATAGTGAACAGGTAGCGAACCCCTGACTTATTGAGACGCTGTTGTGACGTCATACACCGTGCAGTTGAAACTTAATAAATCTCATTTTTAAGTAAATTTATAAAAGTTCTGTTTATTCATTTCTTGTTTGCCATTACAAATAAATTAAAGCTGATATTGATAAGTCAAATTATTATATGATATTTCATCCAACAATAGGTTAGGAAATACGAAAAAAAAAAGTTTGAAAATATCTTGCAAGTAGGTACTTAAAAACATTACCAATTTAATATTTCATCGTATGTACGTTTGTTTTAATGTTTAAAAAAAAAACAATAAAATGAGCCCCAAATTTAGTATGGATAAGGTGTTCGGTACTACTGCGTATTATGAAACTCGATAAAATAATGTTAGCAACAGTTACGCGACAGTTTTATAAGAGATTAGCGGTTTTAGTCGTTAAGATTGTGATTTTTTGGTACAAGTGGGATCAATGACTTTTTGTGCACATTTAGCTGGCGCAGACTATAGACAATATGCCTAAACATTTTTTTTATTTAGTTCTTCATCAATTGCAAGAAATAATAATTAAAATGTGCAAACTGAGAGACGGAAATTCAAATTTGCAAAACGCATCACTATTGAACGAACGAAACGTGACGTCACATGACAAGCTCTGTCGTTTATCGGCGTCGATATTTAATTTTGTACTGTGACTCTGAGTACTACAAGAAATCGTTTTTTATTTGTGTTCTTACGTTTTATTCTTACAGAAAAATAATTTTACAATTGTTAGTGGTATTAGGAATCATCTAGGAGGATCGACATTGGTTTACATAGCACTATCTCTATAGTAGTGTAATTTACACCTCCGACTCCGACTTTGGCTCCACGATGCTTTTAAATCGGAGGTACCTAGCGTGCGGCGGCCGCTCCTTTATGCTAATTATTATAAATCTATGATAAAAGTATGAATGCATAGCTGTCACGGATTCTTTATGATCATGGGTTCTAGTCCCGCCCAAGCGAATTATTCCTTTACACATTTAACTAACTTCTTTTTTTTAACTTCTTACTTATCTCAACATAGTTGTCTTCGCCCACTACCTCCGACTCCGACAAACCAAATTTAAAAACTCCGACTCCTGCTTCGGTTCCGATAAAACCACCTCCGTAACATCCCTATTTAAAACATATTTTTATTATATTTGACTAATTCACATCATGCAGCAATTCAAATTGTAACATTCTTTTATTAAAGTTATCTTCACAGCAATACGTGCAAAACAAAATCTATGTTAAAGATACTTCATCTCTTCTCATTAACACATTTTTACATCATTGCTTTCGTATTTTCGCATATATTTGTAGAGGAAAAAATTAGGGTACACCTAAATTTTTCATGTAGTTGTTATGTCTTTCCAGAGAAAGGAAAAAGCTAAAAAAACATTTTTATAAGTATTGCGTTGTAACAAAGTTGCAACTTTGTTACAACGCAATACTTATAAAAATGTTTTTTTAGCTTTTTCCTTTCTCTGGAAAGATATAACAACTGAAAACGTATAAAACTGCTGCAACAATTTAATAAATACACATAGTGCGTGTCATGTGACGTCATCCAAGCCCGCGAAATATGGCAGCGTTCAAGCAGGTCAAATTTTATCGAAAAATTCATTTTTTTTTTTAGATTACTTTGTATTCTGCGAACTGTTTTTAAAATTATGATGTAAAGAGGTTTCTATTTGGGGAAAATATGGTGATAGTGCATTATTTTATATGTATATGCAAATGCACTTATTCTTAAAAGAGTAATCCATCAAATAAAGGCCTAACCAAAAACAAGTTTGTTTCTACTGCATAATTTTCTTTAGGGAAGGGGGGAGTTGCAGGGTCATCAACTCTGGTAGTGCAGCGGGAGTGCATACGACTGCACTTCCGCTGCACCCTGAGAGATTGTGGGTTCGATTCCCTAACGAGGCAGAGTTTTGTGAGATTCATAATTGTTGATGCCGAAACTGAGTGTAATGTGTGTGCCTTTATTTTATTATTGTTTGTAAATATCCCTGCGACACAGGACTTATACCCAAGAGCTCGAAATGCCGTTTCAAACAGAAAAAAATACGGTCACTTAAAGACTGCTCCTCCGTTTTTTTTTCTTTAGAATTAATGGCAATCTAACTGATTTTTCAGCCAATATCTACTACAAGTACACAAGTGTCAACTATCTATTATACGCTATATCTGTAAAAAGACTCAGACTAACGGAACTTATACTTAATTTAAGTATTTTCACACGTTATTGCAGAGCTGAGAGAATGATGACTGCTCATTTTATTGCTGCATTTTTACAACTGGAGTATGTATTAACATAAACAAATTGTTTCATGTGCCGTTCTACCAATTTGGCTGTTTCAACATAATCAGGAGACAAGACCAGACGCGACGTTCCGTTTCACGGTGCAAAACTTCGCAAATTTAACAAACGTTGTATACTCCCCGCCTTGCTACGTACGTCGCCTTCCATGGCAGATTATGGCGGGACCTAAAGAAATAGACACAGAAAACGGCCCGCAAAAGTCCTTCTGTTTCGTCGTTCTTTGTAACATTCTGAATGAGTCTCCTGATTGGTCATGCAATGCTGTAGCTGAATTCAGACTGGTTGCTACTAAGTATGAGGTACCAACTGTCTCGAAGACTTTGACTCGTACCTTTAACAGGTTAGTGTATTTTTTAGTGTTTAGTTCATACTCTGCTTTAAAATGGTGGTTAAGGCATCGAACTCGATATCAAGAGGTCTCTAGTCGAATCCTACCCATTTTACTACCGACTAGCTGTGCCCGCGACTTCGCCGGGTACAGTGGTCACTCTCACTCATGATAAAGTAGCCTAAGTTACTCCTTACATTATCAGCTGTCTGACGGCGAGAGTCCTGTCAAAACTGTACAGCCGTTTTGTCGATTTGCCGGAACAAAGAGACAGACAAAACAATTAGAAACTGTGTTTTTGTTATGAGTACCTTATTAGTAAAGAACTGTTATTTTGACATTACAAACAAATACATTTTTTTTTTAATTTTATAGTTGTGAACCCAGTTCGTACATAACCAACTAGCTGACCCGCGCAACTTCGTATGCGTCAGTTTTCCCCATTTACGCAACATTTTTCATCGCTGCTCTGCTCCTATTAGTCGTAGCGTGATGTTATATAGCCTATAGCCCTTGTCCATAAATGGGCTATCCAACAGTAAAATAAAATTCAATTTGAACCAGTAGTTCCTGAGATTAGCGCGTTCAAACAAACAAACTCTTCAGCTTTATAATATTAGTATAGATTTAGATTAGCCGGAGGCGTTAACAAGATTACTAGTAAAATGCTAGTTTTTTAAATATAAAAAACTATACTATACTAATATTATAAAGTTGTAAAGTTTTGTGTTATGTGACATTGTAGGCAATAATCTCAGTGGATCTACTGAACCGATTTGAAAACTGTTTTACCGTTGTTATTTGAGTGCCATAGACTATAACATCACGCTACGACCAATAGGAACGGAGCATCAATGAAAAGTTGCATAATCGGGGGAAAATGACGCAAACAAAGTTGCGCGAGTCAGCTAGTAGTATATCTATACTAATATTATAAACTGAATAGTTTGTTTGTTTGAACGCGGTAATCTGAGGAACTACTGGTCCGAATCGAAAACTTATTTTTATGTTGGGTAGCCCATTTAACGAGGAAGGCTTTTGGCTATATAACATCACGCTACGATCAATAGCAGCGGAGCACCAATGAAAAATGTTGCAAAAAACGGGGAAAATTGACGCATACGAAGTTGCGCGGGTCATCTAGTAGTATATAGAAACCAAACAATCTGAGAAAGTGTGCTTGAGATTTGATTTATTTTTATTACATAAAATTTGTCTGTTTTTTTTAGGGATGAAAACCAAGCAGGTTTCGCCAATTACATGGAGTGGAGTGAAGTGATAAATCCAGAAACAGGTTATATATCACCTAGAGGCGCTGTTAACTTGGAAGTCCACATTATGGCCGATCCTCCACAAGGCATCTAGAAATAAGATTCTTTTTTTCTTGCCTGAAATTTTTTAGTGATTAATTTAATTTTTATCAAGTAGTTAAGGGTCTGATGAGACATCTGTTTCTTTTTGCACTACTTTAATTGTAGATCTCAAAATTATATGATAACAAAATTCGATTCGTGGGTTTTCAGCAAAAAAATTAAAAATTTTGCCTGAAAATGTTGAAAATTTGTTAAATTTAGGTTCATACATTAATTTTTCTCAATTATTGGCAGCATTTAATTTTTTATGATAAATTCATATTGTTTTTTGTAGGAGTTCAAAAATACCTACGTTTTGTGTATTGATTAGTTAAATTAATAATACGGCATAATATTTATTATTGAATAATACTAAATGAACGGTCCGCTGTGGCTGTTTTTTTTAGGCCAGGAACCCTCACGGACGTCCCCTGTACACTTTAACCAAAGTTTCATCACTATCTGATCAATGGTTTCTGAATGCATAGTGGACAAACAAAATCAATGTTTGTAACACTGATTTTGTCTAAATTATCAATACAGCAAAATAATTATTATTTATTCAAGTATAGTATAGTCACGAAAAGCTCTCGTATTGTAATTCGGTTAACTATTTTGAAACTAATAACCTATATCAACTTTGAACTCAGTGGTATAATTAACATAATTAACAATTTTCTAATAAAATACCTATTAGACCATAGCACTAGGTGTAAACGGTTCGGACTCGTGGTCACACCAGGTTATCACACCAGTGTGACTATCAGGATTTTTTTCTTGTTAGTCACACCGCCACTGATACAACACCTTTTACCGTCACTTTTCATTATCAACTAGTGCTGTTTTATCGATACGTAAATTAAAATTAGTTATTTCTATAAACAAAATAACACTTTATTAAGTTAAAATACAGAATTATCTCAGCATTTCAAGGAAATGGCCTAATGATATTTCATTGTTTAATAATTTTAATTGACATTCTAAAACAAAATCATCTTTAGCAATTTGATCAACCTTTCTGTTTTGTGGCAATATTAAACGCACGTTGTTTGTATAAAATCATTAATAGTTTATTAATTGTTACATAATTTTTATTTATACGTTTATTTAATTGTGAATGCCAACTCTCACAAACATTGTTTGTTCTGTGCCGTTCTCCTACTACATTCCAATCTGAAATGGTTTTTTTCTCTAACCAATTCTTTGTCATAATTTTTAACATATATTTTATGTTAAAAATTGTTTTATATTGTTTCCGTTAAGTTCTTGTGTTTCAGTTTTTATCTACTGCCATGCTTATTGTACTTGTTCTACAGAAGTCAGTGGTAGCACCGTACATAATCCCACAATTCGCTTATCTAATTTACTAGTCATTCCTATTGACTTAGCTTTGCGCCATAAACATTGGGAATACTGATAATAACACTTTTTTACTAGTACAGATGGGAAGAATTTTTTTAAGGCATCAGATACGGCCGTTTCAAATGCGTGAAATTTTCCAGGACGCCAATTGGGAATTATGGTACTTAGAATATTGAACAATGCAGCGTACGATGATTTTTTATCACTTATAAGTACATGTAATAATGGAATAGCTGTAGTTGTTTGGGACGTGCTCCCCAAATCGGCGTGTATGGAAAGTAGTTGTGAAAAGGGCCATGGAGTACTCTTAAAAGTTGCATCTACGAAATATTCATTTACGGTTTCCAGTAATTCCTTTGTTTCACTTGAACAAAATAATAATAGTCTGGCGCCTTGGTACTGATAGTCAGCAACCAAAAATACATTAAATGTTGCGGGTACTTCTACATCTTCGAGCCGTTTAAAAACCGTCCTGCTAACTTTCAGTTTTTGTTTTCGCGCATTGTAGAGACTACACTTTACGCTCTCAAAAGCTGGCACTTTCACTCCTTCTTGCATCAAACATTTGGTGTGTTCTTCATAAACTTTAGTTATTGACTTTGCAGAAGTACCTGCTACTTTTTTAATTTATGCATAGAAAGTGCTATTTAATTTTGGGTCGCTTCTGGTTGACGGTTTTTATGACATCTTTATCCTAAAACGTGATAAAAATGAAATTGTTTTTATTTACACGTTAATTGTAATATTGATTTTGTGTGATTCTGAAAGAAACTACTTTTGATATTGAGCTTACTTACATTATTTATCGTGACAGAACCAGGACATTTTATACTATTTCGCCAATTCCGACAAAACCAAATTTTAGATAATTTTTTATATATTTTTTGTGTAATACTGGTTTTCTTTATATAACAATACTTCGCCGCGTGTTAGTAATTATTACAAAATCCATTATTTATTTGCACTCTATTCGTATGCACTGGTATGCACAAATTGAAGATGAAATAATAGTTATCTTCTAATGTCATAAAATATGTCATAGGTCGCCAGTGATAGAAGATAGGAATAAACAAAAAGACTACCACTACTAAAAACACTACCGGCTAAACAATCTCTTTGCATAAAATGTTATCATGAAATATCGATGAATAAGAGGTATGGTGTTAATCATCCGCATTAATTAATATGTAATAAAACGTGTTGTATCAGTGGCGGTGTGACCAACAAGAAAAAAAATCCTGATAGTCACACTGGTGTGATAACCTGGTGTGACCACGAGTCCGGAGGGAAAGGGGGGAGGTTGCCTCTAAATTACCCCCTATAGATATATGAATCGCCTTAGTTTGGTCGATATGTTGGTTTTAAAGGTCGACACCAAATCATTTTAGTAAGCGCCCTTGCATATATTTTCATACTGATTATAAGCCCGAAGTAAGAAGAAACTATCGATTGATAGAAAGTCTGTGGCATGCCGGGAACTCTTAAAAGATACCCTGGTTTGTTAAAAACTTTTATGCATTGAGGTTTTAATGCTTTTAGCTAATATAATATTTATTACTAGGTAACCCACACGTGAAATTATTTATAAAAGAATGCAATAATGTGTGATTATTAAGACTGGCAATGAAATTAGGCTAGGTAGTGCGATTTTGTTTCTGAAGACTAATTTGTTACTGTTAGACCATATCTTTATACGTTAATAACATTTGATACCATTAGATCTACAACGTACTACCGGCTAGCCGGAGAAGTGGCGGGTCCAGGATTTTGTTTTTTCGCATTGTAAGCTAACGTAGAGACTTTAGTGGGGAAATGGTTAGAGCCCATTACCTCTGGATCCTGGAGTATGATGTGTAACCGCATGTCTATTTTTTACCCAACTACGGTGAAACCAAAAGAAGGATTACTTACGATGTATAAAATCGTATAATTCCAACATATTGACTTGCGGTTAGAACCGTTTTGGTTGACTCAGGGATACAAAAGTAAAAATTGCGCGGGTCACTCACATTGCGACCGGCCGCTTTAGAAGAGAGAAGACTCCAGCCCCGATATACTTCGGCTAACCGATAGTGCGTTGATTCTAACATGGTAATAGAAAATTGCTCAATTGTTTAATGCTTGCTGCATACGTACGTGGGAGAAAATCTAGTTTTCACCAGGACCTAACGGTATGGTAGGTTTTAAAATTAAAGTTTTAAACAAAAACATATACGAAAGATTAGATTCGTATGCCACGGATGCAAGAAATGTAGCACCCGGTTTATGTTTACAAGACCTACATTCCGGTTCAGATGTCTCGTATGTAGCGGTCTTTATACACCTAACGATACACCCGGTTTGTTATATATCCAACCGATTCCATCGCCAAGCGGTTCATGCATAATTCGTTGCTTTTAATATATTGAGAGGATAAGAATTTACCTACTTGATCATTTTTAATATGTCTCTAAATAATTAAGAGGTAAAGTTAAAATGGCATATAAAATATATCAGGAGGTAATTTTCAATAGTAGTCAAATCCATTTCATGCCAAATTGAGAAAAGACGACTTTTAGGTTCCGTAGTGACGTACTCCGTTGTAATGTTTAGTAGATTATCTATAGATTATTATGGGGTTCATTAATATTCAACAATAACAGAAATAAAGTTAATGCTAGTATTTACGGAGCAAATTGCGATTTTAAAATGGATTTGACTAGTTTTGTTTCTTATGAGTGGATTTGACTATTTTTGAATGAGAGCAAACTGGATTTGACCAATTTTGTTAAGAAGCTGTCAGGATTTGACTACTTTTGAAAGAACAAACTTACTAGTCAAATAGGGTTGTCACTGACTTTTATAATGTTATCGGAAGTTAAAGGATTGAAAGGTTTTGATAAATAAGATAATATTTTTAATTAATAGTATTTATTTTTCGAAAAATAAAAACTAAGCAATCATTTACCCATATATTTAATAAAAAAAACTAGCCTATATCATATCACTAACACGAGTTTCTTCAACATATTCTTCACAGATTGCCTCGTCCATATTATTATCATCCACATCATTAGCATCAGCATTATTTCTGTTCCGATCTACAACAGTTTTGTAATAGTTGAGGTCCTCTCTTTGCATCCAATCTTTTCCGAAATGTTTTGACAGTAGTTTGTTCACATCGTTAATTTTCTCCTTTTTTATTTTAGGACAGGTGGTGATAGTCTCTGGTAATATGTCTGAAGCATATTTACCTGGTTTAGCTATGGAACGTCGAACACCGGTATCATTGTGGTAAAAAGTTTCACCTCTCACTATAACACCGCGGGGTTCTCCTTTCATTCTTGTGAATATAAACCTCTTGCAAGACATTATTTTGAAATGGAAAGCCTGGGTTCCCTTATGGATTTGTTGACTTGCTGTCTTCCAATTACATACGTCAATATCCGTCAGATGAAAAACAGTTGCATGATTTTTTATGATATTAACATACTCATTCGGTTGTAGAATGGTATTTCTCTTCTTGATTTCTTTTTCAGCAATACCAAATACTCTATCAGGGGGTATAAATGAATGTCCCGTTACGGGGAAAATGAGTTCTACTTTTTTTAGTGATTTTGGCGCGCTACTGCTGAACCATTTGGAAATCATTCCTATCATGGTGGAATTTTTATTTTGACCTGAGCATCCATCAGCCATCAGTCGAAGTACCTCTACGCCAGTGAAATCTATGTTGTTTTGTAAGCAGTGATACAGTGCACTAGATAGTTCGTTTGACCCTTTTGCATGAACATCTTCAGTCCATACGTAAGAAAATACATTTTCTTTTGTTAGATCTGAATGGGAATGGCCTACAACTATTGTATAGTTGAAAATGTACAACTGGCGGGAATAATATGTACTTTGATCAGGGACCTTTGGTAAAGGTTGGTTTTTACCACAGTCAAATGATAATATTTTTAATTTAGGGTCGGTGTCTGCCAGGAAGTTGAAAAATGATTTGCTTCTTTTTTCATGAACTTTCAATTCAATTTGGAACTGAGCCTTTGTTGAATCGTCCTTTTCAATTTTTATTCTTTCCTTCAATTCTATGCACGTGGAACACATATCACTTCTTGGATGACTAAAACTTATATTAAATTTTGTATTAAATATTCTTCTAAAATATGACTCTTTGCAATGAGAGAACTGTGAATTTTCTTCAATGAACATTTTGAACATTGCTACAATGCTTAAATCTGATGATAGATAGGTGCGTCGACTTTTAGACCGGCAATAGTGCGATTCAACACCCTTGAATTTCTTTATAAATGAAATTATTGCTTCTCTCAATCCAGCATTTTTAGTCGACTTTCTATCTCCACCACGTCTTTCGATAGCCATCAAACCTGTATCTTTGTATCTCTTTAACACTCCTCTTACTCGACCCTTTTTAATTGACAAAGCATTCAAAAAAAAATTGCGACACACTGGTATCACCTGTGTGTTAGAATCTCTCATATTGTAAACAATGCTCATTTGTTTGGCATTGCCTCTTCCATTTACTGGTCTTTTACGGGCAGGGTTAATAGTTTTGCAGTATTTTATAATAAAGTCATCTTGATATTGTTTATCAGAGTTAGCATAAAACTGATCATGAAACTGTTTCATATCTTGCATTGATATGTTAATACATTTATAAGCCTCGCTGTTATGTCTACAAGGGTACCGAGATGGCAAATTTGTACATGAATACCTGAAAAGATAAAAACAAACATGAGATTAACCATAACTTATTTTACAAATGTATTTTTTTATTAAAAGACACATTAAAATTGTTTACCTTTTTTAAGTGCCTAAATAAATGGAGTGTCATATTAAGTATTGTGAGAATTTTATGTCTTTAATTTTTTAATAATAATAATTTTTATTTACAGTACCGAAACACATGACCCATGCGACAAACAGACGGACAGAGTAAAATTATAATTTATCAAACATTCCATTTACTAGGTACCAACAAATACCTATTGAGAATGGGGCACAACCCTAACCTCTGTAAACAATCAAACGTGCAGGAAATCACTTACCTATTCTTCTTCTTTTCTCTGCGACTATTTGGACCTGCGGCTGATTTTCTCTTCCTGGCTTGATGGCCAGGCACTTCCTCTACACATTTCTCCATTATTTTGCTATGTTTAATAGGTTTTTCTGCTAGAAATCCATTAATTTTCACGACACAAAACAACACATGCTAACCGCAAACGCATCAATGCAATGTATGGCGAATGCAAGATGGCGGATAGGGTTTGGAGCGACGTGATTGGTTTAAACGGATCTGACTATGTTTGAAAATAAGGCGGATTGGAATAGGCTAATTTTGAAAGCAAGGTTGGTATTTGTCTACTTTTTTTAGGGTTTTAGGCTGGATTTGACTAGTTATGATGATTATGATTCTATGACAAATTCTTCAGTGAAAAATATTGTGTAGCTAACTTCATAGTCTATGAATCTGGATTTGACCACTTTTGAAAATTACCTCCTGATATATTGTTGAAAATGGCATGCCAAAGTTTTAATATTGGTCGGTAAAGTCTGCTATTTTCAACCGTATAACATAAGTGTTAAGATTTAGTTTAGGTTGTCATTGTCTCAATATGTTACTTCGCCAGGTTTCAATGGGGCCACTCACGTGAACAATGGAATCTGTCATTAACACCGAATTGGGTCATCAGTTAGCACTTAGATAGTTCCTTAAAAACTTCGCATTATTCCAAATTTATATCAATTTTAGACTGTTTATTAACAATAACGTAGTTTATCGAAATTAAGAGCCGTATAGTATTAGTAACCATAATAACTTGTATTAATTTATTAAATTCTAAATTATATCACCGTATGTTTATTGGATGTGTGGGTTGTTAATAAATTTAGAGAAATAAATGCACTTGAAAAAAAAACGTACGTTTTATTTACACAATATATTTCTTAACCACATATAAAAAGGTAAATATCTTACGATGGTTGTTTTTTAAATTTCAAAAAGCCTCTACGAGCTTGCGGTTTGTCCAAATCGCAAGTCATTTGAATCTTTGTCGGTTTACTTAACATTGCCGTTTTATGCAAAACAGTTTTTTTTTAAGACCTGGAGCCGCCAACTCCCTTCCCCACCATTGAAAGGATATACATCCTAAACATTTTTTCTTCGCACCATAATAATCTTTAAAATCAAATAGGTGCCCATCACGCTCAAGTTTTAGGCGCCCCAGCTATTTAGACAAAAAATCATTACCTTTGAAACGACTGGACGGATTTTCTTTAAACAAAGTTAAGAATCGTCCCGATCGCCGCATCACCGCATCAAAACTACGGCTTACTTCTTATCTACTTACTTTCGTTACGATTATTGTACGAGTAGTACAGCGGTCTGGTTAGCGATTGGGTCAACTCAACCCATATAGTCCATCAGAATTTGGCCCTCACAGTTATTAAGACGTAGGCATCCGCTGAGAAAAGCTATTCAATATAAATCGAAAATTCAACCTGAAATGAAAATAGTCTTTATTTCATTTCATTTCAGGTTGTATTTTCGATTTATATTTAATAGCTGAGAAAAACGAAAATTCAACCAAGTGTTGAACCGTGGGTTCTAACTAATGGCCGTGTGATGTACCCAGCATACACATGTAACTAATGTTTAGCGCTTTTATTTTTGAAATATAGCGACAAGACTGCTAAGGCTGAAAAAGTTTCATTTAATTTTAGTTACCTCAAAGGTAAATATAAAAAACCATCAAAGTAAATCTTGCAACTTGAACCATTGTCGATTTTAATAATAACAAACAAACAGTATTCCTTAACAGTACATAAATCTTACGATAATCTAAGAATCAAAAATATTTCTCCAGAGGTTCCCCCAATATCTGTTCAAGTTTTCTAATAGCGTCCTTGGTGGATGCTTCTATCCTGGAATCGCCATCCTCTAGTAGTTCTGCCAAGAAGGGTACGCTTTCAGCCAAGAGAGGTAGCCAACTGCTTCCTAGTTGTGATGCCATTGCAACAAGGCAGTCCAAGGCTGTCAATCTGTAAATAAATTGAATTGTTTAAGGCCTGACTAGACAAATAAAAAACCTGGTTAATGGGCGCTACATTAGCACACAATTTTAGATTGTTGATTTACTTCAAAATGGATTAACCACCCATTTTGAAGTACATCAACTTTTATCATAAGACATTATTATTATTTACGACATCTACAAATGGGCTCACTAAAAGTGTAACCTCTTTATTCATAACTAGCTGTTCCCGCGACTTCGTCTTATACTATCTTAAGCAGTAAAAAGCTGTTATTTTGACATTACATCATAGACAGGTCAATTTTATTTTATTTATTTGTATAGATTAGATACCTACCTACAATAATAACAGCATTTAACTAGCGAATGTTTTGTCCCTGCTTTTATTCTATTTTCAAAATAGAATTGAAGTAGACAAAACATTCGCTAGTTACTGTTATTATAAATAAGGGAATTATATTTTATGCAAGAACTGAGCCAATAAGTCGAATAGCAATAAACTCAAGTAAATACTAACCTTATCTCCGCGTCATTGTGTCTTGTCTTCAATAATATCTGGTAATTCAATAGTTTCCACAACGAGTCATCAGCCGTCGCCACAGCAAACTGAGACACGCAAGGTATAATGTACTCTGTGGCTCTTGTTTTAAGGCTCTGAATACCACCTAATGTATTCTCCAGTTGGTCAACAACTGGTTGCATCAGTGTCTCAAATCTATCTTTGTTAAGGAAACTCTGACTGTCGTAAAGGAACACAGTGTGAAGAGTTTTGATGATATATTTGATGAGCATTAGACATTTATCTTCAGAGTCAAAATATAGTTCTTCAGTTTTGCTATTGTTGCAGGCTTCTAGAAGGTCCGATGCGTTTTTGATAAAGTGGCCGGCAAATAGCACGAAAAGACCTTTCAATTTGTCGGCGATTGCGCAACTTAATCTGAAAAATATAGAATAACGGGATTAGCAGAATGTTTATCATGATGATAAAACGACACACAAAACCTAGATAAAAAGTTACTTCACAATAAAATAAAAATATATCTTACCTATAGAAAGTAATCGTTTTCTCTTTATGGCCATCAACATTAGTCCTTATCGCCCAGTCATAAATCTTGAAATAGAATGGTCTGAAACTGGTCTCGGACAACTTCAATACCAAACAAACCAGCGCATTGACCACATCATCCTCAGCGCGGTTTATTACTTCAGCCTCTACATCTAAGTCACAAGCATCGCTTCTCAACTGCAACGCTGTCAAAAAGAATGCAGTCAGATCTTGTTGCAAAGCTGTAAAGTCAGCTGTCGTAACATTCGCAAAGCTGTCAGCTAAAACAGACATTACTGGACCAACAGCATCAAAATTCTCTTTTTCCAAAAGCAGTTTATGAGTCTCGCTCACAACAGGGATCAAAACTCTGGGTGGAATAGATCCTGCAATCTTCTTTTTGATATTAATCAACTTCGTAACTATAGCCGACACTTTACTACACTCCTGATCTTGACTCTGCCATTTCGCCAACAAAATAGAATATTCATACAATATCTTCTGCAAATATGGGCTCAAAAACAATGGCAAGCTTTCAATGATCTTTGAAATCGCTGTCACTGTACTCAAAAGTACCAACTCGGATGTTTCTGTCTTGCGTTGTTTTTTCAGAACTTTTATCAAAGCCGGCATAAACTTGCGAAGACTAGCCAGAGCGTGAGCTTTAAGATTACTGCATAATTCTGCTAAACATAGCACAATAGAAGCCATGACATTACCAGCAATGTTCGGATTGCAAGTGTAACCTGTTACAGTCTCCAAAACTGTCTTGAACGGCTCAGGGTTTTCAGATGCAAGCATTCTGGTTAGTAACTTCAAAGACAATAAGGCAGTTTGCTGGTTCAATTCCAATTCTTGAGCAGCGATTTCACTCACGTCTTCATCTTTCACATCTATTGTCTTCACAATATCTAAAAGCGGAGGTAGCAGAGAAAACAACAGTTCTTTTTCAACACCTTGGAATAATTCTGGACTAAATTGTATTTTGGAGTTCAGAAGCTCCATGGCCTTTCGCCTAACGGTCTGTAACGTATGTTTCATTAGACCTCTGACTACAGACAAGAACATAGGTGCCGATAACAAATTGTTTGTATGGTCTAGCAAGTCGTAACTATGGTGTAACATCACTCTCCAGTATTTTGCCGTTTTATCGTCAGTCACCTTAGATATAGTCTGAATAAACGTCAGTATGTTGATAATGAAGGATTTGTAATGATTCTCCATGGTCTTAATTTCAGTTGCTTGGCTGCTATGCTGTATAAATCTCGACGAAGCTAAGCATGTATTCATGAAAGTGATTATGGCGTATTTATAATGACGGAGCTGAATTGGTGAATGCCCATTCACACTGAATATATCGCCAGGATCGACATCAGTGTCCATAGAATTTTCGTCCTTATGCAAAGGTAATGACTTGATGTATATGACCAATTTTATGAAGTTTTCTAAAGCAATTTCTGGAGAAAATTCTAAAAGAAGGCTTTGTCCAAAATCAAGCCTGTTTATTGGCGATTCTTGTTCTGCTAAAGTTCTAGTCCTTTGTTGTGGTTTATCTTTATTTTTGTTATCTTTGAAATGTGCAACATGGGTCTCCAGGAGTAGAGCGAGGAATACCCAAAGAAACTGGCTTGGTCCAAGTGTCTCTATTAGTTTCTTAAAAAGAGGTAAACGTCTATGTTCTGGCACGTGCAAGACAACATCTGCAAATATTCTCAAAACAGGAACCACACGACTTTGTAACTGTTGTAGCTGTTTGTCTGAGTATTCGTCGATATCTTTGTCTAGTTTCACCAGAATTGGTACCAAGGTCTCTATAATTTTAGTTATAATCTGGAAACTATAAGCATCATCGTGTCTAAGCACAGAAGATCCCATAAACGTGAATATTTCCATCGTATGGTGTAGAACTTGCTCAGGTATCATAAATGCAGCATGTGATAACAAAATCAAAGCGTGGTGATGGGTTTGTGGGTTTTGCGTGCCTCTAATGCATTGTACAACAATTTCCACGTCGAAAACAGATTTCAAAGACTTCATTTGATCCTTATCTTTATCATCTACAAACTTCTTACAGAAATACCACAAAGATGACAGAATCAGTTGTTTTGTGTACTCTACATAAGTCTGTTCTTCGAATCTTAGACATTTGTTCAATATTTGGAAAAGAAGCGAAACGAATGAGTTATCTAATTTCATTTTCTTTTTGCTTTGGACGTATTCCAGGAATGCAACACCCAGCCTCCATTCATTAGTTTCTGTCAGTTGATACGATAGCATTGACACAGTAGTTTTCTTTTTTTTGGGCACATTTGCAGCAGGGTCGACGGCATTTAACATGCTTTGTAAAATCGGCTTAAAATGGCTGAATGTCAAGTGGATTTTCTTCATAACCCTGGAAGCAACACTCGATATTGTTGGATTATTGCTTACTGCGCCTGCTGAAGCAATCAAAAAGACTAAACCATTAGCTCTTTCTTCTGGTACCTTATTGAATACATTCTCGTCAATTTGTTTCATTATGAGAATTGCGGGACTGACGAATGTTTGGTCTTCTTCCAAAATGCATGCTCTGTACTCCTTCATACCTATTTCTATAGATTTCCAGACATCAGTCTTTACGAAAGTTGAAACAGTTGCTTCATTTATATGTCCATATACCGTTTTAAACATGTTAGACTCGTAGATATCGAGTGTCAGTTTTGAATTTAATTCATTTTCTTTCAAAGTCTTTTCTAAATATTTCAGCGATTGTACGAAATATGGATAAGCAGTAGCATTGCTAACTTCGCTTAAGATTTTTAAAAAACTGGACTTAATATGTGAAGGTGCTTCAGAATGCAGTATGCTCGTAAGTTTTAAAAGACAATTGCGACTAAACACTTTCTTTTGATTTTTCTGAGTAAGTAACGTATTTAATACTTGTTTTATCTGATTGTGATCTAGGACTAATTCTTCTTTATGTGCCATCAATTCTTCGTAAAGTTGCACATATATCAGACTTTTATCAGGCTCCTCCCTCAACAATTTACTTACAATATCCAAAGCGCACTCGCGAATTGTCGT
Organism: Herminia tarsipennalis; assembly: GCA_945859575.2. Classification (NCBI taxonomy): domain Eukaryota; kingdom Metazoa; phylum Arthropoda; class Insecta; order Lepidoptera; family Erebidae; genus Herminia; species Herminia tarsipennalis. The sequence continues at coordinate 18,664,902 of OX243841.2, read as the reverse complement.
TACTGGATTATTCAAGCAAAATAAAATGGTCAAAATCACTACATCTGAGTCATACAGCCAATTTTCTTTCTCTTGAGCCGCAAGGAAGTTAGTCAGCAATTTGAGACTTCTAAGTTGAAGCTCGGGTCCTATTACATCTTTCGGATCAGTTGCGTAAAGAATATGTCCACAGGCGAAATTGGCAATGAATTCAAATTTCTCTCTGGCCCCTTTGAAGAACTTCTCTAAAAGCTTTTGTAGTAATGTGACATAATTTTCCCCATAACTTGGAATGGCGCAGCCAATTATACAGATCTCGTAAAGTCGCCTAACAAGAATGGTCTCAGGTGTCTTACAAACATTACACCAAGGTTTTGTAAGATCTTTAATACTCATGGTGTCAATAACTCTAGAGAAAATGTATTCTATGATTTGAAATAACATGTTGTTCTGACGCGATAGCCTAATAAATTCGGGCATAATTTGGCATGAAAAGCTTTGGCCTTCAGAACTGTGAACTATTGATCTGCTTTCTACTGATTCTAAAAGCAAATTCAGAACGGCAGACACTTCTTCAACTGTACCGTTTTTTAATGAACTGATTTTCAACAGCATATAGAAACAGATATCTAAAGTATTAGATTTATTTAGTAAAAGTTCATCTAACATTTCGTTGAAATTTATGATCCTATCAACAAAAAGAGCTTTAAAATTGAGTTCACAGAGTTTTTCGTAATCATCTTTGTTAAAACCTTTGAGTTCTTTAATTCTTTTTGTTAGTCCAAATTTTTTGCCCCAATTAGAATTTAAAATATGGCACGTAAGTTTAGCGGACTCTTGATCATGTGAAAAGAGGAATGGTATTAATGCTAGAACTGTTTCTTGTTTCACAGGCAAGATTGAGCAGAACTTTAAAATTGCTTTTCTAGTGACATTTTTCCATTTTTTGGATCCCCTTCCGATAATATTCACAAAGACATTGGTACCATCAGTTTCGTCGAAAATATCTTGTAGATATTCAGTAGGGATGTCCAAAGCCGCATTTACAACTTCAGGGTTATCATCATTGAATCTACTAATTATGGATTCTTTCACAAAGTCAGCATTATCTTTCTTTAAAGACTCAAATTCTTTAGCAATATAATTGATGGCTTCTACTCTCAATTTAGCATTAGCATGATTTAAATTCTCAAAGAGGTATGTACCACCGACTTTATGTGCAATAGCAGGTTTGAATCCTAGAAGTTTTGAAAGTTGGCTTCTCCTTTTAGGATCATTTTTACTGTTGGAACTCATTTCATCTTTGACAACTTTGTCAAATGCATCTGGGTATTGTCGCTCTAGAGTCTTCAAGAACTGGCTGTACCAATTGATACTTTTGCTTGAGAAGTCCTCTTCTTCAATAATTTCTATGTCACTCTCATCACCATCTGGTATTGTGGCAGTACCGTTAGGACGAAACTTGTCAAGGATACACCTGCAAACATAAGGAATTATTTGCTAGATTACAGTACATAGAATTAATAGATCTATGCATTATGAATTTGAAACGGCGGTAGCCTAATGGCTAAGGCATCGGTCTCGCAGTCATGAGGTCGCGGTATGGAGTGGTTTGGTTGCCTAAGACAAGCCATTGAGCTTATCTGGAGGGGTTAACAGGATTGCTAATAATGTGGGACCAAAATCCCACATTGCTAGTTAACTTTTATAAAATATATATATATAGAGGAAGTGGAAAACAAGGCAAAAGGTACAGAAAATTACAAACTTATTTTAATAAAATAAAACTCCATTAATATGATACTAGATTCTAAGTCTGGAGAAAGAATTTCCTCTATTTAAAACTATAAATATATAAAAATATTTGTTATAATGCATCAACAAATGGGCATAAATTATTATACATGACATTTAGAGAAGTCATATAATCATTTTTGTCCTGGAACAATAATACCATAGGTTGAATTTGATTTGCAAAAATATTATATGAAACTAGTCACAGGCAAGTAATCTTATAAATACCTATAAAACAGCAATTATTTCTCACTTACTTGATTATCACATTAGGTTTCTGCTTCTTTAGATCTATTTCTCTAATAAGTATTTCAGGCAACTCCCAGTATCTCCAAAACTCCTCTGTTTGTGTTAACGGTAGCACACCAGACAAGAACGCTAATACAAAAGCTTGGATGTTAATTCCTTTCCCTACAAGTTTCTTTACATGTCCACATAAATCATTCATTAAGTCTACAGACATATCATTCAGAATAACTTCAGATATTCTCGTCAGGTGTTTTTGATTCTCATACAAAATCGTTATCAACATAGCTGCATCATATGATAGATCAAATTCAGTAGTCAATAGTTTGTGAACAATTTCATTCAGTGCATCTTCTTTCAAATTTGTCTTTGTAAACAAGTAGCCAAATACAATATATGCAGAAGCTCTGAAGTCCGCTATAGGTGACTCAATAGCTCTAACCAATGTAGGCAGTAAAGCGTTGATAATGGCTTCACTAACTTTTTTACTAATGTCAATAGTACCTATAGCTGTTTGACAGAAGAAAGCAAAGACGGTATTAAGTTGAGTTGCTCGATCACCCAATTCTGTAATATACTTGAGTACAGACTTTGCAATAAACTGTAAAGTGCCCGTATTTGACACACACTGGTTGAACAGAACTTGATTAGCCAATGAGATTCCATTCTTTTGAATAGGCTGCAGCCAGTTCCATCTGTTATTGTTTGACGAGATATCCATGAGTTGAACAAAACGGACAAATATTTTAGTACCATGGTATGGCATAATAAGTGCAAAAATAGCATCTTGATTATACTGATGTATGTGGTATCTATTAACCAGCCATTCTAAGGCCTTATGAGATGGCTGCAAAAGGAGGTAGGGCGACAGTTGCAGCAAAAATTTCTCTATGGTTTGGTCAAGGTTTTGGTTAACCTCTTTGGTCTGCACAGCTCTTTCAAAATCCTTTGATGATAAATTGTATAATGTGTCTTCGAAAACGCGAAAACCTTCATACAAAGCGATTAGTTCTTTCAACCCACTAAGACCGATTTCATAAAAAGTTTCACGGTCTTTAAGTGCGGCCTCCTTAGGATCAAAGAGTAATGACACAGTCTTAGAATCATCCTTGTAGATAGCTGTTTGCGGTACAGAAAGCTTTTTCAGCTGTTCTGCTAAAGATGTAGCCGGCATGTTGGATTAAGATCTGAAATGTAAAAGTAAGTTGAGTGCCTACCGGGAAAATGTTAGGTTATATCATAAATACTATTGTTCGACTGTACTTACCGAATTAACATGTAAAAAAGTATTTAAAAACAGTTAATAATAACGTCTTTGTGTAGATTTTAACAACATTTCCATTCGTTATTTTTCAGAGTTAAAATACCCACGTGCTAACTTTTGTTTACAATTTTACATTAATTGACATTTCTACGTCAACGTCATACATGACAATGCCAATGTCAATCTCATATTATTGTAATGTTGCTGTAATTAAAATAGCAGAACTACCAAAATGACATAAAGACTTTAGGCTTTTGAAAAGGCGTATGTAAAATGGCAGGGACTGTAATACTAGTATAAATTTTGTACTGATATCGAAATACTGATAAAACAGATATTTCGAAATCGTGTTTCGGTATTTTCTTTTACTTATTACACTGTTTGCCAAAGACACAAAGTCGTTCAACGAGCTATAGAAAGACCTATGCTCGGAGTTAAATACGCGACAGAATCCTTAATGAGGATATTCGCTATAAAATTTAGGTTACCGACATAGTTCAGAAGCCACATCGCACGCAGAACCGACAATAGATGGGTAAGGAAGGTTCTTGAGTGGCGACCACGAGCTGGAAAACGCAGTGCAGGACGGCACCCCGTAAGATGGACTAACGACCTGATTAAGGTAGCAGGGAGCCGTTGAATGCAGATCGCTATATTCAGCAGTGGACGTTTTCAGGATGATGATCATGACTATTTACCGATACCATAATATCTTTGATCAAAGATATACTAGATTGATTGTGTGTGTTTGTGTGCACGGGCGCAAGCGCGACCAAGAAGAAGAAGCGCGCTTGTGTGTGTGTGTGTGTGTGTGTATGTGCGCGCATGCGTGCTTTGATTTGTTGCTTAAGGGTGCAGGCAGATTGTGTACTTGCAGAGTTGTTACTTACTATATAACTACGAACAACTAAATTGACTGTGTTGTTAATAATTTTAAATTTCGCCGTCCCTGACTCAGTGGCAAGTTGGCAACCGAGCAGATCGAGGTTATATCTGCGAAGTTAAGCAACGTTACCACTATCGGTCCATAGATGGGTGACCATTTTCGGACATTGTTATACCCCTCCGTGCCTTGGACAGCACCTTAAGCCGTCGCGTCGGTCCTATGCCTAATCTCTCTCTGGTCGTCTCGCATTTCCGTCCCATCGGATTATAAGAGTAGAGGAATAGAGAGTGCAATTGTCTGCTGTATGTGCACTATAATATCTCCTGCGTAGTTGGCTGGTCTCTAATGAGATTGGCCGCCGTAATCGAAATCGGTTTGGAGTTTTTTAAATAAAAATCGGGTGGTGTATATGGTATTAAATGAACGGATTCAGCCCCCTCTGCTCCCCTCCAAATATCTCTTTTGTGTGTGCTTTTCCTTGGTAACACCTTCCCTCTCAAGGTCAAGATCCTTCAAACAAAATCTTCCTTAGCAGACTAACCCCTTCCTTCTCTTTTATCTTCCTTAGCAGACTTCCCCCTCCCCCCTTTTCACCCAACACAAAACTTGGATTCACCACTGCTATGGCACACTGACAGTCAAAATAATATGCCATATGAGTCGGTCGCGGACTTTGCAGTCTCAGTATAAATACAAAACAAAGATAGCAAGATATGTTTGTCATCTTCTACCACGCCTCGGGTTACGAATTTTATTCATCTAAAATGGATCATTCTTGCTCACTCACTTTGCATCACTCAGTCTTTACGGCGAATATTACCGAACCAATCGCGATATCATATGATTTATAACTTGCTCCGCGAAGAAACATAGCTGGTGTGATTTCATAATAAAGCATGTCATGTGATTTATAATTGCTATGTGTAATTGGTTCTATGCCTACTTTCTACACTATACATAGCTGTATGAAGCCTTTTCCTTTTTCGTTTGTGAACCGACTGTTATAACGATCTAATTTTACCAATTTTAATCGTGATAATGTACAATAACACTCAATTACTACTCAACTTAATCTAATGCTAAATGAATTTTCTACTATTTGTTCAAAATCCATCTGGCAATACTGTTGTTCATTCTTAAGCCGTACACGGCACAAACAGTGGAAGTGCGAAGTAGGCGTGGCACGCGTGTCACAATTTAGCGTTGCTACGCTAAATTGCTCCCAGTCGTGTTCTAACATTGCGTCGAGTTGGTAGTCTCGCAACAAATTTGTTTTTCCATAACTATGCCGTATTGCTCCATTTCGGAGTGCAAAAATTATAGCAGGAGAAAAAATCTTAAAAATGGAGGTGTTTCGTAGCATCGTTTCTACTAACGATTATTTTTTTCCATTTATAAAAATACCGATTTAAGTATCGTTTTTATTTTATTTTTCGTTATTTGTATCGAAATTTCTTCGTCAATAATAATAAAATTTGGATAGGTACCGATATCACTCCCTGTTAAAAAGTTATAAAAATCCATAATGCGTTTAAAAGAAAATCTAAACATTCTGTTGTGGTCTTAATAAAATAGTGAATGTTTCTTTGCCTTTAGGGACTTGTACATCAGATTCGTGACCCAAATTTGGAAATTTACAAGCAGTTTTTGACTACATGTGAAAGTGTTTAATCCTGAAAATTTTGTGCAATTTTTTTTTACCTAATTCTGCCAAAAACTGCTATATTTTTAGATCTGCGACTTATTCTGCTAGATCATAATTAAGGTTATAGTTCTGCTAAAATCACAGAATTCTACTAAATCTGGTCACACAAAAAGGAATGTTGTACCGAAGAGAATGACATTGAATGACATGACTAGACAGTGGACAATTGGACAGACATGACAGAAGAGTATTTAATTTTTGACTTTACATCACAGATGTTTCTTGTTTACAGATTTAAATGATTTTGCGCGTAAATTTTATTAATGAGTTTATTTAATATTTACTTATTTAATGTGCGTTAGAACGTATATGAAGTGCGTAAATTAAAGGCGTGTGTGTCTTCAGTGGTCAGTGTATCTCAATACCCAATAGATGTTTGTTCGTTCTTTGTTCTTATTATAAAATGGCATTGAAGATAGTAATTTTGTCTCTAATTTTATATATTAGCCCTATTGCGTCCTATAAACCTGTGGTATTAATTCATGGCGTCATGACTGGGAGTACAAGTATGGAAATAATAAAGTTGAGAATTCAGGAGGTAAGTTTTTATTTCTTCGACTGTCGAAGGCATCATTATACAATGCCAAGTTCATTCACCTGAAGTTCAATGGTGACCTTTTTGCTTGTCGATATAAAGCACTTTTGAAGTATGATTGAGTTATTTTATGTTATTGTGGTTTTCTTTTTATTTAATATTATGGAAAGTATATTACAAAGATTATACTTCATTATGTTCTAAAATAGACTTGCAATAGGAAAACCGCAACTACTTTTCAGTGGTTATTGTATGTAAATAATGATAGCAATTGTAATTACTATTGTTTCTCATATATAATATATTATTTTGTAAAAATCCCCAGTCCTTTGGTCTTCTAAAGGATTGGGATATCTACAATACAGGTGGAAGTCCTTAGATAGGTCAATATTTGGGCCCCACCAAATAGGCTCACATCAAGGGCATTTCCTGGCTGCACTACACTGTATGTAGGTATCAAAAGTGATTGAAGGGTTGTTCATTGGTACCTAACTATTTCAAATTTAGACATAACTTGAACTAAAAATTCTAATGAAGATTTTTGTTAAGTTGTAATAGAATTGTTATGTTTTGTATGTATTATTATTTATTTGTATAATGTAAAGTTTCCCACAACACAGCTTGCACACTAGTGCGGGCAGGGTTGCCTTAAAAAAAAAAGTTTACCTGGAGAAAAGAACAAGGCAATAAACATTGAAAACAAGATATATGCCAGGGGTTTAAATATTTGGTATCTATGAGATATTACCAGTAAATTAAAACATTTTCAGAAACATCCGGGGACAATAGTGTACAATGTGAATAGATTTGAAAGCTGGTCAAGCTTGGAGTCCATGTGGCATCAAGTTTTGGAGATTGGGATGGATATTGCCAACATATCAGCCAGCCATCCTGAAGGAATCAATCTTATTGGTAAGAATAAATGTTCAAAAACTGGGTACAATAATTTGTGGAAATATTAGATTTAAAAATATAGTGATATAAGTAGTGAAAAAAATAAAAAACCAAACTGATAATTTTATGTGAATGTTGGTTTTTAGGATAATAAAAAAATACTCTAAAATGTTTTATCCAAATCAGTAACTTGCTGGAGAACTTGAAAATACTACAGACAGAGAAAATTGCTTTCTCATTTATAAAATATTGTTGATTGATGAATGAAGTGTTGTACTTAGTTTTGTTTTTACATTAACCTTAACTCGCCAAAAGTCACAGCCTTATCAGTTTTGCGTCAGGCAGGGAAAAGTTGCTTGTATGCAATTTATATGAACTTTGCAATACAAAGACCATATCTAAGTGTTTCAGTGATAAATATTTGATCAAAATTTATCTTTCTTTGACCTGCATTGCCATATTGCAGGCTCTGCCTAGTTTGAGATCAGATGACCTGTGATGTATCTACTGTCTAATTTTATGTATGAGTATGTTATTTTTTTTTTGTAATTGTTTTCGTAATATATTTTTATTGAATTTTGTGATAAAAATTCATTAGTCGCCGTAAAACTGAAAAATAGTTTAAACACCATGTTTTACTACAATTCCAAACACTTAAAGATGAACGGGTGTACTTGGTGTCCGTGACTTGTATGTTTGTAAAGTCCCCCGCGACACATGGCTTATAACCTAATGTGCAGGAGTCGTATTTAAAAAGAAAATCAAATGGCATATGGACCTTGACTTACTCGGCAATGTTATGTTTCAGGGTATTCTCAAGGTGGGCTGATAGCAAGAGGAATAGTGGAGACCTTTCCGAATGTGTCAGTGAGCACATTTATTTCATTGAGCTCACCACAAGCTGGACAATATGGAGGTAACTACTTTAGATTATGATTCTGGGCAGCCTGTCTAATACCTATAGGCAGTGCCGGCCCGAGGCCAGATTTTGGGGATCAAATTTTGGCGCCCCAATATTGGTCAAGTGTGAGGGGGGAGTGCAACCCGATACCCGCCTAAGTACATCTCGCGATACGGAGCTGGTTGCAAATAATTTCCCTCGATACCACCTGTGCATATTAATTTAGCGCCCCTTGCAAATCAATTTAGAGAATTAAAATCTAGATTCATTAGCCGGAGGATGCTTTCGGCGTCCCTTGGCCTATAGCGCCTGAAGCGGCCACTCCGTTCACCCTATGGCTGGGTCGGCCTTACCTATAGGATATAATTAAGTTATGGGTAAACGCTCTTTGTGAGACTTCTGGAAGCATTAGAGAGCTAGAGCGATTTCAGGAGCTCATGTGCAAACAGAGGACAATGATGCACTTAGTCCTTGCGCATCCTAAGCTTCAGTCAAAAACATAAATTAATAAATTCATTAAGAAACAATTACACCGCTTTAATCACATGACGTAGCATTTTTTGACAACACCCACGCTAGCGCACACACTATCCCTGTGTTGCTTTAAAAAAATACAAATTACGGACATAAAGTGGTTTACCGGTTTGAATCGTACCACAATCTTTTTAAAATTAAAGCATTTAATTTTATATTAAAAAAAAAAAGTTTTATCAGATTCGTACTACAGTAAAGTCCATTTTTTTATATTAAATATAAACTATTATAACAAAATGTTTCACTTTTCAGCTGGTTTCCTTCATCTAGTTTTCCCTGGGCTCGTTAAAGACACCGTTTGGGAGCTATTTTACTCAAAAGTAGGCCAGCACACTTCTGTCGGCAACTACTGGAACGATCCCTACCATCAAACCCTGTACGAGACTTACAGTGTGTACCTGCCATACATCAATAATGAGATTACGTGAGTCATTCTGATATTAATTATTCTATTTTTCACTAAATATCGGGTAAATTTATTTGATGGTATTAGAATAAATTGAATCCTAGAATAAGGTAAAGACTTGGACGGCGATCAACAAATAGAGGCTAATCAGACAATAAAAATAACATTGTTTTTAAACTTTCGCGATTTTTATACATATTAGATATATTTCGGGACTTAATCGAGTGAATTATTTGAAGGTACGAACCTTTTATTCAGTCAACCCGTGACCACGATCGGTGCAATTCGACCAAATTCGACCGAATCGTCGGGTAAATAAAAGGTTTATATAATTATAAATAATAAAACGAAATAATTCACGCGATCAAGTCCCGAAAAATTTGTTGTTAGTTGGTATGAATTTGTTATTTTTAAATCCTATGATACAGATAGTAAATTTTGAGGCAACTTTCAGTCGGTTCCATGGTGTAATGGTTAGCACTCTGGACTCTGAATCCAGCGATCCGAGTTCAAATCTCGGTGGAACCTGATCTTTTTGTTTTGTCTTTTTAACTAATTGTGATAATGTTTACGTTATTTTTATGATAATTTATGGATATTTTATACATTAAAATGTAATATGTTTCCTAATTTTATTGTCATTATTTTCCTTGAAATTGTAACCTTTGATTTAATGGCCTTAATCTCAATTTATTTGTGTCATATTATTATTTCATAATTGTTATTATTGTTTTAACTGAAATATAAATATTTAGAATAGAAGAAAGTGTATTTATTAGCGTCATAAACTCTAATCAAAAATAACTGTTTTACGTCATAAGTACGTAAGTACTACTAAATGAGGTCAAGTTATTATATTATTAGCATTTTCTATGTAAATTATGTGACCAATGTCAATTCTGATTATCGAGTTGATACTAACTATGAATATTGGGCCGAAAAATGCTGATTTTAGGTGATACCTGAGTCACGGGGTCTCATCACGAAGAAACAGAAATGTAGGTCAAATAAATATCAACAGATGGCGTTATAAGTATCGATTTGATATTTAAGTTTTTTAAAACTGGGAATATCAGAAGATAGGTACTAAAAATGTGTATTATTATTTTTTTATTATTAAGCTATACAAGGGGTTGTAAAATAATAGGTTCCTAAATCAAATTTCCATAACTTTACAAAGTTAGCAAATAAAGTCATAACTCTAGCGGCAATTACGTTATGATAGGCACAACTTAAACATTAAACTGGTTCAATCTAACAATAGATGGCACTATTTGGGAATTCCGATTCTGACCATACCTACATTTTGTTGATATATTTTACTTATTTTTCGACGAGAAGTAAGAGTGACATGAAGTTGTAGTAAATTACAACTAGAGATAAATGAATTGGAGACTTTTAAACCCCATAAAAGAACTAGACTCCTGTTCCATTGCCCATCATGTTCTGGGGGGAGGGGGTAACACCGGCCAAGAGTGAGTTAGATCACGCGATGTGGCGAGGGGGGAGGGAGGGGGTTAATAAGTACATAATCATACACTTCCCCTCAACGCCTTAGGCAGGACCCGCTATTGAATGTGTCTTTTTACCCGACTACGGAGGGTAATGTGTTTGACGTGTAAGTATGTATGTATGTGGTTATGATCAATTTTGATGATTCATACGTCGATCGATTCGTATTAATCTTGTAAAGACATGACAGCAATCGAAATTCAAAATGGCGACAGCCAGACGCCATATTGTGATAAAGAAAAAAATTAAAGTCAACCAACTACTAAACAAAGACTCAAGACTGACGCGTTGGTCTTGCGCCTAGTCGCTCGTTGGTGGTGTCGGTTTTGATGGGTTTCTGCCTTATGACTCCATTAACTTCTATTGGGCTATAACTAGGGACAAGACTACTCGTCGATCCTGCGCCTTGTCCCACTCAAATTTTATGATTTATAGACACATTTATGACACATTGATCCTGCGTCAAATCCTTCTTCAAATTACCAAAACCAACCGGACAGCCTAAGTCCATGTTTTTGCGAACGAAAAAAATTATTTGAAATAAATATGCATTTTAAAAATAATAATCAAGGTCAGGTTATAAATAGGTATGTACCAGCGGTGTTTTCAAAGACGCCGGCTTCCGATCAAATGTACCGACCGATGTCACAAAATGCCGAGAATAGAGAAAGTTAGCTCATAATAATGTATTTCATTATTTATACCTACAGTAGACGCGCGGGCGGTCGCGCTAAGTCAATAAACTTTGGGTTATACAATAAGTAAAACACACCTTTTTGTAGTTTGTTTTAGATATGGTTGCTAAAGCTAATAATGAATTAATTTATATTGAATGCCATACCTATATTACAAAGTAACCGAAAATAACTTGGACGAATGCACGGTTAGCCAATTATATAATAATATTCCAAAGCAATGCCCGTGAACGATGTCTATGCAGTCTAAAGTACGTAAAGCATGCATTGTATGAAGCATGCCTTCTGTTGTGTCGTTATTTTATGTCGGTAGGGCCAGTCGGGCGGTCGGGCGGTTAAACCTGGTAATGCCGACGCGTTGCTACACTACCCTAGCGGTTATACGACACAACTTAAAATTTGTTTCTTTTTGAATGAGCCTACTAAAAACGTGATTGTTAAGTAATAATGTTGTTTGAATAGACATTATTTTTTTATTATTTTTCGTATTGTTTACCCGAGGAACTAACTTTCGGATCGGTCAAGGTTATCTTACAAATAGTAAATACGTAAATATACTAAATAGAATGGGACTAGACTATATTGTTTTTTATATTTGAGTTGATAGCAATCTACCCAACCTACGAGTTTATGCCATTTTCGGTCCAACAGTGTGGTTCGTTTCCGAGTTATGCGCAAATTTATAAAAAAAGGACATTAATGCGAAAAATCGAAAAATACTTGCATCAAAGCTGACCAAATGTATTAACTTTTATTATTTTTTTATATTCGATATTTACAAATCAATGCATCAAAGAGGCCCCGCGAGACGTGCAGTACGGTGCTTCGACACGGGATCACGGGGACAAAATAATGTTGAGTTGTGTCATTTTTACCCGACTGTAAAGAAGGGTTATGTTTTTCGCGCGTATCTTGTATGTATGTATGTAATATTCTTTATTACCTGATATCTCACAATCCACTGAACGGATTTATACAATTCACACGTCGTTAGATTCGTAATAATTGCCCAAGTGTTCTTAGATAGATGACGTTTTTAAAAAACAAACATGGCGGTTATGAGATGTCAAAATAAAGAGGTGTGAAAAAAAAATATGTTTCGAATACTGTAATATGGGTATCAAATTAACGAGCTCATCTTAAGCATTTCCAAAGGTATAACATGATTATGACTGTAATACTAAAAAAGTTAGTTAGGAACCATTGTTTTTTCAATTTTCTTGACAATAGCTGTGATAAAAGTAAGTTGCTACATCGGTTACATCCTACAACAACTAAAAAGTATTAAATAAAAAAATAAATTATAAAAATAAAAAAACCCGCCTGCACAAAAAAGATGGAAACAAGATCCCCTACATAATAATTATACAATTTCATGCAGTCGGAGGCATTAATGAATCTCGACAAACTTAGTAAAGTGCCTCCGACTTTATTTTTTTATTTATTAAACGTGTATATCTTACGAAGTATGGGGCGCAGACCTACCTACCTGTTTGTTCTCAAATTTCTGGTTTCTACAAGATCAATGTGATCACAGGGTCAAAACTTTGAACTCCTATATCACACAAACTATAGGGCATAGACCCACCATGTTTGTACTCAAACTTCTTGTTTTGATTGATGAGATCTATGTGACTATGGGGTTAAAACTTTGAACGCCTTTATCATACGAACTATGGGGCGCAGATCTACTTTGATTCTCTCTCACACTTTGTTACTCGTTCAAACGAGTTTGAGTACAAATAAGGTTGGTTTGGTTGGTTGGTACAAATAACCTATAGTTTGTGTGAAATAGGCGTTCAAAGTTTTGGCCCTGCTATCTCGTAGATCTTGTCAAAACAAGAAGTTTAAACACAAACAAGGTGGGTCTGCGCCCCATAGTTAGTAAGATGTAGGCGTTTAAAGTTTTGACACCGTGATCACATAGATCTCATCAAAATAAGAAGTTTGAGTACAAACAAGATGGGATTACGACTTATAGTTCGTGTGATATAGGCGTTCTAAGTTTTGACCCCGCGATCACGTAGATCTCGTCAAAACAAGAAATTAGAATACAAACAAGGTGGGTCTACGCCCCATAGTTCATAAGATGTAGGCGTTTAAAGTTTTGACCCCGTGATCACATAGATCTCATCAAAACATCAAGTTTGAGTACAAACATGGTGGGTCTACGACTTATAGTTCGTGAGGTATAGGCGTTCAAAGTTTTGACCCAGCGATCACGTAGATCTCGTCAAAACAAGAGGTTTAAGAAGAAACAAGATGGGTCTGGGCCCCATAGTTCGTAAAATATAGCCGTTTAAAGTTTTGACCCCGTGATCACATAGATCTCATCAAAACATCAAGTTTGAGTACAAACATGGTGGGTTTACGCCCTATAGTTCGTATGTTATAGGAGCTCAAAGTTTTGAGCCCGCGATCACGTAGATCTCGTCAAAACAAGAAGTTTAAGTACAAACAAGGTGGGTCTACGCCCCATAGTTCATAAGATGTAGGCGTTTAAAGTTTTGACCGCGTGATCACATAGATCTCATCAAAACATCAAGTTTGAGTACAAACATGGTGGGTCTACGACTTATAGTTCGTGAGGTATAGGCGTTCAAAGTTTTGACCCAGCGATCACGTAGATCTCGTCAAAACAAGAGGTTTAAGAAGAAACAAGATGGGTCTGGGCCCCATAGTTCGTAAAATATAGCCGTTTAAAGTTTTGACCCCGTGATCACATAGATCTCATCAAAACATCAAGTTTGAGTACAAACATGGTGGGTCTACGACTTATAGTTCGTGAGATATAGGCGTTCAAAGTTTTGACCCCGTCATCACGTAGATCTCGTCAAAACAAGAAGTTTCAGTACAAACAAGATGGGTCTGCGCCCCATAGTTCGTAAGATATAAGCATTTAAAGTTTTGACCCCGTGATCACATAGATCTCATCAAAACATCAAGTTTGAATACAAACATGGTGGGTCTACGACTTATAGTTCGTGAGATATAGGCGTTCAAAGTTTTGACCCCGCGATCACGTAGATCTCATCAAAACAAGACGTTTAAGTAGAAACAAGATGGGTCTGCGCCTTACAGTTCGTAATATATAGGCGGTAAATTTTGACACAAAGATCTTAACAAACCGGAACGACGAGGAAATCTTAAGAAGGGTTCCTCGTCCTTAGGTAAGTAATTGAAATGAAGTAGAAAATTCCGATTTTCGTAAATTTTAGCTAAGAACACTCGATCAAGTCAACTTTCAATCAAAAAAACTAAATCAAAATCGGTTCATCCGTTTGGAAGCTACGTTGCTACAGACAGACACACAGATACATCATTAAGCAGATACGCGTTCAATTTATAACACTCGTCATTTTTGTCGAGGGTTAAAAAAAGAGTTAAATACCTACTCCCGATGTGGTCGTTAATGAATATTTACAATAAAATTATTTAAGGACTCTGACAGTTACACTCTCAAGGCCCGTATTATTAAAACGATCTCAAACGTAAGATCGACCTTGAACACGAGTTCGAGACTCCATTCTATTCAATAGTTAAGTCATAATACAGAAAAATTAAGGCAAAAAAATAATATTTTTGCCATTGATATCGTCACAGATAATATAATACTATAATATCGTCGTTGTTATATCAATTTTAATCCTAAATTGTGGATTTTGTGAAATTATGCATAATCTTTTCACGATTACATTTAAATAAGTATAAAAAAATGTTCTCTGACAATAAACCAAGACCAAAAAGATGATTGATGTAAGTATAACATTTTAGACAAGGGTCACCCATCTATGCACCGACTGTGATAAAGTTACTTAACTTACGCAAACATTCTATCTTAATAGAAGTAGGTTCAACTTTGAGGTGTACACCGACGAGTTACTTTAGCCACAGATAATATAATACTATACTAGTACTTTAGCAATAACAAATTCGTTTAATGTAATTATGTAGTGTCGTCGCCTATTAGGGTCAAATTACAATATTTTTGAGGTCTGCACTCGAATGACGTCATTTAAGGCAATTTTCTGCGTTATTTGTACGGGCGCGATATAAGCTATCAATACATGTTTATTAATTAGTGCCGATCCCAAGACGCTAACCGCACTTAGAAGGGAACTCAGATGATATCGTTCTTTAGAACGAATCTGAGCTTCATCTATTAATACGGACCTACCCACGGCCGATGACCGCGTAGTAGCAAATAGCAACCAACTTTATTTCCAAGTAAACGCACGACCTAGAACAAACCAAGCGGAGGCCTCAATTTTCATCCCTCGATGTTTTTACCGCCATCTTTTGGCGACTTTAGTAAGGAGGACCATTAAAATCAATCAGCTGTAGCCTGAATCACTAGATGTCGCTTGCTATGCACCACTGCTAATGCCATCTAGCGTCTCCGTAAACGAGCCCGAGAACGAGCCCGAGTTAGGACGATCGCATTTCTTTGTATGGGATGAGGTATCTGTACTAGTATAGTATTATATTATCTGTGCCTGAGTCAATTTATTAGAATTTTGTGATGATTAATAATAATAGGTATTTGGTATTTTGGTATTATTACACTAACCCAGTACCGGTCTTAGGAATGGAACTGCTATTTTTGATAAAAATCATAATCGAACACTAATGCAAAAATAAAACATTATTAGCTGTCCCGCGCAACTTCGTATGCGTAATTTTGCCCCGTTTTTGAAACATTTCTCGTAGCTTCTCCGCTCCTATTAGTCGAAGCGCAATGTTATATAGCCTATAGCCTTCTTCGATAAATGGGCTATCCAACAAAAAAAGAATATTTCATATCGGACCAGTAGTTCCTGAGATTAGCGCGTTTAAACAAACAAACAAAGCAAACAAACAAACAAACTCTTCCGCTTTATAATATTAGTATAGATGATATAATCATAAGAAAGAAGTAAGCAAGTATTTTTGCAAGAAAAAAACTATTTGCCGCACCTAATCTAATCTTCACCATTCTATAATTATTTGAACTTTTAGTTTTGAACGAAATTTCCATAAATTAGGTGATTATTTCCGTGGCTAGCAACATTTATTGAATGAAAACGAACTATCTTCTTAATAACGAAAAAATATCGAATGATTTTTTACAGCTCAGCAAAGTCAGATGATTTCAAAGCGAATTTCCTGAAATTGAAAAGACTCGTATTGATTGGTGGTCCAGCAGACAATGTTATTACACCATGGCAGAGCAGGTAAATATCGAAATTATTTGAGGTTAGGGTTATATAGAGAAATAATTGAAATTTAGTCTATGCTCATAGAGAAATTATTGAAATTACAAAAACTGGACTTTATGTTCATATATTTAAACTTTAAAGCGCTTGTTGTATTATCTTAATATCATGTATTCAGGATGAAGATTTAGTCAGTTGAATCCTAGCAGGGCCTGCTAGGATTCAACACTCTTCAGGGGAACCGTTTTTTTTTAAGAACAAAAGGTAATTTTTAATTTTTCGTGGGCGATCCCATAGGAACACCACTACCAACATATATCTTATTGATAAATAATAACTTTTTTCGCTCGGTAAAGTACAAAGTCACACGGTGAAGTGCGGTAACCATTGTAGCCGGTTGAAGCGTGGATCTTCGGAATCGAATTTTAGAAAAAATTGGGTACGATTTAAAAAAATTGGTTAAGTATCATGGTTTCATCACGGCCAAGGATTCGACTGTATAAATCGGCACCCTGTTTTCACATACTAATCTATGTATGTTATGTAATGATCTTCTTTCATGTGAACCCCCTCTAATAAATGTGATAGCATATACCATAGATAGCAGATCCATTATTGTCCCACGTCATTAAGTTCGATTGATTATACCAATAGTTGATCATAATCGGTATAATACCAAATGATGAAACACTTATGAAACACTTAGGCATACTTACTAAATATGCGCAAGAGTCATGTAATAAGTAATAACATATTGTTTAATATTTTCCAGCCAATTCGGTTATTACGACACCAATGAAACTGTGATAGAAATGAAGGGACAAGACATCTATAAAGAAGACAAGATAGGTCTAAAGACCCTGGATGAATCTGGCAGACTTCATTTAGTCACTGTGCCGGGAGTCAACCATTTTAATTGGCATATGAACGTGAGCATTGTAGATGATTGTTTGCTGCCTTACCTAGATTAATGAGACTATAGTATGCCCCTATAGATCCAATGTGGCATAATTATGACAATTAAATTAAATAGGGTATAATAATTTTGTCATGGGAGTACTAGTGGTGTGTTGACAAAGATGGAGACTATAAGATCTTTTGCACACCTTCCGGTTTAAATCCGGTCCGGCGCCAGTTCCATCCATCCAGCTCAAAGTGTATGGCGGTGTATGGTAGCTTTCACATGTTTTGGCGTCCGTCCGGTCCGGTCGCAACATATAGCCGTCGGATACACGGCGCCGAATTAAAACCGGAATTTGTGAAAAAGGCCTTCCTGTATGTTCTGATACGATACGATTTTTTTTGCTATGAATAGTATAAAAAGGTTGAAGTGGCCAAAACTAGGCTTTAAGTGGCCAATGCACGTGCCTTATACCCTGTCCGGAATTGTTAAGCCCGGATTTATAATCAGTTTAATACCAATGATGATACACTTACGCAAGAGTTATGGAATCAGTTGATAGATATATTGCTCAATACTCTTACTAAAAAGTTCTAAACCGGGCTTAACATGGACTGTGCCAATGCTGACTTCTGCAATAAGTGCATCAATAGTAGCAATTCCGCTGGGCATATTCATTGTTCAGTTATTTAACCCTAGCTTATCTGCACTGTTCCATATGTTTATACATTCCTGTCCTCAGTGCCGGATCTAGGGTTATTTCAAGGTGGGGCAAAATTTGATGATAGCGCCCTTCACCTTCTCGGAAAATATGCTTACGATGGATGGGGGGGGGGGGGGGGGAAGGGGTACAAATCATATCACCTGATTTGGCACTCTTTAAGTATGCCATTTGGCGCCCCTTAAGCGTGGCGCCCTGGTTTGCCCTTCCCTAGATCCGGCCCTGCCTGTCCTTGATTATGTTTAAAGTTATTAAAAAGTGATTGAAGAACAAAAAAAAACAGACAACTCTTTAATATTTCTTCATTTTAGAAACATCTCTCAGTCGTTCGTACAATTTATTCAGTGTTCGTCATGCATAAAAATTATGCCTTTAAAACTGATACAGTTTTTCCTGTATTTCGAATATTTTGATGTTTTACAATTTTATTATTATGTTTTTAAGATCTTTTGTCTGACAAAGCTTTTTCTTACGATTGGCACCAATAATGCAATACTTTTGAATCTTCAATATTTAATAGAATAATTTTACAATGAATCATATTATTTCAATGTATTTTAAGTTTAACTTTTAGTAATTTATTTTATATCGCTTTCGTAAATCATGTAAAGTGATTAAGGAACTCCTTTACATTAATTTTTATGTGTATAAATAAATAATTATTTTATTTTATAGAGTTATTTCTATAAATTAAGGAAATAAGAAAGGGAAGGAAAAATAATGCCAAAAATGCTGCAAATTATTAGACTTCATACTGTATTTGTCTATTTAACATTTTTACGGAGAAAAATAATCTTAAATCAATGTAACATTAACGAATATAGAATTAATAGTATTTTTTATTGTAATGCTGTGTAATGTACAAAATCATATCTAATCCTATTATTATACGATTTAGCTTAGATTTTAGTACCGACGGGGCTTTTTAAAATAAGTGACAAATATTGTAATTTTTAAGATTTATAGCTCTCTAGTAGATAAGTATATTAGGCTTTTGAAAATAATTTTGATATAACGTATTCAACCTTTAGTGTTATACTGTCAAGCATTGTTCAGGAAATTCCAATGCCAAGGGTTAGCTAACCTAACATTTGATTACAACTACATACCAAGGTTTTTGCTAACCATTATATAAGTCGTTGGCATGTTTACCTATACGCGTGTTACCTAGTTAAAAAAAAAGTTAAATGAATAACTATTTAATAAACCTGACATTTAAATTTGCCAACAGTAAAGTCAACCCTAACACAAAATTTAATCAGAATTTTGTGTTGGGGTTTTTTTTACATTGATCATATCATAAAAAGAAGTGATTTGACGAGAAAAATATAGTGACGTCACATCGCTATTTGTATGAAGACCCCCATATAAAATCTTCGATAGTTGGAAACAAGCCCATTGCTGTACCGAATGTTCGCAATAGAAAAAAGAAGAGGATTTTTTGACATTGTCTATTGCGTTTAATATCATTCATTTTCGTTTCTCATTGTTTAACGCATTACAACAAAACTCAATTAGATTTTAAGCACTATTATTACATTAAATAAGTATAGCATGCTTTATACGAGTTAACGCTAATTTTGTATTGATAAGGTGTTTTGTCCATTTTGTAAACCGTAGTTGCTCGATACATTTTAAGTACTATGGTAAATTGTAATTGACGGTGAGACAACGCAACGCTTTTATGTGAATGCAGTCACACTGTTCGTGACTAGCCTATAAAAGACAATTGAACTACGTATAGTCCGTTGATTATATAATGTCTAGATTCCTAATCCGGCATCTAAAATTGAAACAAAGAACTGTCAAAAAGTACGGTCAAATGGACGTACTTTTTGACAGGTAAAAAGCCGTCGTCCGATGTTTTAGCCATAGTTGTTCTCATAAACGAGTGTCAAACGTCAAAGAGGCAATGCTTCATTTATTTTTTATTCTTATTGAGAGAATGCTCTATCTAGACATTATATAATCAAAGGTATAGTCCACAAAAATATTTATTAAGGTGCTTAATATATGTATTCAATTTTTTTAATACAAAGCTTACCTACTCACATGAATTTAAACTAAAAAGGCAATTGACAAATTCAATATAACCTACTTTACTATTCATTTCAATGTAACCTACATAAACGTTGACAAATTTAAAAATTGTACCTATAACCTTGGTTCTCTTATCTATCTGTGTTGATCTTTGTAGGTAACTATTAATTAGACCAGTTTTATTATTATTATTTATTATTTTATGTAAGCCATGGGCGTAACCAGAATATTTTTTTGGAGGGGGTTTTAGTCTTTTTGGGAGGACAGGAGCGAAGGTTTTGGGTGGCACAATTTACAAAATACTCGCCAAATGATGCTGTGTATGTACCTTTTTGCAATTTTGGGGGAGGGGATGAATAACCCCCAAATCCCCCTCATAGGTACGCCCATGATGTAAGCAATACCTACTGATAAGAGTTCAAAATAATATATTTATAATAGAGTCTAGTCGTGTGTCGTGAGAAATAATATTTTTACACCAAGTATATGTCTTTTATTTAAATACTTACAACTAAACTTGTACCTTATGAATAGTAAGCCAACCCACCGTACATTTTAGGAAGGGTTATGTTTTTCGCGCGTATCTTGTATGTATGTATGTAATCTTCTTTATTACCTCATATTTCACAAACCACTGAACGGATTTATACAGTTGATACGTCGTTAGTTTTGTCTTGACCTCTTGATTCTCCTATCTATCTGTGTTGATCTTTGCAGGTAACTATTAATTAGACCAGTTTTATTATTAATATTTATTATTTTATGTAAGCCATGGGCGTAACCAGAATATTTTTTTGGAGGGGGTTTTAGTCTTTTTGGGAGGACAGGAGCGAAGGTTTTAGGTGGCACAATTTACAAAATACTCGCCAAATGATGCTGTGTATGTACCTCTTTGCAATTTTGGGGGAGGGGATGATCAACCCCCAAATCCCCCTCATAGGTAAGCCCATGATGTAAGCAATACCTACTGATAAGAGTTCAAAATTAATATATTTATAATAGAGTCTAGTCGTGTGTCGTGAGAAATAATATTTTTACACCAAGTATATGTCTTTTATTTAAATACTTACAACTAAACTCGTACCTTATGAATAGTAAGCCAACCCACCGTACATTTTAGGAAGGGTTATGTTTTTCGCGCGTATCTTGTATGTATGTATGTAATCTTCTTTATTATCTCATATTTCACAAACCACTGAACTGATTTATACAGTTGATACGTCGTTAGTTTTGTCTTGACCGCCAAAGTATCCTTAAATAAGTGAAGTTTGTAAAAAACAAACATGGCGGCTGTGAGATACAAAATAAAAACATGTGAAATAAAAAAGTTGTGTCGAATACTCCAATATGGGTATCAAATTAAAGAGCTCATCCTAAGCATTTCAAAAAGGTATAACAATATGTCTGTAATACTACTAGTATAGTATTATTATTATCTGTGGTAATACTAAATATGTTAGTTAGCAACCATTATTTTTCAATTTTCAATACTTGACAATAGCTGTGATAAAAGTTAGTAGTAAGTTACATCCTACTCAAAAATATTAAATAAAAAAACCCACTTGCACAAAAAAGATGGAAACAAGATCGTCTACATACATCATTTCACGCAGTAATTCATTAATGCCCCCGACTGCATGAAATTCTATGTAGGGAATCTTGTTTCCATCTTTTTCGTGCAGGCGGGTTTTTTTATTTACACTTTGTTCGTAAACTAACACTCAAACAAAAAGCTCGCACGTAATAATTAACCTATCATGGGTCGACATAGGAGCTTTACTGTCGTATTTGAAAAATAATTAAACCAGGTGTAGGTATATGGGTGCTTGGTTCAACCATTTAAACCAGGTACCTACGGATCCAGCCCCAGAAAACAGTTGCACAACCATTCGAAAATCGACCCATTATGAGTTGGACTGCTCACTTATTAGCTTACACTGGTCTTTTAGATATGGAATTTTGTGTAAGTGCTACTTGCTGCATTTATCAGTAGTTTTATGTACGTACGGCACAAATGTTAGATGATTCGATGTAATTTTAGAACTTACAACATACCGACCGAGCTGATCGAGTTATCTGCGTGGTTAAGCAACGTTACCACTGTCGGCTCATAGATGGGTGACCGTTTTTGACAGCTGTGCCTCGGAAAGTACGTTAAGCCGTCGGTCCTGCGCCTAATCTCTCTTCGGTCGTGTTGGATTTCCGTCCCATTGCACTATGAGAGTGAGGGAATAGAGAGTGCATTTGTATCTGCGCATACACAATTGCCACAGATAATATAATACTATCTATTGCACTATAATATCTCCTGCGTAGTTGGCAAGTCTCTAACGAGATAGGCCGCAGTAACCGAAATCGTTTAAGAGACCATTATTAGAGCTTACAACATAATATATGCTCCGTATTTTTTAATTTACTGCATTAATGAGTCAGAGCATTTGAGATAAATAAATACGTGCACGTACCATAAAGCCGGCATTGTCAGTTACTGCGTTCATAACATGTTGCATTTATCAAACTCTAACAAACCTAACTATGTACGCAGTACAATTGTAATTACTGCGCATATACTATGTGCAAGATTATATATATTGTAGGAACATAACCAGCCTGACGTCATTGGCACACTGCTCTATTGTTAAATTGCAAATTCAGTAAGCTCGAGTATTTATGTAATATTAAGTACTCTTACTGCGATTATACTAGGTAAATATTCTTAAAATCTGCTCTCATTTATGATAATATGTTTTTGCCTTTCTGATAGAGATAGAAAAAAAACGGGTCTTTGATTCTTATAGGTCGTTTTGTCAGCATCTCAAATATCTAAAACAATCATAATCGCAGTAAAAAGAAACTTACTGCGTTCATATATTGTGCAAAATTCTAAATTTATTACACTAAATAATATTGTCAACTATTCGAATGTAGATTATGTTATGTATATAGAATATTTCTTAGTAATAAGGTTTACGGATTATTACTCATTGTTGAGTCAGAATTTGTTATAAAATAAGTAAAATACTTTCTTGGTATTACAAAATAAAATCGAAATAAATTACTTATGCAACTGTTATCCTTAGATAAACTTACAATCTTAATTGTATTGTATTTCATAAGGTTGTAATATACTTATGCAATGTATTTCAGTCTAGCAATTTAGTGAACTCTCTACGCTTAGTCTGTATTTCACTAAATAACATTACCCTTTGAATAATCAAATACACAACCATATCTCTTTAATAACATGTGTAGGTACTTACTTTTTTATTTAATTTGCATTTAAGGACTCAGGTAGGTAGGTTTCCTTTTAGACTAGACTTTTCCTTTTCACATGTTTTTGACTGAATGTAACTGACTTATAACTGAATTTACAATGAATGTTATTGAGTAATTTCATTTCTATAATGTAATTTGCATTATGATATAATGTCAACACACTGATGTAGTACAGAGAGCCGTGTATCAACTTATTGAAAATTCCATATATCTTCAAATATATTCATTTCTTGTCGTTAAATAGTTTTTTATTTCTCTTTCACTCGTAGAGTATTTTGTTCTGTGATTTTACACGTTAAACGCAGAGCTGTAAAAATAGCGACATGACAATTTGCCGCCATTTGCACAAGCCCTATTTAAATATTGTTGACATTTTGAAAATCTAAAAGTTGCTATATACATGTCCGGCCTGGCAACATTCGTCACAGTCAGTGCGGTATT
Source organism: Herminia tarsipennalis (assembly GCA_945859575.2). NCBI lineage: Eukaryota > Metazoa > Arthropoda > Insecta > Lepidoptera > Erebidae > Herminia > Herminia tarsipennalis. Next base: position 18,640,977 of record OX243841.2, on the reverse strand, counting down.
GACGTAGAGAACAGGACTGCGCCATAACCTCACAAAATTGACCACCTCTAGAAAGAGACACCACTAGTTTTTTCTCTCTTTCACGCTTTGCAGTCAATATTTATTTTATAATTAAAAGGGATGGCACGGTCCAGGTCTATACGTTAATGGTATATGCATCCACACACTTGCCTCTAACAAAAATTGCACTTTAAAGCTTAATATTTCAAAAACGGATCCTGAATCTAAAAATGGTCTTCTCAACCCCTAAATGTTTTTAAAAGTTCTCTAATGGTACCCCACACGATGGGGTAGGTGTGAAAAAAAGTATAAGTAAAGTGGTAGGTTTAGGTAGGTACCCTGAAAAAAAAATGTTTTGAATTATTCTTTCAGTTTGTCGGTAAAATGTGTAATATATGTATCCATGCAAAATTACAGCGTTCTAGCACTACAGTCTCTGAGCTAAGCTGCGGACGTACTATTACCCCTGTTTCCCCCTTTGGATCTGCGCCTGCCTATACTACGTAACGTAGTAATGTCATAGTCAGCATTCTTTGCCCATACGGCCTATACCTACCTACTTTGTTCATTTTGGGCACAGCAAAAATATGTATTTATGTACTGTGTTTTAGGTTTAGAAAGAATGCCAACAAGACAAGTACTTAGTTGTCATCGGTTGGTGACAACCATTGACGTAGAGAACAGGACTGCGCCATAACCTCACAAAATTGACCACCTCTAGAAAGAGACAACGCTACCACGAGTTTTTTCTCTCTTTTACGCTTTGCAGTCAATATTTACTTTTTTAATTGAAAGGGATAGCACGGTCCAGGTCTATACGTCAATGGTACATATAAACAAACCATATAAAAGTTCGTTTAAAGCTACTTAATCTAAATCCAAAATGAACAGAGTATCTATAGTTTATTTTAATCTTAAATTAACATAGGTATGTATGATTATAAACGTGTTAATTAGCAACTCGTTTTCGGGGAAGTACTTTCGTCACGGTTCTGTCAATCACATTAATATTATACAATTAGTTGATTTTTTGCTTTATGCCTGAAAGAAATTGTATGTAAAATATTTTATAACAGATTTAGGGTTATCCATCCAGATTTATTACGGTATGTATTCTACATATTCTAACTACTGTCCGGTTTTGACTACCGTCTCAAGAACATAATTACTTATCTAGATATTATATTGTCTATCTGGCTTAGATACCTAGTCCAAATAGACCGATGTATTTCTATACATTACTTATGTTACAAGATCCATGCCCCACTATTGTAGGCATGGTGGGAATTCCCACAATTCCCACAACCCTAATTATTCAATAGTCAAAAGCTTGGGAAGAATGATACATGTAAATTAGACGTGGCATCACATACAAATTGTTCAAGCTGTAAAAAATATGAAGTAACCTTTTTTGGGGGCTCGATCTTCGTTGGTTTCTATACCTAATGTTTTTATTTATTAAAAAGCTAGTGTACCTAGGCAAAATCAACAAGGCAGTGCCGTAATTTGGGTGGTGCAAGTGGTCCCTAGGTACAGGGTGCAGAAATGACCACCAGGACCAATTCCAAGGGCGCAGTTATGTAAGGTTGCACCGGGCGCAGAAAAGGCTAGTTACGGCACTGCAACAAGGTATCTTTTATAGATGATTTAGCGTAGGTACTTACCTACCTAATCATTTTTAATTAGTTCAGTATCGGGTTTTTTTAATCCGTGCTCTCATTATTAGTTTGATAAGAGGCAATGTTACCCAAATTAATACCTAATTACTTATTATAATGGCCACATCATGGCAATGACGTGGCCATTATAATAAATACCTTACTTACCTGCATAATAGATAGATATCACCTATATCTAATTAACTTCTGACCAAACAATTGAGAAAATTCAATCAAGTCGGAATTACGATGGATCATATCATCATTATCTTATGCCCGTGAAAAATCTAGGTCGAATAACCTACCGATCTAGACTTTACGAGTCTCAGAGACGACTCATTCGAATGTCAAAAAATGAACCGAAACATAGTTATTACCCAGATATTATTGTAATCTATACTAATATTATAAAGCGGAAGAGTTTGTTTGTTTGATTGTTTGTTTGTTTGTTTAAACGCGCTAATCTCAGGATCTACTGGTCCGATTTTAAAAATTCTTCTTTTGTTGGATAGCCCATTTATCGAGGAAGGCTATAGGCTATATAACATACGCGCTACGACTAATAGGAGCGGAGAAGCGACGAGAAATGTTTCAAAAACGGGGAGAAATTACGCATACGAAGTTGCGCGGGATAGCTAGTAAATTATATTAATGGTTTAGTAACCGTGGTTACAGCAGCCAATCTTATTAAAGACTAGCGGATACCTCGCGGTTTCACCCGCGTGGTTCCCGTTCCCGTGGGAATACAGGGATAAAAAATAGCCTATGTCACCCGGGGTTAGTGTAGCTTCACAACGATGAAAGAATTTTTCAAATCCGTCTAGTAGTTTCGGAGCCTATTCAATACGAACAAACAATCAAATCTTTCCTCTTTATAATATTAGTATACTTAGATATAGAAATAGACTAGCCAACTATGCAGGAGATTTTATGGTGCACAAGTGTATGTGTAGACACAAGTGCACTCTCTGTTCCCTCACTCTCATAGTCCGATAGCACGGTGATCCAACACGAACTGAGAGAAATTAGGCGCAGTCCCCAGAAATTACGTAACCCCCTAGGAAAGATGGTCCTGGGTACGCCCGTGTAGCTACTTACTGGACTGATAAATTTGTATTCAGCCACTCGTCCTCATCACTCATGACTCCATTAATTCATGACGACTTCAAACCACTTAATATCATTCGTAATCATAAGTACTCATAACTTGTTTGAGTAAAATTTACGTAACATCCTTTCACAGTTTAAATAGTAAACTGCAGATCACGATGATGCATGTACGAAACTATGAGATAACTATTAGCATTCTAAACAAATTCACACTTGCCCATATTAGGGCATAACCTGAGTTATTTTTGTTGTATTAACAAACATTACTCAACAAGCTAAAGATAAGGTAATATTAGTCACTAATGATAAACAATTAGTTCCGTCTACTTCTTATCTGCTACTGAAGAACCGTGTGGTATTTTTGATATAAGTATTTAGATGCTTTATCTGCTTATCAAATGGCTACACTTTACATAATGGATTTAGATATGCAAGAAAATAATAATAAACTTAGTCATTGTTTAAAAAAATATGATGAAATTTAGATGATTTATAGGGTAAAGTCGCGCAGCGGGCTATGGAACGAGCTATTGGTGTCTTTAAAGGACAAAATCGCAAAGAGGTTATACTTGCGTCAAAAAACCGAAGTTACTGACATAGCGCGCAGAGGTTAAGCACGCTGTAGTAGCAATGGCTTGGCCATATTTGCCGACAGACCAAACGAGTCCTAGAGTGCAGACCGCGACGATGGATCTAAATAAGGTAGCTGGAATGAATTGGATGCGGAAGGTGGAAGACCGGGTGTTGTGGCGTAAGTTAGGAGAGGCCTATGTCCAGCAGGGGACCTGTACCGGCTGATTGATTGATTTATTTTACTTAGTTAAGTATCTACCTATTTAAATTAAATTTCTAAGCTTTTCTTTCATAAAGGAAAAGCCATAATCAATAAACAATTATAAATTACATAAAGCAATCTTACTATTTATTTTGTTAAGAAGTTGACAAAAAGTTTCTAATCTTTGAAGATAAGTAACTTTTTAGAATTTTGTATGACGTTTTCGGTGAATAATTCTTATTTTGGATTTCCGTCTTGAAATTTTATCGTCCAAAAATTGTAGGAAATTGTTTGTAAACAGTTTGTACTTACGACGAAATGCTTTTTATAATGTGTACTTGGCATGGATTCAAATAAAAAAATCAACTCTGGTTTCCCTAGTATCGAAAAAAATAAGTAAGAATTATCAAAGTTCTGGGAAGCGCCGTCCGTAATGGATTGTCAACAGTTTCTCGTTGGCTCCGAGCCATTTAAACGGGAATCTCCGGAAAAAAATATACCTAGTTACAATGTGTTGGCTGGTCTACATCCGTACATGTTGGTTACTGCTAATTCCGGGAAGTAACCTATTATGAACGTACAAAACGTAAAGCAATCTGAGTCGAACCAAGCAGTTACTCTTCAATTACAAGTGAGATTAAACTAAAGAACTGTAGATGGTTTTAAGCTTTTGCAGTTGCAGTCTAAAAGCGCAAGACATTTTTCGTTGGTTATTAGAATCACATTTCTTTCTCTAGATTAAACAAAATACTGAAACACAAACCTGTACGCATACTCTCTCTAAATCGAAATTCATAGACACATTTTCGGGAGTTCTCGTACTTTAAGAATGTGAACCCTGAATATGTAGGTTTACGTAAATACGAAATCTCCCAAGTGCAATAAACTCAATTTGGAGGAAGTTTAAGCCAGCAATATAATATATAATAATATTTTTTATTGACACAAAAAAAAATCCTTATTACAAAAATTTTGCGGCTCCTGTGCTAGTTATACCTATAACTGTGTTAGAGGAATCAGTTGCTTATCCACTAATTCAACTAATTACATCAAAAAATTAGGCAAAAGTAATAAACAAAATGAGATAATTAAATTGAAAGAAATATAAAAGCAAATACTTAGTTAATTATATTAAAATGAATGAGAAGAAGAAGAGGAAATAATTAATAAAATTAAAATGAATATTAGATTAAAATAAATATGAGCAATAAAATTAATTCTTTAAAATAAAATGAACTATAAAAGCAAATAGTTAATTAAATTAAAATAAATGCTTAAAAAAAAACAAAACCAAAAGTGCAAAAGGGGATTATGCGATTTTATTGCGGGTGGGTAGGCAATACACGAAGATGACAAAGACAAATGTATAGAAACGTACCTACTTATTACATTTGGCTTTGTCGTTCACTTCGGCCGAAGCTGAATACTCAAACGAAGATGCTGTGACGTTTTCACCACCCTGCTGCCACTTTAGGGTAAAACAGAAATATTTTATACAATAACAACTTCTTAAAGTTTATTTTTTACAGCATTGTTACCATTAGAATTAAACACGCCAAACTGAAGTTTCTAGTTCGTATTCTTGTTTACATGGGACTATTAACCAAAAATATTACCCAATTTTTGTCTACTTTTTCACATGACGGTTTTTTTTGTATCGTGGTTACAAACCTTTCTAAATTTTAACACAAACTTAATACCTTCTGGATTTGGAACGACAAATGCGAAATGGATCTTTAAAGTTCAGCGAATTGACATTGGCGTGGCGAGGATAGATACAGCTGTCATTTTACATAGTTATAGTGCCATGTCATCATCTATTTAAAAGTAATAGTTATGGGAAACGGATGAAGGCAGTTGTGCGATTTTTTGCCTTTGTAATAAGTAAACATAATGGTCATTTCGTGAATCTCCCTAGGTGGGTAGGTATTTCTTACCAAGACATTGCAGTCTTAATTAATATACTTACCAGAGTACCTACCTAATAGTTGTAAATTATTCACCAATTTTTTTTGCGGTGGTTCATTAATAATTTCATCATTTCATCAAAGCCGATTCACCCGTTTTGTTTTTCACGTGTTCGAGGTTTTTTAATGTTAACATAATTAGAAAACCGAGTTAGTAAAATTGTATATAGACTACAACAATTTTTGTAAAATTTTGCGCCAATCTAAAAAATTTAGATGTTGGGCAATAAATAAATAAGTTGTTGCTCATACTGTTATTAAACAAAGTCCAAGGTTTCCGTCATTTGTGTCAACGGTTTTAGCAGTTAAATCATTCCTGTTAGTTGAATTATGTGCTAGCAATTTTGCTCCTAAAGTCGTATACTTTCCTAAAAGAAATACAAAATATTCCATAACATCAGAATCTAAAGCGGATGAGTCACAAGACGGGGTCTTGGTTTAAATATATAGAAAAAGTAAAAGCTTTTGGCAACCGAAACGTGTTATTGAAACGGTGACATCATCAGATCAAATCAAAGGAGTGGATCAAATGTTCTCTGCGGAAGAGTTTGGTGTTTGTAAAGTTAGAAATTAACTAATTTGAATAATGTACTTTTCAAATTTAATAATTTATTGTAATAGTTTGGCTTTATAATTGATATAATAAAGTTGGAGAACTGCGCCTCGACGCAGCGGGGCAATGCACGACTGCACGACACGGAATACTGGTGGTTCCACATTCCACATAGGACCCGGGACGTAGGTAATGCCAGATCAGCCGTATCAATTATATGCCCCACCCCCCCAGCATACAGCACTTACCCGCCCTCGTGCCAACGACACACACTCAAGCGTCGATTAAAAATTTCACACATACCTACTCATAGCCTCACATTAGTCCTTTGATCGCTTGGCCTTTGGGCACCTCAACCTCCAAAGGCAAGCTACGTCCCTTCCTATGACCAATTTTTTCTGAAAGGTCTTCGAAAGATTCCGTATCCGTGGACAGTGTCTTGGCTGCGTTGTTCAAGCGAAGTACAAATTAATGAAGCACTCTTCTCAGTCTTCCCGTGACCACGGCCGTTGCAATACGGTCGAAACGTCGGGCAATAAACAAGGTATTTTACCTTAAATTATTCACGCGATTAAGACCCGTAATATATATATTTTAATAATGTGTACAAATCGCGAAAGTTTATCAACATTTGAAGCACTCTTTCTGTATTCGCGGTGTTTTCCGCTTGGACTTTAGTGCGGCACTTGATATTTTATACGATAAGCTATATTATTACAAAACAAAACAACCGGTTGCTTAAAATTAATAACTTTTTACTATTAACTATTTGTCGATTTGATGCCGCAATATTATTTTTTTTCTATTTTTTACGTACCCAGTGTCACTCTCAACTGAGACGAATTTAACGATACCTCTTAAGCTAAAATCCATCAAGCCATTTAGGCTTTAGAGCGTGCCAAATAAATATACATAGATACACCAGAAAAACATAACTTGTACGGTAGAAAAAAAAATTGAAAAATGTATAGGTTGGCCTGTTGGTCTAGTGGTTAACCCTAGCTGCTAACGGTCGGTCTCAATAATCTAACTATCGATGGATTTGGCCACTAGAGCTATATATTTGACATAAGCTCCATACAAAATATGTCAAAATTCTACCTGTAGTAGCCAAATCCATCGATAGTTAGATTATTGAGACCGGCCGATAGCCAGAGATTGAGAGTTCGATCCCCACCCAGGATAAATCTTTGTGTGAGCACGATTAAAAATATACACGGTTATTTTTGGCACAGAATAAATACTTAGTTTTTGGTATAGTGCAAAGCTGAGACACCACAACAAAGATTTTTACTTCAAGAAATCACATAAAAACAGAAATAGAAAATTTACAGAGTTATAAGCCGTTCAAGTTTTCTTGTGTTCTTTGCGCTATCGTGCTCATTGTGTACCATAGTACGTAATCCATGTTTATTATTAAAAAATAAGTGATGATCACATTTCACATCACATTGTGAACAGGATTTGGACAGTTAAAATCATCAATGAATTAATTAACGACTGATTAATTAACTAATTGAAAAATATAACATGATCCAAAAACTACCCCAATGGATTGCGTTACTGATTCTGAGCAAACTACTTTCAGGTTTGCACTATACCAAGAATAATGTTGTATATGTCATCATCATCATTATCATCAGCAGTCCACGTAGGCCTCTCCACTTGCACGCCACTTTGTTCTATCACAAAATATATATGTACTTATGTTTATCAGTTGCCTGGTTGCCATAGTACAGGATCTGCCGAGTATTATACCTACTGTTGTAAAGTACCAAAACTTGTATTGATAAGAGTTATGTATGGGCAAGAGTATTGCACTTAGCCCACCCTGTCAGGTCGTATCTATCACAAAAAGTCCCTACGGAAAGCCCTTGTAGTCGATAACAATTCATAGATAACATTATGACAAAAGATATAATGACTTGCCTATTGTAAATATTTCCTCAATTGCGATGTTCTAGCAAAGTGCTTGAAACTGAATGCAGTAATATCCGTAGTAAGGGGAACTACCAATTGTTTCAATGATTACATTGTTGTGGTTTTTTTCATTAATGGTCTTCGTTTCAGGAAAATTGCGGCTAACAAAATGTTAATAGGTAGGTACTTCCTTTTTTCGACCATTTTCATATAAGTACCCGCGTAAAGGTTAGATACCTAGTTTCAAAAGCCCCTTTTGTCAAGAAATTTTGAGTCTCAGTTACTCATTTAAGACGGCTCGACGCCCATTACATATGAAAAAAGATGAAAGTGCCTAATGTTATACGAAGGGTTCAAGTGGAAGGCTGTACGAGTAGAGGAAGACTTAAGAACAGACAAAAATATTGTAAAAAGACTGATATGGAGGAGGTGACTGGACGAGGTGGCTTGACGAAGACGAAAATATAGAAGGATAAAACATGATAGGGATATAATAATGACAAGTATGTCACAATTAATGTAAAAGTAGACACTAAACCATGAAAAATTAACTTGTTTTGAGTGTCAGTCAGTGGTATAGTTGGGAATGCAACTGACCGACGGTGATGTGACGTCAAAGTCACAAAAGTTACAAAATGCAACGCTTATGAACGTCAGACAAAATTTGGAATAGAATGATTCTATTTTTTTTGTTTTTAAAGAAGATAACTAGCAATGTGGGGTTGTGGGTCCACCATTACTAGCAATCCTGTTTACCTCTCCAGCTAAGCTCAGTGGCTTGTGTTAGGAGTGGCTTCATGTCGGTTATATAATGGGTAGGATTCGAAACCGCGACCTCACGATAGCGAGACCGATGCTTTAGAAAAGAACTTGACAATAAAAACTCTTGGACACTTTTTTCATTGAATTGTCACGGTGTTTTGTCACGGAATACAACGTAAATACTATAAATCTACTTAAATATTAAAGGAAAAAGTCTAGAGAAAATTAGCTCAAGTGATTAACAATTATTTGTGATGACAGTTTGTGGTCAGTTGAGAACGTACCTATCTAAAGATGTAGATGTTGGGTAATTCATCGACGTACTTACTTACGTCGCTATTTACAACATAGGTATTTAAGTAGGTACGCCCTATTTACGTAGTACTTACGTAGGTACTTTTACGAGTACTTACCGACGTACCAAATGAAAGTACCTACTTACCTGCAGATACCTGTGTCATTGATAAAAGTCACGTACTTTGTCGACCTGCGTCAATTTGATGATCCATAATGAAATGAGTAAGCTGGGAAAGTAAGGTTCGAATCCTACCCATCATACTACCGACGCGAACGTACTGCCTCTGTGGCGCGGTGGGAGTGTGTCCGACTGCTACACAAGAGGTCGTGGGTTCGATTCCCACACGGGACACCACTTTGTGTGATCCACAAATAGTTGTTCCGAGTCTAGGTGTACTTTGTGTCCGTGACTTGTATGTTTGTAAAGTGCCCCGCGGCACAGGCACAGGGCTTGTACACAAATGCGGAAGACGTCTTTAAAAAAAAAAACACGCCTTTGTTTGAGCTTAGCTGGAGGGGTTAACAAGATTGCTAGTAATGTGGGACCTAATCCCAAATTGCTAGTTATCTTAAAAAAAAAACAAATATGAATATTGCAAAGTTTGGTTAATAAATATTGTGATTATTGGGTGTGAAGCATAATTAAATGAAATAAGTGCTTATGTTAGGTATACATTGATGTACCTACCTACCTACAAAAAGACTTAAAATAAGTTTTGGCTACAATTCTAATTTCAGTGACTTTCACTTTTTAGAACCATCGGTGGACAAGTGGCTCAAGCCTCAAACCTCAACTTTCCACTGGTTTTTAGTGTTTTTCTTGTAAATATGTTTACCGGGGTCAAGTCTTCCACCAAAATGAAGACCTGGATTGCGCATCAGGGTCAAATTCAAACCCCTCCTGAATAAAAATTTTACTTTTGGTCATTCATTAAACCTTTAAATCGATATTATTTTTCCCGCTGTCCCGCCTTCTTCTCAGGTAGCCTTCAAAAGACGGCTAAGTCAAAACCCGTTTGCAATTTTGTAAGAGTCCTTACTAAGTATGTACTTACCTACCTAATTAGATAAATCGACTTTATCGCTGTATCTACTTACATCTTTACTCTCAAAGAAGAATAAAGTTGATGTCATTCATTCAACATTGTATACTATGAAACTTACGTCATACACATACAGTAATTCATACTGAAATATTTTATCACTGGAGGAAAACCCCAAAATGATTTTGAAACGGTAATCAGCTTTCTCTGAAGTCATCGTATAAAGAACTTCCCACGAAAATAGTGCATATTAGTATGAGGAAAACGTAAAAATGTTTGGTGTGCTTGTGACACATTATAGTTTTGTTTTCTTATGAACGCGTGCGCGGACGTATGAGTCATACATAAGAGTTCTCACGGAGGCGTGCGCCGGCGACGTTCCTGCCGATGTGACGAGCCCTTGACTATGCTGATTGTAGATATGATTGTACGTGTATTTGTGTTGACTCTTTTGAGGTTTTCTACCTATGAGTAAATTTGGTTATGGGTTTTTTCCTCTCCACAAACTGGTGGTAGATGAATGTTTGAAAATGCTGACGATTCATCTCGTTAATATCCAAACCTATAAAACCATTATGCTGTAAACCAAAAAAACTTCCAGAGAGTGTTGATTACAGTTTTGTTCTCCTATAGATTCTAGATAATGGAAGCTGAAATAATCAGCAAAACAGTAAGTAGGTAGATAAGTTATAGTAATAAAAGATTCACACAAGTAGGTATGAGCGAAGGTCACTCAAACTTCCTCTTTCTCTAATTTGATGCAGTCCATGGTGAGTGCTTCAACAGGCCGGGTGGAGAGAGGTTCGTCATCAATGGACTCCCGCCCTAAACGAAACTGCTTACTCCATTATTTGATGATAGAAAATGACGAAGATATATTCCCGTACACAGCATCTAACCTTGTTTTTGTATATTGGCTGACCTCTACTTTTGTCAAGAACTTGATCACGGAACGATATTCCAACTTAAACATTTCGAAAACTTGCAGATTTCCTATTGTCCTAAACGCCGTCAAATCAAAACTACAACAAACAGAAACCTCAAAACTATACACGAAAAAGCAGAATAAATGACAATCACAATGACTTTTTTTTTAAATCGCCAAATTGCTCCAATCAAAATCTTTTGGTTCGCATTGTTGCCAGCATCAAACCTAACAATTACCTACCTTACATCGTGTTCTGTTTGCCTGATTTGTATGGGATGATGTTAGATAATGGCTGCCTTCAATATTGCACTTCATCTGGCCGCGTTCTGGGCTACATCCATACAAAATTTGATGTTGAAACGCTGAGGAGAAGACTGTTACTATTAATTGGAAAACATGAACTTATAATTTTTTTTTTAAGGTAGGTAGTATATTTTACGAAGAAATCGGTGGTCTTATACGTAATGATAGTAGGTATCTATTTCAGGTAGAGTACCTGTATGACACAGGTGTATTTTATCCTGTGTCATACTCGATCCAGGTACTCTACCTGAAATAGATATGAACAGTTTTGCCTGAAGTCTTCCTTACCTGTGAATGAAAGTGTGTCACTAATATTTTACGTTTACTCACCAAATACTTGCCTACCTACTTAGATATCAATAACACGTGTTTATGCATTCCTTCCTCATTTTTAATCTCGACACGAACACGAGTTATGCAGTGATCAGCATGCGAATTCAAAATGATCTTTCTGCCATATTTATCAGAAATGGCGCCCGTCTCTTATCCGTTTTTATGACAATTTCATCCAATTTTAACGCTATCATACTGATTGATATGTCTGCTGGAACAGATAAAATGAGACATTGATTGATAAATTTGTTCATCTTAATCTACGCCAATGCTATCACGTTTTATATAAAGATGCATATCATATAGGTATACAAGTTTGTTGCATACCTGTCTGATAGGTGACAAGTAGTGTCAGGTGTGAGATAAATGTAGGCACAGAGATTTAGCCCTGTCTTTTCAACAAGGGAGGTCTGCTCTCAACGAGTTTACTATACGGCAATAGTTTATACTGTAAGGCTTAATGTAAGCTACTGGCAATCCCTGTGGCTGTATGAACAACACAATCCTAGGAAATAAAACACTAAGTGCTTACATTGTTCTTACTGAGATATCAAATGCATAGTCAGCATACATGTCGACAATACAAGTGGAATAAAAGAAACTATGTCATGGCAGGTGATGACGACAAATTAATTTATAAATTCAGCAGTAACTACAAAACAAAATTGAAAACAAGTCTAATTACTTACGTTGATTACGCAAGGTTGGTAGTTAGAAAACTTAATAGATATCATACCTATACAAAAATGATTTAGCATATTTAGTAAATAACATGCAAATAAACAAATAGTTAGAAAATACAACACTACACTATGGTCAGTAGGTAATTTAAAATTCTGACCGTTTACTATTTACATAAACAATAGCAATAAATTCATTGGTCAGTTGACTCATCTATACTTAGTATTATAACGCTAAAGAGTTTGTTTGTTTGTTTGTTTGAACGCCATAATCTCAGGAACTACTGTTCAGAATTGAAATACTCTTTTACTGTTGGATAGCCCATTTATCGAGGAAGACTATAGGCTATATAAAATCACGCTACGACTAATAGGAGCGGAGTAGCAATGAAAAATGTTCCAAAAACTGGAAAAAATTACGCAGACGAAGTTGCGCGGGTCAGTTAGTACCCAATAAAGAGTCAACTGGCGAATAGATATTGGATATATATTTAAATTTATGCAACTTTTACTGTCGTATCTGTTTATATATTTGTTATTATCTGTGGCCCAGACTGGCCGACGGCAAAAACCATCTACATTACTATTAGTGACTCACCGCACTCCTTACATCAATTTGGTAAGAGTTTGCCTTATGAATCACCTGCGCACGAGTTTATATCACCATCGCGTTATTTGCTTAAGTAAGGAGTGAGACGGGCAATGTTTGTTTTGGGAAATCACTCAAACATTGTTAATCTACTGTTAATTATGATTCAACTGGATATCAAATTAATTCATTGATTCATCGGTGTATTGTTCAAGAGCATTTAGCGCTTAATCTATTGTGAGAAATGTCGATGACCGCGATCAAAAGTGGAAGCACCATATCAAATTACTGTTTACCTATTAGTAACAGAGTGTTAAGACGTAAGGAAAAAATAATGTGCATCGACACGTGAGGAATGAGGAACTCGTGGAATGGATACATGGCTATCAAATTATGTTGTTAATTAAAATGATTTTATGTGTGTCGTCGCATAGGAGTAGCTTGCCGACAAGCACGTTCATGGTGTGGAATTAACCGATAAAGATAATGTCTACATTTGTGGATCATTATACCGTTTATATTACGCTAAAATTTCATTATAGTTTTTATGATTAGGTACCTACCGATCCGCTCTGAAATTGCATAAATTCGATATCGAATCCGATTCTAAGGAAGGGTTGTTTTTTCGCACAATAATAATAATAATATTTATTTTCAAAAAGCACATAGTAACATATTTTTTTTGACATTTTGAAATTAGTTACAAACTGATGGGTAAGGTACATTGTGTTTTGTTACTCATCTATATTTCTATATTAATATTATAAAGCTGAAGAGTTTGTTTGTTTGAACGCGGTAATCTCTGGAACTACTTATCCGAATTGAAAAAAAAGTTCACTGTTGGATAGCCCATTTATCAAGGAAGGCTATAGGTTATGTAACATCACGCTACGACCAACAGATTTTTTTTTAAAATTTACTGAAAAATACATTGTGTGTGTGTGTGAGAGAGAGAGAGAGAGAGAGAGAGAGAGAGAGAGAGAGAGAGAGAGAGAGAGAGAGAGAGAGAGAGAGAGATTATGTTTATATGTATGTCAGCAATAGCTCAGTATTGTAAGTGAGTGAGAGCCATTCGGTAAGTTTTAGTTTAACATTATGGGCATTCAGGTCTAACTGATTAAGTACATAGATTATTTAGTTTTTGTACATATACGCGCTCAGAGTACAGTATTGATGTCTTGCAAACGAGGTGTTGTGCTTCACACTTGCGGGCTGCCAATACGTTTATTATGGTTTGGTACAACAAACGTGCCATGTTTTTTCAATGTTGTTAGTAGCACAAAGAGATGGCGGACAGTAAGAACCATACAGTCGGCATAAACTTGTGTAGTTGATGGGTATCTATATGGTTTCTTCGACATCTTTCTCTTTCGGCTCTCTGTGCTCTTTCGACACTGATGAAATTAGTTTTGTTTGCGCAGCCCCATGTCGTAATGCAATATTCTAAAATGCATATATTCAATTGATGCTGGGCTGAAGTGGGATAAGCATTTAGATATAAATGCTTATCCCACTTCAGCCCAGCATCAATCAGCACACCCAGATATTTCACCGTGTCAGTCTTTTTTAGTACAATGCAGGATCAAGGTTGCAGTTGAGAGCGGCATGAACGGGCAACAATTGAGAAAGTATCAGGAGGTTTGCTAATGCGACGGATCAAAAAAGGAACGTAAGCAGTTCTTTCAAGATTTTATGATAGCAGATTTGGTTTTAGCCATGACCATTACACTACCAAGCGCCATTTCAGCTTTGGATTTCACCAAGTCCCAAGTCGGCCCGTGAATCACAATTGCCGTGTCATCGGCGTAGGTAAACCTTAGTGTTAGGAAGGGTTATTTTGCATAGGTCATTGACGTATATTTCAAATAGAGTGGGGCCCAGTATACTTCCTTGTGGGATACCACAGTTTAGGACGTCACTGCAATACGAATCTATCTCAGCAATTGTTTGGGTTTTATCAGATAGTCTTCGAAAATATCCAGGGACATTCAAAACCAACTTTCTCAAGTTTAGCAATGAGTAAAGGAACAGAAACTGTGTCAAAAGCCTTAGAAAGATAAAGAAACGATGACAACTACATATGCTAACACATTTCATGTGATGGTCCAAATTACGAGCTACAAATTGTGCGAAATCCAATACAGCATCCTCTGTAGACATGCCAGGCCTGAAACCGTACTGATTATCTGCTATTATTTTATATTTATTACGAAATGAGTTAAGGCGTTTGTTTAAGATTTTTTCTAATATTTTAGAGAGAGAGGGAAAGACTGATATTCGTATATAATTATTAACATAGTTTCTGTTCCTTCCCTTATGGATAGGATAAACAACGGCTCTTTTTAACACGTCTGGAAAAACTCCAGATTCTTTATAACTATTGTATATATGACACAGTGGTCAAACCAATATTATAACCGTTCTATCGCAATACAAAACAAGGTATCCCATCCCAGCCTACTGCGCAGTCCGTGCGCAATTGCAATATATGATTCGATCTCTGCCTCGTCAGCTGGTACCTTGTATATATTTATTAGGTACTTAATATCTTTCAAACCACTAGACGGGTTTATACAAATATGTCGTCGTTTGATTCGTCTTGAGAAGTGTTATTAGATATGTGATGTTTGTTTGGATAAAACAAACATGGCGGCTGTTAGATGTCAAAATAAAGAGGTACGAGGGAGGTGTAAAAAAATGGCGGTAAACTGTCCTGCCATTCTTTTTACAGCACCGTGTTTGAAAAATGAATTGAATACGTGATAATTGGAGAAGTACGAGACTTTGTGCAACTAAAGTGTAGGTACAATAAATACTTGACACTGGCAGAAATTAGCCGTTAAGACGGCTAGATTGCCATAAATTCAAAGAAGAAGCAGAAAGAGGTACGAAAAAAAGTTGTTTTTAATACTGCAATATGAGAATTAAATAAAAGGGCTCAGTAAACGATTTCAAAAAAATTAAAAATTAGTAAGCAAACATTCATTTTTTATTCAATACTTGGCAATAGCTGCATTAAAAGTTAGTTGTTACATACTACAAAGGAATTTATTAAAAATTATAAATAAAAAAAAAACCGGCCGCGTTCCTAAAAAGATGGAAACAAGATCCCCTATGTATTTAATATCATGCAATCGGAGGCCCTTTACTACGTAGTACTATTACTTATTCTGTGACTTTACTAAGTTCATCGAGATTCATTAATGACTCCGACTGCATGTATATCATGCAGTCGGAGGTGATCTTTTTCCATCTTTTTTAATAGGTGATCTTTTTCCATCTTTTTTGATAGGTGATCTTTTGCCATCTTTTTTGATAGGTGATCTTTTTCCATCTTTTTTGAGCAGGCAGGTTTTTAATTTCTTTAATTTATATTTTTTATATAAGCTCCCTCTTTTAAACACAGAGGTTCACAGCGAAATTCTTTGTCAAGCGACTTTAGCCAGTCAAACTGCCTCCAAGTTTAGCTTGATTCTCAAGCCCCTATCCAGGCTGGGTCAAGGGAACCAGCAATACAGCTTGACATTGCGCGGGTCAAGGTGATAGGTAGGAAGGAAGGTATGCCGTCTAGGATCTTGCACACAATAGGCATACAATATACTTAGAACTTACCTACATTATGGTACGGGTATGGTGGTTATAGGTACTAAGTAACCAAATGCGTAAGTAGGTACTTACTTACATACTTCTTAATTGGGCATTTGAATATCAAATCTATCAATAACAATATATGTACACTGATCGGGTAATAAGTAATATCTACGCTTTAAAATAATCTGAAAAAGTATTCGCCCACAATTAAACATATTTTAGTACTAGCTGACCCGCGATTGAAGCTTAGCTCCTATTGGTCGTAGCGTGATGTTATATAGCGTATAGTCTTCCTCGATAAATGGGCAATGCAACACTAAAATAATTTTTCAATTCGATCCTGTAGTTCCTGAAATTATGACATTCAAACAAACAAACTCTTCAGCTTTATAATATTAGTATAGATTTATAAGCAACAAAATAAATAAGTACTTAATTTAAATGATTTGACACCAGAAAATTGTAACGTCATTATGTTAAATTGCATACAAATGTCTTTAGGGCGAATGAACTTAAATTCATTTAACTTGACATTCTAATACCTAATTGTACCAAGATCACTTGAAGTACATACTCACCATCAATTAAATAGGTACTTTAACAAGTAAAATATTTCTTTGATGGATCGTTTTTGGCAGAATTGATGACGAAGGCCCAATGTCAAATTCTTTTGGAAGTAGTCGCTTATTGTTCATGGCATGACCTCGTCTGAGCTAAGCAGCTTAACAAATTCCGGTCTGATCTCGGTACGTAGCCTCTCTCCTGGCTAAAACACAAGGGTTAGCTCTAGTCATCCTAGCATAAAGAGTAGCATCTTGACTTCCAAGACTACACAGGGGAGTGCGCAACTTCCAAAAGTCATCGCACAAGCGGGTTAAAGGAATTATTTTAAGGGACTAGTTAGAAGGTAAGGTAGAGGCTTAACTCTCTCAGTCCATGGCCTAAGGATTTAGCCTAATTACCTTATCTGGTAGATCAGGCTCAAGGCCCTTCTATAATTATCTTAGTAATATTTTTTTAAGACGACTGCCGCAGTAGTGCACAATGCCTGTGTCGCAGGGGACTTTACAAACATACAAGTCTCGAACATAAAGTACACGCAGACACGGAAAAACAATTTGTGGATCGCATAAAGCGGTGTCCCGTGTGGGAATCGAACCCACGATCATGGCAGTGGCGTGGCAGTCGGACAGATTCCCACTGCTACACATGTTTTTTTCATAAAACCTAGCCTTAAAGGGGTCAAACCACTTCCAAACCGGTATTCCATACCTGTAACTGCGTGGGAACCATCTAACAAACATATATCCTCACGGTCAAAATTCAAAGCGATTTGCAGGTGAATCCCTGATAACAAAAACAAACCATTATATCGTGATCTTTATAGGTATTAGTTTAATTTTCGAGATCACCTTGAGATCTGTTCATGATGTCAATGACATTTTAACACACGAAAAAGTACATGCTAAACAATATATCGGTTTTAATATATACCGATATGGTTATTGGACACAAACCGGTAACCTACAACTTACCGGTTTTTGTCCATTTTTTTGTCTATAAAAATATGAATCTACTATTATCTTATTCTATCCTACCTACCTACTTAGTTTTTAACGATTTTTTTGTTAGTCGTGACTCTCGGGCATAGAAATTTTGCTAACTAGCACTTCCGTGCCGTCGCTCGCGTTGTTTGATTTTTGTATACTATGTACTATTCTGATGTACCTACCTATAAACTATATTACTGTATAGTTATTTTCAAACTGTTGCTTTCGCGATTTTTACACATATTAGAAGGAATATTACCATATATTAGGAATATTATATACTGTAAAGTTTCTGCGTAAAACTACTAGACTAACGTTTTTTTTAAGTTATCTAACAATGTGGGAATGTGGATCCCATATTACTAGCAATCCTGTCAACCTAGGCTTGTGTTAGGGGTTCACGTCTTAGTATAATGGGTAGGATTTGATCCCGCACCTCACGATTGCAAGTCCGATGCATTAGCCGTTATTCTACCGGATTAGTAGGATAAAGCAAAACGTTTTCCATACATACTTAATTGATTAAGGAAGCAACTATTACATAAGTATCCCTATATTATTTGCGGTTGCCGTGGCATGTGCACTGCATCCGTAGGTTTCAAGTTACCTCAAAATCCACCAAGGCGTTTATGGTTTAAGTTTGCAGACAAACAGATATGGTTATTACGGCATATATAGTAGGTTTAGCCCGTGTGGGTCTTGTTCCTCTATACAAATTGGACCCCCGTTTCATCCCCTCAGGGGGTGAGTTTTAGAAAATCCTGTTTGAGCTGTGCGTTGTTAGATCAGTCAGTAACTATTACCTTTTATATATACATACTTATTAGTAGATGTGGTATATGTTATCCTTAATAATGAGGTTTCTATACTACGTATGACACAGGTATCTATTGTCTTTAATCAGCGACCTCGACTCCGGGGCATTTTTCAATTATTGTTAAGTCCATAAGTTGTTTTTCCCCAGCCTTTATTTTATATCCATATTAACCGTTTAGCCGTGAAACAGAGAGATAGAGGGTTCTTTCCAATTTTTAATGCTTATTGATAACGACATGTTTTAAAAAAATCCACCCCTAAGGGAACACACAGGGGGTCAAAGTGAACTTGTAAATTCGTACTTTGTACTCGATTGCATCAGAATATAGGTAATATTTATTGAGCTGTACACTATTTTTATGAATATATAATATATATTTTTGCCAAACGGCTTGATGGATTTCAACATGTGAAGGTGTCGTTGAATTGACCTTAATTGTCGAAATTACATGGGTATTTGAATATCAGTATGAAACGTCAAAATGATTCACTCTGTACATTACATTTGTAAGCAATTTAACAATATGACGTCATTATGTTCGGGTGTTAAATGACTTACTTTTAGTATTTATTTTGATGATTTTTAATATTGTTGTCTCAACGTACCTTGGCTGGATTAAAATTAGGATCTAGCACTTTCGCAATTTCAAATCAAACAATATAAAAAATACTTCTACGAGTTCATAAAAGTTTAAATTTAGAACTGTTACAGTAAATACTAAAGAAAGTTTGAAACACATTTTTTTTACGAAAATAATCATAAACAAACACGAGTTAGTACCTAATACTAATTTTGACAATGTAATGCGTAATCGCATCTCTAATTTTCTTGGTTGAGTAACCGCCCCCGCCCCCGCTTCCTGTCACCATTTACTTTCAAAAAATGCATCTGCGCAACCACTCGCGCCAAGTTCAATCCAGCCAACTTATATCGAGACAACTACAAAACATGTCAAATTATAATTTAATATGTTTTAGCGTCTACAGACAACCATATTTTTTTCAGGTCATTTAAAGGGGTTAGATATAAGATATAAGATCGTGGTCACGGGTCGACCCATGACCACGATCGGTGCAATTCGATCGAAACGTCGGTTTAAATAATTCACGAGATTAAGTCCCGAAATATATCTAATACTTAGTATTGCGCGGGACAGCTAGTCTAGCTGTCCCGCGCAACTTCGTATGCGTAATTTCTCCCCGTTTTTAAAACATTTCTCGTCGCTTCTCCGCTCCTATTAGTCGTAGCGCGATGTTATATAGCCTATAGCCTTCCTCGATAAATGGGCTATCCAACAAAAAAAGAATTTTTCAAATCGGACCAGTAGATCCTGAGATTAGCGCGTTTAAACAAACAAACAAACAAACTCTTCCCGTTTAGAATATTATAGTATAGATGTATAAAAATCGCGAAAGTTTAAAAAAAATCATTTAAATGGGTATTGTTATCTGATTAGTGTAATTTATTTTTTGATCTGCAAATACCCAATTTTTCAGTTAAGTAAGTAGTGAATTATTTTTAAGTAGCAATGTTTATTTGTTTTTATAATATTTCATTCCTGATTAACAATATCAAAGCAAACGACGGCGCTATTTTCAATATTATTGAACCTATTTGAATCATTTTGTGAGTTGTCATAGTAATGTTGACCTAGTTTTAACCACGCTATAACCTTATTTGTACTCTGTATTAGTTAGTAGTAACTATTATCTTTACCACAAAATGTCCAAGTGTCCATATCATATCCATTAATTCCAAATATGGTAAATAAGAAATCATAAGGCTAGACTCAAACCCATCTGTCATCTTTAACTTTACATAGAGTCACTGATAGTACATGATAGGGTTATATTCTAATGTATAAAGAGGTTGAGGGTAAATCTTGAAGGGCAGTTATAATTACATATTATTTAAACTTTCGCGTTAAATGTGAATAATAATTGACACATTTCGACATGAAACGGAAGACTAACTTGATAACTAACGTCTATGTGTTCGGAGTTTTTGTGCTATCCAAAAATTAATTAGAACAGTCTGCGTAACCGTAGAACAGGGGTCTCAAGCTTTTAACATAACGGAACACCCGCCAAATGCCTTTTGTTTTATGGAACCTCAAGTTCATGGGGGGAGGGGGCGTAGTTTTACCAAATGTCCTGTTAAGATACTTCTCATTTCCTTTGATAGGTTAACCAAATGAGGACTGTCATTAGTGAACACATTATCTGACGTCTTTTGTATAATAATATGTTTTTTTGTACGGAGGCAAGACCGTAGTTTGCCTATTTAAAAATATATAGAAAACGGTTACCTGACGATGCAGAACAAATCAAAATCAATGATTAAGAAACTGTAGTTCGAGAATTTAGAATCTTCGCTTCTGTAGACCTGAACCGCGCCATCCCTTATAATTAAAAAATAAATATTGACTGCAAAGCGTGAAAGAGAGAGAAAACTCCTGTGACCCTGTCTCTTTGACAAGTAATGTCCACAAAGTAGCGTTGTCTCTTTCTAGAGAGTGATCAATTTAGTGAAGTTATGGCGCAGTCCAGGTCTATACGTCAATGGTAGTTGTAAATGTAAATGTTCCATTGTCCGAGGTCATAGACAATGTATCTATTACACTTATGATAATTATTTCCTAAGTAGGTAAGTTTATCGATTTATTTGCGTACCACATTGATATAAAAGCCCGCAAGGTCATTATTACTAGGATTATTTACTTCGCAATAAGGATAAAGTACCGAGATACTACTACTGTGTCAGAAAAACGGTAAATTACAGTGTTGGGGACATGCATGCATGTTTATAGAAATTATTTAAAAACTTGAAATGAAATAGAACCGCCTTCAAGAGGAAGTGAAAATAAAACCAGGCAAGTGCATGTTGCGCCATGCACAATGTGGGGTTCCGTAGTTAAACAGCACAATAATGCGGTATAAGAAGAGAGCTTTCTGTTGTTTTTGTTTCATACTGTAACGTTATCCGATTTTTTTA
Organism: Herminia tarsipennalis; assembly: GCA_945859575.2. Taxonomy (NCBI): domain Eukaryota; kingdom Metazoa; phylum Arthropoda; class Insecta; order Lepidoptera; family Erebidae; genus Herminia; species Herminia tarsipennalis. Next base: position 18,619,107 of record OX243841.2, on the reverse strand, counting down.
AAGATTTGATTCTACCACTTTGTCGGCGACTAATATATATATTCATGCCAAATTACAGCTTACCTGGAGACAGACAGACGGACGGAGCAAAACTATAAGGGTTCCGTTTTGCCATTTTGGCTACGGAACCCTAAAAATAACCCTAACGAAAACCTCATTAATAAAAAAAAAAAGAAAAAATAAACATAGCATAGCAACAAAAGGTTAAAACCACATGTACAAATACAAAAAATAAATAAAAGCAAATATAAACTAGTTGCAAATCAAATAGCGCTGGTTTTCAATTAGGCCCTGATTTTCAAATAGGATATTTGAGAAAATCAATACTTTCGTTCATGATTTAAACAGAGAATCAACTTTTTTAAGTCGGTTAAAATTAACTCCTACCATCGCGGGAGATATAAAAACATAAATAACGGATATATAGAACTCATCTGGAATTTTGGAAAAAACTCTTCTCCGTACTCACACCGCAGCGTCACCAATGCTGTCACAGATCAAATTATTTAACCCACAAAAATTGGTTTGTCCCATTTGTTGCTTATATTAAGTGTGGTACGTGACAATAATGACTAAACGGATGCCGATGTCATCAATTACTTAATGCCGTAATGCGCTTTTACTGACATCACTTACCTACCTTTTATTCTTCATACTAATGTACTTACCTAACGGCTACTTGAGGTATTCTGTGGTATTTTAATGGCACAGTAATGTCTGAACTTTCAAATATAAAGCTTAATTGTATTATATACCAACAATACCAACACAGATCTACGATGCAAAAATAATATTACATAATAATAAAAATGACACTTAGGAAGCAAAATACTACACTTATGAAAAGTCGATTCTACATTTACATGTAATGCCTATTCGCAAACAATAGGTAAAGCCCGAGAAAAGAACAGGCAATAAAAACTCGTGGCCACTCTTTTCAAATTACCAATGTTTACAATGTTTCTTTGTTTATAAACTGTATATGCAGCCATTAGCTGCCACCATTATAGTATACACCATATTAGAGGACTGATGCAAAAAAAGAGGTCAAAAATATTAGAAAAGTACACAAGATTGAATATATCAGCCTCAATGGGCACAACATGGTTGAAGCATCCACTTACGATGTAAAAACTTTATGTGCTTAAATATTGGCCAATTTACTGCTACTTATAAGTGAAAGTAACTCTGTTTGTCTGTCTATTACGTTTTCACGCTTAAACCGCTGAACCGATTTAGATGCAATTTGCTATGGAGGTGGTTTGAGTCCAAGGAAAGAATTTATGATTGATGAGTTTTTAACGTGATAACAAAAAACAGGGGTAAAAGGTCAGAGACTGGTCAAATAGTCAGGAGATATGCACAAGTAAGTGTAACAAACAAAAGTGTACTCTCTGTTTTCTTACTCTCATCTCATAGTCCGATGGGACGGAAATCCAACACAATCGGAGAAAGACTAGGCCTTAATCGACGCCTTAACGTGCGTGTCCAAGGCCAGAGCTACGCGATGCTTTTCGAAAATTCTTTCTTTCTATAGAAGGACAGACAGTGGTGACTTAAGCTTGTCGATCTTGCGATACTTTCGGTCGTTTTTGAGTCGCTGAACAGATCCCTAAGTCTACAAAAGCTAGAATATAAAGCTAGTAAACCTACAGGCTGCATTTATTACCCTACAAAACAATTTAAATTATAGGTACAAAACAATAGGAAATAGGGTTTTGAACTAATTGGCATTTCGTCATGTTTCAGCAACGAATTGTGTTACTTGGCTACAGGCAATATATTATTATTATTATTAAATAACCCTATTATGTAATTACCAAGTCTTACGAAGTCATGTTCTTGGCTAAAAAACTAGGTACTAGTGACCAAATACCGAAGCCTTATATTTTAGAATTTTAAACCCTTAATCGCGTAAATATTTTATTTTAAAGCTAAATACCTTTGCGTTATTGCCAGACGTTTCTACCGTATTGCAACGGCCGTGGTCACTGGTAGACCTCATGTCTACCAGTGACCACGGCCGTTGCAATCTAGCTTATAAAATTCTACAATGTGTACAAATCGCGAAAGTTTACGAACATATACGAAGCCATAAAGTTTTAAAAATAAATAACATAAACGAGAATAGAAAAAAAATCTTTGTTTACTAAAACATACAATGACCTTTGATACATAATATTATTATAATAGCACTTGGATACTGAACAGGTAGGCATTACGGCGGTTCTGCCCCGCGATTTGATCTAATGCGGAATATAAACTATATAAGTAGTATATGACGAGATTAGATATACATATAGATTATCTGTACATACCTCCTACCTAGGTATTACCTATATTTCATATTTATGGGGCAAAGTCTAGTCGTGTCTAGCTTGTAGGTAATATACCTATGATATCAGAGGTCAGTGACTGAATGATGATTGAGCAGATGATGAGAGATCAGAGAGGTTAAGCAACTAGCTGATGTGAGGCCTATTGATGGGTGACTACTTTCTAAAGTCATCATCATCAGTGTCATAAAGAGCATATAGAGACATACTCGTAGCTGTCCCGCGCAACTTCGTCTGCGTAAATTTTCCCCGTTTTTGCAACATTTTTCATTGTTGCTCCGCTCCTATTGGTCGCAGCGTGATGTTATATAGCCTAAAGCCTTCCTCTATAAATGGACTATCCAACAAAAAAAGAATTTTTCAAATCGGACCCGTAGTTCCTGAGATTAGCGCGTTTAAACAACCAAACAAACTCTTCCGCTTTATAATATTAGTATAGATGTCTCAAAGAGCATGTTCTGGCCTTAGCGTCGGTTTTTGGTGTTGGATTATACCATTCTAGGGAAAGAAAAACAAAGCTAAATTATACTACATGACTAGCCTGTTGGTTTAGTAGTTAATGACCCTGGCTGCTTAGTTAGAGGTCGTGGCTTCGATTGTCATCACACTAATATTATAAAGGCAAAAGTTTGTGAGTATGTGAGTGTGTATGTTTGTTACTTCTTCACGTCTAAACGGCTGGAGCGATTTTAATAAAATTTAGTATGGAGTTAGCTGACACCCTGGATTAACACATAGGCTAATAAACCGCGGGTAACACCGCGGGGCACGGCTAGTTAAGGATAAATCTTTGTGTGACGAGCACAATAGTTTATTTTGTGCTTGCGTGTAATTAAATAAATACTTAAACATATATACCTAGTTCTATAATTAATTATAAATGTACAAGGAAGTATATTTATCAGTTGTCCCGTTATATAGAGCCATCTACAAGGGCAGTAGAAGGCTCTGTACCTATAGTTTAGGTGGTCTTTTGCGAGTACATATAGTAATTCTGTGATAAACATGTGAGTTTTGGATCATACACATTCCAGTTATAGGCAAGTTTAAAATGTAGAGAAAATTTGACCTAGACATGTCTTATTTTGAGCTCTGAGGTGACTGAACAGGTATCCACATGTCGCAAACACGTGTGTAGATATCAGTATCTATAAAAATGACACTGAAAATGCAATATTAATGAAATCTGGGGATTGATTATTTAGATAACAGAAAAAACCTTTCATTGTATAATTTGAGCGTTATCTACTTTTTAAAGTGATTCCCCGCGGTATAATCGATTAGATGCTTTTATTTACACCATATATCTGTACCTTCAGTGAAAAGTGATATGACTCGAAAATGATAGTTTTGAGAAAATCAATATTTAAGTTTTAAAAAAATCTGTTACTTTTTCTACTGCACTAAAATGAAAACTGATTCCTGTCATTTATAAACAATATCTCAGACTATATTTTAACATTAGAAGGAACAAAATAATTCTAATAGTTTTTTTTATAATAAAAAAAAAATGCACTTGTATCACCCTACGCAACAAATAATTAATGTATTTTATGTGTCAAATAATTTAAAATGACTTGAACCAATATACACATCGTATATCGGTTTGGTGTGGAATGATATACGTTTCAGCTTTTGGAAGTTTATGCTTCAAGTAGTAATTAAAATCAAAACTTGAATAATTAAAATAGTTTATTTTAATGTTAAAATTATAATTTATGTTGAAATCAGGACCTTGGAGGTAAAATTTTATTTATATTATTATACACCTGTACCGTATACGTTATAAAATTTAGTTAATGATACAAACTATTGTTAATTTTGATACATCTTTATAAATATGAAAGTATTTATGAATACAAATGCAATGCATAAAATAAAATAGTAAGATGTTTGTTAAATAAAAGGTATTTGTAAGTAATAAACCTACCTAGGTTTATGTTAGACAGAAGTAAAACCAACATTAAATGAATACAAAAATATCTTTATTTTTCTTATCAGCCATGCTTAAACAATATCTACAAAATAGATTTGTAGAACATTAAAACAACGCTAAAACTTTCATAGAAAATAAAACAAAAACACAAACTTTTAAAAATCTAATTAAACTTAACTTTAAACATTTAGGCAAACTATTTTAGTCTTCACTAAACTTTATATTTATAATATAATGTAGGTAGGTACTCGCAATATCTTAATTAGAACAGCATGTTCGTATTACTAATCAGTTCCAATAACACGCTTAAACCTATTATTATCGAGATAAGTCAAATTATGTTATTAATACTCATATACTAATCATACTATTAATATTTATAGTAATAAATATAAACCTTTAAAAGTTGTGCTAAAAATGTCTTTAAGAAATCTATATATATAAAAATCAATTGCTGTTCGTTAGTCTCGCTAAAACTCGAGAACGGCTGGGCCGATTTAGCTGATTTTGGTTTTAAAATACTTGTGGAAGTCCAGGGAAGGTTTAAACGGTGACTATAACCTTTTTTTTAATGTGACGCAGACGAAGTTGCGCGGGTCAGCTAGTATCAAAATAAATGTAATAAATGTTAAAATTCAAAAATCACAAACAACAGATTTGTTTCAGAGTAGACACTTTCACTCAGCTTCTGATAGAATATCTGGATCGATATCACGTACATTACCATTATTTAACAAATTATGATAAAATTCATGCACACTAGGATCGATGTATTCCAAAAATGATATTAGATCTTTTTTCTTTTGGATGCTAATAGGCACTGGCCCTTTATAACATTTTTGAACGGCATTAAATTAACAAGGCTATAATTTTTATTTTTCTTGCTATACGACATGGATTAGTAGTCAGTATCACCTTCGTAACTTTCTTTATATTTAAAATCTGGAAATTGATCCTTAGTAAATTTAAGTACTCGCACATTTGACCATACAAATTTTCTACCCTCAGTATTAATCTTCTTTATTACAAAATTATATTTGGAAAATGCAGCAAAATCATAAAAATCTATTTCAGTCATTTCTATGACTGAGAATTTATTATTCCTATTTAAGGCTACTCTTACTAGCTGACACCAATCGCGCGGATGATGAATGTTCATTGATGTTCGTTTTTTAGCTTTCTCTATAAGAGCATGATCACTGTCTACCTCCATGTGCGTATGACCCGGTAAGAGAAACTTATGTTCTATAATTGATAGCTGGGTAGAGTCTTTTACGGCTAGCAATAATGTTGTGCAAACAATAGAATTTTAATTCTGCCCTGAGCACGAATCGGAATACATTATCAGGTTTTCAGCGTTTGGATGAAGTAAAGGCAGGCTCACAGTAATAAAATCATATAAGCAGGAACCTATTTGATTAGCACCTCTACCACCTTTTGATTCTGGCCACATATAACAGTACGCGTTGTTAGACATAAAATCATGAATGGTTAAGTTGTAGACCCAAAGTTGTCTTTTATAAAATGCCGAGTGTGTATTTAACATAGGCTTTGGTAGACATTGTTGTAAGTCGAAGGCAATCACCCAAGTATTGGAGTTATTTTGAGCAATACCTTTGTCTTTACGTTTTTCATTATAGGCACTCTCATAATCTTCTTGGTGTTTCGTTAATTGTTCCTAAACTTGTCGCTTCTCTTCAGAATCTGACACATATTTTAGTTTATTTTGTAATAAATTACATTTATTACATGTATCTATGCTAGGTTTTTTGAAAGCTAAATTCATTTTTTTAAAGACTTTTCATTATACAGTCTTAGAAATGGAATTACTATTTTCATTGCAATAAAAACGGTACTTGGCATCTAGGAAAAGTTCTGCACTGAGATACTTTTTAGCAGTTTTAGCTCGTGAGTAGTGGCTTTCATATGCAGGAAATTTGTTAATATGTTGTTCAATCTCCTTTATTCTCTCTTCAGAATTTTTATATAACTTGCAGCACGCCCTTTTTCCCTTTTAAGTACCCGGCCATACATTTTTAGTTTTTCAGTTCCAATATGTATCGTAAATAATTACCTCCTGAAAAAATATAACAAATTAATAAATATTATTCTACAAAAACACATGCACGAAATATTCTACATCACAATACTATTACAACGAATCTAGTATAATTTGTGTAAAATGATATAAGTCGGTTACTCATCGTATTACTCCAGAAACGACGACATACAAGCTTGAATGCAGTCGCGAGACTGACTTCGGCACCGCTCGTTCGTTCTTTGCAACTATACACGTCTCACTCTCTGCGGGTGAGAGGGGCGCGAGTGGTGAACGCGATTGACTGACTTCTGCGCCGCCGAGAACTTGTATCACAATACACTAATTTTATGGTTTAGGTAATTTATATGAAAATTGATGATTTTTGATTTAAATACAATGATATTAATATACACTTATTGCAAAATTATATTCATATTGATACAAATTAAATCAAAATCAGGCATTACATTAAAATTGACTTGAAAAAATAATGTAAATTGATACATCAAGAGTTGTATCATCTTACACATTTTTTTGATTAAAATATTTACTTTTATAATGATTTAAATAGAATTGTATCTGTTTTCACAAAATATGAATTTTGGTAATATTAGATGTTTAATAATAGAAGTAAATATGTATCAGTATGTACTAATTCATACCTAAAGTTTCAGATCGTGTAATAGGAGTCAATTGGAATCGTATCAATATTCATAACAGCATTCGAAATATTTGTTCAGTTCACTTTGTTATTATTAGAGATGTATTTGATTACACATAAAAAAAATTAAAAAGCGCTTAGTTAAACCACTTTGCACTAAATTAACTTCCTCAATTTTAATGCTAGAGAGACGTGAATTAGACCAAAAAATAGCAATATTTTTTTTGCATAATTTGGTGTCAAAATTTAAAAAACGTTATAAGTCGAGATGTATCACTTTTCACTGAAGGTACAGATATGTCAATAGGCTATTTTTTTTTGTGTCAATTTATTTGAGTCTATGTACGTACCCTAAATAGAATGCCCCGATGATGATACAATTTTCTTATTTTTAATCTTCACGATATATCACGATTACAATGAATTTAGATCAATCATCTTAGAGATAAGAAATTAAAATATCAACAGAAAAATATGTTAAGTAATATTGTAATAGAATGAAACTATTAAAAACTATTATTAAACCGCAATATTTTACAAATTAAAAAGTATTTAACCAATTACCCTTTTTAGGGGAATAACAATAGAAAAATAACGGTAAGTTACGTTGAACTAAAGAATAAACTGTCATTCAGGTTCACGTTGAATGAGTGACGCATAGGGGACTCCCTATCAGACTACCTGAAGAGCGTCGATGCGCACGCGCCTATAAAACGGAGCGCGCTTCACGATTTTACTCATTCGCACACTGCTAACACTAAGCAACAGTCGCGCATAAACAATTCATAATTCTAACTCGCAACCGAATTTCATTCAACTTTTAAAAATTCGAATTCATAAATAGAATTCCAATTTCTTTATTCAAGTTTTAAATTAAAACACAATTTCATCCACAATGAAGAAGTACTCGATCCTCGGTAACAAGAAGAAGGTGACCATGGAAGTGAACCCTACACAGTTGAAGGTGGTTGGCAACAACTGCATCGTGAAGGTTTCTGTGAACCACGGAGAAATTGAAGTGATTGGAAACGATTGTCGGATTGAAGTGACGGACAACTATGGAGTGATCAGTTTAGTTGGTAGTAACGGTGATGTGACCGTTACCAAGCGTGTGAAGGGTGATAGCGTTCAGCTTCTGGGACCAAACTGCAACCTCACAGTAGCAGGCAAGCAGAAGTCTACCGGAGGATATGAAGCCCAAATGTCTCCATTCAGCAAGGATTTGGATGACGTTATCAACTCAATCTTCACATTTGTGATGCGGTGAACGATAGTATAAGTGCTAAATGGACAAAAGTGCTGTGAATAACTACTAGCTTCGATAACATATCATACGAGCTCTCCCTGACATTGGTACGTCGAGATAATATGGAGTGAACTTGTTTTGTAATAAACGCCTTGATTAAAATCAATATGTTCTTTTTGTTCAAAATTCCTTAGCTGTTATTCCCCTGTGATAGCAATGGTTCTTTCTCGCTCTAATTTCTGTTGATGGAAAGAGATGAGTGAACAGCGTCATCAAGCTGTTTCATCTAATAAAAACTGAGGCCGCTCACGGTTGATTTATTCACATGTGTTGGATAGAAACAGTTATACAGTTTTTAGGCCAAAATATTAATGAATAGGCAGAAAGTTGATTTGGAAATTAATTGGAACCACACTATAATTGGATATAGGTACATTTACTGACTAAGCTTTTATAGCCTTAGGTGTTGAAAGTATTTTTTTAATTTATTAGTTACAGAACTAAAATTGATTACCTTTATTTGTATTAAATGGTACCATTGGATAGAGTAGATAAAAATTGTTTTAAATAACAAACAAAACAACTTATGATTTCACACGTATCTATCGCTCTAAAAATCGCAGGTTAAAAAGGTCTATGACCTCATTATTATCATGACCTATTTTATCAGTTTTACTACATTACTTCGATACTCTGTAGATAATTAAACACTTATCAAAGGCCTAGCCTTGGTATTGAAATTATTACTTTCAATTATTATACAATACCTAGTTATCTACTTATTCCTTGCAATGATAATAAATAACATTTGCAAAATATGCTCGTGTTCTTTGCAATGATAGGCCGTCTTGATACCTATCATACAAGGGAGTTGGTGAATAACTAACACCACACTTTCGTGAAAAAGTGATGTTCATACATTTCTGTATTTCGATTGCAGGGCTGGACTTAGGAAGGAACTAGTGTCTCAAATAAGGAGCGTATAGACATTCAGATCTTTATGAAAATATATATATTACGTGTCTTAATCGCGTGAATAATCTAAGGTAAAATACCTCGTTTCTTCGCGATTAAGACCCGTAATATATATATTTTCATAATGAGTACAAATCGCGAAAGTTTATCAACATTCAGATCTTTGCCAAACAAAGAGTGGCGCTGTCACTGTTATAGGCTAGCGTGACGCTTACCATCAGGCTCATGACCTGCTCGTCTCTTCATTTAATACATATCAACCTATATGATGCCCCACTGCTGAGCACGGGTCTCCCCAGTAGAACCTACTTATCTATAGATCCTGGGGGTATTCGCCATAACCGCTACACTTGGCGAGCGGGTCGGCGCGGGCGATCGCAGCAAGGCTTTAAAGTACGCAGAGGACGTTTCTGCCCGTTCTCTGGTGTGAATTCCCTTAGTCGTTGGATCGTACCTATATAATGTCACTGTGTGTGAGAAAACAGTGTATTGGGACGTAATCACAAAAAATATAGTAAGTTTTTTTTGCATTTTAAAAGCCAGTTTGGGACTACCTGTGCTAGTCCTATAAAAGTAGTCTGTGCATTTTCGCATATAAAAATTAAAAAATATACATGTAACTTTATTAGTAGGTATGACATCTTTTTAACAAAAATATAATCCTTATTCAAAGAGCTGTAAATGTAACTATACTAGTCACAGTACTATATTATAAACATGACTAAATCTTGATCGCAACTAAAATGATGAAGAAAATGCCCTTCACGATCATGACTAACCACATCATACAGCTGTTACTGTTAGATACCTACCTACTCCTAACACTCCTAACAGGTGTATTCTTAACCGCAACTTCTAACGTGTCCTTGTTACGCATTGTTACTAGCTGAGCTGGTGAACTTTGAACCACCTAATATTGAATGTAATCACTAAATTAATAAATTATTCAGCTGGGTCCTTATTCATTAACTTTTTTTTTTTCATTTTCGCAGGAAGCCCGCGCTTCTAACTGTCAAAAACTTATCATACTGGCCAATAGAGAGCTGCGCTTAAAAATGCATTGCGCATGCGCGCAGACATCTTTCTTGCTTGCCGCGAAAACGAAAAAAAACATAGTGAATAAGGAACCTGGTTTTTTTTCTTGACTTTTATCTTGTTTTTTTCTATATTTCTAATATTTAAACCATTGCTGTATAAACTAGAGTAAAGAATACAAAAAAAAAAAAAATCGGTTAAGTCCTTTTTAAATTTTAGCGAGACTAGCAGCAATTCTTAGGTTTCCGTAGGAAAAATTTTTAATCAGTTTTGTCTGTCGACGTGCCAATAGCTGAGAAAAAAGTAGAACATCTTATGCTTATAGACATGTTTTGTCAAATTTAATCCAAAGCGAAACATTTTGGATATAGTATGGTAATATTTTATACGAAGACGAACTATTCTTATCTATAACATAGAATTGTTTGGAACTATTCCTTTGTACCAGTAACAAAATGTTTGAATATAATCGAGTAATATAATAGTAGGTACAATTACTATCTAATCTTTAAAGAGGCTCTTTAAGGGGTTCGGAAATGTCAAAACTTAAACAAGAATAACAAGTACAATAATACTTAGAAAAAAACATTTACAGATAAATCAGATAGCGTTTTGTTATCTATAGTTCAAACAATAGTGGCATTTTTGCACAAATATCAAAATGCCTTTGGCATTTTAGACGGAAATACCACACATTACAAAATACCATGCATATTTCTGCTTCTTTAAAGCAGGTCTTTTGTGTTTTTTTGTAAACAATTTTTATCTAAGCCAATATTAACAAAACAGTACAGAACAGTAAGTACAGTACCTAGGACTTCCAATCCCGCAGCCTATCTTCAATCCTAGTATCTGCAGGACTGACCAATTTCAATCCTACTTATAAATTAATACTTTTTCTAAAATAAGGTAGATTAAACAACGAAATAATTAACTTGATTGAATTTAACTGCCTCGGTGGTGTGGTGGGTGTGTGTATGACTGCTGCGCAAGAGCTCCTAGGTTTACAAATTTATGTTCCAGGTCTGGGTCTGGGTGTATGTACATTGTGTCCGTGATTGGAAGTTTACAAAATATCCCGCGAAACAGGGCTTGTAAGGTATAAACTCTGTATCGCGGGGAACTTTGGGCTGCAGGCAGTTTTTTTTTTTTAAATAAGAAAAATATATTCTGAGATAAATCAAGTTGCACAGATCAAAAATATTAAGAACAATTTTCATCTGAATGTCGACAAACTTATTTAAAACTTTAAATATTTGGTCAGAACAGTATATAAGTGTAAAGAAAACATAATACAAATGTAAGAACAAGTGGGGAAGAAGGGGCTCAAACTAGACAAGTGATAAACATAAGTATTTAAATGTTTATAAACAATTAATAAATTACATCCAGACACAGAATAAATAATCGTGCTCATCACAATATAAGCAAATCATTTGAGCCTCGTAATTCCGCCATTGGAAGCCCTAACAGTACCCAATGCCTCGATGAGCTTTGTTTTTATACTTTATGCTACCTAAGTGTCATCGGTAGCTAATGGTTATCCGTATCAGTCTCTTGACTGTTTTCACCAACATCTATTTCGGGATTTAAGATCCAATCAAGAATAGTATTCAAGTTCAGGAGTTTCTAGTAATATGATGAAATTACTCATGTGACCTCTTAACATTTTCATGAAAATAATACCATTTTAATGTCGATTCCTTAAGTAGGTCAAGATTAGGCGATCACAAGATGTTTCGCCTAATACACCTAATTTGCTAATAATGCCCTTATCTCACCCGCAAATATATTCTTCCGGTCTAGTCGCTCAACTTAGGTTAAAAAAATATAACGAATAAAAAAATTATCAAATTTTGACTATATCCTTATTTGACTATACAACGTTATACTTGGTATAGTGCAATCCTAGAAGTAGTTTGCTCTGAGTCAGTAGCTATCCATTACGGTAGTTTTTTGACAATACAATACTTATTTTGCAATTAATCAATCAATCATTAACTAATTCATTTATCATTCTAACAGTCCGAATCCTCTTGACAATGTGAAGTGAAATGTGATCATCACATATTTTTCAATAATAACCATAGATTACGTACAACGGGACGCAACGAGCACGATAGTGCGAAGAACACAAGACAACTTGAACGGCTTATAACTTTGCAAGTTTTCCATATATTCGTTTCTTTTTTTTTATGTGATTTCTTGAAGTAACAATAATGTGGGGGGTGTGTTAGCTTTGCACTATACCAAAAATAACCTTGTATAAATCATTAAATATTAGAAAGTCAGGTAACACACAAAATAACAAGTAACCCTAGTTATGTTTGTACGCTATTGAGTGATTAAACTACATATCAATCATACACATAAAAGGAAGTAGGTTTGTCTGTCCATCAGTATTAAGCCATCACGTGACCAATGGCCATTTAACAACCATAGTTAACACATTTACTATAATTACTGTAAAGTTAACAACACAGTAACAACGTGTAGGGTGACTCAATTATAAGTGGGTACGAAACATTCCTGACTGGTTCATATTTAAAGGGTTTTTTTAAACCATCACAATCTAAATTTAAATTTTATTATTAGTGGTAGCCTAATGGCTAAGTCATCAGACTCGTAATCCTGAGGTCGCGAGTTCGAATTCTACCTATTATACTACCGACCTACCCTAGTGAGTAAGTCGGTATACAAATGTAGTACAACAGAAAAATAGCATTATATGGTAAACTAGCAATGTGGAATTGTGGGTAGGGGAAATCCATTGCTAGTTAACCTTTTTTTTTAAAAAAAGTTCAATTTGGTCTAAGAACACTAATGGTAATACGTATTTACCCTTCAGTAAACTAAAGTACTTCAAAGGAGTTTACCTTATAATACTTTTGCTGCCTTGTAACTATGTTTCGCAGAATGATTGATTTTTAGAATGAGATATTATCTCCAAACGCAAAACCTAAATCTTACTAAAAGCGTCGATTTTGCAGAATTTCGTTCATCATACAAAATTAGAGGAAAATATGAGATTGTGCCAAATAAAAGTAGATCTGATGATTTCCTTGAAAACTGTCACGCTGCGTTTGGAAAAAAGCCAAGAAATGAAATTTATTCCTATTAATTCCGACTATGAAATGACAACTGAGACTCATAATGAAACTCTAACTCTCCGTAATTTCCTCTTTTTTATGTGTAGGTATTTTTATTAAAATTTCATTTCAACATTTAAAAAAAAAACTAAATTCAAAGTTCTTTAAAACAACACTTGTGATACGTTTTAAAATTACAACACAAATGATTTTTGTTAATGAAATAAATGATTTATGACTTATGTCCGGATTCTACATGTAGGTACATGTAATGCCAAGTTCGCAAATAATAGGTAAAGCCGGAGAAAAGAACGTGACAATAAAAACTCGCAGCCACTCTTTTCAAATAGCCAATTTTACAATGTTTGAATGTTTATAAACTTGATATGGGGTAAGGTGTTGCCACTAATATACCATAGGTACACCATATTAAAGGACTGACGCAAATTATAATATTAAAAAGTTGGAACATGATATAAACTAAAATCAGCCTTAGTGGGTACAACATAGTAGGAGCATCTACTTACAACAAAGGTAAAAACTATATGTGCAATATATATATTACATATTATTATAGTATATATTGACCAAAGTACTGGTAACGAACCATAAATAGAAAATATTATTTCTGATATCCAAAGAAAAGAATGGCCTTTATTCGTCACGCAGAATCTTTACTAACAAAAGTCAAAAGTCAAATTATGCTCTTAAAGTGTAAAAACAAAGTGACAACAAAGTTTATAACATTTATTTATAAAGTAGATCTACCTGATTGATATACGATTATTAACTCATACTAAAATATCTTTTAATTTTATTTTAAAGATACTAAGAATTGTCTGGAGAAAATTCCCGGGACAAATGACCTCACTGACCAATGTCAGACACTCGTGTTTTAAACATGACTGATAAATAAACGAAAGAAAAAAAAACATACTCCACGTTCTATCAATGAATCAGGCCATTTGTAAACAAGAGTATTTGTTCATCTACACATCGCGTGCGCAGGGTATCAAGTACGAACTGTTTAGCGGTTACTTGTGAACTATTATTTAATAGTGCAATACACGTGGCCTGTATGAGGAGAGCCTGTGAGGGAATCCCCACAGAACTGACACAAAGGTCACTAGTCACGGTAGAAGGAAATGCTTTGTTTAGAAATTAAAGTGACATAAAAAAAGTTCCGGTTAGTGAACTACTATTACGGTACTTTCAAATTATAATGTGAGGAGATAAAATAGGCATTTATAGTGTAGGTATTTAGTTCGGTATGTTTACCTCATTCATTAGTAATGTTGATAAATCTCTGTTTTTTATAGAATAATAATAATATCTTGGGACAACTCACACAACGCTATCTGATCCCAAACTAAGCAGACTTTTACTATGGAAACCAGACAACTGATAAACATATTATACTATATTTCTAAATACATAATAATAATAATATCTTGGGACAACTCACACAACGCTATCTGATCCCAAACTAAGCAGAGCTTGTACTATGGAAACCAGACAACTGATAAACATACTTATATATTTCTAAATACATACATATTATAGATAAATTACACCCAGACACAGAATAAACCATCGTGCTCATCACACAAAGTTTTATCCTGGGTGGGGATCGAACCCACGACCTCTTGCGTAGCAGTCGGATGCACTCCCACTGCGCCACAGAGGCAGTCAAACATATTATAGACGCCACGCTACTTCGTCTGCGTAAATTTTTCCCGCTTTTGCAACATTTTTAATTGCTGCTCCTCTCCTATTGGTCGTAGCGTGATAGCGTTATATGACCTTCCTCAATAAATGGGCTATCCAACAGTGAAAGATTTTTTAATTCGGATCAGTTGCTCCTGAGATTACTGCGTTCAAACAAACAAACTCTTCAGCTTTATAATATTAGTAAAGATAAATAACACCCAGACACAGAATAAACCATCGTGCTCATCACTCAGAGTTTTATCGTGGGTGGGACTCGAAACCACGACCTCCGCTTTAGCAGTCAGGGTCACTAACCACTAGACCAACAGGCCAGTCAGAAGTAACGGTTTTCTAGATACCGTAGGTACTTACCTATATATTATGTTATGTTTTTTCAGATTTTGCTATTTTTTTGTACCTATCTATATTATTTTTATTATTAACAGAGAAAATCTTGCAGATGCGTGTAATGTAGATTGGTACCTCCAGTAATAAACTAATTGGTACATAGTATAATACGATAAAGTTGATATTTAGGTCCCTAAATATCAACTTTATCGTTTTCCTATTTTAATTTTCATAAAATAACCAAATTTATCTGTCTGAGGTTCATATTATCTGTCTGAGGTTCTTTCAAACAATAACATTGGAGCTGACCAATATGGTGTATACCAACATCGCTGTGAAAGTTGCGTGAATGGTTTCACGTTCATCTTTAAATTACAGTTCCAAACCTCGACCCTATTTAGTTCTCCTTTCACTACTTACCTCAGGTAAATCCCCAGTCGTGTCTACATTCAACAGCATCAGTTACACAATGTGCTTTTATATAACCGTTAAGTATTGCACTTTTTTATTCGAGGAAATTACAGCCTACAGTAAAATAGTAGCCTTGAAATCCGGATGTCCGATAGCCGTTTTAAAAATAGATTTTTTTTACCTCATCATGACCTCTGTTCATCTGATGTAACCTCCATAGGGGATTTATTTCTTAATCATTGGCTAAGAGATGACGTTTTTGTATTGAATGTCATTGGAAAGTAATAAATACGGTTTATTTTTTAATTAAAAAAGATAACTAGCACTGTGGGATTGTGGGTGCCGCCCACATTACTAGTACTGTTAAGCCTCTTCAGCTAAGCTGGTTTGTGTTAGGAGTGGGTTCACGTCGGTAGTTTAATAGATAGGATTCAAACACTGGACCTCACGATTGCCTTGATGTTTAAAATTACAATTTTAAGTTTTGATTTAGTAAGTACTTAATGTAATGGATTTTTTTTTGTTTTAAAAGATAACTAGTAATGTGGGATTGAGTCCCACATTACTAGCAATCTTGTTAACCCCTCCAGCTAAGGTCAAAAGGCTTGTGTTAGGAGTGGGTTCACGTCGGTAGTGTAATGGGTAGGATTCGAACCTGCAACCTCACGATTGCGAGACCGATGCCTTAGGCATTAAGCTACCGCCGTTTATGTACAAATTGATGTGACTGATTTTTGAGCCAGTTTATAACTCGTTGGTAAATAAGGTTTATAAATGAATTGATTGATTGTCTTCGGCGAGATAAAAGAAATGATTATTCAGTATTAGGTACTATACATTATAATTAAGACATTGCAAAAAATATAATGTGCAATTTTATTAAATACTGTTAAATTTTGTCGGTATTTCGCAAGTGTGTAATTTGATAGGAATCTACATAATCATTGTGGGTTGCGGCAAATACTGTAACTTCGTAGAAAACATAATATTTGACAAATCTGATTAGATTAAGATTAGGAAGTTTTCCATAGAAATCAGAAAAGGGTTGTGTCATTGTGTCATTTTTATATTTAAATTATACATCTAGAGCATAACATAACACGGTTCTGATATAAGCAAAAAGTATTTCCAAGAATAGTGACGCAACTCAAAATGCCAATTCAATATTACTACAATAACCCTTTTTATTTATTTTTATAGATTTAATTTTGAAACGGGCTAGTTTTGACTAAATACAATTAAACAAAAAAAACCCCATAACAATCTTATGTTTTATTACACGACAATGTACCTATACCAGAAATTAAAATAAAAGGCAGTTTGTCGGTCTCTTTGTTATTAATAAAACCTCATCATGTTACCAAAAACGTGGCTGTTGGCGATGTCATATAACTCTGTAATATACCTACTCAAACGGACATTGTACTGCAACTGATGCAAATCACGTACTAGCCTTTTATGGCACATCCTCGGGAAGTAACAGCATTCAATGCATATAGGCACATATTAAGATGTTGCTTTTTTCCATTATTGCATACAAGTTTGACTTTTTATTTCGAATGGTAAGTTTTTATGGTTCAAGATGGTGGACGTAGGTTGGTGTATAGTTTGAATGTACACACAAACGATTTATGACTTGAAAAAAATTATAAATATGCTCGATCAATCAGCAATCTGCTCAGTATTTTAGGCAAATTACTTACGTACATCCCTGAAAAGTGCTAGGTTGGGAAATTCTGATATCTAATAACAACACAAGACTCCTCTGCAATCTGGATTTTCCTTCTATCTATAGTGACAGAGAGATATATATATTATTAAAATATATATATTACGGGTCTTAATCGGGTGAATAATTTAAGGTAAAATACCTTGTTTATTGCCCGACGTTTCGACCGTATTGCAACGGCCGTGGTCACGGGAAGACTAGTTGAGCTCAGCGTCGTCGCCTCCGTGAAGCGCGGGTTTCGGAAACTACCCTCGCTTGATTTTTATCACTCACTATTACGGAACTGTCGGTACTTCGACACACTGACTTGTTTGTCTGTCGGTTCAACAAGTCAGCAATAGCGGAACACTTGCTGGATGCGGGAACCAATCACTGGATTGAACTACACAAACCACAGGTCCTCTCCACTGACCGTCACTATTACTCCAGGATGGCCAGGGAAGCGGTTGAAATCAAAAAACATGTCAATTTCAACCGAGAAGACGGATACCGTTTGTCAACATCGTGGAATCCCGTGATCGGCAAGTGTATACACCGCCGAACAAACATTACACGCCAGTGTGCAGATGTCCTTAGTGTTGTGTGTCGAAGTACCGACAGTTCCGTAATAGTGAGTGATAAAAATCAAGCGAGGGTAGTTTCCGAAACCCGCGCTTCACGGAGGCGACGCTGAGCTCAACTAGTCTTCCCGTGACCACGGCCGTTGCAATACGGTCGAAACGTCGGGCAATGAACAAGGTATTTTACCTTAAATTATTCACGCGATTAAGAACCGTAATATATATATTTTAATAATGTGTACAAATCGCGAAAGTTTATCAACAGATATACATATATAATAATAATATCTTGACAACTATATATTTCTTACATACATATTATAGATAAATAACACCCAGACGCAGAATAAACCATCGTGCTCATCACATAAAGTTTTATCCTGGTTGGGGATCAAACCCACGACCTCCGGCTTAGCAGTCAGGGTCACTAACCACTAGACCAATGTTTAATATCACTAAATTGTTTTTAATGATGCTCATTTCTATTAAACTAAGTAGGACATACTTTAAATGTTGATAAACATTCGCGATTTGTACACGTTATAAAATTATACATAAATGCTACGGGTCTTAATCGCGTGAATAATTTAAGGTAAATACGTTTCGACTGTATTGCAACGGCCGTGGTTACTTTAAATTTGTTTAAAAGATGTTTTTGCTTGCATAACTACTCATAATCTTAATTCTTTAGTGTGTGTAGTCATCGTAACCGGGTGGTAACAAGCGTATGAAGTAAAATACTCCGTTCAATAGTATTTCGTCACAGCACATCTGTGAATAATTATCCAAACAAAACTATTCCACGAAATCTAGCGATATTGTACAAAATATTCGGTCAATGGTTTCATCTGCTCCAATATTTCGCGACACTCTAAATACATTGCGTATTTTATTGGTTTATGAGATCTTTTGTTTGTTATAAAGGCAGCAATGTATTAAGACTTTGGATTTGCGTTTGATAGTGTTATCATCTTGTTAAAATGTTTAGCGAATGTGACATTGACTTTAACTACGTCATACTCTGGATACTCATATTATTATATCCGGCAAAAAATAGTATCTTCTTCAAATAAGTTGATTCCTAAGCTATTTTTTAGAGACTACTGTAGAACTACATCGAAAATTTAAACTACGAAGTACCTAGCACTATTACAAATTACAGTTGATATAAAAGAAGGTTCACGACTGAACGTTTGCATTCAGTGTACCTACCTAAATAATAATAATAAAAATGATTTATTCACTTAGAAAGCAAAATACTACACTAGTGAAAAGTCGATTCTACATTTACTTGTAATGCCTGTTCGCAAACAAACCCGAGAAAAGAACAGGCAATAAAAACTCGTGGCCACTCTTTTCAAATTGCCAATGTTTACAATGTTCCTTTATTTATAAACTGTATATGCAGGTAAGGTGTTGCCACCATTATATTATACACCATATTAGTGGACTGATATAATAATGAATCATATCAACACAGCAAAATATTGAGAATATTTTTACTTTCGGTATTCTATAATATTGGTAATGCAATTCTTATTATTAAGCATATATATTATATACAGGGTAATTTTTATGTTCTAATAACCTCCCGCTCATGGCTTATTTACATTACACTAAATAAGTTTGTAATATCAGTTTTGGAAAGTCTATACCTACTACTTAATATTATAAAGCTGAAGAGTTTGTTTGTTTGTTTATTTGTTTGAACGCGGTAACCTCAACAACTACTGATCCGAATTTAAAAATTCTTACACTGTTGGATAGCCCATTTATCGAGGAGGGCTATGAGCTATACATATAACATCACGCTACGACTTAAAGAAGCAGAGCAGCAATGAGAAATGTTGCAAAAACGGAGAAAATTTACACAGACGAAGTTTCGCGGGACAGCTAGTATTTAATAAATTAACCCTTAATCACCTACCACTTGTTTTTATGACCTACAGACTATTTTACTGGAGCTTAATCATTGTTTTTTGTGAGGCCCTCAAACTAAAAAAAAACGATTTTACTCCAGGATCTCTTCGTAGAGTATTTTTGTTCTGTGCTCATAGACGTGTGACAAAAGTAGGTGTTAGATGGTGAAGGGTTAATTTGTAAATATTTAATCAAGAAGAAGAAACCATATTTGGTATGAACATTTCACCCGCAGGCAGAAAAATGATAATTCCTGTTTTTTAGAAAGGAATGGTCACAGTACTAACTGCACACCACTTGTTACGGTAGTTATTAGGTAAATGGGTACAAAACCACTCAAAATTTTACACGATGACTGATAACCACTGGGTACAGTCGGACAAGGAAATTATTGTTCGCTACTATATTTACGCATCAAGAAGATAAAAAGACAGCAGCAGATAGAGACGAGTGGAGATTGCTTTACCGACAAGAGTAGAGCGTCAGAATAGTTACAATAGCAATTAAATCGTTAACACATACACCAATTAATTTGATCTTACTACTTTTATTTTGTAACAAAATGTGTTCAATAACCTGCCCACAGAACAATACAAATTATGAATTAAAAATACCTGTAAATAGGATAAGAAAACATATTCCAAAAAATAGATAGAGACATTGAATTTTATAGGTAAATTACTTTTAATTACTTTACGCATAATTACTTTATCAAGAGTTAAGAGACTGGTGCTGAGGTGCCCGGAAAATCCTTAATTTAAGTTTTTATTCTTACAGACAGTTAGTTTTTAGTTTTATGCTCCTTTTTCTGTAATAAATAACAATCGTCTTGTTATAATTACTGTGACAGGCACGTTAAGCTTTCGGTCCTGCGTCAGACGTCTCTCCGGTCGTGTCGCAAGTTCGTTCCATCGGACAATGAGAGTGAGAGAATAGAGAGTGCACTTGCGTTTGCACGCACGCTTGACACTTGCGTATTCGCCTGTGCAGTTGGCAAGTCACTGTTAATATTGCCCGACTAGCTTAATCGTTTACGAGGAGACCATTATACTTAATATGACATTAGATTGTTATATAGGTACTTAGTAAAAAATATAAATACTAACAATCAATTGTATAAATAAACTTAAACCTTTTTTTTATTTTGAATTATATTGATAGGGTTAGTTACAGCAGTGGCGGGGTTCTTTAGAACACTATTATTTTCGGTTTCCCTTTTAATTATATTTATCTGCTTAATATACGTATGAAGAACCGTGTCCACCTATTATCGAGTTCTCTTAGGAAAATTTTAACCCTCCGCCACTGAGTTACAGACTATTGTTAGAATAGTAATTATTATCACTTTATGGAAGTAAAATATTTGTCTAACTGTACCTACCTACTTTATTTTTGATCAATATAAAATTGTCCATTTGCAGTATGAATTTCGTTTATCAGTTGTAACTGATATATGATTCAATAGCTTTATTTAGTGACTGTTATTATTCCTATTTGTAATCCATTTAGATCCGTAGCATTGCGTGCGGAAAAGTATTTTGTTTTATAAATGGGTGTCAATTTTTATTTTTGTTATAAATACATTGATAACTATATTAATATTATAAAGCTGAAGAGTTGGTTTGTTTGTTTGGTTGAACGCGGTAATCTCAGGATCTACTGGTCCGAATTGAAAAAATCTTTGTCTATTTGGTAGCCCATTTATCGAGGAAAGCTATAGGCTATATAACATCACGCTACGACCAATAGGAGCGGAGCAGCAATAAAAATGGTGCAAAAACGGGGAAAATAGGCGCATATGAAGTTGCGCGGGACAGCTAGTTAAAAGATATTTACCCAAAACCATACATTAATCTTCAAATTAAAGCGATAGGATGGACAATAAAATATTTTTGGACATACACACACTTTTTAAAGTCGGCATAAAACTCACGGAGGCCTACCTGCCGTATAGCTCATCTCGGGGTAATGACTAACGAGACCGGCAACAACTGATAGATCGTACTCATAGAGTATAGTATTATATTATCTGTGTCATATATATATATAATAATTAAAATGAGTTCATGTAAATAAGTTGTGTCGGATGTAAATTATACGTAATTTTATGGCCATAAATATAGTTCTTGGCATTATCATTGTAACTATTAACATAAAATCTTACAATATTGAGTTGATAAATAACTTTAAATAAATATAAAAAGTGCCATAAATGCAAAAAAAATCATGGATAAGAATGACAAAAATTCAGGTTCCACCGAGATTTGAACTCGGATCGCTGGATTCAGAGTCCAGAGTGCTAACCGTTACACCATGGAACCGATGAATACGTAGCATGAAATTAGTGACCAGTTTCTATTCCTACATTGAATCTTTAAAAAGTTTTTTTTAGCTCCCCGCGTTTATGTTGGCAAGCCAAAAAACGCCGTGTGAGATCCATTGACCTCGTTTTTTGTTACCTGTTTAGTTTAATATATCTTTTCATTTTTGTTATCGTTGAAGGTTTTAAAAAGTGTCTTATTTTTTTTTAAACCTTTCGTTTCAAACCCTTGTAATAGTGTCATTGGCGTTTTATGGCATAGGTACTCACCTATTGAATTGCCTTTTCTATTCAATAGATGGCGCTGCATTATTATGTAAGATAATAGAACAAACGGAACAAACAGAAAAAGGGATGAATTTAGTGAGGGAAATTAAGATCAATGTTGTGTACGTTCTAAATAATTCACACTACTACTATATTATTACGTGAAAAATATAATTTTCATCATTTAATATTCATTGTCAACTAATTATAAACAAATTAACTAATAAAAAATATTTTGTGTTTGCCTCGCTATTATTTTCATTTTAATTTAGGTAGGTACTTTTGTTTTTTATTAATAAACTATTCCCGTATTAATTTAGATACTAGGTACAAAATGTGAATCTGTACGACTCTACCTATCTTCGCAAAGTCCTAATGAAAGAAAATTAACGGACACAAAGTACATCCAAATTAGGTCGGATCCAAAAATAATATGAACCTCACTAAGCTCCGTCCTGTGTGTAAATAATAATAAAAATAATATCTTGGGACAACTAACACAACGCTATCTGATCCCAAACTGAGCATGGCTTGTACTATGGAAACCAGACAACTGATAAACATACTTAAATATTTCTAAATACTATTTTATAGATAAATAACACACAGACACAGAATAAACCATCGTGCTCATCACACAAAGTTTTATCCTGGGTGAGGATCGAACCCATGACCTCTTGCGTAGCAGTCGGACACACGCCCACCGCGCCACAGAGGAAAAAAAAATTACAAGTGTTACAACCCACAACTCCTTTCAAAAGAGTAGTAGGACCCCGCACTGAGCAACCTAGACATTACAATATTTATTAATATAATGAAATGTAATGTGAGTACTATTTAGTAGGACTACTCTCTTTTATAAAAACTAATAAAAAATCTTATAGTATTCTTAAATTTCTCAAGTTCACGGTGACTATTTTAATTCATTTTTGGATAAGCACAAAAGGAACGAATCCATAGACGATTTTCCGCTAGACCAACAGGCCGGTATAATTATTTAATTTGCCAAACAAAATGGTATATGTACTTTGGCGCAATGTTTCAACGTCTGTCGGCAGTCGGCACAATGACGTGTCAAGGCATTTATCGAAACTTCAAAACGTATGAAACCCATGAATGTGACGTCACAATGTTCGAAATGGATTATGTGTAAAAAGAACATAATCCATTTCGAACATTGTGACGTCACATTTACTGTATGAGCTTATTAACCACAAACCTACAATTGTGAGAGTTACTGTTATTATACTGTATCATATCCTAATATGGATCCGGTTTGTGGATGAGCTTCTGGGAAGTAGGGGAAATATTGAGGTAAGAAATGTCACGATGACTGTTATAACAGACCTTCATTTTAGGATTTAACTGCAGTAGATATTTTATTTTAAACACGCCTTTCGTAGGTATATATGTGATGGAAAGGTGTAGTCTTTAGACAGCTGACACTACATGTTGTTAATATTGCACCACTGATATACGTGCAGCTTAAATTGTCCACTAGCTGACCCGCGCAACTTCGTCTGAGTAAATTTTGCCCGTTTTTGCAACATTTTTCATTGATGCTCCGCTCCTATTGGTCGTAGCGTAATGTTAAATAGCTTATAGCCTTCCCCGATAAATGGGCCAGTAGTTCCTGAGATTATAGCGTTCAAACAAACACACTCTTCAGCTTTATAATATTAGTATAGATGGACGTAGGCCCGTCTCTCAGGACATTAGTGTTGTGCTCCTACGAGTACATTATTAGCAATCCTGTTAGCCCCTCCAGCTAATCTCAATGGCTTGTGTTAGGAGTGGATTCACGTCGGTAGTATCATAGATAGGATTCGAACCCGCGATTGCGAGTCCGATGCCTTGATTAGGATTTACTTACCACCCTACATAGACATTAACAAATACAAATTGTTTTATTTTGAAGACTTCTATTCATTTTATATTTTAGTAAATTTATGAGCAGTAATACTGTACCTATTCATATTATCAGTAGTTACAGTGTTTTCGTAGATATAACGTAATAAATTAATATTCTAAATCACTTAATAGATAGATAGTTCTAATGCCTTAGATTAAAATGAAAATTATAATTAACTTATATTGCAATCGTAATTAATTTTATGACGTAAATCGACGATGAATGCGATGCGCTATTTCGACTTGACAGTCTCATCCGATTCGGTTCCATGGTGTAATGGTTAGCACTCTGGACTTTGAATCCAGCGATCCGAGTTCAAATCTCGGTGGAACCTAATTTCACTTTTTGTTTTTTTTTGTGTTTTTTTATAAAGAATTTTATGATTTGGCTTTGTTTTTACTAGTATCGCTATATTTTTATTGTACTTAAAATGTTTTTTAGTACTGCTGAAAAATTCCTATGACTGAAATATTTTTTTCAGAGAATTACTATCTGCACTATTGTAAGACAAAAATAAATGAATAATATGTCAATATTGTCTAGATTAGATTTAGATTTCCATCAGAGATAAAATACCTACATGTTTTTGTATACAATGTCTGTAAGTAACACCAATATTGTTCTCATTTCAACATGTTTAAAAATACAATATCACTGATATAAAATCTATAAATAGAACCGATTTATTATTTTTATCTTCGATTATACTATTTATAAATAAAATTATCTAGACATAGGAGATATAAGCAAATTTAAATGCATCTACCTACTTAAACAAATGTACCTAATATTTTTTTGGTAAGTGTATAATTTGAGGTTATATTTGGTGATTTGTTATTTTTTATTTCTTTTTCTTTGTTTAATTCGTATTGTGTTTTTAGGAAATAAAACAGGAAATGTTGCTCGGTAAACTGGAAAATTCAGGTTTAAAGCTGAAACTGTGACTTAATAATAACTTTCTAAATATAAAAGAAAGCCTAGTTTTTCACATTACCTACAGATTTCTACATTATTTTTGCAATAATTAAAACATTACGTCACATCGTGATGTTTTAGTTGATTTTGCGAACATACCATTGGTAGTTTTTTCTTCAAAAATACTGCCCTATCGTCGTCGCTAAGTACCCATAATTCGTATTAAATACGTCCCCAGATTATTTTGGGCGTCGATCACACCCAACTAACCTAGTCCCGCCCTAAGCCTCCAGGGGATCGTTTTACTCTAATGAAAAAGTATCAAATAACGTAATTGACGGTGTGACGGCCTGACACAGTTGTAAAGAGTTACCAGTTTAGAAAAAAAGTATCTTTTGAATAACATTTTAAAGAAACCTTTTTCTGATATGTTTGAAATTGTTGTTTTGTAATGATTTTTAGGATTTTCTTTCCCTTAAGCGAAGCAACTGAACAACTACTGCCAGGCTTATAATGAAAGTGGTCTTCTAATTGTTTTCGGTTACGGTGGTCTCATTAGTGATTAGCCAACAACGCAGGAGATGTTCTATTTCCTCACTCTCATACTCCGATGGGACAGAAATCTGACATGACTGGAGATAGATTAGACGCAGGACTGAAGGCTTAACATGCTCTACGAGGCACGGAGGGGTATAACTACTGTCTGGCGCTTAAGAGCAAGAGGTAAGTACCTATGTCATATTATCTATGCAAGTGTGGGTACATTTTGCAACAAGCTAAAAGGGCCTGACAACAATATTAGCTCAATGATAATAACCATGACTGTAGATTAAGTAGAGCCCGATATAATATAGTATCAAACAGAAAATAATCTTGAACGAGTCCTTGAAATGCTATAGTTTATGAGAGCACCTACTACACTTTATAAAATTTTATAAGCTACGGGTCTTAATCGCGTAAATATTTTATTTATTTTACCGTACGTCAGGCCAAAGAAATAACCAAAGAATAAACAAAGGTAGGTAGCCTTAAAATAAAATATTTACGCGATTAAGACCCGTAGCTTATAAAATTCTATAATGTGTACAAATAGCGAAAGTTTACGAACATATATCACCTACTACAATTCTTAAGGTACCTCTAAACAAAGTTTAGAAAGAAAAAAGAAAAAAAATGTTTGTTGCCAATTTGTATTATTTTTACTGGCAACACTACAGTGACAAGTTAAAGGCGTGACGCTACCTCACGCCGCTCTCCAGGGAGACACAATTTATTAATCAGAAATAATAATTCACTGGTAATGTTGACTGCGCGTGCGACGTGAGTGCTGGATGATAAACATCGGTAGTAATCGGAAGGGTTAACTCGTTAGGGTTGTCAGTGTATTTTTTTATATTAAAATATTATAATATGTCGTAATAACTATATAACTACTAATACCTAATAACTATATATAATAATAACGTCAACAACTTAGAAGAACTATTACAAAACAATTACTTAGGAATTGGTTTTTTAAAGAGCATGCATGTTGGTTAAAGTTTACGCTTTTAGTGCCCGAATTTTATTGTTGTTTACAGGATTTTCTACGGATTTACAAGTGCTATACCTATATTGCAGAGCCATACATAAATGCTCATAATAAATATATTAGATTCTGTACAGGGTCCCTTTATTTGCGGCAGCGCATGCGTCAGTTCGCACGGGCTTGTCACGACAATGAAATAAAGATAGTGATTAAGGACCCGGCATAAGTATATGTTAGGTACTTGGGTTAAAGCCCTCCCTCAAGTTTTCCATATTTATCAAATCTCTTTTAATAAGCGTATAATATTACTAGCAGTAACTCGTGACTTCGTCTTTGTGGAAACAAGTAGCCGTTTTAGGTAGAAACAGACATTTTCTTGAAGTTAAAGATAGAGTTGAGTAGGGTCCGAACCAGGCGTGAATTAAAGGGGGGGGGGGGCAACAGGGGCAATTGTCCCCCCTAGTAATAATATAATATCTTATAATATCTTGGGACAACCCACACAACGCTATCTGATCCCAAACTAAGCAGAGCTTGTACTATGGAAACCAGACAACTGATAAACATACTTATATATTTCTAAATACATACATATTATAGATAAATAACACCCAGACACAGAATAAACCATCGTGCTCATCACACAAAGTTTTATCCTGGGTGGGGATCGAACCCACGACCTCTTGCGTAGCAGTCGGATACACTCCCACCGCGCCACAGAGGCTGTCTCGACTGAATTAACTTTTTTAGAGGGTATTTGAGAATTTTGACACTGGACTGCTGTGTTTTGACAGGCAATTGCCGCCCCGTGCCGCATTTGATACAACGTGGGTACACTAAGGGTGTATTCATGTTGAATCAAATGCAACAGCCCTACCGTCAGGATAGTGACTCACACTTGGTCGGTTGACTCAATGTTCTGGATCCGCGTCTGGTCCGAACCAACATATATATGAAACACACAAAGTTCTGTCCCGTATCTATCTATCTACCTAACCCACAACCTCTTGGGCAGCAATATCATAAGTTTGGAAGTTAGAAGAAGATTAAAAAAAGATAGCAGATTTAGCGATTTAGTTAGTTCACTAATCACTACGGGAGGATCAGATGGCGATAATATAACGAAGTCAATAAAAAAATTGGTGCACTAAAAAAAATATATGATTAAAATTCGAAGACCACGCGCGGAGTCAATGTAGATAGGTACTAAGAGGTGTATAAAAAAAAATAAGTACAGTACTAGTACCGTAGTTCGATTTCCCGCCCGCGAGAATTCCACTAAGTCGGCACCCAATATACTACGTTACCTACCGAGGCTGTCTTTATGATGACAGTCACCATGGGAGGATCCAAGATTTGAGGTAAATGGCAATGCTTATGAGGGGGGGGGGGGGGAATTTCGTTTCGCCCGACACCCGGTCAAGTGTGAGTTTCATGCACGACGGCGACGGCGACTCCTACAAATAAAATCATTCTGGAGAGACACGAGCGGAATATGGGCAAAGACATTCAATACAATACAAGAAATTCGATATACAAAACAACTCCCTATACATACTCTAGTGGCCCCCTATCCACCTATGACAGTCACTAATTATTTGCATATTTGTAAATAGGTTCCACCATAGTTATTACTTTAAAAGTTTTTAGTGAACCGACTTTGGCTAACCCTACACTCATCACCTGTGTGGTAACATCGACCCTAAATAGATTTTTAATCCGCATGCTTACGGTCTATACCAACTCCCAAAGGAACTCAACTATAGTAGAACGAAAGAGTTCGTTTTTAATTAAAGCAATCAGTTAATTCGAAGGCGCGGCCAGACGATATGAGTAAATATATGGTAATTAGCAAAGGTTTTTTATCGCTGGTATCTTTTAGACTGATATATTGGTGGTGGGCTCCGCCCTTTTTTGATTTTGGAATATTCGAAATGCTTGAATCGCCGTGGAATTCTTGCGTTACTTTATTAAGTGCATTCAGGCAATGGGGTACATGCAAACTATATAGTTTAATTTTAAATAAGTAATAATCAAGCCACCATTAAATAAGACAGTGATACGAATTTAAACATTTGAATGACTCTACTTTCAACTATATCACCCTGTAGAACCTACTTATTAAAGATCAAGGGGGTAATTGCCGTAATCGCCACGCTTGGCTAGTCGTCTTGGCGACACTCATTAGAAGAAATGGGGTGGTACTATTTTGAAGCCGGTACCACAAACTATCACTGACCCCTATAGTACCTACTTAGGGGTCAATGTCATAACTAGTACTTTATTAGACCTCCTTATTTGTTCCTAAGTTTTCACTACTGTACAAAGAGTTAACATAACCCTTCAATAACTAAGACGTTGTTTTATAAACCGACTTAATATTTATAAGGATATTGATAAATGTATCATTAGCAAAATTATCAGTGATATTTATACAGCTTATATGTTTACCAACAATAAAATTATAAGAATTTTATTGTTGGTATAGGCGTAATATGATGACACATAATACAGGTCACTAAAACGGTGACGACATCGATATAAAATACAATATATTCATAACAATACACTAATACGCTACCTACTTAATATTTCTAAAAAACTTTAGAAGTAGAACCAAAATGCTGTCGTTTTTTATACAGACATTTAAACAATTGAATACTTTAAAAAAATCAAAAGATCAGGTTCCACCGAGATTTGAACTCGGATCGCTGGATTCAGAGTCCAGAGTGCTAACCGTTACACCATGGAACCGATGACTATAATGCAATAATACGGATATTCATTCGAAGAACTTTCTCTACACGCTAATTTTGTTTCGATAATAGTGACCTGAATTTGAGCTATAAAAACTTACAAGAACGTAATGTGTGATCTTTGAAGTGTTATTTTTATACGGTTACGTTAGCTTTTCCCCGCGGCTTCGTCCGCTTTATATTTTTTTTTGTAGACTATGTGCTATTCTGATGTATAAACTACATTATTGTGAAGTTTCATCGAAATCCGTTTAGTAAAATTGGCGGGAAAGGGCAACAAATATTCATCCACCCATTCTCACAAATTATCGAATTCATACTAATATTATAAATGTGAAAGTAACTCTGTCTGTCTGTCTGTCTGTCTGATACGCTTTCACGCTTAAACAGCTGAACCGATTTAGATGAAATTTGGTATGGAGATAGTTTGAGTCCCGGGGAAGGACATAGGATAGTTTTTATCGCAATAACCGACATCCACGCGGGCGGAGCCGCGGGCGAAAGCTAGTTTATAATAAAGTAGGATTAAGGAGTAAGTCGTTATTCTCAATGGCTTTAAAGAAAGAGGTTGTCAAAACTCTGAAGATGATATTTTTTTATAATATATAAAGAGGTACTCGCTAAATAATAAAGCGAATTTGTAAGTTTGTTCACAGAAGTTGAAAATACTTGAGGTTTGGCAATAGCTGTTGGTATCGAATCTCTATGGATTTTTTGACTATCAAACTAGTTTTTGGTTTCACAAATTTGTGACACCGTTGGCATTGAGGGGTTAGAATATTGTCGTATAAAATGGATTGTAGAACGGGTTCCGTTATATTTTATTTTATTTGGAATAATGATATTGATCAATTTATAATAATTGTTTTGTTTCATTTGAATACATTTCCAAATGTTTTGGTGTTTTATGAGTCTTTCGGTTATGTGTGATTTATATGATCAACAAAAAATAAAATTGTTTAATTTTAAAAAGAGTCAGTGTACAGAATTATATTAGGTAGGTATTTTCCCTACCTATTAAATTGCAATAAATAAAGATTAATGCAGTAAACATTTAAAACAATTCAGTTTATTGGAACGAAATTCCTTATCGCGCGTTGTGAAAATATAGACGGAAAAAATTCATACGAAAAGTTGTAACGACACTTGTTGCTAAAGTAAAATATAGGTACTATGCTAAAAAAATAAAATTTGATTACAATTTCTTCACTAATTAATCGAAAGGAACTTCGTTCCATCCGGGTGTCCCTTGACACCTCTCAAGTTTTTTCAAAGTACCTACGGGTCATTAAAACAAATAATTTTATTTTTATTTCTAACTGCTATTACTGTCAAGTTCATAGATATGTTTAGTTTAGAAAACTTAAGGAACGGAATCCGCCTAATAGAATTTAAAATTTAAAAAAAAGTTAATTTATTTTCATGTAGGTAGTTAAATTTATAGTAATTTACCTAATATTCGATACAATTTACACGAATAAATAACTGACCATTATGTATAAATTCTATTGAAAAGAACACGAAATATATTATTTATTAGTGACGCACAGAACTTAACCCTAAAATACACATGTCCATATCCAAAGATCCGGGAAAGTGGCGACTGATCCCTAAGCGTTTATCCCTCATTGTAACTCTATAAGATATTTATTGGCGGGCTAACATTCGGAAATGGAATGGCTCCTTGGCGGTTACCAGTAACGGGCACGTCGTCCGACATTTTACATTTTTATTTTGTCAATATTTAATGTGATGTGGTTCGGTATACAAGAGGTTTATTGTATGATGTCGGATATCTTTAAGATGCCATGTTTTTTTTTCGGTTAACTTTATTTCAAGTCATATTTTGTTGAATAAAAAAACACGCTTCTGCGCAATTAAAGTGATTGAATTGAAAGTGAATAATGATTAATGGAGTTGTAAAATTTTGAAATATACCTAGTTTTGAAATTATAAAAGGTTCCGCCTAGTTTGAAGTTTAATAGGGAATTTTGTATTCATTGAAATTACAAATCTTAATTATTTCATTTTACTCCTATAGTACAAAACATTTAATCGTTTGAATGAATGCAAACTTGTAACTCAATTAAGAAAGGCCTGATTCTTTCAGTTATTCATCAACATCCTGCCCAAATTCCCGGACGAAGAAAGATGAAATTTCGTAGAAAGGTTGTTTTGTGATGTACTTAGACCAGGGATAAGAAAGGAAACTTCGAGCTCTAAGGGGGTTAAAAAACTTAACGCAAGCAAAACTGTGAGCGTAAGCTTGTAAGGTATATTTTCTTACTAAAGTTGTGTGCTACATTTTAAAATGATAGCTGACAGAATTAATGGGTAACCTTTTTTTAAAAAATCACATTACGTTCTTGACAAAATGTTATACTGTATTAGGTATTTCATTAATTTTAGCTAAAATAATATTTTGACGTGATAACGTCTTATAAATCGATGACCGGCTGCACTCACGAAAATGTGTGACGTCACCACTCACGTTACGTTCACGTCCGTTCCGCCTGCAGATAGGCTGAAGTATTGTGGCCGTCGTTGGTCGCATGCGCCCAGTTCCACTAAAGCTGTCACAGGCATGGTTGTTTATTACAATGTCATCAATATTTTGGCGATTGCAGTGACATGCGATACAATTGGAAATATATATAAAGAAAATCTTATGACCTTGTCACGTAAATTATCATCCATTAATCGACGTTACAGACAAACATTTTTTGAAATTCCTTATTTAGTTCACAGTTTACATTTGATTTGTATATTTTTACAAAAGTTTTTTATTTTCATTGATGTGTAACAAATAAACCAGGCACAATAAAGTTACGTCAAAGAAGTTTTCATAGCTATCTACCTACACATGAAAAGAAAAATAAGTTTAATCATTGTTATACCTTCACATGATCGACATTTATCTCACACAAAAAGGAACAATTTATGAAAATAAATTAATCTAGCAAACATAGTCCGACACATCTCAATACTAGTAAACTACCTATCAAATACGTATTTCTACTCCGCTGGGAAATTTGCTGTACAAAAAAACGAAGCCTAGATATCTGAAGACTTATCTTACGTCCCTAATCTCCTATATGTTTGGTGATGTGACGTCCAGGGCATACATTTGCGGAGTCGCTAAGCGACCGCTATAAAATATTGTTTTTTTACCAATATTCCGAACGGGACTACGTACACCGACTGTGTAGGCTAGGAGGTAGAGATCAAAATGAAGGTTTATTTTATATTCGAGTTTATGTATATATATATGGTCGACTGGCCCCTTTGGTCTAGTGGTTAGTGATCCTGACTGCTAAGCCGGAGGTCGTTGGTTTGATCCCCACTCAGGATAAAACTTTGTGTGATGAGCGCATGGTTTATTCTCTGTCTGTGTGTAATTTATCTATAACTAGCCGACCCGCGCAACTTCGTCTGAGTAAATTTTCCCCGTTTTTGCAACATTTCTTATTGCTGCTCCGCTCCATATTTCTGCACTATTTAATGGATGTTATTATACATATAAACCTTCCTCTTCAATCACTCTATCTATTAAAAAAAACCGCATCAAAATCCGTTGCGTAGTTTTAGGCAAGCATACATAGGGATATAGGGACAGAGAAAGCGACTTTGTTTTATACTATGTAGTGATATGTATGTATTTAGAAATATTAATAAGTATGTTTTTCTGTTGTCTGGTGGCCATTGTACAAGCTCTGTTTAGTTTGGGATTAGATGACGTTGTGTGAGTTGTCCCAAGATATTTTTGTTATTTAATTTTAAGCATAAACATTAAGTGGATGTGCATAAAAAAAGTCAGTGTAAGAAGAAAAATCTTTTTTTGAATCTTTTTTGAATTTTTTGAATGTATGAAAGTGGCAGGAAAGATCAAAGGCAGAAGACCTCT
Source organism: Herminia tarsipennalis (assembly GCA_945859575.2). Lineage (NCBI taxonomy): Eukaryota > Metazoa > Arthropoda > Insecta > Lepidoptera > Erebidae > Herminia > Herminia tarsipennalis. The sequence goes on along the minus strand of OX243841.2, from coordinate 18,585,508 downwards.
GGGTCTTAACCAAGACGCATTGGGCGGTCCAGATTTCCAAACAGCCTGAGTAAGGTGTCAGCGCCGTCTTCCACAAGGCTACAAGCTGGATCAGTTGGAGGCAAACCTCCGTCTTAGCAGTCAGGGTCACTAATCACTAGACCAACAGCAATACCTTTGTGAAACTAACATATTTTAAACTTTCGCGTTGCATGATTATAACTAATTTATTATACGGGCATTAACGCACATTATTTACCTTAAAATTGTGTGTGTTTATTTACCTTAAAACAGTCCGCTTGTGACCACCTCTGGTGCAACCTGGTCGAAACGTCAAGCAATTTTAAGGTAAATAATGCCCGTTATTTCCCGTATAATAAATATACCTTTGTATTTTTTTGGTCACGCGATTCTAAAGATAAGGGGGGGGGGGGGGTAATTTATGCACTTTCGGAGCGATTATTTTCAAAAATATTCGCTTAATCAAAAAAGTTTATTAGAAACCAATGTTTTTAAAAGACCTGTCGAATGATGTGCAATACGTTGATGTTTGCTAAAATATAAACAGCTTTTGTTTTTGTTTGCCATACATGCAATGGAGTGTTATTTAACTATTGAACTAAGTTGCGATTTATACAAGACATCTATCTATAATCTAAATTTCATCCATTTATATTTTGTAGTTTTTGTGTATAATGCCTGTGACGTACAGACGGCCAGATAGGCAGACAGGACGAAACTATTAGGGTTCCGTTTTTGGAATTTGGCTACGGAACCCTAAAAAGAAGTTTATCCCAAGTTTATAGCAATGAGATGAGGTTTTCACCTGATGTTGTCATTCAATTTTATTAATATGTGACTTCATTGCCAATCAAGCGACTGTCATTAGGTGGGTATTGCGGTCTCCGAGGTACAGAATATGTATGTATTTTCACTAACATCTAGGAACTTGTTTAACCACAACGATGATGTTGCTACCTAACTGCAGTAACTGCTTAACACATAGTCATGACGGCATCGTATAGCTATACAAAGCCGTCACCACTATGATGGCATTAATTTACTTGGATTTGACGACATTAAAAGTGGTAATTACGTGAACTTTCAGAGTATGTGCCATGTATACAACGTTATTTTGCTTTAATGCAAACCTGAAAGTAGTTAGCTTAGAATTAGTAACACGATCCAATGGGATAGTTTTTGGACCATTTTATATTTTACAATTAATGAATTATTCAATCATTAATTAATTAATTGATCATTATAGCAGTCCAAATCTTGTATACAATGTGATGAGAAATGATTGTTTAATTATTGTTATGCATGCATGGACTACGTAGGTATGCGACGCAATGAGCTTGATACTGCGACGAACATAAGACAACTATGTGGACTTTATGTCAGCCAGTTTTCAATTTTTTATTTTCTTTTTTAATATGATTTCTGATAATAAATCATTAGTTAATTTATTAAGCATTTTAACAGAAAAATATATTACCTACGTAGGTATGCGACGCAATAAAACAACCACTATAAATGGGCTTTTTGTCTACAAGTTTTCAATATTTTTATTTTCTTTTTTGATAAGATTTCTTGAAGTTAAAATCTTATTGGGGTGTCTGAGCTTTGCACTATACAAAAAAAACCTTGAATAACCGTGAGCGAAGGGATTTGTGGGTTCCACTCCTCTACCTAGCGGCTTTGAAAAACAAAGTAGACCTTAGAAAAAAGTAAAACTTATTTATTGTGTAACAAATAAATGTATTTTATACTATTTATTGTCAAATTACAATCTCCATCGAGTCAATTTGACTCGCACTTGATAGTGCGGTGACCGTACTACAACGAAAAAAAAAAACGGCACCATTGTACTACAAAGACAGCACCTTTGTAGTACAATGGGCACGTATTTTCATCACCTGTCAGAGAACTTAACCACAGCGATGATTTTGCTAACCGCTTGAGTCTTAGTTGAAAATTCCGTCATAATTGTGACGGCATTGAATAGCTATACAATGTCGACACGACTATGACGGCATTAATTTTTAGTTGTAGTGATATACATAGGTAAAGAATTGTGTCATCAAATACAATAGTACCTATAACGTTTATTGGAAAATATATATGATTTATGCATTCATAAACATGATTGAATTTAACTATTATTCAACGTGTAAACCGCAATAGCGAATCTTATTTCGAATACAACTACTTCGACAATCGATACATACCTACCACAAAAAAACATCTATGCAATTGCTTATGTGTTTTTTTTCTGGCAGGTCTTAATCGTGTCAATATTTTAAGGTTAAATACATTTTTATTGATCGGGCGATCTTAGGTACTCCTTTACTGATAACAGCTTAACTGGCGAATGTTTTATGTTTTTCTTTTATATTTTGAAAAACAGAAAACATTCAACATTCGCTAGTTAAAATGCTTTCATTAATTTATTATATAACAATCATTGGGTTAGTCTATGTTATCAAATAAAGTGTACAAATCGCGACAACATTCCAAATTATTTTCTTTTGGTGAATGTGCAGCCGCCTCTTAAACTACATCTTGTAGGTGGCAATATGAAATATGAAAACGTAGAGCATCACAACCGGAGCCGCGGAGCACTCATATATTGATTGACGTGTTTGAATTTTTTATTATAACCCATTTCTATTCACTTGGACGCTCATCTTTGACTGATACTACTTTGAAATGTACGACAGTGGATTTTTGGACGCCATGTTGGAAAAATGTGGGCTACTTTTTTGTGAGGTAGTGTCGATCAACAATGGGTGTTAGAAATTAAAATAATTTTATGGACGGGGAAATGTGAGGCGTAATTTTATGGACGGCGAAATGTGAGACGTAATTTTATGAACGGGGAAATGTCAGACGTTATACTTATCCAGAGATCTAAGATCAGCCTGTACCGCTCCACTGCTGGACTTGGACAAAAAAATATTGGTAATCGACATGAGACGCGTTACTTTCTAATTTAAAATATTTGTTAATATTTTTTACAAGCTTTTATGTAACTTGTTCTGTTAGTTACCTAGTTATTTAGTTTGTATGTTAGTTTGTGTGGGTTAAATCCTAAAAGCTAAATTAGTACAACTTCCTGAAGTTCGATTGGGCTTAAATTTGGTAGTCTTTAATGACAATGCAATACTATGGTACCATAGACCTGATCTGATGATGGAATCGGAACGTGATTTACACACCAGAAATGGTAGTATATAATATTGTAACAACTATGTAACCTGTATGACACAAATAAATGATTGGATTGATTGACTCCTAAACTAAAACAAAATCACCAAGTTTGGGCTATTTTATTCGTCTTAACAATTGTCTAATCAATTACTCCAAAATGATTGCCGGGGTCTGATGATGGAGTAAGGTGGAATTGTGGTACTCAACAGTCATGGCTGTAATGTGCCTGGCATCCCCCATATACATTCCGTGTTTGAATTTGAACTCGTTAGATTCGTCTTGACAAGCGCTCTTACACTTGTACAATGTTCAGGATGTGACGCTAGGGCTGGAAGGTGATCATTGGTACTCAGCAGTCATGTCTCTCAGTCTGATTCGAAGTGGCTGAAAAAAAATACATATGAACAGACTCAGAAACATATCCAATAAAAACTTAAAAGTAAAAAAAAATAATAAACAATATTTTATTTAAATGCTCCTAAAAGGAAGTAGGTATATAATTTTTAAATTAAATAAACCTATAAATTTGTTACAATATACCACAAACTAGAGCAACACGTCGCGAGGGTGATACCAAGACCTCTGGCTTAGTAGTCAGGGTCACTACCCTGACTACTAAGCCAGAGGTCATGGGTTCGATCCCCACCCAGGATAAAACTTTATGTGATGACATTGTGTGAGTTGTCCCAAGATATTATATCTTAAACCTTTATACGAGCAATTCCTGTATCGATATACCTATCTAAATAATTCTAGGCTTTTAAACTTTCGCGATTTTTATACATAATTATTAGATATATTTCGGGACTTAATCGCGTGAATTATTTAATGGTACGAACCTTTTATTTACCCGACAAAAAAAGGTTCGTACCTTTAATCGCGTGAATTATTTAAAGGTACGAACCTTTTTTTGTCGGGTAAATAAAAGGTTCGTACCATTAAATGACCACTGTCTCCCAAACTATTCTCCGCGGTATTGGAAAATATTTTCCGCAAACTAGATTGGGACCAATACGGCCTAAGCATAGATGGAAGAAAACTCAATCACCTGAGGTTTGCAGACGACATCGTCCTATTCGAAAGAGATCCATATATTCTAGAGAAAATGATTGAAGAACTAAGGAAACAAAGCGAGAACATCGGACTATACATGAACCTAAACAAGACCAAACTATTAACAAATAGCAAACATCTGGAGATAAAAATTAATAACCATCCTCTCGAATATGTGGAAGAGTATATTTACCTGGGACAAATCATCTCACACACAGACCAATCCACCAAAGAAATCAACAGAAGAATTGCCAACAGCTGGAAAAAATACTGGTCCTTGAAGGAAGTAATGAAATCCATAGAAACAGGCACAGGAATCAAACGGAAAGTTTTTAATTCCTGTATCCTCCCTTGCCTCACATATGGCTGTGAAACCTGTTCACTCACTAAACTCCAAAGGGACAGTCTAGTACATTGCCAAAGAGCCATGGAGAGGAGCATGATCGGCGTCAAAAAACAAGATAGGAAAAGAAACACCTTCATAAGATCAAAAACCAGAGTAACAGATGTGCTAGATAAGATAGACCAACTAAAGTGGAGGTGGACAGGCCATTTACTACGTTGCACTCAGGAAAAATGGAGCAAAATAGTTACTGAATGGTACCCTAGAGATGGAAAAAGAAATAGAGGAAGGCAAGGAAAAAGATGGGAAGACGAAATAAAGCTAACAGCGGGGCCCAACTGGAGGAGAGTTGCAAAGGACAGAAAGCAATGGAAAATGTTAGAGGAGGCCTATGCCAAGAGGCACACTGAACTAAGAGACTTTCTTTAAAAAAGGAAAAAAAAAAAAAACAAAAAAAAAAAAAAAAAAAAAGTTCAGGATAAAAGGCTGATTGATTGATTGATTGATTGACCATTAAATAATTCACGCGATTAAGTCCCGAAATATATCTAATAATTCTAGGCTGTACGAAGTTCGCCGGGACAGCTAAGTATACCTATACATATAATAGGTAGGGTCAAAAGTATTTTCGTATTTTGAATGTATTGTTAGTAATCAAGCCTCTTTGGTTGTACTGAATGTAACTGGCTGGTTTTAATACGATTAAATGTTGACATTCTGAAGAAGCAATAAATAAAAAAAAATCCCGCCATTTTTCCATTGTTTTTCAAGCAAACAAAATGAACGTATGCAACGAAGAAATTCGGTACATTTTAAAGTTTTATTTTTATTGTGTAGGAAGTGGCTCGCTCTGGACGCCCGGTCACCGATAAAATCAGTGCTATCTTTGAAAAGTTTTTTTGTAGAGCAAAATCGGTATATTAGTAGTTACGATATTGCTGAAGAACTGGATGTTGATCACAAAACAATTTGTTACAAGAAATAATAATCTATTCGTTACTTTTTAATATAAATATTAAAATCGGAGACGATTGTTGCGCTCTTATTTTTTACATTCTCAATACGAGAATTATACATTTTGTACTAAAGGTTCCATGCTATATCTGTATACCTACAAGTGATATCGTAAGGATGGAGCTACTACGAAATAATTAGCATACAATGTGATATTAAAGTTACTTATTTTGGATCAATGGAAAATATAAAGGAAAATCTTGGTCAATATCTATAAAATAGGTACTTACCAATAGAAAGCATGATTTCACGTGGTTTTTTACATGCAGTACCAAAAAAATAAAATAGGTAATAAGAAACCATACTACCAACTTGAAAATATGGTTTCTTATTACCCATTTTATTTGTGTTTTTGTTTATTTTAATTTATAATAAATTAAAATGTATAGAGACATTTTAATTTAATATAAATTAAAATAAACATTTTAATATAAATATTAAAATGTAATAAATTGACAGGTATATTTTAATTCAAAAATTATTATCTTTCTTTTAGAACATTTAACTAAAAGGTTGTTTTTAAAAATATTTTTTGAAACTATTTTCTAAAAATGTAACTGGGTATGTGTGTGGATATACCTTACATTTACTTACATAACGGCAAAATGTTGTAATACGTCACTAATATATCAAAATGAAAGTTCAAACCATTGCACCTAGAGGGCTGACATTTTGTAAAGAGGTTTCTATTGTGAGCATTAGGGCAGGCGGAGCCGTGGGTTAAAACTACTAGGTACCTAATCATCTCATTAGTGACAAAAAACCAAATTCACTTAACCTTGTTAATACGTAGTAAACACGTCACAGACATCTGGATGTTTTTGTTTATTCAACTGGGTAAAAGAATGTTATACTCGTATGTTTGTGGCATACGCTATGGTTACGTCGCTTGTAAATAGTGCCTACGTTCTTTAGTAAATAATCATTTACAATTCTAAGAATTCAAATTAATACTTCGAATTTATACTTTGTTAATATTGAAAGTTGCAGGATACTCGCGATATTTGAAGATATCTCGAGTGTCCTGCAATTTTTAATATTATCTAAGTCTTCAACGGCTTCAAAAACTACCTTCTAATAAAAACACAATCGTCCATTCCATTTCACTCACATAGGTAACATTGACAGACATCCGAAACTTCCTGTATATTTTTTATTACCACTTTTCATTTTCAATGACGAGTCATATTTATACTAGCTGTCCCGCGCAACTTCGTTTGCGTAAATTTTCCCATTTTTGCAACATTTCTTATTGCTGCTTCGCTCCTATTGGTCGTAGTATGATGTTATATACCTAGCCTATAGCCTTCCTCGATATATAGATCAGTAGTTCCTGAGATTACCGCGTACCACAAACATACAATCTCTTCAGCTTTATAATATTTCGTAGTATAGATTGTTAGAAAGAGAGCGATAGAAATAGGAAGGAGGAGTATAGGTGCGGCTAATTGTTGTTATTATCAAAGAATATATACAATTTATGTACAGTGCTGATGCTGGCGCAAAATAACTTTTCTTGAGAGGTTATTAAAACTTGTTGCAATTCTCATCATTAATGTATTACGGCTATTATATTGATAGAGGCAAAAGGTTCATGTAATATCGGTTGCAGATGCAAACCTATTAGATTTATACGTAGGCTATAACCTTACCACAGACCATTGTTGCGCTCTGTAATCGAGATACCTAAGGAACTTTTTTTGTACATTCTCAATACTAGAATCATAAATTTCATACTGTTATATGATATATCTGTATACCCACAAGTGATATCGTAAGAATGGAGCTACTACGAAATAATTAGCATACAATGTGATATTAAAGTTACTTATTTTGGATCAATGGAAAACATACAGGAAAATGTCGGCAAAATCTATAAAATAGGTACTTATTTACTTATTGAAAGCATGGTTTCTAACTGTTATATTTAGCACAGATAATATAATACTATACTAGTATAGTTAGCTAGTTTAGTATATGCAGTAACCAAAAAAATAAATAGGTACCTATTATGAAACCATACTTTCAATCTTTATACTTCAGCCTTTATACTTCTACCAAAATACCCAAACACTGTGCAACAAAAAGCAACCATGAAATTGGCACGCACTAAAACAATTCTCCGCAAAAAGTAACTAATTTTCACGACAGCTAAAGGGTTTTTTTCTCAAACAAATCAGTCAAGGGTCTTCGGAACGGTTGTCACCTCGACAAGTATTTACGACGGAGAGGGATGAAAAAAACTTTAGAAAATACCCACTTTTCATTTGAGACGTAATCTACGGGAGGAACGACAAATGAGGTTTGGACATGACTACGTTTCCACTTCATTTTGTGTCATAGGTACATTTTTTGCCTGTAGCTTTATCCGTTGTAAATGTTTATTTGGAGACTTAAAGAAAAGGTTTTAGGTTAATTTGATAGAATTATAGACATCACTACAAGTTCGTTTAACAATTTCATACCAATTGTTAAATGTAATAAGACCAATGTCATCTTAAAGGCTGCTTAGAGCAGCAATTATATAGGTGTGATTGGTGTTCTAGGCAGACTTTGTGATGACATTGGTCTTATTATTTTTTGCTGCATCTAGATCATTAGTAAGGCAGTAGGATGCCTTACGCTCTATTATCTAGGTGCAGTTTCGTGGCAATTTGGCAATTAGGATGAGGTTAAACGTAGAAGACCAAGACGGTAAGTGGCCATACAATATTGACTTGATTTAAGCTCGTTTATGATTTTATTGTATTAAAATGTAATTGGAAATTTCTTTGAATGTTTATGGGCTATACTTTTAAACTTCATCATCTATAAGTTTATCTTATCAAGCCTTTTTAAAACTCAAAGTACTTACAGCATCAGCAAAGATACAATACTTTACATAGAATCGAACCTCAACCGACTGATTCTTTACCGAACAACTCCACTTAGGCATCAACCGCACAGAACGATTTGTCCCGCGTCTGGCGCGATATTGCGCGACAAGACTGATGATGCAACACACCGCCCTTTTAATAAAATATTTACTTGTTAGTGATGAGCCCGTAGTTCGGTATCGAGTTTCCCTAGAATGTCGATATAAATAGTTTTGGTTCTTAAGTAACAGTACCTGCATACTTTTCTGTAGGTACTATGTGACAAGATCAGAGGCGACCAAATCGTTAGTTGCTGACTTAATCTTGAAGGTATTTTCCCCTCAAAGGATGTCCAAACCTTGCGCTCTATGTTTGTAGTTTAGTCTTAGATAAGGAAACAGTTCTAGACCGGATCTTTTTAATTATTAGATGTTACCTTAACTCATCCACTCCTGACTCATACAAATGCATATGCACGTTTTAGATATAGCATTATGATAAAAAAATTACAAAAGTTCCCGTTATGACTTCAATGACCAGAGTGAGATTCTCGGTAGGTAAGGTAAGGTAACCTCAGTTGTTCGTGCTGGCATACGAGAGGCTTTGATAATGTATTTGACGTGGCCGCGTTCTTGCCCCCATGCATTTAGTATTTAATGCCTGTAACGGTTGCGAAACGTTAAGAAAAAGGCCAAAGTGAAAGGTTGTCCATTTGCTGTTTTGCGTTTGTTATAATAAAATCATAAAGCCCACAGCATCCTGATGGATGATTGTTGCAGTGGCAGTGGCTATGTTTTATTGGTGCATCGATTTTTATGGCTCAGAAAACCGATTGATTCACGGCATCTCCTCCCATACTGGTCGCTGGTGAAACGGGAATTAGATTCAAAATATAATTCAATTTATCCAATCAAAGAAATCCTCCAATATCTTTAGTGCATTGGCCACCAAACAATACGATATGAACGATAGAGGAACCAAGTTAGACCGCTTGTGACCAGTTTAGGAAATCGCGGCCAACGATAAGACAGCTGATTGCAATAATACGTATTACTATTATAATTTGGTTTTATGATGTATTTACAATATTATTCAAACATAGTTATCGCAGTCGGCATCACATCCAATCTAAAAAAGAATTTCCATCACCTGATACTCAGATAGGCGACAAGGCTTTTCCAATGCATAACTCGTGGGTTTTTTCAACGAGAAATGTAAACGATGTGACTAATAAATAGCCCATAAAATAAACGAAATTATCCAGTTTGAGCATCAATATTTAGAGTGTTTTAACTAAGTATTAGTCAATGCAAAGGTAGGTACGACGAGTATAGGCTGTTTGTCGCCAAAAACATTATGTTCTTTATAAGATGCATTCGAGTTTACACGGCAAGTGAAAACTACCTGGTTTTTTCAACGTATATCATCGTTGATATAGGTATTTTGTACCGTATCTGCATAGGGATTATAAAATCTATATTTCTACACTAATATAAAGCAGAAAAGTTTGTTTCTCTGAACACCATAATATCTGAATGCACGGATTTGATATTAACAACATTTGGTTTTGAAGAAACTTAAAGCTTCTATTTTAAACTACCACAACCAACATCCACAGTCACGAGAAACAGCTAGTAGCATTGGTATTTGACTTGTGTTGTCCCATCCCTAACAAAACGGATTACATGAGACGATGTTGGGATGCGGTATCACAACTACTTGTGTACCTGAGGTGTAACTTTTTCGATTTCTTTCTATTCTCGACTGTTTCGAATTATTATGAGTTATTATGTTGGATCATATCTGTGGTTTACTTCGTCTGAATTGATTAACAGCCGGTCTTAAAAACGTATCTATCTATAACTGTCTATTAAAATAGCTACCTCCAGTACTGACATTTGCGGGTTTAGATAGCCGTTAATATCTAGATAGAAAACCCAAAAGGTTTTAGGAACAAGTGCTACAAGGATCTTTTGGCGCGTGGTCAAAATCAGAACCAATGCCACTATCTTGTAAAGCGCCCATGTCAATGTCATTTAAGTGCCATTGGCAAGTAACGATATCTCATTGCATTTTCACGGGGCCGAAATCAAAACTAACACCGGAGTTTAAAAAATGGCGGCAAACTGACAGGCCGTTATTTTTACAGCTCCGAGTTTAACTTGTAAAAAATGAATTGAATACATGATAATTAAATAAATACGAAACTTTGTGCATGTAATAAGCGCATAAATACTTGACACTGGCAGAAATTAGCCGTTAAAACGGCTAGATTGCCATAAATTCAAAGAAGAAGAAGAAGAACTAACACCGCCATCTTGTGAAGCGTCCTAATTTTAATGTCATCGAAGCGCCAAAAGATCCTTGTATCATTAACCTGTATGTGATATCACTAATATCAGTTGGGCTCTTGAGTTATCTATACTAATATTATAAAGTGGAAGAGTTTGTTTGTTTGTTTGTTTTAACGTGCTAATCTCAGGAACTACTGGTCCGATTTGAAAAATTCTTTGTTGGATAGTCCATTTATAGAGGAAGGCTTTAGGCTATATAATATCACGCTGCGACCAATAGGAGCGGAGCAACAATGAAAAATGTTGCAAAAACTGAGAAAATTTACGCATACGAAGTTGCGCGGGACAGCTAGTAACAGATATTTAACAACAGTTAAGTTATTATGACCGGCTGTAAAGCAAAATAATAGTAAAAGCTGTTCTAGCGATCGCTATTTTGATTATTCATTACTAAATTCGACTGATTTTGACTGCCTCTGTGGCGCGGTAGGAGTGTTTCCGACTACTACGCAAGAGACAACCTCTTGCGTGGGTTCGATTCCCACATGGGACACCACTTTGTGGTATTCACAAATTGTTGTTCCGAGTCTGGGTGTACCTTGTGTCCGTGACTTGTATGTTTGTAAAGTCCCCCACGACACAGGACTTGTACCCTACTGCAGGAGTCGCCTTTTTTTTAATAATTAATTTTTTTTTATTCACTTAGAATGCAAAACAACACTTGTGATACGTCGGGATTCTACATGATACATACCAAGTTCGCAAACAATAGGTAAAGCTGGAGAAGAGAACATAAAAACTCAATAAAACTCTTGGCCACTTTTTTCAAATTGTCAATTTTACAATGTTTGCATATTTATAAAATGTATATGGGGGTAAGGTGATGCCACTAATGTAATATACACCATCTTAAATGACTGATGCAATTTATACTAAAGTTGGAACATGAGATAAATTTAAATCAGTCTTAGTGGGTACCTACAACATAGTAAGAGCATCTACTTACAACAAAAGTAAAAACTATAATGTGCTTCAATATTAGCCAAAGTAGTGGTAACGAATGATTAAATATAAAATATTAATTCTAAAATTAAAAGAAAATGTCCTTTATTCCTCAAGACTACGCAAAGAACCTCTTCTTCTTCTTGTTAATTACTTTCAAGGATGACAGGGATTTATAAAGCCTAATAAAAAAATAAATGTTGCCCAATTTCAAGCCCAGACTAAAAAGAGGGAGACTTCCCATAATACACCTTCTTCGAAACAGTTTCGTTAAGTTGCCGCTTCAATTGCTTTTCCCCACATTATGCAATCATGTACTGCTTCCTTCCATAGTCTTTCTCTTTGACCACTTGGGTCACTTGTTTTTTTTTATAAAAAATAATATGACGTGTATAATCTCATTTTTTTTTTTAAAGACAACTAGCAATGTGGTATTGTGATCCCACATTACTGGCAATCCTGTTAACCCCTCCAGCTAAGCTCAATAGCTTGTGTTAGGAGTGGGTTCACGTCGGTAGTATAATGGGTAGGATTCGAACACGCGACCTCACGATTGCGAGACCGATGCCTTAGCATTTGATAGACATTCTACCAGGGTCGTAGCTACCACCATATCAGCTATATCAATATCAATTTTACGGGGCCCCTAGAATACAGGGGCCCCAAACGTACGTTAGCAATTGACCCACCCGTGCCAGAGACACATGTATGAGCAAATTTGTGTGAGCGACTCACATTAGTAGTGGGGCCTGTATAAGTTAAGTATCAAAGACAAAAAGGAGCTGCTGAAGATCAGGATTGGTTACAATAAAAGGTCCATTAGGTTATACCTACCTATACTTATTTACATATCAGACATTTCAAAGTCTATAAGTGTTAGTAAACTTTTGCGATTTGTACACATTATAGAATTTTATAAACTACGGGTCTTAATCGCGTAAATATTTTATTATATGGCTACCTTTTACCTATACCTTTGTTTTATTGCCCGACGTTTCGACTGTATTGCAACGGCCGTGGTCACGGGTTTAGTTCAGCGTCGCCTCCGTGAAGCGCGGGTTTCGGAAACTACCCTCGCTTGATTTTTATCACTGAGCTGAACCAGTCTACCCGTGACCACGGGCGTTGCAATACGGTCGAAACGTCGGGCAAAAACAAAGGTATTTAGCATTCAAAAAAAATATTTACGTGATTAAGACAATTTTAAAGTCTAGCTTCAATCTCCTCAATTAAAAGCTTTAATCCACCCCGTAAGCCCTAGAGTCGTCAGCAATTAAGTGCAGGAGAAGTGATATTGCATAGATGATATTACTTATTTAAATTGTATAATTTTTTGCACATTACGATCAAAACGAACCTGCAAAATACTGAAAAGAGAAACTACTTGATGAACAGTAAAATAAAACCTCATTCCGCCCTCTCCCAAACGCTCACATTTCAATACGTAATAAGTTAAAACATCAGCGCCATCTCTCGGGAAATTCATACATCAATGGTGTGACGTCACTCGCGAGATGAGCACCAATACATCGGAGCCAGGAAATCTTAATCCAATAGCAAGCGACAGCAGAATGATTTATATAGCGAAGCGATGCGATGATCGGGAGCGATAAAATGTTGCTGTGACACGAATTGCCATCATGAAATCGTCTTTTGTATGAGGAGGCAAAACTATCTTCGTTTATCGTTGCTGGGGGGGGGGGCGAAAGGGGCAATTGCCTCCCCCCAGACTCGACTGAAAGACCACCCCTCGGCGTTGGTGGCTGGTGTACCGGTATTGAATCAAATAAATCCCCTTCACCCGTCATGCTTGAGTCACATGTTGCCCCCCTGTACAAAGTTCTGGATCCGCGCCTGGTGTTTTAATGGTAATGGTAAACTAGATGAATCTATTGAATTTCGTTAGTAAATATCCCACTTCTCATTTGGCTTTGTAAAATGGGACAAATTGGTCACACTTAAACTGTTAATGATTTAATCCAAAAGTAAATGAAGGGCAAACGTTATCTGTGAGTTGATTTGTGTTGAATGATTTTCATATGTTAAATTGAAAGTGAGTCAATTTTGTGTATCATTTCAACATGACATACGAATGATAGTTTTTAACCACCAGCAAAAGCATTGTATAATTGAAAAATAAATTTCATGGGTGTGGCCCATGAAATTTATTTTTCAATTATGTGTTCTTGTGTGTTCTTTATAAACTAAATCCTTGAACATTTTTACATGTATCACAGGCATGAGTCACTACAGTACAAACTTCTGACATTTTTTTCAATAAAAGGCAACTTACTCAATCCATACCTACTATTATTATAAATGTGAAAGTAACTCTGTCTGTCTATATGTCTGTTACGCTGTCACGCTCAAACAGCTAAACCGATTTAGATTAAATTTGGTATGAAGATAATTTGAGTCCCGGGGAAGGACATAGGATAGTTTTTATCGCGATAACCGACATCCTATATTATCTCTAATGTTAGATTGTAATATGTTAAAGGGGCGTCTTAACGGGCCAATTTTTTAAGGCAATTTGTGGTGGCAATTCTGTGGCCAGCAACATTCTTAATTCTCCTACTGCCCCTTCTTACTTGACTTCCTACTTTCAGTACCTGCACTCAAATCACAGTAGAGATCTTCGATCTTCCGACAATCTACTTCTTTTATGCCCTGCTCATTCTTCTGGATTCGTCGGATGCTCTTTTATAGTTCAATCTGTTTCTCTCTGGAATGCCCTGCCCCCCGAAATTAGGATGGCACCCAATCGCCTTAATTTTAAATGGAAGGTACGCACTTTATTCCTTGATGGATCAGCTGAATCATCACAACATTAGTAACATAAATATTAGTCTGTATCTATGTATTTATTTATGTATGTATGTATGTATTGCTGTAAGTATGTATACTATTGTATAGTTATGTATGTAGGTATATATGTATGTATGTATTTTTGTAAGTATGTATAGTATTGTATAGTTATATTGTTTTATTTGTGTATTATGTAAGAATAATAAGGAAGTTCTTATTTTACAATTAGGTTACTGCACCTTTCACACATTCTATTTCTACATCACCCTAAGGTAGACTGGCAGATAATGCTTTTAGCATTAAGTCCACCTTTGTACAACTTTGTGCATAAAGTTTTAAATAAATAAATAAATAAATAAACATGGCAGTACTCTCCAATATTGATTTGATGGTTGCCGGACGATCGCTGAGCGATCTATTTTCCGCAATGTTGCCCGGTCAATTTTGTTGTTGTTTCAGTCGCCCTCTATTTTATTGTTGCCGGGTTGAGCAGCCCGTTTAGGGGACTGGATCATGCGCCATACAATTGTAGACATATTGCCATTATTGGCCGAGCAATTAGTTGCCAATAGTGCCGCCACCAATTGCCTTAAAAATGGCCCGTTTAAACGCCCCTTTAAGAGTAAAACTCTTAATACAAAAATAAAATAAAATTACACAGAGTACCTACATTTGTATATACTGAAACCTCTTGTACATCTGTCGCTATGTCGTACGCACCACTACCACCACTTTATGATAATATGACGTTTCACCATCACTATAACTAAGTACATTTTAGCGCTCCTGGCTATTCTGCAATATACTCAGTGTGCACACCTGAGCGCAATCACATTAGCTCTCCTACACACTAGGATTTTTTATATATACATATACATATTTTATGTGACTTTTTCTATCTCACTTATCGAAGCTAACCAAATTTCAATAAGTGTGTAATACGTGGTTATGAGTTATGAAAGTCTCGATACGATTTTTTCACGCGTGCAAAGTGAAGAAAGTGTTACTTCTATCTTACATAATACTTGCAGGACTTATTTAGTACATTTTCTTTGGCTAAGGACTACTTAACTGAGCCTAGTTTTTACAAAATTTACACTTAGCATGCCATTTTTTTTCCATAAAAAAAAAAACAATATTACACCTATCTGCTTTCAGTGAAGACGATTGATGTCGGAATGGTGTACTTTATTGTTTTTAAACTTTCGCGATTTTTATACATACTAGTTATATTGGTGTACTTTACTTTCTATTGTTGAATAAAACTATTAAAAAACGACATTGACACCAAACATTTGAATTGAAAGAGCACTAATGTGACGATTTGATGCACAACTCTTTTTCATCGTGAAGACTGGTTAAAGACAAGAGAATGTTTTTAAGCTTTGGTAATGGTAAACCATTACCAAAGCTTAAAAACATTCTCTTGTCTTTAACCAGTCTTCACGTACGTACGTATATATACCAGTTATACTGGTATATATATTTTTACGACATAAATACATATTTGTTTAAATAACTGAATATGTAACATCGACTGCTGCTGATCGAATCTACAAATCACATAACGTAGGTACCTACATAAAACAGCTTATGTATATCAGCTTATTTGTTTCAGTTACTGATGCATATATTATATTATAGATATTTAATAAACACACACGCACACAACACACACACACACACACACACACACACACACACACACACACACACACACACACACACATCTGCACATACCTACTGTCGATATGGTACGCACATTTCCATGAAATACTATTCATAAAATGAAATGTTTGAAAATTGTTGCTTAAGTTACAGGTTTTTACCTAGTTTAAGTGGCAAGGCGCCTTAAAAAATGTATGAGTAACAATACTTAATGTATCTGTTTGTAACTAGTTTAAAAATTTAGATATCAATTTATATGTTACTATGTGCTTTTTGAAATAAAAAAAAAAAAAATAATATTATATAATAATCACTGTATTTAATTGTATAAAGTATAGGCAAGTAGAGACGAGGTACGAGAGAAGTACAAATTAAAATTCCCACTATTCAATAAATACTAAATTACAGTCAATCGCCACCACTCAACTAATCTGCGATTAATCTCAATCGTTTAGAGCTATATTTTATAGCGTTCTATATTTGAAATATCGCCGGCGGCAACCGGTTCAATTAACAGAGTACGGTTATTAATGGGACGTTCCCGGGCGTCCGATTATACTCAATCTCCTGTAATCCGTGGTGCGGCTGGTTCTATCAACTTTAGTTAAATGTGTTTGACTGTAGTTTAGTAAATGGTGCTGTCAGGATTATTAAATAGGGATCATTTGTAATTAGATAAGTCTGTCGAATGCAGGTACAAATGGTTAATTTGAAAGGTTTTGAGTTGCACATGAAAGTTTAGCTTGATATGGTGGCTACCTTACCTTATTATGTGTGCAAAATAAAACTTTGTGTTACGTGTATGTTAAAAACATTTTCTAGGTGCAGGTTCTTATTATGTTAAGAGTTTAAGAACTCAATAGAGCGCCTTGTATGTTTATTATAGTTAAGGAAATGTAAAACGCTGATCGCTGGCGCCGAAGCATCAATAAGCATGTAATTAAATGTAACGTTTCTAAGTAACGCTGACGGATCAACGACGACTTGCGTCGGTTCCGTATACATATCGCATCAGCATCGAAGATCAGCGTGACTTTAACACCAGCCCAATAACCACAATCTATTGCGGTTATTACGTTCCATTTAGTTTTCTGCATTGGAAATTGAAGACCTCTTGGAAATTTTCATACGCACTTCCAAGAGGCACTATTTTTGTCGACATATATAGCTCTTATAATTTCAAAAAGAAAACTATATACATCTTTTGAATGTCTGGACTATAATTAGGTTGTGGTAGGCTGGTACCTTAGATTTTTATTTTGTAAATGTTATAGTTCTTAGATTGTGAAGCCTTGTAATTATTTTGTAAATAATTAGTCAGTTGTAATTGTAAATAATGTAAATTTGAGAGTACATAAATAAATATTTAACCACTTACTGACTGGCCAGTTGGTCTAGTCTCTCGTGATTTTGATCCCCACACAGGATAAAACTTTGAGTGATGACCACGATGGTTTATTCCGTGTCAGGGTGTAATTTACCTATAATATGTGTTTAGTAATATAGTATAAGTATTTAGAAATATTTTTGTACGTTTATCAGTTGTCTGGTTGCCATATTACAGGTTCTGCCTAGTTTGGATTTTTTAATTAATTTCAGATGGCATTGTGTGAATTGTCTTAAGATATTAAATATTACTTTTATAAGTGCAGTGATTCTCGAGATCACCCTTCGCTTGTATCAAATATTATGCTTTTTCTCATAATCTTCACATATCCCTAACTCGAGTTAAACTCAGAACTTTAACTGCAGTTAACGCCATGCCATCCGCCACTCAGGCCGTTGGAGGCACGCACTAATTACCGGCGAGAATTCGATGCTATAAATCACAGACATAATATAACAGCCGGGAGTCGCTCGCGTCGCACTGGAATGCACGCCCCAAATCCAACCCTGTTTGAATTTCGCACAGTACATAAATATAGTATAGCTACGTACTACAAGTACTATGTATCGTATTGTACAGTCGATATAGCGGCAGAAGGCACAGTTTATTAAGCTCCAAAGATGTGAAACAACGTGGATGGTTTTGGAAAGAAACTCGTTTTTTAATGAATGAGTTCTTGGAATATTCATAGCTATTGAAAAGGACAGCTGACTGGAGTCTCAATACTGTCGCAGCTAAAGTGAGAAAATTATTAAAAAATATTAATTAATGGTAACGAAACATAGACTGTTAAAAACATAATCAGTTTTTTACCTAACGACAGTCAAGCCAATCCAAGCCAAAGAATCTTGGCTTGGCTTGGCTGTCCTCAGGTAAAAACACTGTTATTGTGAAAAAACTGTTTGGCTTAACAGTAGGGTTTTTTTCTATGAACATATCAAACCTGAAACAGTTCATTAGTACTCACGGCTCATTAAAAGTTCTGACGCTACATTGTCGCTGATACATCGCTGTACATATAAGAAAGGTTTTTAGAAAACCCCAAGACCGTGAACAAAAGATGAGCAAAAATTAAACTTAATCAAACGCAATTTGTTAATTTCATCATTTAGACATTACAAAATGGAGTATATATTTACCTACTATATAAACTTTATGCACACAGTCGATTGATGCACTATCAGGTACGCACTGACTACTCTAGTACCTACATAACCAGTAGGGGTAGTCTTTGACGAAAATTATCATTATCAAGTACATTATGAATGTGAGATCGGCAACCGTGACATGCCATGATGCATGACCTTAGAAATAGTAGTTGTAATGGGTCATAATCTCTAGTCTAGTAGGTATTAATGTTCTATGGTCATACTAATCCGACATCAGGCCTTCCTAATCTAAGTCATTCTTTTTGTTGAAAATAAAAAAAAAATAGTAGTCTTCATTCTAAATTCAAATAAACCGCCACAGTAACGGGCGCGTTTGGTACATTTCCCGCGTTCCTCCCTACGGGTTATTTATGAACAGTCACTGAGCTACGAGTATGTAATAATCTGAGGCGGGATTTAATTTGTCGGACTGATTTCACACTAGAGTGGGAAAGAGATGCAAATAAGTATACATCGATGTGTTAGAAGAGGTTAGGCAATAGGATATTCGAATCGTTAGCGGTTTCCGTAGACAACCGTAATGGAAAATCGGATGTGAATTTATTCTCAGGATTTTCTTCCGTGGAGTAAATAAAGGGATTTTTGTGTGAGACCTTTAGATTTTTTGCTAAAAGGTATAGAATCTTTTTGTTTAAAGTCAGTCTGTAGGACACGCAAAGTTCACTTTTCTGCTTTGTTATGTCCCTTGCGAAACAAGGCTTGTACTTTTATATGAGAGTTGTCTTTTGTTGAATAGGAAAATAGTAATTTCTTTAGCTGTTTCATGGCATTAATACCTAGTCTAAGAAAGATGAAAAAGACAAACTGGATGTAAAAGGTGTAAAATTAAGTTGAAAGAGAGAGACAAAGTATAGTCAGAGAAGGAAAAAGTCAGAGTCACTCGCTTCATCTAAAGTTATAAACAAAAGCTGGCGCGATTCATAAATTTTAATATCCAAATGTTATTTGTTATTAGGCAAAATACCATCATAATCAGACTACTATAACGTTCCCACTGCATTGTACATGTACAGGCCTCTTTTTCGAGAGAGTTACATAGCAAATTCATTTAGTGCTGAAGAATGAGGCTATATGGATTTTTGCCGGGAGTTTTAAAAAAATTGTGATGTTTACATCTTGACGTTGGTAGTCTTTCCGAATTTCAACTTTGGTGGGTAAACCCACTACGGGAGCCCATTGCGGATTGGTGACTGTTGCATTGTCTTCGGATCTTTGGTTCCAGGAGACCAGGACATGCTAGCCACCTTTCCAGTTATGACGTGACGTCTTTATTAGCGGAAGATGACAATATACCTAATGTCGTTTATTTAAAACTAGTTGACCCGCGCAACTTCGTCTTTGTAAATTTTGCCCGTTTTTGCAACATTTCTCATTGCTGCTCCGCTGCTATAGGTCGTAGCGTGATGTTTTTTAGCCTTCCTCGATAAATGGGCTATCCGACACTGAAAGAATTTTTCAATTCTGATCATTACAATCAAACAAATTCTTCAGCTTTATAATATTAGTATAGATTGGTTAAAAATAGCATAATGATTAAAAATCTTGTATAATTAAATATCTTCAGACTGTATCCGAATCCGCTATTACATACAACACTTTATCATTTTCAAAATGTCTTCAAGTGCTACTAGTTTCATTAGCAGACTTAATTGTCCCTTTCACACCTTGTAAGTAATATATAAATCTTTACCAATATACGTAGACTCCTCAACTTGCTCCTATTCATCCCAAAGATCCCGTGTTTGTATAATGGGAGAACTGAAAGACAGGCCTTCGTAAAATGGTTTTAGTTACCAGCATACGAAGAGCTGTCAACCATTTCCTAAGTTTCCTTAGACATACAGCGTTTGTTTGAAGAGGAGCAAGGTGGGAGGTCATTGTAAGTCGGTTTTGCATACAGTGTTGTAAGGTAATTAATCAGGCTAAATCGCCCCCGACGCACGGTGACAATGGGATTAAAAGATATCGCATTTGCTTTAATGTATGAACAGTGTTGAGTAGGAGTGCTATTATCGTGTTTAAGTATTTTACTCAACAAGTCTACCTGTACAAATAAAATAATAATTTAGAAGTGGTGTGGTAAATCGTGATTCAATATGAGTAAAGAAATTATGTATGTTTTTGTTTTTTTTTTTAAAAAGACAAAAAGTACTCCTGCAGTAGGGTACAAGCCCTGTGTAGCGGGGGACTTGTTAAGCCCATAAAGTGGTGTACCGTGCGGGAATCTAACCCACGACCTCTTGCGTAGCAATTGGACACACTCCTACCGTCCCGCAGAGGCAGTCAATCAAAGTCAATATGTAGAAAATTACTTTTTTCAATTTATTTATTAAATAGACTGACGTTAATGACTGACTTTATTTATTAATAGTCCAAGAGGGGAGCGCCAAAAATGCAAGTACTTTATAAAGGCTGATTTTTTTGATAGTACGTCACATTAGTTAGTAAAGAAAGTAGTTAGTTTGTAAGTAAATAAATACCCTTTCGTCAGTCAGCTGAATTCTTTAGCATTTGACGCAGAGAAAAATACATGTTTTTTGAATGACCTTAATCTATCGTTAAATTGCTTTCTAAATCTTAAAAAATAGTTTCCTAGCAGTATGCGTCAGGCACGCGTTAAAGTTGTATTCTATAATCGGGCTCGATCAGAGGCCAATTCACGTATTTAAAGCAGTACAGTTGCAGTGCAGTTGCATTATTTTTGCAACTGCACTGCAATTGCTGATATTATTTGGGAGTTACGTAGGTATCTTTTGAGAATAGAGAAAATCTGTCATCTCAACAATAAGTAAAATGGCCTACGGAGAGTTATTACTTAGAAGATACATTTCAAACCATTTTATAATTTTATTCTACATAGTGCTAATATCCTTTCAGGTAAAGTCTCTCAGAACATTTCTGTTAAGTATATGGAACTAGAACCAGCCAAGGGGGATGGTGCAGGGGGATGGTCCAGATCATGAACTTCTTCACGGCTCTCCTTCACTCTGGATCCCTTATTCAGATAGACGCATCATGGCGAATTGTATGAAATGGGTTCTTTTAAGGAACTCCTGATCTCCTTCCGTGGGTAGTACCTGAAAACTTATATACAAAATAATGTTAAAAGATAAATCAATGAAGCAAAAGGGTTGTACCAATTTTAACGAGAATTGCGTGGAAAATGAAATGCTAGATTATATAGCTAGAAAAAAGAAAATGCTAGATGGCGCAAGCGAGGGCCCAACTCGCGTGCAGGAAAAGATACAAAAATTTGAAGTCTAGTAACATAGTACAGAAATTTTTAAGTCGAGAGTCTGGACTTAAAAATTTTCTATCTTTCAAAATTCAATTTTAAGCAATTTTAAGGTAAATAATGCGCGTTAATTTGGTTGACATGTCCTCATAGGACAAAAACACCAAAATAAATGTAAGATATTAAAAAAAAATGCGCGTTATTTCCCGTATAATAAATAATTAGAAATTAGAATATCATATTGGGTCTGCAATATCATAATTTGTTAAAATGCTCTCTGCAACGTAGCAATAACAGAAGTCGTGATAGTACTCAGCCTAGCGGCTAGATGGCACAAGCGAGGGCCCGACTTCAGTGCAGGAAAGGATAGAAAAATTTCAAGTCTATTAATATACTTAGTCCAGATAGATGGTTCCATTCCGGCCCCGGTTTGGCATACGGAAGTTTCGGGATCGATTCCTGAGTCTGGACTTAATTTTTTTCTATCTTTCAAACATGCAATTTTTGTATTAATATATACTCAAAAAGAGCACCATTTTTTTTTAAACCGGGTAAGAATAAAAACGCGCCTATAATGTTTGATCTTAAGCTGAAACGCCTAGACTTACTTGCTCCTTTTATTTGTTACATGAATAATTAGGTAAGGTAATTATTTCAGGGGAATTATTAAAGCAAAACAGGTTCCTAGTTCATGTACCTACCTACGTCATGATGAACCTACGATTTGGTTATGATACATCATATTTATGTTCTGTAAATATGTGTATGTTCCAATATGTTTGCGATTTCTACACATTATAGAATTTTATAAGCTATGCGCTAAGTACCTTTGTTTTATTGCCAAATAACAAATTGGAGAAATCGATTTCGTTCATTGATAAACCGGTCCATAAATGTTTGCCTAAACCTTTTTGCAAGAACAAATGCAAACTGGCCACAAAAAAAAATACAATTAGAAATTCGAACTCCCCATTAGTGACGCACTTGTTTCACCACTCGTTAGCCCGACTCCATTTGTTTGCCGCAACGCGACCTAATCCCGGGATTGTTCCCGGATAATCCGGGATCACGAATCATGACACTATTGTTGTAAGTGTGAAACCGACACAAATAGGCCTACGGCTTACGCGGTCCCCTGTTGTAAATACAACAAGCGATTAAACACAATTAAATTTAAATCTTAAGGGCTATGCAATAGGGTGTAAATTATGTTGAATGAAATAGGGGATGCGGTGACGGTGCAATAGTGAATTCTTTTTTCAAAGTCTTGTTATTATGAGTATGTAATCTTCCTCTTTATTTGCTTATGAATAGAGTTGATATTGTAATGTCGGTTAATGTTTTGTGACGTTTTACTTTCAGAAATAAGTGCGCAGTGTTCTTTTCTTGAACATTTGTTTGAAATTAAATAGCACAATGAATAGTTTAATAATGAGATTATTATACGCATATTTGGGGCAGTTTGATCAAATATTGGCAGTATTTGTCAAATAAAGTGCGCAGTTTCTTGTTTTGTGGTAGTGTTTCTCTTGTTTGTTTGGTCGAATGTTACCTTCTTTGTTTGCGAAAACAAGTACAACGCAAAATTGGTAAAGAAAGAAATGATCTTCATTAAAATGTTTGATTAGAATATTTTTAGATAGAAATATATACCCCAGAAATGATAGCATTAAAACTTTTTCTCAGTAATTCACTGTCATGAGGAATTTTTAAAAACATTTTTATTCATATTATTGACGTGATAACCTTTTATAAATCGATGACGGCGTGCACCCATGAAAAAGTGTCACGTAGCAACGGTCACGTTATTGGTTTGTAGCTAAGCAGTCACGTAGCAACGGTCACGTTATTGATTGGTTGCTAAGAAGTCACGTTATTGACTGGTTGCTAAGGAATGCAAATGCCGATTCTACGAGTATTGTGACCGATGGGCGCATGCGCCCGGGTCTCAAATTGAATTCTACGGAGTTTGTGAGGAAGGATGGAAGGAGTTTTGTTGCACTTTCCCGCAAAAACTACTGTACGGATTTTGAGAAAACTTTACAGTAATGTAGTTTATACATTAGAATAGCATATAAGCTATAAAATTTGTCAACACGGGCAAAGCTGCGAGAAAAAGCTAGTAGGTAATGTTTACTAAGTTTCCCTAATGGTAATGGTTTCATCTCCAAGTATCGCCTATATCGACTTGAATTATCCACTGTAAAGAAAATAAATGTGTAGTGTACTTACATAGAAGTGTTTTGATAACTTAATATGCATTTGGATGCAACGTGTATGCAAACGGGCGTTAAACGTTATGGGCTATATAATGTAAAGTGAACGTTTACGACTAAGGCCTACCTATGGGTTTTTGAGAGCCTTTTGACCATACGATTGAGGGAACTGTGGAAAATACAAAAAGGGAAATTATGTGTAAATAATAGAAGTTTTAGAAATCATTTTTTTTTACATCTTACACAACGCTATCTGATTCCAAACTAAGCAGAGCTTGTACTATGGAAACCAGACAACTGATAAACATACTTATATATTTCTAAATACATACATATTATAGATAAATAACACCCAGACACAGAATAAACCATCGTGCTCATCACACAAAGTTTTATCCTGGGTGGGGATCGAACCCACGACTTCTTGCGTAGCAGTCGGATACACTCCCGCCGCGCCACAGTGGTAGTCGTCATCTAGGCGATATACTTCATACGTCTATAAATACATTATACATACTACGTATGAAGTATTCCGATTAAAATATATCGTAATATATTTTATTCGTTTTCATATGTATATAGAATTGCATCGATCATAGTCATGGGTCGATTGATGAAAGTAAAATTGCTGAAATTTGAAAACAATATTATTTAGTAAAATCACTAATATTATAAAGCTGAAGGGTTTGTTTATTTATTTCTTTGAACACGGTAATCTCAGGAACTACTGGTCTAATTTGAAAAATTATTTTACTGTTGGATAGCCCATTTATCGAGGAAGGCTATAGGCTATACAACATCACGCTACGACCAACAGGAACGAAGCAATGAAAAATGTTTGCAAAAACGGGCAAAATTGACGCATATGAAGTTGCACGGGTCAGCTATCTAGGTACCTCTATAAAGTGGTCAGCACTTGGAGCAAAATGCATAAGCTAGAAATTTAAAAGGTCGTTTAGGGGCTTTTTTACTCAAGATTATTAAAAAATAAGACCAGAATTTTTCAGAGCAGAGTGAGTTCGAGTAGCACTAGTGCTCGCAAACTGCTAATCAAACCTCATTTGACAGTCAAGTCGTCAAAAAGAGCAAGACTAAAATAGTGATTTAAGAGATTAAATCAGACACTTATGAGTTTGTAGTTGGTTATAATGACTAAGGTAATCTTTTTTCATATATACCTATATGTATATATATATATTTTTTAAAACACGGCTCCCGCAGTAGGGTACAAGTCCTGTAACGCGGGGGACTTTACAAACATACAAGTCACGGACACAAAGTACACCCAGACTCGGAACAACAATTTGTGGATCACACAAAGTTAAAGTGTCCCGTGTGGGAATCGAACCGTTGCGTAGCAGTCGGATACACTCCGACCGCGCCACAGAGGCAGTCAAAGGTGTATATTGCCAGCAAATTGCATAATTGCCTACCACAGGTGAAGGTTGGTCATATTCGCCGAAGGATTAATGGTCTCTTGAGCCTAACTCATCCAGGTGGTCGGTCTATCTGGCAGTGAGTCGTCCCTCGTTACATTTACCGATGCCCGGTCCCGGTCTCCAATCGAGAGTGGACGACTACCTAAGCATGTCGCTGGGATGGACTGGATGCGAGGGAGCTGGTGTAGTGGAGTAAATAATGGCCTATGTCCAGTAGTGGACCGTGTTTGGATGTTTCTGACGGAATGGTCCACACAAAATTACGTACATAAAGCGCTGACACACAAAACCTTGTGCCTCCGAGGTGCTGCCAGAATATCTTATAAGGGGGCTTCTACAGACGAAAAGAAATTATCAATTACTAGCGGACGCCTCGCGGTTTCACCCGCGTAGTTCCCGTTCCCGTGGGAATACAGGGATAAAAAATAGCCTATGTCACCCGGGGTTAGTGTAGCTTCACAACGATGAACGAATTTTTCAAATCCGTCCAGTAGTTTCGGTGCCTATTCAATACAAACAAACAAACAATCAAATCTTTCCTCTTTATAATATTAGTATAGATTATTTTTCAAGTAATTTTGTACTAATAAAACGAAATAGTTATGCCTAACAAGTTTATTTTTCCGACCATGTTTTGTCGCGATTCCTTGTCGTACCCGTCGCGTGCTCCCTAAATGTCTTGCACCATCAACACACTAACCGTTCGATAATTATCGGCAATACGACATTTTGACGACACCCGCGGGCGTCGTACTACGACGCGACACGACATACGCTTCGATACGATGTAAATTTATTTTTATTTGCGACCAAACGTCGACGGCCATTAAGAGAATTGCTTTCGATTTACTTAGAAATTTTATGTTGAATAAATTGAAGTGGATGGTAGGTAATGTTAGATGTAATTCTTAGCGGGCTGTATCTAGAATTAAAGGAGAACTATTAGACGTTATAAGTTTATGCTCTCACAGTAAGTATATGTACGATCATGGGCACTGGCAGCAGGGTGCAGGGGGTGCATTGCACCTCCCCAACACCTCCCTGTCTTAATAATAAGCCTGTTAGGTTAGGCATTTATTTCGTTTTAATATTGGAAAATGATTTCAAAATATTATTTAGATCAGGAGTAGGTAGGTACTACTGTACTATTGACATTTTTCATGCATTTTAATGCTAATTTTACATATAAATTTAAATGTATGGAGGATAATTCGTCTCTGGCGTTGAATCCGCGTCCTTAGGGGTACCGGCCCTAAGCCGTTACCAACTTCGGCACCGGGTCATGTCCGCCAAAGTCGAATTTAGCCTCCACATGTTACGATTTTATGACAATTTTGACCGCGTACCCTACTACCGTACTACTCACAAAGCCGTAGAAGTTCCTTAACTTCTACGGCTTTGTGAGTTTCATTACAGAAACCATTTAAACACAGATTTCTGATGACGCTGGGCCGGAACATTAATTTTCGTAATTAATTTTACACATATACCTACACTAGCTGTCACGCGCAACTTCGTCTGCGTAAATTGTCCCCGTTTTTGCAACATTTCTCATTGCTGCTCCGCTCCTATATGTCATAGTGTGATGTTATAACTTGTAATTGATTAGGCTCACTTACTATTTGTAACTTAAAATATAGCTCAATATATTTTCTAATTTTCTTTTAAGGCTTAATACTTTTATTACATCATCAGGTTGTGGGTTCGATTCTGAGTAGCACAATAGTTTATTCTGTGTCTTGGTGTAATTTATTTATAATAAATATGTATTTATGAATATATAATATACATATTAAGTAGTTATTAATTAGATGTTATTATATATTTACTGCCATTGTATGTTTTTTGTGTGTTAAAGTTTTTCTTAATAAATATTATTATTATTATATTATTATCCAACGATAACGGTGGTGTTAACAGTAGTTTTATAAATATATAATCTCTTTCCGTGTACCTATAGTAGTCTAGGTAGGTAGGTACTTATAGTGAGTTAGGGTGAAGATGCAGTTGCACTCCGCAGAAAGAAATCTTGGCGGCGTAGGCACCCATGTGTACAATGTATATACACCTTAGTTAGTAACTAGCTTTTCCCCGTACCTTCTCAGGAACTCCTGGTCCGAATTGAAAAAATATTTTACTGTTGGATAGCCCATTTATCGAGGAAGGCTATAGGCCATATAAAATCACGCTACGGCCAATAGGAGCCGAGCAGCAATGAAAAATGTTACAAAAACGAGGAAAATTGACGCAGACGTAGTTGCGCGGGTCAGCTAGTAGGTACCTACCCCTAGTATTAGTAGTATTTACAAAGTCTCTTTCGCTTTGGCTATCTATGAAAAGGTGTAGTTACCTAGGTACTTAAAAGAAAATCTTGTAGCATTGATAGGATAGTTAACTCACGAAAAGGTGTGACGTCACCACTCACGTTATGTTCTAGTTGCCAAGCAACGCAAATTCTGATTCCGTCTGCTTATAGGCTAAAGTATTGTGGCCGTAGGGCGTATGCGCCTGGGCCCACTAATGCTATCACAGGCATGGTTGTTTATTACAATGTCTTCAATGTTTTGGGGATTGCAGCGACATGCGATACAATGGGAAATCAAAGAAAAAGGATGTCACAGGCATGGATGTTTATTCAATGTCATCAATGTTTTCATGAGGTTATCACGTAAAATTATTATCCGTAAACGACTTTACAGACAACTATTTTTTTTCTAATCTTTTAACATACATATCTATTTTTTATAGATTTCAAAAAAGTATGTATTCCGAATTATTAATGATGCGGTAGCCTAATGGCTAAGGCGTCGGTCTCGCAATCGTGAGGTCGTAGGTTTAAATCCTGGCCATTATA
The DNA here is from genome assembly GCA_945859575.2 of Herminia tarsipennalis. Lineage (NCBI taxonomy): Eukaryota > Metazoa > Arthropoda > Insecta > Lepidoptera > Erebidae > Herminia > Herminia tarsipennalis. Next base: position 18,556,979 of record OX243841.2, on the reverse strand, counting down.
CTACCGACGTGAGCCCACTCCTAACACAAGCCATAGAGCTTAGCTGGAGGGGTTAACAGGATTGCTAGTAATGTGGGACGACAATCCCACATTGCTAGTTATCTTTTTTTTTTCAATATATAGAAATGCAATATTATTGGAATTGAGTAATTTTCCCATAATATAAATCTATTAGGGCCTTTAAACAAATTTATAGGATAAAAATAATGACTGTATGTTTGTTCAATAATTTCCTTAAAACTAGAGATAAAATTGCGATAAATATTTTTTAATAATTCTTATTTACTCCAACTTAGGGAACAGTGTAAGTTTTATCAAAATTGGTTAAGTAGTTTGAAAGACATGAACGAGAACGTGTGAATTTGAGGGCTGCATTTTTACGGAAATTTCAAAGGAAGGTCATCTCAAAACTTTAGTCAAATAGCATAGGTATAAGAAATATTTTTTAAGTAACGTAAAACTAAAAATTATAAAGAAAACGTTATTAAAAAAAATATATCACACTTCAAAAGTTAACTGAAAATAATGAAATAATACTTTTATTCATTTTCCTACATTTTCTTGAGATTGGAGCCATCATCTAATTGTGCATTTCGTTTCTAATGATTAGCAATCAAATAATAAAAAAAAAACCGTAGGTAATGTCTACAAATACAAAAAGTTCAACCATGTTTGACAGAATTTTAGTACCTACATATCTTACAAGTAGTGGCATCGATTTAAAAAAAAATGACGGTTTCGGGTATATAAAAGTAGTATATCATTATTTACAGTTATCTTTTGAAGTTTGTTTAATTTTTTATAAGGTACCCGAGGCAATTAACGCCCTATAAACTTAAAATGGTTTATTTTCATATAAATACTAAGATAATAGTACTAGTAATATAATGAAAATAATAAACATACTTTTCTAAATTAAATGGTGCTAGATAAGATATATAACTATTTAAAATTTCTGAGGTAATAACGTCTTTTTAAAAGTCTTATTTTGGGCGTTATTAAAAATACTATGTTCTCGAAGAAATAGCGCCCGTAGATGCTGATTGCAAAAAAAGTCTCATCAGTGGTTATAAAATGTATTTAAACTCGGTTATAAAATGTAGTCACACATAATTTCTATATTAGGTATAAAGGAATGTAACAAATCAACGTATATTTTTCATATTTTTTTGGCTTTTGCTATCACTTTACTTTACTTTTTATTCACTCAACAGTCGGCTAAAACTTTCGGACCTAGAAAGCTGAGCTTTTGCTGAGAGATGTCTCTAGTTGATCTAAACAAGGTACATAAAAGGTTTAATGAAAGTCAAGTTCTAAGGGCATTATCAAACTTAACGCGGACGAAGACACAGGCAAAAGTTAGTGGTAATACCTACCTTCGTAGGTTTTATAAACCTACACCAAGGAACAATAAGTAATTATTTTTTCAATGTAATAGCATTTTAATTGGCAATAAAAACAGCAGATGCCAGCAACAAATCAATGTTGGCGAATTGTCGGGCGGGTGCAAATCTCCCGGTCGCATTATATCTTCGTTAGAGATTACTAGATGGCGTTGATCACGCGATGCTAATGCATGGAGTTTGTTCTGTTGAAAAAATAAAATGTGGTTACAATGAGTTTTGTTTCAAACTAAGAAAAGAGGGGAATAAGTCTCGGTATTAATTTTATAACATTATATTCTTTAAATGATTCATTAGTTAAAACGAAAAACGCAATATAGCTAGGTAGTGAACCTAGTTACCTGTTGCTACGTAGGTATAAAAAATATTAATAACGCCTAACTTTTATAATGGATCTAAGTATTTAACAGTAACTACATTATATAGTGTGATATTGAAACATCAGAAGCAGAGAAAATGTGAACCAGGCGACGTCAGCGCCTGCACAAATTGGGTGAGCAAAATGGCTAAATGATTGTAGACAATCTTTTTTCTTTAAGGAATTAATGTAAATTAATAATGAAGGACTACATTGAAAAGATTCCGTCCGAAATAATTAGTCCCTATATTAATATCTTGGGACAACTCACACAACGTCATTTGATTGCAAACTAAGCAGATCATAAAGGATATTAACAATGCCTAGCTTATACATCTTCGACGTAGCTGTATTTGTAATGAAAAACCTTATTCTGTTCGGTACATTGACCAGTAAACGACATAAAAAAGCTATTTATAATAATAATTTCCTAGGTATGGCCCCAAATATACATATATATTAAATTACCCAATGACATTTCATCTGAAACAAATAATTTAAAATTCAAGAAGAAGTTGTTTGAGTTTCTAATAAACAAAGTATAATATACCACAATGGAATACTTACAAGATGATAATAATAATATATAAACAATTTATTAATAATATTCATAATGTACTATACGTTTTGGCAAAACTTGAACTTCCGATTTGTATGTTAATTCATTTTTTGTAAAATTTACAATATCTTATATGTATAATTTTATTTTTATCTATTCCTGACATATTATGTGCACGTTTCTTGACATTTTAATTTTAATTATTACTTTATATTTCATACTCTCCTTGGTAATTTATAAAATTGTAATAAATATCCAGTTGCATGCCCTAACAGGCTGGACATAGAGAACAATGCATTTACCTAACACCATTAAAATATATTTTTATAATGTACCTGTGTTTGGAACAAATAAATGAATATGAATATGAATATGAATATGCTTGTACTATGATAACCCGACAAATGAAAAATATACTTACATAGTTATATTATAGACAAAAAACACCCAGACATAGAATAAACCATTGTGCTCATCACACAAAGTTGTATCCTGGGAGGGGATCGAACCCACGACCTCCGACTTAGCAGTCAGGGTCACTAACCACTAGACCAACATGCGTAGGTAAACATACTTTTATAAAGATAAAGATACTAATCAAATTAAGACCTAGGTAAGACTCAAATAAAGACAAAAGCTTAAATCAGCATCGCATGTTTGGCCACAATACGTGATCCCGCGGGAGGCTGTGAATCAATTATTCTAGATAACTGCTCTAACGGCTGAGCGAATACACTCCGTCACAATTTGCACCCGATAATAGCCGAAACAGTATTAAAGTTTCAATGTATACGTACCCCATGACTTTACTTACGGCTGTCAGTAATTTGTTGAATTAAGCTATTAAGTAGGTATCTAAAGGCATTTTCTTATACTAAGAGTATATGTACACAGAGAAAATATTAAGTTTGCTTTGAAAGTATTGACTCATGGCCACATGAGAGGCACTCGCTAATACGATACCTGAATGGTGTCGTCACACATCTGGTGCAAAGCATGTTAAAAAAAATATCCAGAATAGTAAAAGACCGTGTTTCCACCACTGTTTCCACAAACTCCCATTTTAACTACGACCAGTATGGGAGGAGATGCCGTGCAGCAATCGGTGTGCTTAGCCACAAAAAGCGATGCCCAGGAAGGGTGGGCCCAGGATTTTATTCGGGGAGGGGGGGGGGGGGGGGGGCTCACGAGAGGCAAATGCCAGTGTACATTGCATAGAAATGACAGTACATAGGCTCTACCAAAACTAATATTTTATTATAGGATCAAAAACATAGATAATAATAGATATCATAGATAAAACATTTTACCTACAGAATCTTACTGGTACCTATGAAAAACTACATCACAAATAGCGACTTACACTATCAAAATTCTATCCTACACTCGTATGTACATATTGGAGAAAAATACGAATAAAAAATACGACATTTGAATATAAAGTATCTCTGTACGGTACAGAATGATTGATTTTCTATAGCCGTCACGTAATGTCGCATAAAATATTGATGCATACGGTGTATCGTAAAAATGTTCCCTCGTCAAGAACTCTCCGATGACCAGTGAGGCTTTTTGTATAATTTTTTCGCGCACCTTGATTCTGGGAGTGTATCTACTTGGAAAGGGTGTACTGAGTGTTATTTTATTGATAGTTTTATGACAGAAAGGGTTTATGTGTTTTAGATGGAATTAAAGTGTGGTGGAGATGTGTGTTCTCAGCTTTTCGATGTGTAGGTAAACTATATACACATCGAAAACTTGTGAAGAATATTTAGATATTAACTCTGCCTTCTTATTTGTATTAGCTCTGTAGTTGTAGCTAAATATTGTATAGGCGTTTCCAGTAAAACGTTACCCGTCTCTTTTACGTAAATCAAGTGTTTTTTATAAAGTCAGAAGAAGAAAAATGTCAATGCCTGTTTAAAAAACTTTTAAATAGAGTGAAAATAAAAACATTAAATGATTCCGACCTTTTTAGTAATACCCTATTTAGATTCTTGCATCAATGTATCTATCTATTTATACATACAGTCAGTGTAAATGTAGTATCGGATAAATATAAAGTTTTTGCTGTTCTTCAAATATATGTATATTAGAATATTATTTTCGAATGAAACATTAATATACAATCATGTAAAAACTCCACGAAGCATATGAAAAGTGATTACCACAGTAAAATGTCGTAACTGTCATACACTTTTACGTTGTCGTAAATATGACAAAGTAAACCTTGGCATTATTTACGACAAGCAATAAGTCACTAAGTGATAGAGACATAAAATTTATTTTCATCTCGATATTATTATGATATAAAGAATCGTACGGATGATTATTGCTTTATTGATACTTTATTGCTACATATGTACATGAAGGGTTAATACTAAGTATGTGGGCACAAAATCTTATTTTTGTAACCAGAATACCCCTTTTTTCGTCCCCTTTCACCACACACACATCTTACAAACGATGTTGAGGGCCCAGCGTTTGTGTGACGTGATAAAAATGGTGGAATGCCCAATGATACATTTTCTTTTTATAATATCATTGGGAGTGTTATAATTTAGGCACCTATATGACTGTTTGTATATAGTGCGTGTGTTGCCGTAGTGCTAAAAGTAGGAACGGGTTTAAAGAAAGAGAATAGTTTAACTAGGGTAAGTATAATATATTTAATAGTTTTGTTTATTAATACTTAATCCGTTGTCTCGTTGTCAGCTGTAAATTAACTTTATACACTAAGTGTAACATTCGTTACTGACTCTATTTTTGGGAAAAGTAACGACATGACGTCAGCTGAATGGCTTAGGAATAGTACCCCTAATACCCCATCTCTTCGCGTGGATGTCGTCAAAGCGACAAGGGGATTTCGTCGTCCTTTAGGATGGGCAGCAGCGTCCTCGGCGTACTTTAAAGCCTTACGCGATCGCCAACCCGCTCGCCAAGCGTGGCGATTCTGGTAAATACCCCCAGGATCTATAATAAGTAGGTTTTTCTGGGGAGATCCGTGCCCAGCAGTGGGACCTCATATGGGTTGATATGAACGAAATGATAGCACAAAGGACGAAGTGTGGCTTCTGGTATCAACCAAAATAGGCCTGATTCCTTTGCTGTCAATAGGTAAGTACCTACACAGTGCTACCACCGTGCAGAGTCTCTGCGTCCTTGCTTACTCGTAAAAACAGTAAAAAAAAACTCGTTAAATTCCTATTTAGGTACTTTTCTGCGCAAACACATGGAATTTCAAAACATGTGTACACATACCTAGACATGGTGTAGACAAAGTCTAATAAACCTCCTTAGTTCCTTTAAATATAATTCACGTCCATACATATTGGCTCACATAACGTCACACGCACATTCTTAAGAACATTTCTATCAACGCCAACGGGGAGGTATTTGAATGCCCCCTACTCTCTCTTCCCCCATTCGTAATTGATTCTTCGTCTGCCGTTTGAATTTCAATTTGAACGATTAAATTGATGTAAGTGAGATGCGTATTGTGAGGGCTGCGAAATCAAATCTTCGAGGTGAAGATGGTGAGGACTCTCAAAGACTCAATTATGTAAGGCGCTGTTTTATATAGACTTCAATTTTCAAAGTTAAAGGAGTCCCATTATTAGAAGGTCGGGGCAAAAGTATTTTCGTATTTTTCATACAAAGAAAAAAAAAGAGTTTTAGGGTAGGTACATTTTTTTATTTATTTTAAATATGTATGTGCCGTTTTGATCGATAACTTGTTGCCATTTTGTAGGTAGTGCCCTGATTCCATAGCGGTAGAAATTTTTAAGATTTTTGATCAAAAAAAATCTGACTGGTAGTTTTCATTGCGTTCTTTTGAGGTTAACTTTATGCTTCCTAAAGAGTTCTGAAGTGACCGAAACAGGTGGGAATCTGATAGAGTAAGATCAGGGTTATACAGAGGATGCATGAACACATTCCCGCCAATCATCAGTTGCTGACAATAGAGGTCAAAATCGACAGCTTGACCCGGCGGCAAAAGCTCATAGTGGACGATTCTCACTCCCACCATACATACAACATCACTTTGTTTCGAGTCAAGCCGGGTTTTGCCACGGTCTGTGGGGCTTGTCCATGCTTCGACTACGATCTTTTTCGGACATTCTTATCGTATGTGACCCATTTTTTATCACCTGTAATCAACCGTTTAAGAAATGGGTCGGAATTTTTAATCGCAAACGTGGCATTAAGTTTCTCTAAGTGAGATCATGTGGTACCCAAATATCAAGTTTTTCTTGAACCCAAATGACGTAAAACTGTTGTGAGTTCTTCAGCAATATCGTAACTACTAATATGTCGATCTTGCTCTACTTTTTTAATGATGCCACTGATTTTATCGATGACAGAGCGCGCAAAATATACTTAAGTGACGATGAAATTCAAAAATGAAAAATGGTGGAAAAAACAATTAAAAAATGGCGGGAACTGTTTTTTTTAATTTATGAATTGCATCTTCAGAATGTCAACATTTAATGCTATTAAAACCAGCTAGTTACATTCAGTACAACCAAAGAGGTTTGATTACTAACAATACATTTAAAATACAAAAATACTTTTGCCCCTACCTATTATATAGTGGTGTTCCTAAAAGTTGGAGTACGGTAAGACAAGGCGGTATTTTGAAAATTAGAAGATGTTGGTAATTTCAACTGAAAAGTTAAAGACTTCACTGATTAAACCAGAGTTTACAGTCTAATCCTTCGTTCACAATACGTTATTAACAACATTTGTAGAATAGATTAAGACAAACTGTTATGAATGTATCTACACTAAAATAATGAAGCTGAAAAGTTTGTTTAGTTGAACGCGATAATCTCAGGAACCAAGGGTTCAAATTTAAAAAATATTTTAGTGTTGGATGGCCCATTTATCGAGGAAGGTTTTAGGCTATATAACATCACGCTATGACCTATAGGAGCGGAGCATCAATCAATTATGTTGCATAAACGGGGGAAAATAGACGCAAACGAATATGAATTAAGAGATCTGACATAGGGTCACAGTAACTGCTACTGTTTAACATAAGCCAAGCTTACACCCCAGCTTACAGCAGTCTGCCACCTCGATACCGAACACAAAAAAGGTATTTCACGATGTCAATACACAAACAAGCAAACATTAGCAAACCTGTCACGACACCAACATCTCCCAACATTAATTTGCCGCCAACATTCGCGCCAACACAGACTTCTCCTCACATTTTTATTCAAGTAGTATGCAGTGCCAATTGTCGACGCCCGCAAACTGAACTTTGTGGAATTTACATAAAGAGTTCGAAGCATCAGAATCGAGTTAGGGGGGATACTTTAAAACTGTCGCTTAGTTGAGACGTCGAATCCGTTTAGAGTTTTCGGGAGTTCCAAGACGGTTAGGGATGGGGAGTTATTTTATCGATATTTGAGAAGTCAATGTTAAATAGAAGTTTACGATAGAGCAATATGAGGAAGACAAACTTTAATTGCATGATTTGTAGCCTAATAAACGACCTTAGCTATTTGATAGGTTCAGCATATATAGGCACTTTCTGACAAAACAAACTGTTGAAAAATATAGGCAATATTATTATTCCATTACTAACTACTTAAAATTCTAATACCCAAAAGAATAAAGATTACCGTAATTAGGTATTATAGAACTTTAAGAAGAAGAAAGAACGAATTAGGCTTTCCAATCCTGGATAGAATAGATATGAATTAGAAATTAGAATTTTCATAGCATTCGTGAATCTCAAATCGTCTTCAGTTGAATAGAACATAATACCAAAGCAATTAAAGGATTAAAGCACGCGGCCGAATGCCAAAACCATCATTTTGATACTATCAGATTATGTTATCCAGGTTTATAGGTTTTTTATTTTTTTAATTCTTTATTTATAAGTAAGCAAATGACTCCATTCCACCTGATGTTAAGTGGATATAGAGTCCAAACGCAAGGCCAGACAGTACAGCATTGGCAGCACTGGCAGTCCTTACCTTGCTCACCTGTAAGGTAAGGACAGTCAGTGCCGGGTAAAATGCCATCAATTACAGTATTTTTAGGCCAAAAAGCGCCAACAAGTCCACCATTAGTTGACACTGCTTCCTTTAAACCATCGACAGGCACGCATCACTACCGTCACTGGGGGCGTCCAAGTTGCGTATTGAGTTACGCGCCCTTACACCGGTCCAATCGCATCAGGCAGCCTCGGAGCCCATTATAATATCCAGTTCCGAGACGTTAGTAATCTTCACATTTACATAATGGCACTCTTGCGTTGCCAATGCTCGTTTGTGTGACGGCCGACAATAGGCTAATATGATCTGCTAGATAAATTGAGAGTCGCACAATGCCTACGTCGCACAGTGATCAATTTTTCAATATTAGGTGGACCGTATTCAAATTATTAAAGTGTGGGTTATAAGAAAAAAATAAGTAGGTGTGCTTAGGGATCTTAACTCTATTTTATTATCATTATTCTATATATCTATTATATATCAATACGTTGTTCGTTTTGCGAGATATTAATGTTTAAAATCATCGCGTCCCCTAATTATTGCGTTAATTGCCGTTTACGTAGAATTTATTTATACAATATTTGCATTTTTGAAAGATAGAAAAATTTTAAGTCCAGACCCAGGAATCGAACCCGAGACTTCCGTAGGTATACCAAACCGGGGCCGGAATCAAACCACCTATCTAGATTATGTTGTTAAAGTAATTGGCATGAAATGCCTATAAAAATTACTACGAAAAATTTATCAAGTGAAGTTGTTTTTTTATATTACTGCGAAAGTTGTTGACTGTTAGATTTACCAAAAATGGTGCACGTTCTTATGGGTATGTATTCGTTCATTATCATCATCGCGGTCCACTGCTGGACATAGGCCTCTCCAATTGCACGCCACTTTGTTCTATCTTCGGCTTCTCGCATCCATGTATTCGTTAACACCGAATTTTTATAATTGATGAGAAAAATATAATAAAAATGTACCTACCTACTTAATGTAGGTACATTTTAGTTATATTTTATTTCTAACTAGCTGTCCCGGCGAACTTTGTACCGCGCCGTTATTTTTTATTGTTATATTTTTTACATAAGAACCTTCTATAAACTATTAGAAAACTATAATAAAATATTGAATGTGATCGGTACAGTCGTTCTCTACTTATGGCGTGACCAAAGGAAATATGGATTCATTTATATTTAAATTTAAGTAAGATTGTGAACATATCTTTAGACAATTCAAAACACAGTAAATTTGGTTTTGTTAGTACCTGGCTACCACGAGCTATTAAGTACAGTCAAATGTTCCCCCCTATTTGCCCTGCTGAAACAAAGTTTACTTTTTTGATTTAGATTTATTCAATGTGCTTGGGCAACATCCTCCGATTAAACCTACGACTGAGCAATCAAAAGATATGTTACTTTTCATAATATGAGATGTATATGGATTTTCAAATTCGCCTAGCTTTTGTACTTCAGCTGCAAGATATTGGTTAGCAACTGGCATAAAATAGATGTGAAAAAGAAAACCAAGTGTTTGTTAATGTTTTATCACATCTGGTGTGCAAATGAAGACACCTTATACATCACAAAACACGAGTAGAGGAAGATGGCCAGGCAAAACGGCCCTGTGCGATAGAATGAAGCATAGGTGGTTGAATGAAGAAGTGAATACTAAAAGTATGGAAGAAATAATGTTAAGCGGCGGAAATTAAACTATTATAAGCTGGGACAACTTTGGGCCACTTTTCTTTACATAACATTTCATTATTTTCAGAAAATAATTAAACCAACGAAGACTTATTTTAAATATTACTTGTGACATCGGACCCCTAATTCTCGAGTCTCCACCCACAATTATAGATAAGGAAAAGCGGTCTTCGCTATGGACTTTTAAGGTTTAAATGAACCTTTACGGTTAGTAAAATATAGCTTATCATAATAAATATAAATATTTTAGTAAATGTTTTTTGGAAATATAAAATAAATGATACATACGATTTAATACGCATTTAAAAGCAAATACCAAAAATGTTTTCCTAATAATTATTTTGTATTTTTTGAAAACGTAACATTACAAATGTACTCAGAGACTGTTAGTGCTCGGAGGCTGTAATTTTGCATGGATTACTTTGTCGGCATAAGTAATATGTATGTCCATTCAAAATTACAGCCTTCTTCTCTCTGAGCTAAGCTGCGGACGGACGGACGGACATAGCGAAACTATGAGGGTTCCTTTTTGCCATTTTGGCTACGGAATCCTAAAAAGGCTTACTTTGATCACTATTATATTTACTTTGATCACTATGATAAATACATAGAGAGGAATATTAGTCAAGCGAAGCTTCCACGACGTAAGTTAACTTAAAGTGCATTGATACAAAAGGCTGTAGACGTTTCTATTCACTTTTCTTTATATATTACATACCTCGCCTCCCCCATTCAAATACATGCCAAGAAATTGCATGCAGTTAGGTTGAAATTCCCTTGGCAACTATCAGAAGGAACTAGTGAACCACTGCTAAGAAGAAACGTATGTTATTTTGAGTGGAATAAGAATATCTATCCATATATTGCAATGTTCGAAATTGGCAATTCTTTTTCCATTCAATTCTCTACTCTATAGTTAATGCATAAGGTTGGTTTTTGTTTGTTTTTTGTATAAAGCAGGTACGGCAGTGTGCGGTCGCGACAAGGCACAATTTGAATAAATTTGATCGTAGCATTTGGCCATTGTGGAAGGGTGGAATGATATCGGAAAGTGATATTTGTCGTGATGAAATTGGCTACGACTGCGGATTATCAAGCCTTCCATTTGAATCGACTTTATTTTATGAGTTGTGCTCCGATGTCACTTGTTATGGGATTGGGAGGCGTATTTTAGACTGAATATTTTTGAAACAATTAGTTTACTCATTCTTTGATGTATTCTTTTGGTTGTTTCTTCATGTTATATACCAGGGTTACGTACTGGTACAACTTGACGTAGGTACTTCTAGCAGGACGTTCGACGCACGTTGTCGATTGGTTTTCGTTATACCTTTTGGTCATAAATGTTGCAGGTAAGCAGTTGAGCTACCAGTAAACCTCTAGATATATGACGGGATATTGATAATGTCCGATCATTTCATGAGCTTAGTGTAGTGTGACTTTTTACATACAATTTATATTACAATTATTAAATAAATAAATAATGCGTTTTTATGTAACAATGTAAACAAAGTCATTAAGTAGGTTTTTAAGTAATAAACTGAAAATATCAAAGTTTTATTATTTTTGTGTACCTAATGAATACTTAAACCAATCAATAAATTAAATCCTATAGTAACCTACTACCTAGCGATTTTTTATTTTTTGACGTGATAACGTCTTAACGTCGCCGTCGATCGGGTGCACGTACGAAAAAGTGTCTAAAAAAAGTCACGTTATTGATTGGTTGCTAAGCAACAGCGAATGGCGATTGCAGCGACATGACATGCGATACTATTGAAATTAACGTTATTGATCGATTGCTAAGCAACGCGAATGGCGATATTTCATCAACGTTTTGGTATCACGTAAAATTATCGTCCGGGAACCAACTTCACAGACAACCATTTTTTTTTTATTATCTTGACTCGCTGGTATAGCAAGTCCCTTAGCTAGTCAATATTTTACATAATAGAGAAGTTACAGCAAAAGTTAAAAATATATTTGTAATAAAATCTTATTACCTACTGACAAAGTTTTATACAAGTACTTGACCTAAGACGCTGAATCTTTAGTAGGGTGGTTTAAAGTCAAAAGACGCCAGCTAAGGACGGATTTAAAAAAAATCGATTTGCCAAAATGGTAATTTATGCAATTCAGTTCAAAAATTGTTTAACTTCATATCTAGAAAACCAGCATTGTGGGGGGAGTTAATGTAAAAATAATTGTAGTTTTATCAACTGCGTATCTATAATCACGTCATGGCGTACTGTCCTGTCCTGTACCTAAGTCTAATCTTGAATTTTAATAATATCTAAATAAATAATTCTCTTATCGTATTGCCGAGTGGCCTATTCCTCTTGATATTTCCTATGTGTATCAAAACACAAAAATAGCTTAATTAAAATGTTCAATTAACAGTATTATGGTCAATTTTATTATTATTGTAGTTTTAGCTAACATTTAAAACACTACAGGAAATTTATGTCTAAAATAAAACGAGGCAATATTGTTACTAACGATAATTAATCAAACCACAGGAAATATTAATAAATTATTGTTCGTTATTTTAGTAACATTTATTTATATGTATATAATAATTTTAATGTTACAGGTAAATATCTATTTCTGCTTAAATCTCAATGCAAAGGCGAATCAAAGAGATTTTTAAATTAATTTTTACTTTTTATTCCATTTTTAAAACTAAAGCTTCACTTTGAATTGAATGCAAACTACTTATTTGGTACTTTGATAAAAAATAGGTACCTTAGTAAAAAAAACATTACAAAACTCCCGATAGTAGAGCAAATACTTTATAATCTTAAAAATGGCTGAAATATTTAACTAACCCCTTTAAACTAGCTTCCTGATAAAAAATCGAAACCTTACTAATGACATAAATAGACACAAATACATACGTTAAACTTTTAACTAGTGATCGGCATAGTTAGTGCCATTTCACGGGTTTCATCAACCGTGGCTTAACGTGGACATAACATACCATTTCCGTCGGGGACGTTAGAATAAACAGCGACCGGTCAAGTGTGATTTGAACTCATAATCGTAAATAGTGTTTTATTTACTTATATATTTTTTTATGTTTTGTGCAAAATTCCGAATGAAATAAACAAAATCGAATACCAAATATTCAAATAAGATTTTATCTTCATAAATGAATTTAATCACAAGGTTATAATTTTGTACTTATCATATCATAATGATAACACAAATCAATTTCTCAATGTTAGAGGTACAAAACTGAACAGGTTCCACCGAGATTTGAACTCGGATCGCTGGATTCAAAGTCCAGAGTGCTAACCATTACACCATGGAACCGCTTGATGGACACTGTGAAATTGCTGCTCGCTTTCACTTTGTAGAGGTACCTTGCGTCATCGATACGTATGTACCGTGATGATTTAGATTTACGTTATTATAGCTCTTATGTCTAAAGCAATAGTAGTTATTTTGGTGAAAGTATTCTTTGTTTTGTATTGAGTCGTGACTCGATTGACCCATGTGAACTCTATACACTGTTTCAATCTAAATACATGAATTAGATAGGAGCATCATATAGCATTAAATAAGATACGAATATTTTAGGGCAAGCATTTAATTAGCAGCTTTAATTAGGTACATTATTAACGAAGTTAGTTTCAAGTTTAAGTAAAGTCTCAATGTCAAATATGTACATAAGTCAAACTTTTTAAACCTTTTCCTAAAGAGAGTCAGATTATATACATTCTAAGTACCTACCTATTATTACTATTTAGTAAGTTATTTCTGTGGTTTCGCCGGAATTACGTTCGATTTTGAAATCCTGGCCATATTGATGTCTAATCTACATTACTGTAATGTTTCATCAAAATCTAGCAATAAAAATCCATCTATCGTCACAAACTGTTTTTTTTAAATTATTACAATTATATTTTTCAAACAAAAACAATATAAGAAGCTTAGATAAAGATTATTTTTCAAATAACGAAATAAATCTACCAGGGCCGTATTTAGACGCGCAAATCTTCTCAATCTCGCGGGGGTCGCAATCATCGGGCTGGCGCATCAATTATTCACAATACTGATTGCGTCCGAGAAGCACGTGGATACAGATGAATTATATATGACGCTGACCTGCCATGGGCCGGACTGGGTACGAGACAATACTGTTTTGTTTTGTAAAAATATAAAGAAATATTATTACCCTACGTTCAACCAGGTTCCATTGGTAGTGGTCACAAAAGAACTTAAACAATTTAAAAGTACCTCAATAATGCGTGATCGCGTTAATACCTGTGTTTAAAAAAAATGTTTTGAAAATGTGCGTAACGGTCTCGGTAGGGATGAAACTTACGATGAGAACAAATTATCATAAACATTTGTACGATTGGCCTCAGTATGTATAGCATATAGAATATAAATATTTTCCGAAAAAAGCTTTTTAATGTTAAAAACAGGTTCCACCGAGATTTGAACTCGGATCGCTGGATTCAAAGTCCAGAGTGCTAACCATTACACCATGGAACCGACTGACTAGTTTCTCAAAATTAAATGTCCAGATATGCCCATAGATAGATAGTTAATGTTTGAACAGATTTTTCTATGTAGGTATTAAATAAAATCAATAAGAACGTTTGTGATCGTAATTGTATTGTGATTCTATGGGTTGTGTACCTAAATTGTAAAATATTTGTACAAATGACTTGGCCGCATTATGCAATCATGATTTGAATAAAATCACATTTTAAATTAGTCTAAATCTTCATAACGTAGTAATCTCCACAGATTTAATTACATTAGGTAAAGTGTCCTAAGTACTTTTGATATGTTTTATGTGCCAAAAATCAACGACAAGAGCGTATTTATTTGCCAAAACACTCATAATGTTTATGCGATTTATTAAAATCAGTAGGAACTGATTAGGTTTGTTTAAAAACAGTGTGGTGGATCGAGTCGTCTTCCTTCCCTCCAATATAGCGAAGGGGATGATGGCTGGCCCATGCGTCAAACTCGTAAACAGGTGCTACTATGGGTGACTGATCAGCCTTGGCATTATCATTTTATAGGTTTATTTCTAAATAGTGGTTTTTCTTATAATAATCGAATCGCATGTTACCTTTACCTTCTTCTGTATTTTTTGTAAATTGAAGCTCCCATCCAGGACCATTTAAATGAATTAGCCTCCTGCTAATTCATTTAAAACTTGATTAAACCAAAAAGTACTTACATGGTTTAAAAGTTAAAATTAGCTTTCACCAGCGGCTTCTCCCGCTTTAAGTTTGTTACTCTCGTTTCAACCCTTTATGCTGGGCGTTTATATACCAGTCACAGGTAGGTTTGCTATTACAACAGTTACCTGTCTCTATCATGAACACTCCTGAACCTGCGAAAGATCAGTATTTTTAATTTTGTATAGTACTTAAACTAATAATACCAAGACCAAAATATAATACCAAATACATCTCTGTGTAACAATAGTGGATCCTAGTGGGTAGATACCTCGCAGCAGTGCGTGATAACAGGCGTTTAGCGTCCGAGCGTCGACGTACCCAGGGGACAACCTTCCTGCTTTAATACAAATCTAACTAGGTTTTTTGTTCTCTATAATCAGATCTGGCTTAAGGGAGAAGGAAATATTTTTATATCAGCTTTGTTTTCTGGATCAGTACGTACCTACAATTCTGCTGTTATTTTTTTACGTAGGAAGCTAATGTCCGATTTATTTGAGCAATATTTTAGTTTAGTGTTTTTCATTCAAAATGCTAAAGAAAAACTTTGTTTAAATATGGTCTATTCCACGGGTTCTAGATGCTGTCTCATCTGAGTTATACAACTAACATAAGGTACACTTTGGTGTTTTATAACCACCCGTGATACTTATAACCACTATTTTTTTATAGGCGACTCATTTATTTTAATTTTTAATTAACAAGATAAATGTATATACCATACGGGTGGTTCAATAAATTATAGATATGCTTGTCAGTGGCATTTCATGAAATTAATCCCTCTGTAGAAAATTGTAAAGCAATATGAATATTTTTTTCAACCGACTTCAAAAAGGAGGAGGTTCTTTTTTTGTAGGAAATTTTTTTGTATGTTTGTTCACTGATTACGCAAAGACGGCTGGACTGATTTCAAAAAATATTTTTGTGTTTGATAGGGTATACTTCCAAGTTGGTCCCATTGTCATCAGATCACGATTTGATGATGGGATTCCGGAGAAATCGAGGAAACTCTTCAAATGCCGAATTAAACAAAAGAAACAATTTTATCGATTATTCTAGGTAGATATTATTTTTTGCTTTTTAGTTGCCTTGTATTTATTTTTGAAGTCGGCAATATTTTTTTGTAAAAAGTTTTTTATTATCAAAACATTTTAAGGGGCTTCATTAGTCGCTATTTTTTTAACGACTCCCGCAGTAGAGTACAAGCCCTGTGTCACGGGGGACTTTACAAACATACAAGTCACGGACACAAATTATACCCAGACTCGGAACAACAATTTGTGGGTGTGGTGTCCCGTGTGGGAATCGAACCCACACCCTTTTGCGTAGCAGTCGGATAAACTCCCACCGCGCAACCGATTTAGTATTAAATAAATAAGTAATACAGAGAAATAAATAAATAATAATTGTTATTATTAATGTAGAATAAGTTATTTTTGTTGTAGTCAATTGTCCGATTGTACTCTTACCTTTATCTATCTCTTCAAATTGCACAATCTAGCAATACTTTTATACTAAGTAGTTATGTTTAAATAGAACCTTTCTATCGTAGTACTACGTATTCCCTGTATGATTACTAATAATAAAAAAGCTCGATATACTTCCATTAGGTTAATGATCAATCGATCATGGCGTTGCAAACATCGACGGATAAACAAACACACTTTGTTGGTTGAATCCAACCCTGTTAATTGGATTAATTTAGGGTTGCGTGGAAAATATTGAGTGTGAGAATGGACTTGGTAAGATTTTATTTGTTTAAAGACATTGCTCAAATACAACTCCGTGAAGTAATATACTTTCACTTTAAAGTAAAAAGTAGAGACATGAATATTTTGGGATCTATCTTAAAGCTTCATAAGATTAAGGTGCGATGCAAAAATCTGTTTTTGGACATGAGATGAGAGAGAAAAAACAGGATGGGAATATTTAATAATAGGTGGGGGCAAAAGTATTTTCGTATTTTGAATGTATTGTTAGTAATCAAATCTCTTTGGTTGTACTGAATGGAACTGGCTGGTTTTAATACCATTAAATGTTGACATTTTGAAGATGTAGTATATAAAGTAGAAACATAAAGTTAACCTCAAAAGAACACTGAATACTACCAGTCAGTTTTTTTGATGAATATGTAATCGATCAAAACAACACATACTTATACATAATAAACAAATAAAAAAATAGAACTAAAAATGTTTTTTTTTCTTTGTATGAAAAATATTAAAATACTTTTGCCCCGACCTTATATTATGTAAAGGACATGTCTCATTACCGCAATAAAAACAAGGGAGTCAATTCTGATGATATCCAAGGCCTGTTAAACTGACCCTTCTTTCATGTTACGGACAATAAAGTTTATTTAGCATAGTTTTCGATAACATTCTCAACAGCGACAACCCAAACGCTTTCCTTAATAACTTCAATAAACCACTATATAGGTAGTTGAACCGATCTTAGGTTCGGTTGTCTTTTCGCCTATAATTAAGCCATAAGACACGCTCTTATATTTTATTTTATTTGATAGGAAAACTAACAGCTATTACAAAAAAGATAAAATGATTTGGTAGCAACAGATAGCTAATAAATAATTTTCACGAGTAATAACAGAAAAGTTAGAAATATAAACATATAAAACAATATTAACATAAAAAATAATGAAATCAGAATATGCACTAATTTTTTTGACATTTTGGGTTGACTATACGATAGTAGTTAAAGTTTAATTCGTGTTAGATATGCTTACAGTAAATCCAAATCTAATATTAAATACTACCTGACCCGCGCAACTTCGAATGCGTAAATTTTCCCCGTTTTTGCAACATTTTTCATTGCTGCTCCGCCCCTATTGGTCGTAGTGTGATGTTATATAGCCTATAGCCTTCCTCGATAAATGGGTTATCCAACAGCAAAATATTTTTTCAATTCAGACCTGTAGTTCCTGAGATTATCGCGTTCAAACAAAAAAACTAACTCTTCAGCTTTATAATGTTAGTATATATGTAAACTGTCTATACCAAATATGTGTTTGTTACGTTTTCACGCTTAAATCGCTGAACCGATTTAGATGAAATATGGTATGGAAATAGTTTAAACTCCGCCGTAGAATATAAGTAGAATAGATTTTATCGCGATAAACAACATCACGCGGGCTGTGCCGCGGGCGAAAGCTAGCTAACTAATCCCATTATCCTTAGTTGACTTTGTCCATTTATTTACTTTATGTTTATAGGCAAGAAGTAGACGGTTTCAAAGAGTAACATAAGTCGACTCCTTCAATATTAAATCCCATAACCGCCGCGTAGAGATAATGGCGAAATAGAATTAAGTTCAGCGTTACATCTCCCAGTTGATTTGCATAATTATTGTGATAGGCTTTTATTTTATCCTATACCTACTGTATTTAGTTTCAAGATGGTAGGTACCTTTGTTTTTGACAATTTTGTCTCTTTGGAAAATTGATTGAGATGAGAAAAACATTTTAACTATGCTAATGAAGTACGATGATAAGATGTAAGTATACAAATCGCGAAAGTTTAAAAACAACTAATAAAGTTTGTTTGTGAGGTTGTAGGGGGGAATTTCTGGATCTAAGTACTAAACCGATATTGAAAGCCACGTTATTTGTGAGTGTCATAGACAAAGAAGTGGGCTCGGGTTAGCTAGTCTATACTAATGTTATAAAGAGGAAAGATTTGATTGTTTGTTTGTATTGAATAGGCTCTAAAACTACTGGACATATTTCAAAAATTCTTTCATCGTTGTGAAGCTAAACTAACCCCGGGTGACATAGGCTGTTTTTTATCCCTGTATTCCCACGGGAACGGGAACTACGCGGGTGAAACTGTGAGGCGTCCGCTAGTATTTAATAAAGTGCTACTAAGCGATTATTGTATCGTGGTCTAAGTTAACTTTGCTTCGCCCTATGATGCCCCGCACTCTTCGTGCTCTATTAAAAAAAATGCGTATATATACACCTACGTATAAAATAGCTTGATACAACATTTGTTAAGAATGTCATGCTTTACTTACTTTTTAATACAAACATTTAAATGTAAAGCATTGGAAGCGAAGAATTTATGGAAAGCTGATTTGACTGACTTTTTACTTATACTGCGCGAAGTATTTCTTTTTATTTTTTTTTTGTTGGTTGATGCTTTCATCATGTAAGGTGCCATTGCATTTGGCTCAATTTGTGATAATAAAATAATTCATTTTAAATAGTCAGGGTTTATGTTTTAATTTTTCAGTGCCATATGTACAAACTACGGGCGTCGGCTGAAAATGGTTGCAATTTGCATATAATAACTTAAAACTTACATATTCCTACAAAAAAACCGCGCAGGCCGATATAATATACAGTCCGAACCCAGTCTTGGGTTTTAGTCCTGTCAAATCTTTTTCTGAACACATTATAGACACAAAAAATTAGGTTCCACCGAGATTTGAACTCGGATCGCTGGATTCAAAGTCCAGAGTGCTAACCGTTACACCATGGAACCTACGTACTATACAATTATATTATGCGGTGCCATTTTTTAGTAGCTCTATACCTTTAACTGCTTCACAATTAGGCTTAATGATTTTGTTCAGTATTTGTTCAAGTGTTGCTATTATACTAGTGCCCCGCCCCGGGTTTAGACGGCGTCTCCATTACTTACTGCATATATCTAGTTATAACTATAGTTTTCTAGTTCCCTTTCTTCCTCGAGCGTGATACGTCACAACGTAACCTTCATACCTGCGTACCTCATTCGAACAACTTCACCATTTTGTTTCGAAGGAATTCTAAGATTCCGTGACTAATTTAAGTGTCGGTATTTTGTTAACTGACCGCGGGGATGTCAGGTGTTGTTTGGGTCGGCGACGGAGCCGTGCTTGTTGGTGGTGAGCGCACTGATGAAGCAGGAGCATAGTCCGTCTACCACGAACGCCCGGATTTTTGTGGATAGAGCCATTTGAGGTAGGTACTTTAATAATAACTCGTAAATGACGACTTTAGGATTGCACGTTTTTCTTTGGGAACGTTAACATAATTATATTTAAATTTTATACAATATTTACAAGGGTTTACATACAATAACATACAATTAATTTGAATTTCGATGATAAGATTAAAATACATTTTAAATATTTATTTACAATGATTAATTTAAACAATAAAAATAACATTTAATTGTGTGAGTGCATATATGAATGACACTTTGAAATTATTACATTTTATATCTATTGCAGTAAGCGTAATTTCCAAGGATGTAATGTAATGTTACAATTATAACCAACAACAAGTATATTCATGTAGGTATGATAATAACTCAGAATTACGATAGATAATAACAAAATACAAAAATGGAATGATAGGCGACGGCTGAAAGGTTGCAATTAGCAAATGTAGTAACTTGCATAATCCTACAAATAAAACCGAGCAGGCTGATAAAATTTACAGTCTGAACCCAGTCTTAGGTTTTGGTACCTGTCAAATCTTCCTCTGAACACATTGTAGACACAAAAAATTAGGTTCCACCGAGATTTGAACTCGGATCGCTGGATTCAAAGTCCAGAGTGCTAACCATTACACCATGGAACCTACGTACTATACAATTATATTATGCGGTGCCATTTTTAGTAGCTCTATACCTTTAACTGCTTCACAATCAGGCTTAATGATTTTGTTCAGTATTTGTTCAAGTGTTGCTATTATACTAGTGCCTCGCCCCGGGTTTACACGGCGTTTCCTTTACTTTCTGTGTATAGCCCGTAATAAAAAGTTTTCTAGTTCCCTTTCTTCATCGAGCGTGATACGTAAGAAGGTAACCTTCATACCTACGCACCTTATTCGAGCAACTACACTACCTGCTGTTAACCACTTTGTTTCGAAGGCATTCCAGATTCCGTGAGTTATTTAGGTGTCGGTATTTTGTTATCTGACCACGGGATGTCAAGTGTTGTTTAGGTCGGCGACGGAGCCGTGCTTGTTGGTGGTGCAGAAGCACACTGATGGAGCAGAAGCATAGTAGAGTGAATCTAATATATTTGTAATACATTTAGACGTAAAGCATAGGAAGCGAGGTATTGATGAAAAACTGATTTTACTGACTTTTTACTCGAACTGCGCAAAGTATTTTTTTATAGTTTCTTTGGTAGCATGATGTTTACATCAGAATGTAGGGTGCCGTTGCATTTGGCTCAATTTTTTATTATAATATAATTAATTAGTTGTCATTTGGCAGCCTCGATAACCTAATGGCTAAGGCGTCGGTCTCGCAATCGTGAGGTCGTGGGTTAGAATCCCGGCCATTATACTACCGACGTGAACACAAGCCGTAGAGCTTAGCTAGAGGGGTTAACAGGATTGCTAATAATGTGGGACCACAATACCCCATTGCATCTATAAGAAAAAAAAAATTTGTGCCGTAGCTTAAAACGACGGGCGACGGCTGTAAGGTTGCAATTTGCATGTAGTTACTTACATAAACCTACAAAAAAAAACTGCGCAAGCCGATAAAATTTACAGTCTGAACCCAGTCTTAGGTTTTGGTACCTGTCAAATCTTCCTCTGAACACATTATAAACACAATAAATTAGGTTCCACCGAGATTTGAACTCGGATCGCTGGATTCAAAGTCCAGAGTGCTAACCATTACACCATGGAACCTACATACTATAAAATTATATTATGCGGTGCCATTTTTTGTAGCTCTATACCTTTAACTGCTTCACAATCAGGCTTAATGATTTTGTTCAGTATTTGTTCAAGTGTTGCTATTATACTAGTGCCCGCCCCGGGTTTACACGGCGTTTCCTTGACTTTCTGTGTATAGCCAGTAATAACTAGTTTTCTAGTTCCCTTTCTTCGTCGAGCATGATACGTAAGAAGGTAACCTTCATACCTACGTACCGTAAACGAGCAACTACACCACTGTTGACCATTTTGTTTCGAAGACATTTCAAGATTCCGTGAGTTATTTAGGTGTCGGTATTTTGTTATCTGACCGCGGGGATGTCAGGTGTTGTTTGGGTCGGCGACGGAGAAGTGCAGAAGCACACTGATGGAGCACCACGAACGCCCGGATTTTTGTGGATAGGGCCTTTTGAGGTAGGTACTTTACCTAAAGACATAGAGACTACTAAGCGTTCCCTTCCAGTTATGAAGTAAATGGAAGTGTGAGAGACAAAACAATCGTGAAACCAGTTGTCATTTAGGTATTAAGTGGATTCTAGAGAGTGGTCAATGTTGTGCTCTGTCTAGTCTCAATGTCTATGCACCACTAGTGGCGGAGGGTCCTTAAAATACCATTATTTTCGGCTTCCCTTTAAATTTTATTTAGCTAATATTGTACGTACAAACTCATCTAACAAGATACATTTTTGTATCAAGTTACCTCAGGAAAAATTTAACCCTTCGCCTCGGCTATGCACTTACCTAACAGTAAACTAATGGTAAGGTTGAAAAAAAAACAATAAAAATCTCTCGATATACATCATCATATATTTATTGAAGTGACAGTTGCTTATAATAATAACTCGTAAATGACGACTTTAGGATTGCACGTTTTTCTTTGGGAACGTTAACATAATTATATTTAAATTTTATACAATATTTACAAGGGTTTACATACAATAACATACAATTAATTTGAATTTCGATGATAAGATTAAAATACATTTTAAATATTTATTTACAATGATTAATTTAAACAATAAAAATAACATTTAATTCTGTGAGTGCATAATATTGTAACAATTTACTTAATCCTTTACACGAAAATTAAAACTTAATATTATTTAAATTACGTAATTAATGAATTGCTTATTAATTACAATGATTTTATTATTGACCATAATTTATAAATAAATGAAACCAATATTATTCGTAATTATTATACTCATATCTAGTAATTTTTGAATGAACGTGTTTATTAGGTTATATTCATAATGGAATTATTGATAACTAATAATGTCACTATAAGGAATGAGATATTAATTGGACACGTAATGTATTAGATTTGTCTTTTATATTAAAATTATTTTGACGGAATGTCAGTGACGGAGTTACATAAATATTTCGTTTTGAATATTTAGCTTAATACATTTGTCTTAATAATATTCATCGTAAAAAAAATAAAAAACCATTATGTAACATAGGCTATAAAAGAAAAATACTTTTAAGTTTTTCAAAGTAAAAATATTTTTTTTTAGAAAAAAATAAAATTTAAAAAAGTATTTATTCATTTTATAAGTTTTTTGCACTACTTTCAAATAACTACGAGCAATCATCTGAAGTGTAAAATATGTTAAATCAAAACGAGCGTCAATTAATTCTATAGGTATGTGCTTTAACATAAGATTACAGCCATAAAAATAGACAACATTTTTTGTACATATTAATTCTAATACTTAATACTAAAATCAGCTAAATATTTTACATAATTCGATTTCATTTGATTTAATTAAAATTATGATAATATGAATATGATATTGATATGCGAGTATTTTTCTACTATAATTAAAATCTAATGTTTATTTCGACTTTAGTATGACACTATATAAATGAAACAATTATTTGATAGGAATGACACTTTGGAATAATGATATTTTATATCTATTGCGGTGAGCGTAATTTCCAACTATATATTGGAATGTTGAAATTATAACCAAAAACAGGTATATATATGTCTTTTTTGTAGGTATAATAATAACACAGAATGACGATGGATAATAACAAAAATATAAAAATGGAAAAAATCATTAAAAATAAACTGAAAATTGTTCTCACGTAGCCGAAACTAATTTTGGAATGATTCTATCAGTCCATTAAACATTTATTTTGTGACTTTAAGATTAGTTGCCTAACATTACATTTGCTTTAATTATAATTAAATTGTGCTCTTTGGGAATTTGCTACCAAAAACATATATTTTTGGTAGAAAATGTAACTTTGGTAACTAGCCTGCCCAAATTGATCGAAAGTAAGTAGATACTTTTTTATCGTAGTTGCAACACTAGCAAATAAGCAGCTAACAAATTATACTGTACTTTATTTTGAGATCAAAAACTCACAAGAAAGCTTCACATTATGCTTATATCTTAACTAGAACATTAGGTTCTTATGGCAATGCCTTAAACTGATTAAAGACTTGAAAATACAGTGCTAGAGATCTCATCTATAAAACCGAACACCTCTCCAATGAATAGACATAAACTGACGTTATAGGAGTACAAGTTTAAAGAAAAATCACTGCACATATAAGAAATAAACTATTGCAATAGATATGTATTACCTCAAACACATTGAAACTACCGTTATTATTGATTATAGAGACTAGAGGTGTTCAATTTTCGATCAGACATCTCTTGCATTTGTAAACGATCCTCATTTACTACGGCATGTATAACTCATAACCAGTTTAAGTTCCTATATTTTAAAGGTATGTTTATATACCTATGGTCTACAACTTTGGTACATATTCACCTGCCTATGGTATTCTAAGCTTCGATTGAGCGATGTATAGGTACAATCCCCTGAAAAATTTAACTACTGCTTTCATTCATAAACAATTTTACATGAAATTTGAAGTAAAAATTAGTTTTTTTTTAACAGAATTATAAAAGGGCTTTTGAAAGGTCTCATACTCGGTTCTGCATCTCATTTTCAGGACATCGCTTCCTCGTGTTTGGTGTGAAGCCTCAACGCCAAGCGGTTGGCGCGAAGGCGGTTGACGTTCAGGATGGCAGCGGCTGCATGGGGGGCACTGCGGCGCTCAGGTGCGCTCTGAAGTCTGCGTGCTGGCGCAGGTCGGGGTGGGGGGGACGGAGGTCTAGAACAACCAAATACATTATTAGTACAGATAGTATGTACGTATATAATCAGCCTTACCTAGTCACAGGACTCTTAAGGCGGGCCAGCGGACTCTGGACTTCATAATTTGTCAAAAAAAGTGTAAATCTGTCTAAAATGACACTACATTTAATTCTTCGTTTTTCCTTTAAAAAAAACTTTTTTTTTCTATTTTCATCAAATTTTATCTATTAGTGTGTTCTTTATAACAGCGCAAAAGCTTATAGCAAACATTTATTGTTTGCTGTAAAAAATATCGGCTGTGTACCTATTCATGCTAAGTGCTTAAAGCCTTAGGTAATCTTAATTCTTTCGTTCACCTAATTTAGCAGCTACATTAAGAAGACACAGAGAGATAAATACCTACTATAAGAAAGATAGAACATTAGGTATATTTATTATGTATATATTAGGTATATTTTTAGTAAGCAGCCCGTATATGTAGCAAAGTACAGAACTATGTTGCACGATGCGACTATGCGCTTTGCTACTTGTATAGATTTAGGCGCTCTGTGTAATTAATCGTAGGTATTGATGGCTTATTGTGGTATACGTTATGTTACTAGCACTAGCCTTGGACAGCAATGTTGTGTAGTAGGTTAGGTCTTATCATTCGTCCTAGCTTCTTTGAAGATATCTTCCGGACTAAAAAGTATGCTGACTAGGTATGTCTTTAAGTTGCGAGTGACATAACAAACATACAAATCATTAACACGACGACATACAAACGCACACCCAGATAATAATAATCAGTCTACCCGTGACCACAGCTCTTGCAATACGGTCGAAACGTCGGGCAATAAACAAGGTATTTTACCCTAAATTTTCACGCGATTAAGACCCGTAATATATATATTTTCATAATGCACACCCAGATTCTGAACAATAAATAATTTGTGGATTTAATTGTGTCTCTGATCGGACCTGTAGGGATTGCAGCCGTTTCTGAGTGTAATGTAATATACTTGAATTCATAACAGCAAACGTAACTCACCTATTCTATGCTCACCAACGGTATGCATATCAGCTGGGTGCATAGCATGGACATCAGTATGCGGCTGCATATGCGGCTGAGGAGTTCTTATGTCAGCATGCTGGGTCTCCTTGTGTCTCCTCAAGTCTACCTTTCTTTGGAATGCTCTTCCACAAAGGTCGCACGCGAAAGGCTTGAACCCGGTATGTTTCCGAGAGTGAGTGATTAGATTCGAGCTTTGGCTGAATGCTTTACCGCAGACTTGGCATTTGTGGGGTTTCTCGCCTGTAGACAAAAGAAAAATAATTTGAAATAAGTTAATATAGGTATATCGACTATTTATTTGTAAAAGAATCCAACGAAATGACTCCAAAAGGATCAGGCAAAGTTTATGTAACAGTGGTATTAAAAAAAAACGTGTTTTAAGTACCCGTAATAAGTTATTTATAGTGCTTAAGAAATTGTAGTGGGTGCATTAACGTACGTCTGAAGACAAACCTTAAAGCGATGACTGGAGACCCAACTCAAAATAAGTAATTGTGCCTAGGGTTTATCGTGGCGTCTCTCTTAGAAAGAGACCTTCCCTTTCTAAGTATATCATAATTACTATGCTATTATAGTCACGGAAGAGAAAGACTAACCTTCTTGCATAGTACTTATAATATTAGTACTTCTTTGCTTTTAAATATAAGGCGTTAGGACAACATTACTACCTATCACGCCTATAGGTATCTCTTCAATCATTTCAATTGATTCATTCTTCAATCTATAATTATATTTAGGTACCTATCGTTAATGCTGGTCTATTTACAACTGTTTATATTTGCACTGGACAAAAATAAAAGTTATTTCTGGTAATAGCAGAGTCGCGCGTTGAACGTAGTCCGCGCCACATCGTGCTATCGATCCACTGTGACGTGCGACCCGGAGATACTGACAGGGTTGTCAAAACCAATATAGTTCTTAGTAAAAAGTAGTCAAAGAGCAGCTTCATTAAATATCCGCAAATCAAGGTGACCTAAGAAAACACTAGATACCATCGATATGACCACTGAAAACAACTTACTTTTCTCGGGAAATTATCAAAAACAATGGAACAAATGTTGAACATGAGATTCGGGGGTAAATTATTGTAAAATTGACGTTTACCTAAGTGTGTTTTGAGGTCCAGTCGTTAAGTAGATACATTTAATGAGGCTTGTAAGTTTAGGTATACCTAGCCCCTTTCTTTTCAGAATTCTGTCCTTTAACTTTTCATTTAAAGCATGTTCGAACTCTCAATCCCATAATTATTTACCAGTATTTTATTAGTAAAACAATTACAATATTTTTCGCAAATTTACTTCTGACAACCCTAACAATTCTGTGTTAATAAACCTTTACGGAATCTGTCCGCAGTTTTCCCTCTGTCCGTATTACATATACGATTGATATAACAGATATATCGTTTGTATTGGATGCTGCCCTACTTTCGGGCGTTGTATGATATGTATCTTGATTATATTACTCGTTTGTACCTTGGTTTTGTGTTTACAAGAGAGAAGGTACTAAATAGGGTAGACAGGACACTTACTGTAATGAGATTTACCAACACTTCATATAGGAACCTAAGGATTGACAATTAGGTAGGTCCTGTTAAGAAAAGTTTGCCCAGCTAAGGGTTGATGTGGGCTGAAATGGTGATGATGATCAACACTAAACTTTATATAGCCTTTTGTGAGAAATACCTATATATTTTGAATTTTATGTCCGTTAAGTAGGAAATGCCAAAGGTTAAAGAAAAATGGTCGAAATCTACAAGATACTGGTTCACAAGTCATAGGAAGCTAAGGTAGGCTACTACCTCGTTTCCGAGAAGATGGAGTGTCCTCTCAAAAATATGGGTGGACGAGATAAAAGCTAGAGCAGGTGGTGGGATGGACAACAATAGCCAATGACAGAGAGAAATGGAGACAGTTAGGGGAGGCCTTTACCAACAAGAGACACACAGACGGGAGTCAATAAAACAAATATTATAATTATAAATATTATAAATAAAATATAACAAAGCAAAAATAAATAAATTATTAGTATTGTATTAAAGTAAATAATGAAAGAACGAAATTGAAATCTATTAATGTATAGTTATGATGTCTGAATCAAGGCTATTCCCTATATATCTTTATATTGATATGTGAAGCAAAAGGGTTGTACCCCTTTTAACGAGAATTGCGCCGACGGAGGAGTTTGAAATCTCGCAAACTTTTAGCTAATATAGAGAAGGAGTGCGGAATGCTAATATTAAAAAAAAGTTTAAATTAATTATGGAATTAAAAA
Organism: Herminia tarsipennalis; assembly: GCA_945859575.2. Lineage (NCBI taxonomy): Eukaryota > Metazoa > Arthropoda > Insecta > Lepidoptera > Erebidae > Herminia > Herminia tarsipennalis. Next base: position 18,528,620 of record OX243841.2, on the reverse strand, counting down.
CGAATTTCGACCACGGCCGACCACTAGTTATGATTATTATAAGTAGGAAATGCTTGTAATTTCGTCATAACCAAGAGATTTACACTTTACTCTGGTGAATTACCTGAAAGTAGCTAACACTATCTGTTAACGCCTGAACCCGTAAACCAATTTTAAGGAAAATGCACAATCAACATTGAAATAACCAGTTAAATAAATAAGATTTTTCCCTATAAGTGAGGTGTTGGCAACCCTAGTGAAAGATATCTCAGTTTACTAGCGTCTGCTTCCGTAATGTACGAGGAATCTGTGCGTTTTCACCGCTTTATATTCTACTGGACTACCTACATAACGATTTCTAGACTCCTAGATATAATGCTTAGAACAGTAAATTTTCCAGCACTCTATCCAGAAACTCACTGGTATTTTATGCGTCTCTTTTAAAAAGAAGGGTTAGTTTACTATTGAAATTGCATAAAAATCGTGTTGAAGAAGTCTCACAATCTTAACGTAATTATTATTTCGAAAGATATAGGTGTGTATTTATTCATTTAGTGGACTTTGCACTGATATTTTTTTGCTTTCTTTGATCGCTCGCATTCTTTAACGTCAATAAAATCTCCATTTCGTAGTTTAAATTAACTAAACGCACAAGCATTCGCGAAGGCTTAGATTACTACGTAGGTTAGTATAGTCATTTAACCCTCCGCTTGAAATCTAAATTTGTAATGATTATAATGTTACGTTACATAAATTACTATAAAAGAAAAGTGTATTAAAATTTCATACATATATAGCTACTAGGTATATCATACAGATACGTACCCGCACATGTATTAGAGGATATTATAGAGACGTAATCTGTGCGGCTTCTACCTCATTACGCATTCCACTCATGCCTGGCAGTGGATTACTGTTTGACTAGCATATAGGACTGTGATATTATTAATAGTAGATAGATACTTATGTAAACACTTTAAATACGTTATGTAAATTAGTTATTTACATAGGTAACTGCTTTATCATATACAAAGTCAGATAACTGAGCATTAAAAATAAAAATCCTCGGTACCAGAGACCTCGTAAGATAAACAGTTGATTATTTTCAAAATGGTGTAACAGATTTTCATCAAACAAAAAGCTAAGAACTGTCCCCATTGAACTAGCTTTCTAATGAAAGCCGCATCCAAATCAATCTACCCATTTGAGTGATGTGACGGGACGGACACACACAGGTACATAGTAGTTACCTACCTACATGTTTAAGTTAAAATACCTTAATAATACCCTCTATTTGTACCAGGCACGGGTTGAAAATAAGGATAGGCAAGTGAGGTTTTTTCTTAGAAATATGGATCGTCGATAAACTAAACCACCATTTCTAACCCAAATTCAAAAGATAGTTCGAATCGCTTCTCCCTTTCACTCCTATATAAAACTACAGGGACAGCTACATAATAATTATTACATATAGTGGTGTAAATTAGAAACAGGACATATCAAAAGAGATACATAGGCACATTCAATTGGTAGTAGTTTGTCGTACATACTCAGAAACTTCACTCAGGCAATGATTGGCGGTAATCACGCTTGTCAGGTGGATTGTAATTGAAAAATTACAGTGGTTTCAGCCAATCTGCTAGATTTAAAACGAGACAGGATCTTGGAATCCTTGTTGCCAAGAATCCGGATTTTACGGTATGATGATGTTTTGCATTGAGTTTGGTTGCGTTTTCTAAATAGATATTCCTGTCAAAATATACGTAAATTTTACTAAATGTAGCTTAGTGTTGATAAATGAGTACAGTATCGTATTTGTGTCTAATAGTGAACCTACCTAAGACCTGTATTTTAATTTAATTTTATGCAGATTTTTGCTTGCCACTGCTTGTCTTATACTTTAAGCCTACAAGTTATGAAGATATTTTCTTTGGTAAGGAGATATGAACGTAGGTAATTGTGCGAGATGTAGTGTGGTACTGGACTGCCTCTGTGGCGCAGTGGGAGTGTCTGACTGCTACGCAAGAAGTCGTGGGTTCGATTCCCACACGGGACACCACTTTGTATCCACAATTTGTTGTTCCAAGTCTGGGTGTACTTTGTGTCCGTGACTTGCATGTTTGTAAAGTCCCCCGCGACACAGGGCTTGTACACTACTGCGGGAGTCGTCTTTAAAAAAAAAAGAGTACTTTTAATCAAAATCTGGATTGCTCTTTTGCCTGTGCAAAGAGTTATGAAAAAAAAACACCTGGTTTACCTAAGCCTATGCTCAGATCACGAGACGATGTCATGAAAAATAAAGTCTTCAAAACAGGGTTAAAATTACTTTCTTAAAATTATAGTGTTACTATTTTCGCCTTGCTTAGCCAGGCCAGTGGTACATCGTCGATCGATTCACGAAGGCCCTTCCATACCCATAAGCTTACGTAGTATATAACTTTAGATATCAGAGCGTTATGGATCCTAAAATGTCCGTAATCAGTGCGGGTCCGCATTACGGATTCGACTCGTGCCCGCTTTGCGATTTATAGAGGCACATTCAGCTGTCTGGATCCTTCATATTTCTACACAAGTGTTGGATTCTTTGTGTAATGTGCTTGTAAGCGATCTGTGCTTCTATCTAAGAGAATAAACTGATGATTTTGACCTACTATAAGTTGGGTAATTGGGCGACATTTAGCAGATATTACTTACTAGCTGTCACGCGCAACTTCGTGTGAGTAATTTTTCCACGTTTTTGCAACATTTCTCACTGTTGCTCCGCTTCTATTGCTTGTAGCGTAATGTTATATAGCCTATAGCCTTCCTCTATAAATGGGCTATCCAACAGTGTAAGATTTTTTCAATTCGGATGAGTAGTTCCTGAGATTACCGGGTTCAAACAAAGGAAACAAACAAACTGTTCAGCTTTTATACTATTATCTTAATATATATAAATCTTCTGTCACGATGTTTGTCCGCGATGGACTCCTAAACCACTTTACAGATTTCGTTCAAATTTGCACACAATATGCAGTTTGGTCCAACTTGAGAGATTGGATAGCTTACATTTGAATTTATAGTCGCAATTACTAAAGAAATGAGGTTTCCCGTGTCCACCCGTGCGAAGCCGGGACGGGCCGCTAGTATTATAGTATAAATGGCAAGCTTCATAGAAAAGGTTCTTGACAGACGCACACAGACATCGATCGTCCACGGATACGAAATCGCGAAGCATTTGCTCTGTAATTGATTTGACGCAATGTCTATATGTGCGTACGTCAAGATGGTTTTTTTATGAAGATAGTGTTCTATGCACTCTCCGGTATTCCGTGCATGTAGGTAGGTAGGTACGGCTCGTCTAATAACAAATAACCAAAAGTACAGAAGCACTCAAGCAATGCACTCTTTTACTGACACTGAATCTCGGACCACTATGTTCCCAAAGTGTTCCGAGATTTTTTGTCTGCGAAGGATGTCTATGTATGCGTTGCTCAAGTAAAGTCTTTAGAGAAGTTTATTAACGAGTTAATACGATAACTACGGCTTATGTAGGTAGGTACTCTAGTAACACCGTAGCTATAAGTCTGAATATAAGCGTAATATGTGAGGTAACATTTCGTTCAAGAAAAACTATAAACTTAACGTTTCCATTATCTTTAGATCTTTTTTCTTCGTTCGTATTAAAGTTTATGTGTATCGTGATTCCTACGCAGCAAGAATTTAATATCGGCTTTGTTCTCTACAGCTTTTGTTTGACCAAATGCCATTTCACGACAAAATCTATTAAGAGAAAGTAGAACAGTGGGTACCTACCTACTTACTTCTCTTAGATAAAATACATATTATTGGTAATAATTATTATTATTTACATGTTAATCCTTTAAAAAACAAATTGATTTAAAAAAAAAAAAAACAAGAACATTTTATTTTTTATATAATGGCCAGACGTTCGTTTACAGTTCGTAAACTTCAGAACAAAGATTTGTAGAATCCTTGTTGAAGGCTAACATAATATAGACGCGTATATTTTCGACGATCCTTTTTACCTTGTCGTTAAGAGTAAGTGGTGTGCTTTGACTAGATTTTGTTGTAGGTATGTTTGAGTAAGTAGGTACTTACATAGATTTGTTTCAAGACTGATTCAGGCCGTCAGTTTCATAGTTGGAAGGTTTTTTTTAACAGAGCCACCTATTATTTTATTTAGGAGGCGTCTAAACTTCTACATAGGTAGGTACTAAATCTATTCTAAAACATTATGTTTAATGTTCATTAATGTCAGGGCTAATAATTAATAATAAAGAATGTTGTTTGAAAATTATAAATGGACATTTTATTATCATAGAATCATATAGAATAATACACGCATATTATTAATTACAATTAATAACATGCAACTTGATATGATTTCTAGTCAAATGAGTATCATGTTTTACATAAACACGTGATACGAAAGAGGAAAACGTTCGCGCGTCCAATACGCCCGCAATTACAGCAAATCACGGCCCGCCATCGATACCTAACTTGCCTAGCATTTCGAAAAAGGGCCGCTAGACCGTCAATCAAGGGAGTACTCGAGTGCCAAGCGAGTGGCGACTTCATTAGAGCGAGTGAGACAATCCTCGCTCTCTGTCTACCGCCAGTGTCGCGACGCCGGAGCAATTTATATCCGTCGTGCCATTGGGCCGTGATTGCAGCGGCTCCTCCCCACGTCGCGTAGCAACGAGAGGGGGAAACCCCCCCACCCCACACAGCCAACATCCCACTCCCACAGATCGCAATTTTCCTTTGAATTGGAAATCAGAGCGGCCGCCGCGAGGCTACCTCGTTAGTCTCTCCATCTTCGCGATACTTCGCCTCTACAGATTTTTGTAGAGAAAGATGTTCCCTTTGAGTTGCTCGCAAATTGTGATGTTTTCTGCTCCTTCCCGCCTCAACTACCTATACGCAATGTGAATAAATTTTCCCCTGAAATTGTTGGGGCTTCATGTTGCTCTCTTTTGATTGCGTGATTATGTATATCTACTTATTTATATATGTTGTAAAGTATCGTGCTACGAATCTCTACGCTGAGAAAAACGTAGGATTATTTTCATTTTCTGATTGAAAAATAATTTAAAAACTTTAAAAAAATATTGAAATAAGTACCTGATTTATTTTTTAGTTCATGTTATATTTTCTGTCTAGTCTAGTCCACTTTTGAGCTAATTTCTTCCTGTGCGAAAGGCTTTTTCTATTAGGTACGATAACAGTACAGAGAATCGATATCATATTATATTGCATGTATTTTCACATGTAAACGCCGCAAAATAATGACAGTTCTTTTTGCCGCCATTTTTCCAATTTAATAAAAAATCAACAATACCACAAACCTCGTTCTAAATTTTTTTAAAAATGAGCAAGGGCATCGCACCCCATTCAGCCTTAAACAAAACGCATTACGCGAACTTATTACAAGCCATAACACGCAAGTCCTAGAGTGCGTAAAATCTTCGCAGGCGGTAACGGTGTAATTACTGCTCAATATTACTGCAGGGGTGAGAAAGGCCTCTTACCACCTCTTACTGCCTCTTAATTGTTTCTGAAGCTTAGGGAGACTGAATGAATTCAAAATACGATCGTCTATGAATTATTGATTCGACCGATGAAGTTCGGATTGATTTATGGGTGAAATGAGGTTTTCAATTTATTGGGTGCGGTGATAATGGGATGGGCAGGGGTTCAGGTATCGATTCAGTTTCGTCTGATGCGGTTTGCTTGGTTGTTTTGTATTGGTTACTGATTATCACTATGTGTAGATCATGTACTTAATGCCTAAAGTGGATATTTCACAGAGTAGGTAGGTATTATAGAAAATTATGATTTTACATACTTACAAACAAAGGCGAAGATATACATGCCAGAATAATAGAATAGTAGCGTGCATGCTATGCACATGCATGCATGCTAGTGCCTAAATCCAAATCAGATACAGGCATGCCAGCGTATACACATGACAAAAGCAGGGGTATTTTCGGCTTTTTGAAAATTTTCTTTTTTCAATCTATTGTTTGATTTATCGAATGACATTTTATGACAGTGACAAGTTACCTTGGATCAGTGACGTAGTAGTAAGTGACAGGTATTTCGGAATTTCTGATAGCTAAACTAGATTATTTTAAAACCAAGATACGCAGTTGCACTTTAGTACATAAATACGCAGGTAAGTACCTAATGTATCAAAGAATTCAATCGATTCTCGTGGGATTTATTCGATTGATAACAATACTTTGAGTGAAATATCAGTGACAGAGAATTAGTGTGTTCTAGACTGTAGAAAGACAATCGTACCTACCTAATCTTATTAAATACGTAGTTGATGATGAGAATCGTAAGACCACGAGTATTTTAAGTGCTAACTGCTGACAGACGATCCGACTCGATCGTGTTCAATTATTAAAACTAATCGATAAACGGTATTAGATTAACGGGGCTCGAGAGAAAAGTTAAACACAATTTGATACCGAGTTGAAAGATGTGCGTACAGCAAAAAGTCGGATCGATGAGTTGAAGATCGGTTACGATAGAATCGAATAGACTTCTAAATTGGTTTCAATCAATCGATTGTCCAAGTAGTACTGATATTGTCACAAAAATGCTAGATCATGGTAGCTACGTGATACGTAACTGGTGACGACAATGGCGTAGAATCATGTAGGTATACTTTTATCTGTCTACGTCAAAACATTCGATAGTTCGTTGATATCGACTATAAATATTAATCGCAAGTCATTTCATAAAATGAGAACTCTATTTAGTCACGTTACCTCTGTCGCAGGAATTATTGTTTATTTCGTGACTTGAATTACAACGGTTTATAAATTAACGCATGCATGCGAAAAAAATATGTAGAATTATCATTTTGTGTTAAATTTAAGACTATAGCAGTTACGTTGTCATATATTTGTTTTTTTTTAAGATAACTAGCAGTGTGGGATTGTGGTCCCACATTACTAGCACATTTCCATCCTGATAAAATTTTCTATACCATTGAAAATTGCTCTCAATTCAATTAAAACTTATTTAACTTTTAAACCTTGACCGTTTTGTTTTGAGGTAAAAAAAACCCAAACACCAAATCGCAAAATCGAATAAAGTCACAGGCACAGCTAGTAATTTAAAAACCTATCAATTTTCACATTGTTTTAATAAACTTAAAATTTTGTCTACACTAAAGAATTTCATCTCTGCGCTTTATAAAGAACATTTACGTTATATAGCGTACTTCGGTCGTTATGGAAGATAAACTAGTTATAGGTACAGTTACGATCTAAGAGGACGTTCACAGATTTTTATAACACTAGTAATGCCCTTGATTGTGGCGTAACTCTGGATCTGTTGACCTAGTTTGGTAGGATGGCTGTTTTAATATCTTTGTAGCTGCAATTTGCACTTCATACCCATGAGATATTTCCAATATAATAATCGAATGAACCACAGGCTGGGCTCTGGCAATCTGTGACTTTGTAGAAGGAATATTATAAGGCTAAGGTCCGTTACCTCTTTCAGAGAAGGCTGTATTACTGCTACGGGCCATAACTACTAGAGCTAACTGCGGAGTTACATTTGGAATTGTTAGCTCAAAAATGTACTCTTTGCAACCGATAAATCTATACTAATATTATAAAGCTGAAGACTTTGTTTGAACGCGGTAATCTCAGAAACTACTGATCCGAATTGAAAATTTCTTTCACTGTTGGATAGCCCATTTATCGAGAGAGTCTATAGGCTATATAACATCATGCTATGATCAATAGCGGAGCAGCAATGAGAAATGTTGCAAAAACGGGGAAAATTTACGCAGCGAAGTTGCGCGGGACAGCTAGTTAAGTATAAGGTTGATATACCTAGTGGTATTTTCAGATTTAAACCACCTTATTTATGTTACGAAGAATCTGGCTTTTTTTTAAAAATAAATAACTGTTTCTCATTTTCGTTGTTAGTTTCTTACAGATTATAAATTCTATACATATCAAATTAGGTATGTCGCTAGAATAGATGAATGATCTAAAAACCCATTGTTCTTAAAAACAATGAACTGTATAAAAACCTTCCACGATCCACATGGGTGTTTTCACCTTAACCGGCATATTTTCAAATCACGTTTACCTAGATCAATAAAAATAAAATACATAAATAATTGAGTAGTAAAAACGTATGAGATCGGTATAGACGCGTTAAGCTTTAAGTTCCCCGGTTGTGATTGAACGCATCCGGGTAAGCGATAACCGTAAATCCTGGGTATACGGATCTTGGACCGGGTACAGAGACGTAGCCAGGTTGCCATCCGTTTTTTGTAATATAATCTGTATATAAGGCTAAATATCTTTGGTTAAAATTGAAGTTAAATCCTTTATATACTTAAGTCTGGATTACACTTATTCACCGGTAAATAAATGTATAGGAAAATAAACGTATTACACATAAAAAAAGAATACAAGTTTTTATAATAGTTCGTTGAATTTATACAATACGGTAAGACTCGGACTACGGACTCTATGGTGATGGCATTTATTTATTGCAGATATAAAAATGTCAAAGGCAGTGTTTAAAGTGTAATTTCCAAATTATTAGTAGTTTTTTATAAACATTAAAGTTCGTAGGAACGTTAACACACAGTCTGCCAAAATCACACATCACTATCCCCTAATAAAATTCCAGATCGATACAGATTACACAGATCTCAGAAATCACAAAGCCATTATCGCAACGCAGATTCGCCATAAAACACGACAATACAATTAAAATGATTGCGAGTACGGCCCTGGCGTGGCTCATCTGCACAGTATCAAGCAGGATTTTTATGGGGACGTACTTCAGTTGGTCGTGAATTAAATATACGATGCTACCAACTTAAAGTGCTTCCTTTAGTGAGATTTTACGAAATATCGCGCGGTGTGCTGTAGCGTGCTTAGGATTTTGAGATTTTAGGCCTTTATATAGAACGTTATTTTGTCCTTAAAAAGAACATAATATTCGTCTCTTATATAAGCTTAGAAATTGAATGGTAGCTTTGCTTTTAGAGTCGAAATGTGATTCAATTTGAAATTATTTAATGTAATATAAGTAGTCATACTATTTGATCAATAAAATCCATTCTTCTTTTATGTGTCCTTCCTGAGGAAGACCAGACCGATAGCAGTTATTTTGCGCAAATTGAACTGTTAAATCCCATTGTATTTAATACTTTTCTCTATTAATTGCAACCTCTACTTACTATAAATCTATTGAATGAGAATAATAATATGGATATTACTAATACTTTTCCAGCTAGCATCCATTTTATAAATATTAAAGTTGTCTTAATACCAAATTTTATCATAATTTGATAATTTAAGTACACCTATAGATTTTGTAATTTAGATTCAATTTCTTCATTCTTCATCTTTAGGTAATAGCATAATACCTGCTGTAACTGTATTTTTTTAACGTCAGGTAAATAAAAGGTACCGTTAAATAATTCATGCGATGAAGTCCCGAAATATACCTAATATGTATTTTTTTTCTTAAATAATTACCAATTTTTAAAACTATTTGCAATAGCAAAAATTAAATGCTTAGCCAAGTCAAAACTCCAAGAAAACAGTGACAATAACTTAAGTGACTACTTGTACTATCTTAATAATTCAGTCTCTTATAAAAAACGGAGCAAATTGGGGGGTGGGTAGCTCATGAATTCTGCCTGCATTTACATCCTCATTGATTATTCACCGCACTCTCTTGGTGCGACACACGAGACACCGTGTCGATGGTAGGAGCCCTGTTGAGGTGGCTTTCAAAGATTAAAGTGGTTGGAAAACCTCTTTACAGATATTAATGTTTTTGGTCAAGGCAGGTCACCTGTTCAACTTAATGGTAACGCTACAAAGTATTTGAATATCACGAACTTGCTGAATCATCTTCTGTAGAATTAAATACAATTGAAATGTTTGTTTGTAATGTTAAAATAACAGTTTTTATTTATTTGTAAGGTACTTTTTTTTTGTCTGTCGGCCTGTCTGTCTGTCTATCTGTTTGCTAAACTCCGAAAAGGCTTAAAGGATTTCGACGGGACTTTCACTGTCAGATAGCTGATGATGTAAGGAGTAACTTAGGCTACTTTTTATTGTCACGCTAACATCTGTATGGAATGAGCAGCACTGCAACTTCAAGCGGGCTCAGTTAGTTTAAAATAAATAAATAAATAATATCTATATCTATCACAAGCAAAAAAGCAAAATCTTAAAATATTAAAACTGAAAGGTGGTTCTTGATTACGTTATTTCTCCTTACAATCACAGTCTCAAGAACGACACAAAAATATCTGATTTCCTTGTCAATTTAAAATTACTAGTTATTTATAAAGATAGGTATAGAAGACTGAAACACTGTGTCTCAGTTGGAAAGCTCCGCTGCAGTTGCTTGTGTTAACGGTAGAACGCAGCCTGCACTTACTGAACCAGGTGCAAAATTAAAACTACATGTTTTAAGGAAACTAGTAGAACTAGTAAAGGCTGACTCAGTTATAAATTTATGAGTACCTACTATGTTAAAACTTTAGTAAAAACATTGCTTGATTTACTTCAAAAACCTAGAGATTCAAGACGCACACTACAAACTAGAAACAATCAGTCAAATCAAAGACCAATTTGAATTAAAATGAAAAATTAAGCACAACTATAAGATTGATATATAGATTGAAAAATAAAGTTACAGTCAGTAGTAGACATGTTAGCATGTTACGAGTCTAAATAAGTATAAGTAATAAACTTGAGAACCTTCGATGAGAAAAAATAAGAGCACACCCAGATGAAAATACCACGTTAAATAAAATCAACTGGGCCGAAATCTTACGACAAAAGCCTGCGAAAAAACAGCTGAGTGAACATTCAGTTGTGCTGATCCAGCTACCTATATGTAGTCGGACATATACCGTTATATCTCAACAAATCCACACGGGCTGAGATGCCGGCGTGATTACCGAGGTCGGTACTGAAGTGCGGATTTTCTCCCGGAGAATCCCGGTTTACGAGCCGCATGCCACCCCACCCCCCAAGGAGGGATGACCGTATATATATGTTAGACGTTTTAACAGACAGAATTGATGGAGATAATGTTTTTATCGGACTATTTTGTTAGATAACGTCTGATATGGTTTTGGAGATTTGCACTGTTTTGCAACATGTTTTTCGAATGTAACACAAGATAAACTTTAAACTAAAGTTTTTTTAAGACAAAGAGGCGACTACTTTCAGCTAGCAGCTACCTCAGCCATTAAGCATACCTACTTCAAAACACTGTAATAACATTTTTACATAGAAGAGACCCAATACACAGAAACGTCGCCATCTTTCTGAAAATCCATCCAAGTAACAATCTCCAAAATTTTGATTGAGCAAACAAACCTCTAGCCTCTAAAAACATGTGTAACAACGATTCAATCTCTCGACATTCTATCACAACACTGGATTCCCGCTTCTAATGGAAAATTGGCAACGGCACAATCTTGCCACAAGATCTTAGCAAACAGACGCCATCTTGAATAGGAAAACAAAACTAAATTCTCTACGGTTTTGTTGAGGAAAACTGCTTTGTAATTGTTAGATAATAAATTGAGAGAAGAAAAAACGTTTTTTCAATACCCTTGGAGAGAAAAAATCAAATTGCTTCGGGTCGACGGTTTTAGCTGTACCTAGTTGAGATGTTAGAAATAATAAAACCGGACAAGAGCATGTCAGACCATGCTAAGTGTAGGGTTCTGGAGCCTTTAGACAATAACTCAATGACGGTGTATCCGATTATGTCCAAAATAATTTTAATTTATAGTATTTTTAGGGACACTATTTATGTAACTTTCGGAGCGATTATCTCCTAAAATATTTACTTATTCAAAAAAGATTATTGTTTTTTTTTTTTTATACACAAATCGAACGATGTACCACATGTTGATATATATTAAAGAAACTGTTAGGTACTTGTATGGAGTGCCCCCCTTAAAATATTTATTCTTATTATTTAGCTATCAAACTAAGTAGCGGCTACTATAAGACACCTTTTCACTAAATTTATTCAATATTCATTGTGCAGTCTTTGAGTAAAATGCCTGTGACATACGGACGGACAGACAGACAGACGTTTTTACCATTTTGGCTACGGAACCCTTAAAACGTGAGTAATACGAGAATAGATTATTTTTTGGAACCATAACATGAAATAATCTCCTAGAACTGGGAGATGTCTATTACAAAATGTGTCCTATTAAAGACTCAATTTATAAACAGCATTTGTCTCGAAACAGCACTTAGCTTTGTAGCAAATAATCTAAATTCTCCGCCCAACAATTTCAGCCATTACTTAGAGTTCCCTTTTATCGGAACAAAACTTAAACTCGGGTCACATAACGGCAGTGAGCTAGACGTTTACGGTTTGCCTCTTACGCCAAATATATGTGTTGTGTAAATGCCACTTAGAAGAAAGATTTACTGTACCGGCTACCTCGGTCGCTTTGCTTACATAAGCAAGTTTTTACGTTTAAGACGTGATGGCTTTTTATATCCTATCATTTTAAAATTTTGTTCTCTTGGTAGATCGTAAATTTAGACTATCGTTTATACCTGCTTGCCTAAAGTTATGAGCGTTTTTGGTAAACAAGTAGGATGTGTACAATATGGAAATATTTAAGGAACTAGTCACAATAATCTTAATTCTGATTCCGAAATTAGTTTTAAGGAAACTAAAATAGCTTCCGCCTAATAAGCAGTGATACTATAGAAGAATGAGATATTTCATAAAAGATTCAATATTAAGCTAGTTTAAAAAAACTGAATCTATCAAAGTTACTATAAATACTAAAGTGCTTTCTACAGTATTCCATGTCTAAACACATTTACCCCACAACTCCCAAAGACAAATGGGCCGTTTTAATCACCCTCAATGAAACAAGTTACGGTATAATTGACATGCCACGGTGAAAATCATCTTGCCCCTTAGAAAAACTCATAAGGTCCTCCGTTGACAGTTGACAAATTCGTTAATTTTGCCCCTCATTCCTCCCCGTTTTCCTCTTGAGGGTGGGCACTCATGGGAAAATATAGAATGTTTCTGGCAGCAATTTGTAGGTTTCCAAAATGAGGATTATTGTTTGCAGCTTTCTTAGACGTTTTGTATTGAAGGATCAGTGAATATATTTTTGTACAGTTTTAAGTATTCTGTGTTTAGTCTTCTTTTCCCCACTTCAAGGATTAGATTGCTTAAATAAAAAGACATATTTTTTTTCTACCTTCTTGATTGTCTTGAGTGAGCTTAAAGCAATGATTGATTTGTTTGTTATGCTTTTAACCACCTAGCAAAGCAAAACTTGTCTCAAGGACAAAAACACATCACATTGTAGAATCCGTTCATTCATAAAATCGTACATTAATTTTCCTTGTCACCTCCATAATAAATGAACTAAACAATTTTACCTATGACTATACTTAGTCATGAGCAAACCCAGTCTATTCCACAATGTCGGTCAGTTTCGCTGGAATGCGGCAGATTGCCGGACCAGTCCGGATTGTCGGTCGGAATGCGACTGTCACTACGTTTATTGCGACGTGTTAGACTGAGGAATGTTGGATTTTTAGGGGAGTACCCCGGAGATTAGCGGTTGGGAAGTGTATTGTCATTTAGAAAGGGAAGTCGTTCTGAAAAAGTAGTGCTGGACACAACGAAGTATTGTAGTACCTGAAATCGTTTATTTTCATGATGATAGTACCTATGATACGTATATACTCGTTTTTAATGGTGATGATTAAGTTTCTATTAAAGTGCGAGACTAGGTTTAATGGCTTATGAAAAATGTGTCATCAAAAAATCTTAATAATAAGCTAAACGTATTGTTGAAAGTTTTTATATTTCGTGGAAAATTCATTTCAGATATTGACCGATCGATTAGTGATCTCATCGTTGTGTAATCTTGCGGGGATTTGACTAACTAAATCGGCATCCAGTAAAGTTACAACTATTAATACTTATCTCTTAACCCTAAAACAGACAATAAAAAAGATGTATCAATAATACGGGATACAGTAAACTTTATATAAGTTCTCTATCAGTAAATATTTAGCAAATCAAAAGACAAAAAAAATATACACTGAATGGCGCCTGTATAATAATGTACATTCCAATTAATCGAGCTCTAAGCACAAATATACAAACGCCATAACAAAATCTGTCAAAAATATTCTCAGAAATCTTTTCGAAAGCTGTCTCCAATCTATTCGCAGCTCTACGTAGAACTGGTAGTGCAGAATGTGAGAGTCACCGCGCATATTGCTTGGTGACAATTGATGTTTGTAGTTGGGACCAAAAGGCCTTTGTTTAGCGGTCCGTATTCAATCTGAATGTACTGCAGGTTTTTGATGTGTGAAAAATAGTTGAGCTGAATACTAAAGAGACGGTTTTCAAGGGTTTTGTGGAATCGCGGGTTAAAGTGTAATTATAGCCTTTTGTTTGTTACAGCCCAATCCAACGTTTTTTTTTAATTAAATGCTTAATTTTATGAGAAAACAAGGAATTTTAAATGTTATAAAATGACCTATACCTTTGAAACTTCCTATAATTTAGTAGTTTTTTTACGTGGCTTCCTTACTCATTAACTTTGCAAATACAATAATTGCATTTTGAAAGAAAAATTTGAAGTTCTTTCAAAATGCAATTATTGTATTTGTAAAGTAATTGGCAAGAAATGATAAAAATTACTATTTCAATAATTTTGATTTTAAGACTCTATTTAATTTTTATTTTATTATAATTTGATAATCAATTCGTTACGATTTGAGCTATGCGTTGTTATATCAGCCAGTCACAATATCAGGATATTAGGTTTCTTTTATATATGTGTAAACAGATTCTCGTAAAACCTGTTCTTGAAAACTTGAAAAATTTATTAAATATCCAATAAAAAATGTTAAATATAACTTTGTTTTTCTTTATAGCATACACGTTTATTCATAAAGTGGCTAACATAATGTAAAGAGCAGTGGAGAGGGCTTCAGGTTTGAAGTACTCTTGAATTAAGTGGACTGGTTGCCGACAAGTGATCTAATTGTCAACTGTGGACACGCCCTGTTTATTTACAAAGTGGCCAACTTGATGTACTTGCTTTTAATCAAGTATGTGACTGTTTGTAGGTAGTCAGTTTGTAAATGGGCGGTTATTTATTTTTCTTGAATAAAAGGAATGTGAATCATTGCTTGAAATGGATGACGTTGAAGTTTAAGTTTAATATTGAAAGAGATTTGCGCTTAAATGCTTGATTTGATTAAATAGATACTTTTCATTTAAAAATAACAATGTTTATTTTCATTTGGCGTTTATTGTATGCCTGTTTGCCAGTCGATCTATGCCTTAAGCATTATATCTAAAGAAAATAGTAGAAAAAAATTGAATTGTTTATTGTTTGTTTCGTTATATTTACTTGTATTTTTCTGTTTTCTAATGGATTGTACTTTAATGGTATAGTATTATATAGGTAATACTTCAGCCATATAAATATTAGATAGTCGTCACCATCTACCTATTTCGAAAGTAATTCAATAATTTCTCATAGACGTTTCATCATTAATCATACTTATAATATATGTCTATCCATTTCTCCCTAGAATTAATAACAATTGACACTAAATTTCTATCCATAAATTTTATAGGTCCTTATTGATATCTGTCCCCATAATCCGAACATCAAATCCAATATAAAAATATGGCTGACAATAATAATGCCGTAATGGATATTACGATGGTGTTCAAGTGCAAGACAATGAAGATAGGGTTGGGCATCGTTCACTCGGATTATAACTAATAAGTGCAGATCAAGTTATAGTGATGGGAATTGAAGTGAATGTGCAAGTCTATAAAAGGCTGATTGACCACGTTTGTGTTGATGTACTTTTTATTGAATGGAGAGGTTAGAAATTGCTTGGATAGTTTGTGCGTTGGAAATGCTTTGCTGGTAGAAAATTAAGAAGAAAGTGCTTATTGTGTAAAGATTAAGAAGTTGGGAAATGTAATGGTATAACAGACTTTTTTATTATGTGTTTAGATAATTAATAAAAGTCCACAAGAAAATGTATAAGATGAACATACTTTATAAAACAAGTTGTAGTTTTTCGCCGTACCACCAATGTGAATTTCTTTAGTTGGTAGACAAAGTTATAAACAAAGAGTTCTCATTAGGTACACTATACTACTATAACTTGTCAAGTAATAGTTTGCACAAATAATTTCACAGTTTATTTGTGCAAACTTGAATTAGGCACACTATAGTTCTATAACTTGTCAAGTAATAGTTTTGCACAAATAATTTGACAGTTTATTTATGCAAAACTATTACTTGACTAGTTAAAGTTGTATAGTGTATCTAATGAGAGCTCTTTGTTTATAACTTTGCCTAAAAGCAGGAAGTCCTGACGCATCCTCCCTTTTATACTGTAAGGGTTAATCGTCCTATTACATCTATAAATCTAAAGTGACAGTTATTAGGGCTCGTAGTGGTAGAACAGATCAATGGCTTTGCATAATTCCTCTATTATTGTCTATGATATTTGATACCATGTGCAGCCGCGTCATTTGTTACAGATTAAAGTGTAATAACGATTTTATTACAGAAAGATGAGGTATTAAATTGATTACAAACTTTTAAGTTGGATTTTAGAGAATTTATCAAGTCGTGATGGGTGTGAGAGTAACAGGAGAGGAATATAGGTTATGACCTATATTCCTCTCCTGTCACTCTCACATTACACATAACAGCGTAATAGTCAGATGACTGACCCCAGTGTATTTTTTAAATCCTCATCTTTGGGTTGGAAAACTAATTAAACTATTTTAGTTGACTTGCAATTTTAATGGGTGTAAAAAAAAATACAATTTTAATTTTAAGTATTTAGATCAGCAGTTCCCAGCTTCGTCATTGGTGTTATCACTTTTTACTTTTTCACAACGTTCAGTTAAACTTTATTAAAAAATCAACATTCTGGCCTAACATGATTTTATATTATTCTAACAAATGCACCACATTTAACAGTATTATTTTAGCACTCAAATTGCACTCGGAGTGCACAGAACATCACTACCCACGTACTTACAGTCAACTATTGAAATTTCTACTCTTTCATGTTGAATATAAAGCCCATATTCCAATACCATTGCTCTGTTTTCTTGGCAAGCGTAGGTTTGCTAAAACACTTGTACAACTGGCGCCATTGTCGCACCGCCAAATCAAAACACTCGGAAAGCGCGCGAAGCGTAACGCTGGCCAATCAAAATACAGATAATTTGATTTTATACACGCGGCTTGTTTGAAAATCGAATGGAACGTGTGTTTAATTTTTACCCTACAAATTCAAATGTTTTTATAGAAGGCATGCCGTTCCAAATTTAAAGCGTACCTATAACCTTTTTTGTTGTTGAGGAAGATTATATTTAAGAACTTAAATTACGACCATTAATTTTAAAAATAAGAAAAAAAAAATTATATTAAGGTAGTAGTCGTATTATAATCAAAGTTAGAAGGAAATAAAAACCGCAGGAGCCACGCGTCTATTACGTGTGTAATAATGCCGCGCCCTAGTAAGTGCATTGAGTGCCAATCAGCGAATTGCATCAATTAGAAGTTCACGCAAATTGTTCATGACAAACATTGGATTAATTTAAGATTTTATAATTAAAAGCAGTGAAATTATTATCATAACTAAAATATTACCCAAAAATAGTGATATTGAAATAATACCCAGGAAATAATATACCAAATAATATATTGTTAACATTTAAATAACAACATATTATTAGGTATTATTTCCTATAAATTATTACAAAATTGTTATTACTTAATATAGTTTATAATAACGTTAATCAACAATCTATTAATTAATACGTTTATTGTAATGCTGACAAACGTGAGCATGCAATGAGTGCCTTCCCATATAAAAACTAGTAGTCTTTGGACCATGTTTTACTTTTCAATTAATTAATTAATAAATCATTAATGAACTAATTCAATGCTTATTTTTCAATAATAACCATGGATTACGTACTACGGGGCGCAATGAGCATACCGCGAAGAACACAAGACAACTTGAATGGTATGAATACTTGAATGCAAGTTTTTAATATTTTCATTTTCTTTTTTGATACGATTTCTTGAAGTAAAAATGTTGTTGAGGTGTCTGAGCACTAAACCACTTTGCACTTCGCACTATACCAAAAGTAACCTTTTATATTGGTACAAAGAATAAAAATCTAGGGTTCAATATAAGCTGGATACTTTTTTTAGACATGATTAGCCAATGCAGACCTTTCAAATTCTTCACTTTTGTAATCGAAAAATAACAAATATAAACTTTTTAAATGGTAATAATAGCAGTATCAATAATAAGTTTTTTACCACTAATATTAAAAAGCTGATAAGTTTGTTTGTTTGCTTTAACGCGATAATCTCAGAAATCCGAATTGATTTTTTTAAATATTTTACTGTTGGATAGCCTATTTATCGAGAAAGGCTATAGGCTATATAACATCCACTAGGACCAATAGGAGCGGAGCATGAAAAATGTTCCCAAAAACAGGGAAAATACACGCAGACGAAGTTGCGCGGGTCGGCTAGTCTGTTATAAAGTGACGCAATTATATTAATCACCATTTGTTAATAAGTAATAATGGATTTACAGGAAGTGTGGTGCGGGCGATAAGTTACTTTTTATAAGCTGCCTTGTTAAATGACTATGAATATTAACTGTGTACTTGGAATAAACGAGTCATTGTTTCAACTTGAGATACAGGATTCTACGACCTACATGGGCATTGTCGCTATATCACTTTTGTGACGCTATCGGATAAAATGTTGAAGAATGATGCTGTTAGCAGGTCAAGATATCTCTGAAACTAATTTCTGGAAGAATCTTAGGTCATAATGGTCTAGTGGGAGAAAGGAAACCTTTTTAAGGTACAAAATAGTAAAAAAAAAAAAAAAATTGGTTGCATGAATACCTAAACGACGTCGGTTATCAAATAAAAATACAATAATTAATTATGCTATGCCAGTAGAAAGGCCAAAATTCGGCGTCTTTAATTCCAAAAGGTCGAAACGGATGCATTTTGTTGGAGATTGACCTTATCCAACATCTAATAAATCATATTCCAAATTCAAAATTCACATTGACCAAACTCATCTGCATCCCACCCTACAAATGAGAAATAAAGAACTAATCATTAATATAGCCGAAATCACCCGACGAAATCTGTCGTCCCTTCGGGAGTACTTCGGGGCCGCTCGGGTCGTTCCGTGCGCCCTCGCCTAATCGCGATAATGTGTTTATTGAATTACCGGCGCGTGCGACGGCCACGCGGCGATCGCTGCTAGATCAGTTAAGTGGTTCGTCGTTATGAGTGATAGATTAGAAGGTGCGGTTTGATTTCTTTTTTGTGGGTCGTTTTAAATTTACGTAATGGATTTGGAAAAATGTTTGCTGTAATATATCTGATTGAAATGGAGCTCGAAGTTTTAAAAGATTTATATAGTTTGCTATTGAATTAAAAAAGAAGAGCAAAACCTTAGCAGCTTTGACGGTAGTTGACGTGCTTAAGGCATTAAAACACATATTCTAAGTCAATAATTTTTGCTTCTTAGGAATTCAAGTTATTAGAATTACGACTACGAGTAATAACTCGATACAAATGCTCATACAATTGCAAAATTTAGCACAACATGAAGCTACAGGCTACTACTAATCAAAACTACAGGTTGAAGTTGAAACGGAAACCAAGCTACGAAAGTCAAACGGACCATCCGTTCTCACTAACAAAACAAGAAAATAAAAGTACGGCTACACTGAGTGAAAATAATGCAGGTGTCGGATTACTAGCTACGGAACGTGGGGCAGGGGCTGAGAACTGAGGACATTAATTTAATTATCCTCCTCTCTTGGGAGAGTCTAATATTATATGGGAGTGAGGCGACCTCCCAGCATACAAATTCAAGTGTCATTTTTTCGCGTGAGAAAAAAATCTCGCAACAGATTTTTTTTGTTGGCATCCCTAGTGAGATCGTGTTGCGTGTGGAGAAAATATATAAAATAAATCTGGTTTGTGATGTTTCCTTTTTAGATGAAAATTGAAGTGGAAATACGTAATGGAATAGTTGCTTAACTGTTTGGTATTGGGTTTCTAGGCGTTTCCTTAGTGAAGTTTAGAAGCTTATTGTATTCAAACATATTTCGATTTTTTTTACAGATATTATTATTTTAACATGGGTATAATTTAACAAAAATGTATCTCATATAATTAGCATGGACTTTTCAAAAGCAATAAAAATAAATCCAGTCATATTTAGTACAAAATTAATTTAATACTGAATCTATTTTACTTTTGATTAAGTATCTCTATTCACAAAACATCTAAGATTAGTTAATTTCTTCAGTAACCATGAAAAAACCATCGATGTTAATAATAACTTAAAAACAATTAATATTGGCCTCACATAAACCCGAGTCTTCACATAATTCCATTTTAATAAAACGTTTTAAGGTATTAAAAGAAAACGCCACTAAAATCGAAGGATTCCAAGATCCAGATCCTTAATTAAATCCAAAGCACGTAGCTCTCCTTGATTCAGTCCCCCCGGGCAGCGACACCTTCCCCATCCTCGGACCAGCCCCCTTTCCTTATGGACCGCTTAGATTTCCTCCCCACCCAAGTTGTGTGGACGGAATACTTGAAGTCCTGAATCTTGTAAGAAGAATTGGTTTCGAGAGATTGGACTGTTACTTTTATAGCTAGTTTTTGTTTTGTTAGAAAAAGTTTTGCTGGTGACAAAAAAAATAGGTGTAGGTTTTAAAAGTAACTCTTCTTCCTTTTTATTGATATATATTAGAACCTATGCATATATAAGTAATTATAAAATATGTAAAGTAATCTGCACTAAACTTTTACACTGAAATTGAATTTCTACGTTAGTTATATTCGACATTCTCTTAGTTAAAATCGTCAAAAGAAAAACAATTCCAAACAATTATGAAGTCCTTAATACAAAAATCAAGGGCGTTTTTTCTCATTTACATACAGCTACAATTCCAACTTGAAATTGCTTCTTACGAATCCAATTACACGATAGCAAGCCTCTTTCGACTCTGACGATGTCTCTTTGCTATTTTTGAGTGCGAAAAGGCTTTAAAAAGTAATCAAAGGGGCTCTGAATAGAAGTTAAGAACATTTGGCTCGGCTGAGACAATTATGAAGTGTTTTATGCCTTTCATTTCGTTATTTGAAATCTTTTTTCTGAGAATCTTTTTCATTTCAATTGGTTTCTTTCTATGTACTTTCACGGGTACCTTTTTAAATGGCGAGCATTCCATTTAGACTTTAAACCGATCGTGTTAAGTTTTTAAGGTATTATTTTTGTCATTATTCATAATTATGTCATTATGTATTTGTCATTAGTCACCGTCACCTACTTATAATTATAAAAATTTAAGAGGTTGTTAGACAAAATTCATCCTCACATCCAATTCTGTTACATTTTAATTGCATTTTAAATGCTATCTCAAACCAAACTAATTTTGCAAATGCTTTTTAAATTCTTCACCGCAAACCGTGGCGGGGAAGTAATGTAGGCAAAAAAAATATAAAAAACAAAAGAGGCCACGAAACAGCCGCTGTGTAATTATTTCCAGAGCTAATGTGCCGCTTGTTTATTCCCCGACTAATTAAGAGAAGGAAGAGTTTTAAAAATACACTTCAACTGAGCCTTTGAGTGATTCAAAAATTCATGAGCTAGAGTGATAGTCTATGAAAATGTGTTTTTATTTTTAATCTCTGACAATGGATCATTTATTACTTAATGGAAGGTTTTTATTATTATAGGGAAAAGTTTTCCTACAAAAATGCATTTTATTTGAAAATAAATTAAATTGAGGTTTCACAAGGAGCTGCACTTTGTCCAATTCATTCATTGGATATTTCAGTTAGAATGCAAGCATGAAATTCAAATAAGGAGTAATATTTAATTATATACGTGGCACTATGAATAATTTACCTCTCAATTAATAGCCACAACTAACCCGAAACTACTAACTCTGGAACTGGCGCTAAATGCAGGTAAGGCCAAACTTTTGTCCCCAATTACAGTCGAATCCACCCAAGTTCTTGAGGTGACAAATCGCGAACTGGTCCCCGACGTTGACTAATCACCCATTTAATTTAGCTGGCGTAATTATAAATAAAATTTCAACGATAAATTGTGTAGGGCGTACATTAATCAAGAAGTTTGGAAGCCGGGACACTGATTAAAATGCCGTTCGGGCAACTATTTGCTAAGTTGATATCGTTAATAATTTATACGTTGAGGATAGGAGGGTGGATCAGGTGTGATACGTGGTTTAATTTATTTGAAGTTGTGACTACACGTATTATGTTGGAAGCTGAAACATGGAAGAGGTAACAGGAAAAACAACGGGTTTCTGCGTCCATTTCTAATAAATGAGAAATGGAAAAGGTAAATACACAATTCCCCATTCATCAAACAAAATAATAACCATTATATTCTGTTTTATGTTATTGAACCTCATTTACCCTAAAATAGAGATTTGAAGTAAGTAAAATTGTAAAGTTATTCACTATTTACCTTTATTTACTATTTCAATTCATTTTATACATGGTAAATTTCACAAATATTTTGCTTGGTTTTAAAAGTGCTTTGTACTTTCTTACCGTAAGTAGGTACCTAATACGTCTTGCTTATCAAATAACTAAAACATACTTTCAAAAATACTGAATCAATTTTAAATTTTCACTCGAAATTTCATATGAAAATTTATTCATCACTATCTGCAGACCACCCCATAGCAGAAACATGTGCCCAATAACTAACCCAACCCTTCTGCTGCATCCCTTTTACTCTTAATGTAATTTATATCATTGTCTCACTCGCACTCACTGTCAAAGCCATGAAAACGGCGAATCTATGCGTCTGAATCACAGACTATGGAACCCCCACCCTTATCTTAAATGAACTGGGGAGAACAGTAGGCACTAGCAAGAAGCGATGTCTTTTTAACAGTAAGGGAAGGTTTTCACTATGTACTTGGGGAAATGCAGTGGGTTTAGAATGTAGATACATTTTCTTAACAGGATTACAGTGGAATTTATTTTTCCTATAAAGCAAATCCACTCCGATATTCCTTTTAAACATTGTTTTTATAAGTTTACGAATGACTATACTTTTATATTTTGCGTTCCATATTTTTGTTTTCTTTAACATATATTCTTTGCCTCTTATTCATAGCTTTTATGTTTCTTTAAAGTCTAAAGCACTTGCGTAATAATATAATCAATCATTTTTTTTTCAGAGTCCTTATCTCTTTTTATGTATTATTACATAACACATTTTTTGGAAGTCTATTAAAAGATCAAAGCAAAACAGTAACATCACTTGTAAACACCAACTCAAATTAACCAAAATACAAATTTATAATTTCTCAACTTCGGCACTTACTTACTCGACATAATTCAAAGTGGTGTTGTCAAAACATCTTAACAGCCCTTCGCATAATTAATGTAGGACAAGACGAGTTGCTCTTGTTTTATAATAATCGCATAATACTGTGGTTACATTATAGCACGATTGGGTTACTGAGACATACAGTTTTGTAGAATGTATAACAGCAACTTTTTTGACAGAAAATGTGAGTAGACCACATAAATATGAGTTAAAAAAAAAGATAATTTAAATGGCAAGAAATTGTCATAAATATGTAATATTATTGAAAAAGGTCATGAAATATACTTAGGTATTATAAATACATAGGGGGAAGTAGCAACTAATTAGTTGTATCAAAGGATAAACTAAACCATTTTCAGTGATCATTATCGTAAATTGGGACTAGATTTAAACAAATGTTGTTATTATAGTATTTACATAATGCCTATGTATGCCCATACACGTGGCTAAAATAAACCTAATATCCTGTTTAGTATATTTTGACCGTTATCGTAAATTGGAGCGTAATTTATGATAAAAACAAATTATTATTCTGCCAACTGCGTAATTCGGATTAAGGAAAATAGCATTAATAGGCATTCTAGGATAGAGATTTGTCATTTTTAAACAATTCTGTAATAAAATCAACTTCAGAATGCTTTTCTTTGTCAGCGTATTGTTTGTCAGCATTTGGTTCGTCATCTTTTTAGTCCGTAGGTATTTTAATCTTTACTCCCTTCATGAATGTTAGATGTTGCGGTCTGCATGTTGGTGTCTCTAACATTTTACTCCGCTGATAAGATTCCCGGGTTTACCCAAAAGTGCTATAGCGATTTCACCTGACCGTTCTCACTTCTGCACTTGATTGTTATGTAAACAATAGTGTTGAGACCCTAAATTAAATATTTAAAAGGTTTGTTACAGAGTAAAGCATTTTATGCTTTGTTTGTGTTTTGGTGACAGTAAGTAGACTTTCGTAAATCCTTTTCAATTTTCCTAAGGTGACGGAATGGTGTCTCAAGGTTCTTTGGACTCTTCATGTAGTCCTACTACTAAAAGTGTTAAGATGTATATCAACCATCAAATCTAGAACTGTTGTAATTAGCTCGTAGTACAAAACATGTAGAGGACAAAATACAAGATTCATACATTGCGGGCTAGAACAACGTGCACATATATATAAGCGGCCTTATGGCTAAGGCATCGGACTCGCAACCATAAGGTCGCGGGTTCAAATTCTACTCATTACACTACCGACGTGAACCCACTCCTAACACAAGCCATTGAGTTAACTGAAGGGGTTATTAGGATTGCTAGTAATGTGGAACCCACAATTCCTCATTTCTAAATATCTTAAAAAAATATATATTGTTTACAAACATGAAATCTCGGACCACTTTGTTCCGAAAGTGTTTCGTGATTCAGTATCGAACGAACGAACTCTAAATATTTTATCACCATGTGCTTCATATGTTTTCACGGGATCAGGTGTACTCGAAATCTAAATAAAGACTAATTCTAAACTCACCAGTATGTATGTAGGTATGCTTCTTCATGTCAGACTTCTGGTGAAACCGTTTCCCACAATACTGGCAAGGGTACGGCCTGGTGTCCGAGTGAATGAGCAAGTGCGTGGACAGGGTGCTGGATCGCTTAAATGTCTTCCCACATTGCTTGCACTCGAACACTTTTTCTACACTATGAACCGCCCTGAATGAAAAGACAAAGTACATAAAGTAAAAGTCGATTAGAGTCCAGTTTTAAAGTAATTATTGTAGTTAACCAGGTTTTCCCTTTATGATGTTCCAATTAAAAGCTTTACCAATTGGAAAATAACAAGTTAGGTACCTTAAACTAAATGTTATTAATTATAATCTTCTCCTACTGCTAATTGCCATTTAATTTGGCTACAGTTTATGTTTTGGAAAAGAATAAGACGACATGGGGAACATTAAAATACCAAGTAATGTATTTATTTCTGTGATTAAAAATGAAACCATTCTAAATCTCACCTGTGTTGACTAAGACTTATTTCGTGTCCAAAAGTCTTGCTGCACAATTCACAAGCAAAAGGTCGCTTTCCATTATGAGACCTCCTGGCGTGTACTTCTAAACCATGAGGAGTACTGAACATCTTCTCGCATTTGACACAAGAGTACACATCTCCTATAGGCCTGGAGAGAGGCCCTGGGGCTCCTAGAACAGCGGCCCGAAGTCTCAACAGGTCAGGTCCCGCTGCTTGTACAGCGTGAAGGTAAAAGTTGCTGTATCCTGGCCATCCAGGCAACCCTAAATTCCCAGCATCTCTAAGAAATTCTGCAAATGGTAGCGGTGGGTATAAGAAAGGTCTTTGAGGTTGGACTCTTGGGGCATCAGGTCTTAGTAAAGCACTGACAGAAAATGCTTCTGATCTTTTGAGAGGAGGTGACGTGTCTGGTGGCCTTCTTGGGGAGGATGGAGGGGAGTCCACTTCAAGTTCAGGGGAGGAGGAACGAACAGATCTTGGGGATTGTGGAGATGGCGCCCAACAGGGACTTCCGCAACGTGATGAAGGGGACACACCTTCTGGTCTTGGTTCTTGGTGAGTTTCTTCTTCTTCGTCTTCTGTCCTCTCGCTGACTAAACGGTTGATCCCGAATTTAATTTCTTCTGTGAACAATATTTTTTATTTATAAATCTGTTTATCTAAAATGAGTATTAAAACAGCAACGAGAAGCATTTCCTGTTACTCATAATTTTTATCAGATCTCGGGCTTTGGCGGCTTAGGCTTTGTATTTGAAAGATTTTATGTCAGTAGGAAAATTTAAAATGTTATGTATCTAAAAAATCATTTTTATCTTTCTCAGTTCATTCACTTCAAAGATGGGGATTATTTTAAGTGATTCATGAAGGCAAATATGAACTTAGAACAATAACAAAAACATTAAAGCCTTTTAGCATTTCACATGTTATAGCAAAATGATGATAATTTATTCATCCATTGTCATGACAACAAACGCAGCATCATCAATCGCAAACAATACTCTCTATCCTAACCCTACAATTGTCCAGGTCATAAAGACCCCAATGCGCAGGTGCCACACTTGTCGCTTGAGCGAAATGGGCCGTATCATGTCGCTGCAGCAAATTGACTTTCATCTGTTCAACCCTCGAAGCCCAACCCCCGTAATTAACACGTCGGGTCGTTTCGACCCCAATCTTTTTTTACAATTCACTAATCCGCGGGCGCGACTAAACGCAACTATTGTTGTTCAGTTTTGTTTGATGTATTGTTGCTGTTTGATTAAGGATTTGGGTTTGAATAGCAACGAGGTTATTTGATGATCTTTAATTTTTTGCAATTGTGATATTTATTATTCATTATAAGTAAATGTATCGGTTAAAAAATATTTTAGGTAATTTGTAAATTGAAGACGTCCAAAAGATATTTTATTATTAGCCTATGTTGAGGAAGCGCTTAAAAATTGAGGGGTCTTTTTGAGGTCTGAGTAATTGCAAATCCACAAGATACAAGTAAGAGTGGGTAGGTACTCTTACGTTTATTATCATGTGACTTAGTTGGAGCAATCGACAAAAAAATTAGATAGTCGTTATTATATCATAAATATTTTTATTTTGTATCTACTAATGTATCACTGTGACTGTTTTATAGGATCTTTTTTTATTTAACAAAGTGGGATAAAATAATAAATAATAACTTAGAACAACTCACACAACGTCACCTGATCCCAAACATAGCAGGGTTTGTACTTTGGGAACCAGACTACTGATAAACATACTTATATATTTCTAAATACATACATATCCTATATAAATTACACGCAGACAAAGAACAAAAAAATGTGCTCATTTAACACAGTTTTATCCTGGGTAGATATCGAAACCACGACCTACGGCTTAGCAGTCAGAGTCAGTAACCACAAGACCAACAGGCCAGTCATAACTACAGATGTCCCACAAAATAAGCTTCATACATCATCAACTAGCCATCAACACCTCTGTCCAAAAACAAACATCCATCTCGAGACGAGACAAGCTCCACTAATGAAGAGGGACCCCCATCTGAAACGCAGCAGCTGTCGGCATTTGGAGCGGAACCAATCGGGAAACTTCGGCAAAATTCGGCAGTGACTTCGTCATCGCGGTCCCCAATCGCCCTTCGGACGGAATATTACACGCGCGGCGCGGGTCTCTTTTCACAATGCCCAGCGTTTAAGGGTTACTGTTCCTACACTTGTTTGTTTGTTCCCTACCAACACGGCTCTACCCTATAGTATTTATTACATATTAATGGTTATTTAGATTCATTGTTCGGCCGACAGTATGCTCGAATTTATGGCATCGCCAAATATTGAATACGACCCTCAGTGAGATGAAAGAAAGGCGTTCTATTGTTGTGTCAGTAATTATGTGATATAATTTTGGGCTTTGATTTATAATTGTAATAATCATTAGATAGGGTCATCTGGCTTTGTACTTTTTGCTTACTGTGTAATTTTTGTTTGTTTTATTATGTAAGAAATGAAATTAGATGTCAATAGGAACAGACAATATGAGTTGTATTGTAACATGTATCTGCGATTTTTTTAACTAACATTCAAACTTTTGCGATGGGAATTAACATTTTAAAATTGGTTGACGTTTCTACCAGGTTGCACCGGCCGTAGTCAAAAGCGGACTCAGGCGTTAATGCGCTTTAATTCCCGTGTAATAAATAGTTACGATTTTTTTATGTAATTTCTTTTAACTATACTTTGTTGTGATAAATTAGTCTGCCAAATTGATCTAAAGTAAATTAGAGTAAATACTACAATTACAATACAGACTACAATTAAAAATGTATCATCATCATACTTGAACTTTTAAAAAAGTCTCATCTACGTCAAAGCTCTTATTGACCCTTTTTACCACTCAAAACTGCCACGCAAGACAAACACTGCGACTGCAATCGAATTAGAACATTTTTCAAATTGGATTACAAGCCGTCCGTCTGTTTTTTTTTTAAGTCAAACAGTGCATTAGCGTCATTAGCGTCTGCCTATGCAGGCTTAATGCAATTTTAATTATAAAAGGCGCGGCTGAGTTAATTGCTGGCGATGCATTCTGATTGCTATTTTTCCAAGAGCTTTTAACAAATTAAAAATATTGTACGTGCGATTTATATTTTTGTTGTAAGTTTTTGTGTTAAAATCTTTAAGGTTTTGATAAATGGGTTACGTATTTAAATTTGGAACGTATCTTCATTGCCGGCAGTTATCTAATTTCAAGTATTTTTATGAAGGAGGCAATGTAAGTTGTTTTTAATGAAAAAAATGCATATAGGTAATTAATCACTGTTGTTATCATGTTTTTAAATGGGATTTTATGAAACAGATAAGTGTTATTACAAGGATTACTGGTGTATCTTTAATCATATTCATTGATTTGAAATTGGTTTTTAATCTTCACGTAGAGCAAGGATTATAATGTTATTCTTTTATCACTAACGTAATATTGTACTTATCAGCATAATAAGACGGAGGACAATCAAAGAAATACCATCCGATATGTTAACATATAAATCTGTTAATTATTCTAAAACGGTTAAATGTTTTAAAATATATAAGTTAGTTTTATTTGCAATTATACTTTTAGGATTATTTTGTAACGATTTAAAAAATATGTTAATTGAATACCAATTGATATGAAAAGTTCATCTAAAGAACAAAATGCAACGTCACGAACGTATCATCAATCAAGATTGCGCTCTCCAATGAAACGAAATCATACGGGGACCGTGGCATATTTAAAATTTTAATATAGTGCGGGCCGATTCGACCCCACGTGCGAATTCGAAGTGTTGATTTATTATATATTTAATGACATCCGTATATTATTTAATTTTAGAACCTAAACATTTGAGACCATGGTGACTTTTTTAACCTACATTGTAGAGTTCTGTACCTCAAAAGGAAAAAAAATATACCCTTAAAGGATGACTTTGTTGTCCATCTGTATGTCAAGACCCTGGATCTAAAGAACGGGTGAAAGTATCGAGTTGAATTTGAAACAAAGTACTTAGGTCTTCAATCCCTTGAAGCTGTGAAAAAATCAAACTTCTAAGTTAACGTAATAAAGGTACGACCGCCTACAAATTAGTACGGAAGGTGGACGAGTCTGAATCGCACTTACCTAGTAAAAAACTGGACAGGTTTTTAAAGTAACGCGAAGAGTTCCCTACCCCTGATGTTACTTGGCATCAAAGTTTTACATTAAAGAAAATTATGGGCCCCAGCCATAATACCCATTTAGTGGCTACAATGTTTGCTGTCGAAATACCCAGAAGAAGAATAAATGTAGATACGGTATGTAAAAATCCTCGAAATAGATGACATCGAACGTTTTTTTAAACAGTCATCGACGCAGTGCTATCTGCAGAGATGCAGTCGGACGCAGCTTAACTTAAACATAAAATCACGTGTAACGACTAATCGCACAAGTTTAAAAACCAATAAATTATTTTTATTCCTTTATCTAAATGATAAAAAGCGGCGCCGTTTTTCGTAAAATGTTATAAATATTTACGATTTCAGTGATTATGGTTATTTATAGAATGAGGATTTCTTAGTGGACGTAACTTGCTTTTTATAATTCAATTCTAATTCGAGAAGACTCACTCTATTTGCACTGTTTAACGTAAGCCAAGAAACCTCTTAGTTCTAAATGTTGATAAACTTTCGCGATTTGTACGGGTCTTACCGTCTTGGTACGGGTCTTACCGTACCGTGTTGCAACGGCTGTGGTCACGGGTAGACCCGTGACTACGGCCGTTGCAATACGGTCAAAATGTCGGGCAATAAACAAAGTATTTTACCTTATAGTATTCACGCCATTTAGACCCGTAATAAATATGTTCTCTTAATTCTATTCTAGATTCCGGAAAAAAATGATTTCGGTGACAAATTGCAGACAAGATTTGAAATTTATTCATTCATGGATACCTTACATTTAAACAAGATTCCACAGTCAGTAAATATTTTATTTTCAGAATAAATACTTAGTAATTGCAAAATAAAATACCTACTTAGATACCCGATCTCTTAACCATCCCTATGCCTATTTCTTAATACCTATATCTAGATCAAAACTAATCTAAACAACGTCTGACTGACTGATAGTTATCATTATTAATCACATCATGTGGTGAAGAAAACAAACGATATTACCTAGTTTTCATTGACGCCGCTTTAGTCCTATCTAATATTTTTCTTTTTTTTTTTAAACGACTCCCGCCTTAGGGTACAAGCCCTGTGTCGCGGGGGACTTTACAAACATACAAGTCACGGACACAAATTACACCCAGACTCGGAACAACAATTTGTGAATCACCCAAAGTGGTGTCCCGTGTGGAAATCGACCTCTTGCGTAGCAGTCGGATACACTCCCACCGCGCCAGGCTCCACCGAGGCATTCAAACTCTATCAGTTTTTAATCGATGAACTTCGCACAGACAACTTCTTGTCTATTCGATAAGATCTTCACTTTATTTGTCATGTTTTGTCAGTTTCTATGTCTACAGATTTCATGGGACAGTCAATACCGTTAAAAAAACGGGTTGCGACCTCACTATAATCGTCGTTTTTTTTCACCGCCTGGCTGAAGAACTAGTAAAAAGACAGTTTTAGATCGATTTCAGACCGAGCCATCGTAAGTTCCTGAACTATTCCGCAGGATCATCTAGTTGATTTTAAGTTTAACAAGCCTCTCAAAACCAAGTATGAGATAATTACCTAGTGTTCTTAGTAGAAGAAAGGTACTAAAGCTTAGCTTGCTATCAAAGATTTTTTTTCAACCGGCTCGATAATAAGCTGCCGTTTCACTGTAGTTTTCTGTTGTATCATTAATATTCTGCCGATTCACTAAAAAATCAATCAGTCACTTTGTTGTGAACCCCAACACATGTTCGTCTTACATATACCTATGTCTGATAAAAATTTGTATAAATCAAATG
The DNA here is from genome assembly GCA_945859575.2 of Herminia tarsipennalis. Lineage (NCBI taxonomy): Eukaryota > Metazoa > Arthropoda > Insecta > Lepidoptera > Erebidae > Herminia > Herminia tarsipennalis. Next base: position 18,497,141 of record OX243841.2, on the reverse strand, counting down.
TTATCATTCACACTAATACCATTTATCAAACGTAATAATATGATTTTAATACCCTTTATCGGTAAAGATTAGCACATTGATTATTGTACCTAAATATTACATAGAAATTTTTATTTTAGTATTTCGTATAAAAGTCCTTGCTTTATAGGTTACATTAAATGAAAAATATGAACAGTGCGGCAGTCATATTTAGTGTTTTGAGTTGCTATTAGGTACCCATAAACAACATTGCTTGGAGTTCAGCTGTCCTGTTTGAGGAGTGCAGAAATGACAATCTAATTAATGAGATAAGGCTTCAAAATTTTTCATATTACCTACAGATGTCAGAAGAACTTAATTCTCGTGTAATAAAAATGCCAATTCACCCCAAAAAGCCTCCAGTCTGTTTAAAAATCATTATTTTATCACGAAACCTCGGGTTTAATCAAGCAGGATTTGTTGTAGTAATCCATTTCGGTGTGGATTATACTAATCAAAGTTATTACGCGAAGGTCTGATTACGTATTGTCGTAAAATTATTGATTCCTTTATCATATGTAATCTTTACGGTTGTGTTTTTAAATTGAAATAGGTATCACTAAACCTTAATAAAATTACGGTCATATTATTTTCAATGTCAATAATACGAGTGTGTATGTAGCCAAATCATCCAATAAAATACTGAGGTATGAGTATAGCTCGGTCTTTTATCGCTTATACGCATTTTGAATAAAAAAATCTCGTGCTTAAATATAGTTATATAAAATTTTACCATTCCAGTCTTTCCGAGACTACCTCCACGTAATGTATAAACTGGACTATAAACTAGACCTACGTCCCCCAAATTCTATCAAGATCTGCTTCAAGAACAAAGTCCATTGACTACAACCATACAACTTTTGCTTCGTCCAATTTTCTCCCGCAAACTAGCCATTGTCTACCAAAAGCAGTTGCAATAGTTGTTGAGATATTTACGCTAATACTAAACCATATTCAATTTACATAAACATGTTGTTGTTCAAAATGTTTCTAACACTCAACGCTTAAGTGAAAAAGGATTTATTTACAATTTAACCAATGGTAATCTACCAATACATCCGAGATTACACGTAGCTGCCACGTTTCACTGGTATTAAGAGTGTCAAAAACTAATCTACGATAAGTATGACAAATCAGATCGTTCGGCTTGATCACAAGAATTCGTGTGCTATCGTCAACAGGGATTACTAGCCACGCCCGGCATTTTGGAAAGTTGACGTACCATCAAACGATAAATGATAACGTTTTATGTTGATTTTCATTTTGGAATAGCAAGCCGAAATTTAGAAGAAAGTGGGACGCAAGCAATGGTGGTATACTTCATCCTACATATCTCCAGCGAAGTTACAACAAGCTTACACAAAACTAGCCTCAATGAAAAAGAGTTTTATCGACATATCGAGCTAGCAGTAACTTTGCTTACGCTACGCTTGCTATAAGATTTTTTGACAGTCGTCATATTTAGTTGTAGTATTAAAAATGATGAGGACATTGCCATAGTAAGCAATTTTAACTGGTGTTCTTTTTAAAACCTAACAGGATGGCAATCAAGTTCGAATAAATTCGATTAAATTATAACACGTCACACGGCAAGAAAAGTAGAGATACATAGGTATCTCTACTTTTCTTGCCGTGTGACGTATTCCTACTTCCACGTTTCCTACCATATTCGATACACTTACATTACACTTCTCCAATCGATTGATCTACATGAAAGATTACGCCTTATGACACAATAGAACTACGTCACTCAATTATATAATAATAGAAGAGGAGTAGCGATAAAATCTAGCGATATCATCAATCGATTCGTGTTGAGGCTAAGTGTTCCTCTCCATGTGATCTCGTAGACATATCGCGACTGTAGGTATGTAAGAAATATTTGTATAATGATTCTCATTCTGCATTCTTCAGTCAAAATATAATTTTATGTTTTCTAACCTATAATAACAAAGGTTGTAGGATGAAATAGTGAGACACATGTCTATCGTGGCATGGTAGCTTTTGGTATATCGCGGCATGGTAGCTTTTGGTTTATCGCGGCATGGTAGGTTTTGGTCTATCACGGCATGGTAGGTTTTGGTCTATCACGGCATGGTGGCTTTTGGTCTATCGCGCCATGGTAGCTTATGGTCTATCGTGGCATGGTAGCTTTTGGTCTACCGCGGCATGGTAGCTTATGGTCTATCGTGGCATGGTAGCTTTTGGTCTATCGCGGTATGGTAGCTTTTGCTACGTTTAATTGTTTAATCTCACGTGCTGGGTTTTTTTTATGTGCAGACATTAGCCTGTCACACACATGTAAAAAAGGGCCCCACAACTACAAATGCGGCTTTTAAAAATGGTACACGTCTCAGGCTTCAATTTTTTTAAATACATTGTTTAAAAATGTTATAATTTTAAATCTTACAAAGTGTCATAAAAAAGTATCATTTTTGTACTTAGATACGTAATATAAATTCCGAGTACTGTAATCAATTTCGAAGTACACCTTGGAATGGTTTATCAGAGTGACCCGACCCTACTATCTAAGCGGCGCCTTTGTATGCGGCCCGATTTCTCCTCTCTTTCTACGAATTATTTGCTGAAACAATAGGAGTTGCATAACAACTAAGAACTGCACTTGACAAATAAAAACACAATGTACGCTATCTCTGTAGTCTCAAGGTTCAAATTTGATTGCGAATGGCGGATTTATGTGTTTGTTTGTCTGTAAATGTTGACGAAATCTCAAAGACACCGCTCTTTGAGATTAAACTGTCGTTTTATAATTGCCAGTCAACAAAGAAAAGATTTTTGGCCAAGTGTGATTGAGGTTAGATACATAGAGTTTATGCTTGATAGTAAAGTAGGATGTTGGATTAATAATGCTGATTGTAGATCTCTTTCTTCTAGATTACATATTCTGGTATAACTTGTGTAATTTTGACAAAGTACACGACGGTAGCCTAATTTCTAAGGCATCGGTCTCGTAATCGTAAGGTCGCGGGTTCGAATCCTACCCATTAAACTACTAACAAGAACCCACTCCTAACACAAGCCTTTGAGCTTATCTGGAGGGTAGCACATTGCTAGTTATCTATAAAAAAAAAAGAAAAAATGTAGATATGTTATACCGTTTAACCTTTTAGTGTAAGTATCTACCTACTTACTATGAAACATCACGATTTTTATATGTACGTAGATATATTTATTGGAAAAGCAGGTAGGTACTTATCACTTTACCTTAACTGTTGCTAATAATGTCCAATCTGCATGAACTGTTGAAAGATTTAAATTAAAAAAAAATGCCATGGTTACAAAGTGATTACCATAATCTAGTGTTTAACAATTGACAATCCTTTGATGACTTTGTTTAGCCCAGTCATACACATCACGTGACGAGTGTCGACGAATTCTCAAGCGTACTACTTAGCCTCAATGTCGACCATGGCCTCTCTGTTAATTTATGTAGCGATAGATACAGGGAGAGGGGAAATGAAATAGACAGACAAAATGAAACATCCCTATTTCTCACACAAAAAAAAAGGATTGTGTGGTTTTATAGTCGGTAAAAGTGAAACTTTTTTTCATATTTTTTCACATTATAGACATTTAACTAAACATTTTTGGAATAATATTCCATTAAGGGTATAAAAATCGCTTTGTCAATCTTAATTTTATACTTGGAAAATTGGAATGATAAAAGTAGACTCAAGTCTCCAACAAGTAACTTACTCCGCGGCCGACCGTCACGCGACAAGCAACACACAGACGAAAAAGTTTGAGACGATGTACTTAATAAAAGTTTCACTTTAAAAAACACAGTTAGTAGTTCAATTGTTGTACCTATTTTTCTTCTTTAAATTACCAAAAAAACAGTTATTCAACATAGATCAATAGCGATATCACCCTCTATTCCAACTGGCAAAACAAAGATTTAAATCTAAATTACCGTCACAAAATAAACCTAAACAGACAAAAAACAATGATACTATAATGTCACGCCAACAAAGGTTATGAAGTCCCGCGACTTGGCCGGACTTGGCAAACACGGTGAATAACAGGGTAAACAGCCAAGCGGTGTCGTGACCGCCACTTGGCAAATATTGACGATTATGCCTGGCACGAATGTTGCCCTCTGATTGATCGAGCATTGTACTTAACTTGGCCGTTTTGTTTAGAATACCATGTTTTAAAATACTAGTTTTATTGGACTCATTTGAAGCATTGTTACTATTTTCTTTCGTTTATTCGATTAATTCGTATTTACTTGTTTTATTCGATTAATCGGAGTTGAGTCACGGGTCCTAATAGTTGAAACTTTGAGGCTTGGGTATGGGTTGTAATCACAAAGCGTGTATCTGTGGTTGTGATATTTGGGCACAGAAGTATAGGTACCTACACTGAGTGTGAAATGAATTTAATGACACTTACATTTATTAAGCTTCCGTAAGCTTTGCAATTTTGATACCGTTTGAAACTTCGGTTAGTGTTGTTCACTAACAGTTCGTGTTAATTGCATTAGTAGTTTATAAAAAATATAGGTTTGAAACTTTAGCAAATTAGGATAGCCCTCTCAGTTTAGAGGTAAGTTACCAATTAGAAGTCGTAGTAGGTATATTCTGTAGCAAGTTTATGTTGTTTGATTTTGTTATGCGTCACCGAGAACGCCAAAATATTTACAGACATTCTATCTTCTATAATTTTATTTCATAACCTCGAATCGGTCGAATTGTGTGATGTGGTAGCACACATTTCGTTCAGTTCCGAGTTCGAACACACGACTTTAGAACGTTATCTTGTTCACTAATGTTTGCCTACCACGGTACACATGTCCAAATCGGATTTACAACGCCGAGACAACTGCTCGTACCGTCAGCATAAAAGTAGGTAAAAATGTTTCAATTCTATAATATTACTTTATTACATCTGATTTGACACATCCAAAAATGTGCTTCTATTCTCTCATTCGCAAGTGACGTTTCGAAGTCAAGGAGCAATGATTTGGTTCATCAGACTTTTTTTCACGTCCTTGTATACGGGGATCGGCCCTATATAAGATATTAAGGGGCGTCTGAACGGACAATTTTTTACAGCAATTTGTGGTGGCACTATTGGCAACTAATTGCTCGGCCAATAATGGCAATATGTCTACAATTGTATGGCGCATGATCTAGTCTCCTAAACGGGCTACACAACCCAGCAACAATACAATAGAGGGCGACTGAAACAACATCAAAATTGGCCGGGCAAAATAAATCGCTCAGCGATTGTCCGGCAACCATCAAATCAATATGTGAGAGTACTGCCATGTTGCCGGCCACAGCAATGCCGCCACAAATTATAGCGTACAAACTTTCGTTTTTTTTTTCCAACTTCTATTATCAAAAAAAGTCATTGAAAATACAGACAACAGGCACACAAATCCCAACATTTCTAAGAAACCAGGAAACCATATGATTGCTATCCGTACCTTATCTACACCGAAATTTGTTCGACACAAAAATTACAACTATCATAACACGACGTTTAAACTCGATAGACTATCGATATGTTATCAAACCTTTGTCATACCGCTAAAATCAGAGTCATAAAACAAGGTAATTTTGCCAGTGATACGCGTTGACGGCAACGATAAGATAAAAACTGGAGATATGTCAAGCCCCAAATCTGAAGCCGTGGGATTTGGCACCGAGTTATTGAAGTTTCGTCCAATATTAAAACGTGGTATTAGGTTTTTTATTTATGATGGATGATAATGGGTTTCATATTGAAGGTATATGGGTATGGTAAATCAAAAATTGTTATTTCTGGGTATATTGATAGTAGTATTTCTTTTGCTGCTATGGTGCGTTGAACTAACGTTGTGAGCAAGACGTCTACATCAACAGAACCGTTATTTTTATCGAGTTCGAATGATATGAAATGTGCTATAAGGCTATACTTAGTAGGTATGTGATGCACACATGGTATATTGTTTTTTTCTGATTCAGTTATTCTGATTCTGAACTTAACACCTTTCATGGGTTTCTACTCAAATTGAGTCAATTATCAAATTTAAATCTAATAGATTGCAAATGCAATTATGTATAGGTAACCTCATTTTAATTACTTATACATAAAGATATTGTGTTAAATTCGTATACCTACTTAACCTAATTTTAAAAACCCATTTAAATCTAAGGATATAATTGTTTTATGTTTTTAATTTGTGAGCATGTATTTTCTTTGCCTTCAGGGAACTGACATGTCTATGAACAAAAAGTTCCTTAAAATAAAGAGTAAAAAAAATGCAATTCTCTTAGGGACTAAGCACTAACTAACTATTAGGTGCTTTATGAACTTGCTACTAATGTAACTGTAAACTAATATAGAATCATGTCAACTACTTATTACTAGAGTTTGTTTATTTTCTAATAATTTTGAATTTCAGTTTAACCAATTGCACATTTGAAACGGCTCTGAAAAAGAAATGGACATTTGATGTTTACAGTGGGGTGCGAATATCGTCTGGTATGTGAGATAGGCTATCTAACAGGCGGAACACTTGAGATCTAGATACTTTGGCGGCATCTCAAAGAAAAGGCAGATAAGTGATTCGTGACAAGGATTATCGCTCTCTAAATGAATGTTTGGGCGTCACATGCTGATAACTGAGCTTTTGGGTATTCCAAATTTTCCTTTGGAAATATTAAAAGCTATGTCAATAAAAATATATGAAGGTCCGTGACGCAGTAGCGACCTTGTTAATCGAGAGATAGGCAATGCTAAACAACAGATCTAGTATCAGTACATAGATGGGATACCGTTTTAAAAATTGTCACATCCCTTTCCTCGGGAAGCACGTTATGCCGAAGGTCCTGTGCCTAAACTCTCGTCGAGTCGAACTGTGAGTACACTAGTGTCGGTCTATACTAATATTATAAAGCTGAAGAGTTTGTTTGTTTGAACGCGGTAATCTCAGTAACTACTGATCCGAATTGAAAAATTATTTCACTGTTACATAGCCCATTTATCGAGGAAGGCCATAGGCTATATAACATCACGCTACGACCAATAGGAGCGGAGCAACAATGAGAAATGTTGCAAAAACGGGGAACATTTACGCAGACGAAGTTTCGTGGGATAGCTAGTGCACTATAATACCTCCCGCGGTGTTGGTAAATCTGATATGAGATTGGTTACCATAACCGAAATTGGTTAGGAGGCCTTCATTAAGGTATTGTTATCGTTTGGATATGTTCGGCCATCATACAGGTCGTAAATTGTAGGTTGATTAAAAAAATGGCAACTCCAATATTAATTCTTACTCGTACGCGGCATGTTTTAACATGAAAAACCATGTTTCTCCGTGACGTATGAGTAATATATACCTAATAATTTAGGCTTGATAGCGATAACAATGAGTTTCCTTTTTCTACCATATTTTTTAAGGTAAATGAAATATGCATTACAATTTGCCTGTTTCGCAATCGCAACTACTGCTATTAAAATGCAACATATTTTTACATACTTACCTTATTATCATAACAAGGTATATTTTTCTTATTAAATAAGAATTCTTCCTGAAAAAAAGCAGTGCATAATGTCCAAGGCCTTACCTCTTACGGGGTACGTAGTCTCATGGTGGGTATGAGGAGAAACCCTGGGTTCTGGTCGACTGGCTGAAGGTCCCCAAAGGGACTGACATAGGCCACTGCGTAGAGCTTCACTTGCTGACACTCCTGCAGAAAAATAATGAAAATATATGAATTGCGTAAATATATAGATCAATGTCACTCAATGGTAGGGTTGTGGCGGTACCCACATATAATATAAATACAAGTTCCCAACGTTAACCGTGTTGGAGGGACTTAACACCTTGCCCTCCACAGGGTAAAAGCTAACGGAGTATTCAAACAATATTTAGTTTTGAGTCGTGCTCAAAAGAATTTCTGTCGCTACTAATCACCTATGTGACAGAGACAGCAGGAGAGTTAACAGCGTCTCAAAACTGATTGAAGTTTGAATATTCGGCCGTAACGTTTGGAGAGTCTGTTACCATGGGTGTACCCCCAGGGGGGATTTGGGGGTTAAACCCCACTCCGAAATTGCAAAAAGGTAGGTATACAGTACACGTTTAGTAGTTGTTTACCCAATTGTACCGCCTAATCACCTTCCGAAATTACGATCACCCACCATCCAAAATTTATCCTGGGTACGCCAATATTTGTGAGCAAGTGTTCTGTAGAGGTTGTGAGTTCAAACTTCCCTCCACTCGCTGTAGATGTTGATGACGACTACCTCTGTGGTGCGGTGGGAATGTGTCCGACTGCTACGCAAGAGGTAGTGGGTTCGATTCCCACATGGGACACGACTTTGTGTGATCCACAAATTGTTGTTTCGGGTCTGGGTGTACTTTGTGACCGTGACTTGTATGTTTGTAAAGTCCCTCGTCACACAGGGTTTGTAAACTAGTGTGTGAGTCGTCTTTTAAAAAAAATGTTGCACTCCTACGAGTATTTAAGGGAATAAGAAGTTTACTGTTCTGCTGATTTCTACTTTGGTTCTCAATTGGTAGTAAATTTATAATATAAATTTATAATGTAAAACTTTAATATAAATCTATGTGGGTATTATGCTGTTATCGTATACTCTCACCAATATTTTCCTTATAGTATAGGTAATGTAACGTATTTCCCATGGCTTATTCGAACTTTCCAGATTTTATCAAGTGTTATTTGATAAGCTGCCCATAGTATTTTCAAATACAATAATGCCACATTGGGGGTAACCCGTTCAGAAAACGCCACTAGGGCACTTCCTCATTACTCGTGCTGTAATTAGTCGAATGAAGTGACTCACGCGCATCTGTGAGTACTACGGAGTTAATGCTTTTTAACGTTACATTGCCTTTAAAACAATAGGGATTCTATGTGGAATAAAGGCTAATTTCAAATGACACGCACTTTGCTTAAGAGCATTTAAAAATTCTATTATATTATTCCGGCACAGACATCTGAACATAGGCTAATATAGACATTTTTCCCATTGAGAACAGTGCATCAAGTTAAGATACCGCAATCGGAGTGAGCACCTATGTGCTCAAGCTAAAAAAATCGATGCTTAAAGTTGAATATTTAACAGTTTATAGATTCCACTTTTCAGACTATACATTGTATTACAAGAAGCTTTATAACTGCTATAAGTTTATTTAATAGAAATTAAATAATCCCATATTAATGTAAGCTTTTCAGTAGATAATTGTATCGTACAGCATACGAATTCTATAACACATTATTTTGAATTTTTTTTTTGAGATTTTTTGTGAATCGGGCAAGTCGCAGATATAAAATGATGTAGATGTACAATAAAGGATAAAAATAGAAGAAGAATAAGTACCGGCTTATAAACAAAGTGTTAATACAGAGCGTGTCAATGTGGCTGTTGGGACGCTAAAATGACGCTAACGAACTTGCCTATACCGGCACTTCACAGCTGAAATAAACCAGGGTTTATTTCAGCTCTATACAATCTCTTTTCTGACTTCTCAGATATCAGGATATCTGAGAAGTCAGAAAAGAGATTGTAGTTTTGGTAATAAGTTCAGCACTTTGGTACCCTTTGGATGTTATTAAAATCTGTAGGTACTGCCCTGTCATTTAAAAAAACTTGACCTGCTCATAGTCCTACCTAGTAAGAAACAGACATCATACAATTGAACTCCTAAGAATCTAAATATTTTTTTCGCCTAAAGCTTTACTCATTTTTAATCTTTTCAATTAGCACGAATTCATTCAATCGAGCTACAGGTAAAATACATAATGCTCACGTTTTACATAACTGAATAACTATAAATTAATTTTACCTGATTTATTGAAGTAGTATTAACATACTATTATTACTTGCAACTAATTTGTTTGGTTCATTTAGCATTGATAATTTAATTAATTTCATTAATATCAATGAGTTTGTTGTTACATATTAATTTAAGCTTATTTGTTTAAAGCTTGCTTTGATTTTTGTGGAGCTAATATAAATTTGTTATGGTAACTTTTTAAAGGGAATTAGGTCTGTCTAGGCTATGAATAGTATGAAGCAAAATTACTGTATCTATCGGCCTGTTTCTTCTCTAACTTCTTCTCAACCACGCAACAGATTGTGATACGGTTTTCACTGTCATTTAAAGCTTTTTCTCAGAAAAAATACGTCGGAGCTGGCCTCCAGTAAAAAAATATATCTAATTAGTTTTGTTCACTTTAGTCATTTTTTGTAGAAGCAACTTCAATATACATTTAGCTTTCAGTACATCTTTATCAAAATATCTTTATTTGTTCTTTGGTAGGTACTTACTTAAAAAGATCATGATCACATTAATCTGAATCTGGTGGTATGGTTTTGGACTACTGCTATATCAGATAAATACAAGTACTGACTTGTATTTCACTAATTTATGTAAAGGTTTGGGTAATATCAGAATGGCTTATATTGATACATTAGCAAAAAAATATCCAGTTCATTCAAAGCAAATTCTTAGCGGCCCACTTAACATCCTACAATTGAATGTTTGTTTTATCAATGAAATGGTCAGTCATGATTTGGCTCATGCCCCTAGCCCAGCAGTCACGAGGCTGAACTCAATGACTCTATTGCACCCATACTTTCTTTAATCATACAGTTAGCTTGAGAGATTTAGTTATTGTTTCTTAGAAGTGAATGAGGAGTAATGACGGTTTAATGAAGCTGGACTGGAAGGATTTTGATTACAAATTGCAATCTGAAGTTAAATGGAAATGTGTCTCTTGATTAAAGTCCATACAACGATAATGAAAGAAGTATAAAAATTCAGTTGCAGACTTCATTTGAAGGATTAAGGAAGGAGAATTTTCTGATAGTTTATTCTCTTGTATTGGTAAGTATGAGTACACACTCACACGCGCGCGCGCACACACACACACACACACACACACACACACACACGCGCGCGCGCGCGCGCGCGCACACATTGGTGTAAGCATTCGCTCACGAAAGAACTTGTTTTGTACTTACGCAGTTGAGACGTATGGTGCAACAAAAATAAAAATGCTTCTTTTCTTTCTCTTTTTTTGTTAATTATTATGAAAATAATACTGTAGTCCTTTCGGATCAAAAAAAATTATATTTCGTAAATTGATGTGCGTATCCCATATCGATTCAGGATACTCATTGACGTGATTCGGGATCCGTGAAGATTATAAATCTTGTTGGACAGATTTATTTAGTTTTGTTGGTGCAAGTGAACTTAAAATTGCGAAATATTTTATTACGCACCAAAGTAATCATTTTTAAAGTGTTCAAGAATTTGATGACTTTAACGATTTTATCAAAAACAATTCCAAAAGGATTATCGATAACGATTATCACATGTATTTAGGTAATCACAGCCGCTGTTACAAGATATTAAAATTGTTGATTACAAATTATTTCATGTAATTCTGCCATAAACACGATTAGCTTATTAATGTTTTCATGTTTTATGATTATTTATTGATAAATGTGGCGTCAAAGTTTTTTTATATTCATTTCTTATATATTTAACATGGCTAAAGTACGTCTAGGTAACAATGAGCTTCCAGAAGAGCAAGTACTAGGACTGCACCTCAGCATTGTAGATCAAGGCTGTGAGAATTATACTCAAGATTTCCCGGTATAGAATAATAGCTGACCCACGCAACTTCGGCTGCGTGAATTTTCCCCATTTTTGCAACATTTTTCATTGCTGCTCCGTTGTTATTGGTCGTAGCGTGATGTTATATATGTTTCTCGATAAAAGGCCTATTCAATAATAATTTTAAATTTTTGATTCGGACCCAAACAAACTCTTCAACTTCAATATTAGTAGGTATAGATTTATTAATTTTCTTCAAGTTAAACGTTTACAATATTCATAACTAATCTATTAACACAGTTTACTCTTAATAGTAAGTAATTATTCCTTAATACATGGATGAATAGCCTGAAAAGTCGTATTTAAGACTTTTCAGGCTATCCGTCTTGACAGTTCTCCCCTTTACTCAATTTGATTTTCTTATTCCAACTAGTTCACACTATATACGAGCTTTCATACATGGTGTTCGACCATTTCACAAATCCACCATAGTACCTAGGTACTCAAGTGGGTGTGATTTTGAAAAATTAACGGATGACAAGAATTTGGATTTTGGATTTCAATTTTGGTTTGTTTAAGGCCACACAATATTGATATCTACAAAGTGATGTATGTATTTTTTTACAGTAACTGCGAAATTAAAATTAATATGATTAAGATGTAATAATTATTTCTCAAAATATCTGTTATAGTAGGTAATATTTTTTAGTAGCCTAATAATCTCGTTACATAACACAAAACTGTATTCATATAGACAGGGGCATTATCTATATATTTGTAATAAATTTCAATAAACTTTATTGTTGGACTATGAATTTATTGATGACTTATTTATTAGTAGCTAATGCAGACGCCCTGTGTAGCTTTGAAACGGTAGACACTTTTTTCTTTTTACATTAGCAATAGTTTCCAAAATTCTAATTTATAGTACATAATACCATTCGTACTGTGATATGTCTCGACCTACAATCTACGCAATTTGAAGCCACGAGCTCCCCTTACTATAACAACGTCTGTCAAGACAATCTTCCCGTCTTGTGTTTACAGTTTAATATGGATGGATGGATGGATGTACGGATGGCGATGATAAGTAGAACAATCACTGCAAAGGAAGAGGGCTATTCTGTGGCGCCAGCGCACTTTGGGCCGGTTATGAGTTTATGACCTGCGTTTTGCGTAACTCACAGTTAACAAAATAGGCACGTGTAATGAAAATCATACATTTAAAAAAGGATCAGACAATTTACGATTAGTATTTTTATTTTTAAAAAGGTAACTACTGCTAAGGCTCACATTACTAGCAATCTTGTTTACCCCTCCAGCTAAGTTCAAACCCTTGTGTAAGGAGTGGGTCCACGTCGGTAGTATAATGGGTAGGATTCGAACCAGCAACCTCATGATTGCGTGTCTGATGCCTTAGCCATTAAGCTACCGCCACGTTTCTATATTTAGGTGAATTTAACTGTTAACTAATAAAATGTAAATGTGAAGTGCGCGTCAAACTTAAACCCCTGAACCGATTTAAATTAAATTTGGTATAGAGATGGTTTAAGTCCTGGGAAAGGACATAGGGTACTTTTTATCGATAACCGACATACACGCGGGTGGAACCGCGAGGGAAATCTTGTTTTGAATAAGATTAATCAATCCTGATTTATGATTTTGTCGTTCTGCTACACAGATCACCTGATAGTTAGATGTTTTGCTTTATAGACATTTTGCTAATTAGGCTTATAGTCCAAGAGGGGAGCGCCAAAAAATGCAAATACTTTATAAAGGTTGATTTTTTGATATTACGTCACATTAGTGAAAAAAGAGACTGTAAAAAAAAAAAACAAAACTAATATGACAGCGAAAGCTAGCATTTACATATTTTTTTTAGCTTTTGTTTGCTACTCATGGCTATTCATGTCAAAGTATTGAACAAATTTTGTGCCTACAGGCACAAAAATCTTATTAGTATGATGAGAAAATTTAAACCATTATATATACTTATTCAAATGAGTCACTTTTGCATGCGAATCACCTAAATATTTACTTTAATTTCACACTTTTGATGAGGATGTGAAAAGTTTCGGTAATTCGGTCTATAAATTCAGAAGTGGCAAATGTGACGTCATTATAAAACATGGACATTCCATTTAACCTATTAGAGTCACTTCGCTATAGCTACATACAATTCATAGATATACCACAGAGGTATAATACCTACAGGATAAGATCCGCTTCGTACAAGGACAATCAGTGCAAAGGAAGAGAGCGATTCGGTGGCGCCAGAGTGTTAAGGTCGGCTACCGGTTGTCGTGAAGTACCTACAAACTGAGACAAGACATTTTACAACTTACGTGTAAGATTCTGTATGATTTTCAAAAGTATATCTGTCTCAACTGGTCATTACGAAGTGACAGTGACAGCACGATGCTTATTTATTCTTCGTCTTAATTTTGATTTGATGACAATTTCGGCAATTTTCCAGCCAATTTTTTCCAGTGTCAAGTATTTATTGTACGATTTAACTGCCCAAAGACGAAAGTAATTCACTCTAACGAATTTTGCAGGTGTTTAGTACTCGTATGATCTTGGTCGGTACTACAACAGTGTCAGTTATTCTTTAAAGGTTCATTTCCGTGCATCGCGGCCGATCGCGAGCCGCGCGCGGCTTACGACAAGCGGCTGACGCTCGCGGCCGATGCGACAACATACTGAGTGCGCGCGCAGCCTACGACAGTCGTCGGCCGCGCGCGTCTGACGCTTACCTCGGAAACGGCACCATACATTATCATACTCTGACTATTGTCGCATCGGCCGCGCGCGTCAGACGCTTGTCGTAAGCCGCGCGCGACTCGCGATCGGCCGCGATGCACGGAAATGAACCTTTATGAAATAGTAATGTAATGACGGAAATACAGTGATGCGTTAGCATCACTGTATTTCCGTCGAAGGGCACTGTAGTAAGTGTAAATACTGGGCAATTAAATTTACTAACTAATGTCTTAAGCGCAGTGACGTTCCTTGCTAACAAGGATTTGGATGGCACTGACTCTGTTATAGGGTAGCTATCAGGCATACTACACGTTTGTGTCTATTATAACATTGTAGATTGCGGCGACATTTACCTTCGTTTTCTAAGAATCTTACGGTCACGTGATCTTGACGCGAGTTTAACATTTTATACCCATACCAAAAAAAGTGCACAGAGCGGCTAAAGAAGTATTTACTTCAAAAAATACTTGTCGATGAGAAAGAACATTTTGAGGTGTTTTTGAGAAGCCGTTGGAGTCCTAAATACATACATATATATTATATAGTCTGGATATAATTTTATCATACAATGCAGACTTGTTTGTTGTACCAGGAAAACGCGTAATACCGTTAATTGCATTTAATAATGAATATCCTCTTGACGCTATTGCGATCAAGCAGTCAATCTGAGCAGATTTAACAATACCTACATAGGGAATATTCGGACAAAAACGTACCTAAACTAGCTTAATTACTTTTATTTTATTACTGGCTGTAATCTATAACTAGCGGACACAGAATAAACCATCGTGCTCATCACACAAAGTTTTGACCTGGGTGGGGATCGAACCGACGCCCTCCGGCCAGTCAAGTAAAGCTTTTGTTGAAATCTATACTCTTTTCTTGCCTTTAATTTGTTATCACTTAAAAATGTAATCGTTCTCAGAAAGCTAGTTGATCTAAAAGCTAAAACAAAACGAGTTCAATGTCAGACTGAAATTGTTAAAATTTGGACTTCATTGATCAATGAAACATACTATAAATAGAAACACAGCGTCACTCCAGTGAACATTAGTATCTATTTTTAAATGGTCAAACTATTAACTGCATGAATCATTATAACTGGACTTCATGAAGTATTTACGTGTTTATAAAATAATAAGCATTACAAGCATAAAACCTTTTTCGGTACAAGAATGACGCTTTTGACTCCTTGGACTTAGGGTCCCTCTTCATTAGTGGAGCTTGTCGCGTCTCCAGATGGATATTTGTTTTTGGACAGAGGTGTTGATGGCTAGTTGATGATGTATAAAGCTTATTTTGTGGGACATCTGTATTTATGACTGGCCTGTTGGTTAGTGATACAGGGTGCTAAGCCAGAGGTCGTGGCTTCAATCCCCACCCAGGATAAAACTTTGTGTGATAAACACGATAGTTTATTCTGTTTGGATGTAATTTATCTATAATATGTAAGTATTTAGAAAAATATAAGTATTTTTATCAGTTGTCTGGTTACCACGGTACAAACTCTGCCTAGTTTGGGAAGTAGCTATGCCTAGATTGTGTGAGTTGTCCCAAGATGTTATTATTATTAGCTACTTAGATGTCAATGAAGAAGTTAATTAAGGATAGATACAACAATGAAAAGAAGACGAAGTGCATGACAATTTGTAATTTTATTAGAAAAAAATTATGTTATTAGAAAAAAAAGTAAAGGTTGATAGCTGGAATACCAAAATATTTAGCAATGCTACAACAATATACGTTATATACCTAACTGGCTGACCAACGCAACTTCGTATGCGTCAATTTTCCCCGTTTTTGAAATATATTTATTGCTCCTCCGCTCCTATTGGTCGTAGCGTGATGTTATAACGCCTATAGCCTTCCTTGATAAATGGGCTATCCACCACATTTATATTTTTTTCAATTGGAACCTGTAGATCCTGAGATTATCGCGTTCAAACAAACAAACTCTTCAGCTTCATCTATGGATAATGGAATGCAAATTCGCCGTAATGGGCATTATGTTTGCATGTCTATCTGTATATACCTATGTCTGGTTTTCCGCTAGCTGTAAGTAAAAAACAATTTTATAGCTTTACCCAATTTTGGCATTATCCGTGATATCCTGCATATAATTAACATTTTGTCCCGTTGTCGTATAAAATCAAAACCTAACAACAATGTTTGTTTTTCTGTTCATTTTTGTTTTATAACGTTTATGTTTGCGTCAAAATAAAAAAATCAAATCCGACAAAGTGGTAGGAAATTATCTTTAAAAAAAAACGGGTAGCTCGCCTACACGTAAAGTGGGTGGTTTGATTTTTTTTTCTCAGCTATCCAAGTCCATCGTGTAGAGTCAGTAGACCATCATGTGGAGTGTCATTGGTTGGATAGGTCTTTTAAAAATATTTAGGGGTTGTAAATATCATTTTTCAATTTAGAGATCCGTTTGTGAAAAATTAAGCCTGTGCATTTTTTTGTTAGAGTCAAGTGCTAACTAAATGATTGTTTGTGGAGATGTGGAAAAATTGAGGGTAGTAGCATATAAAATGAAATTAAAAGGAAAACTATCATTGCTTAGTAGGCTTTACAAGTTTACGAGTAATAGTAGACCAAGTGAGAAGTAATACAATTTTCGTACAAATTCCATTGAAAATGACATATGTATTTGTACCTATAACGTTATTAGTTGTATGAAACAAAAACAACAGAAAACCCACTTCTTAATACCACATTATTGTGCTGGACAACTACGGAATCCTACATTGTGCATGGCCCAACATGCACTTGCCCGGTTTTACTTTTGTGGATAGATCTTGGAATTGACCCGTGTAATATAAAGACAAAAAATATATAAAAATGTCTAAGAGCACATTTTTACATATTTTTGAGTCATTTTGGTAAAATTAAATAGATAGAAATTGAAAGACCTGTTACCATTTAAACAACATGTAACAGAATATGATGAAATAGCAGCAGACATAAACGGCATAAATACTGCACCTCCCGTGGTACCATATCCTATTGCATTATTACGTAGATACAAAGAGCAAACTCCTAATAATGATATTTCAAAAACTTGTATGAGTTATAGAATTTTATAAGCTACGGGTCTTAATCGCGTAGACTCAGCGGGTCTACCCGTGACCACGGCCGTTGCAATACGGTCGAAACGTAGGGTAATAAACAAAGGCATTTAGCCTTAAAATAAAATATTTACGCGATTAAGACCCGTAGCTTATAAAATTCTATAAAGTGTACAAATCGCGAAAGTTTACGAACATATATTGCAAACTTGTATGAGTTTTTGGGTTTAAAGAAGTAAAAAAATCTCCAAACAACATGACCATATAGTGTCCCAACTCCCGACGAAACCCCCTCTATGGCGTTGTTAAAACAAAAGACAGGCCGAACGGCGCCAATGTTACGAGAATCAATGACCGTCGTCCGGGCGCGGGCAGATCATTAAATTGACGCTCACCACGCCAATTGTGACATCGCTTCCTGTGTTGGACTCCGGTACAAGGGAAAAGCGTATTACATGAAAATTACGTCAGTTATTTGGGTTACACATTAGCTTGATCTTCTAAAAATAAGACCAGTTATAGTCTTCTAACCAATTTTGGTTACAGTGGTCAATCTCGTCGGGATTAGCCAACTACGCAGACGGGAATGCTAAAACCACGCCCGGAGAGGTTAGGCATAGGAGGGGCTCTCCAAGACAGGGAGGGGGTTTGACATTTTTAGGAAACAGTTATCCATTTAAATATCGGCAGTAGTAATGTTGCCTAACCTTGCAGATATCTCGGTCTGCTCAGTCGCTGCTCTACTAAGAACCCCTCAATTATATCAGGTTATGGAAATAAATAAAATTGCAGAAGTCTAAAAAAGCCTATTAGATATATTTCGGGACTTAATCGCGTAAATTATTTAAAGGTACGAACCTTTATTTACCCGCGACGTTTCGATCAAATTGCACCGTGATCGTGGTCACGGGTCGGCCACAAGAATATGTATAAAAATCGGGAAAGTTGAAAAACAATAAGTCTAAAAGACCGTTACCATTTTGGACACATCACCGACCTTGCAGTGATCGCTGTGTGTTGCCCTCAATTTTACTTCTGTCTGTGCCCTTTTAGGAAACCTTTATGTCTATATGCCTGACATTGGCAGCATTATTTAACCTGATCGACCTGTGCTATACGTATGCCTTGTTCAGATAATAAAAAGCTTAATAACATTTCTTGGCTTAAGATGAGGACGGCGCTACATAACATGATATCGTTGCAACATTTAAGAGGCTGCGTGATTGTATGTCAAGGATTCCTAAATCCACATGAAGCCTTATCTGTTTGATACGAAATCTTTACTATCTGATAGTCTGTAGTGAGGTTGTCAAAAATAAGCTTTTTAGTATTTGGTTTAGTTTATTTTGAGAGATGCTACTTTGAACACTGTTAAAGAAGATTAACTCTTAGACAGTCTACCATATACGCAGAATCGCTGCCTGTAAGATATTATTGTAGCTTATAGACATTAACAGCATCAAAAGACAAAACACATGAAATCTCGGAACACCTTCGGAACATAGTATACCTACCGAGATTTTTCAGTGAGCGATGGTATGCATTTATGCGTTAGTGTCGTGTATACGTCAGCACCATTTCGAAATTACTCATGTTGTTTCGAAAATTACTCAATAGTATCAATTCGGCAATTTGTTAAGTATTGATTTGCATCCAAAAAAAACATATCTTAATAAGCCTTTTAACGTGCACACTGCAGCGAACCAAGCTATCTCTCTGATAAAAAGGACTTTAAAGCTACACCCTATATGGGCTCAATGGCCATTGGTAGATGAACGTCTTTGAATTTTAGTTCCACCAGCTTTGTCAAGACTATGTTTTTGTACATTTGAGCAATGGTGAGGGTCCAAATTACTTTGTGTGACTTCTTGTGTGATTTTGTGGTCTTTGATGCTGCAGCTCATAAGTGCCTATACCAATGGTTCAACATTTTTGTCTTTAACGGTTCCGCTGTTCGCTTCTGTTACGTTCCCTTAAGTGTCGCGTGCTGATTCTTACTTGTCGAAATATAACAGGGATTTATCTACAGACATTACTTTAATACGACTCAGATCATACAGCAAGTGTTTGTTAGCTTTGTATCACTTTGTTGCAATTTCCAATTGATTCTGTCTGGAGAATGCTGAGTTACTTAAACGATCTCATGATGACATTGACTGGAAAGGATATAAATATAATTCAAAGGACTTTTAAAATTAAGGGCTGAACTAAGCTTTGAAATTAATAAACTTTTGATATTGATGCAAGTAAAGGTTTTATAAAGCAGACCACACAACATTAGTTTAAACGAAGAAAGTAACATATACATTATAGTGTGATGAAATCATGCAGTCGAGGCGCCTTGCCGTAGGCGCCTCAAATGACACGCGTCCGGCTACCGCAGATCAAGTATCAAGATTGGAGTGCTTTTAAATCATGTTTTAGATTTGCTCAGCGATTGAAGATGTCTTCTTTCTTAAATTACCTTGCAGATATAAAAAGCGTGTAGGTACTTTTAAAAATCAATTGATCTACAAGAGACTGATCAATCGATTTTATTATTCCTATTCTTATTAAAAAACGAAATAAAGTTGATGGCAATTTAGGGCATCGATAGAAGAAGAGGGCTTTAAAAACCAAATAAAATAAAATAATATAAATATCTAGATTGTTAAAAGCTTATTACAAAATAATGACAATACAATTCAATATTTTAGAATGACCAAAAATTTTATCACAAGTTATTAAGAATCGTAATAAACATGTAAAGAGAATTATCACAGAAGTGGCCGCTACAATCAATTAGTATCCATCGAACAATCGATCATTGGACCAACAGCCATTCATTCAAGCATTACGAGTATGTACTTATGTAGTCGGTACACACACAGAGATAATTATGATGATTCGTTGCAAATTTATAAAAAAAAAAGAATTTATAAGAATAAAAAAATTGAAGTAGGACAGTAAAGTCGAGTAGTAGGGTTCCTAGTATTGTTAAGTCACAAAAAATAAGTAGGTACTGTGATACATCGCAATAAAGTATCATCAAATATCGACAATTGGTACCTACGTAATAATGTAATTATAAGTTCTAATTTTATTTATGAACAAGTCTTAAATGTTTCACCTGGATACATTTATGTTGTCCCACGTTCATAGCATTGAATGAAGAATCTTTTTTTTGGTTAATCTTCGAATCTGGACTAAGTATTAGGTACTCTCCTAATTCTTGTGAAGGAATGAGTTTTATTCGAACCAAAAAATCGAAATTCTTTTAGATACTCGTACTTCAATTTCAATATGAATAAAATTTAATATAGATCAATAACGAAAGCTATTAAATTGGTTTAAAGTGTTCTTTTATTGTAATTGAAATCTGAAAACTTATTAAGAATTATTCAAGTTATTCCTGAGCACTCTAAAGCTGTTTGTTCTAATCCGGGTGTTGTATTACCGTCCTGGGTGGCCGCGTACAGTACATTATTATAATTGGCATACAACGACCCAGTATCTACAATCTAGAGAATTCTCGACGGAAACCGATCGATGTCATGATTATATATAACACTTTGATATGAATACACGTTTTGTTGAAGACACGTTGTTTATCAAAGGACGAGAAATGGAAGGTTAAAAATACGTCATCAAAAATTATTAAGAAGGCAATATAATCAAATTCGTCAAAACCTAATACAAGAGAGCTGGATGTTCCGATATAATATATCTATGTTTCAGAGGACATTAAAAGTACAAAAAAGTGGAAAAGGAGAAACGCAAAATAATTTTAAAGAGATAGAAGGTAAATAACAGATAGTTCTAAAATATAAGTTAAGAAAATCCGTTTAGACAATTAGTTAATAAAACCAGCTTTTCTTTTTTGCCCGGAATAACATATAAAAATATGAATAACAGACGTTCTTTGAAAATGAAACAATTCTAGTTTCGAACCAATTATAAGTTTACAAAGAAATTGACTTCAAAAGACTCGATTCTTTATAAAAAGGACTATAAAAACTGAGATAAACAGATGACATCCTTATCTGGAGCCAGGCGGTCTACGGTCTTACTGGTAACACTAAGCTTTTGTCCGCCATGTATAAAGATTCTTTCATTTTTAATTAGAAAACATGTGGCATACGGGTCACTGGGGTCCTCGTTTCCTACCAGATTAATAACATAAAAACATATTTTGTGGGCGATAACAAAGTTGCTAATTAAATTTTTAGTCGGTACCAAGTTATTGATTAGGTATGTGTATGCGTGTACGCAATCAATAATGTTTTAGGTGTTTTGTACTGATTGGTATACTTTAAAATAACATAGGAAAATTAGAGTTACTTAAATGTAATAATAGTACCTACAGTGCGAACGTATGCCGCCGAAGCTTTTGATAATATCGTATTTGTTAATTAACAAGCATATGAATTAATATTTACAATCACCAAGCGTCTAAGAAACAAATGGATATTTATTTTATCTGACTCCGAAACAAGGTCTACAAGGCGTTTAAAAATGTATAGATACTATAGCGAAAGCTAACTACGTGCATACGTATTCTAAAGCTACTTTTTTAACTTCTTCCAGTTGTTCTCCGTCTTCTGATTTTCTATCATTCCTATTAGTTTCATCGTTCCGTATGGCGCCTGTCCTAGATTACTCATCCCGTGACTCAGTGTTGACTGGTCTTAGTCTTAGTTCCCACGTTGTTCACCGCCCACCGCCTCTCTTAGATGCAACGTCCGTGATACCCAATCAACGTTTCCTTAGTTTGTTAAGGTCAAAAAAAATGGTACGTTTCTGGGTGTATAGGATCATTAGTCAGTTTAGCTTTAACTTTGTACTGCTATTTCATATAAAATTTAGTGTTTCGTGTTTCTGCTTAGAATCACTCATGAACGTATCAGTGTTTTAGGTGATGACCGTATCATCACCTAAAATTTCTACCAGTGGGTAGAGATGTCAATATACTGCGAATAAACTGTAAAAATGTTAAAGTAATATTGTAAGCATCAAGAGTCATCAATAATATTCAACTGTTGTCCCCTTGGGCTATTGAATTAAAACTATCCCCAGCAAAAATACAATTAGTTCAGTGGCGGGATCATGTTACAAAGATGCGATAAGGGAGAGGGCTAGTGTACTAATAGCAGGTTAGTTCTCTTTGAATTCAATAACAGTAGTAATATGTTATTGAAAATCAAAGATTTAAAAGTAGCAATACCTAGTAATAATAGATCAGTAGTTCTATCAATCAAAAACTTCCAAAGCTTTTCATCAATCAAAATCAAATGATTGTCACCAGTTTCCCACGGAACCATGCAACCTACGCGTGCTCTTAGTCATGTCCAGTTGTCATCTGCCACTTTAATTGATCCGAAGACGTCTAGTCGTAAATTAAATCGTGGCCCGTAATGGTCGACTGTGTGAATATTTTTTTGTTAAGTATTCGCGATGGAAACGGCCTTGGCTTAGTGATGGATGCAAACGTTTTGCGTTTGATAACTTCCTGAACAGATTCAATTATTCTACCATTTTGAATGGTATTTGTATCGTTTTTGATTAACCGAATTGGCTTTTGACTAGATATGACCTTATACAACGGAGTCAAATTTTTCAACTTCTGTTATTTTGCTTTCGCCAATATTGATTGGAATATAACAGTTATGATCTACTTTTTCGAAGTCATTGATGCTTGTATCTGGCACATGAACTAGCAGCGATTAAATTGTACAATCTTCTTGGGTTTATTGGCGTGCGAACAGCGGAATGGGTTAAGAGGTGTTAATTGTGCGAGATTGAATGTTTTCTCAGGGCAGAATTTCAATTGAACGCAATTGTGACATGCGTCTTGCTACTTTTTTGTAGATGAAATGTTCGATTCTAATAATAGTAAGTTTAAAAGACAAAATGGCTTCTATATTTTGTGTCAATACTATCTCTGCGTTGACACATAAAAATAGAAGCCATTTTGTATTTACTATAAAAAAAAAACAACTTGGCACCTATTGTTTATATGTGTAAAAAAATGTGATAAAAATATATTCTTTCAGACTACAGTAAAATTCTAATTAGAACATATTCTATATAAGATAATATTTTAGTAATTTAAATTCACTTAATTTTTTTATAGCTAATCTGACTTCGAAAAAAGGACGGGTGACTTTAATGACAATTTTATCAAAATAGACGTAACAAAAATCCCGTCTGAAATACACACTCGTGAGACTTGTCCCAACTGAATTGAGGTCAAAGTCGACGTTTGTATTATGTTACACTACTTGTGATGTTTTAGACCTTTGAAACTACAGCTGATAATGAAAAGTCTAGCAGAAATGTCATAGAAACAATCTCGTTATATTATTGGTCATTTATAAATTTATAATGTTTTGTCATATACTCTGTGTGGATTTAAATTTGTGTTTGCAATGCAAGATATTATATAAATTTGAACTAAATGCCGGGAAAAAACTTAAACAAGGATACTTAATGAATCCATAGACGATCATTACAAAAAACAATATTTGAATAAAAAAATAGTTCCATATGTGAGAAAATACCTAAATAGAATTTCATGATCTATTCTCTCTAAATATTTTAGACAAAAACTACAATTGCTCAACAAATTCATTCCAATCTACGAAATCTAAATTTACTTCAATCAATCTAAACTGGTCTATCGTCCAACCAATTTGACTAAACCCAGTAGTCGGCATAATAAAAACCGCTTTCATCAACCCATTGCCTATGATTCACTGTCCACTCATTGGGCTCTGTCGGCTAATGTTTGATCTCGGCCGGTCGTTTCGCAACAATTGGACACAGGAAGATTCTAATAAGGTTAAGATTTAAAGCTTTAGGGTCAATGAAGAATCGTGGAGTTTGTACTAGATCGACTAGATACTCGTTTATGTGTGGGTAATGGTGAATATTGGTTCTTTTAGATCTTTGCCATCGGTATCTACTACCAGTATAAGTATATTATAATCTATGATATCTACTATCTTCCAAAATCGAACAAGCTCATAAAAAGATTTTTTGCCTGTGTTATTTTGTCTTATTTGTGTATTGGTATCTATTTTAACAGATAGATTAAGTTAAAGTCTTTCGAATTCTATGCTTTTCATTGTAGTAATTTAAAAAGTTTTGAATTGTCTAGTTATACTAAGTTATGTTATAAAATGGTTCCGTTTCACCAACAATATCTGCTAACTTTTTACACAAATCAAAAGCGCCGCAATAAATACAAATTGTGTCAGATCTTGAGTGTCTAAAAATCTCTCGCAATCAACTAATCATCTGCTTGTTGGGTCGACCGCATCAAAGGGTCCATTAATAATTAATTTGGGTACTAAATCGCCTTCACACGACGAAGGGATTTGCCGAATACGGCCACGTGTGCCATATTAGCCTAATGGGGCCCTGGAATCTTTATCGTTTATCTAATCAAGAGACGATTTCTATAAGTTGATTTGAAAGTTAATAATAAATTTGGTCATTTATTCCATTTTAATAAGGAAATATCCTTTACCGTTATTTTTACCATTGATTTTTAATTCAGTTACAAAAGTTGTATTATCGTGTTGTTATAAGGAAATAACCTTGATCTTATTTATAGCCTTAAAATTAGGTAATAATAAATTAAAATGATATGAGCAGATTACAATTAAAATTAACAAAAGTCATATTTATTTACTATTTAAAGAACATTTAAATAGCACACCTTATTTAATGTATGCTTGGTGTGGTGAAGCCCTATGTCGAAGAAACACTGACATCTTTTATATGGATTTAATATGCGACTCACACTTGACGGATGTCGGGCTAAACGAAATATACCCCCCCCTCCACGGCACTGTTTTGCTATAGTATTGTGCAATCAATACATATTATTAACACGCATTGTTTACCTTAAAACTGCTTGATGCTTCGATCAGGTTGCACCGGCCGTGGTTACAAGCGGACTTGTGAGTGCGGAGTCCGCTTGTGACCACGGCCGGTGCAACCTGGTCGAAACAATGCGCGTTGATTATCGTCTAATAAATAGTTATAATCATGTAACGCGAAAGTTTAAATGTTAGTATTAGTAATACATACCTATTATCGTTCAGTTATGAACATTTCAAAGCTTAGGGTATTTATTCGCAAAATTTTTCATCATCACGCAACGAGCTTTATGGGACATTGTCTTAATCATACGTGAACTTCTAATTTATATCATCGTAATGATTTAACGCGACTAAAATTAACTGTGTGAATCGGATGTCGGATGTACCCAAGGACGTGCGATTTTAATGTCGTTGTTTTGCCGCAGGCAACATGTGTCGTCTGCCTTGCAATTGAAGCTTTAGTTTTTTCATTCATGAATGGTGTAATAGACCGGATGGTTATTTTAGTTATGATATTTGCAAAATGAAATGTGTTTGTGGCGTAATTTATAAAATATGATCTGTTTTTTCGTCGTGTGTGACATAACAACTTTCCGGTTCAAATTTAATTTTATTAATAGTTTGATTATTACTTTTATTAAATTACATGGCGTCGACAAAACTGCTAAAAAAAAATTCCGTCTGTCTGTTACAGGCATTGTATGTGGAAATGTAGACCAAAGGGGCAAGTGTTACACCCTGCGGTATACCACAAATACGTAGGACTGTCGTTTCCAACCCTACAAAGATTTTCTATTTTGCCAATAATATGGATTATTTTACGACTTTCTTTCCATGTTAGTCAAAAACAGGGTCAAACGTAACCCTCCTTTTTGCGCAGTCATGTTAGGTAAGCTAGTAAAGGAGCTCAGTTTCATCAATTTACTAGCTATCCCGCGCAATTTCGTCGGCGTAAATTTTCCCCGTTTTTGCAACACTTTTCATTGCTGCTCCGTTCCTATTGGTCGTAGCGTGATGTTTTATAGCCTTCCTCGATAAATGGGCTATCCAGCCGTGAAATATTTTTTTAATTCAGACCAATAGTTCCTGAGATTGTCGCGTTCAAACAAAAAAACTCTTCAGCTTTATAATATTAGTATAGATTGATGTCAACCGAAGTAAAAGCTTCCTTTAATTCTACTCTCTGTGTGATTGCTTTTTTTTCGGACCCTAATACCTACTGAACAAGATAGACAAAAGAAAAGACAAAAATCTTGCACGTTTACCTCCGAACAATAGTACGTAATGTCACTTATATATGACATCCGTAAAAATAAATCGCATAGGCCTGCATAGCGTCGACGATAACTCATTTAGGGGTACGGCAGCTAGTTGGCGAATGGACCAAATTAGATTTCCATTCGGAATGATGGATCGACGGCTCTGTGCAGCTCCACGAACAGAAATCAGGTCCTTGTATCACGTTCAGTGTGCGTGAGGTAAGAATTAGTTTATTTTTATAAAAAAATACAACCTTTTTTTTCGTTCCTTCCTTATTTAGGTATACTTACTTAACTGCTTATTATATGATTTTTGGTAAAATGTATTCGTTTTGTAGGCCCGAAACTGAGCAGATATACCGTTTTATAAAATTTTCGTCACTAAAGTCGAATATAATAATAATATCTTGGGACAACTCACACAACGCCATCTGATTCCAAACTAAGTAGAGCTTGTACTATGGCAACCAGACAACTGATAAACATATTATATTTCTAAATACATACATATTATAGATAAATTACACCCAGCCACAGAATAAACCATCGTGCTCATCACACAAAGTTTTATCTTGGGTGGGGATCGAACCCACGACCTCTTGCTTAGCAGTCGGATACACTCCCACCGCGCCACAGAGACAGTAAAGTTTGCGTCTAAAAGTCAGTTTTATAAATTGTAACTTTAATTTTCAACTTTTTGACGAGAACACTATTACACACATATTAGGTATACCTACCTACTTAACTGCTGTAACTAAGTAACATAATGAAATCTAATTAAAATCAATGTCTAGTTGCGTGGTATAGAGAAATAATGGCAAACTCAATAACGTCTGGTGTTCGATCAGACAAATCCGATTATGTTCGGGATCAGATGTCTCGACAACCGACGAAGAAATTATACTCAATCCGGATAATATGCTCTTAGATATTAATTGTTTTCTGTAATCTGTTTTGGTGATTTTATTTTGAGATATTTCATATTACGGCCGATATTGATGAGTTTATTTTATTCTTTGATATTTAAAATACAAATTAATCCAAAACAGAGAGGAGAAAGAAGTTTTGCTGAAGATTTCTGACTAACGTGTGATTTTTGAAAAACCAAAGCTAATATCAAAATTATCAGCAATAAATTAATAGATTTGAACAATAGATTTGATGGCTATTAGTTGACTTTTGCTTTAAAAAGCTGTTCAAAAACTGTGTGATAGTGTTGCTAACTAAAAAAAAAATCTTATTATATTTGTAAACCTTTGTTTATCTACATACGGAAGCTTGTAAATAGCAATATTAATATCCATATTATAAAAATGTATATCTGTAAGCTTTCTGTAAGAATAAATAATTTAATTAAAATCTTATACCTATAAACGACCAATTCTTGTATTACCTATATATATATTATATACTTATACATAAATACAAGGTTATTTTTGGTATAGCGCAAAGCTCAGACACCCAACAAGATTTTTACTTCAAGAAATAACATAAGAAAAGTAAATGAAAATATTGAAAGCTTGCAGAGTTATAAGCCAATCAAGTTGTCTTGTGTTCTTCGCGCTATCGTGCTCATTGCGTCCCGTAGTACGTAATCCATGGTTATTATTGAAAATTAAGTGATTATTACATTTCATATCACATTGTGAACGGGATTTGGACTGTTAGAAAGATTTATTCATTAATGATTGATTAATTAATTAATTGAAAAATATAACATGGTCCAAAAACTACCCTATTGGATTGCGTTACTGATTCTGAGCAAACTACTTTCAGGTTTGCACTATACCAAGAATAACGTATATATATAATCTGAATTTCGACTATAGCTCCAACGATTATCATGAAATTTAGTATGCAGGGATTTTCAAGGTTTTTTAGGTTTCATTTTTAGAAAATGTCGTTAAAAATAACAGAGTGAAGCTCGGTCATCCTAAAATGACAAAAGATTGACAATCTTTTTTATTTTTTTGTATTATGAACAAATGACACAATAATTATGTTGATTCTTACGTAAAAGTTTAAACACCCGTAAAACAATTACAATTTGGTAATCCTTTAAAACTGTACGTAATTTAACAATCGAGCTAGCACTTAGAATGCGGAGGGTCGCGTGCCGGTCTAAGGGACCGGCGGATTACGGTTACTGTTCTATTGTACGGTACTTTTTGCCCTTTCGTAGCGAGTGCAGGGTTAATTGGAGTGCCTGTTTTGAGGGTTCTTCTTTTTTAATTCTGTATTATTTTTGTGTTGGGTGTGAAAACTAAGAAGGGTTAGATCATTTGCTGTCATGTATGTATGCGAGATTTTCGGTTTTATTTTTTAATTTTGTGTAGTAATTTAAAATACCTTTGTAAAATGGAACAATTTTTTTTTGTTACAGCTAATTTTGCTTTTGCTCATTTTACGTAGGTACTTATTAGTTTTTGAATAAGAAACAGTTTAAACACTGTTTTATTAAACTTAATATCATATTAGTTTATTATTTTATGACTGGCAACAAATATGTATACCTTTTCCAACTAGTCGGCAGTTGGAGAAACTTCCGACCATATTTGTAGTCGGTAAAAAACTCGGAATTAGTTAATTTATATTTCTCTGCTTAAAAAAAGGTGATCGAAAATTCTTATATTCGTCATTAAAATCTTTAGGGTTCTCCTTAAAAGTAAAAAAAAAGGAATCATCATAGGATCACTTTGTTGTCCGTCTGTCTGTCAAGACCTTTTATTTCGAGAACGCGGGAAGGTACCAACTTGAAATTAAACCATAATACTCAGGTCCACATTCCCTTGAAGCTGTGAAAAAATCAAACTTGTAAGTTAACACAAAAAAAGATACGGCCATTTATGCCGAAAAAAACGACCCTTTATTTCAAAACTCGATTCCTGAACTATTTATAATACCTATGCATATAACCACAAATTTGTACGGAACCCTCAGTAGGCTAGTCAGAATCGCACTTGTTCAGTTTTTTCGTTATAAAATTAGTCAAATAATTCTTTCTTTTATTAATAAACTTTATGGATTGCTTGACGTTTTATCTATCTCTAAAAAACTATCTATCTAGAAAAACATAATCGCAAAATGCTGCAATACAAATAGGTAGAATGGAATTGATATGATCTTTAAAATTAATTTAGGTATTATTGTATTATTTGGACGCATTATAATATTCCAATAAATTCCAAATTCGAATTTCAAACGAGATGTTGTGCAAAATTATTTAAATATGGAATAAAAGAAATAATATCTCTCATCAAAAGCAAAATGGAAATTGGAAATTAAAATTTGGAATGCATCGAACATCCATATCCGGCGTGGTTCCTTTGTGTTCTAGTATCCAGGTATCGTGTGAGAACTTTAATTTCCTTTGACCAATCAGAATTAGAGGATCTGTCTGTGAATGGCTAGAGCTTGTACTTCGAAGTGTGTTCCATTTTGTTCTGATAATTTTAGCTGCATTTTTAGATAAGCAATGTTGCAACTAAATGGAAAGTACTTATTAAAATATTAGTTTTTCCCTGCGGCTGCACGCGTTGTTTTATTTTATAGTCTATGTGCTATTCTGATACATAAACTACATAACTGTAACGAGCCTCAATCATCGTCAATATCGATTTCCTCGATATAACATTTATTTCGAAATCCCCTAGAACTGCCCGTAAGAGCTAATGCAAAATAATACCTTTACATTAAAAATACATTTATCGAAATCCTCTTTATAACGAATTTTCAATCATTGCAAAATATATTTGAAAAGTACTATTTATATATATCTACTTCTATTTAACTAATTTGGTCAACTTATAACCTTTACCTAACTTACCCATCCTTTAAATTATTTACACTCAATTTGACAACAATTCATGTCGTATAATTTTTTTGTAAGACATTAAAAAATAATAAAAAACCGTAAATTATGACTTTTTCTCTTAATAAAGGAAAACGTACGCTTTAATGGATAAGCAGAAAACTATCTAACTTTTAAACTGCTAAATTTCATAAAAAATCTCTTTTTATTTAAAGAAACATTTGTATTAAATAATATATTGAAGAGTGGTAAAGTAGAAAGGAAGTAGTTTAACTAAGATAAATTATCTAAATAAGTTCAAAAAATTTAAACTATGTAACTACTTACTGATTTTCAATAGTAGGTACGTTACCATTTCCCAAATATCAAATAAAGTTAACTTAATTAAAATGACTACTGCACTCAATAACGCAATAACAATAATAGGTCGTCGAGTGAATTTGTAAGGGTCGTTGGGGTGACAATTAAATTGCCTCTGACAGTAATATTGATTATATGGTCAGTATAATAGATACACACAAAAGTGATCAATTTTAATTTCAAAATTAAAACTATTTTTTTATTTTTTCCATTAAGCTTTGGATGTGATAAAAAAAATTACCTACAAGAAGATATACATTATACCTATAAACTTTATAGAAATTGAAAAATATAACTTTAAAAAAGGGACTATACATTTGTGCGGTAAATCCAATAGTTTATTTACAGTTATATATTTTTTTATGGTTATATTTTTTATTATTAGATATACCTACTTATGAACTTGGATACTTACTAAAAGTTCACCTAATCAATATAATTTCAGTCAGTTCTATTGTAGATTGCAGTCCATCTATATCTTTTCTTCTATATCTACAGTTTTAGTGCTAAAAATATAGCTTTAGGAATTTAAAATACATAGATAACTGCTAAATAGTTAAATACCAAACTTATAAGGTGTAAATTTCATTATAGGGGATAAGTTAAGATACTTAATAGGTACTAATAATTCTACATTATATCTAAATATTAAAGGTAATATTAAAATTCCAAATTGCAACTTATAAAATATTAAGAGCGCTACAGAAAGTACTTACTGTTTTTAAGATTACATTTAATAATAAGTTTACACCTACTTATATATAAATAAGTATCCAAAACTTATAAATTGAATAGGTTGGTTGGTGATTCAGTTCTTATATGTGATGTCACGTTTTCACTAACTGATATTCTAGGATAATTTTGTCCATTGCTTATAACTAAGAATTGTAGTTCTTTGTTGTAAGAAAAGTAGTGAAAATATATGCAGGTTATAATGACATGTACTAGTTACAATGACATAAACTTTTAATGAAAAATAATTTCAACAAAGTATTTTTACATTTTATAATATTTTTGAACAATATTTATACCTAAAAGGTATCTAATTCATTATCTTAAATACTTTTTTCAAATGAACATTAATTTATAGGTACATTTTGTAGTGACTGCACAAATTCTCTTGAAAGAGGAGAAAAAGAAGTAAGTAGGTAGGTAGGTAAGTATTTAAATCAACCAAGCAGGTATAAAAATATACAAACAAAATTCTAGTAGTTAAAATCAAGTACAACAAATTCCCCAAAACATAAACAAAAACATAGGTAACAATAACAATGCTGAACAATTTTCACGGCTAAAATTTTTCCTACCTTTTGGGGTGACAACTCTGAACGCGCTGTTGGAGACTGGCCTCGGAGATCCTTCCCTGAGGGTGCCAGGAGAACCACTTCCATTCCTCACCATAGAGAAGTCCAGAGGCATTGGTGGCATAGCACTTACTTCCATTGTCAAAAAATTACAGCGTCCGATTCATAACACTTAAAAACGACTTTGGAATTTAACCTAAGAAATTTAATTTAACTTTGGAATATCGAACCTTATTTGGAATTTCGAATTTAAAAATTCGTGCTCGAATTTGGAACAGCGAGCGTGCGACCGGCGCGGGTTGCGACTATGTTTTAAGGCAGACATACACTCACGGTGCGCTCCCGCGGCTTTCTGTTCTGTAAAGCCGAAAATCTCTAGAATCTCCATAGTGATTTCGACCTTATCGCTTGAGCCGTTTTTCTGTGGGCGTGGTATTGGAAGCCCCGCCTCGGGCGTCTCTCGCCGCCATGTGCCTCGTGACAATCACTTTGTATAGGTAACACAATAATATGATTCGTGATGGATTTTATTGTGCTACCGATGCATTTATTCGAGAGCAATTTTTGTTGGAAAAAATTGGCGTTCGCGTATGTGTGAATATTGATTACGGATTAAGATGATATTGTCTGTAATTCTTTTGGAATATTGTTTTTTGTATTGTTTAGAAATTTTATTGATTTCTTGGACTTGTTTTACATTATGTACGGATCTAGAGAGTCTAGAGATTTGATGTACCTAAGTACTAATGTTTTCAGGTACAAACGACTGAACAGAACTTGATGAAATTTGTTAAAACACCATTTCTACAGGATACCTACAAAGGTATGTTAGGTAGGTACCTATATAAACTAATTCTAATCTGTTATTACTATTCTTAATGTAGCAGTAGTAATTAAGAAATAATAGACTACTTAATTATGTCTTATTTTTTTTAAACCCTACGCTATAAATTAAAAAAAAAGCAACTAATTAAAAAAATAGACGGAAACCTTAACTAAAATAAATACATAGGTACTACAATCAGTATTCTCTATAACTCATATACCTACCTACTTACTAATTTAAACGGCTATTACACTACCCTGAATCAGGGCCCTAAATCGTGGTAGCCTTGAAAATTTGTTAGAGAATTAGGGCCCTAACTCTTATTACACCGCTCTTTTTATGGATTCAGGGTCCCTGATTCAGTGTAGTGTAATAAGCGCATTAACTCATTTATTGTACGTAATTTTGTTTAACAATATTCAATAGTTTTCAGCTCTTGATATCCATACTTACCGGATTTAAATAAAAATAAAACTATAACAAACACATAATAAATATAAATGGACTATTTACATGCTAGTTTAAATAAAAAACATAAAAATTAGTAGATAAATACAACAAAAATAAAGAAATAATAATGATTTTCGCACATGATCTGCAAATTAATAATAACAGTGGAAACTCATAATTGGCCTTCATCATGATACTCAAATTTTGTAGGTACTGTATTTTACCTAGCTGTAAGTTTCCCTAAAATTGTAAAATAAAATAAATATTAGCAATTACCTCCAGTCAATTGTTTAATGTGACTTTTCTACCACTGTTTATTAAATTAATAAAAAAAAATAAGTTCACCCAATAATTGGTCACAGTACCTACTAGAGCCCACCCACGCAGATCTCTCTTGTTATGTCCAGTACATTTTACATTCATAAAAGAAATGTGAAAGAAAGCACATAGTTCTCAAATAAGCTTATCAGTAAGTAGTTTATCTTTATGCGGTTACTTTAAAGGGAAACGATCATTATAAAAAAGTTGTTTCGCATTACATTAGGTATGTTGTATCGATTCTTTACTTCGATCTTTTATTCGATGCAATCGTATCGATAGAACATCGTCTACAAGCTCCGTTGCCAAGTTTTATCTCTGGGGTCGACGCAATAATGTACTTTTCTTCCATTCTTCTCTATCCATCGAGTAGGTGAGTTGCCCGCTCCCATCCAAATCGATAGATATCGACTAATAATTCGATTTGTCATTACTAATTCTCGAGTATCTATTGATAAATTCGAATCGCCATAAGTAATGCACGAGTGATACCTCTAAAGATTCTAGACTCTACAGACACTGAAATAAATCGTCAGGTGCTTGTAGACCAATGCAAATAATTTTGCATTGGTACGCACAAGTGCCGTGTGGTACCGGCTTAAGAATAGTACTACTCCATCTCATCCCGTGAGTGTCGTCAAGGCGACTAAGGGATTTCCCACCAGAGGACGGACAGCATCGTCCTCTACGTATTTTAATGCCTTACTTCAATCGCCAACCAGCTCGCCAAGCGTGGCGATTATGGCAATCACCCTCAGGTTCTACTGGAGAGACCAGTGCCCAGCAGTGGGACTTCATATGGGTTGATACGTAACGTTGGTTGGTTACGAACACACATTCTTCCCTACTACCTACATATAAATTATAAAATACGTAAATAAAAACTAATAACAATTGAAAAAAAAGGCAAAGTGTTGTATAAATACTCGTACATGAGGCGTCGCACTATGGGACCAAAGCGTGAGTTGCGTCTCAAAAATCTGTAACTTTTTTCCTATTACACCTACCTACTAATACGAAATTTTGCATACAGAATCTCCAATATATGGGCTATGAAATGATACCATTAGTTTTATGTATTTCTTTTATTATTACATATATATAATCAAACAAATTTAAAAAACGCTACATTTTCATGCAAATTTACATTTTTGTTTTACTATTTGAATATTTCGGAAACATGAAGGTGATTAGTAAGTAAATAATTATAAGGTATTATTATTATATCACTAAACAACGTGATAGTTGAGAAAATTACAACATAGGAGACATGTCTCTCCAAAATTTCTAAACTTAAATATAATATTAGTATAAAATAAAACTATGCGTGTATTTAAATATTTAACAGGTTCTTAGCCTCATCAAAAAGATCTTTTGCAATAGTGTATGCTGGTTTTCTTATGCTTGATATATAAGGATCTGAGGTAAACAAAAGGCCATGAAATACGTCTTCGTTGGTTGCTGATCTAGAACACTTTCTGGCATGATTCTTAATTAATCCTTGTTCCGCGATTCTTGAGCATCCTCCGATAAATGTCCAATAGGTAGAACAGCATAATGTCTTAGTATACTTTCTCCATGTATTAAGATTTTATGTACAGAAGAGGGCATATAAAACCATGGATATTTGGTGAGATACAATTGGGCAGTAGTGCGCGTATATTCTCCAAATTTTTCTGGATTGACAGATAAACCTGATGCCAACGTCTGAAGGATGATGTACAATCTTTTGATCAAATCTTCATCCACTCCTGTGATTTCCGAAGTGCAGTGGTAGTTTTCAAAAAATCGACGAGCTGTATTTCCGTCATTACTATTTCCAGTTCCTTGACGTGGTTTATCAATATGTAATCCCATTTGGCTTCGAAATTGATGTTGGACGATTTTTTTCTTATCTTCTTTAGATTGCTTATCATCTGGAGTTCTAGCGGACCATTTTTTAAAGGACAGATTGTATGAGATATGTAAAATCATCTCCATGGCCCTTATCCATGCGTGTAACGTAGACAAACCATATTCGTAAGCTGTCTCATTTTCAGGTTTCGATACTATTTTGTCTAAATTATTCATTTCACTTGGTTTAGCACCACATATTGTACACACAGCACTAGAACTTGTGTCTGTAAGCACTTGAGCCACCTTTCCATCAACCATAGTTAAGAATAGCTCATGATTGATTTCGATAATATGCTGGTTCTTATGTATAAGTGAGCTATGAAGACCATTAATCTGTGATCTTATATCATTCACTACAGACCGAGTTTTTTCAGGGGTTTCTTTCGAAAATTCCATTAATATAGGACGGCAATACCGGACAGAAGAACAGGCAGGATTATACCAAACTACCTCATTTGTATCTTCATCTGTCAGCTTCAAAGGAACCAACGAACTCATAAATAAGTTAGCGTCTGCAATTAAGTCACTTTCATCCTGTAGTACTTGTTTGTATTCACTTTGCCCTGATGAACCATCACATCCCCATTTGCTAAACAACTTAAGACGTCTTTGTGAAGGTCTATAAACACCTCCTATCATCAAAATACGGCCAATAGTATGATCCAGCAAATCTTGTAGCTTTACTTTAGCACTTGTGTCTGTTACTTCAATACTCGAAGAAGGCGGATAGCACATACTCTTTGCGTTATTTAAAATTTTATATGACGGTAACATGTCGGAGTTCTTTTGTATAAGTTTGAGTCTTATGAATGCGTACTGCGATTTTGAGAGATCCAAATCTGCGTAGAGGGCCAAAGCTTCGTCTGCAGAAAAACTGCTTGCATTGATGGTTTCATGAAACAATTTCTTCTTTATCACCTTTTTCTCGTCTCTATTACAGCTTCGCATCATGGCAATTACCGAAGCTTCTTCCGGCTCACCTTCAGATCTCAATCCTTGCACATATGCGTTATGAATATACTCTAGGCCATATTCTTGAACCAACTCCATGTTCTTGCGTTTCTTTGATTTCTCTGATAGGTCATTGTATGATTTGGATGGACGCCCGCGTTCTCCAGATGTTGAAGGTTCAATGTTCAAATCTTCGTCAAGTTGCACCTTAAACGTCCAGCCATGCTGAATTATTAGTTACAAAACGATCTTTAGAGCTCCTTGCTGTGGTCCAGCGATCTCGAAACTTCGACAACAGCTGTCTTTGTATACTTGCCAAGACTTTTCGACTATTCGAAGATGATAGATTATGATGTTCTTCTAAGTAATGTTGAATGTCTTTTTGTTCAGTGCCATTATCAATGAAAAAAAGGCAAAACTCTCTACGTGACACGACGAATTCACTCATTTTGCGTGACAATTTAGGAACTAAACGTTCTTAGAATCCAATAGTAGACTGTAATGATGCAGTCAAAACTTACTATTTTATACTTATTTGTATAGCAAACATCATGAATAGTTGTTATCTTGTGGTTTCCAATAAACCACTTTCACACAAAAATCAGTTTGTGATAATGAAACCACATTTTATCTACTACAGTAATGAATTACCTATTCTATTATGTTCCCGTGAGAACAATATAATGTTATCAACGCCAAACTAATACAAATAAAAGTTTTAGACATATCAAAGCTACTGATAGGCAAATTAATATTTTTCCTTTTTTAGATGTTAGACACTAATTGAGTGATTATTTTTATTATTTCTACTCATTTTGTTCCTAAAAAGTTTGTTATGTTATGTTATATATGTTTGTTACTCCATCACACTAGAACGGCTGGTATCTGAATGAAATTAGGCACAGATATAGTCTACAATAGCACATAGGCTACTTTTTATTCCGAAAAATGTACGGTTCCCAAATGACGATAAATGTCGTTCACGCGAGCGAAGCCGCGGGTGACAGCTAGTTTTTCATAAAAATGTGCATAGTGATGTAAAAATTATAAAATGTAATGCATCTCATCAAGAAATCAACCTAAGATGAAATTCGAAAAAAATTCATTCGTCTCCTTTTGTTCATGAATACGTCCCATGGGTGGTTTTGGGTAGAATTCTTTTTTTTGAACTATAATATACAAATACTGAAGTATCCGATGAATGTAAAATGAGACTGGAGGGAAGTGGAGGTAACTGTCAAAGCTCTGTTCAAAGTTTTAATGACTGGAAAATTACAGTGTTGCGGAAAAAATTACGTGTATTTTTCTGGTTAATGGTTTTTCACCCAATTATTTCATAAATCAATACCTTATTAAATTACCTTTCCAACCATATAGCACACTTATATGATTTATTCCAAAAATATAGAAATATAGTCATGTAAACATCTTGTATTTTACTCTCTTTAAATGGCATCGTTTAAAACTTAAACTTCAAGGTCAAGTACTAGTACCAAAAAGTTAATTCTAGTACAAGCGCTAAATGGTGTATCAGTTATTCAGTTACACATTCTAATTAGTGGAATTATGCAGTTATGAGTAGTGGAAAAATGATTTTTGAGACGCAAATCATGCTTTGAGCCCATAGTGCGTCGGGAAATTGTGACCAACCCTCCATATACCTACTGGCCTACTGTGTAGAAGATGGCCAGATTTGGGGAAAATTATTTTAATGGTCTAAAAGCCCTTATGCAGCATCGATGGTGTCACCACTGACTAACGAACAAAATATTCAAAGTGTTAATTAGTTTTAGGGTGCAATTAGTCATTACACACATGACTGATAACCTGCAAAGTCTTCTCTCATTGGGTAGCTGGGTCGAGTCAGAGGCAAAAGGCGGTATTTCTATGACACGGCAAATATAGTATGATGATAGAGTTCTATCTGTATAGCGCCCGTTTTTTTTTTTAAAAACAAAATAGTTGTCTGTAATTCAGTTTACGGATTATAGTTATACGTGACTAGCTGATCCGCGTTTTTGAAACATTTTTCATTGCTGCTTTGCTCTTATTGGTCGTAGCGTGATGTTATATAGCCTATAGCTAACCTCGATAAATGGGCTATTCAACATAAAATATTTTTTCAAATGGGGTCAGTAGTTCCTGAGATTATCGCGTTCAAACAAATAAACCGTACAGCTTTATAAAATTAGTATAAATAACGTCAGAGGAAAAGATTGATGACATTGTAATATGCAACCATGACTGTGACGGGTTTTATTTCAATTGTATCGCATTTTGCTGCAATCGCCAAAACATTGATGACTTTGTAATAAACAAACATGCCTGTGACAGCTTTGGTGGTGCCCTTTGTAGGTGCACTATACTTTAGCCTATCACCATTAATCAACGGCCACAATACGTCAGCCTATCAACAGACGAAATTGCCATTCGTGTTGCTTAGCAACCAGTCAATAACGTGACTTTTTTAGACACATTTTCGTGAGTGCAGCCGGTGATCGATTTATAAGACATTATCACGTCAAAATCGCTCAAACATTATTTAATACAATTTTTTGCTTTTTTTTTCATTATCAACAGTTAAAAAAAAACAGTGAAATTGTCTGCCAAAACAAAGCAACAAAACAACACACTGTTATATTAATAAAGCAAGAACCTGATTCATCAAAAGATGACACAATTATCCGCGAGCCGTCGACTGCTAAGCTCGGACTGTCACGTACCGACATTTAAAACAATGTGCGTTTCAATTTTTCACAGCGGATGTTCCGAATACGGGGCTAATCCGACGCAAGGGCGTATTCTGTATCGCGTAGTTGGTTATACGAGGACGGTAAAGTTACGATGATGTTGCAATTTCATAATAATACGCCTTTCAAATAGTAATTTAACATTAAACTGCAATTAATCATAAAAATGTGCATAATATTATTATCCAAATACGATTACACAATGTTATAATTACTATTATATGACATTATATCCCTACAATGCTTATAAAAACGGTTATCTGTAAAGTCGGTTTACGGACGATAATTTTACGTGGAAAAGAAAAGAAAACATAAGAAAACATTGATGACATTGTAATAAACAACCATGTGACAGTTTAGTGAGCGCATGCGCCCAACGGTCATTCACGTTGCTTAGCAACTAGTCAATAACTTTTTAGGCATTATTTTGTGAGTGCAGCCTGTCATGTGATTCTTATTTTCGGATGAACTATGGCTTTGTGATCTGCGGGACATATAAATGTAGAGTCATAATACTCCTAATGTTAATTTATCATACACTTTCCACAAAAAAAATGAAATTGGTAATTGTCGAATATTGTCTACCTATACATTTTTTTATAAAGAAATAATAATTAAAAAATTTAAAGATTTTTAAAAACATATCTTATCTATGAGTTAAAGAATTCTCTCTTCTTCTTTATTGTATTAAAATTGGAAAGTGAAAACAACTGAATTCGGTAACGCTAATTTAGTGTCAGAATTTATCTATGTAGGTAGATGTTTCGAAGAAATTTTATCATTAATTTGTCTTAAATATCCTATACATAAATATGGTTTCCAACACATATCCACAAATTTATGGCTATTTGATGGTACGAAAGAAATTAACTTCAATTATAAATGTTGATAAACTTTCGCGATTTGTACATTATAGAAATACATATACTACGGGTCTTAATCGGGTGAATAATTTAAGGTAAAATACCTTGTTTATTGCCCGACGTTTCGACCGTATTGCAACGGCCGTAGTCATGGGTAGACTACCCGTGACCACGGCCGTTGCAATATTATACCTATATAAATATTCACGCGATTAAGACCCGTAATATATATATTTTCATAACTTCAATTATGTTTAACCGACGGAGTAATAGGTAACTACATAATATTTTCTCCGTAAATGCCATAATAAGGATATCGAGCTTGCTTTGCAAAAACTAATTACACCTCCACTTCGCAATGATAAAGCAAAGCCGTCGTAGAGGATATTTTTATTCGGGACAAAATGAAATTCCCTACCCAACATACCCACTCAAATTTCAACCATATATTTAAGCAGTTTAAAACTCAAACTAGGTTAGCAAGATACCTCGTTTCGACAGAACAGTGGAAATTTTTTTACTACGTACTCAGTGCAAAATAATCCTGACATAATCTCGCTGGTAAATCCCATTATTCTGATCTACCCTCTATTGTAGGGATAGGCGTGAAAAACGAAATATAGAAAAATATAATCGTAACTCTCGCTCCGGAAGTTTGATTTTTAGGGATTTAGTAGGTAAGTACAAGCGTTGAAATCAAAATTTATTGTTTAGTGAATTCTTTATGATTTTCCTTTGTAACTTTGTTTAGAAGACATATTAAGAATGAGGCAGCCAACATATAGCCTTCTCGTGTTTGTGACAATATCTTGTTCCATTAAAATAATAATAATAATATCTTGGGACAACTCACACAACGCCATCTGATCCCAAACTAAGCAGAGCTTGTACTATGGCAACCAGACAACTGATAAAGATACTTATATATTTCTAAATACATACATATTATTGATAAATTACACCCAGACACAGAATAAACCATCGTGCTCATCACACAAAGTTTTATCTTGGGTGGGGATCGAACCCACGACCTCTTGCGTAGCAGTCGGATACATTCTCACCGCGCCACAGAGGCTGTAATAAAACACTTAATAGAATCGATCCGGTTTGTCAAACTAATGGAATTATTTGTTCTGTTATTTGTAAATTTATTAAATTCTAATAACACTTTAATGACCAAAGTTGATCGTTAGTGAACTTATCGATAAGGGTGAATTCGTGCTTCGCTCAGGACATACAAAAACATTATATATAGATAATATCTATATTTAAGGTGTGGGAGATGTGATCAGATGTATTTAGGTACCTAAGTTTATTTATTTATTTTAAAACTACATAGTACATTTATGAAATAAAACAAAGGTACACAAACAGTGCAAACGGTTCAAAATATTAAAAAATAAATTAAAGTATAAATTAAATTGTTATGACGAAAAACAAACTTGGACAAAATAACCAAATAAAATATGGCGATGTGCTGTGTGAACATGTAATCCAATCTATAGATACTACGGGTACTAGTATAGTATTATATTATCTGTGCTACGGGCAAGTACATTCATTCCATGCCGTCCCATCCAATATACCTACCTACCTATAGAAATATTACTCTAGAAAAACAAAAAGCAATTTAAAAACCGAATAAATAAATAAAACAAACATAAGATTTTATAGTCCAACTCTTTACTGTCTAATTACCGCAAGGTATAAACAAATTTTCGCAACCATCAAGCAGGTCTCAATCTCCTCGTTTTAATTCATTCATTCATTCCAAATTTAAAATATCAAAGGGTCATTTACACAAATGGCCACTCAAAACTGGGTGTCAGAAACTCTGAGCCATTTTGTTAGCTATAAAGACAAAACGCTTATTAACCTTACTGTTTTGAAGGGTACACACTGTGTTTTCCAACTGGAATTGTGTGCAGGTACTCTGTGTCGAAATGTTAGTTTTAATTCTTTTACTCTTTCTACAAATGAGCTTAATATAGTTAATTGCCATCATAATTTTGATACAATTAAAAAAAAGTAAGAAATTCAAAGCTGCCATATCCTGTTATCCGTAGAATATTTATGTGATGGATACAAAGTATAAAGTATTATATTATTTAATTTAATTAAAGACAATAATAGGTTTAATAACATTGTAAACAATCCCAAAACTACTACTTAATCATATAATTCAAAACTAATTATAATTAAATTTGGAATTTCCAAAACTTTAGCAGAACTGACTACCAAACTACAAACCAACTTACATGATCATAGTTTCTCAAAGTTTCGGATAGATACGTAAAACAAAACATAAGTTCTCAAACTTTAATGCGGTATATATGCAAAGGTACACAGTGTTCGTATCAAAAAACGTTGGAGAAGCTACCGGGCCAGCGTTGCGCACACCACTTTAATTATGCTGAGTTAATTAATACGAAACATTACGACTGAGGCCACGAAAATGGCGGCTTGAAGAGTGAAAAGTAGGCGAGAGCGAATTTCTGAGAGATTAAGCGGTTTTTCGTTCTATCGGACTATGAGAGAGGAATAGAAAGCATTTTTATATGCCTTCGAAAAAGATAGTTCTCGGTTTGACCCGTATGTATGTATGTGATTTTCTCGAAAGCTAGTAATCCGATTTAGATGGGGTTTTTGCTATTCGACTGTTTATTTAGAGAGTTTAGAGTTGGATAGCCCATTTATCGAGGAAGGCTATAGGCTATTTAACATCACGCTATGACCAATAGACGCGGAGCATCAATGAAAAATGTTACAAAAACGGGGAAAATTGGCGCAGACGAAGTTGCGCGAGTCAGCTTGTCTATACTAATATTATAAAGCAGAAGAGTTTTTTTGAACGCGATAATATCAGGAAGTACTGGTTTGAATTAAACATTTGTTTTAGTGTTGGATAGCTTATTTATCGAGGAAGGCCAAATATGACCAATAGGAGCGGAGCAGCAATGAAAACTAGTTGCTAGTTTATACTAATATTATAAAGCAGAAGAGTTTG
The DNA here is from genome assembly GCA_945859575.2 of Herminia tarsipennalis. Classification (NCBI taxonomy): domain Eukaryota; kingdom Metazoa; phylum Arthropoda; class Insecta; order Lepidoptera; family Erebidae; genus Herminia; species Herminia tarsipennalis. The sequence goes on along the minus strand of OX243841.2, from coordinate 18,454,018 downwards.
TTTGTTTGTACGCGATAATATCAAGAACTACTGGTTCCAATTGAAAATGTATTTTAGTGTTTTATAGCTCATTTATCGAGGAAGGTTGTAGGTTAAATAACATCACGCTATAACCAATAGGAGCGGAGCATCAATGAAAAATGTTGCATAAACGGGGAAAATTGACGCAGACGAAGTTGTTTAGGTTTGCTAGTCAATTTAATATTTAGCCAATCTCTCTTATTATGGCTCCACGTGTACCCCAAAAGCTTAACTACAAGCAGGTAGTTCGCTCAAAAATCATTTGGTCTTCGCCTACGAGAGGCGTTTTACAGAATTACCCGGTTCTAATGTTTACTTTTAATTCACAGTCAAAATTTTATTTCAACTGAGCTTGTAACATTTAGCGCTTTTAGTTGTATTTTGCGCTTTTGTGTTTACGCTGAAGGGTTTAGTTAAAATTGTTTTCTCTGCCTCGGTATTGTAGTGGATAAGGATCGCATACCTGATAAGTATAGATTTATCAATCGTATACTTATCAGGTATGCGATTCGAAGATGTTTATTATTCGATTATACATGGGACAAAACTAGGTGTGTCTCAAGTCTGCTTTCTTTATGCCTGATAGTTTTAGTCACTGTAATATTATAAAGAGGAAATATTTGTGTTTTTGTATGTGACGAATAAACTTAAAAACTACTGGACCGATTTCAAAAAATCTTTTACCATTAGAAAGCTACATTATCGGGGAGTAACATAGGCTATACTTTATTGCCATAAAAACTAGAGAACTCTACAAAAATTGCAATAATGTAATAACTCAAGGTGTAAAATACTACGATATGACACCCGTACGAAGCTCCGTGGAGCGGGGCTATTCTAGTGGAGGGGGGGGGGGTTATCTTTTGAAAGACTAAATCGGTGTACTAGTAGAAGAAATCATCACTTTTTCTACGACTAGATAGGTACATATATGTAATAAAATATTAGAATGTGGAACTAAAGAACAGTTTTTTAATTCTTAGAAATTCTGTTAGCTTTTACAGTAGCTACGTAATGTAGAATATAATTTACAAGAGCTAGGTGACAAGATAAAGTTTAGTCGCAACTAGTTAAGGAGTTAGCAACTTTCAGCTTTACAAATTGAAGTTATACTTAGGTCCCGCGGCTTAATTATTAGTTTTTAGACAACCGTTTTATTTTAAATTGTGCATTTCTTACCATAATATAGTATTAAAAATGAATCTACCTATCAAACTATGAAATTACGGCAACTGGCACCCAAAAATAGTACCTGGAGAATTACAAGTTATCATGTTCCCGCAGGCATTAACTCATAAATTGACTAAATTGTTCACTTATAGGTATATGTCATCGGTGATATAAATAATAAGTAGATATAGTACCTATATCAATTCAAATCTAGAAACATACGGATTCCAAATCGCGCCATCCATAATACTTAGTCACCATTTTTTTCTTAAACCTTCAAACTTGGAACATACCATAAAGTTACAGTCCCAAACGACAATTTCTCTCCAATTTAAAAACAGACGACTAAAAAAACAAAATTCCAACGTCACTTTAACCCTACTTTGATAAAGTAAAACCAAAAAGAAAAGTTAAAACTTGGAGGTGAAGCGGCGAAGCGGCTTTTGGCCCTTGCGGTATTTACCGCGGCAAATTAGAATTAAAATAAATACCCCCGGGCCGAAACAATTTGCATCTAGATGTGACATTAGTAGGAACAATTTTATCTTTTTGCACTGTGTTTAGAACAAATTAGAGAGCCCAAAGTAGGTTTATTTTGGTATCGTTGTTTTAGGTTGTGCCTTCGTGGGGGTTAGATTAATGAGTTGAATGTGTGGTGATATAGACGCGTTGTAGCTTCAGTACGGTCAAAACATAATAAAATTGTCGTAAAGTTGTTTGGTTTTAATTAAGAAAACTGCTTAAAATAATTCGATTGTAATTATGTTTGATTAAAATAGGTTGAAAACATTATGTTGATTAACGTTAACGAATTGATCGTTATCGTTTGTCAACAAAACATACACCATTGTCACGTCATTATCCCACAGTTCGAATTTCAATTCAATGATTTGTTGATTTTAAGTGAATGGCAGAGCACATTTTGTTAATTTCATTTCAATGATTTGAAATTCGAATCACTTTTTGACGTGATAACGTCTTATAAATCGATGACAGGCTGCACTCACGAAAAAGTGTCTAAAAAAGTCACGTTATTGATTGTCAATTGTTTTCTTATGACGTTATCACGTCAAATTATCATCCGTAAACCGACTTTATAGACAACCATTTTTTTTTAAATTAGCATTTATAAGCAAGGGAATGTGTTTAGGTCTAAAAGCAATAGGTATCGCGCGCCCAATCGCTTTTAATAGCTGTCTAAAAACCAAGAATAACAAAAATAGAACAAGCTACTTCGAAAATCAAAGTTCAAATTGAGTAGGTACAGTTGGAAACAAAAAGTGTTTACTATATGACAACTATTATTTCGTTTTAAAACCTAGCCCTTAGAAATCATCTTTACCATCAATTGCGAGTCTAGATAATTTGCGGTCATTGACACTGACCACATGTCACATCAGACTTCCTGTGCTTTATTATTTACATGTGCGAATAATTCTATTGCTTTTAATGGAATTAATCTCGGGAGCTGCGAAGATGCTGGGCTTAAAGACATGTGTTATTGCATGGTTTTTATTGTCTTATTGCGTATGTTGTATGGTTAATATTTTTAAATAGCAATTGGCATTGATGGTATTAAATTGTCTGGACAATGAAATGTATTATTATGAAAAGTTATGTTTTCAGAATCAGATATGCTATGCCTATAGGAGACGATGTTAATTTATAAACAAAAATTAGAATTCCAACAGACGTAAACATTCACTACATTTTATCTATCACTAGCCGTCCCAAGCAACTTCGTCTGCGTAAATTTTGCCCGTTTTTGCTACATTTCTAATTGCTGCTCCGCTCCTATTGATCGTAGCGTGATATTATGTAGCCAATAGCCTTCCTTGATAAATGGGCTATCCAACAGTAAAATATTTTTTCAATTCGAATCATTAGTTCCTGACATTACCGAGTTCAAACAAACTCTTCAGCCTTATAATATTAGTATAGATAAACACCTAAAAAAATGGAATGTACTTTTAAAGTTAAAAATGGATTGCAAGGAAAACATCAAGTGCGATGCATCCCTAGTGATGATTTCATTGCAATCCATTTTTGGGGGTGGTGACGAAGGTGACTTACGCTGTCATAATTTCGCAAAAATCTTCACAATCGTGGCCGACGCAACGGTACGGAATAAATGCGCTGTGAATTAATTTTACAATGGTTCTATCGACCAATAAAACAAGAGATAATTAACATCTATTGTACTGTATACATATTAAGTCTTGCTAACAACATATACATATAAGTACATGCGTACATTTCATTCAGTTACATAACTAGTGATTCGCGCCCGACTGTCTGTCCCGGCGGCGATAAGTCGACAGTCGACACATGTTCGTGAAGCTAATGATCTGAAACTGCTCCAAGTGTTTCACACTATTGGGTGTAGAGCTCGAGAATAATTAGAGTTGATTTCTTAAAAATAATGATTAGTATTTAATTTTTTTGACGTGTGTTCTATTTGTTATTGCAAATGGAAAAACCGCTAGTATTCTAGCGGTTGCCCACGATTTCGTTCGCCTGGAAATTTTCCAGTTTTCCATAAAAAATATTTTAAGTAAAAAGTAGAGTAGTAATTTATCTCTAAGTATGCCAAATTTCCATTCAAACTTTTGCATTTATAATTATAGTGGTAAGATGGTAAAAATAATAAAACAGTGGATATCAATAGACAACCAAAACCTATGACGCAACTATTCGACATGCTATTCTAGGAACTATTAGGTTATTGTTATTGTAAAATGTATATATGTACCTGATAATATTATGCGTACCTATTCAGGGATCATCGGATGACAATCTTTTGAGTATTCAATTGTAGCCCTATCTATGGATTTATAGCTCTACACGCATGTGTAATTAAAAAGAAGCTTATGAATGAACGAGGCAACAGATCCAAGGCGTTTCAAGGAATATGTGTGCACTAGCATATTATTTATACTTACTCACGCACTATTTATGTACGTGACTGTACTTAGCAGACATGCAGCAAAAAAGTTGCGTTTGGCCGTTGGAATAAAGTTTTTGAATTTGGAATCAATAATTCCTTTTTTAAAGGTTTGTTTTAAAAATGGAATAAAATAAGGTTAATGGCGGATTCAATCGTCTAAAATTGCTTGTGTTCACCTAATATAGGCCAAAAATGTATGGAAAACAGATAATTTCAACAATACTTCCATATTTTTTTATGCATGTATATTATAGGTAGGTACTTGTGTTGTAATAGCAAATGAACGGAAGCGGACTGTGACATGTGGTGCCGAGTCGTCTCATGCGAATTGATAATAATACACATTCATTCAGTACGTCTTTTTGTTAGTTGTCTGTTCACTTTTAAAAATTAATAACGCAATAGTAATAGTGAATTGATTTTATATATTAGATCAATGAGGTTAACAATTGTAAGTGGGTGCCGCTTTTCAGTATAGCGTGTTTTATAAAACTGTTCGTCCTTGATATGAGCTGCAGGACTCCGGAAAATGTCCGAGGACTGGAGCACAATAAAACTCGTTTTAAAATCTATGATTTAATTACAGTATAAATGTCGTATGAATCAGATAGAGACTGAGATATATTGTATATATCTATTATACCCTTCATAATAAATATTCTAGTAGGTAGATTCCCATTCAATTTGTAGGTAAGTCCTATTGCATTTCCTTAGTTTCTTTATACAATATTTTATAGAATCGAAACTTAAATTTAAACCCCCATTTGAATGCGATCCAACCTACCGGATAACAATCCCTTAAATGCCACACCAAAACAAATAAAAAAACGCATAAACGTATATTGTCTCTTGTACCCCCAACAATTCAAAATAAGAATGTGGCTAAACGTTTCATTTAGCACGTTCAGAAACGAGCGGGGATTATAAAAATAGAAAAGAAAAACGTTCAACAAGGGATTATTGTCGTAAAGAGTCGTGGTGTTCCTGTTTTACCAATAAAGTTACCGTTTATTGTGGTTTTTGAACGCAACGTCGCATTCAGCGTTTATAAACTCGCTTTATGTAGGATGATGTGCTGCGTTATGGTGCTTGTGTCTGAAAGTATTTTATTTCATAAATGTGGGCAATTTATTAGACTATATAAACCCATTCCTAATTATGTAAGTTTTATTAAAAATACATTCTATATGAACCTATACAAAAACGTACTTCTATATAGAGGTACAGTGACGATAACTCTTATATCAGCAGTACGGGAATATATCTTCTATATATTATACAAGAATGAAACGAACACCTATCCCAGGATTAATACACTTTATCCCGTAAGAAATGGCACACCGTTTATATATTAGACAATGAATCATTACACTTTGGTAACAAATTAGGAAAAGAAAAAGGAATTATAATTCAATATGACTTTCCTTCAAGTCGGCCCTGTTATATCCCGTTCTCCCAATTATTTTATTTCTAGCTTTTTACACCACAGTTCACAATCATCTTAGAGTTTACATGACAGATGTTCGATAACTCCACACTTCCACCACAGTACCTACTTGATTAACAAACATTCAAAGAAAATATTTGTAAAAGATTTTGTATAATATATCAACCCCCTAAAATTAGAAATCATGTAAACTAAAAGAAATCCTTTTGCCGATTTCGGCAACAGACATCAAAGTGGCAATAACAAAGGAACCCTAAAAACATAATGAGACGGCAATGGGCGCAAGTGCTCCTGTTCGCATGGTCCCGTAGCAATTTTAGGATCTCATAAATATGTATAAGGCGGTACTCTTCTTTTCCTTTACTTATCAATTATGGGGTCGTTTAGGCGACATGCGGGGTCGCCCCGCGGAAAATATGCTACCGTATCGCAAGGGTTAACCGGTAGTGGTATTGTGCTTTGAAGATTTTGTTGCTTTTGAATTTAGAATTGTGCATTTTACATAATCGTGTGTGTTTTCCCTCTGAGTAACTTTTATTTGTTAGTTTAAAAATATATTTGTTACTCGATCTAGCCGGAATGGTAGAACGGAGATAGACGAAATTTAGTACAGAGATAGATTACAGCTTTAGCAAATGTACCAAAAAGTACTTCAATAGGTTAATACAATAATAACCACCATATAACTGAAGAAAATAATTTTATTATTAACTGTGAGTGAAAGGATATAAAGATAGGTGAAACGAACCAGAACTTCTTTGTATGTTACCAAAATATCACTCAAGTACACAAAACTTCGTATTTACATAGCTCACCTGTTACCAAAAGCATTATCCCTACTTACACGAAATCATTCAGAATACGTCAACATAGCTCTCGCCCCTTAACCGCCTGGGGCGCGAACGACCCCCTTTTAAAGCTAGGGAGCAATTTTATTGCAAAAAATACTCGGCAATTTTACGGGCACAACAGACCCTGATGTCCCTGAGGTAGTTTCGATTCAGACTCGATTATGTTTAGGGTTAAACGTCATTGATATTGCCGATCGGCGCCCGCTGGAGGGTTATTGAATTTTTTTTCGGGGTCTCTAATTTGTACGGTCGTATTTTAGGGTTAGATTGAAATGATATTGTTTATTGATGATATTTTAATTAAATTTTGTTTTTTTTGGATGTTGCCATTGTGTGTGAAGTGAACGATTTGCCCACATGTCAATTTTATTTGATTTTTTTTAAACAAGTAGTATAATTTTATTTCCTTTGAATTGGACTTTTAATATTATTATACCGATTGCATATCGTTCATCATCCTCTAAAAAAATGAAGTTAATCAGTTTAAAAAGCTTAGCACTTTTTTTCCTATAATAATGTTATTTTTATATAATCTTATTTCATATTTTTATGTAAACTTTGGTTTTTTCGGGATATATATATATATAGGTATATATCACACTAGCTGACCAGCGCAATTTCGTCTCCGTACATGTCCCCCGTTTTTGCAACATATTTATTTGCTGCTCCGCTCCTATTGGTCAAAGCGTGATGTTATATAGCCTATAACCTTCCTCGATAAATGAGCTATCCAACAGCTAAATATTTTTTCAATTCGGACCAGTAGTTCCTGAGATTATAGCGTTCAAACTCTTTAACTCTCTATAATATTAGTAAGGTAAAACTCATGCCTATAACATTGCATAACAACAATTTCATAAAATAAACCAGTGTATTGTGTTCTACGTAGTGTCATGTTATCATGTAGTGCTTTTGACTGTTATCAACAAAGGGCTATTCTTTGTGCCGGATAGGCGACAGGCGGGCTATTCATGCTCATACGAACTGATGACGTCACACCGACCTTTTATCTTGACACGATACTCTTTCGTGTAGAAGTGGATATGTAGTGATCATCCTCACGTCCATAGGCTATAGAAACTGCAGTGAAAATTAAAAAAACATATTATATTGTGGTAATGGTAAGAATAGTACCAGTCCATCTCTTCCTGCGGCTGTCAGCAAGGCGACTAAGGGATATCACACCGGAGGACGGGCAGCAGCATCCTCTGCGTACTTTAAAGCCTAACTGCGATCGTCAACCCGTTCGTCAAGCGTGGCCATTATGGCAACCCAAGATCTACAATAATTAGGTTCTACTGGGGAGTCGTGTCCAGCAGTGGGACTTCATATAGGTTTGATATAACACAGAATCTAAATAAGCAGATCTGCATTAAGCAAAAAATACATGAGACAAACATTGATTATAATACTTAAATTGACGGAACTGATTTTGTCCGAAAATGTAAAAGAAAGTCCTCATTAGTTTCCTTTCTTATAACTGATTGAATCAGGCGTAACATGGCGGAAATCCATCTTAAGTAGATTATTAGGGAGGGATCCCACCATCCACCCTCGATCTGTTAAAGTAGTAAGGAAATGTCCTTAATACAACAATCGAAATAGATTGACAGACCGCACTCAAAACGAGAGACCTGCAAGAAAGAAAATTAGTGACAGGTACTCTCACCAAGTCGAGTGGTAGGCACCTCCGGACCCTTGACTTGCAATATTCCGCTTCCATGAAGTGAAACTTCGACACGTGTTTCGCCTCTACACGAGGCATCCTCAGGACAGTTTGACACCGACTGAGCAGTTTCCTTTCTACTGAACTTAAGCAATCCTGTTAACCCCTCCATCTAAGCTCAATGGCTTGTGTTAGCAGTGGGTTTATGGGTAGTACTTATATGGGCTCACGATTGCGAATTCGATGCCTTATCCATTAGGTATTATGTATTAGTATTAAAGTTTAGTTCTAATGTTTTATTCACTTAGTTTAACAAAATAACATATAAGAATGTCTGACTGAATTATCAATAGAATGACTCTACATTTTATACAAGTTTACAAAAGATATATCACTGTAAGTTGTATGATGTCTAGCAAATTAAGTAACTTGCTAATGTTTATTTTAACCTTTTGAATATCAAATATATCAAAAATTTGCTGGAAGAAAACTCAGCTGGCCTTTGTACATAACTACTTTTATTTGTACCTACTTATTGATTGTTTTCTTTTTTCTATGTGTACAATAAAGAATTTGAATTTGAATTTGAAAATCTGTGTTCCCCACGCCACTTTATATACAAATTTAGTATTTTTGACGTGTCATACCGTCGAAGGCGTCATAGGTACGTTTTCATTTGACGTCCATACACGTCGCTGTCGGTCAAAATGTTAACAAGTAGGCATAATTTAAACAGACATTTGAGTTTTTAATACATAAGAAATTCTCAAAATTTGTATACCACAGCAAATGTTACGTAAACCATGTGAACGCACCCCTGAAAAATACTGTTTATCTGTCACCCTTTCACTTTGATATCTCTACACAGATGTTACGAAAAACATCAAGATAACAGTCCAAACATTACTTACCATTACCACCATGCATACTCATAAAATTAATAAAAAAACAAAGTTAAACAAAGCAGGAAACAAAATCCAATAACCCGCATTTACTAAAAAGAGCAATCTTTTTTAATCTTTGAGCGGAATCGTAAACGCATTGGACGAATCAAACTTGTAACAGTTTTAGCAATTTACTGTGAATTTAGTGTCGGGGTCTTTTTTACCAATTGGTCGGAAGATCGGCAGATAAACTGCTGGGGCCCGCATGTGCGCACACGCAACTACAAAACATAGATCAGTTGGGTAAACAGACGTTACACTTGGTTAAATTTGTACCCATATTATCGCGAGGTAAAGTAGGGTCAAAATTTAAATAAATTGAGGTTTTTATTTTGTATAGTTGCTTAATGGATTATTATGTTGATTTACTCAGTGAACCATGACGTTCATAATATTGTATCGTAACTCCGTGGAAACTTTGTTAATATTAGGTCTCCATCTCAATCGTAGCTAAGAAAAATCTATACTAATATAATATGAAAGAGTAAAGATTTGTTTGTTTTCGACGGTTAGGTACCTGCTGAAGCTACTTGTCTGATGTTTGATAAGAGGTAGATTACAGTTTGTTGAAGGATATACACACATTTAAATAACGACGGAGAACAGCCAGTATTACGCGTGCTGTCACTTTCAAACGAATAGTAGGTAAAAAAAATATACTATAACAGTTAAATTGTCAAACTAGAATTTCGAATACTTCTTCTTTTTACCTTCTAATCAGATCTGTGTCATCTAATCTTTGTTCACTGCCCTCTGCTGTCGTATTGTAATTAATAAATCGTTACCATCGTGATGGGTATTGTTTCATCGTGTCATGGTGGGGCGACATCGGTAAAGGTGGTTATGATGTATCGATGTGGGAAACATAAACACCTTTCTTATTGTTGAGTGGTAACTTTATCGTGCTACAAACGGATTTAAAACGATTTTCGTCTGTAGCTCTAAAGGAGTTAAAAAACTTGGTATACAATTAGTAGTATCTTTGACGTGATATAGTCTTATAAATTTATGACGGGATGCACGCACGAACAAGTGTCACGTTATTGATTGGTTGCTAAGCAACGCGAATCGCGATCCCGCCTGCTGATATGCCGAAGTATTGTGGCGTAGGGCGCATGCGCGTGCACTAAAGCTGTCACAGGCATGGTTGTATAATACAATGTCACCAACGTTTTGGCGATTGCAGCGACATCCGGTACGCAATTGAAAAAAAACTATCACAAGTATGTTTGTTTATTACAAAGTTATCAATGTTTTCTTTTGACATCATCACGTAAAATTATTGTATGCAAAACCGACTTTACAAACAACCATTTTTTTATATTTACTCTTGCGTTAAAGTTCCAGCCCTGTATTGCGGGCGACTTAACAAACATACAAGTCACGGACACAAAGTACACCTAGACTCAGATGCATGTATTATACATACAAACAATCCCGAAGAAATTATCTAACTGATTGTGGAAACCGCATGAAAATTCGTACAATAGGTTTCGAGTTTATCGCGAACATACAGAGAAACGCGCTAAATAGTTATTGTTTCTGCCAAATTAACTATTGCCTGCGACTTTGGAAACTGTACAATTATTAACTCGAGAAAAAAAATATTTTATATCTACGTCACGTCTACGTTATTCCAGACTAAAATATACTTATCTCTAAGCCAAGTTTCATCCATTCTGTTAACCCGTTTTAGCGTGATTGATAAATATTACAACAAATTATCAATCATCTAACCTTTCGCACTTACAGGGTCCTTATTCACATTATTTTTTTCCATTTTCGCGGCAAACCCGTGCGAACTGTCAAACTCTTATCATAGTGGTAAATAGAAAGCTGAGTTTAGAAATGCATCAACGTGAATGCGCGGCGGACATCTTTGAGCGTACCGCGCATGCGCCAGTTTTCACGTTTTTCAGTTTTTAAAGATCCAGAATGAAAAAAAAATGTGTGGCACTCGGGGACTGCCGCGGTAAAGCTATTGCATAGTATTTTTATCAACTTAAGCAATTTAAAAATAATATGTATATTTTTAAGTGTTTTTTTTTTATTATAAAAAACAATGTTTGAATTTATTTTTTCTTTAAAAAAAATTGTTTTTTTTTTTAAACTTTTAAAAACATTAAAAGTTCTGCTATTCATTGATAGATGGCAAAAGTAAAAAGTATCACCGCTGTGCCCGTCGGAGTGAGGAGCGTGAGGTTTTTTCGTTACGGAATTTCTGGATTCGGTCCCCGCGCTCAAGGCCCGCGATAGAAGCTAAGCAATAGCTTAAAAACCTTATTAAATTTCATTTAAGACCGGGACCTACCAAACTCAAGAGCCTACAGTTTGCATGTGACAAACATTATTTGGACAAAGCTCGCCGCTGCTAGATATACAATACTCTACAACTGTACATCAACTAATTACTCGCTATTCCCGATGATTAAAGCACAGCTTGCGTCTAATGAGTGACTCATGTAACTATCTGTTTGTAAGCCTACTTACACGACACGGGAGCGACACGACACTAGCGTGGAAGTGGAGAAAAGTGGGTACAAAGTCGGACTGCGGTTGATTTTTTTTTGGATTGAGGCGCGTTTTATGGATCCAGTTTACAGAGAGAGAAAGTTAGATACCTACACATAATACAATAAGATCATGTAACACAACTGGGTCCTTAATCACATTGTTTTTTGTCGCTTTCGCGGCAAGCCCACGCGAACTGTCAAAATCTTGTCATAATGGTAAATAGAGAGCTGCGCTTAGAAATGCATGAACGATGCGCGCGGATATCTTTGAGCGCACTGCCAGTTCACGCGACTAGCCGCGAAAACGACAAAAAGAGAGAGAGAGAGAGAGAATAGGGACCCTAAGTAGCTGCTTTCTGGTAAGTATACCTAGCTCAAATGAACATAAACTGACATGTGTCTGGCAAGCCAAACTTCCAACTGACCTGTATCTAAAATAGTTAAAAAAACACTTTTCTTAAACATCAGTTTTCTGTTAAAGAAAACGCGCTCAAAGGAGTTCCGTTTAGGAGCTACGACGTGTGACTTACTTTTAATATGATAACGTCTTATAAATCGATCACTGGCTGCACTCACGAAAAAGTGACTAAAAAAAGTCACGTTATTGGTTGAACACGCAACAGCGAATGCCGATGGCGATGATATGCGATACAATTGGAACTAACGTTATTGATTGGTTGCTAAGCAACGCGAATGGCGATATGTCATCAATATTTACTGACAACCATTTTTTCCCAATATAATAAATAATGAATTATATATTCATTATTTATATGGTATAAAAATCATAAAATATATAAAATAAGTATTAGGGACTAAAGTTTAGTTTATAGAACCATGCACTACATTAAATTAAAACTAAAAGTACAGTTTTGATTTACAATCTTTCATTAAAAACTCATGAACTTTACAACTTTTAAAACTCATTACGAAGAGTATAACAATTAAAAAGTTTATATCGTAAACCCTAAAACGCCCTTATAATCTGACTAACATGGTTCTCACACAGCCATCTTTCTCAATCAACAACCCATCGTGCACTCACGATTTTTATTGTTTTCGAACTAAACGTACGGGTACAAACGACCAGTGACTTTTTTCTCTTTTTTTACTAAACGATAATTAATTTTACAACTCCTTTATTAAAGTTAACTATCAGAAAATCTACTAAAATCGTTGTTATCTAGTTTTAGGAGTTTTTTTATTGCGAATAGATTGGGTTTTGTTGCTCTTATAGTGGTGCCGTAAAAGTGTTATTATTCTTTAAAGTAATTATTTTAAAGGTTAGTTTGTAGAGAGAAAATTAAAAAGACTTATGTCAGCCTAGTCGTCTAGGGAACACAATAGCATAACTCCGACGAATGAATATTCAAATCACGAATGTTTTGATAAAAACAATTTACTCTGGATAAAAAAAAATCACAAAATAATATTATTAGAAACAACTTTGACCATCCAAACTATGGTAGGGTCATTTTCTGGTTTTAATTTTGACTCAAATTCTTTTAGAAGGTTTATCAAAAGATTTCTGTCCACAGTTTCTGATTTGGAAAGAGGTACGCTTACATTTTTAAATGCAAGTATTACTTCTAAATTATTAGCATTAATTTTGAAAAAATGTCTCTTTACATTTTTTTTCTTGTCAAAAGATAACTAGCAATGTGGGATTGCAGGTCCTATATTACTAGCAATCCTGTTAACCCCTCCAGCTAAGCTCATTGGCTTGTGTTGATATGGGTTCACGTCGGTAGTATAATGGGTAGGATTCGAACCCAAGACCTCACGATTGCGAGTCCGATGCCTTAGCCATTACGCTACCTTCGCTTTTTGTTTTTTTTGTATCACTTAACTCATTGACTGCTTAAGGATCATTCATAAACAAATAAATTAAGGAGTGTTTTCCCTCCATCCTCACGACTTTCATTGGCTATTTAGTATTAAGCTACATATCATTCATTACCATCACCCAAAGACAAAAGGGTGAACGTACGATTTACAAAAAAACAAACATGTGAGGCGCCCGCATGTCATTATTATCACTTAAAACTGATTAGAGAGTTAATTACAGTGACGCTTCAGATTGCTTATTACGAGGTCTTGATGAGACAATCAATGGTTTTTTTGCTTCGTGTTTATATAGATAAGGGATTTAAGCTGACGTTGCATGATTCACATGGACTTTGTAAAGACGTATTATATATATAATAATAATACGACTTAGGAAAAATCTTGAGTTTTGTGTTGATAAATTTCTTAATATCAAGGAATACCTCAGCCACCGCCAGTCTCGGTAGTTCCCAGTATTTTAACAAAATACCTGTGTGAAAACGTAACATTTATGAATGCTTCTTCAAAATGATTATTTGGGCTGGTTCTTTATGTAACCCTGTTTGTTGGAAATCTGTTCAGCTGTCTAAGATGTAATATGTAGTCTTGTTTGTAGAAAATCTTTACAGTATTAATTATCTCAGACTAGATAAATTTAAAAAGCACACATTAGCTTACTTTCATTAATTTCTGTTCATCAAGTATGACTTTTGTAAATAGGTTTTGCTATTCAGATACTGGAACATTAAGAACTTTTTAGTAAATAATATTCTGTTTGATTAGGTATCAACCAATAAGCCTGTATCGGTCCACTGCTGGTTTCCTTAGGTAAAAATAAAAATAAAAGAGAGGCATAACGGCAATGGCAGCTTTTCAAATTTCAACACTCACTCACAAGACTTACAACTACTAGTTACTAAACTAATAGGTTTTAATGGCTTCAAAATTAATATGTCGCATAGCCTCCTGGGGCCATCAGTCAAGCGGGTAGTGGCGCTTATTACATCGCTATTGTTTTTAGTTCAGTCGCGTCTTATTCCCATTAGACCAGCTAATGAATGGTTTTAGGTTGACAGCTACGGTTCACGCATAAATTTATTTTTTAGGTTATGTCAAGTTCGCTTGTAAGGCACTGTTTTGGTGTTACTTGTATGTAAATAAATAATACGAGTGTTTATCGATAAACCTGTATGATCAATCTCTAGTGTCTATTTCTAAATATTTAGTATAAAGCAAAGACGCTTTTTTCGTCTGACTGTTTTTCCTCTAACTTCAATAACACTCAACAAATTTTATACGGTTTAAAGTTGTGATTATGATTGCCCGGATAGTATATTTTTATAATACTTACATGCATATTAAGTTCATGACAAGTCCACTGGGTACTGCAACGTCGAGCTACTTCAGTTCGTCAGTTTCAGTACCAAGGTACATTTTTGGGTTACATACAGTTGGATCAACGTAACTCGACCGGACTGAAGTTGGTTACTAACTCATGTTTTTGTGATTATTTTGTAAAGAAATTGTTTTTCAAACTTTCTTTAGTATTTAATGTAACTGTTCGGAATTTAAAGTTTTATGAACTCGTTTATTTAGTATTTTTAATCGATTAAACATAATTAATCGTTTTTGTAGGTAATTTTAGCGCGAAAGTGATATGAACCTAACTTCAATCCGGCCGATTTACGTTGATCCAACAGTAGTTAGAAAAAATCGCTAGAGATGTACTTCATCGAGTAGTTGGCAACTAGGAAGGCGCCAATTAGTCGGCAAAAATGACCGACTAGTCGGCTGGTTCTTTTATTCATATTTCTACGCTTAAAATAAGGCGTTTGAAAATAAATAGAATCCTTCATTGCAAGTTTTTACAACTTTGACTAAAGAACATAAATACAACATATTAAATGATATAAAGAACTCGCAAAGCACAAGTCCTTTGTCTTTTCAATATTCTAGACAATTCAAAAATCAAACAGCCTTTGGAATGGTCATCGCAAAGGTCACGCCAATAAAGGAGTAGCTATGTACCAAGTAAAAAGGATGGTGCACATCTGCGAAGAAACGGCATGTCATGTTAATGTGTCATGTCACAGTGATTTTTTATTATTTACTTAGCCTTTATTTTATCGTTAACAAATTGAAAGAAAGTACTACTTAAGGTAATAATCATACTTACTAATATTATAAAGGTGAAAGTTTGTGAGCATGTACGTTTGTTACTTCTTCACGTCTAAACGGCTGGACCGATTTTAATAAAATTTGGTATGGAGTTTCCTGATACCCTGGATTAACACATAAGCTAATAAACCGCAGGTAACACGGCACAGCTAGTTATCCATAATTTTCGTAAGGTATTGTTTTTTCCATGAATATGTTGAAGTTATAGAAGTAAAACTATTGAATGAAATCGACAATTAATTTAGTAAATTCCGTTTTAGTAAGATAATGTTCAAGTCCCCAAAGATACCGAAACAAAAATCATTTTTACCGAAATGAATTCAAGTTATTAACAGATTACACCCAATCTGTGGTAAAACACGCAAAATTGACATCAGGGTGGGCAGTCTAATCTAGTCTAATGACGAGTGAATTGTCGTGATATCACGATTACATCTAATGCGGCTAAGTAATTAATTATACTGCACGTTAGTGACTTGTTAACATCATTTTGGATTAGATAATTATTATTTTTAATTTTGGATATCTTATGTCGTTAAATATAGTAGGTACTTATTACCTAGAATGTTGTCCAGTATTCATATCAGTCCAGGGTAGACTTAGGTCTACCCTGGCGATTAGTCGAACCAATTTTTTTAGGGCAATAATCAACCCTATAAATTACGCAGGGTCTGTCCGTCTGTCTGTTCGCTGCTCAGCTCAGAAAATTAACTCAAGGCAAATTTAATAACATGAACTTCAAGTTAAATAACTTTGTTTATTACCTACTAGCTGACCCGTGCAACTTCATATGTGTAAATTTTTCCCGTTTTTGGAACATTTTTTATTGCTGCTCTGCTCCTATAGGTCGTGGCGGGATGTTTTATTAGTTTAGATATAGATTTCAAGGCTTGATTTAACTTACTTTGCTTACGATCAGTTCAGTTTAGAGTGTTTTTATTCAAGGGAACAATTTGTATTCTCATCGTAGGACGATATCCTAACATGATGTTTAAGGAGGAGTGTAATAATAATAATAATATCTTGGGACAACTCACACAACGCTATCTGATCCCAAACTATGCAGAGCTTGTACTATGGAAACCAAACAACTAATAAACATACTTATATATTTGTAAATACATACATATTATAGATAAATAACACTCAGACACAAAATAAACCATCGTGCTCATCACACAAAGTTTTAAAAGGTGGGGATCGAACCCACGACCTCTGGCGTAGCAGTCCGATACACTCCCACCGCGCCACAGAGGCAGTCAAAGGTGTGGTCAAGTGTGACTGAAACATCCAGTTAAAACTTAAACCTTCCTTTTTGGTTTTGCTATAGTCGGGTAAAAATACTACAGTGATTCATACCTAGCAACCCATAAAGGGTTACCAATTAACAGTACCATTATTGACAAAAAGCAGTATCGATGCCGCGTGACTCTATTATCTAAGCCTTCACGTGATACCGTAAGGGTAAGCAAACAAAAATTTATCCGCGACAAACAAACAAGGGGTAAAATTACCCTCATTTTTACAATATTTTGATATATTGCCCCTAATAACAGCGCAGAGGGTGACCAGTGACGTTTTACAGTTAAAAATCGGACTTGAATGTGTTTACATTGTAAGGAAAATGTCGTTTAAGTGCGATATGAATTGGTGTTTGAAGAATGTAGGGTACTTTTTGTTTTCGATTAGGTTGTCCTCGAATCGAACTCGCTTGATGAGTTTTTTGTTTTGATTTGTATGTAGGTATCTGAGTTTTGTTTTTAATTGACGTCTATTTGGTTTTTTCTATGCCTCTATTTGTCAAAAATGCAAATCTAATGTTTAGTAGTATCTTTTCTTGACTATGAGAAGATGAGTGAAGAGAGAGAGTGATTCAAGGTCAAGCCTTCACTAAGACTTTTCTTAAATCCTTTCTAGAATGCTCGGGTTTCAAACCTTTTGATAGTAAGAGATACATAACGGTAAGTAAGTAAGTATGTCTGTCGTAGGTATACCTGTAACTATCTGACGCCGTCCTATCCAACGATGCTAAATCTAACAAGATTTAGTTAAATCTCGCCACATTCACGACTTTCGACTACTTATCGAGTAGAACCACAAGTAGCCCCCAAATGTTGTGTTTAAATTTTTTAATAGTGGCTATTACGCTCTCATTGTTTCCGTAGATATTAAATAATAAAACAAACGATTGTTTGTTCAGTCGACACACGCCGTTTTTATGGCCACACCGTCCACGATTGGGCTAATGTTTGCTAACATAAATAATAAATTTGAATTGATATGTTTATACTTAGTTTTTAAAATTATATTTTTGATGTTGGGAATACTAAATAAAATACCTACTTAAAAAAAAGAGATCCCTATGAAAATTGCAATGTTGCTTATTTTGCGTGCGCTGTGAAAACTGTTTATGATACCTACATCAAAAAAATGTACAAAAAAGTCCATAAGGTATAATATTGTACAAAACTAACTGTAACTATTTAAGTCATACTAATTGATTTTAGTTCAAATTGTCCATTGAAAATGGGTAAAATCGAAAGATATTCGAATCATATTATTAAAAATTATTCAATGAAATAGTTTCATATTAGTTGATAATTCACGTGTAAAATATATTTATTATTTAAATCGAACCTTTTTTTAAGTTCCTACTGGTATTGAATTGGTAAAATTAGAAAAATGGCACGGTATGAGCAAACAGCTCTACGCTTAGTTTATCAGTTACCTGAACATTCAATTTATTGTAAAAAAAAACTTTTTTACAAAAAAAATTAAAACCGACTTCAAAAATAAATATAAGGTAACTAAAAAGCAAAAAAGGTACATAATAAAAATGAATTATACATTTTGAAGTTGGTGCCAGGCAATGGTGAATTAAGTTTTAGACTGATACTTCAAAATATTTACTTATTTTTTTATTTCTAACTTTTTAGTGAATTGGCTAGTAGTTGATATATGTAACAATAGCATAATCTAAACTGCTCATTTATTTTTACAAAATGTTACGTTTTGTGAGACAAGGCCTTTGATACACGACAAATAAAGCAAAAAATTAAAAACTCTAGATAAGTACCACAAAAAGCCAATAACTAGACCAACCCATCCCCACATTACTAGAACAAACCACTCCAAAAAGTAGACACAACCCTAGTTATTAAACCCAATGACTCTATTAACCCCGGGTCTGTTTACCTAATAGAATAACTACCTATCGTATAATAAATTGGGAGATTTCCATACTCGATAGGAGCCTACGTTTATCATTTTAATACCCAAAGTGCCTTGGGACATCATTCAGTTACGTCATTATTCAAAACCAGCGACAAAGCATCTATCATCAACATTCACAACATTCTAATTTCAACTTTATTTCTTAATTCTTAAGGTGGAGAGTCTATTTTGTGGGTGGTATAAATAAATTGGTACGGTCGTAAGTAAAAAGGGGGCAACGAATTTTGACAAGCACGTGTTATTAAATTTACTAACGGTGGCAATGTGATGCTATGATTAGTATTTATAATGTTGTTACGAACTAAATTACCGGTTATTATGGTGGTTTGTATGGATTTTGGACAGGTGCGGCTTAATTGTGATAGAATAGTGTATGTGTTATTATAATGTAATTAATTTGTGATGTAAAAAAGTAATGCTAAAATTACAGTAATTTTTATAAGCTTGTCTTACCAATGACTTTTTTAATACAATAATTCACTATTTGAAAGATAAAAAAAATTAAGTCCAGACCCAGAAATCGAACTCGAGACTTCCGTATGCCGAACCGGGGCCGGAATCGAAACTTTAACCGGGACTATGTTACAAAACCTCCAATTTTTCCATCTTTCAAAAATGCTAGAATATTGAACATCTTTTCTGTGTTAATAATTAGCCTTTATCTATTTTTAATTATGTGAATAGACAAAATTATTTACGCTTCACATTTCTTTGAACTGATTAATATTAAACATGGTGTACCTAATAAAAATCTAATTAAGTTTTGAGCTTCGATTGAGCAGTCACCTATTTATTCATAATTTGCTCATATGTAAAACCTTATTTACATAAAAGAAAAAAATCCACATTTAATAAATATATTTGCGATTCAAAATGTATATAAAACGTATACTCTAATAAACGTTTGCAAATTATGTTGAAATTATTTATCTGTATATACAATTTACAGTAGCCGTCTTATTTTTTATGTCATTATCGGATTAGTTACCTACTAATTAATTAGAATTTTGTATCAAAACTTTATACTAAATTAAAACGCAGTAAACATGTAGGATACGGCATTGTTGTTTAGTAGTGTTAAGACTATGTTTTTACACAAAAATATATTATTATCATTGTTTCATATATGAATACCTTAATGATAAATTTTAATTGCGTTTAATGTATAATTTTTAATTTAACTTTATTATTATTATTTTTCACTTTATGACATTATTCTAATTATATTATATTGCTATGATTGCATGACTTGACATATATAATAATTGTATTTTAACTACTAATAAGTAATGCCTGTACAATGTTTAAATATTTGCACGCCACAATTGGCAGAATATGCTGTAACGACTTTTTTTATAAGACCTGTACCTCAACATGTTCTTGAAAATAAAAATATATTCTATTCTTTCTATTCAATCAGTCGAGTGACGACAGATGTTCGACGTGCTAAGGTGACGTGATGTATTGTCTCATACTACTGGTGTCTCACTGTCCTCTCATTAAAACACGAGTATACTTATTAAAAATTCGCATAAGTATGTACTACATTTCAACTTTGTAGAGTTAACAACATTAGACACTGTATATTATGCATAGAAAATTCAGTAAATGCACTAAATTATTTATATTTAACAAGATAAATTGCAGTACCTACTTAATCACATATACATCCATAAAATTATTAATTAACTAATTTATCAGTTTTGTGGAATTATAGCAATGTTGTTTGGCTTACGACTTTGCAACGATTACAAAAAAAAATGTTTTTGTAGAATACTGCGGTCTTTGTTACGGCGGCAAACATAATGTAGGGCGTAGGCTTTTACTAAAACAGATTTTTTTGAAAATTAAACATCTGAAGTGGTGCTACGGAGTTCCAAATTTAAATAAAAACAACGCTCGCAATGTTGCAACGAACAGAGAGAAAAAGAAAAGACCAGCAGTTTTATTAAACATCATTCCGGAATAGTGAACACTGAAAACCATAACAAAAACCGTTACATATACTACTTATAGACTAAATAAACATCCAAATCGCTATAAAAAGTCTTTGTGTCATATCTATCTCAATCCTGAAACTGTAAATGAACAGAATGTGACAAATCTATATTTAGCCGAAAATACAACAACAGTGTACGACAAAAACAATTCAATCATCGCTAAAAATGTCCACAAAGACCAGGAAAGCTAAATTCACCAAGGATAACAAACAACAACTAGTTTGGTGGTCAAAATGAGCGCATTTCATTTAACCGAAAGTTATAGCAGTACACAGTTCATCTTCCACAATGCACGCTAGAGTTTCTACTAAATTGAACTTAATTTTAAAACTGGCCATAGACTGTTTTTGTTTCCCGTACATGGTGAGCGAGATCATACGGGGTTTAATTGTGTGCGGTTTTATGGAGTTTTCTATTTGATGCCATTATGACGGACATCGATAACTGGAGCTTTTCTTGTTTATTTTCGTAGCATACGTAGCATTACGTCGGCGACACACATTGGCCCCAACGTCGGTCTCAACACCACTTGTCCAAGGTGTGGATTTAGAATAATGCTCGTCCGAACGTTGGCGCCAATAACAACGTTGCTATTTTCCAGATTCATAAGTTAACGAGTGACGTTGGGACTGACGTTGGGGCCCAACGTGTGGAGCCGATGTTAAACTTTATACGGAATAAAACTTTTAAAACTAGTATTAAAATTAGCATAAGTAACGTAAAGTCATAAATGGTTATTAGTAAATTATAAAATTTTATGATCTTTGTGAAAACTGGAGTACTATCACATCGAAATGTGTGTTAATCCACCACAGACCAGATTCGGACCAGATTGATTCAGCACAGATTGTGTTATCCGTTCTGTAACTTCTTTTTTTAACGGTCCATAGATTTATTTATTGATGAATAATTATGTGATTACCACATACTACAAAAACTAATTACAATCAGGTGGGTTGTAAGCTTATTTGTGACATGCACTTGGCATAATGATGATAATGCGCAGTATACAATCTTTATGAAACGTTCTTTTTCTAAATAATAGTCCGTATATTTTCATGCGTACGGAACGTAATTCAATTTGGGGGTAAAACGCTTATTTGTTGTAACAGCAACTCTGTTCTGTCTCATTTCGGGTCTAGTTAACCCTGCTTCAAAGTATAATCCACTTAATTGGAATTTTTCACGTAAATGCGCTTAAGTACCTTCAGCTAATTTTGTTGAGGTAGGTTGAGGCTAAACGAGAGTGTGGGAAATGTCTTTCTTGGAGACTCCTGTGACGAAACGACTGACGTCCTGAAACTGATCAGGATGTTGCCGAAGACCAGTACCACGCCTAGGGAGAAGATAAACTCAAATAGTTATTACGACACCTTTGACTCTTGGTACCCTTATTATTATTACAGCCTTAGGGTGCGTTTCCACTGGCGAGGAGTGGGACGGAGTAGAGTGGAGCAAACCATCAATTGAGCAATCACAGGGTTTGAAATCGTACCCAGGATTTTTTTTTTATTTCGATCCCGTCATTCGTTAATTCCAGGTCCGCTTCGCATCTCTGGATGGTGATACAACATCTTTTAATATTGAAGATGTGATACCAGAGGCGAAGGGTTAAAATGTTTTCGAAATAATTCAATGCAAAATTGTATCTTGCAAAGCGGTTCTTTGCACTTGGACTAGAATCCAAAGTTATGCTGAAAATAATGGTGTTCCAAGGACTCTCCGCTACTAGTGGTGCGTTAAGGCTGACGACGTACAGCTGACGCCCGCGGCCGATGCGACAATAGTCAGAGTGCGAGCGCAGCATTTGTCATACTCTGACTATTGTCACATCGGCCGCGCGCGTCACCGCACGTCGTCAGTCGCGCGCGGCTGTGATCGGCCGCCATGCACGGAAATTAAACCTAAGTGTAAGCTTATGCGAGTGAACCGGCTGTTGAGTTACGTATTTGTCCTAAACGGGCCTTTTTCACTACTCAGAACTTAAACATGGAAGTAAAAAGAAACATATAAAATAGTACTTAGATAAATGTGTTAGACACTAAATTCATTGCTTCTCTAAGAAAATGTTGGGAGGTATGGAGAGTCATTCAATACGGAAATCGTAAGATACAACGGTTTAGACGTACAAGATGTACACGTCCGGTTTTAGGTTCATTAGGGTTGTGTTCGAGACAAATAATGTTTTTGACATAGATAAGTTTGTCAAAATCCCAAATTACACAATTTGGCCTTTTTCAGGTGCTTGGTTCAAGCTAATGTCAAACGTTACGTGCAAAGAATACCTAGTAACTATTACTTACGGAGTAAAAATTATGTCAAATTTAAAATATAATTATAAACTTTTTTGATTTCTGAGACAGTCTTACAACTGACAAAAATATTTTGTTAAGTCAATATTTTAACTGAACAAAATATTTATTAATTAAAGGTTATGTTTTGATTTATAGTTTTTTTCATAATTGTTAAAAACAATAACCGTACTTTTTCAAAAATCTATATTCATAGATTTTGTTATGGGATGATTTGGTTATGCTATTTTCATTTTTTTTTTTTCAAAAATAAAGTTAATTTTTAAAGGAGGTACTTACTATAAGGCAAAGGTAGGAGAGTTATGTAGTCTCTTATACTCTAACAACAACTAAGGTAAGTACTTGTCCTTATTGCTTCATCATAACCATTCATTCATTCATTCAGAAATAATGTAGGTACCTTTCAAATGGA
The DNA here is from genome assembly GCA_945859575.2 of Herminia tarsipennalis. Lineage (NCBI taxonomy): Eukaryota > Metazoa > Arthropoda > Insecta > Lepidoptera > Erebidae > Herminia > Herminia tarsipennalis. The sequence goes on along the minus strand of OX243841.2, from coordinate 18,430,496 downwards.
GAAACAAATTTTAAAATAGTAGTTCCTCCTCACGAAATTCGTACTAGGTCTTTCATTATTTAGAGATTTAGGTTTCAGCACAGCCCTGTTCAATATTTTTAACAGAATTGGGTGTCTCAGGTGCAGAGGGACCGTTAACTCGTGATTTTCGTTAATCAATGGATTGGGCCAAAGTGATCGAACAAGGAAGCAATTTCTTAGCTCTTACTCGCACATGCGATCAAAGGTTTCGCCTTTAATTCACTCAGAGTTACTATGTTTTCCTTATTTTTGTTATAGTGTGATTTTTTTGCGTAATTCGATTGGAGACTGATGTTAGATACCTTGTTTATTATTCCTTTGAGGAGAATATTTTTTTAGACTTTTTTCTATCTTGTTGGAGCTTTTTTCTATGTATTTTCATCGATCTAAGTATTAAATTAATATCTATAAAATTATTCCCAAAATATATTAACATGTACTGTAGGTACATAGTTTCTAGGACTAGGCTTTTAAGACTTTGGTTAGTGTTGTTTTTAGATATACCTACCTATTTGCATTCATTAAGTTCTTTCAAAGACCTGTAATTGATTTTCTTACTCTAATTATTGAGTCTTGTAATGGTTATAGAATATCATAAGCTACTGGCCTTAATCGCGTAAATATTTTATTTTAAGGCTAAATACCGTTGTTTTCCCTAACGTTTCGACCGTATTGGCCGTAGCTTATAAAATTCGTGAAACTTTACGAACATATATTGCTTGTGATAGTTTTCCAATCTATACTAATATTATAAAACTGAAGAGTTTGTTTGTTTGAACGCGGTAATCTCAGGAACTAAGTATACTCAGAATTCCGGTACGAATTGAAAAATTATTTCACTGTTGGATAGCCCATTTATCGAGGAAGGCTATATAACATCACGCTACGACCAATAGGAACGGCAATGAGAAATGTTGCAAAAACGGGGAAAATTTACGCAGACGAAGTGGCGCAATAGCTAGTTATAAGTATATTTAAAAACGGATGAGCTCCTAGCACCACAGAATAAATATTGCTAGTTCACGATTTGTGGTTTTTATACCAGGACTAGCGTTAGGTCGGGTTTCACACCAAAGAGCAGGATGGCAAGTGTGTGTGAATCAAGGTGACTGTCCCTTTAATAGCACTATAATAGCAGAATTATTACAATTCTTCTGTTTTTCCTGCTACAAATAAACGCACTGCTTTTATTTCCATTGTATCGCTTTTACTTTTGGTGGTCGGGCCAGTCGAAGGTTTTCAGTACGGCGGTGCCCTTCCAACTGGTACAAAACAAACTGACAACGTATTCTACAGGAGTATTGTACTGTCAAAAATAAGCTTATGTACAACTTTACTAAAACGCATTTTAGCCCGAACTCCTCATTTTTTTTAAAGTATTCCCATTAAAAAAAAATAGGGGTACGGGCTAAAATGCCAGAAAGTCTGAAACTCTTTCTTCGGTTATTTTGTGAATATATTTTTAATTAAATAAAGTTATTGGTACCTGCAATACCCTTTGCTTGCAAATAAGTGGAATTTTGATCACTTACGATCACTTGTTACAATACGACGTTTTGTAACACTCATAAGCACTGATTCTTCTTCTTCGTCGCTCACTACACTCTTGGCAGGGCGGAAGTTACTATCAAATTATTACTTAAGTATTTAAAAAAGTCATGCACATTACGTTCAGTGGTCAATTGGCATCGTCCTCGGTCGATTACTTCGCTTCCCGGGGATTTGTTATGATCGCGCTAATTGTCAGCATCCCGGTCGAGGTTCGTTCCTTCCTCATTAGCGGCGATGACGTCATACTGTGCCCGCGCGGCTAATTGTTATGTGTGGATCTGGACTCGTTTTTGCATTCGGATTTAGGATTGGGTGTTTCGTATTCAGATTTACTGTAGGTTGAACTAATTCTGGGATTCTGTCTTTCTACGAGGTTCGAAAAGAAATCTCCGGAATATGGCCCATCATGTTTTATTTTAATGCAAGTATAAGTCTTGGTCAATTAAGAATTTTCATATTATATCAAGCCACTGCTGGGTCCTTTTTCACGTTCTTTTTCTTTCGTTTTCGCGGTAAGCCCGTGCGACATGGCGCATGCGCGGGGCGCTCAAAGATAACCGCCGCGCATGCGCGTTGATGCATTTCTAAGCGCAGCATACCATTATGACAAGATTTTGATAGTTCACCCAGGCTTGCCGCGAAAACGAAAAAAGAGAAACATGAATAGGGACCCTGGTCACCGGCCTCTCCTAATTTACGCCACAGCACCCGGTCCTCCGCCTTCCGCATCCCCTTCATTTCAGCGACCTTAATTAGACTGTCGGTCCATCTGGCTGGGGGTCATCCTACCTTTCGTTTACCAAGACGCGGTCTCCACTCTAGGACTCGTTTGCTGCATCAATATGGCCAGCCCATAGCCACTTCAGCGTAACCTGTGGGCTGTATCGGTAATTTTGGTTCTTTATCGGATGACTCGTTGCGAAGTTTATCCTTCAAAGAGACTTCAAGCATAGCTCGCTCCATAGTCCGCTGCGTAATTTTACATTTGTGGACTAGCCTAACAGAAAGTGTCCACGTCTCGGCTCCGTAGGTCATAACAGGTAGGATGCACTGGTTTCACCTTACTCTTCAGGTATTGCGGTAGAGTCGAAGAGAAGACATGACCAAATTTGCTAAACGCTGCCCAACCCAATCGACTTCTATTTTTTTTTCTTGTTGTTGATTTATCTGCGATCTTATAACTTTAAGCGGATGTCTTTAGAGCATCTATGCTTGATTGAGTGTGTCCTCCAGCAAGGGCATCTAATCATAGCGAATATTTGTAGCTGAGTAGAGAAATATTCTTGAACAACTTCGAGCGTCAACATTTCGATATAAATTGGTCCCGGTATGACATGTTCATTAAACAAGATTTTGGTTTTTTCCAAATTCATGCCGAGACCAACACGTCTAGAGGCTCTACTTAAGCTGTGCAGCATCTCGCTAAGCTGCTCCAGCGACTCCGCTACTATACCGATGTCTTCGGCAAACCGAAGGTGCGAGATGAGCTCACCGTTTATATGTATGCTCTGTCTAGTGCCTTAAAGACGTCTTTATGAGCGTGGGTGAAGAAATTCGGGGACATGTCATCCCCTTGTCTTACACCTTGGCGCAGCTCTATTGGTCTGGTTTTGTGGTCCTAAATCTGAATTGGGTCATACCGGCATCTCAGCATCTATACATCGTCAGTCTTCAAACGATATTACGACTGAAAAAATTGTAATGGAGGGTTTACACGTTTGCGTTGTGTGAATAGGCGTGAATGTGCTGCTCGGTTATTTGTGAACAGTTCTTTTGTACCGCCAACCGGCGTGTCGAGCTGCTTACCGGGTTGTTTGCCGGGCTGCTTGCCACGGGTCTGAATGCACCATTATTTGTTAAAATTAGTAAATGACGGCAAGACAGATTCTTATAAGTGTCTGATATACAGTCAAAATTACCTGCCTACGTTATTGAGTATATTTTATCCCTTAATATCGTAGTATTCAAGTAGTACAGTAGCCTATGGATCTAAAATGTGATAATTTCTTTCACCATACGTATTCCACTTGTCCGTGTACAGAGATATACGAGGAGCAGATTGACTAGCTAATACATAAAGATCACGCTTCAAAGAATATCAGAATTGAATATTGCGCATAAAAAGATGTTTGTGGTGCAAATCACATGAGTTTACTGACTTATACTTTTCAAAACTCGCCTACATTGACTTTCAGTCAGTTTTTCAGCTAGTTTGTAATTAGTTAGTTATCCCGTTGGATCTTGACCCTCAAACCTTGCTTACCCTTTCTGTTAAGTATGGCACACTGCAGGTCAACTTACTCATTCTCCACTTCTGATTGTCTATAGCAAAATCAGCGTCTAATTTTTTGGAGAATTTCAGAATTTTGACAATACACTGGCGTGTTTTTGTTGTTTTAAACCCGTCACGCGAGCGACTTTCTCTTAATCGGTTGAGATACCTACGCCTGTCTGTCTCGCTAACTGTATTGTATTGTATTCCTATTTTGTGAAGCCCTGGTGATAATGGGTTTATTCTAAACATAATCCAAAAAGTATGTGATGGACTCCTCCTAAATTCAATAACTATACTTACAGGTCTGTGATAATTGTAACAATACTTTAAATAATGTAATGTAATAATACTCTTAAATTGTGACTTCGACTTTCCTGTCAAGATTTTTTTATCACAGGTAAAGTCTATTAGTATATTCTACTTATTTTATTTTCTTAATCGCTGACCGCTCATCAATAGGACTTCACCTCACAACCCCGGAGCGAAGCGGAACTTAAATTCGAAATCTTTGAGATTCAAATCGCCACAAACGTCGTTAAAACGGCAGACGGTAGGATTTCAAAGGAACAGCTCTCTATACTTACCTACACTTTATAGAAGCGTACTTACTGTCTTTGTAATATTTATATTAGAGTTTAATGTCCCCATATACCTACCGATACGAAACTGATTACGATACAATTAACTACTTCTATTAAATCTACCTACCTTGAGATGGCCAGCACAAACGGTCACATGCCATCGTCGGCTCAAGGGTCATGAGGGTTCTGAACCTCCCTGGGCAGGAAAACTTTCAAAATCCATTTACTTAACAGAAATTAGAAACCTGACCTAGCTGACAAGATTCCTGACTATTTTCAAAACGGAGGTTTTATCCATCCTCCTTTCTTTGTCCGAAGATATTTGGACACCTACAGAATGTACCTATTTACTAGTTTTATGTTGATATAGTATAACTGCATTAATTGTATGTGGCAAAGTTGTATCTCAAAAATGTATACAAAAATGTTTCTCCACAAACCTAGCAAAAGTACAAAGGCTTCCCAAAAACTCCAATTAGAAAAATCGTTATAAACCAGGGAAAAATCTCATGTGTATTGTAAACCGGGGCACACACTGTACACATTTCATAAAAATAAACACTTAAGTAATGGGAATCGTACGTATGAACTGGTGCTGTCGCACCCACCCCGCAGGTGCCCCGCAGCCGCCCCGCAAACGCCCCGCAATCGTCCCGTCTGCATACAGCAGTCGGAATAATGTGAAAAAGTAAAGCGGACACGGAACGACACCCTTGGGGACGAGAATCGGTTATTTGCCTGTGGATTGTTTTGAATACGGTGGTATCGTGGATTCCAGAAATACTGGATTGGAGTTGAAATACAAGGCTAAGTAGATCTTAAAAGATCCAAGCATAACAAGAACATTAGTGACAGCGAAGACGTGAAATTTACAATATCGGGAATTCCTCGTTAAGCATGGCAGTAGATTTTATACCATATTAGTATCAGTAGTACCGGTGATACGAAGAAAATAAGAAAAACATACTGCGTCTCTATCTCCCCTCATAGGCAAAGAAATCTAAAGCTAGATGATGATCCAAGTTCGTTCATATTGTCGCTCATGTCATTATAGTTCGATGAACAATGCACAAGCTCTGTTAGGTTTTTCCGGTAACTTGAACTATAAGTATAGAAAAAACTTGGTAACGCCTCTTATAATTTAGTTTGATGTAGCTTTTTGAATATTCTAATAATAGAATAAGACCTTTGTCCTCCAATGGTGTAAAGAAGATTAAATAACGTTTTTTTAAAACAGCAGAAACATTAGGAACTCTACCTATCCATTCCTCTTTAATTCAGTGTGCACGCAATCGGCGTACTCCATGCGTAGTCACAATTTATAATTCATAGAACAAGACCCAACTACATGAACTAACTCTGCACGAGCCCTGTGTACTCCTGCCTTTGGTTTGCTTTTACTTTTTAAACTTTCACATTCTTTTCGGTAAATAGCAAATGTTGTCTTTAGTTTACTTTAAAGAAACGGCAGTGTTCCAGAGTGTTTTGGCCAGATGTGTTTTATAAGGCCAATTTTTCTAAAATATTTTATTTGCCACTGACAAAATATAGAATTATAATTATAACTTTACTATTATTTTCCTGAAAAGTCTGAAACTCGTTTAAATATAAACGGATCGTCGATTTATTCGTTTTTTTAACATTTAATCATTCCTCAAGAACTGAAATCATAATCTATTCCATTTTAGTTAGAATCTAACAAAGAAACAAAAAAGCCCGGCAAGAGCATGTCGGATCATGCTCAATATAGGGTTCCGCAGCCTTAAATAATTGCATCAGCAGAAGAGCATATGTTAATGGCACTTACGCCCTTTTCTTGAGAAACGCAGTTTTTCGGCAATAACTCAATGACGATATCCGATCATGTCCAAAATAATTTTAGTTTAAAGTATTTATACAGCGCAACCTTTTTGATTTTTTTCATATTTTATGGTTACACGGTTCAAAGATAAGGGGGGGGGGGACACATGGATGCAACTTTCGCAGCGATTATTAAAAACCTTAAAATGTTTTTGAAAGACTGTCGAATGATGTACCACATGTCGATGTTTGTTCAGTCCATCCGTTACATGTATGGAGTGCAACAATACACGGCTACCACAAGACACCTTTTCACCAAATTTCATAATAAAAATATTCATTAAGTAGTCTTTGAGTAAAATACCTGTGACATACGGTCGGACAGACAGACACACAGACGAACATGAAACTATAAGGGTTCCGATTTTGCCATTTTGGCTACGGAGCCCTAAAAAGTCAGAATTGAGAACGTCGTCCTTTTTGAATAGTAAAAGTCTTATTTCATAACAAATACTTACGGAAAAGTTGAATAAATGACTCTTACTTCTGAAAATATATTATTTCAGAAAGCGTGGCGACACAAATGCACCAGACCAAGTTCCCAGACCTTCGAATGTTTCCTTTATTCTCAATATTAACTTTTTAATCTCAAACACAACAGTAATCTCATACATTTTTCTCATACAATGGAGTATTACTTTCTGTATGGGAATAATATTAGCATAAAATCCATTTCTTCGTAACGTATACTTGGCATCGCGATTTGTTGCGAAGATTAAACTCGAAATATTAACATACACACCTTATTCTGTTTTATTTATTGTTATATGCGAGTTTTTAGGTATTCCCCTATTCCTTTGGGTGTATACTCTACATTTTTCAATGTCTAGTTGGATTGGTATAAAATGTTTTTGGAATATGGGGAATTCCCTTATTGATTTTCGGGTGCATGTATGTCTGGAATTAAATGGATTTTTAACAGCAGTCTGACATACGTATCAAGTATAGGTCTTTAAGGTGGTACGCATGTCAAGTAGAAGACTATGAAAATATGACCAGTAGATTTTAAAAGTGAATTTCTTAATAACTGTGGAACATTTTAATACAGATAAATACTAATAACTGTTTCGTTTTTGTTTGTTGAATAATGTTTAATCAATTAGTTAAGTTTAGTTGTAAGAGTTTTATAATGTGTAAATGTAAACGGGCGTTATCTCGCCAACAAGCTATGTATCTTGGCGAGAAAAAAAATAATAATAAATAAATAATATTTTGGGACAAATCACACACCGCTATCTGATTCCGAACTAAGCAGAGCTTGTACTATGGAAACCAGACAACTGATAAACATACTTATATATTTCTAAATACATACATGTTATAGATAAATAACACCCAGACACAGAATAAACTATCGTGCTCATCACACAAAGTTTTATCCTGGGTGGGGATCGAACCCACGACCTCTTGCGTAGCAGTCGGATACACCCCCACCGCGCCACAGAGGCAAAAAATATTTATAAATTTAATTTATATTTACCAATAAATAAATAAATAAAAAATGAAAAAAAAGGAGGAATGTAAGTAAGTCGCTAAGTATGTAAATTGCCCAATTACATCAATCAACATAATATATTTAACAAAGTTCATCTGTTTACACAAGAAAAAAAAAATCATGAAAGAAGTCGTTTGTAGTTTCAGCATTTTTCTTTTTCGTTTTATGTTCAACTATGTATTTTTTTCTTTAATTTTAAAACTATAGTTTTTACAATGTTGGTATGTGTGTATGATAGGATTAGTCTTTAATTGTTTCTCTTTTATTGGCGCATGTGGTGTTTACCCATAAGTGACTGTTACACTCTTTGTTGTATTTCACCTTTGTTTTTAATGTATTATCAGTGTAAACAATTGTTGGTGAAACTAATAAATAAAATAAAATAAGTCCCAATATAAAACGGAAGAAAACATAAATATATAGACATAAATAATGTCCTAACTGACATGAATCTAGAGTTATGAATATAACATAGGAATAAAACATATCAAAATGTAATCAAAATTCGCCCAAAAGAATCAGAATTCCTTCAGTCGTAAAACATAACAAATAGACAGACAGTATTACTTTAAAACAAGTAGGTGAACATTTTGGTCCAAAACAATTTTCCCAGCAGGCCACCAAGTGCCATACCTTACGATTCCCACTTCATTCATCTATAACAGTAACAATCAAGCCGACAATGTACCGATGGCGAAAAAAACAAGTCATAGAGGAACAAAGCGTATTTTCCTTATGGCTTTAATTAAGCGCTGGCGGTAGATCCGCCATTTTTGCCCACTGTACCGCTCGTGCAGATTGATTAAAAGTCTATGGCCCATGCTTTATAGTGTGTTTCCATTGTGTAACGGGAATTTCCTTTGTTTAATTATCGCGATTTGTACACGTTACATAATAGAAAGCGGCGGTAGCCTAATGGCTAAGGCATCGGTCTCGCAATCGCGGGTTTGAATCCTACCCATTATACTGCCGACGACGTGGGGCCACTCAAAAACACCTAGTATGGATTTTATTTTTATTTTTGTACATTTTAACTATAATGATACATTAACTATTAAGATTACATATAACTGCCTCTGTGGCGTGATGGAGGTGTATCAGAGTGCTACGCAAGAGGTCGTGGGTTCGATCCCCACCCAATAAAACTTTGTGTGATGAGCACGATGGTTTATTCTGTGTCTGGGTGTTATTTTTCTATAATATGTATGTATTTAGAAATATTTAAGTATGTTTATCAGTTGTCTGGTTTCCATAGTACAAACTCTGCTTAGTTTAGCATCAGATAGCGTTGTGTGAGTTGTCCCAAGATATTATTATAATTTTATTCATGATATAACATGTCGTTAATTAATTCCTTCTTATCTATAACGTACCAATCTATTTAAAGCACATTATGTTATTTTTGAAGATATCATACAACAGTTTGTTTAAAAATTGATTTAAAACAAAAATAAATTACGAGACTGACTATTACAGTAAAAAACTAATTAGAAACACAACAAATATTATTATAAATGGTAACAAAGATAACGAAACAGTACTGAATATGGTGAAATTGTACAACTTTGAAAATAAAATATCATTTAATATTTGTTTGGCAAGTATCTGTTAACGATTACAGCTTCTGTAGGTTATATAATAGTAATAAATGGACTGTAGTCAGGCCGACTGACTGACATAATCCATCTATGACAGCAAATTGGAAAGTATCAAGGTACCTATATTAATAGCCATGACCTTCAAAATGTATAGGTAACGTCGGATATTAAAATTATAATTGAGGGCGTTAAGTAGTATGAATCATCAGTTAATTCATTGACAGAGACCGGGATAAAATACCCGGAAGTCGCTGTGACCCTAAAGATTATTTGTGACACCTCTTTTTTCTTTATAATGTTTAATCGATGAAATCATTTCGTGTGATTGAGTGTTCTACAGCCAGCTTACGGTGTGTTGAATTGCCTCGCAATAACAGAAAATGTGTATGACGAAAATGTGTATGTTTCCACATCTTGTGGCAGAACCTACGAACGTTGGCAAAATAAATAAAAATAAATTGGTCCATCCAAAACAAGTTTTTGTGGAGTTTGCAGTGCCCCATTAATTTTGGTTAGAATCTTAGTTTGATTCCTACCATACATAGTGCGCTTCTTTTGTGAAACTGGCGTAGAACTTGAAGCATACTAAAATATCAACCAGTGGTACCGAAGCGTATGGAATTTTCTTACTACTATTACAGTTCGAAACAGATGGATGAATAAATTGATATGTGTTGCTCTTTCCCGCATAAACTAAGGGACGGATTTTGATAAAACTTTACAGTAATCTATCATAAATTGGGTAGGTATTTGACTACTATCAAAATAAAATATTTTTTAATAACCATGTAAAAATATGTCATAAAGTATTCTGAAAAATACATTCATCTATTAATTTAACGTGTTTATTAATTTTTAATCATAAAGAAAAACACTAATAGTAAATAACTTGACTATAGAAAACAGGACGTCATATGCTAGCATTCCATACAGATTTGTACAAAGCGGGTCGTTGTTGACGTTTCTTAAAAAGAGGTTGATTTGACTTCAGTCAAATACCCTATTGCAGAATAGCACATAGGCTGTAAAACTGAAGCATAGAGTACGCGAAGCTCCGGGAAAAATCTTTACCGTACAACACTATAATCGGAATACAGTCCATACATAACCTTTACATCAACGTATCGTATCTACAGCTACAGTAACCTAAAAATTGTTATCAATAAAATTTAAAGTTGGGACGGGATTTTCTAAACGTTACTTAGGTATTAAATTTTTCCGAGCTCTTCCTACATACTTTAAATAAAGACTATATTTTTATGATTTAATTATAAATGTATAGTTTTCAGAGTTTTCCCTATACTTCTAGTATATTTAAGACGGTATTACTTGCAAAATTTCATAGCTCTAGGTCAACGTAAAATACCCTATTAATTTAGATTTCATTGAGAGTGTCGAAATATCATTTATCCCTATCATTTTTTACGTTAACATAGGCGTTTGACTTTTTTACAGCTTCAAGGAACTATAGACCTGAGTATATGGTTTTAATTTCAACTTGATACCCCACTTGTTCCCGAGATAAAGGGTCTTGACGACAGACAGACGGACGGACAACAAAGTGGTCCTATACAAATTGGCATACTAAACATTAAAACCGTGTCGTCCAACAATGTGCACGCGCTCAACCCGTGTAGTGGGCAAGCAGCATCTAATTTATGGTCGAGGTGGGCTCCCGGCCCGATAGTTACTGCCGGACGCTAATTCAGATAGACACGGAGTTTGTTACGTCCGCATTCACAGGGTTAAGCTTTTAATTAGGAGCTTTGAATCGATTTACATAGGTAGGTTGTGTGAGGGTGTCAACTTTAACCCTGCTGGTGAAACTTGTTATTGTAATGTGTGTCGTTTAAAGGGTTGTGTTTGGTGGGAGCCCTTCTGAAATTACTTTGCTTCTAAGATATTTTTGTTCTCGGACACGAAATCTCGGAACAAACTGGTCCGAGATTCTGTGTCCTGTCACAGAATAAGTAATAGTAATAGTAGTTTTAAAAGAGACCAAAAGTTGGCGCCCACGTACGAGGGGGGGGGGGGTATATCGCGACGGGGCAGGAGGGAGGATTTTCTATTAATTCCATCAGTCCTTTGATAGCATTTGGCGCCCTAGGTTCCTTGGCCGAAGAACGCTTTCGGCGCCCCCTGACCTGGCGTCTGCAGCGGCTCCTCCGTTCGCCCTGTGGACGGTGCGGCCCTGTATGTATGCATTGCTCGTACCTACTCTCTGTTTCGCAAAAGGGCTACAGATCAATTGATGTTTGCTAAAGACCATTTTCTTTGTCATTTTAGTACCTAGATAAGTAGGTAGGCTTTGTGTCCGTGACTTGTATGTTTGTAAAGTTTCCAGTTCCATCTTCCACAATCTGCTTCTTCGCGCGGTGGGACACTCCCACCGCCGTCCGACTGCTACGAAAGAGGTCTTGGGCTCGATTCCCACACAGGACACAACTTTGTGTGATCCACAAATTTTCTTTATGATTCCGAGTCTGGGTGTCCAGACGGTGTATGTTTGTAAAGTTTCCCGCGACACAGGGCTTGTGTCGCGGGAAACTTTACTAACTTTACTTTACTCTTTTTTTTTTTTTTTTTAAAAAGGGAAGAAGAATCAAAAACCAAATTTATCCGAATTTCAGCGCAGCGCCACAACCGTTGGAAGTCAGAGACCTGAAACACCATTTAATAAGGGCTCACGTTCAGTAACTATATCAATTTGCGCTAGTTGATACATCCCCGGTATCCATTGTCTCGATTGGACCGCTAGTGTTAGTAATCGTAGCGACATCTGTGAGCCGTCACATAAACGACGCGCTGACACGTGACAAATGAATAAACCCTAATACTTGCCTATGTTAGGTGTTTAGTTGGGGCTATGGAAACGGCGGAGTAATAATTGCGACTTACATAATTATATTAAGAGAGAGTACAAGTAAAATGTAAAGTAAAATGCTGTGCTGCCTTGGTAGAAGAACTAGAAGACGGGGTCTTAAAGTTGTCAAAAGTTAAAGTCAGAACCTATCAGAAGGCATTTAACTTTTTTAAATTTGTAAATAATATTGTAATAACAAGTTTGGCGCTGTTTTTTTTGGGTTAAGGGTTGACCCTACACCTATGGAGACTAATTGAATGATTTATGTATTTAGTTGACCGCAGGTTCTAGGGTCTCGAAGTAAATTAGCTAAGCTTCAACCGGAGATAAATGATGATCTTATCATGATATTCGGGGAGAATACTAATAGTGAGTTAACTCCTTTGATGCAGAGCAAAATGCCGTCCAGCAACGAATCATAAAAAATGTGCAAGGTTTGTACTTGTCACGAAAAGAACAATTCTCTTCGTTTTACCACATTATTAGTTAGAATGTATGCCTGACAAACTAATACCCATGTAATAGGTACCCCAATGCTGCAGTGAATTTTCTCAGCAACTAGCCAAATAGGCCCTTTTTCATTTCTCCTTTGCTTCATCTTACTTTTTGGTCTACTTGGCAAATCTATGCAAATTCTGTGAGACTTTCATCAGGGAAGGAGAGGCTGAATGGCTCAAGTGATCCACCTCCCATAAAAACTAACTGATCCCTCACTATAAGTAGATTATTGTTTTTAAACTTTCGCGATTATAATACATAATTAGATATATTTCGGGACTTAATCGCGTGAATTATTTAAAGGTACGACCTTTTATTTACCCGACGTTTCGATCGAATTGCACCGATCGTGGTCACGGATCGACTGATGGCAGTTTCGACTTCGGGTAAATAAAAGGTTCGTACCTTTAAATAAATTACGCGTTTAAGTAGGTTTATTTCTTTCCCAAACCAAAATTTTTGATTTCTCATCAACTGTACCAAGTATATAAAATCCTGAATCTATCGCTGGTCCAAAGTACCTATCTATTTATATTTTCACTACCATCAATGCAAAAAACGCTTTCTCTCATGGTATCCTGGCCCAGCACTGCCAAAGAAACTCACAAACCGCGGATAGTGTAAACGCTACTGGATTCACACGTATATTTGTCACAGTCAATCCTCGTCGCCGGGAGAGTGTGCAGCCTTCCTCATACCGTGTCATGGCGAGGATTAATGTCCGCTTTTTTGTGGTCATCTGTTACCTTGATATTGTACATTACTGTAATCTTGCGGTTGTAATCTTCGTAGATGTATTTGTTTATAAACTGGTGGTGTTTTTGTATTGATTCCATGTGGTCAGTTACCTACCTAATCCGTTCAGCAAGCCGATTTAATTATTATTTTGTATAAGGGTGTATCCAATAGCCTCATGTAACAGGAGCTCAATGACTTGGATCTTGGAGGACCTACCCTCCTCCAAGATCCAAGTTATTAAGCAATTCATTATGTAATACGTAATTACCTATCCTAATTAGGCAGCGAAAATCTATAATCTATTCTAATATTAAAAAGCTGAAGAGTTTGTTTGTTTGTTTTTCTCAGGAACTATTGATCCGAGTTGAAAAATTCTTTCACTTTTGGATAGCCCATTTATCGGTGAAGGCTATAGGCTATATAACATCACACTAGGACCAATAGAAGCGGAGCAGCAACGAGAAATGTTGCAAAAACGGGATAAATTTACGCATACGAAGTTGCGCGGGACAGCTAGTCTATTATAGATTTTCGATGCCTAATATAGGATAGGTACATACATATAGATTTTTTAATTTTCTTTGTGCCCCACCACCTATCTACCCAAGAATTTGATGGCTAACTTAATCAGTTGACTTTCCCGCGTTCTGGGCCAGATCCATATAACAATTCTTCTATAATATTTGTTGTCGAAACGCTAACAAGAAGCCTGTTTTTAAATAAAAGAAGAATAGTTTGGAGGACTTGTCTGTACAACGACAAGTTTAGAAGTAGTCTATCTATTTAAAAAGCATAATTAAGCTGACTAAGGGACTGATCCCTCTTTATATGAGAAACAATAAGCAATCAACGCGAAATAGAACCATAAATCAGTTAGAATTTGTCGTGGGAAGAGCCAGGTGCAATGCAGTCTATGACGAAGCCAGATAGCTTTATTTGACCAAGCTTATGTTTATAAGTTACTTCTGTATCATAGATTAGGTAACTCCAAAATAGACTATAATTACTAGTGCCCATGTGTTATGATACTTATATAATATATTTTGCCGTGTGGGGTGCGGCGTTAGAATACAAACCTCCACCCCTTCTCCTCCCGAGGGTGTCGTAAGAAGCGACCAAGGGAACAGTCGAGCAGGTGCAACTTCTGCTTAGAGATGGAAAACTCGAAATAAACCCTATACCAACCCGTCTGGTCAGCGTGGTATAGTAGGCCAAATCCTCTCAAATATTAATTGAGAGAGGCCCATGTCCAGCAGTGGACTGTAAAGGGCTGTTGATGATGATGATGATGATGTGTTATGAGAGTGATAATGAATGATAACAATTCTTACAACCAGGTAGCAATCTAACTAATTCTCATAGGATTCAAAGTTAGGGTATTATTAAAATAAATACTAACTACAATTTGAACAAAATTTTAAACCAGTCTGCCGGGGGCGCGGTGGTAGTGTATCCGACTGTTACGCAAGAGGTTGTGAGTTCGATTCCCACACAGGACACCACTTTGCGTGATCTACAAATTGTTGTTCGGAGTCTGGGTGTAATTAGTGTCCGTGACTTGTATGTTTGTAAAGTCCCCTGCGACATAGTGCTTGAAACTACTGCGGGAGATGTCTTTTAAACGAATGCTCGAGTTCCGTTTGTTCTCCCCTTTAAAGATTGACTCTCCTGAAACCTGTACTTAGGTTACCCTAATCTGCATCACCATAAAAACCTCCCTGCTAAATTGCAGCTCTCTAGGTCCATGGGCCCAGTTAGAGCTGGGGGCTATTTTGGAATCTGGGCTGACATGTTCCTAGAATAAAAGCCCCAAAAATAAAAGATTGAAGAAGAAAAAAAATTGGTCGCGGTCTAAGCTGCTATCGACAGCTATTATAATTATTAATGAGACAGTAGCTCCGTTTATTTAGATGAAAAACCATTAAATGGCTATACACCTTTAAAGTAAGTCAGATAAAAAAAAATGCAAAAGGACAAAAACACGATACTCTTCATATTTAATATTATACAGTCGGAGGCGTTAATTAATGGGTTTTAGGGTTCCGCAACCAAAATCGCAATAACGAAACCCTTATACATAGTTACGTTATATCCGTCCGTCACATGCATTTGACTCAAAAACTACACAACTGTTGAAATTTAAAGTAAAGGTGTAGGTATTGTATAAGCCGCTACTTAGTTCGATTGTTAAATAACAAAAATAAATATTTCTGGGGGGGGGGGGCATTTCTTATATTATAGGCAAACATTATACAACAGGTCTTTCAAAAACATTTACAGGTTTTTAAGAAACTTTTTAAATTTAATAATTGCCCCGAAAGTATGTCAATTTATTTGTAGTAATAGCTGTGGAACCCTACACTGAGCATTGTGATTTATTATGAACTATGGTTTTATTAATATCGTTATTTTTTCTATCATTTACTACTTCAAACATTTTTAAATATATAACTATTCCCGCCATACCTAATACTGTTACATAAAAACTTTTCTTTTTTTCAACTTTTTAATTGCTTTGAATTTGGAACGTGTTCATTATTTTTAAAAGTTCTTTCGATTTCGCGCCATTTCACATATTTTTTCGTGTTCATTAACAAATAAAATAGGATTGCGGTGATCGTCTTGCACAAAGTGGGTATGGAGCCGTCGGTCATATTCCAGACGCTTCAAAACCAGACGCTTCGCTTGGTATCAGCCGTATGTTCGTATATCGTACTAGCAACAGATACAACAACACTTCCTCTGTCGTAGACCATAAAAGACCGCGTGCTGTTAGAACTACAAAGGTTGTTAATGCTGTTAAAGCCAGAATTCGTCGAAATCCCATTACGAAGCAACAAAACTTATCGCGAGATATGGAGATTCTCGCTAGGACTCTGTCGCGTATTATAAAACCAGACCTGAAGCTGGATGCTTATCGTCGATATACAGAACATGCCCTAAATCAATCTTTGCAATTAAAGGGACTGGATCGATCAAATCGCCTTCTGTTACGATACGCGCCTCTTTACCGATGACAAAATTTTCACGATTGAGGAGTACTACAATAAGCAAAATGATAAAGTGTACGCTCAGAGTTCTAAAGAAGCTGCTAAAGTGGTCAGAAAGGTACAGCGTGGTCATCATCCTGCGTTAGTGATGGTTTGGTGGGGCGTGTCTTATCAAAGCGTCACAAAGCTACATTTTTGTGAAAAAGGAGTGAAAACTTCAGCCAAAGTGTATCAAGAGACAGTCTTGGATCGTGTTGTGAAACCTCTCAACAATACACTTTTTAAAAATGTACCGTGGACCTTCCAGCAGGACTCTGCACCTGGTCACAAGGCACGTACTACCCAAGCCTGGCTTGAAACCAATGTTCCGGACTTTATGTGAGCTGAAGACTGGCCATCATCTAGCCCAGACCTCAAATATGGACCCTTTAGACTACAAATTATGGTCAGTTTTAGAGGACATGGCTTACTCTAAACGACACGGTGACATTGAGTCTCTTAAAAAATCTCTGGAGCAAGTAGTGGCGAAATTTCCCATGGAAACAGTGCGTAAATCCAGACAGATTGAAGGCCTGTATAAAAGCCAAAGGTGGCCATTTTGAATAGAATAATGTTTTTATTTATGCTGAGACTTTAATAAATATGTACATATCATATCAACCCATATGATGGCCCACTGCTGGGCACGGGTCTCCCCAGTGGAACCTATTTATTATAGATCCTAGGGGTAAATGCCATAATCGCCATGCTTGGCAAGCGGGTTGGCTATCCGTATTGCAACGGCCGTGGTCACTCGTGTCTTGAAACGTCGGTCAATAAACAAGGTATTTTACCCCGTAATATATATAATTTTATAGGTAATATACATATAAGTTTTAGTAATATTACATTACCTTTTTTTATGACTTTTAATGCCCCACTAAAAAAAAAAAAAAAAAAAAAACATCTGAGAAAAAAAATCACACCTCACATAAAATCCGCCATTTAGATTTTTAAAGAATTTTAAGTACCTAGTGACACGGTGTACTCGCGACTTTGACTTTGACTTTGACTTCAAACATTAACCTTCCTCCGCAGTCGGTTAAAAAGGATCCTTTCACTTGTAAGTTAGTACCTACCTAGAAACACCCAACGTTAATTTAGCTGCATCAAAAGTATCTGATTGGGTATTTGACTACTATCTTAATCAATTATTTTATACAAACCATGCAATAATACGTCGTAAAATATTCTCAAAAAATGTGTTCGTTCTAAATTTAACGTGTTTACTATTTACTAGCTGTGCCCCGCGATATCACCCGCGGTTTATTAAGCCTTATGTGTTAATCCAGGGTGTCAGCTAACTCCATACCAAATTTCATTAAAATCGCTTCAGCCATTTAGACGTGAATAAGTAACAAACATACACACTCACATACTCACAAACTTTCGCCTTTATAATATTAGAGTGATTATTCATCATTTGATCATTGAATATGTGACGTCATACACTAGTATTTCATACAAACTTGTATAGAGCGAGTGGATTTAACGTTTCTTAAAAATACATTGATTTGGTTTTAGTCAAATACCATAATAATTTATATTAGATTAAAAAAATTGCCCATCTACCTACGCAGTATTCGAACACCTATCTTTTCCTAACCCCTTTTTAGATGTAAATAAGCGTACGATGGGGTTGTCACCAAACGCTACAGTGAATGTTTACAGAAACAACACTGGAGACATGTTTACCTTGTTGGAAACCTTTTACTTTTCGTTGATTGTGTTTTTAAATCATCTGTTAGGATGAAAGAAACAAAAACAGTAAAAGCAGGCACGTAGGTAGATACTTATTTAAATTCTAGTGTCAAAACATAATATTATGAGAATAAAGAAGCAGTATGTAGAGTACCTCAATGACGACATTGTACTCCAATGACGTCATTGAGGTACTCTAATAAGGTACGGGTATAGATATTAATTACCGTGCCCAAGGTAAGTGGTTAAGTAGGTCGGTTGATTAGTTGAATAAGGCCAGTGGCGGATCCAAAGGGGCGGCTAGGGGGCTTAAGCAAAATCTTTCACAGTTCACCAATTGTATTCGTGTAAGTGGTGTAACAACGGCCCTATCTGGTTCAAGCTCCCCCCCCCCCCCCCCCAACAAATCTATCACCATTCCAAGAACGTCCCTATCTGGTTTAAGCCATAACGAAAATCCTGGATTTGCCACTGAACCCAACCACGCTTCGTTCCGGTTTTTGGGGCCAGGAACCCTGGCATCCCCAGAACACCTTGCTAAGGTTTAAGCATAATCTGATCAATGGTTTCGGAACAAATAGCGGACAAACATTGTTTTTTAATGATTTTCTTCTATGGGATAGGGGGTAGATAGAGAACTAACTAGGTACCTTCGACTCCTACGTAAGTTCTGACTAGTACTTAAATATGTTGAACTGAACTGAAACCGTGGGAGACACGCCATCAGAATTGTTTGTATATAACTTGTTGGTTATTTAAAACCTAATTATATTTTCAGCTGCTTTACATGCATCCACAGATAATATAATACTTACTACTATACTACTAATGCAGCTAAGTAAAAAGGTCCATCGCGAAAAAAACCTACTATTCATGAATAATACCTAATTCTATGACAATTCATTTACTATCAAGGCAGCAAGACTATGGAATGCACAGCCTCTTTTTATAAGACGAGCTCAATCGTTGGCATCTTTTAAAATAATGTTGAAGAATCACTATCTTTCTAATTAAACTTATAATACGCATTAATTTATCAATTTCTGTCTTTTAAATTATTGATATTTTAAAAATGAATATCTATTCATTATTTATGCTGTACACTACCCCTATCTATCTCTTTACTTGTCTCTTCTATCCATCCAAAGGTTGCCTGGAAGAGATCGCTCTTAGCGATAATTTAAGTTAAACAATGTATACTTTGTTTTTTTTTTGTATTGGTGTACAATAAAGAACATTATTATTATTATAAAACTGACTGACTCTGTGACGCGGTGGGAGTGTGTCCGACTGCTACGAAAGAGATCGTGGGTTCGATTTCCACACGGGACACCACTTTATTTGATCCACAAATCGTTGTTCCGAGTCAGAGTGTACTTTGTGTCCATGACTTGTATGTTTGTAAAGTCTACCGCGACACAGGGCTTGTACCATAATGCGGAAGACTTTACGGGTAATCTTTAAAAAAAAATATGATCACCTGTTACTCGAAAGCCTACTTAGCTGTGATAGTTTTCCTTTTAATTTCACTATATATAGGTTTATACTATCGTGTTTTTTTCACATACCCAACATCAACCATTTAGCTGGCAGAGAGGAAGGGGTTTTCCATTTTTTTTCAACCGGGCACGAGAATGTCGGAACCTGCACAGAATAGGGTTCCACAGCTGTTATCACAAAGAAATACACTAATTATGAAAAAATACGATCTGAAAAAGTGCATCAGCAAAAGAGCGTATCTTTAAGGTACGTCTCGTCTTCTTTGTGGTACGTTACGTCTTTTGTTGAGAAGCGCAGTTTTTCATACGCATATCCGATTATGTTGAAAATAATTTTAGTTAAAAGTACCTAAGTGTTTATTTATCTTATTATTTATCTTTGTATTTTTTGACATATTTTTGGCCAAGATATAGGGGATCACAATTTTTGCAACTTTCAGAGCGATTATTTCCGAAAATATTCACTTAGACAAAAAGTTTCTTTTATACCTCTAAATGCTTGCTCTAAATGCTCTAAAGAATGATGTGCTACATTAAAATGATTGCTAAAAAAAACAGGTTCTGTAATATTTATCATATATAATTAACTATCAAACTAAGTAGCGGCTTATACAAGACACATAAACTCCAAATTTCATTCGTATACATTGTGTAGGTAGTTTTTGAGTAAAATGCATGTGGCATATACACACAGGCAGACAGACAGACGGACATGACGAAACTTTGGCTTTTTTTAGCTATTTTGGCTACGGTACTCTAAAAATAACAAAGACGAAGAAGCTCTATGAGATATGACAGTAAAATTCTTCATACAAATTAGCACAAATTAAACAAAGTACCTGCATGACCGAGCTTTGCTCGGTATTTTCAGCGTTCCGTAGCCAAAATGGCAAAAATGGAACGCTTATAGTATAATAGTCTGTTTGTCACAGGCATTTTACTCAAAGACTACACAATGAATATATTAATGAAATTTGATGAAAAGGCGTCTTGTAGTAGCCGCTACTTAGTTTCATAGCTAAATAATAAAAATAAATATTTTTAGGCATTTCATACACTTAAGAAATGCTGAAAAAAAAAATTAGCAAAAATAATGGAATTTTTATAGACATTTTTTGCCAATCACTTTATTAAAAAAAAGCAACAATTGTATTAAAAATCATAAAGGTAGCGCTTAATAAATACTTTAAACTAAAATAACTATTTTCGACATTATCGGACATACAAGAAAAGGGAGTAAGTGCCATGAACCTAACGCTCTTCTGCTGGTGCAAATATTCAAGTCGGATTTTGTACGTCAACGGCTGCGGAACCCTACACTGAGCATGGTTCGACATGCTCTAGTCCCTTAGAGAATTTAAATAATCTAAGTCTAGTCCTTTTTTTTGGTACATCGTTTTCAATTTTGACACGCATTACATACTTATGAGATATGAATAATATTTTTCGATCTTACCGATGTAATATTTAAAAAAATATGAAATAATAAATCACTAATCAAAATTTAATGTTTTTAAAAGACTTGGCGAATGATGTTGATGACACATTGTTGTTTGTTCAACAAAAAAATGTTTCAGCTTCTGTTATATGTATGGATTGCATCCCCTTATAATATTATTTTTATTATTTAGCTATCAAACTAAGTAGCGGCTATACAAGACACCATTTCACCAAATTCACCAATATTCATTGTGTAGTTTTTGAGGGAAATGCCTGTGACATACGGACAGACAGACAGACAAACAGACCGACAGACAGACGGACATGAGGAAACTATAAGGGTTCCGTTTTAGAGGCAGTAGTTAAAGTAAAATTAAAAGGAAAACTATCACAACTTTACAACTTAACGAGTAACAGCAGGCAAAACAAGTAAGAAGGAACAACATTTTCAAACAGATTCCATTGAAAAATACTAACGTTTGTTAGTATTATAAACAGAAAACCCACTTCTTAAGCCGCATTATTCGAATGGGGGTAGCGCTTAACAAATATTTTAAAAAAAAATTATTTCTGATTTACCGTCATTGAGTTATTGCCGAAAAACTGCGTTTCTCAACAAAAGGGCGTAAGTGCCATGAACATACGCTCTTCTGCTGGTGCAATTATTCAAATCGGATTTTTTCGTACGGCAACGGTTGCGGAACCCTACACTGGTCTTTTTTTTGGTAAATCGTGTTTTTTTGGAAATTAGGTATATTTAGATTATCAAATGACATACTGATGAAATTTGAATAATATTTTTCGATCTTACCGACATACTAATAAAAAATATCAAATAATAAAGCACAAATCAAAAACAAAAATTAAAATAAAAAAGGGAAAAAAATAATCATAAAATAAAAAAAATACATTTAATTCGGATTCGAACCGGGGTCATCTGCTTTGTGGATCGCCCGTTTCCCACCTAAGCTATTAAAGCAATGGCAATCGTGGCGAAATTTACCTTTGTATTCTTCGTCTTCGTTTCCTACATAAGCTATTAAAACAAAGGAAATCGCGGCGAAATTTTCCTTGGTATTCTAATGATATTGTAACAGTTTTCATTGCCTGAAAAAATACAGATAAAACGACGTTTTTTTAAAATAAAACCTAGCTAGATCGATTTATCGCCCCCGAAACCCCCTGCATACAAAATTTTGAAAAAATCGCTGGAGCCGTTGCCGAGATTCGGATTATATATTCATATATATATATACAAGAATTGCTGTTTAAAGATATAAGATATATTAATACAAATTAAACAAATATATTATAATACAAATTAGCACTACAGCTAGCTAAATTTTAGATGGATCCCGATGAACGTTTTAGATTCTAAAACAAATAATTATTTTACTTAATTTACACTAAACTACGCACAAGAAAATGTTATGTGATACGACAGTAAAACCATTAGTTTTGAATATTCTTAAGAAATTTACCTCTGAAAGCCGTACTGTTTGTTACAGATTTAAATCAAATAACGGTAGTAGCCGTAGTGTCGTATCAAGCATTTTTTTTTACGGCGTATGCCGTCCATCCCTCAACGTGTTAATACCTACATAAACTTTGTGAACTATCAACACCAATAATTATTTTTTAACGAGATAACGTCTTGTATTCGATGACTAGATGAACGCAAGAAAAAGTGTCACGTTATGCTTTCACTGATAGGCTGATGCCAGCCTATCAGCGAATGGCAATTGCAGTGACATGCGATACGAGTGGAACTAAAGCTATGAGCTTATCAGCGAATGGCGATTGCATCTATGTTTTTATAACACGTTTTCACGTAAAATTATTGTGCATAAGCCGACTTTACAGACAACCATTTTTTTTTAAATAAAAATAAAGGACATTGTAGTAACTAAACTACCGATTATTATTCTTTATGTCTATAAATCAATTGTCATTTTAATACTGAAATAAAGTGAAAAGACTCCTAGTCAGTTTACATTTTTCTGACATAATGACAACTTTGACAGAACAGAATGTAAACAGCTGACTGTTTGACGTTATGTAGCTTGGTGCAAATTAACCTAAATCGTCGGCGTTTGAGGTTAAAATCTCATGTATCTTTCGATTTGTGTGTGAAAATATTGTACATTTTGAATGTTTTAAATACTTTAGTGCATACTATTTGTATTGAGACCCCAGGATCGGGCCTCCGTGGCTCGCGCTTGCGCGTTTGACGTCAAAGTTATTTATAACGCGGTGTAAATAAACGCTTGTATACAGTTTCTAAATTTAAATTAACTCTAGATTTTTATTATTTTATTTTAATTTTAATTTCTAATAGTTAGTAAATAGTATAATATTCTTTAATGCTAGGTTATATTAAACGTTTAGTTAGTTATTCTAATAGTTTTAAAACTAAGCTCTTTACAAATTATAGAATTAGAAGCAAATTAGCCATGGCGAGCGAAAATCAAAATCTTAAAACAAAGAGTGATTTAAATTCGGAACAGCCGGCTAAAAAAATTAAGCTTCATAGTGATGTGAACGAATCCATAATGACAAGGACTGTGGCTACTATGTGTGGGGCATGGAGGCCGGAGGAAGAATATGGGGGCTTGATCTTTGTGTTCAAGACCAGAGATGGGGGCCTGAGTCCTGATCCAACAAAGGAGGAGGACTTTCCGGAGAACATTCAAGATTTTTGGGAGGCGAGCTTGTCTGCCAACGAAGATGAACAGGTTTGGATTTTATTATAATTAGGCTGATACCAGCTTTTTAATAGTTATTATGTTACCAGAATCTTTTTAAATGGTTAAATGATTTGATAGATTGAGTATCATTAGATATATGGGTAATTTGTTGGAAATAGTTTAGTAGCGCCATCTATTAGAAACTCTTTAAACCGCATAACGCCCTTGCTTCCTACTAATATAAAACATAAGTAATGTCATCGCTTGTCACGAGATGGCGATAATAATGTTATGTTTTTCTGTAATATTGAGAGTATAATAGTTTTCAGTCTCCAATAAAGTTTACTTGGTCTTGATAGCGATCTCATTCTTGACTAATGAATGAAATTCATTACGATAAAAATTACCTAAATAGTTTACTTATCTCTTCAGGTTTCCAAACGTAATTGCAATAATTTTATTAGCGCCATCTCTAACGTGACATGTGAACTAAATAATGAAGTGGTTGACCTTAATAAGTGCAACCTTTGGTTGAATAAAGTACATGTAGTAATAACGTTTGCAAAGAGATGGTGGTAGTAACACTACCGCTGTGTTAATAGTAAGTAGTTGTTTTCTATAGATGGCGCTTATTTCAATATTTTATTGCATTCAGAAAATAATTTTCAGATTTTTCTAACTTTTACAGAACAGCTAAAAGCCTGCTGTGCGGTACTCCGCTTAGATTATTTTCGTAATGGCTATACCGCTGTGTGATAAATTGAATTCGGTCATACTTTTGTACAGACACCTACTGTGTTACCTACCTAGGACTTGGCTACAATCAGAAATAAGGGGGCGTCCTTAAATTACGTGAGGTGATTATTTTGACGGATTTTTGACCCCATCCCTCTCTCTAGTGAGAAATCTAGTGAGTTTTAGATGGTTGGTTTCTTGCGAATAAAAAATTACGTTACATTTGCCAAGACTCCCCCCTCACCCACGTGAGATCCCCCCTTAAACACCGCACGTAATCACTCCAACCTTCTACAAAACTATTAGACTTGACTACAATCACAAAAATAGCGACAAATTTCCTATGAATGTATTTACAAAATTAATTATAGTAATTTTTATAGGCATTCCTTGCAATACAATAATTGCATATATAAAAGATGAAAAAATCACGTGCAGGAAAGGATAGAAAAAATTAAGGTCTAGTAACATAGTCCCGATAGATGGTTCGATTCCGGCCCCGGTTTGGCATACCGAAGTCTCCGGTTCGATTCTTGGGTCGGGACTTCTCTCTTCTTTCAAATCTCAATCTTTCAAAAATGCAATTATTGTATTACAAAATTAATTGTTACAGATGATCTTATGTTACCGTAAATACGAACACATACCTATTCACCTACTATCTGTACCTAGCTAGGTATATTCTTCTATTGTCTTGCGTGACAATACACATTATAATTATTATAATTATCACGTATTATAAAAAACTACAAATAGCAGTAATTATCTAAATGACGCCATTTAGGCACAATATTGTCTACGAATAATATTATGTTGGTAAAAAAAATATGAATCTACCTACCTACAAATATTTTTAAGCCATTGTGAATTGTACATTCTCGTTATATCACAGGTTATTTATTAGGTATCCTAGTGTTAAGTTATTTGCTTATATGGCTACCTACATGTACGGCGCTTCGAAACTACTTACCTACTAAATGCTATGAAAGTAATAAGCTGGGACGTGATTATTTTATACTTACTTACGACTTGTTTCAGAACTTGCCGCTTTAATAAAAAGTATCCAATGAGTTTTATCTAAAACGTCATTGGAAGAACCTACATTTTTAGCAAAATTAGAAGCGTGTTAGGAGTTACTGTCACTAATTAGTATTAGTGGGTCTATCTATTGAATAAATTACAACAGTTTTTACTAGTTTCCATTAAAATTCTATTGTTCATTTCTATTAAAGTTCTGAAATACTCTATTCCATTTCATCGTGAAATATTAACGTCGATGGTCGTTTTTTTAGAAATCTGATTTAACAAGACTGGTTCTTGGGTATGATTTAAAACAGTTTAACTGTTGAAGCTTGGTATTGATCAATTTTGACATAATAACGTCTTATAAATAGATGACCAGGTGCACTCACGTTCTGCCTGCTGGTAGGCTAAGTGTCACGGTCCGTCACGTTCCGCCTGTTGATCGGCTGAAGTATTGAACCTGTCTAGGGCATGCACCCGGGTCCACTAAAACCGTCGCAGGCATGGTTGTTTATTACAATGTTATCAATGTTGAACATGCGATAAAATTAGAAAATAAAAAAAAGCTATCACAGGTATGGTGGTTTATTCCAATGTCAAAGTTTTCTTATGACGTTATCACGTAAAATTATTGTCTGTAGACCGACTTCACAAACAACCATTTTTTTTATTTTATACGGCGGCGTGGAAGTCTAAAGGCAGTTTCAAGATCCATTACATGTATTTTTGTTTGTTTAGATTTTGTCGGATTAACTTTGGCGTGGCAACCAACTTTTAGTCTGCATTGATATATTTTCCAGTTTACCGACTTACAAACGATTGTGTGACATGTGCAAGCATCCTTATCTGGACAATGAAAGTTCTCACTGTTTGTCATTAGAATAGCTACATATCCACACTACAGAACCTCCTCCATAATTACAAAACCATCAAACTAAACAACTTTAACTGTTATAAAGCGAGGCTCTAAAACCCAAACGAGACCCTGACTCCTAATAAATGACGTCAGAAGGTTTCATATCGTTGCGACTTCGTTAATGGCGTAGACAGATCTGATGAGTAGGTAGAGGAAGCTTGTGCAAATGACGACAATTATCTGTGCAGCCTTCTTGAGATCTTCCATCTCGTGATGTATGAACCGGGGTTAATGTTTGTTCCTCAGAATACTCTCGGTAATTTGTGTTCGTACACAAATGTGTTACTGTACGTCATAGTCTGTACACCTAGTACCTTCATGGATGAACTTCCATTCTTGCCAGGTACCTATTAGTTGTCCAGCTGTAACTGTAACTTTTTCCAAAAATAACAGTGTTATACCATCAGGGGAAACATTTTAAGGGTGTTCAAACCCCCTCAAAACGGTTTAATACCGGTTAAGCCATTGTACACCTGGCCTGAACTCCTTCCTGATAAACAAATGGATAATATCTCAGAAACTACTGCGGGTCAAATCACTTAAAGCAGTGCAGTTCAGTTGCAGTTAAGTTTCGATTAAAACGGCCATTTTCGTATTCTTGTAACTTTGGGATCGATCTTAAAAACACTTGCGCACCGTACTAGAAAGTCGTTATTGCGCTCTCGAGACGCATACTTGACGCAAACGTATATGAGATCGATCCCAAAGTTACAAGAATACAAAAATGGCCGTTTTAATCGAAACTTAACTGCAACTGAACTGCACTGCTTTCAATACGTGAATTGACCCGCTGATCCGAATTAAAAATTCTTTTACTGTTGGACAGCCCACTTATCGAGGAAGGCTATAGGCTATATAACATCACGCTACGACCAATAGGAGCGGCAATGAGAAATGTTGCAAAAACGGGGAAAATTTACGCAGACAAAGTTGCGCGGGTCAACTTGTTGATATATAATCAGTAATACGGTGGGTATCTAATTTAGTCTCTTGATGGTCACTAGTAACTCCAAAATGGCTTGGGTAAATTTAAGCATTTACCCAAGCCATTTTTGTAATTCTTTATCCAGACTAGTATTTTCAGATAAAGCTTTGTTTCCCTGGAAAATTGACCCAAAGTACGACAAAGACACGAGACTCAAAATCAGATCTTACATCTACAAATCGCACATTACGCACTACCTTCGCGCCGGCAAGGCATTCCGATTATGTAATACCACATAACAAACCACGCGTTTATAAATCTAAATTAATTACCCAACATTTTTAATTACTAGGAAACATCTAGACTGTATTTAAAACGCGTTGTCAACGAAAATGTTATGACAAAGGCGAATTCCTGAGCCCCCGTGCTCTGAACAAAATTGCAGGCATTCCAGCTAAACTCGACAACGTAAATTCTTTAAAACAACTTTGAATTTTGTAAGCTCGAGCGTATATTGTCAGCCGACGCTTGTGCGTACGATTGTCTTGGCGATGTTTAAATTGTTTTTGTTTAAGAAACACCAAAGTTTTTTCTTGAAGATTCAATCTTATTATATAAAGATTTCAATGACGCTCTGACTAAAGTTTCAAGTGTTGATGTTCTTTTTGTTTTAGACTAGTTTTGTCAGTATATTTTAAATTGAATTGTAAAGATGTTGCCATTTTTGACCGACTACATCGAAGATAGGTTCTCAATTCGTCACAATATATCTTTTTTTCTATTGCCTGATTACTCCAAGACGATTTGACAGATTTGGTATATTATTCTTTTGTTTGAAAATAATAATCGTACACTTTCCAGGTGGTCTCTTTGTCCTTAGGTCTCGGGTCTGGTGATGGAATTCTGTAGTAATCGAGGGAATTCTTCAAATATTAAAGGAATACCTAAAGCAATTTTAACATGTTTTCTGATAATTCGTGCGTTAATTCTCTGAATGCACTGTTAGTTGAAGTGGAAATGTTGATGAAGACCCCAGACACCAGTTTACCACCACCTTGGGGTTTAGTGAAACGTTCGGAAACGCGCGTTAATCGCTCATCATCTGATCGTAGGTTTAGACACAGTTTATGAGTTTGTGTGACTTTGTATTATTTTATGTATCTTCTTTAACTACGTACATATCTTCTGCATCATAACCGTGGTATACTTGAGATAACTTTGAGCGTAAAATTGTTTAACTTTCGAACAACGGTTGTAAAACGATCTTGCTCATTTTCCGTATGAGACAAACTGCCGAAGTACCTACCTACAGTTGTTTCAAATGCTCAATGTAAGTTGGCCGGATTGAACATGGCGACAAGTGGTTGCGCAGATGCATTTGGAAGTAAGTGGTGACAGTAGGCAGGGACGGGGGCGGTAAAAATAAAGAATTAGAGATGCGATTATGCATTACATTGTCATAATTAGTATTACTAACTAATGTTTTTTGTGATTATCTTCGTAAATAAATTTTATTATTGTTTTTAAACTTTCGCCATTTTTGTACATATTAGATATATTTAAATAAAATTTAGTTCTAAATTTAAACTTTAGTGAAGTGGTTGGTATAGGCAGTATTTTTTATATTGTTGAATTAAAATTTTGTTAATATTTTAATCGATTAAACATAATTAATCGTAAGTAATTTTAGGGTCGCTCGGTTGCACTTAGGTTAGGTCGCATGTCATACAGGTACATGCGCGAAAGTGTTATGAACCTAACTTTATTCCGGCCAACTTACATTGAGTTAACTGTACCTATGTTGAATCTAGAAATCTTATAAACCTAGGTAATAATATTATAAATTCATAGAAATCCTAAGTAGTTATGAATAGATAAAGTTAATGGATATCGATTATTTAAACTTATATTATAAAAATTAAAGTAACTGTGTCGGTCTGTCTGTAACGTTTTCACGCTTAAACTGCTGAACCGGTTTAGATGAATTACGTTAATAATAATAATAATAATAATAATAATAATAATATCTTGGGACAACTCACACAACGCCATCTGATCCCAAACTAAGCAGAGCTTGTACTATGGAAACCAGACAACTGATAAACATACTTATATATTTCTAAATACATACATATTATAGATAAATAACACCCAGACACAGAATAAACCATCGTGCTCATCACACAAAGTTTTATCCTGGGTGGGGATCGAACCCACGACCTCTTGCGTAGCAGTCGGATACACACCCACCGCGCCACAGAGGCAGTCAGACGTTATGGAGATAGTTTGAGTCCCGAAACTATCCTACTAGTTTTTTCGCTATAACTGACAACCACGCGTTCGGAACCACAGTCGAACGTTAGTATCTATATTAATATTATAAAGCTGAAATTTGTTTGTTTGTTTGAACGCGTTAATCTCAGGAACTACTATTTAGAATTAAAAAAATATCACAAGCTATGACCAACAGAAGAGGAGCAAAAACGGGGCAAATTGACGCAGACGAAGTTGTGCGGGTCAGCTAGTATTTATAAATTTATATTATAAGAATAATATCTTTAATCTAGGGACATAGATTAAAGATGCGTAAGTTTGAAAAAAAAATGTCAATGAGACGAGTTAACAACCTCCTGTAACTGTGAGAGAGAGAGGCATAATTCAAAATCATTTTTTTCAAAATTGAGTTTGAATTCGGCTTACAAGAAATAATTTGGTTTAATTTAAATTTGTTTACGAAACATTTGTCGACTCTTCTGCGTTTTGGGACAAAACTGCGACTAAAAATCGCAAACGTCAACTTGCAGTAATCGCGAGCGCGACACGAGCCGTCTGTATCTTAAGTGTCTACTACATTTTAATGCGTGGTAAAACGAATTATTAAGAAATGTGCTCTCTTCGGGCAAGTTTTTATGATTGAGTTAATTGTTGTATTTATAGTTACGGCGAAACTTTATGTCTTTCTTATAATGATTAAAGAAGTTTACAAAAGTTTGAAGTGATGAGAAAATTTTGCGTCAGTATTTTAACTAAGGAATGCTTTGGAGTTTTCTGTCATTGTCCTTTCTGTAGTATTATTTTTATTTGCCACTCTTATCAGAGCCTATAAATAGAAGATATTGAGGGGTGCAATACCACACTGCGTGCTCTCTTCACTGCCTCTCTTTCATACTTCAATGTCACGGAATCCAAAACGATTGGAGATAAATTAAGCTCAGTAAGTACCTACCGAAGGCTTCATGCTGTCCCAGTCAGTACCGAAGGCTTCGTGCTTTCCGAAGCATAAGTGGTTGTGACATATTTATAAAACGGTCACCGATCTATGGACTGACAGTGGTAACATTAATATCCTTGCTGTCCTCTCAATCTGCTCCTTCGCCACTTGCAACGGAACCCTTCGGAAGCAACTCACACTTGACCAGTGTTGAGTCAAATTTGAAATCTACGTGACATTAGGGAAGTGTTCAAGTCAAATCTCAGGATATCTTACCATCTTTATTCAAATTCTAAAATCGCCAAAATCAGTTATGTAATTTATGGACGCCCCCTTATCATGATAAAAACTATCCTTTGTCCATTATAAAATTATATATACGCGATTAAGGCCCATGTCTTAATTGCGTGATTAATTTAAAGTAAAATACTTTGTTTATTGCCCGAAGTTTCGACCGTATTGCAACGGCCGTGGTCACGGGTAGCTCCGACCTTGATTAAGACCCATACTATTTAAAAATGGCGAAAGTTTATCAACATTTATCCTATGTCCTTCTCTCACGATATCTCACCAGAAGGTGGAAGGGGGTCCAAAATTCGCAAAAATCACCTCACGTCATTTATGGACGCCCCGTCCTATGTCCTTCCCTGGTCTTAAACTATCTCCATAACAATTTTCATCTAAATCGGTTTTGTGGTTTAAGCGTGAAAAGGTTACAAACAGAGTTACTTTAACATTTACTTAGAATATTAACTAGCTTTCGCCCGCGGCTCCGCCCGCAGCTCCGCTCGCGTGGATGTCGGTTATCGCGATAAAAACTTATTCTATGGCCTTTCCTGGGACTCAAACTATCTCCATACCAAATTTCATCTAAATCGGTTTAGCTGTTTGAGCGTGAAAGCGTAACAGACAGACAGAGTTACTTTTACATTTATAAAATTAGTACCTAGGTATGGATATGGATTATTAATACACACATACACATACACACACACACAGTACATTTTTCACATTTATTGATTCTCTTGTACATACCTACAAATTCCCACCAGGAATAAAGACAAAAGGTCTTTTATGCGGTTTATTCATCCTGATTTCTCTTCATTTTCAGTTCAGAGAAAAATCAGAGTTAACAGTTGCAATTTGAGTCAGTCATGCGCGATGTTCCTTGTTCCTAACGAGCTGCTCGCATCACCGACGTTCAGTTTAACTCTGTGCGAAAGCTTTGGTTGATAATGAAGTTGATAAACCTGTTGTCTTTTTATGGGTTCCGAAGCCAAAATGACAAAAATGGAACCCTTATAGTTTTGTCATGTCCGTCAGTCTATCTACACAGTAAATATTGAAGAAATTAAGTGCACAGGTGTCTTGCAAAATGCGCAAACATTTAATGAAAAAATTGGCGCAAAACTGAAAAATTGGCTAGGCGATAACGACTTGCATGTGCAAACAGTTTGTGCAAAAATTGGCACAAAATGTTTGCACATGCGTGTAAGTTTGACCTTTACACGCTCCACGCACAATCTTATTTGCACAAACCAGTTAGTGCAAATGTTTACGAATAATCTTCACATACATGTTTATTTGTGCATATACATTTTTGTATAAACTAGCGTTTTCTGCAAGCCATTTATTTTGCCATTTTTCCTGGACCCCTAAAATGCAAGTAAGACTCTATGGGCCCGGCATACTGCACAGTATACCGTTTTGCCGTTTAAACGCGCATGTTTGTTGTGTGCAGTATATCGTTTTGCCGTTTGCGCATGTTTATTTGCACAAACAAGAATTTGTGTAAATAAGATTGAGCCGGGCCCATAGAGTCTCACTTGCATATTAGGGGTCCAGGAAATGAAAGAAATTAGTGAAAGGTAAGCAATGAAAAGTACATCTGCTCATAATTCCAAAGATATCTTAAAGGTTAAAGGTTTTTGTGGCACTTCAAAAAGTTAAAAATTTCCCTTAACACTTAATGGTAGGTACACTATAGAAATGCACGGTTTCTATCTATATAATTATATATGTATTGATTTGTTATAATATTATCGGAACCTAATCGCGTGAAACATTTAAAGATGTTTCTATCGAATTCCACTGATTGACTGATGACAGCATTGACAGCCTAGTGGTGCCTCCGTGAGGGGGGGGGGGGGGTTACTACCCTAGTCTTCTTAATTTGGATGTTTCGTAATGTCGTTACTTCTACACAATACACTTACGATTTCTTAACACTGACTCGCGGTGATTTTATAGATTAGTAAAAAGTATTTCGCAGTACTTTTGTACCGCGAAGTCTAATGAATTAATTGGTCTATTGTCGATCAGTCGGGGTATAATTGCCGGATTAAGGCACAAGAGACCAAACAGGTTAGCCTTAGGACAAATCCTTCTGCGACAAGTGGCTAGATTTATTGTTTTCGTTTCTGGACAAACTATTCTTGATCCAATTATATTATGTGAGTCAGTTGCAATAATATAACCACTGGTTTGTGACGCCATTTAAAAAAAAGTTTGTCTGTCTGTGCGACTGGAATGATATTTATGTTATTTCTAATTTCCTACTTGTTTTTAAGGCAATCAATTATTTTTTAATAATTTTCTTGAATTATATTTAAATTGAATTTGAACCGGTTTATGCATCTGATTTTGGGGGTATTGTATTTTTGATTTATATTGTAGGTACATATTCATTATCTACTTAATAGACTTAGGTATATTTTGTGTACACGGCTCAACAAAGTCAAAAGCTGCACTATTCAATTATCAACAGGTTAAGAAACGTTACCACTATCGATCCACAGATGGGTGACCGTTTTTGTAAAATTGTAGGTACTTAGGCACACATCTCTGTGCTTCAGAGACCACATTTAACCAACGATCCCGCCTTAAATTTCTCCCAGGTCGTGTCAGATTACCGTTGAATCAGACTATGAAAGTGAGGGTATTCTCTTACTCTATGATGATCTAGATGGTAGTGAAGTTTGTGGCACTATATCATCTCCTGGGTAATGTCTAACCAAATCGTCTGCAGTGACTGAAATCGGCTAGGAGACCGTTATGAGATATTATTTTTAAAAGTTTTATACAAAAAAGCTTATAAAAAATGTAATCAATTTCGTGATAATGGCTCAAGACGAGACTTAAAGTAGCGATGACGCGAAAGCCCCTGCAAATCTGCTCCAGGTAATTAACTTGGATTGTGTACTTTAGATCTCGTTTTAAATTTACACTAAGTCGTTTCACTATTCTATTATTAAAATGGGGGTGATGCTATATCGTTGTTAAGTTTTTATTAAGCGGTACCTTTGTGATATTTTTCAAAAGATAAGCGGGGATACACTACGAGTATTTATGCAACTTTCAGAGCGATTATTTCCACAAAATATTTTCATAATCTATAAAGTTTATTTAAAAACTTAAAATGGTTTTAAAAGACCTGTCGAATGTTGTGCCATACGTTGATGTTCTGCTTCTGTTACATGTATGGAGTGCCCCCCTGATAATAATAATAATAATATCTTGGGACAACTCCCGTAACACTATCTGATCCCAAACTAATCAGATCTTGTTTTATGGAAACCAGACAACTGATAAACATACTTATATATTTCTAAATACATACCTACATATTATAGACTAGCTGTCCCGCGCAATTACGTCTGCGTAAATTTTTCCGATTTTGCTACATTTCTCATTGCTGCTCTGCTCCTATTGGTCGTAGCATGATGTTATATAGCCTATAGCCTTCTCGATAAATGGGCTATCCAACAATTAAACAATTTTTCAATACGGATCAGTAGTTAGTACCTACCGCGTTCAAACAAACCAACAAACAAACAAACTCTTCAGCTTTATAATATTAGTGTAGATAAATAGCACCCAGACACAGAATAAACCATAGTACTCATCACACAAAGTTATATCCTGGGTGAGGATCAAACCTACTACCTCTTGCGTAGCAGTCGGATACACTCCCACCGCGCCATAGAGGCTATATAGATAATACTTATTATAATTATTTAACTATCAAGACATACGGACAGATAGACGGACATGACGAAACAAAAAAGAACGGAATCCTTATATTCCGTTCTTACGTAACGTTTCTTAATCTATTGTTATTTAAATAGTGAAGCTTTAAACTTTGTTGAGCCGTGTGCACGATAGATGCCTCTTATCAATAAATATGATTTCCAATAGACCATTGCGTATAGCAACTTACTCAGAGGACTACAGACTATAATTGAAACTGGAATAGTTTGTTCAGAAAAGAAAACAATAAATCTAGTCAACTTGTCTCAGCAGGATTTGTTCTTTTTTCTAAGCTGTGTTCCCTTGTGCCCTAATCGGGCAATTATCGAATTAATTAATTATATTCCTCGACTAAGCGACAATAGACCAATTATTTCATTAGACTTCGCGGTACAAAACTACTGAGAAATCCTTTTTACTAACTAACTAGCTAACCTGTGCCCACTTTGTTGAGCGGTAAACATTTTTATTTGTGATGAAATTTATTTTTCGGGTTAATATATAAGTAGTCTATGACATTCATGAATAACATGGCTTTCTATTGGTAGAAGAATTTCCAAAATCTCTACAACCTCACCAACTTTACCTCTTTATAAGATACTAGCTGACCCGCGCAACTTCGTATGCATCAATTTTTCCCGTTTTTGCAACATTTTTTATTGTTGCTTCGCTCCTATTGGTCGTAGCGTAATGTTATATAGCCTTTAGCCTTCCTCGATAAATAGGCTATCCAACAGTAAATATTTTTTTAATTCCATCCAGCAGTACCTGAGATGATCGCTTTCAAACAAACAAACAAACTCTTCAGCTCTAAATATTAGTATAGATTATAACGTATAATCTCATTTCTTATCCGGCTGCCTAGTAACCTAATTTTTCAATTCGGTCCAGTAGTTCTGAAGATTATTGCGTTCAAACAAACAAATAAACTCTTCAACTTTATAATATTAGTATAGATAGGTAAAGTCACCGTGCGTGTAGAAGTACCTACTGACATTACGAAATATCCAAATTATGAAGACTACGGGAGGGTAGCTAAAAACCCCTCGCCTCACGGAGACAACACTAGGCTGCTGCTCATTGCTGTCCGATTTTATTTATTTATTTATTTCATAACAAAATGCATTTGTGTCGAAATATTTGAAAATTACAATTCAAAGCACAGTTTACACACAAAAAAAATGAAAAATATATAAAGTAGACAAAACAATTAGAATTCAAAGTAAAAAAAATACAAATTATTACATAACATGTCACTAATTAGTATGTCAAATTGTTTCTTATATTACAATCAATTAATTATTTCATTAAAATTATTCAATAGTATTAAATTATATCATTATTTATCATTGTAGAATTCATCAATAGTATAATAAGCCTTTTCCAGTAATAGTTTCTTAAGTCTATTTTTAAATATGTTAACACCACTTATATCTTTCAGTTCAGTGGGTAATTTATTAAAAAGATTCACAGACTGCACATAAGATGAGTGTTTAACAATGTTAAGTTTTGCATGTAAGATTGTCTGTAAATCTTTTCTCCGTGTCGTTATTCTATGTTTTTTCTCATCATTAGTCTCAAACTTGTGCATATTTTTGTGAAAGTGAGCAAGAAGAACCAAAATGTACAGACATGGGACTGTTAAAATACGTAGCCGTCTAAAATGCTCCCTACATGATTCGGTTTGGTTAATGCCGAGCATAGTTCTAACGGCTCTTTTTTGTATAACAAAGGCTGCACTTATATTATATTTATAACTGCCTCCCCAAAATTTGATGCTGTACCTAATTTTGGATTCGACCAAGGCAAAGTAGACCGCACGAAGTTGAGCAAGTGTTAAATAATCCCTAAGAGTTCTTATGGCATAGCACGCACTACTTACTGTATTAGTAACTGACAACAACTCCGGTTTCACGCGATTAGGTCCCCATAATATTGTAACAAATCAATACACATAATTATATAGATAGAAACCGTACATCATTTTAATTGTACCTACCATTAGGTGTTAAGGGATATTTTTCACCCTTTTCAAGTGCCATAGAAACCTTTCAGCCCCATTTAACCTTTACGATATCTTTGGAATTATGAGCAGAAATACTTTTCATTGCTTCCCTTTCATTTCGTATTCGCTTAAGGCAGAGATTTGACTTCAGCGGTGCGTTGCGAAGCTGAGTTTTAATCAAATGTATCGTCAATGTGCTAGCCATATTTCAAGGTTCTAGATATAGACACTCTAAAAGAACACTCTAAAAAAAATACAACTAAAATAACCACAACCTAACTCTGAGTTAAGTAGGTTGTGGTTATTTTAGTTGTATTTTTTTTCGAAGAGACAATTTCAATATTCAGCTCACGCAAGTAAGTACTTAAATTGTACTGTAGGTTGCCCTCTAATCACATTCCTATGTTTAAAGTATTCAAACATACTATGAGTGCTCATTCTCTGAAGTCCTTATAAAGCTATAACACTTTAATCTTTGTAATTAACTAACACAAAATAAATATCTTGTTAACGAAAAAGGCTGGACCTCATGACACAGGGTATCCTTGTGTGGGGGCCAGGGCATCTACCATACTTGTAGTACAACCTCATCTGAAACACTAAAGATTATTATATTATTATTATTATACTCTAAAGTCTGGTCTTAATAATCTAACTATCGATGGATTTGGCTACTAGAGATTTATATATTTGACATAAGCTTCATACAAAATATGTCAAAATTAAACCTCTAGTAGCCATATCAATCGATAGGTAGATTATTGAGACCGGCCGTAAAATACCTATAACGTAACTCTTTTATTCTAGAAAAATCATTTTCTTCGTCCATGCTTCGTATTCGCCTTAAAATTTGGTGTATTTAATACAAAAAGGTCGTGCATATTATACAGAGACCGCGTTACAAAATGTCTATCACAAATAGTAGCTTCCTCATTTATATTTATAATGGGAACGTTAAGCTGGGATTAGGTACCCATTGTTTGGTGATAACCCAAATTATACTTTGAAAGTACTTTAATGTTATAAGTGGCTGGTATAAGGCGGGTGTTAATTTGCCTCCGTCAAAGCCTTTGAAGGTGTACAGGTTTAGTATGTTTCATATGAAGAGTTGAAGACTGACGCTAACGTATGCTAAAGTAATACAAGTCCCAATTATTATATCCGATAATGTGTCCATTGAGTCATCAAAATAAACATGACACAAAATACTAACCAAGTAAAGTGAGCAATAAACAAAAATGTTTATTTTATTGAATACTAAAGAGTAGGTAATTGAAGAAGCTCAAATATACTCACAAAAAATTGAGGTTCACACACCAAACAGAAATATTTGCAATATATTCAAATGCAGGGCCTCCTGCATTAAATTACCTTCCCAATTTCCTAAGCAAATATTTTTGCCTCGTTTCAATATAGCTAAAGTGTCTACCTGGTTTTCACTTTGCAATTTAGTTAGAATTTTTTTTCGTGAAAGGTATTTTCCAGCCCCTATCGTAACATACCTAGTGTGAGGTCTCCGATAAATGCTCTTCCGAAAATTGTTTTAGGCATTTTGTGGGAAGTGAAGTTCTAACAAATGGAACTTTTCTTTTGGGCCTAATAGGATTTCAGTTCTTTTTAACAAACTTTTTTCTCTTGTAAAGAACTTTCTTATTGATTACTTCTTGTGAATAACTGCGTCCTTCGTACCGACTTCTTTCTGTAAAGAAATTTATTTTTGTAATTTGTTAGTAATTATGGTAAAATACTTGATGTATGTTCTGTTATTTGTAGTATTTGTAGGGATTAGCTTACAAATTTGTCTTTCTGCTGTTGTACAAATAGCTTAACAGTTATTTATGGAAAATGCCAATAACAAGCTTCCACAAATTGAAACATTCTGTGCCTATATTTTCCTGGAAATTTTCGAACATTCGCCTTGATATTTTAACCTTAAATTATATCGAGTGGAAAACGATATTCTTCAGTCTTGAATATTTTCAAGTCACTGACTTGCGAAAATAAGAAATATTCGTGTCATGATTGTCAAAATAATAAAATGAGTTTATTAATGGTTGTGTATAATTTTGGAACTTGCCAATAACCTTATGCTTATAATATTGTTGAATAAAGTAATGTTAGGCGAACCCTAATTCGTGTGATATCCACCGGAACCATGTTTGTGGGTTATTAAATAGCCGGTAAAATACACGGTTTTGAGATATATGGGGTAGCTAACTAGTTATAATAAAATGTTAATAAATTAAATACGTAACGATAATAATAGTTATTATGCAAAAACTACGCAGGATACGGTAAAGTAATGCTAAATCGAACTACAAACAAATCAATTCGAGGCAGACAACTTACACTGTCGTCATTTTCGTATCATACCGTTTGGCAGATTCAATGTTGCTCAATGAATATGCGATAGATCCACCTGACTATCCTGGCATCAATCATGGTGCCAATCGCTGTCAGCCGCCAACAATCTTCGCCAACTTGCTACTAAACTGGCGTTGGCTGCCGAATCTGAGCCAATATCGTTTCAGGTTTATGCATGGAGTGTACAACTACTTTTGTTTCTCTTTCGCTTTAGTCTGATTGTTTTCGAGAGATTTTGTTATCGAGTGTTCATCTTTAGGGATCGTGTACCATCTGCCTGTTACATTTTGTTAATAATGGATACGTACCAATTTGTTTTTAAGAGGACTTCGACTAGGGCAGTAACTTTGCTATAAGATTTTGAAAGTACTTGATGTAATGTTTGACTGTACTCATTGTGATTCATCTTTTCTCAGAAGCTTGTGAATTTTTCAAGAATGTGTAGGCAAAATCTTGATCATTCTTTTGTTATGACCACCGTTTCAGGAGCTATAAAT
Organism: Herminia tarsipennalis; assembly: GCA_945859575.2. Lineage (NCBI taxonomy): Eukaryota > Metazoa > Arthropoda > Insecta > Lepidoptera > Erebidae > Herminia > Herminia tarsipennalis. The sequence continues at coordinate 18,390,955 of OX243841.2, read as the reverse complement.
AGAAGTGAACTAAAAAGGCCTTAACAGACCTCATTAGTTATTTACCGTTAATTCCCACGGATCGATTACCCATAATTCAATCTCAATTGTCTATCCTTGATCCAAACTTCGCTTGAACAAATCTCCGAGGACTTGTTAGACAATGATATATAGACCCGTAAATTATATAATCTGCTAACTTACCGTATAAATATTGATGACGTTCGCCATTCTGAGTTCCAAATTTGATTTCTACGGCAACAATAGCGTGATTGATGCGATTATGATGTGTTATGGTATTATTGTAATCGATACATTTATGGATGTTTAGCTGTCTATTTCATTATTTGCGAATAATACCTTACCTGCATACACAGTTTATAAACATGGCGGCGAGTTTTTGTTGCTTGTAGTATTTCTTCGGCTTGACCTATTGTTTTACAAGCTTGGCATTACATAAATAATGTAGAATCCTGATTTATCATAAGCTTTGCGTTTGCTGCCTAAGTGAAAAACGAAATTAGAATCCGAACACTTTGGTCACTATACGTAATTACTATGTTACCTTTAAAACATCAAAATGATGACAGTGTCGCCTAAGGCTTTGTAATTAATCTGTCATCTTAAACGTTTTCACTTACGAAAATCTATTTAAGGAGCAAAATCTTTCAACGTTAAAAGTCAGTGCCAAAATTCCCGTGGCAAGAGCTAAAACAAAATACATCAATAACCTAAATTGTTGGCGCCATTAAAACCACGTCTGTGGAGCCTCAAGCTATCAATGTCGACACTGATAGATACCCTCAAACTTGAAGCATAATAAATAATTAAAATTCTCCAAGACCAACTCTGTTCAGCGAAGGTTTCACGCCGAAGTAAATTTATAAGCAAATTGCCCTTTACCGAAGTTCTATATTTTTTTGCCAGAAATTTGCAAGGGTCTTGTGTGGCAAAAAGATATTTAACGTAAGAAAACCTCTTTTTTTGATAGAGCCTATTTGGAGTTGTACTTTTTTTGGACCATTTGTTTTAGCTTTTTTATGCAAATAAAATTTTTGTATAAGAATAGCTATCAGGTGTGCTCGAAAATATATGTCTGATGGGCTTTCATTCACTTATTCTTTATTTGGGTGTTCAAATCTACTAATCTATGTACCAGATTAACTTTGTTTGTTTTGTTTGTTTTTCCCACTAAAGCATTAAAAAATCACACTTGACACTTAAACAAACTGTAGGTATACCCTGACGTAACTACTTATTTATATTTGTTTAATGTGTATGTATATTAATATATTCATATTATTCTTGTAAAATTTTCTACGACACTATTTCGTAAAGAATTTTATCAATAACGTGACTTGCTCAATCATCACTTTAATTCACAAAATCGTCACCTTCTATGAGCAAGCAAATTCGAAAGTTCAAAATGCGTGACGAAAGTAAACAAACTACGAAGATTTATTCATCGAGGGCTCGACGTAGACAAATGGTAAATTGGAGGTTCGATGCTTCGCCCATCAATCAACTGGAAGAATGCATTAATGCCTCAAGTTCCGTTGCAATGAGGAAAGAGGACAGATGCTTTCAACTGTTGAAGTTGGCGACAATTATCTTTTAGGTTAGCGAGCGATTAAGGAAAATTTTCCATGTTCTTATCATTTAAAACTTTGCCAGCGCGATTATGAATTTCCTCGGATTTCTTCTGCAAAGGTTGCTTTGGTAATTGCAATGAAACATCTTTATTAATTTCTTTCTGTTTTATAAGACAACTCTAAAGCAGCTGCGTATTCTTTGCAAATTTTTATGGATGCATTTAAAACTACATTAATTATTATCTGTCAAACGCAGTCCCTTACCACCATGATGGCGGCGTGAGAAAACGTGAAACGAGAACATTTTTTTTTATTAGATGATTGAAATTGTCTTAATGTGGCATTTATTTTGATATCCATATAGACATGGTCAGAAGAAAAATATAAATGGAGCCTGACTTTAATTACTTCTGACGGCAGTCATATTCCATTTATTATCGACTACGGACGCCTCGCGGTTTCACCCGCGTAGCTCCCGTTCCCTTGGGAATACAGGGATAAAAATAGCCTGTATCACCCAGGGTTAGTGTAGCTTCACAAAGTTGAAAGAATTTTTCAAATCTGTCCGGTAGTTTTGGAGCCTATTCAATGCAAACAAACAATCAAACAAACTAACAATCAAATCTTTCCTATTTATAATATTAGTATAGATATCCAATTATCTAAATCGGTTCAGGCGTTTAGCAGTTATGGTGGGTGTAAGATACTCACAGATATGAACCCTGAAAATCTTACACATATTTTTTTTAAGCAGTCGTATAAAAAGTATATTACAACACTGCAGTATTGTGATCATTTTATATATTTATTTAACGTAAACATCTTCTTCGAAATTTTAAATGAACAGCTTACTAACACAATTAACCTACAAAAACGTCTGATAAATGGCGCTGTAAATATTTTTTATTGACACTTAATATTTATATGAATAACCTTTAACGACAATGAATATTTATGGCTTGAAAATAAGCGACGATGTAATAAAACTAATTGTTCTTTATATTCTAGGCAAAGCTCCTAACTTTGTTCGTTTGGTATTACGTTTTATACTTGGTAATTATTCTCCACAAATAATTGTTTAAACCGAGATCTCCAATTTCCGTTTGAACAATTATGTTACTCGTATTACGATACTCTATCTTTATTTCTAGACTTTTCATCCATTTTGATTCAATTAAGTTTTTAATATCAAATGGTCAAAGGAACCGAATATATTTTTTTGAAAAAGTACTAATCACATCTCAATTATAATAAACCTGACTTTTTTTTCTACTACTCTAAATTATAAATATATTAATATTTACCTACACTACTTATGTACTTTCGTCTTAAACCTAAACGGTAAACGTTCCGACAGCAAACACTGAAGGGGCATTGAGTTTTATTTCGATGAGGCCCAAAACTTTAAATATGTGGCTTATCTGTTTAAGTCACATTTAAGGCTGAGATCATAGTGCTTACTTAGACTTAGGTCTAGCTTAGCTTAGGAAAAACTTGACAAAGTATATCATTGAAATTAGTAGAATCTAATGGTACGCTTAGCCGCGCGGCACGCAGCCTGGCAAACCACTCGGTAAGCAGCCCGACACGTGTCGCCGCCGGTACAAACAGCCGAGCAGCACATTCACGCCTATTCACACGCTCGTGCTCTTTTTCTCGCCCGTTTAGTGTCGCTTTGAACGTAGGCGTGTGAACCCACCATTAGATGATTTTATAAAGTCGATAGTCAGCGTGTGCTTTATCAAGTTTTTCCCAACCTGAGTTTGAGCTAAGCCTATATTAAGAACTGGCCCAAAATATTATATTCCGTGTAAAATGTATGTCGATATCAAACCACTGAAATGAATAAACACCAAAACCTGTTATATGTCAATGTATTCAATTTCCCAAAACCAATACGGCGATACCCCCGGAATGTTCTAACTTAAGCGCCTCAATAAATATGCAATGAACTGAGCCACGGACGATCAATCCACGCCAGCGTCGAGTGAAAACTGTTTATCATAATCTTCTTTGAACATGAAAATTTTCATGTTCTCCTTTTTTCGATAGTCCAGCAGGATTGATGGCTGTTTTTATGGACGGACGTCTTTGAATGGTGCCGTTTTGTGAGAAGGCATCTATTTTGGAGATTATTGAATGAAACCGTGTGTACTATGTGAAGGAATAATAGTGTAAGTGACAAATTGGTGTTCAATGAGCAAGAGGATGTTGAATAAAACAAAAATACATTGTATTAATCATGCCTTAAAAAGGCTGCTTCTGTGCTCTAAAATTTATGGTCATCAAAACGAATATTATAAAGGTGCTAATTTGTCAGAGAAACTAAATGCATTCATATAAATTTAAACATTGTTACCAGTATATTCATATGAATTTCTACCGACATAATTGTTTTGACATTTAATAAAAAGAGTTATCACCCTTTAGGGTTCCGTAGCGAAAATGGCAAAAAGGAACCCTTATAGTTTTACCATGTCCGTACACAAGTATTACTTACGCCGACAAAATGAAAAGATATAATCTTGAAAAACATTTTTTTTACCTTCCCTATAAGTAAAGTGGGGATATGATTTTTTTTGCTCACCTACCCCACCGTATCGTTAGATAGATCTTTTAAAAACGTTTTGGGGTTATAAAGACCATTTTTAGATTTAGGGATCTGTTTGTGAATTATTAAGACTTAAAGTGCAAATTGCCGTTGTAAGCTTGTATTTAATTTACTTTTCTTGTTATCATTATGTATGTACACATAATTTCATACTCAATCTAATTTAAGTTACCTATATTATAATGTATAGTAGATATATTTGTGTTTACTGTATGCACATATGTTGAGTTTCAATTTAGACTTAAGATAGCGATTTATATATTTGATACCTACAAAATTGTAACTTGTTTTGTGCAATAAATAAATAAAATAAAATAAAATAAATTTTTGTTATAGTCAAGTGTCCCTCCCCCCCACCGCCAGCTAAATGGTTGATGTTGAGTATGTGAAAAAAACCACGGTAGTAGTATATATAGTGAAATTAAAAGGGAAACTATCACAGCTAAGTAGGCTTTACAAGTTTACGAGTAACAGCTGATCAAATGAGAAGTAACCGAATTTCCTACTAATGCCATTGAAAATTATTATTAAGTGGGTATAACGTTGTAAGTATGAAATAAAAACAACAGAAAACCCACTTCAAAAGCCGCATTATTCGTATAGAAGAGGGATAGATTTTTATATATTTTTTTTTTTTTTTTATGAAATGCAATGACTTTGCAGTGAATTATCCTATTAGTACTTATCCAGTTTCGGCATATTTTCACTGACAATCGTATAAAGTGACGGTTACCTTCATTACGTAGATAATCGTAGTTGGTACATTTTATTGAGCTTTCTTGGACGCTGTGGTCATGTCAATTGCCACTCTTTTTCGAATAACTAAGTAAATGCTTAAAGTAACAACTAGCTAGAAAAGAACAAGAAAAAAGCAAGGGTATTATACGGTAAATTAAACGCTTGCCTCGAAAATACCCTCTATACCCCTAATTTTTATCACACAAACACGTAAGAAAAGAAAAACCGGCAATAAAATTCACGTAACCGTTAACGCAATTTGCGTTATATTCAAGGATACCTCGCTAATGAGAGATCCCTATAGACGTTTCTTTTTGGCGTAGCTTCTAATTATAAGGAACAATGCTTCTGGAAATTAAGATAACCAACTTTCATGTAACGATAATAATGATGTTGAAGTTATTAAACACCATAGGGCAATAACCATCTTCTTAATATTTTTGAGCGTTACAAATCTTGATCGACAAAGTTGAATCATGAGCCACCCTTTATTTATTTTAATGCTAGCTCTTTAAATTATGTTACGGTTTACTTGCTTTTTCATTCTCAGTTAAGCGTCTAATGCTGATATGAATTGATTATCAAGAAGGAACCCACTACTCACCCTTGTTACTTTGGCAGGGATTGAGCTCAGTCGCTGCTGAACTGCTCTGAGGATATCATTGAGGTCAAGGGTCCGGAGGTACCTACCACTCAGGTCGATGAAAGCGCTTCATGATTCAATCAGTGATTAAATGAGTCTTAAAGTTGAGAGTTCTAACAGGTATAATTTGTCATCTTTTACATTACTAGATTCAATTTAATTAGCGGGTTGAGTTTTTTCATAACACATTCACATTTTCTTCTGACAGTTCGCAATTTGGCAAAATATTTACATGACGTGTAGATATTCACAAAAGTACAAAAATAAAACTGAAACTTTCCTCAGTTACTGTTGTTGGGCAAAACGTTTGTGTCCAGCAAAGCATAAATTAGAATTGATACAGCCGTAAACAAGTTTATATGTTGCTTTAGTCGTCCATTGAATATTAATTTTATGTGCTGTTACTGTGTCTATCCTCGTTTTACAGCTTTCGTTATTGTGGGTATGTTACTCTGCATTTAATTTTATCTGTGGACCTTTATACTTTTGTTCACAATATGCACTTATGAGGAGTTATATTTTCCTCTTGTCTTTATGCCAGTGTCCTTTTTGGAGATGGGTGGTGTTTCAATAATATCTATCACATTGAGGTAAACTATTAAGAGATCTTTTCCGTAGCTGCTCTATGAACCTAATTACATTATCTGCTTATGTATAGGTTAGGTGATCCGTTTTGAAATCGTCGTCTATTACAGTATGACCTTTTTGTGACAGCTTTGGCTTATACTTCCACTTCACCTTTTCTAAAGTAAAAACCGGACAAACTATGAGGAGACATTTTGCTTGCCTTCGCAACGTTCTATGGGTCAAGCTACTTTACGATATTTAAGGTTATAAATTCGTCCGTAGCTGCTCTATGAACCTGATTACATTATCTGCTTATGTATAGGTTAGGTGATCCGTTTTGAAATCGTCGTCTATTTCAGTATGAGCTTTCTGTGACAGCTTTGGCTTATACTTCCACTTCACCTTTTCTAAAGTGAAACCCGGGCAAGTGCTTGTCGGGCCACGCACAATGTAGGGTTCCGTAGTCCCCCATCCAAAATATGTGGCTTGAGAATTGGCTTACCTTAACCTACTTAATAATAATTTTTAATGGAATTTGTACGAAAATGTTGTTACTTCTCATTTGATCCGCTGTTACACATAAACTTGTAAAGCCTACTTAGCTGTGATAGTTTTCCTGTTAATTTCACTATAAATACCTTCCTACCTAAATATGCCTATCTAACGATATCCCACATGATGGGGTGGGTGAGAACAAAAATCACACCCCCACTTTACATATAGGGGAGGGTACCCTCAAATTAAATGTTTTTCAAGATTTTATTGTTTCACTTTGTCGGCGTAAGTAATATGTGTATCCATGCGAAATTACAGCCCTCTAACACTAACAGTCTCAGTGCTCAGCTGCGAATGGACGGACGAACATGGCGAAACTATAAGGGTTCCGTTTTGCCATTTTGGCTACGGAACCCTAAAAAGTGAACTGTGTTATTGGCGTGATACTCCAATTTCAACCCAGCACAGTTCACTTTATACTGGCGTACACACGTATTGCTATTATAACCGTATCTTATAAATTTTATAGGGTAAGGTTAATGAACATGATTAATCCTTTAATACCTGAAGTGAGTAATCCTGTTCAACAGTCAACAGTAATCAGTCGACGGCACAATTAAGCGACAACTTCTCTTAATGGGACTGTATTGTATTTCGCACAGCTCTGATGCGTATAATTGTATTACAGAACGATTAACTTTTAAGTTCATAATTTTTATAATTTCATTTGTTTGTAAGTATTACAAAAAATAAGATCACCTCAATGACCGTCTGCCTGTCATTAGCTTTACACATTCCTGAGAAAAATGTAGATAGGATACAGTACACATTTGACCGGTGTTAAGTCAAATGTACCACTTAAATCCTACCAGAATCTCCCCCCCCCCCCTCCACACGAAAACGATCCTGGGTAGGCCCTTGGCATGCTGTACCTAAATGTGGTCAACATTAAGATACAGGGACTTCAAATCAAACAACTTGGGTAAAGTTACTTTGTATTTTACATTTTTGTTGCTCATGCAGACCCGAAACTTTGCATACTAAACAGTACAACGACACATAATAAGAACGGTCAAGTGAAAGAAGAAGAAAGTGGAAGAAGTTAAGGTAAAAGTACGGTACAGCCACGGGACTCACATTTGGTTGCTTTTCTTCGAATACAGATTAGTATACATACAAAGAAACGTTTATTTACCAAATGTTTATATGTCACCAGCACCCAAAGCACCCCATACAAACGACTGTTTTCACTTACGCCCACAAATCATTCCGCCGTTATTAACCCACAATTTTACCAGAAATAATCTTTCATTTTTATTTCATTAACCGTAATAGTAACATATGAACCGTTTTCGGCACGTACGTAGTGGGCAAATATATAGTAGCTTACGTAGGGTTATCATACGTCAAAAAGACTTTAAAAACCATTTAAATATCTTAGACAAAGTACTTTCTATCTGACGTAGGATTTCTATCATACGTCATAAAGACTTCGTTATATGGAAGCAAAGTACGTATTGCGTTGACGCCAAATTATAGGGATGAAGGGCAGGAAGATGATGATGAGACAAAGTACCTACTTCATTGTCTCAGTCTGTAAAATGCGGCTCTTATAGAAGACTGACAGATTATATTCTAACAAAATAGGTATTTTATCACAGCAATATGGGCCCATAAGAAAGGAAAGGATAAAAAGTAGCTTAAGAGCTACTCTAGACTATGATCTATCTTTATTCCAAATTTCCTCTAAATCCCGTTGTGGCGTGATTGAATAAAAACAACCATATATTCAAACTTTTCCATTTTAGGGTTCCGTAGCCAAAATGGCAAAAAACAGAACCCTTATAGTTTCGTCATGTCCGTCTGTCTGTCTGTCCGTCCGTATGTCACAGGCATTTTACTCAGACACTTCTTAATGAATATTGATGAATGTTGGTGAAAAGGTTTCTTATACTGGCCGCTACTTAGTTTGATAGCTATATAATAAATATTTTTAGGGGGGCACTCCATACATGTAACAGAAGCTGATTTTTTTTCGACTGACATCAACGTGGCGCACATCATTCGACAGGTCTTTTAAAAACATTTTAAGGTTTCTAATAAACTTTTTGATTGGGTGAATGTTTTTTGGAAATAATCGCTCCGAAAGTTGCGTAAATCGTGTCCCCCTCCCGTAACTTTTGAACCGTGTAACCAAAAAATATAAAAAAAAATCACAAAGATAGCGCTTAACAAATACTTTAAACTAAAATTATTTCGGATATGATCGGATATACCGTCATTGAGTTAAAAAACTGCTTTTCTCAACAAAAGGGCGTAAGTGCCATGAACATACGCTCTTTTGCGGATGCAATTATTTAAGGCTGCGCAGTGCTCTTGCCCGGTTTTTTTGAAAGATAACTACGACATTCTATAATTTGTAATGCTGGTAATTTAAAAGTGGAGCGCATCTGTATTATATATTGTTAAAAAGCAAATTTATTAAAAAATAGAACGAAAGTAGCCAAGTTGCTGGTTTATAAAAAAAATAATGATGTTCCAGTTATTTTACTACGAGTGTTTCCGCGTTATTCTTTGCAACGCTGGAGCTTAACCGTGAACATGCTATGCTATGACATTTTATGATTTTAAATTTGGTTTAACTGAAAAACTTAGCCTTCGAAGATTACGAATCTGTCACATCTCGACCAATAGTTTTTAGATGTTTCATGAGTTTTTAAAAGAAGACAAACCTCGAAGATGACCAAAGAAGTGTTCGCTCACAAACGGCAGTAACTGCAGAAAATGTGTGGACTACAGGAATGATGGCGCGAGAAGACCCACTCATCACATTCCCATTCTTGGCGTTAGTTCAGGGAGCGTTAACATTATTTTTCATTAGCATCTTGGAGTGAGGAAGCTTTGTTGTCGTTGGATCCCGCGTTTTGCTCTCAGACACTGAAAAACAGGCCCGTGTGGATTGGTGTCGCGAAATGTCGAAAGAAAGCGTTAAGATGTCTTTTGAAAATCACCACAGGCGACGAAACGTAGATTTATCAACATGATCCAGAAAATGAGAGAAGATGGGTCTTTTCAGAAGGAAAGTTGCCGACAAAACTGCAAAGATCTCGTAACGTTGGTAAAATAATGTAGGTAGTTGGTTTTCTCGCAGCGAGTATTTGTCGACAACAATGTTAGAAAATCATAGATCTGTTAACTCGGAATGGTTACAATAGTAGCATTGCCGAAAGTTTTCCATGCTCTGCGAGCATATATGCATCACGACAACGCTTCGTCACATACGTCCCTCAGGACTCTTACGTATCAAGACTATACGTTCCTCAAGAATCCGATGTTGAAACCTGGCCCCATCCACTATACGGTCCTGATTTAGCTCCCTGTGACTTATTTTTGTTCCCGATATTCAATGATTTTTTTTCGTGAGTCCTAGAGGCCGTGGCCGCCTACGAAGTCGAAATTTCGGACCTATAGGATCAAGACCTATAGGTTTAGGCAAATGAAGGAGAGTATTTCAAAGAAATGTCAAATAGATATTGTTAATATCCTGATTAGTTTTTTCTTGTCTCAAAACTTATCGAGCTACCTACTATTAGTATAATAAACAAATTTTAAATTATTTTCAAAATTATTTATTTTCTTCTTATGGAAAGCAATAATCTGATATCTAAATTAATTCTAATTTCTTTTATATATAGGCAGTGAAAGAAGGTAATTGTCATATTTGTTTAAATTTTTTCAGTTCAACATTAATTAATTAAGTACATTATTTTCTGATCTTGAATTATTATTGCGAGTGGTTCATTTTTTGTTTGGACATAAGTTAGGCGAGAGAGGCGTTAGGATTCTTACGTATACATGGAATACTCCACAGAACATCGATACCTACTAGACACTGTTATACTCGTATACACAGTTATGGTAAAATTTGTAACAAGCTCTGTTAAGCTGCTAGCACTCAATCACTGTCCAAATGCTGCGTATTTCCAATTATGACGTCATTTCCAATTAGGGTTGTGATCGGTATAATGTGGCGTATCACCAATTCTCGATGGCATAATCGTGCCAACCTGAAACAATAAAAACATTGTCTGATATTCGATATTACATTTGGGAAAAAGACAATCAGATTATTCCTTAATTTTGATATAACTATAGAATTCGTGTGTAACATCCAAGTCAAATCCAAGTGCACTTTGATGTCAGTAGATAATCTTGTATGTATGTAGTAACCAGCTGTCCTGTGCAACTTCATCTGCGTAAATTTTCCCCGTTTTTGCAATATTTCTCATTCCTGCTCCGCTCCTTTTAGTCGTAACGTGATGTTATATAGCCTATAGCCTTCCTCGATAAATGTGCTATCCAACATTAAAATATTTTTTTAATTCGGATCAGTAGTTCCTGAGATTACCGAGTTTAAACAAACAAACTCTTCAGCTTTATAGTATTAGTATAAATATTATCTTGTGTATAAGTCAACTTGTATTAGTCTGTAGCTCATGTGTATTTATGCTTGTCATAATTAAAACAAATAGGCTACATTTAATTGCAATACTTACCTATATTATACTAGCTGACCCGCGCAACTTCGTCTCCGTAAATTTTCCCAATTTTGCAACATTTTTCATTGCTGCTCTGCGCCTATTGATCGCAGCGTGATGTTATATAGCCTATGGACTTCCTCGATAAATGGGCTATCTAACAGTAATATACTTTTTAATTCTGACCAAGTAGTTCTTGAGATTATCGCGCTGAAACAAACAAACTCTTCAGCTTTATAATATTAGCTTTATTATAAACTAGCTGTCCCGCGCAACTTCGTAGGCGTAAATTTTCCCCGTTTTTACAACATTTCTCGTCGCTACTCCGCTCCTATTAGTCGTAGCGTGATGTTATATAGCCTATAGCCTTCCTCAATAAATGGGCTATCCAACAAAAAAGTTTTTTTTAAATCGGACCAGTAGTTCCTGAGATTAACGCGTTTAAACAAACAAACAAACAAACAAACTCTTCCGCTTTATAATATTAGTATAGATGTGGAAGTAACTGTCTGACTGTTACGTTTTCACACTTAAACCGCTTAATCGATTTAGATTAAATTTGGTACATTATTTTGGTGTACATAGAATATTTTTTATCGTGATAAATGACATCCACGCGAGTGGAGCGCGGGCGAAAACTAGTAGAGAATAAGTATGTAAATACACAAGGTTTTTAAAATTCAAAAGGATCAAGCTCGAATAAAGTAATGAAAGTCGACTAGATTAGTGTGTTGAGATGTTCAGTGGTAACCCTAACTTGGCAAATATTTTGTGCATTTGCGAGAAATTAATAACAGCAGGGCCCACGTGAGGCGAATGTTATGAACCCTTAAATTTTCTTTCATGGCATTCAGAACTATGCCGTTTGAAGATTAAAAATAACTAATGTTCCTATTTTTAAATCTGCCAAAAGAATGTTCTTGATGTTCTTAACTTAATTTATTAAAAAAAAATGTGTCAACATGTCTTAAATGCCTCTGTGGCGCAGTGGGAGTGTGTCTGACTGCTACGCAAGAGGTCGTGGGTTCGATTCCCACACGGGACACCACTTTGTGTGATCCACAAATTGTTGTTCCGAGTCTGGGTGTACTTTGTGTCCGTGACTTGTATGTTTGTAAAGTCCCCCGCGACACAGGGCTTGTATCCTAATGCGGGAATCGTTTCAAAAAAAAAAAAGAATTATTTTGTTTATTTATATTTAATTGCCCTTTTTATCGCAGTATCTCGCAGTTTTCTTGCCTAGTCAAAATGTTTCTACTATCTACACCTGAATAAAGAAAAATCCTGAAAATTATAAAAAAAATCTTGATGTTTAACAAAATTTTCAATTTAGTTTATCTTAGGTAGTACTATAATGTAAACCAGTTCGTATGTCCTCAATTCCTGAACAATGGAAGTCTTATCTTTCTATTTTTTTACCGAAACGTTTTCGCATTGCGTTTGACATGAAAACCTGTGAGAGACTCGCTTATTAAGCACGTTCATTCGAGAAATGACATCATGTACACTTGGTTTATGTTTTTGATTAAAAAGCTGCCATGTTCAATCTTTTTAAGTTCAAAGATGAATTTATCTTTAACGGAACACGGACTAGAAGTAACGCTGTGTTTATGGTGAAACAATTTTCTTACAAAGAAATTTGAAACTGAATATTACAGAGATGCTCTTTTATCACAAGGCTTTTACGATTAATGGAAGAATAATAACATTTTTCATGGAAAGATGAGTTTATAATACATAAACAAGCTACAAAACGCTGACTGATAAAGCTAAATCAAGCTACAAACGAAATCGTTGTCAAAAAAAAAATTTGGTTTTCGATGTAGGTATACGGTAAGTGAGAAATAAGAAAGTATTCGACTCAAAACTCGAAAGTGTGTTTTCCAAAGGCTGGAGTCAACTAAAGGAGAAACGCTTCCAAATGAAGAGTCCTACTTTTCAGGTTCTTTATTCAGATTATTAGATATATTTCGGGACTTAATCGCGTGAATTATTTAAAGGTATGAGGCGAGCATGGAATCGCCAAATTCTTTTCAGTTTGGCGATTCCATGCTCGCCTCATCTGTAATGGACACAGTATCGTCTATACTTATATACTATATTTATTATAAAGAAGAAATCTGTGACGATGTAGGCACGTGTCAGGTGTAGTAAATAAGGAGGGTAATATTTTCGATTCCATTCAAATCAATTCGGGGAGTCTTAAGCTTGACGTGGGTGAAAACGCGAAATGAGCACGAGCAAAATGTCAGAACCTACTTTAAATGCTATTAATAGCGTTGCGTAAATAAAAGAAAATTGAAATTCTAACTAAACAGCAACAGATGCTCTAACAAGTTACATGATATTCTACAGGCTGGTTGAATTGCTGTCCCTTTGTTATAATTTGTCTGTACGTCAACTAATGAGTCTGTCTGGGGTATGTTTAAATACGGTTGTCAAAGGATACATATTGTAGGTATTTCGTCTGGAATTGGTAGCAAGATGGTATCTCAGACGACGCAGAATTTTGATAATGCTATCTTCTATCTATGAATTAATTATTGTTTTGCAGCAATTCTTGGAATATTTCATTTTCTGTTGATTCCCCTGATCCAAGATTGATACAGATGGGAATTAGTTCAAAATGTAATTGAAGGCAGAAGATAAAACCGTTTATTTAATCCAAGTTCAATATTTACCTACGTAATAATTTTCTCTCAATAAATAACAGCATTTCGTCCCACGACGCTACGTATGCAAGAATTAATAGCAACTGTTTCAGCATAATCGCCTTACATCGTCTGCACGCACCTCTCTCCATAAAGCCAGTGTAACCATGGCAACTCCTGTGCCATAGACTTAATAACAGACGCTCATAAGTCATTGCCAGCTATGCAAACTTCAGTAAGGTATTCCTTTGAATAATTTGTTGTTGATGTTGACTCAAACAGTATAAAAATATTCAGTTTAAAATGCTCTGATCTGATGACGAGAAACAGAATCGATATTTTAATGTAATGAAATTCTGTTGTCTAATGCAAATCGTATAAGTTTGTTTTTTTTATGTATCTTATAAGCTTATGCCTGCAGCTTAACTCGTGTTAAATTTCTTCATCCCCTTAAAGCTTGAGTAGGTATCCTGAAAGCCTTCCTTATCTCTGGTCTATTTCATGGCTCCAGGTCTAGTGATTTTACGCATCACTTACAATATAAATCATTGGACTTGATACAACAGAAAATTGTAAGTATGCAAAAACCCTTGGAAAGACGAAAATGAAGTTGAATCTGGTACATAATGAACAGTTTAAATTTTCCTCTCGAAATTAATATCTTGCCGTAAGCTGTTTTTCGTACGCAATTTTCTCACCGAAAGATATTTTCTTGTTTAATTGTGAAACTGAGTTAAGACTGTCTCTGATATGTATGTTTAGCTGATTAATTTTTGGGATAAAGGTAGATATAATTTAGACGTAGCTAAATTAATATACTTCAGACAAATTTCGAAATATTTTAGAGCTAGATTTAGAAAATTTAATTTGAAATTTTGAGTACACTTGGTACACTTTCTTAAAACAATATTAGTAGTTGTATTACACATATGACTATAAACAATATCAACAGTAAAATACGTACTTAATTGTATCTGCAAAATAATAAAATTGTTTATAATTGTTTCAGAATCTCAGAGCTTTTATTGCACAAGGCTTATTACAAAAGGAAACAAAACGTTGAATTAGATAAAAGCGTTTTGTTGTAGGTAGTATACCGTACATCGTTATCGATAGAAGACCGAGTGTTGACCCTGTAGGTGAATACTTGCGGAAGAGAATCCATTTGATATTTACGTTCAAAACAAATATCAAACGTGTCCTTTACAGCTTTGTATTCAGTAATTTATATCGTCGTGGAAATTATAATTTATTGGCCATGAAATGCGCAGTAAAAGTGTTTATTGTTCGTGTCGAACGCCTTTCTAAGTGCCACGATGACGTTTGCAATTGGTTGTGAATGTTGTTTTGTTTGTTTGTTTTGTTTTGTCTTTAGAAATGTTATAAGTTTATGATCATTCTATGAACAAGCAATTTTCATTGCAGATAATTATGTTCACTATACTGTTTGGTCTTTGTTCAATGTTTTGCCGTTTAGTTAGTCCTTGTTAATCATAGTTTTTATTTTTGACGTGATAACGTATTATAAATCAATGACGGAGTGCACGTACGAAATAGTGTCATGTAGTAACGGTCACGTTATTGATTGGTTGCTAAGCAGTCCTGTTATTGACTGGTTGCTAAGCAAAGCGAATGGCAATTCCCCCTGCTGATAGGCTGAAGTATTGTGGCCGTCGGGCGCATGCGCCCGGGTCCTCTAAATCTGTCGTTACAATAAATTATTAAATTACAATTTCATCAATGTTTATTACAATTTTATCAATGTTTTGGCGATTGCAGTGACATGTGATACTATTGGGAAAAACACTGTCACAGGCATGGTTGTTTATAGCAATGTCATCAATGTTTTCTTATGACTATATCACGTAAAATTATCGTCCGTAAACCGACTTTACACACAACCCTTTTATTTTTAAATGTTTTTCAGTACAAATTAATCTACAGCGTGCCAGTATGATCCAAGAGCGTAACGGGCCCATTAATGACTCCTTTTAACTCGCAAGAGTGAACTGCATACTTGGATTTACACCAACAGATAGCTACCTAAATGTAGATGTTAATGTAACATTTGTCTGGTTTTCTAAATAACCTTCAACAATTTCAAACCGCCAATGGATTAAAAGCTCGTAAATTTGCAACAAACCTTAAAGGAATACCGCTGTATACAGTGTAACATTAAATTGTTGAGTTAATAGCCTTAACGAGCCTATAATTTTATCTTATTCAGAAGTTGAGCACCCCGGGTGACTCGACAACTTTCCTCTTTGAATAGTTAGCAAAGTAGATTTCTATAGATTTCCTTGAGTTCCTGAACAATTTCTTAAGATCAAAATAAGTTATTGTTTCTGTTAACGATCTTCACAAGTCTCGCCTATTTTCCGGTGTAAATTAAATTAGGGATAGATTTTAATTATTATTGAGCAGTACAAAGCTGTTATCACCGGTATGTTGTCTTAAAAAACTGTCATAAACTGCAAAAATGTCTGACAAAAACGCCACAACGTTTTTTTTATGGATGGCTGATATTAAAATTGTTATTCATCGAAAAGCCACACAGTGGCCTCAACGCTACTCGTTCAACTTCTGGATCTACGTAATTTCTGGTTCAAACGTTGAGACCAATGTAGTTTTCTATATCCATAAGTTGCAGTTGGACGAGTAGCGTGGGAACCCATGTCGGGGCCAAGGTGTAGAGTCAGCTCAAACGCAAAAATAGTCATTTTTTCTGCCTTGCAATTTTTTAGGTTTTTTTTTTAAATGCTTAAAAACTTGTTTTGACCATTATTTAGAGTTAAATATGAGTAGTAATAGAATTCAGTAAGTATTACGACTAAGCTTAAGAATGCAATCGACGTTTTATATACAAAAACCTTTGTCGTCATTTCCTCAATACAAAATCCGCCAATTTTCGGCACTTTAAAAATTTCACGCATAAATCACTTTCCCTTAACATGTCCTAGCCTTGGCGCGAACTCTTATTTTAATATAAGACTTCGCGCCAAGGCTTATTAACGCGACGGCATCGGCACTCCTTTTAATAAGTTCGCGACGTTGCAGAATTTTGACAGCTGAAGGGGAGCGAGGGGGTGAAATATGGATGTATGAAAGTCGTTTTATTAAAGTTGATAGACAGATTTGTTCTTAGAATTGATACGGTGTGGATGGTTTATTCTTAAAATCATGTGATGTTTTTGTTTTTTTTTCAGGTACCTTTTCACTTACCAAAAAATAAAAATAAAAGCATTTATTTCTACTGGTAATTACACTTCGGTATAATGAAATCGCACATGAAACACATGCCCGTATTTCTAAATTTTAAAATAAACTACTTTTTTATGTAGGCTACTAGATTATTTCAATACCTATCCAACGATACCACAAAAGTGATGATAAATTTAACTTAGTGACCTTAGTATAGGACTACGGCGATAGGTAGTGCGAACTCGGAGTAGGTGGTAAGGGTTGCGGACCTATTCCAGGTTGTACCTGGAGTAAGTCCAGCATAATTTTAATAATCTGGATAAATTACGTCAGTGATCCCTGAAGTCAACTTATATCTAAGCACTCTATAATCATTTGTGTGCTATCATTGGATAGATATTGAAATAATCGTTGATCCTACATTGAAAAACATATTAAATTATTTGAAACTAGCTGTCCCGCGCAACTTCGTATGCGTAAATTTTCCCCGTTTTTGCAACATTTCTCGTCGCTACTCGGCTCCTATTAGTCGTAGCGTGATGTTATATAGCCTATAGCCTTCCTCGATAAATGGGCTATCCAACAAAAAAAGACTTTTTTAAATCGGACCAGTAGTTCCTGAGATTAGCGCGTTTAAACAAACAAACAAACAAACTCTTCCGCTTTATAATATTAGTATAGATTAAAAAACTAAATCACTAGACATATTTACTATCTGCGACATATGCGATTTCATTGCACCAGAGTGTACCACATATTCACCGTAAAATTAATAATGTCAATGATATGCAATCCTGACGCGAGATATTGTGGTGATTTAAATTCATTGATATATTGAAGTCTGGCAATTGACTCTCGATCGACTCTAAATATAAATCAAAACTTGGCATGAACGATGAATATGATACCTTCAATCTAGATTGATTATGGTTTTTGGGCGCTTCACGGTATGGATCTTGTATTAGTCAGCCGTCGCGTGATGTTTTAATTCGTTTATTGAATTTGCCAACTACAAATATGGGCTGAGGTATGGGCCCAAAAAGATTCTTCGATGTAGACCCCACTCGCCCTTCGGATTTTGCCCCTAATTATCAAAATATACTCGCCCAGTTAAAGTTCAGATCAGCCAAGTCGCCCCCATTGTTAACTATAAGCAAAAGTACGGTCAGCAACAATAAGCTTCTGAGTGTGAAGTCAGGTGTCAGAGTCAGTCTGTGGCGTGTTATATAAAATAGCTTCATACTTAATTACTAATGTTGTTTTACATGCCATGCCAGATCTTTTACAGCCATGCCAGTTACAAGATCTATTTTTGTAATTTATCTACTCTTAGTAATATTGTACGTCTTCTTTGTGATTGATATGTTAGGTTTGAAAACCAGTGCTCCAACTGCTTCCTTTTTCTGACATTGTTCTATCTAAAACATTTATAAATTATTTATAGAAAGTTCTAAAATAATTGTTTTAATACCTAATATAATTTTTGTTTTATTTATTTCTGAACCTTTTTATATATATAATATAAAATGATTTTTCTTGAAAAGCACGAATGCATAGCATATACCGAATAAATTCTAAAATTATTGTATTTAATACCTAATTTAATTTTTGGTTAATTGATATGACTTAGGGTGCCCTAGCCAAAATTGTAAAATCTATCTACGAGTATATAATATCCGTCCGTCTGCACCTTTGCTCAGAGACTGTTAGGGCTAGGAGACTGTAATTTTTTGTAAAAGACAAAATGAAAGAATAAAATCTTGAAAATATTGTTTTCTAAATGGCTGATGTTGGGTATGTGAAAAAATTCACGGTATTGTATAGTGAAATTAAAAGGAAAACTATCACAGCTAAGTAGGCTTTACAAGTTAACGAGTTACAGCTGATCAAATGAGAAGTAACAAAATTTTTATACAAATTCCATTGAAAACTATTAAAAAGTAGGTATAACGTTGTAAGTATGAAACAAAAACAACAGAAAGCCCACTTCTTAACATACTATATATTAATTATTTGAATGGGGGACCACGGAACCCTACCTTGTGGTCCGACTTGCCCTTGCTCGGTTTTCTATTATACTACCCAGAATGAAGATAATTATTATAGAAGAGTTTCCCCTTAGGGGGAAGGCGATGACCTGTTTGCGTGGTTTCACATGATGTGGACATAATCTTCTGTTGAAGTCATCATTTGTCGGAGAATTTTAACATAGAGTTTTAAAAAGTGGTGACATTTAGACAGCTCCATCTGTTGTTTGTCAACAGTAGGTACCATAAGTTAGAAAGATAAAGTATTACACTTTCTTTGTTTTTGTACTGTTATATATGATTTACATACAGAAATAATATAGTATCTAGTAATAAATAGATGCTTTGACTTTACGATCTGACTGTACTTGTTTCGTTCAAATTTCAATGAGAATAACAGATGGTCCAATATGTACAGCGAAATATTTTTTTTAATACTGGGACTTTTCCACTCACACCGCGACAAGGGGCGAGTGGCTTGCTGAAAACAGGGCATTTTTATAGGCGGGGCGAAATCCGAAGGCCTGTCTCTCTCGCCCTATAAAGATGCTGAGTCTTCAGCATCTTTAAACAGAACATTTTTGACAGCAACAACAGAATTTCTTTTGATAACTTTTATTAGTTCACGAATTATACATAAATTAAATTATACATAAAAACACGAACAATACTTAAAAATTGTAATATAAATTGTCAGAGAAAACAATACCTTGTCTGGCTCGACTAGGTATTTAGAAGCAGAAAATAGTATAATCCTGCCGCGCTTTTTCAATCAATGGAATAAATAAAAGTGCAACAACGTAGAGTTTCTGCAAAATATAAATCTGATTGTCTATGTATGTTTCTATCTATAGCTAGTTCTATAGATTTACGATGACGTGATTTTTCTTGTTGTGGTAAAAATATTCTTATAAGTATAATGTAAGAGTGCACTTCTTCTATGGTTCTATCTTTGTTCAGTTGTTCGTTTAGTAAAAGTATTGTTACACTCCTTTCTTCTTCTACTTGTTATTTTTTTGATAAAACATTATCTTGCCAAGTATATTACTTTCAAAAATATTTACCTAAAGTTTACTTTCAAAAACACTTAAGGTAGACTGTCCAAGGGGCTTTGGAATCAACAAAAAGGAACTCTAACAAGACAAAGCTAACTAGTATCTCTGCGTTTTTAAGGTTCCGTAGCCATAATGGCAAAAACGGAACCCTTAGTTTCGTCATGTCCATCTGTTAGTCTGTCTGCCCGTTCGTATGTCACAGGCATTTTACTCAAAGACTACACAATGAATATTTATGAAATGAAATTAGGTGAAAACGTGTCTTATAGTAGCCGCTACTTAGTTTGATAGCTAAATAATAAAAACAAAATATTTTATTGGGTACACATGTAACAGAAGCTGTTTATATTATCAAGGTTTTAATTTGTTTTTTTTTATAAGTGAATATGAAAAAAAATCACAAAGGTAGCGCTTAAAAATACTTTAAACTAAAATTATTTTGGACATAATCGGATATACCGTCAAAAAAAAATATAAAAATCGACCCCTCCTTCTTTGAAATTACTCAGCCTACAATTTTGAAAGAAAGTCTATATAAATAAAAGTCTATGTAAAAAAAAGTGTCAAATCGACTGGCCTGTTGGTCTAGCTAAGCTACAGGTTGTGGGTTTTTTAGGTATGTTTACGAGTATCAGTTGTCTGGTTGCCTTAGTAAAGGCCCTGCTCAGTTTGGGATCAGATGGTCTTGTGTGAGTTGTCTGATATGAGTTAAATCTTTCACTACAGAGATCCCGTTAAATACAAAAATGAAAATATGCCAAGGTTTCGCTAATAACAGAAGTGAGATCTAACTAGAAATCAAGTTCGTTTGAAATTCTAAAAATCATACATGACCTATTTGACGTGTTTCATTTTTTTTTTAATAATTCGTTTTTTGCTACTCAATAGAGCCAATTGGCAACTAAGTTTTTTTAAAACGTTTATATTAACTTCACTTGTAACTAACTACTTAGCACTAACAATGCGGTGGAATCTTGGAAGTAAATTTTAACCCACTTCTAATAATTGTATCGTAGTAAAATTTTGCATGTGAATATAGTTCCGACGACAACGAAATAATATGGTAACTTGGAGCTAATCTGATGATGCTGTGCAACTCCTCAGGGATGTATAAGTTTTAACAATAGATTTTAACCTACTGGTACATCAAATTTTATCTTATCGCTATGAAATTGTGTATGTAGGTATATGTAGTTTGGAAGACTACACAATAACTTGGTAACTTGGAGCTGATCTGATGATGGAGTAGCACTCCTCAGGGATGTATAAGGTTTTGACGATTAACTTTAACCTGAGTACTTCTAATTATCGTATCGCAATGAAATAACAACAACACTATTTACAAATAAATTTTGAACAAACTAAAAAGAAAAAAAAAATAGCTTTTAAAAAAGCTGAAAAACACGCTTATACAGTGTGATTTTTAATATACTATACAAATAAGCTCCCATTCTTGGCTTCTTTACATTACACCAATTAATTGTTTTTAAACTTTCGCGATGTTTACACATATAATAAAATTATCGGGACTTAATCGCGTGAAGTATTTAAAGGTAACGAACCTTTTATTTACCCGACGTTGCGATCGTGGTCACGGGTCGACTGATGGCAGCTAAGCTTAAGAAGCGCTTTTTACACCTAAAAGTCAACCAAAAAGAGTTTTTTTAAAAGCTGTATTATTATTATTTACTAGCAATGTGGGTCGCATATAACCGTGGCCCAAAATGCTTCGTGTAACCACGGTCAGTGAGTCGCCCTTTTGCAACTTGTTTGATATAGTGCCATGTATCTCTAAATATATTACCGTAATGATCGAACTTTTTACTTAAAACGGCGGTTTACGGCACTTGGCAATAGTCAGTAGTCTTTTGATGTCGACATAAAGTGATTTTCTTTAAATAAATTATACAATCAAATGTCATAAAGAAAATAGTCCCTTCCATGTTTACTAAATTTATAAGAATGGTTACATCGTCGATCGGCTTTTGGTGGTGGGATAAGTTTCTTAAGTATTTAAGAATAGGAAGTAGGAAAGAGAAAAACGACTGGTAAGATAGTGGTCTCAAAACTATAATACAATGAACTATTTCGTACGTACGCCACTCAGGATGATATGCTGACAGCATCTCAACTATTATCAAATGTTATCAAAACTGACGCAGAAGAAGTGACAACCAATTTAATGTCAAACTTGAAGGCTCAGTTGCATTTCAGTACAGTATTGTTCAATATTCGCGGTCATTGTACGACGCATATATCGGTACCTCATTTTATGTATGTAATAGTAAGTAGGTAGGTACCTACCGTTATTGAAATCTCGTTTGTTTTCACTAAGAACGCAAACTTCATGCCGAAACAAAACTGAAGTTTCGAGCTTGATAGATAAGTCTATTGAAAATAGCTCTTTACAAAATGTTGGCAGGTATTCTGCGTCTAGTCAATGTTGTTAAAGAGTACATCGTAAAAGTTATACGCGTTTTATTGCAAATTGCATGCAGTCGAAGATGTGAATGACTTGAACCGGAGTCTGGAGATTCTGGTTGTTTTATTTTGACATCTAGCATATGACTGTACATTAGGTATTGTGTTTATTGAAATGTAGCTTTCAATGGTTGTTACCATTCTCTTTTTTTTAAATTTCATAGATTATATTTCGCCATCTCATCGCCGCAATTCAATACGATTTCTACTACGAATATTTTAATTAAAGACATAGAGAATTTAATCTATACTGATATTAAAAATCTGAAGAATTTGTTTTTTTAAACGCGGTAATCTCAGGAACTACAGATCCAAATTGATAAATTATTTATATAAGGCTATATAAGGCTATGGGCTATACAACATCACGCTACGACCAATAGGAGCGGAGCAGCAATGAGAAATGTTGCAAAAATGGGTAAAATTTACACAGACGAAGTTGCGCGGGACAGCTAGTTTTATAATATTAGAAGACTTATAATTCCATGATAATTCCATGATTATACTCGTCGGTTATCGCCTAATGCATTTTGAAATTGAACAAGATGCAATTATTTAGAATCGTGGGAAACAAGAAAGGTATTTTAAGCTTAAAATATCTACATGAGACTTCCTTTTCTGTTCCATCTACATATCCTTCTGTGCCATTAATCATAACGGTAATTGCTGTTCTTTCATTTTCCTATAATTTCAAAGATCGTTTGCAGTAAACGAAATGGTTTAGAGTTTGTACGTTATTTTCAGTTTATCTTTAAACATAACCTTAAAAATTATAGCCCATTATCCCTATTTTCATTGTAAATGAGAAAGGAATACGTGTAGTTGTTAAAGGTTTAATTAGTGAAACTTGTAAAATTTCCGTAAGGCTGAAAAGAAACATGTCTGTAAAACACAACAGTAAAGTCCATGCTACTTGCATGCCAGTAGATCAACAGGATTCCAGTTAGCATATTCACATAGTAGTTAGGTAACATGTGCAAGTAGTTGTTATGCAAGTGTTCCAGCTGCTATTTATCTAGATTTTCGGCCTTATGTTCCTGTTTCAATTAGTCGTTATTTCCTCTGTGTAATATTTCTCAATTCTCTCTGACATATATTTTTTTGTGTTTCTGTTTTTGCTTTGGGCTCATGTGTATCCCAAAAAATATAACATCTGTCATACCATATTATGTGTAATATTATCTTTTCATTACAATGGTACATTAACGTAGAGACCAGGACTGCGCCAAAACCGCACAAAATGTACCAGACTCTAAAGAGACATCGCTACTTTGTGGACGATACCTGTCAAAGGCCGCACGAGATTTTTCTTTCTTTCACTCTTTGCAGTCAATATTTACATTTCAATTGACAGAGACGGCACGGAGTCTAGACGTCAATGCACTGGTTGTTATCCAAGTGGTCTGGTTTAAATTGAAAAAATATTTTTGTGTTGGATCGCCAATTTATTGAGTAATAGAAGCACGCTGATCAATAGGAGCGGAACAGCACTAAAAAAATTGCAGTTGCTAAAACGGGGAAAAATATTCGTTTCGTGTGCTGCGTAAACGGTTTAAGTTACACATATAATGCATGACGGATTTGTTCCTCTTAAAAAGTTCTTAAAAAAAGTCCGCGACAGCAAATGCCTATCTTTGTTCACTATGTTATTTTTTTATGGTAATCTAATTTGTTCTAAATTAATGCATTTTTTTGCAAAAGTGTTCTAATAAACATGGTATTAACCGTTATCCAAATAAATATTGAACTCATCAAAAAAATGATTCGCCGAATTGTGAAATATGTGGCACAATCGATGATGTCCAACATCTCTTAATGGAATTTGAACGGAATCGTAGTGGTAGAGAGGATTTGTTCTTTCTTTATAACATTAAAAGACTAGAGATGGGTTCTGTTTTCACTATGTACACTTTATTCAGAAGCTGCTGAAGAATTATAATATACAATGTGTAGAAATTTAAATTAATTTAAGTTATTATTAAGCACCTAAGTACTTGTTTTTATTTTTATGTTATTTTGTTTGGCAAGCACCTATTTGTTTATGTTATCTTGTTTATGGTTTGTGTAATTTTGTTACAATAGGACTGACATATCGCAAGATAAAAGTCTAAATATAAATAAAGATTAAAAAAAAGGTTGCATGCATTTATTAGCGAAAGTGTTCTAATAAACATGGTATTAACTCTTATCCAATTAAATACGTTATTCATCACAAATATTTAATTTTGAACAAAACTACTCTTACTTCATTTGATTTCAATGAATATCTTAGGAGATATCATAGTTTTAAAATGTTACGCAAAAAAATCAGACGCGGTTCCAGAGCTTTGTTCAAGGGGGACAACTATTGGCTTAACTGGCCAAGTGTGAGTTGTTCGCATCACAGGAGGGAGGGGGGCATTGAATTCAACAATCAGCCACCACTGCGGAGGGGAGGAAGACATCTGTCAAGTACCATAAGCCTTTACGGAATGATGTGCGAGGTGGGCGGTTATGTGGGCACAGTATCAAGTTCGGCTAGAGCTCTGCGAGGCAATCCGCGCGGCATGCTCCCTATATATAACTAACGGTTGTGTTCAGCAGACTGTTTTTTAAATGTTTTTTTGCGATAAAATATAATACGAGTAATTTAGAAAATATTTTTTTTGTATTAATAAGTTTGTTTTTTATTTAATTAAAAAAATTTAGATGTATTAATATGTTACTTTAAAATACAAAGTACGCCACACAAATACCTATATCATATTATTATATGCCTACACTTTAATTTTAAAAGGTTACAGTATCGTATCGTAGCCACTCAGCGTTCATCTATTATTCCAGTTGCACTCTTACCGATCATAGTGTAGTGTACCCTAAAATAGCCTATTTTATATTTTTTACGTTAATTACCTATAAAAAAAATATTACGCATTTCAGACATAGGTACAAACAATGTTTACCCGGGTTTCTTCTGCCTGATTTTAATTTTGAGCATTGTGGGTACCAAGTTTTATCAAATTTTCTTCAATTGTTCTCAAGTGGTTCGTGGATAAAACAAAGAAAGTTTCAGCTCTTTTAAGATTGTATTGTAGGTGCCTAACTGCCCACTCTCTCTAGCCCTCCCATGTGACGCGGACGAATTGCGAGGATCAGCTATCAGCTGACTGTATATAAGAGACTGATATATCAACACACAGCTCACACTCCTGAATGGATTGAGTTGAAATTTGGTACACTGATAGTTGTTATGATGTAGGCATCCACTATAAATCAAATCTTTAAAGGGGTGAAATGGCATACCAAACTTAACGCGGGCGGAAGCTAGTTATAATATATTGTTCACGCGATTAAGTCCCGAAATATATCTAACTAGCTGTCCCGCGCAACTTCGTATGCGTAAATTTTCCCCGTTTTTCAACATTTCTCGTCGCTACTCCGCTCCTATTAGTCGTAGCGTGATGTTATATAGCCTATAGCCTTCCTCGAGAAATGGGCAAAGGACAAAAAAATTTTTTTTTTTAATCGGACCAGTAGTTCCTGAGATTAGCGTGTTAGATTTTACATAGGGGTCGTAGCAATTTGTAATAAAATACTAAAGCTTTTATTGTAGAACTACGTAGAAGTCCTACGACTCCTTCTAGTAGAAGACCTACGACTCATCGTAGTAGTACTACGACTCATTGTAGACCACTACGACTCATCGTAGACCACCACGACTCATCGTAGAACTACACTTACTACTGTATCAGGATAGTTGGATCATATACCCAATCAGTTGCA
Organism: Herminia tarsipennalis; assembly: GCA_945859575.2. Classification (NCBI taxonomy): domain Eukaryota; kingdom Metazoa; phylum Arthropoda; class Insecta; order Lepidoptera; family Erebidae; genus Herminia; species Herminia tarsipennalis. The sequence goes on along the minus strand of OX243841.2, from coordinate 18,364,615 downwards.
ATCTAACCTTATCAATCAGTATAGTATCAATAGGAAATAGAATAAATTAGGGAGGTAAATAATACAAAGGAATAAATGACAAGTATCATATATTTTCAACCTTGTTTGGTCTAGTTGTATCAAAGGTTTCATAATAGCCAGTCTCCTAATAAACATTTGCCATACTACATTTCATACATCCTAAATACAATATACCACAGATACTTTCTAACATAACCAATTCACAACATTATTGCAATGTACGACCATATCGCTGTAGAACAGCTGATAAGTATCACACCAGGCAATAATCATCAAATCATATCACATTGCAATATATTGTTATTAGTCAATATCTATACATAATACACAATAATAGGATATCAGCACAAAAGAACCAGCAATAAGTATAATCTGAATCGGATCGTACCTGTATCCACAAATGTTGCAATCAGACTGAGCCTCGATCACAATCTGTCAGTCCTTTTATAGAACAAATACACTGAATATTAAAGAACATGTGGGTACTTCGCAAATATTCCTAATTATTATACTTTAACCCATAAAATAATTTTATACACAGAATTATGTTATTTAAATAAAGGAATAATAATAAAACTATTACACAGATAAAACACACTTATAAGAAGTGAAATATCACAACAACAATATTTGACGTTTCAAGCTGTACCTACATTTGTGACCAGTGGATATTTATTGTTTTAATTCATTTATAATACTGTGTGGTGCTTTTATAATGTGTTATAATCATCTTAAGTAATTTACATGTTAATTACAACATAAACTGTAAGTACTTGTACTTTGTCATAACCTATTCCGTGATACAAATTATTGTTCAGGTTACTAAAAATACAATTGACATAAAGACATGGCTACTTGCATATCCATGGCTATTGTTATAATATAAACAACCTGTAGCTACTTCTATAATGTCAATTTACTCTGCCATAACGTATTCTGTTATTCTAATGTACAAATACTGTCACATATTCTACAGTTAACAACATTACAGTGGTATTTAAGATTCCTTATTAAAGTGGTCATTATGTCTACGATTTATTGACAGGCTAAACAAATTCATCAAACATATTCATTCCTTAGTACACAGGTATAATATTTACCTGAATTTATTTATTACGATTGATATTTCTCTATGTAAATAGCCATTAATATATCCCTTATCTATCAAGCGCGTTTAAACAAACAAACTAACAATCAAACAAACTCTTCCGCTTTATAATATTAGTATAGATATGTATAAAAATCGCGAAAGTTTAAAAACAATAGTGTCAGTTATCTCGTACAATGCTATGTGTTAAGAAAAACATAGCAGGGTTGCGCAAAAGCGCTAAGTGTAACAACTTACATGGCTAAAAAATAACTTTTAAAACATTTTCAAAGTCAAAAACTTGTGACATCACATATCCGTGCGGGATAGTCGACAAAGCTTACGTGACGTCATTCACTCGCAGTTCGCAAATTGCCACGTCATTCAAACGTGTTGATAAAACCGCTGACTGACAGTATTTATTGAGGAAAAAGCCGTTTGACGAATTTTAACTGATATTAATGTGAGTGATTTTGATTTTACTGGCTAAGGTTTTCAAGTTACAAGCCTAAGCTTTCAAGTAATAGATGCACGATGAATTTGGTAGATATTTTCTAAACCGCGTCGTAAGTCCAATTATTATTTTCACTTAGTATCTGCTGAAGACAGGTAAATCTTGGCGTTTTTAATTTTTTTAAAGATCACGTGCATTAGGGTGCTAGCGTTGTGTCATGCATGAAGGAATGAATAAATATATAAATAACCGACACAAAGTACACTCAAATTTAGAATCTCTTGCGAATCAGTTGTACTCTCTCCCACTGCACATGCGACAATCACTGTATCTTTGAATATGAAGCCATTCATATATAAGGTCGGGGCAAAAGCATTTTCGTATTTTTCATACAAAGAAAAAAATATTCTTTAGGTATAATTTTTTATTTATTTATTATATGTATGTGCCATTTTGATAAATAACTTGTTGCCATCTTGTGGATAGTGCCATGATCCCTGCTCCCTGCTCCCTGCTGTAAAAAATGAGATTTTTGATCAAAAAATCTGACAGTTTTCACAGTGTTCTTTTGAGGTTAACTTTATGCTTCCTAAAGAGTTCTGAAGTGACCAAAATAGGTGGAAATATAATGGAGCAAGATCAGGGCTATAAGTACTATATATAACACATCCCAGCCAAGCTCTATAGATGAGTCCGGCCTGGCATTGTCATGATGGAATACCACGCCCTTCCTGTTCACCAGCTCCGTCACCAGTTTCGTCATGTCCGTCTATCTGTCTGTCTGTCCGTCCGTCCGTATGTCACAGGCATTTTACTCAGAGAACTTACTTCTCAATGAATATTGATGAAATTTGGTGAAAAGGTGTCTTCTAGTGGCCGCTACTTAGTTTAATAGCTAAATAATAAAAATAAATATTTTTAGGGGGGGCACTCAATACATGTAACAGAAGCTGTTTTTTTTTCGCCTTACATCAACGTGTGGCACATCATTAGACAGGTCTTTTAAAAACATTTTAAGGTTTCTAATAAACTTTTATGATTGAGTAAATATTTTTGGAAATAATCGCTCTGAAATTTGCATAAATGTGTCACCCCCCCACCCCTTAACTTTTGAACCGTGTGACTAAAAAATGACAAAGGTAGCGCTTAACAAATACTTTAAACTAAAATTATTTCGGATATGATCGGATATAGCGTCATTGAGTTATAGCCGAAAAACTGTTTTTCTCAACAAAAGGGCGTAAGTGCCATGAACATAGGCTCTTCTGCTCTCTCTGCGGAACCTGACATTGAGCACGGTCCGACACGTATACTTGCCCGATTTTTTTATTGTAATAAAACTTTCAAATGTATCGAATTTCTATGTTACATATGTACGAAAAAATCGAAAAATACCGGTAACTAGTTTATTTTATTTATTGCAACATTAATAAAAATGACAACATTTAATGGTATTAAAACCAGCCAGTAATATTTTGTACAACCAAAGAGGTTTGATTACTAACAAGTCATTCAAAATACGAAAACACTTTTGCCCCTACCTATTATGACAATAATATTCAGACTAGGTTGGGTTTAGTCACCTATAACATGTATTTAAAGGTGGACTTTCCTTTGAAGTTTAGATCATGGTTGAGAGTTTACGTAAATATGATTTCGCTAACTAAAAGCTCTGGTAAAACACATTTATCAAAATAAATTTGCCATTATGCCAGGAACTGGTGAAGCATATCATCAAAGGCTTAATTAGCAACTGCCTATTCAGTGAATATTTCTTGATCCGTCCAAGTCACCTGACTCAATCAAACATTATGACTTTGTCAACACGGTTTTAAAACCAAAGTTTTATTGGAGAATTCGATAAATTAATAAACAAAACAATATAAATTCAAAGGCCATCCGCCTTTGAATCTACTACGGTTTTTTGACAAGTTCCCTGTGGCATACCGCTTGTAAATTTCACGGTCTTTGTAAGGACATTTTCGGGATGAACGGCTCTTTGCGTCCTGACGTAATTCTTTGAAGAAATTGACAATATTATATTTTAGAGACACCGAGCGCTGTTTTGATGTCATCTGCCATGAATGAAAGCATTTTTGTGTTTTATAAACAGGTGAGTTGGCGAAAAGTGGGAATTAAACTTGGCGTATCCTTTAAATAAAGACGTATATTTTTTTAAATAAATATGGTGCCAGCAGACAATTTATTTAATCTATACTAATATTATAAAGCTGAAGAGTTTGTTTGAACACGGTAATCTCAAGAATTACTAATCTGAATTGAAAAATTCTCAGCAATGAGAAATGTACAAAAACGGGAAAAAATTACGCAGACGAAATTGTACGGGACAGCTAGTGTATCATAAAATGTCTTAAATGGCTCTTCAGCGAATACATTGTTAAACGCTTAGACATTACAGAATGTACTTGCGTGCCATACAAGCATTGAACAGACATCGTCATTTAATATTTTCCAATTTTTCAAACTAAAACTTTACGATGTAACATTGTTTTATTGCCTGTAAAAATTGTGTTCATCGTCGTAAAAGACAACTGTATGCACAGCACTTTCTTTTAACATCTAAGGACTATTATTATTTTCTTTGTAGGTATTTGTCAGCTTTGCGTGATTTTGACACGAAAACTATAGTTAAATAATAAGGAAAATGTATTTTTTAAAACTAATCCCGTCATTTGAATAGCGACGTAAAGACCATAACATCATCATTATCATCCCCATCATCAGCTTTTATCCGTCCACTGCTGGACATGACTCTTAATTTACGACAAAAACCCGACCCTCCGCTTTTCGCATAGATCACAACATAAACATAATCAGCCCCTTAGAGAAAAAGGTTACGAGCCGTAACATACCTCATACGAGCCCTCGTATGAGGTATGTTACATTGCTTTATATAGTTTTAAATGGACTTTCATACGAAATGCAAGGATGTCGCGCAATGCAAAACATAAAGAGAAGATTTGGGACCAGATACGATGCTTCGCCGTCATTCTCTTATTACAAAATGCATAGAGACGTACGACATACGGATAAGTAGCGCGCTCTACGCTCAACCTCGTGGCAGCACTATATAAGCGATATTGCGTCGTCTTCGCGTCTTTTCTGGGTCTAATAATATATTAGACCCAGAAAGGACGTTATACTATCTTAGGACGATTCACACAATGTCATCTGATCCCAAACTAAGCGGAGCTTGTACTATGGCAACCAGACAACTGATAAACACACTTATTTATTTTTAAATATGAACATATTATAGATAAATTACATCCAGACACAGAATAAACCATCGTGATCACACAAAGTTTTATCGGTGGGGATCGAACCCACGACCTTCGGCTTAGCAGTCAGGGTCACTAATCATTAGACCAACAAGTACATTTGTAATAGTTTTTTATTGTTTAGAATATATGTTAATAGAATATAAATCAATAATTAAAAAAAAAAAAACAAACAACTTTTATAACACAACCTCCTTAATCTCGCTTCACATATCTAATATAATCATAATAAAAACTTTTATTACAAAAAAATAAAAACCGACTTCCAAAATAAGTATCTATATAGTAACTAAAAGGCAAAAAATAATATAGGCACAACAACAAAAAATAAATTAAACATTTTGAAGTTGGTGCCAGGAAATGCAGTTTTATGTTTTAGGCACCAACTTTAAAATGTTTAATTATTTTGGAAGTCGGTTTTTATTTTTTTGTGAAAAAGTTTGTATTTGTCACTTTTTACTGTATTGGTTTGAAGTCGATTTATGTTACAATAGCATAATGCAAACTGCTCTTTTCTTTTTACAAAATGTTGCGTTTTGCGGTACAAGGCCATTGAGTTGTTGATTTTTGAGGATTTCACCTGATACTAGACCATCAGTTCCGTTACATGATTTGACGGAGGCGAAGAATCAGGTATCGAACACGGTACTCAGATCGCAACCCGCAATATTTATTATTTAATAATTGTTCCGTTGGTCATCTGTGGTCTTCATCATCAGTTCCATTTCACTCAATGGTGCTTTTTAAGAGTAAATGCACGAATTACAACAAAATATACCCAAATTACTATAGGTTTGCCTTTATTATTTGAAGAGTTCCATCGATTTCTCCAAGATCTCGTCATCAGATCCGAGCTTTGATGACAATGGGACCAATCTGGAAGAAGAAGCCCTTTCAAACACAAAAATATTATTTCAAATCGGTCCAGCCGTCTGCGAGCAATTGGATAACAAACATAAAAAAACAGGCGAATTGAAAACCTCCTCCTTTTTGAAGTCGGTTGATAATAAATTTTGGATCGATGTCAAAATGTTACGCTTTTATTCGTCCTTATGTCCCTATTTCCAAAATGTTCAACACTGTACCTACACAGTGGACAGCCCATTATTCATTTGTCCATATTACTATTAGTTAGTGCAAATATCAAGTATTACCAAATTCAGTGATGCAGACATATCCCATTGGACTATTTACTGTTGATGCATTAGTTCCATCTCTACGTACGAGTATAGGTACAGTTATCTACGCAATTACGAACCATAGTTCTTTAATGTACACGCGAATTTCACCTCTGCTACGATGAGGTATGAACTAGAATTGTGTGAACATGTTGTCAGGTAGGAAGGAAACTAGGTTATGGAGTGGTGTTCCATTGGGTGGTGACATGGCCGTTTGGATTAGTCTGGGGACATTGGCATGTAAAATTTTGATCTATGTCGGTACAGTAGGTAGTCAGTAATTTTGACACACATTGGTTGGATTAAATGTATTACCTACATCTCCTATATTTTATGAATCAGGAGGATTTGAACATACCTAAACGTTGGCGATATTTTCCAACCATAGATGTTCCTCTGGGGTTTTTTGTCATTATCAGGTATCTCTTTGACTTATTTTCGACGCTATATTGTACGACAAAAGTTGTAAGTATATTCCATCCATATTGTACAAATCCAAGTTTATTTTGTTCTGAGATACAAATTAAGGTAACGACACCTGAGATAAAAAGTTCATTTTATATAAAAAAAAAATAGTCTTAAGTCTTCGCCCTTTCAAAACGGTTGAAAGGGCTTTAATCAAACAAATCAAAATCAAACAAAAAATAAACAAAATTCGTCTAGTTGTTTAGACACTGCGATGCCACAGATAAACACACAAATACACTTGGCCTGTCACGAAAGTCATAGAGTACTTAGAAAATATTAGATATGTTCTAAATTACATTAAGCCAATAATATTAATTGCACCTTATAGTATAAGGTATCTCTTCATATCTAATGCAAGATGTAACTCGTACCATGACGCGTACACAGTTGCCGTACAAATTAGTTACAGGTGGCCGGCTCCCTACAACAAGCACAAACAGGCTTACACATTCATAAATATGCACGTACACTGATCTCGGTCGAAATTGGTAAACTCGTCAACCAAGATGATATCGTCTCACGTGTGCGTGGATTTTGTGTTGAGCTGTGATTTGACTTTCTGCTGGGTGCCGTCTTCAGATGTAGTAGGTAGTATTATCTATTAACAGTTTCTAATAGATCCGTAATGGATGACGTTTCAGCTCCCCTGTGATATGTGTAAATTGGAGGGTAGTCAGAAATAGATGTGATTAGTTTTAGTTACATAATTTAGTTAGTTGTTGCTCCATGATAGTTTAGATTTGTAGAATTGTGTACGAATGTTGCTGGAGGTTATAGTTCACTTCGCCATAAATAAATTTATATAAATATAAAGCATAACACAATAAGCACACACACACACACACACACACTTTTTTTCTTTGTTATTAATTTCATTTATGTCTGTTTTGTTTTTATTATTAACACTGTTTTTTGTTTTTTTTTTTTGTAATTATTTTTAAGTTATAACTAAATATGACTATGTGAGGGAAGGAACGGTCTCCTGAGATACAAATTTTAACTTAGTTTAGGAGGCAGGGCTTCTATTTTAAAAGAGTAACCAAAGAGCGTATAAAGATTTATTATTATTATTTGTATGTCGTTTCCATATCACGGGATTATGGAGTCCCGGTCATTTGGGAGGCGTGCGTGGGGCCGAAGCCAACACGTAGAGGCCCGTTTATTATTATTAAGTATTATTATTATTACTTATTGACCGAATTCAATTGGTAATCTAATCCCAAAGATGCCATTCATATTAAACTTTGGTTGAACTATATCAAATTGTTAAAAAAAAATAAAGAGTTTTTCTTATAAGTACCTACCATAAATACTTTCTTTTGCATTTAGTAAAAACTGGTATTTTTGACATTACAAACATACACTTAAATTTTATTTATTTTTATAGATTAGACTGTGCTATTGTGTGAGTGATGGCACAGTCTAATGATGGCAGATGGCATGGGGCCTATATATCAAAAATAACAATAATCTTTTTCAGAAGCTAGCAAAAAATATGACGCTTATACGATTCTCCCAAAAAAATGTGTTCAATTGAAACACGCGTACAAGATTATAACGTACTAGCTGACCCGCGCAACTTCGGCTGCGTTAATTTTCCCCATTTTTGCAACATTTTTTATTGCTGCTTAGCTCCTATTGGTCGTAGCGTGATGTTATATAGCCTATAAATGGATTCCTTCCTCGATAAATGGGCTATCTAACAGTAAAATATTTTTTCTGGACTAGTAGTTCCTGAGATTACCGCGTTCAAACAAACAAATAAACAAACTCTTCAGCTTTATAATATTATATTATACTAGCTATCCCGCGCAACTTCGTCTGCGTAAATTTTCCCCGTTTTCACAACATTTCTCATTGCTACTCAGCTCCTATTGGACGTAGCGTGATGCTCCTTATAGCCTATAACCTTCCTCGATAAATGGGCTATCCAACAGTGGAAGAATTTTAGTAGTTCCTAAGATTACCGCGTTCAAACAAACAAACAAACTCTTCAGCTCTAAATATTAGTATAGATTATAACGTAATCTCATTTCTTATCCGGTTGCCTAGTAACGACGATGAATAGACACGGTGAATTCATGTAAAGTTAAAAGGATTACGTTGATCCAATTAGACAATGGTCTGCGCATGAGTTGTTTTGGCACGTGTTCGTTTGTCGTGATTATTGAATAATTTTGGCATTTATCATAGTCTTATATTTTAAACTAGCTGTCCCGCGCAACTTCGTATGCGTAAATTTTCCCCGTTTCTGCAACATTTCTCATCGCTGCTCCGCTTCTATTAGTCGTAGCGCGATGTTATATAGCCTATAGCCTTCCTCGATAAATGGGCTATCCAACCAAAAAAAGATTTTTTAAATCGGACCAGTAGTGCCTGAGATTAGTGCGTTTAAACAAACAAACAAACAAACAAACTCTTCCGCTTTATAATATTAGTATAGATATATTTTAGACTAGCTCTCGCCCGAGTGTATGTCGGTTATCGCGATTAAAAATATCCTGCCTCGGGACTCAAACTTTGGTTCAGGGGCTTAAGCGTGTAAAGGTAAGACAGAGTTACTTTTACATTTATATTGGACTAGCTTTCGCCTGCGGCTCCGCCCGCGTGGTTGTCGGTTGTTGCGCTAAGGAATCCTATGTTCTTCCCAGGGATTCAAACTATCTCTATAACGAATTTCATCTAATTCGGTTCTGCGGTTTAAGCGTGAGAAGGTAACAGACATACAGAGCTTTCACATAATTTATAATATTAGTAGGTATGGATTTATTTGCCTAATTGATTTGTTGAATTCGTTAGCGTTATAAGTTTTGACTTATATTTTTTTGATAATTAGTATTTGGCGGCCTCTGTGGCGCGGTGGGAGTGTGTTTGACTGCTACGCATGAGGGTTCGATTCCCACACGGGACACCACTTTATGTGATCCACAAATTGTTGTTTCGAGTCAGGGTGTACTTTGTGTCCGTGAATTGAATGTTTGCAAACGGATTGTACCCTAATTCGAATAATAAAAATCTACATGCCATTGAGCTTAGCTGTAGGGCTTAACGGGATTGCTAGTAATGTGTGACCACAATCCCACATTGCTAGTTATCTATATAAAAAAAACCTACTGACATATTCTTTTATCTCTGTTTATAGCAGGTCACTAGAAAAGTGGAGTTTTTTTTTGTAAAATTACCAGAAATTTCTTATTATTCATATTTTAAAATATAAATCAGCTAACTAATTCGGTCTCGATGTGCGCAGTTTTCCGGAAAATATATATTTCATACGTTCAGATCACAAAGCGTGAGCTCTGTAATGAAATGTAGAATTTTAATATGAAGGGGAAAACAATCCCGTACACTGAATGTTCCATTTGATAACTGTTTGTTTCTTTTGGATTAAGTTTAATGTCCATATATTTTTTCAAGCACACATGGATACAATAAGTTAACTAAACGTTTTTGTCTGTATCTTTGATCAAGTTATTTTTGTCTTATTTAAATGACAACTCACGCATTATGGTACAAGCCCCGTGCCTTTGTCGATGGGGACTTTACAACAACGGCCACGGGACCAATTTGACCAACCAATTTATGAATCTTACAAAATTCTTTTCCGTGTGAGAATAATAATAATAATATCTTGGGACAACTCACACAATATCATCTGATCCCAAACTAAGCAGAGCTTGACAACCAGACAACTGTTATACATACTTATATATTGCTAAATACATACATATTATAGATAAATTACACTCAGACTTAGAATACGTTTCCATTGTGCTCATACCACGAAGTTTTGTGTATTTCTTGTGTGGGGATCGAACCCACGACATCCAGCCAACAGACCAGTTAATTAAATCTCCATCCCTGCACAGTAGTTGTACACACTCCCACCCATTACACCACCAGGGTAATACATTTTATTAAAATTAAAGCATCTGCTATTGTCAGACATATCATGTTATGCCTAACATCATATTATCTGGTAAAGACAGTGTCTATAGTCTAGGCTTAATCGTTTGTGAATCCTCAAATGTTATAACTAATCCTATTACCGTTACTAACATGGTTATGAAACTTAATTTGCAGAGGTACAACATACAAACACACTTAATATTTAGGTACAATTTTGCGGTCACTTTAATCCTTCTCTGTATGAAAAAGCATTGTAATTTTGTGTGACTTTTTCATTACTGGGCTGTTTCTCTGTAAATTGGCAACTCGTTGTCTGAGCCCAATCTATGTATATATAAAATTCTTTGTCCTGTCCTGACTGATTGACTGAATGATGGATCAACGTACAGCCTTTAATAAACCGCTGATCGTAGAGACGTGAGATTTTGAGCACGAGTTTCTTATAATGTAGGCATCCAATAAGAAAGGATTTTTGGAAATTCATCCCCTAAGGGAGTCAAATGGTGGTTGTGAGTTTGTATGAAACTCTGCTAGTAGTTTTAAAGTTAAATTTGTGAAATGTTGTATTTTGGCTTTTTGGTTTAGAAACATGAAACACGGGTCTTAGAGTTTTTGGAGAACCAACCTCTAAGGGGGTAAAATTGGGGTTGCAAGTTTTTATATCCTACATCATCATCAACCTACATAGAAAAAATATTTGAAATTTAGTAGGTATTTGGCTTTTTGGTTTGTAGTAAAGAAATGCGTATTTCAGCGTTTTAATAAAATTACAATAATGTGACATAATGTATGAAATTTTTTTCTGTAAAAGTCTTTATTTGACGTGCGCTGCCATTTTGGTTTGTTAAAAAAATTATGTTAATAGGGAAATGCCCTTGACACTTTATTTGACGTGCGCTGCCATTTCGTTATTTGTTTGAAATTTTAGGTTACTATGGAAGTTTGTGCTGTAACTGCCTTTAACATATAAATGACAAAACATAGAATAGTTTATAATAACTGACATCCACACGGGCGGAGTCGCGGGTATAAGCTAGTATAATATAACAACAGCACACAGATCAAGCATATTTCGTAGATGAGTTATTACCTACTTGATAATAACTTATCTGTGCTCAGCTTAAAATATCCATTAAAATTAACTTAATTGTATTAAACATGTCTTCAAAGTACTCTAGAACCAGTCCCTGGGCGTGTCACCAAACCAGAATTCTAACTTCAGATTAAATTAATTCAGACATCTATTAAAATCAATCAAATTCTTTGAATATATAAACAACTAGCTTTCGCCCGCGGCTCCGCCCGCGTGGATGTCGGTTATCGCGATAAAAACTATCCTATGTCCTTCCTCGGGACTCAAACTATCTCCATACAAAATTTCATCTAAATCGGTTTAGCTGTTTGAGCGTGAAAGCGTAACAGACAGACAGACAGACAGACAGACAGAGTTACTTTCACATTTATAATATTAGTATGGATAATATTGCATTTTCAATGAGACCTGCTTATCTAGGTATACTAATATTATATAGCTGAAGAGTTTGTTTGTTTGTTTGAACACGGTAATCTCAGGAACTACTGGTCTGAATTGAATTTGATTGAAGATTCTGTCACTGTTGGATAGCCAATTTATCGAGGAAGGCTATAGGCTATATAACATCACGCTACGACCAGTAGGAGCGGAGCAGCAATGAAAAATGTTGCAAAAACGGGGAAATTTTACGCAAACGAAGTCGCGCGGGACAGCTAGCTACATAAAAGATGATTGGATATTACTAAGAAAGTAAATTAAAGTTTGTCTCCTGCTTTAATGAACAGTTCCCCTGTCTATTTTTTAAATGACACGCCACATAGTCCAAAGGTTAAACGACATGTTTGCATGAAACACGCCGTAAACAATCTGAACTTTGCCCAGTTGCCCCCATTACCGCATTTACCTCATTTTTTAAGTGCTGCACAGGTGTCTCTTCGTAGAAGCCACGTCGTAACCTGACATCAAACAGTCCCCTGGTAACGATTATTTTTTTCCTCTTTAAGTGCTAGACTCGTAACTTAGACATTTTATATTGTTGTAATAGTAATCTGTTTCCTGTGTAATCCAAAATAAAATAACATGATTACATTTTGTACTAACTTTCAATGTAGTCAAATCAAACAGTCCTCTGGAAACAGTCCCCTGGTTTGTAGAGTACAAAAGCGGGCAGTTTGTTTTCCCCGTAATTAATTTTGGTATACATTTTAAAAAGAAAAAAAAATTGTAAGTCAGAGTTTAAAAAAAGTGAGAGATAAATAACCCCTGAAAAAGTAGCGCTTGCTGAGAAGTAACACATATATCGTAAGAAAAAAGAAGAGAGTTGACGGAAGCGAGGAATAATGTTGAAAAAAATTGTGCAGAATAATGTTTTCACGAGAGCATCAGGAAGCAAATAAGTAAAACTTGCCCCATATGCCCATCGTGGACAAGAGAAAATTGAAAATATTTTTGAAAATAATGGAACTGTTTTGGTACTCTGCCGTGTATTAATGAATACGTATTATTCTATATATATACTAGCTCTCCTGCACAACTTCGTCTGTGTAAATTTTCCCCGTTTTAGTAATATTTCTCAATGCTGCTCCGCTCCTATTGGTCGAAGCGTGATGTTTTAAATCCTATAGCCTCCTTCGATAAATGGGCTATCCAACAGTGAAAGAATTTTTCAATTCGGATCAGTAGTTCCTGAGATTACCGCGTTCAAACAAACAAACAAACGCTTTAGCTTTATAATATTAGTATCGGTTACCTGATATGTCACAATCCACTGAACGGATTTATACAATTAAGATGTCGTTAGACTATTATTGCTGTGATAAAAGTAAGTTGTTACATCCTACAACTACTCAAAAGTATAAAATAAAAAAATAAATTAAAAAAAAAAAACTTATTTTGCATCTTTTTTGTGCAGGCGGGTTCTTTTTTTTTATTTTTCGTATTAAAATCTATATTAGTATTATAAAGCTAAAGAGTTTGTTTGAACGCGGTAATCTCAGGAACTACTGCTACGAATTGTTTTTTTTTTCTGTTGGGTAGCCTATTTATCGAGGTAGGCTATATAACATCACGCTACGACCAATAGGAGCGGAGCTGCAATGAAAAAAATGCAAAAACGGGGGAAATTGACGCATACGAAGTTGCGCGAGTCAGCTAGTTATACAATATAGATTTTACTATCTTATAAATCACTAGATGACCCGCGCAACTTCGTCTGCGTAAATTTTCCCTTTTTTCTTCCTTTTTCTTTTTACAACATTTTCATTGCTGCTCCGCTCCTAATGGTCGTAGCGTGATGTTATAACCTATAGCCTTTCTTGATAAATGGGCTATCCAACAATAAAATATTTTTTCAATGCGACCCAGTAGTTTCTGAGATTATCGCGTTCAAACAAACAAACAAACTCTTAGGGGTATGAAAAATAGATGTTGTCCTATTCTCAGACCTACCCAATATGCACACAAAATTTCATGAGAATCGGTAAAGCCGTTTCGGAGGAGTATGGGAACGAAAACTGTGACACGAGAATTTTATATATTAGATTCCCTAAATAAAAAAAACAGAAAAGTTGCCTAAACAGTTTTCTTAGAGAACTTGCCCAGTTTCGTGAGAAACGCCCTACTACTGATTAAATACAGCGTAGCATAAAATCGTGTTAAAATTAAATATTCGAAGAAATGCGCTATCAATCCTCTCTTAGAGATTAAGCCTGTTTCCTGGAAGTGGACCACAGTGGTGATCGAACAGTGTGCTTACCTACTGCGAGTTTGTTTTACGATAACGCGATCGACGCGTTTAATACGTTTGGCGCTCCGATTGTCCCGCTCCAAGCTCTTAACCAATCAGAGAGTCAAACGCGGTAAACGTTTCAATCGCGTTAGCGTGGCTTGCTAGGCCTGCTGTTTAATCAGTACGGTTAAGTAACATGGTCCATGTCAAGACATTCGTTGGATAATTGCGTTTCAAAAAGTTACCCTAGGTTACACCCGACGTGTTTTGAAAAGCATATTATATTGTCGGTTTAGGCCTCAAGTCAACTCACAAATAAATTAAAGTTCCACAACGCATCACATCACTCGGCAGATGTACCAGACGACTGATACAGGCTAGTGATGATAATGATGAGCTTACCGCATTTAATACTGCACACAGACACTGAATGCAGCAATCTTTATATCAGATTTTTATACATATACTATAAACTAGGTAGCTACTTAAACTTTCATGTATTTTAGTATTTTCTTTACAGTTTCGCTAGTTTTCGTGCTATATATTATCGCTAGTGTAGAAACAACCTCATAATATATGTTCGTAAAGCTAAAGTAACCATAGTAATTTATAGTGTGTAGACATTTAGAATAAGATCTATTTGTATACCATGACTTTAAAACTCAATCAATTAATATATGGTTGTACGAAATATTTCATAGGTTTCGAACGTGTATTATATAGAACTAACATCGTTGAATATCTCAATCATCCCTATAGACAAGTTAAAAGACATGTTTATTTTAAATAAAATGAATCATTTCTCATCGCACTATAAATAAAGATACACATAAGAATCATAAATAAATAACTGGAGTCTCCAAATAAATATCGTCTCGTATTTTAAAATAGACGAACCATCTGTTCTATTCAGACAAGTGGCCCAGAAACCAAAATACACGTTCTGACATATTCACACATTAGCATAGGAGCTTGTCGCTTTTGTCTCTTTATCAGTATTGTTTTTATTATAAGTAAATTGATCACATCCCGCCACTTCGTCCACGTGCACATTGTTTAGGTTTTTTTTTGCACTGGCCACTTTTTTTTGTAATTCATAGTACAGACAGACGCGTATCACGCAGTGATACAGAGTCGCCACGCGTCACTTATGAACCGAGTACGTGGGAGCCACAACAGCATCCTGAAGACGATCGCGCTGAAACCAGACTGCCCTATCTTTCGACACTGGGTGCAAATTCATGCACTTGTGCCCGGAGTCCCGGAAAATGGGAGGTACAGAAAATAAAATTGAATATTACTAACATTAGTAATTTCTACAAAATCAAAAGGTTACTAACACAGTTTTAAGCCATTGTTACTAACCTTATATGGACCCTGTCTGAAATAAATTTATTTTATTTTTATTTTTTAAAGTAACCTGTTAGACTTCTTAAAGTTTGCTACTTGTCAATCCAAAGCCTGGTGGAAATCTGTCCAATAATTATCGAGATTACTCGGAACAAAACAGAATAAAACAATGGTTGTCTGTAAAGTTGGTTCACGCACGATAATTTTACTTGATAACGTCATATTTTTTTTTTAAATTTCCAATTGTATCGCATTTTGCTGCAATTGCCAAAACATTGATGAGATTGTAATAAACAACCATGGCTGTGACAGCTTTAGTGGACCCGGGCGCATGCGCCAGACGGCCACAATGCTTCAGCGTATCAGCAGGCTTATCGAACGTGACTTGACGAACTGCTTAGCAACCAATCGTAACCAATCAACGTGAGCGGTGACGTTACACTTTTTCGTTAGTGCAGCCGGTCATCTATACTAATATTGTAAAGAGGAAATATTTGATTGTTTGTTTGCATTGAATAGGCTCCGAGACTACTGAACCAATTTAAAAAAATCTTTCACTATTAGAATGCTATATTATCGGGAAGTAATATTGGCTATATTTTACTGTCAAAAAATGAGAGATCCATACGAAAATTACAATAATGTAACTCAAGGTATAAAATACTACGATATGAGACCCAAGCGAAGCCGGGGAAGGCAGCTAGTCGATTTATAAGACGGTATCACAAAAATCTGGTATGATAATAATAATAATTTAATATCTTGGGACAGCTCACACAACGTCATCTGATTCCAAACTAAGCAGAGCTTGTACTATGGTAACCAGACAACTGATAATCATACTTATATATTGGTAAATACATACATATTATAGATAAATAACATCCTGACATCACACAAAGTTTTAAGGAATCGAACCCACGACCTCTTGCGTAGCAGTCGGACACACTCCTACCGCGCCACAGATTCAGTCAATGTATGATATTTTGGCATTACGAATAGACGTTTCAAATGACTCTATTTGTTAAGTTTGACCACACCTTTCTGTTGTAGGTACGTTGTTATGTAGGTAGATGTTATATGCCGTCATGTCTGTATTGTCTTCAAAGGGTCAGGGGTAGTAAACATACTTTCCAAGTTATGTTTAATGACCATGACGTGTCCTCGTTGTACCAGCAGGCTAAAAAAAAGTTTCGGTGTTTTTACAAATTGGGCGCATTTTCAGTTGATATTTTTTGTTCTAGTATGCTTGTATTTAATATGCGCTTACATGCTTGTTTATATGCTTGTTTGTTTTAGCCATAGCGATGTTATGTGCTCTTTACTCATGTAAAATGAAACTAGTGAAATAATATAGTAAGTATCGCTAGTTTATGAACATTTTTAATGAATTGGGTTTCGTCAATCTTACCGATTAGGTTTTTTTGCTCTAATATACCTATAAGGTGTTAATGAATCCCTGCCCGACCCGAAAGGGTTGTGTAGGTATTCTGTTAAAAATGCTAAAAAAATCGAAAAAAAATTATATCCGTTGAAATGTTTTTTTTATTGAATACTAGCTGACCCGCGCAACTTCGTTTGTGTCATTTTCCCCCATTTTTCATTGATGCTCAGCTCCTATAGGGCGTAGCGTAAAACTATGTAGCCTTCCTTTATAAATAGGCTATACATCACTAAAATAATTTTTCAATTCAAACCAGTACTTCAAAAGATTACTCTTTAGCTATATAATATTAGCCAGATTTAAGAGGGATTCGTGAGTCGTGACTCATTGGCGGCCTAGTAGTCTGAGCAAGGTAAAGCAACGTTACCTATCAGATCAATAGGTACATGAGTGACCGTTGTTTGTAAAAGTATCTAAGTGCCAACTAATCAGTTCAATGAATCATTTTAACCAATCTGAATGCTATCATATACAAACACATCTCCACTTTCTAAAACAAGAGTTTTTGTTATTGAACATCACCAAAGGAGGTCATGAACTTATTCAAATTTGACTTTGACTGCCTCTGTGGCGCGGTGGGAGGGTGTCCGATTGCTACACAAGAAATCGTGGGTCCGATTCCCACACGTGACACCACTTTGTGTGATCCACAAATTGTTGTTTCGAGTCTGGGTGTACTTTGTGTCCGTGACTTGTATGTTTGTAAAGGTTCATTTCCGAGCATCGCGGCCGATCGCGAGCCGCTCGCGGCTCACGACAAGCGGCTGACGCTCGCGGCCGATGCGACAGTATTCACAGTGCGCGCGCAGGCCTACGACAGTCGTCGGCCGCGCGCGTCTGTCACTTACCTCAGCCGCGCGCATCTGTCACTTACCTCAGCCGCTTGTCGTAAGCCGCGAGCGGCTCGCGATCGGTCGCGATGCACGGAAATGAACCTTTAAGTCCCCCGCGACACAGGGCTTGTACCCTAATGCGGGAGTCGTCTTTTTCTAAAGAAAAAAAAAAAACGCACGCATAATTATTTGACAACCAATAAATATGTATCCTTTTTCATTACTGACACTATTCTACATTTTTAAATATAAAATACGCTATTAGCCGAATATTGTGGATACTTATATCTTGTCGATTCGAAACCTTTAATTAAATATTAACATACCAAATAAATATTAACATTTTGTATGGGAATATATATTTTTTGACAATTTTCCAATGTTTTTAATACTTATTAAGGATAATAAGTATTAAAAACGTTGGAAAATTGTCAAAAAAAAAAAATAATAACTAATATACAGGGTGTATTTTTGAAACGGGTCAGTAAGGGCAAGTACCTTAACCGTTGCAGTTACAGCAAAACGTTCTTAGAAGACCTTCCCTAACTTTTTGACATACTTTGAACTGCATTCACAGATTTTGTAAAAAACTTACAGTTGGCAAAAAAAATGCAAAAAGTCCAAAAAATTTTTTTTTATGCCAATCGATTCTATTTTATGTGGGGATCAAAAAACTCTATGAAACCATTTTAGCTTTCAGTACTAGAAAAGACAGAAATCTCCAAAAACGTTTCCCATACATTTCCTACGGAAATATGATAAATCAACTCGAAACTCATAGGACAGGTAAAATTTTAAACTTTTTTAAATAAAAAAAATCATTTAAACATTTTAGAAATTGGTTTATGAAATAAATTGCTCAAAATGATTTCCATTTTCACGAATACATAAGTCTATCCTTTTTTGCACTGAACGAATGGCGGCTAATAATGTTCTGGGATGAATATTACGTAAAATGGTCATTAATGCATCCTTGAGCTCTTGAACACTGGCGTACGTCGTCTTATACACCTCGTTTTTCACGAAGCCCCATAAAAAAAAATCAAGTGGTGTTAGATCGGGGCTACGAGGTGGCCACTGTGTTGGACCATGTGTACCTATCCACTGTGTACCGAATAGGCGGCTCAAATTGGAACGTGAAAGGTGACTGTTATGTGGCGGAGCACCATCTTGTTGAAAATGAACTTTTCGCAATTCCGACAGGGGCCATTCGTCCATCTCGTTTTCAAGATGGTGTAAAATGACTTCATTATACATGGCAGAATTCAGTTTCCCTTCATAAAATTCCACCATTATAACTCGATTGGACATTATACCACACCAACAGTTGAATGAGAAGCGAACCTGATTATGACTTGCCGTAACTCTTAGTGGATTTTCTTTGGACCAATAGTGGTGATTTTTTCTGTTGTACATACCGTTATTGGAAAAATTCGTTTCGTCTGACCACAGTATGTAATTTAAAAATTCATGATCTCTGCTTATTTTTCCTCTTAGCCACCTGCAAAAAGTAAGCCTTCGAACATCATCACCCGGATGTAACACTTGAACTATGCGCCCATATCGATAGCACTTGTAGCCGTATTTCTTCCATATCTTTATCACAAGGGAGTGGGATACACCTACTTCAAAGGCGACATGCCTGGACGATACCTCTGGATATGCTTCGACATAAGTCAGAACCGCAATCTCCGTGTCCATGTCCACACGAGGCTGCCGCTTTCTTTTGAAAGAACCCTGCAATTCCAGGTTTTTCAAAAGATTTCTAATAACCTTTCTTGTTGGCACATGTCGCAACGGATACTTATTGCGGTACCACACTAATGCAGCTCCCGCATTTCGATTATTGACAAAATACGCTTCTAATAAGTCAATTTTTTCACGATTAGAAGACATTTTAGCGAAAATCCTTAATTAATAATAACTCATACGAAGTTTCTCAGCTGACACACAGATTTTCGAATGAAATTCGAAATTTGAAGGTAAAAATTATTTTTATTTACTTTACAGTCAATTCTACCCACTTCCTGGCCATAACAAAAAGTTCGACCATCGTAGAAATTTGTTTCTGTTGCCGAAATGTATGGGAAACGTTTTTGGCGATTTCTGTCTTTTCTAGTACTGAAAGCTAAAATGGTTTCATAGAGTTTTTTGATCCCCACATGAAATAGAATCGATTGGCATTAAAAAAAAATTTTTTGGACTTTTTGCATTTTTTTTGCCAACTGTAAGTTTTTTACAAAATCTGTGAATGCAGTTCAAAGTATGTCAAAAAGTTAGGGAAGGTCTTCTAAGAACGTTTTGCTGTAACTGCAACGGTTAAGGTACTTGCCCTTACTGACCCGTTTCAAAAATACACCCTGTATATAAAAAATATAATATATAAAAAAATATAATACTTATTAAGAACATATTTAATTAAAGGTTTCGAATCGACAAGATATAAAAATCCACAATATTCGGCTAATAGCGTATTTTAAGATTTTTTATCGTCCGGTATAGGATATACGATAAAAAATCTAAAAACACAAAAGTCATAAAAATTGTTCCAACCGTTCTTGAGTTACCAATGGTGTAACTAATACGACTTTATTTTATATATATAGATAAAGATATTGAAAGGTAAATAAAATTTAGCGCTATATACCTTAATTATTTACAAACGGATCCCCAAATCGAAAAATGGTTTTACCCCACACAAGAAAAAAAATACTTAGGTGAGCTACCCTAAATTTTATTTGATATCCATGCCGAATTGCAGTTTTGTAGTACAAAGGGTCTCTGAGCTAACCTGGGGACAGACAGACGGACAGACGGACAGATTGACATAGCGAAACTATAAGGGTTCCTTGTATGCTATGTAACCCTAAAAATCACGAAAGTTTAAAAACAATGATCAAAAGTGCCAATGACGAATGTTATAATAAATATTGTTCGTAATATTTCAAAACTGTAGTTATTGGCGGTCTTCCAACAATCGGATAAAGCTACCCATTCAATACACGATAAACTTATTTAGTGTTTTGAGATAAACGCCCTATACAAACGTAGAATTTTTGACCAGCCAATGTTTGATACTACTGCATTAAATATAAATAACCTACTTAAGTATACAATGTTTTTGAAAAATAACTATGACGGCTATAAATCTATACTAATATTATAAACCTAGAAACCTTAAAAAGTTTTTAAAAGACCTGTCGAGTAATGTATCACACGTTGATGTTTGCTAAAGAAAAAAAAAATCAACTTCAACAGTAGCTGAAAAAATGTATGGAGTGCTCCCCCTAAAAATATTTATTTTTATTATTTAGCTATTAAACGAAGTAGCGGCTACTACAAGCCACCTCTTCACCAAATGTAATCAATATTCATTGTGTAATCTATGAGTAAAATGCCTATGACATACAGACGGATAAACAACCTCCCTAACACAGGCTATTCAGTAGCCTAGCTGGGAAAACAGTGCTCAACCATATGTTCATTGTAGATTTAATAATAGTACCTAAGTGAAATCTATTTAAGAACTTCATGTAAAATCTTGCAATCTCCTTTTACATAAATAAATATTTATTATTATTATTATTATTATTATAAACAAAAGGACATGACGAAATTAAAAGGGTTCCGTTTTTGGCATTTTGGCTACGGAACCCTAAAAAATATCATTACGTACATTATCTACGTACCCATCATGATTTAAATCGGTCATAAACTTTAAAACCCACTCCTATCACAAGCCTTTGAGCTTAGCTGGAGGGGTTAACGAGATTGCTAGTAATGGCGGGGCCCAACCGCGCATTGCTAGTTATCTTTCTTTAAAAAAAAAAATTGTGGTTTTGAAACCACAATTTTCTAGTTCGTTTCACTAATAACTTCAGTTTCCGATATACTTCATATTTTTACAACGCCATTGACCTGCATAAAATTATAATAATAATATCTTGAGACAACTCACACAAGTTTATCTGATCCCAAACTAAGCATAGCTTGTACTATGGAAACCAGACAACTTATAAACATACTTATATATTTCTAAATATATTATAAATAAATAACACCCAGACACAAAAATAAGCCATCGTGCTCATGCCACAAAGTTTCATCCTGGGTGGGGATCGAACCCACGACCTCTTGCGTAGCAGTCGGATACACTCCCACCGCGCCACAGAGGCTGTAATTTTTTACTTAATTTTACTTTGGTAGGTACTTGTTTAGTTTTTTTAGCTATTATTAAAGTTCCTTCATTAGTCATCCTCGTAGAAACCAAATAAACGTTACGTAGATACGTCAATATAATCGTTCCCCACCTGCCCACTTACAAACAAACCTGAAACCGGACAGAACACAACGGTTATATTACCCAACGGATCTAACTAAACAATCGAGAGTAATTCAATTGGAAATGTCAAGACGTTGCCAGCTTTCCTGTGACGTAGACGCACAAAATACATAGGTACTGAGAACCGGCTCACATCTCAACAAAAATCCACGCACACATAGACGCGCACGTTCGGCGATCTGTCACTTCCTATCTTCAGAATAACTTGATTAATTGTATATTATAAAAAATATATAAGCTACGGATCTTAATGTAGTAGCTTATAAAAAAAAATGTGTGGCACTCGGGGACTGCCGCAGTAAAGCTATTGCATAGCATTTTTATCAACTTAAATATAAAGGGGCGTCTAAACGGGCCATTTTTTACGGCAATTTGTGGCGGCAATGCTGTGGCCGGCAACAGCAGTACTCTCCAATATTGATGTGATAGCTGCCGGACGATCGCTGAACAATCGATTTTCCGCAATGTTGCCCGGACAATTTTGTTGTCGTTTCAGTCGCTTTCTATTTTATTGTTGCTGGGTTGTGTAGCCTGTTTAGGAGACTGAATCATGCGCCATACAATTGCAAACATATTGCCATTATTGCCACAAATAGCCGTAAAAAATGGCGAAAGTTTACGATCATATAATTGTATATTATATATTAATAATTTAAAAACGGTGGCCTCATTCTCTCCCTAATATCTTCAGTTAGTGATTATGTCAATCTCGGTTGGCGATTCGACCGAGGTATCCGTACGTACACCGCTATGTGTGCCTTAGGCTGTACGTTCGTTGTAGAGAGGCAGTCTTTTGTACCTATGTATTCTGTGGTAGACGTCTACGTATTTCGAACGTTGCCAATCCTACAATCGTGCGTTTAAATAGTCGGGAGCGATTGCGTGTTCCAGCGTAACAGTCGGGAATTTCTTTGACGTAATTGACGTATTTTATTAGTCTAATGTATCGAGTGATATATAGGAGTATGAGTAAGCTAGGTAGTCGATTGTTTTGAAAGGAATTGATTATAACGATTTCCTTTGTGAACTCAGTTCAGTCGAATCCTCGCGGGGGGGGGGGGAGGGGGGGTTGGTCACACCATGACACAAATACGATAAAAAAAAAATGTGAGCTATCCCTCACGGGGCACTACTTTGCTTAGTGAGTATAGTTACCTAGTTTGGTGGCGGGGTACCAATATGTCGATAATTAACTCTGTTCTCTCGGTAAAGAACAAGGTCACACGTTGAAGTGCGGTAAGCGTTGTAGCGGGTTGAAACGCGAAGCTTCGGATTCTAATTTAGATTACCTAATATTTTTATGAAAAAGATTAAAGCATTTTTTTTTTCAAAAAATCTGTTTAGTATTATACTAAATCAGCACTTTGTATAGGTACTAGCTTTCGCGCGGGCAGACAATCACGATAAAAACTATGTTATGTTCTTTGGGACTATTCATTAATTAAGGAATGATTTTAGTGGTTACCCTACCCCCTCCCTACCCCATGTCAGGGTAGGTAGGTACCTAAGATTTTACAAACTTCCTCTCCCTGTTTCTTATTTAAGTTTCTATCTAGTTTTTCATACGCTGTAAGAATGTACTGTTATTACTTTAAACAACATTTTAAATGGATAAAAATGAACACACTTAAGATTTTCATATTATATTAAACAGTAAAAAAATGTAAAACATGATTTAAATCGATGTGTACCTACTCTATAGAATAAAGAAAACCATTCGGTATTCGAAATCAACTTCTAATATTCGATCGATTTCTAATATTGCATTTCGACTTAAAAAATATTATTTAAGTAAAGTAATATGTTACTTTCATTTTTTTTTCTCTATTATTCTATTACTTTTTTTACTGACTTTACTTTTTTTTATATAATTTGCATTTTTTTAAACATATTTGTACGCCTTGTATGGCGAAACATAGTGAGACGATTGTACTTTAATGTTTAACACATGTACCTACCTATGTTCCACAAATAATTTTATTTGATTTGATAAGAATGGGTTTTACTTTACTAACAAAAGCATATAGGGACTTATTCATGCGGTTTGTTTATATTATTAATACGGGATCCCTCCCGTATAAAGATACGGGAGGGATCCCGCAGGAACCGCAGCATATAAAATAAATAAAATATTAAATATGTATTCACTTTAGTTTATATTCATGTATAATAATGTTAATACAAAAAGTTTATCAAGTAATAAAAAAGTTATTGAACTTTCAGGACACGCACAATCCCAACATATTTCCAGCTCTATACAACATATATCTGCACAGTACCTACAAGTTTTTAACCGATGTCCTTTATGCAAATGTCCTTTTTCCATGTTTTGGCTTTGAACCAAACTCTTGACTAAACTCGATCATGCTATAAAATATATAATGGATGATGTCACAATCCTTGGGGTTGTCGAATGGTCAAAAGATACATTCAAACTAATATTATAAATGTCCCTGATTCAATGGTGACTGAGCAGATTGAAATATCTGCGAGGTTAAGCTACGGTACCACTGCCGGTCCATAGATGGGTGACCGTTTTCGAACATTGTCAAATCCCTCTGTGTCGCGGGGAGCACGTTAAGCCGTCGGTCTTGCGCCCAATCTCTCTCTGGTCGTGTCGGATTTCCGTGCTATCGGACTATGAGAGTGAGTGAATAGAGAATGCACTTGTGTCTGTGCATACACTTGTGCACTATTATATATCTAATGAGATTGACCGCCGTAACCTATATCGGTTAGAAGACTGACAGGAACTAGCTGTGCCCCGCGGTGGTATCCGCGTTTTATCAGCCTATGCGTTAATCCAGGGTGTTAGCTAACTCCAGACCAAATTTTATTAAAATCGCTCCAGCCGTTTAGACGCGAAGAAGTAACAAACATACACACTCACATACTTACAAACTTTCGCCTTTATAATATTAGTGTGATTTTAATGTGAAAGTACCTCAGTATGTCTACACTGCTGAACCGATTCAGACGAAATTCGGTATTCTACAGACGCCCATTGTTGAGCAAAGGCCTCCCCCAACCGTTTCCACACCTGACGATCCTGGGTCACACAGTTTACATCGCGACTGGCCTGTTGGTGTAGTGGTTAGTGACCCTGACTGCTAAGCCGGAGGTCATGGGTTCGATCCCCACCCAGGATAAAACTTTGTGTGATGAGCACGATGGTTTATTCTATGTTGAGGTGTAATCACACTATCACACTTCACACTAATATTATAAAGGCGAAAGTTTGTGAGTATGTGAGTGTGTTTGTTTGTTACTTCTTCACGTTTAAACGACTGGAGCGATTTTAATAAAATTTGGTATGGAGTTAGCCGACACCCTGGATTAACACATAGGCTAATAAACCGCGGGTAACACTGCGGGGCACAGCTAGTTTATCATAAATATATACTTAGGAATCTTCTATACAAATAAATAAAATTGAAATGTCGCTTTGTAATGTCAAAATAACAGTTTTTTACTAAATAGTAATACAGGTATATAAAATACTCATAACAAAATCACATTTTTTTTGTCTGTCTGTTTGTAAACTCCGAAACGGCTGGACGGATTTTGACGGGACTTTCACTGTCTGACAGCTGAGGATGTAACTTAAGGTACTTTGTAACATCACATTAACGTCTATAGAGAGAGAGCAGTTCTGCAACTTCACGCGGACGATGTCGCGGGCACAGTTAACAGTTAGTATATACTGGGTGGCGCAAAAGTAAAGACCCTATTTGGTTCAGCTATAACATTTTTTCTAAATTAGAAAACTAGATTTAGATTTTTTTAAATGTATATTTGTGCCATTAAATTTCGTACCATTAGGATTTAAAGATGATGTCTTTTAAATGGTGACCTCCAGAGTTGATACACATTTGAGCCCTATTGATGACATTTTGCATAACTTGCCGTAACACTTCCTGCGATATGTTCGTTATTTCTTGACGAATGTTTTCTTTTAGAGCTGCGAGAGTCTGTGGCTTGTTCACATACACCCGAGATTTCAAAAAACCCCAAAGAAAGAAGTCTGGACTGGTCAGATCGGGTGATCTTGCAGGCCAAGGCAAATCGCCAAAACGAGAGATAACTCGGCCTGGAAAAGCGTCCCTCACTAAGTCCATAGTGTCGCGCGCTGTGTGTGCCGTAGCGCCGTCTTGTTGAAACCAGATGTGCTCCAGCCCCAATTCGTCCAAACTGGGTATCAAAAACTCACGTAACATGGTTCTGTAGCGTTCTCCAGTGACAGTTATCGCATTGCCTCCAGCGTCTTCGAAAAAATAGGGTCCGATCACTCTGTCAACACAGATGCCACACCATACAGTAACTTTTAGTGGGTGTAGAGGTGTTTCTTGAATAATGCGCGGATTATCAGTGCCCCAGAACCGAGTATTCTGCTTATTGACATGCCCTGAGAGATGGAAATGCGCTTCGTCACTCATAACCAATTTTGAAGGAAAATCATCCTCTTCAAGGTTGAGGTTTATGACGCGCTGGCAGTAATCTAGACGAGCTCGGTGGTCAGCAGGCAGCAGCTGATGAGTCATTTGAGTTTTATACGGGAACATCTTTAAGTCTTTCACCAAAATACGCTGCAGGGTCCGTCTGGAAATGCCCAATTGCGTGGCACGTCGCCTCGTTGATGTTTCTGGACACTCTTCCACATCTTCGCGCACAGCATCGATATTTTCAGCTGAACGGCCTGTTCTTGGTCTCCCAGACTTAGGTCTATCCAATGTTGAGCCAGTTGCTTCAAGGCGTGTGGCAAAGCGTCGAATTGTGCGACCAATCGGTGCCGGACGGTGGGGAAATCGTCGACGAAATTCACGTTGTGTTCTTATCACTGATGAATTATTCCGTAAGAACATTGACACAATTATTCCACGTTCTTGGGGAGTAAAACGGTCCATGTTTATTTTCAGTGTATTTTACATTTGTTCACTACACAATTTTCTACAACAGAATGACAGAAAATGTCATATAAAAAAAAAAAAAAGTATTTTCTTTAGTGCCAGTACTTTTGCGCCACCCAGTATATATAAACAGTATATATATACAAAGACAACTGATAAACATACATAGGTATTATATATATATATATATATATATATATAATACCTATGTATGTTTGGTTGCCATAGTATACACTCTCCCTAATTTGGGATCAGATGACATTGTGTGAGTAGTCCAAAGACAGTCAGCTTCTCTTTGCTATCAATATGAAATTCAAATTCAAAATTCTTTATTCACTTAGGATGCAAAACAACTCAAACAACTCGTCGGGATTCTACATGTACATGTAATGCCAAGTTCGCAAACAATAGGTAAAGCCGGAGAAAAGAACCTGGCAATAAAAACTCGCGGCCACTCTTTTCAAATTGCCAATTTTACTATGTTTGAATGTTTATAAACTTGATATGGGGGTAAGGTGCTGCGACTAATATACTATACACCATGTTAAAGGACTGATGCAAATTGTATTATCAAAAAGTTGAAACATGAGATAAAGCAGAATCAGCCTTAGTGGGTACATTATAGTAGGAGCATCTATTTACAACAAAGGTAAAAACTATATGTGCTTTGGCCAAAATACATGTAACGAATGATTAAATATAAAATATTAATTATGATATCAAAAGGAACAAAAGAATGGCCTTTATTCGTCACGCAAAATCTTTACTTACAAAAGTCAAATCATGCTCTTTATCAATTGAATCTTTATCTAATTGAAAATAAACTTTTATTTCGTTAATGTAAAAAAAAGAGATCGGAAATGAGTCTCCAAGAATTAATGACATGTTTCATCTTTAAAACTCATCTCCGCTTCACCAAATTAGACTTACCAAGCATATTGATGAGCACGTAAGATGATTGGTTCTGTTGACGACGTCTATTGCAAGAAACAGCGTGGTTCTATTCATAGTTCAGAGTAACGTTCAATTTGTTCGTGTGGTAACAATTTATCAAAGGGAATAAATACAAAAATCGAGTCGCCATTCACTAGAAAGCTAATCCCAAAAGCCAGACGTTTATTCAACATACTCGTATGTTTCATCTTCATTTTTTTTGTTTTATTTATTATATAAGTTATATGTTTTACTTCTTGGTTTTGGATAATGTTGTATTTTGTCATTATTCACCGTTTTCTTTATTTTTTACCCGCGTTGGCAACGGAGACGGTAAGTACCTACCTATATATGCGTTTGGGGTAAGAGGTGTTTGTGTTTGGGGTGTCCGTGTGTGTGTCAGTCATAATTTTTTTGGAAACGGCTGAGCCGACTTAAACTGTTTCTTGCGTTGTATTAGTCTTATACCCGGGCATGTTCTTAAATAAATTTGAATGTTCTAGACCGCCAGGGGAGCGCTACAGTGCTAATGTTAAGTTCATCAGAAAAAAACAGTTAAGTTCATCTTTTTGTAATTAAAATGGATCTTAAACCTATTAGTTTCGTTACAATGAAATGTTTACCTCAACACGAGTAATAAAAAAATCTCTTAAAAGTTTGAAATAAAAATCAAAATTGTAAATTTTGAAAAAACCCTAAATTTAGCTGAAATATTTTTGTGAATTGTTAATTATTTAACCTGTACTGTCTTTATTATTTATTATATAATTTGTTCGTATTGCTGAGCAAAGGTCGACCCTTTACGTTGCCAAACTTGGCAAGAGCTTTCTCCTCCCTCTTAAATTTTCTCAAAGGCGTCCAGATTGTCACGCCACCGTTTTCTACGCCTGCAAACCGTGAACTTCTATTGAATGTACGTACTCATTTAAAAAACCGTTTTAAAATTAATTATTATTGGCGATCAAGAATTTACGACACCGACGCATACTATTTCGCACGATGAGCGACGTCCAGTAAGTTAGGCACTAAAACGGCAGTATTGCGAATTCTTCCTTGCATCATCATCAGCCTATCGCAGACCACTTTGTTCTATCTTCGGCTTCTCGCATCCAGCTCCTGGCAGCCGTTTTGCGTAAATCATCATTCCACCTGGCCTGAGGGTGTCCTACACTACGTTTTCCGAGACGCGGTCTCAACTCAAGAACTCGTGTACCCAACGGTTGTCGGTTCTTCGGCTAATATGGCCAATATGGCTTGCATATACGAGTATAATAGGAAACTTGATTGAAATGTTTCAAATTAATATCGTCATTTTTGATACAGATAAGTATACACACAATCAAACGAAGCAAAACACCACAACCAGTAGTGGCACATCATCGTACGTTTGGGAATTCACTTTGTTACAGCCGCTCGTCATATTAACCGGTTTGCGTACACGGGTATTGAATTAGTGTGCAACGGTACTGCACAGGTCACCGGTGTAAACTGGTTAATGTCATGTTTTGTTGCGGTGTCGGTTTTTATTTAAACGGTTTGCGTTACAGAATACCGAAGCGAAATAACGCGATGTTGTGTTACTGCAAGTAAGGTCATAAGATACTTCGTCGGAGTTTGCTGTCTTTTCAGGTCTTATGGTTGTTAAACCAACATTGGGCTATCCATACAGTAATTATTGGTTATTCCACCTTGGGACGTATTTACAGCGGGGACATAGGTATCTTCTAAGTTCTATGAGAGAGAGGCTATGGGCCGTTATCTACTACGCAATGCTAACCTAGTGCAGGTTCTTGGATGTTTGCTTCCTTTCGTTGATTTTTGGAAAAATTGAACCCTAGGATCACTTTGTTATTCGTCCGTCCTTCCATCTATCTGTTAAGACCCTTTATCTCGGGAACGTGTAAAATTGAAATTAAATCCTTATACTACAGCCCCTTGAAACTGTAAAAATTAAAACTTCTAAGTTAACGTAAAAATGGATGTATTTTTTTTTCGTTAACTTTGAAGTTTTAGCCGTTTATACCGCAAAAAATGCAAAACTGCGAGACCCGATTCCTGAGCCATTTATGTTATGTAGGGGAGCCAGGGGCTTGTTTTAACGGGGGCATGTATTAACAGGTCGATTGCCGCCAAATTGTACATGAACGAGTGAAATACGTACGATCATAGGCATCACGGAATGACCACAGACACGTTGCGACCTGTCAGTCGCCGCCCGTTTGCCGCGGAACAAAGTTGTGTGTGAGGTGTGAATTTTGTCAGGTAAATCATAATTTTTTTACTCGTTATTTTTTGATTTGTTGAATAGTTATATACATAAACGAATTAATTTTTTTTTATATAGTTGTTCATTTCATCTTGTATAGTATTTAGTTGCCATCTAACCACATTATCGGTGTGGTTTTCTTAAACATATATTTTTATAAAACATCTACCTCTGGGGCAAGTCTTAACAAAGCACGTGGGGTAAGTATTAACATGTTAATATTTACCCCGTAAGTACTTTATGCAACAAAGACATTGTTCGAAACTTTCTTAGGGTGCGTACAGATTAAGTAACATTAACACATTTTGTACTGAAACATATAATATAACAATGTTTTATTACATGTTATGTTACTAAATCTGTACGTACCTTTACAAAAAAAACTTGGCATGATTTTGCATTCAGTTGTTTTTCTTTTCAGTATGAGGACTTACAAAAGAAAAACCCGACGGGGCTCCACTTCTCAGGAAGTATATGATTTGGCTTCAAAAGAAATATTAGATAATAATCGAAAATATAGAGAAGTAGCGGAGGAGTTCAATATTTGCCATGTGACACTTTATAAATATGTCAAAAATATTAAGGAAGGAAAGGAGCCACAAATTGGATATAAAAAGCCCCGACTAGTTTTCTCTCAAGTCCAGGAATCTGCCATCACAGACTATCTTATAAAATGTGCCAGTATTTACTTCGGACTTCTTCCTGAACAAGTCAGAAAATTAGCATATGACGCAGCTGTATATCACAGAATAGAAAAAATCCCAGAAAGTTGGCATAGGAATAAAATGGCTGGCACTGATTGGTTCACATCTTTCATGAAAAGAAATCCAAACTTGTCAATTCGAAGTCCTGAAGCCACGAGTTTGAGCCGAGCCACCTCATTCAACCGCACAAATGTTCAGGAGTTTTTTGAAAAGTACAGGGAAGTTCTTCAGCGGTATAACTTCCCTCCAAGTAGGATTTGGAATGTTGACGAAACTGGAGTCACAACTGTACAGAAACCAAAAAAGATCGTAGCACAACGAGGTTTGAAGCAAGTTGGAGCCGTCACATCAGCCGAAAGAGGTACTTTAGTAACCTTGGTAGCTGCAGCAAATGCCATTGGGAATTTCGTGCCATGTATGTTCATATTTCCAAGAATTCGTTACAGTGACATATTTATTAGTAATGGCCCTCCTCAGTCTATAGGTGCAGGAAACAGTTCAGGATGGATAACTCAAAAAGAATTTGCAATGTTTTTAGATCACTTCATTAAGCACATCAAACCGACACCCGAAGATCCCGTTCTATTGCTTCTCGACAATCATCAGTCTCATGTCAATGCAGAAGTCGTTAATAAGGCTAAAGAAAACAACATCATTCTTTTGTCCTCCACACTGCTCACATAACCTGCAGCCTTTAGATGTTGGGGTTTACGGACCATTCAAGAATTATATTAGCAGACAACAAACGAACTGGATGGCTACTAATCCGGGTAAAACAATGACTATATATAATATACCAGCAATAGTTAAAGAAGCGTTTCCTTTGGCTTTTACTCCCAATAACATTACTAGTTCATTTAGAAAAGCTGGTATTTGGCCGTGCAATGAAGATGTTTTTCAAGATTCTGACTTTGGACCATCTTTTGTGACAGATCGCCCCATCCCAAATGCGGAAAATAATTCTAATGAACAGCAAAGACCTTCGTCTGTTGATGATTCGAACGTGCATGTTCAAGGTCAGACCAGCTCCAGAACGCTTGTTTCTTCAGATCAGCCGGACTCATCAGATAATTAAGTACTCACAGTTTGTCATTGAATTTAGATTCATCTGCGCTACCAGAAATAGAAAAAGAAAGTTTTGATATTGATATTAGTGTGTCTGAAGTTATCGATCAGTTGTCTAAACCGTCTACATCTACTGGTTCATCAAACTTTGTTGTTGATAATTATTTATCTAACGTTAATATTAATATACCTAAAGAGCCGATTGCTGGGATATCAAATGTTAGTCAGTGTGCAACATTTTCAATAGAAGATTTTCGACCTATGCCAAAGGCGCCTCCGCGCCTTGCTAACTTAAATCGTAAACGAACAAGAAAAACTGCAATTTTGACAGACACACCGGAAAAGCAGAAATTAGAAGAGGAAGCTAATTTAAAAGAGACCAAGAAGAAGAAAGCAACTAAACCTAATGTAACTAAAAAGACTGATAAAGAAAATAAACTTAAGAATAAAGGCAAAGGTAAAGGTAAGAAGAGCAACACACAGGAAAACAAAGCCAAAAAGAAAATTTTACAAGACAGCGAAAGTGAAACTGAAGAATGGTTTTGTTTGATCTGTGGTGGATCTTATTCGAATGATAATTCTGGAGGAGATTGGTTTAAGTGCAGATCTTGTAATCAATGGGCCCATGGAACTTGTATTAAGGGAAACAAATTATCTTTTATATGTTTAAATTGTAACTCTGATGATGATGATTAGTAAAGTTGTCATATCTAAAGAATTATAATAATTTTAAGTAAACTGTTAAAGACTCATTAGTTGTAAGTAAATAGTTTTTAATACAAAATATATTAAAAATAACGTGATTGCAGAAGACTGAAGAAAATAACTATCTTTTGTTTTATAAGGTCGGATTAACCTTAATTTGTTTAGTTGATTATATATATGACAATATATGGTCTGTCTTTTTTAATAGTAATTAATAATTACCATTAAAAAAGACAGACCATATATTGCCTAAAGTGTTAATTAGTTTTCATTTAAAGTGTTATTGTTGATTACTTTTTGATAATAAAAATGTTAAATAAGATTCACTTTGTTTGGTTTTATACCCATATTTATGAAATATTATCACAATCTTACCAAGGTACGACTGTTAATACTTACCCCAAGGGCGTTAAAACTTACCCCCAAAGTGGGGCAAGTATTAACTAGTACATTTTTTAAAAAAACGTGTGTTTACGGAAAGGCTGTTAGGCCTTTGTAGGTTTTATTAATCAAAAATCATAGAGGGATAGTTGACGCTTCATAAAGTTTAAAAAATATATGCCTAACTAGTATAAACTACGCTCAATTCATAAAAAAGTAAAATCTGTTAGTACATGCCCCTGGCTCCCCTACCTACACATTTGTACAAAACCCTCGAAGGGCGAATTTTTTTTTTTAATTTTTGGACATGTCGTTTTTCTCACGATGTTTTCCTTTCCAATTTCGAGCAACGATTATTCAAGGATGTGTGAATTTGTGACCCTGCCTCCTGACTCCACGCCATAACTGTTTAAACACGCGTTAAGGAGACAAAAAGACATATACAACTCCAAGTGTTTTACCTTTTAATAGTTTGGGTCGTAAACCTACCTATATATCCTTGGAAAACAATGGTTGGAATGTGCAGTTAGAAGACTTGTTTCATGAGGTATTCTCATCAAGCATTGATCGATCAAACGCCCGCGGTGACAAACGATCTGCTCGCAGTTATGACTGGAAGTTCCTCTAAGATATGCTTTTGAGAGTAGTTTTGGAGTTAGTTAAAGGCAGTAGTTTGTAGTTATTTATATTTGTGGTATATATCCAAATAACTTACATCATAGTTTGGTTATACCGATCCGATGATTTAATACCTTATATGAAGTCGAGTGCCTAATCTGCTTTGTTTCCAAATGTGTTGAAACAGGATTTAAATGTCAGACTAAAACAAATTTGATTTGGCTTGTCCGACGAATCCATCCATTTTTTTTACCAATAAAGTACTTTATTATAGTACCATTTTTATATGACAATCTAGCCTAGTGATTAATATCTCGGCAATTCATCTGTCTAACATACTTACTACTGATAAACTCACGATAGTTTTTGTGGTATGTTTATCAACTTTGCTGTTTATGACATAATTAGTAAACATATAAAAAAATATATATTTTATTCTAACTTAATTTGCTATAAAAACATATTTCTAAGAATGCGTCCATTAACACTTTTTCTTAGTTATTGTTAAGGCGATGATACTTTGTACACTAGATCTTCATGCCAAACTTTATCAAAAGCCTGTGCTACATCAAGAAATATTGTTTTTTTTTCTGACGCTTTTTTTTTTACCTGATAAATAATAGAATGCTTTTCTCGAAAGCCAAATTGATGGTAATGAATGAAATTGATAGCCAAATAATTCTCTATTATTTGGGTATCAAGTTTTTTTTTATTTTCAATGACTGGTTTTAATCTTCTCAATAATATTTTTTCAAATTGTTTTGATATAACAGGTAATAATGAGTTTGGCCTATATGATGTTGATCTATCTAATGGCGTTCTCGGAATTGTCATCCTTATGTCGCTCTGAACTTAACTATACCTACAAATCAAATCGGTCAGACTACACGAAATCGAATCTGATTTACGTTGGTAATGATCAACAGTCATTACTAACGTAATTTAGGCGGCTCTAAATGAAAATCAATGAGTGAGGTACATATTACATACTCTATCTGCAATTAACGTCGCAAACCTTGTCATAGAATATGAATATCAAAAAAGTTGATGCTTACTTACTGTAAAATATTTGCACAGGTCTTTTTAAATTTAATAAGAAGCGTATTCGCTGCAAAAGTAGCTAGATTAATATGAAAAGCCAAGATAACAAACATTTTTGTTAGTAACTTGAAAAATACAAGGCTCTCTGATAAGTCACGTATTTAGCATTTTAACAATGTAAAATGTCAGGAGACATAGGGCACGTATAAATTTGAATATTGTGAACAGTTAGTAAACACGATATCAAGTGTACGCAAGTTTTATAAAGGCTTTTTGCACGTTCAACGTTTTCTGTTGTAAGTAGTGAAATTAGAAGAGGTTGTTTACTTAATAATTTCTGTTGCGATTTTGTGCTAGTAAGGGCAAATATGTAGTAGAAAGGTCTGCTTAAAGCTTACGCATCTAAAGTATTTTGAAGGTCCGACAGTTGTGTCTACCCAACAGGTTGAATTATTAATAAGCACGCCCCCGCGCTTAAGTAGGTCCCCGCGGTATTAATCAATCGGTTGTTTTTTTAATTTGGTGTTAATCGTAAAATCGTCGGGAAAAAGTGAAAAAAATCACATAGGTAGCGCTCAACAAATACTTTAAACTAAAATTATTTCGGACATGATCGGATATACTGTCATTGAGTTATGGCCGAAAAACTGCGTTTCTCAACAAAAGGGCTTAAGTGTCGTGAACATACGCTGCGACGCAATTATTCAAAGTCCGACATGCTTTTGCCCGGTTTTTTTTACTTCATTTTCTATCCCATACCATCCAAGCTCTTACAATGTTTTATTTTTAAATAAATGACACAACCCTTCCTTGCTGTCTGGTAAAACATAGGCAGTAAATGTTTCAAAAAATATCAATAACATTCATTACAACTTACTAACGAAAAAAAATCCTTACAAGATATAAATCGTATTATAACAACAATTCAAACTAAACTATAAATTTCCCAACTTTTCGTGTCACAGTAGGTACATAACATTACTCAAAGTTATATAACATGAAGTCATTATTCAAACTTCAACGTTTGCACCTTTATTTGCGAAGGCGTATTTGAAATTAGTTTCTACAACAGTTTTATAATCAGTTGTCACGGAACCACTTCAGTGGTGCCGAGTGTATCGCATCTATGCTCTGTTGGACATAGACTAAGAAATATTTAAATTGTGTAATCTATACATATTATGGATAAATACTTGTCCCGACTAACTGACTGATTCATCAACACAATGCCTTGGAGCACCAAACCTGAAATTTTGCCAGTCGACACCTTTTATGTTATAGACATCCATTATGGGTAAATTACGCGAAACAGGGTTCGGCTCTGTCAAAAAATTATATAGAAAAATTTAATATATAATATAAAATTTAAAAATAAAAAAAAATGTGTGACTAGCCAAGGACTTCTTTTAGTAGATAATCAAAAAAAATATTGATATGTCTTAATATGATGTCGTGAATAAATGTTAAAAGTTGCGGAAAAATGAAAAAACGAGGATTTTCGTACTGTCATTGTTATAGTGTTCGTAATCTAACTTATGTACAAACGAATATTAGACATTATTTTGTCCTGCGCTCTTGCGCACTGTGAAGTACCTAATGGGTGTGTGCGTAGCGCTAAATTAATAATTAGCTTAGTGTAATGCCCCCTTTAGAAATTATGTTTGGAAATTTGTGCTCTAAGATAGAAAAATAGCGGTTGCAAGTTTGTATGAGACAGATAAAGCTGGATCAATCATCAAGCAGGATTGTGTACAAATACTCTTAGGTAATTTCGCCACGTCTTCAATAAATCTTAACCATAAATTCGCAATAATCAATACCATGAAAATCATTATTCATATTTATTGCCACGACCTCCAAGATAAACATTATTTGTCTCCTAGCTCAGTTTATATCATTTTTAACGATTCCAAAAAAATGTAGGAATGGTACGCAAGCTCCAGATAACTATGATTTCTTGCCTATACGTGATATTGTTTCGAGTTAATGAAAATGTTTATCGCGCTACGTTGAATATATTCCAAATAGATAGTTTATATTCAGATCGTTTGCTTGTGAATTGGCTGTTCCTTTGCTGTATAAAATTTTCTTTTTCATTTGATTTAAGTACACTCATAGGATTTCTATAATTACATAAATACTTAAGTATACTGTACAGCTTATTATCTATACGATAGATAGCACCGTTGTAGCTACAAGGTAACGTTCCTTAAAGCCTGTACACATTTTTGGAAAGATGATGCACTGCATTTTGCTAGATTATTGAAACAACCTGCAAGAGCATGTCGGACCATGCTCAGTGTAGGGCTCCGGAGCCGTTGCCGTATAGAAAAAAATGATTTAAATAATTGCACCAGCAGAAAATGAAAATATAAGGGCACAATTTAAGCAAGTTTCGGAGCGATTATTTCCAAAAATATTTGTGGAAATAATCGCTCCGAAAGTTCATTAAAAAAATGTTAGAACCCTTAAAATGTTTTTAAAACATTTCGACTGCCTCTGTGGCGCGGTGGGATTTTATCCGACTGCTACGCAAGAGGTCGTGGGTTCGATCCCCATCCAGGATAAAACTTTGTGTGATGAGCACGATGGTTTATTCTGTGTCTGGGTGTTATTTATCTATAATATGTATGTATTTAGAAATATATAAGTATGTTTATCGGTTGTCTGGTTTCCATAGTACAAGCTCTGCTGTTTTAATAGCTTTATTAATATTTAAAAATCAGGGTCCTTATTATAGCTACTCTAAATTATAAACATAATAATAATAATATTTACACTACCTATGTACAAATTACTACATAAAATAAAATTAAAACAAGCAGGCGTCATAGAATCTATCTGATCCCAAACTAAGCTCTGCTTAGTTTGGGATCAGATAGCTTTGTGTGAGTTGTCCCAAGATTATTATTATATTATTATTATTATAATAATGTGCCACACGTTGATGTATGCTCAAAACATTTTTTTTCAGTTTCTGTTACATGTATGGAGTGCCCCTGCCCCCCTTAAATATTTATTTTGGCTATCAAACTAAGTACTAGCTATTACAAGATACCTTATCACAAAATTTTATCTCTCATTCATTGGGTATTCTTTGAGTAATATGCCTGTGACATTCGGTCTGACAGACAGGAAGATTGACAGACATGACGGAAGGGTTCCGTTTTTGTCATTTTGGCTACGGAACCTTAAAAAGGTAAGTAAGAAAATACCCTAAGTGTTAAAACACTACTAGATTTTTCATAATAACTGTTTAAAAAACTGTTTCGGTGTTAAAATCCTTGAGCTGAATACTGAAAGAAGAGAAGAGAATACCAAAGCATTAACTCAAAGTCGCACTTTAGAGTACGTTGAAAATGTTTTCTCCAAAACATTGAATCACAAACACCGATGCTAACCACATCACGTCTACCATAATTTCGCGCTCTGTGACAGCAAACCTTTAACTTTATGAACGATATCCGATTATTTTTCAACTCCGTTACATTTCAGTGGAACTTTCCGTTCGGCGTTCGATGCAGTGCCTTTCTGCGAACGTTAAATTGCTCTATCTACCGATCGTGTTTCGTGAACGTGAAAACTTTGATTACTATTTTAATTTTGCAACAGCAATCGAGCAACGAATGTTTTTTTTAAATTGGGTAGTTGCAATTTTGTTTTGTTTTCACTTGGATCGATTAATCGATAGGTGAATGAATGATTCTATAAGTTTTATTCACTGTGTCTCCTCGTCCACTGTCAAATATACTTATTTTGTGATAGTCATCTAGGGGTTGTTAGGATAGTTATTTGCTGCAATGAATTAAAGAAACCTCGTAATGCATAATAACTTTTCGTTTACTCTCATTCATTTAGGCACTCGTAGGTACTCTTCGGCTTTGTTGTAGGTTTTTTTACCACGCTTTTATTAGCTTGGTTGCTTGCTCTTTGAACGTGTTTTTCAACCCCTTCAAAAAAATATAATTTAATTGAAACTTCGCCCACTTATCAAGGACCGATACCAATACAATCCTGTAAAAAGGGGTTTTTGAAAGTTCATCCCCAAGAAGGTAAAATAGTGGTTGTAACTTTATAATGAAACTCCGCCAGTTTTGGATTTGATGTGTGGATTTTCGTGTTTGGATTATTGATTAGAAAACATGTTTCGGCGTTTTTGCAAAAATCAACAAAGGGGGTAAAATAGGGGTTACTAAAAAATTAAAAATAAATAATAGTTAAAAAAAAACTTAAAAAAATTGCTGTATTAAAAAGTAAAAACTAATCTCATATAAGTTTAAAAAAATAGAGTTATTAAAAAAAAACGTAATCTAAAAAAGTATCGTACCTAATAAAATCGTAATCGTAAAAAAGCGTGGGGTGATTATAAATAAAATATCGTTACAAGTACCTCACACTTTTTACGATAAACTGACTATTTTCTTTATATAAAAAAGCTCTCAGTTCAGCTCAGTTTTTTATTATTATCGTTTTGTGTCCTGTTCGGTCACTACAGGGCTGCAAATCTAGCAATATGTTAGTCAGAAAGCCGTGCATTAAATTCAAATTCAAATTCAAATTCAAATTCTTTATTGTACACAGAAAAAAAAATATACAAACAATAAATACAAAATAAAAGTAAATATGTACAAAGGCGAGCTTAACTCAAAATTGAGTTTTCTACCAGCAAACCTTTGAGCTCTAGATAGTAGAAAGATAAACTTATAAAAGTAGTCGGAAGTGTAACAATAAAAAAAAAAAAAAAAGAAAAAATAGAAATTAAACCATATGTATAAATTAACAGTAAGTACATACTTACATACATAAACGTATGTTATTTCAAAATCATATAATATACCTAAATAAATACATATAATATATATATACATACCAGATAATACATACACTTACATATTAATATTACATAAATAAAATATTATAATACATACTTAATTAGATAGAGTGAAAATATTCTTTTGTCCTTTTTTTAAAAACGTTAAGAGAGAGGCTGTCACGTAAAGGGTGAGGAAGAGAATTCCAAAGCCTCACCGCTTTTATGGTGAAAGAGCTATCGTAACAGCTGGAGCTGTGAGCGGGAGTACTCAATAGAAGAGAGGAGGCGGAACGACAGGGTTTACCCCTGGGAACAAGAAAATTGAAGCGTTCACGTAGATAGGAAGGAGAGTTAGGATTGTGAAGAATAGTATAGAGAAGAGAAAGAATGTGTGAGTTACGACGCTGCCGAATAGGTAGCCACTTTAGATTTCTCCGAGATTCGGAGACATGGTCGTATTTACGTAATCCGAAAATAAAGCGGATACACAAATTCTGCAGACGTTCGAGTTTGTCAATGAGTTCCTCCCTAGCATCCAGAAAACAAACATCGGCATAGTCTATGTGTGGAAGTAGAAGAGATTGAGCAAGAGTAACTTTAGTTTGGAACGGTAAGAACTTCTGAAGACGTTTGAGAGATTGAAATGAGGAAAATAATTTCCTACTTATTTCCGTAATGTGGACATCCCATGAAAGATTTGAGTCTATAAAGACACCAAGATTTTTTACACTTTTTGTAAACGGTATATTAACTCCATCAAAA
The DNA here is from genome assembly GCA_945859575.2 of Herminia tarsipennalis. NCBI lineage: Eukaryota > Metazoa > Arthropoda > Insecta > Lepidoptera > Erebidae > Herminia > Herminia tarsipennalis. The sequence goes on along the minus strand of OX243841.2, from coordinate 18,324,271 downwards.
AACACTTGAGGAAGATTCTGGTGATCCAACAAATTTAACATATATCTGCCACCAATAATAATAGCTTGAGACTTATCTGGGTTGACTAGAAGTCCAAATTTTTTAGCCCATAAACTTACTTCTTCAAGGTCATTATTAATTGTAGTAACAGCACCAGTAATTTCATCAGCTTTAAAGTGACGATACAGTTGCAGATCGTCTGCATAGAGATGATACTTTGAAGATAGGACCTTTGTAATAGCATTTATAAAAATGGAGAAGAGAAGAGGAGAGAGAACACCACCTTGGGGTACGCCAGTGGTTAAATCTCGCCATTCAGAGAAAAGATCATCACAGCGAACAGTCTGTGAGCGACCCCGAAGATAGGAATTAAACCAGGACACTGCAGAAGAAGAAATATTCAGAGAAGCTAGGATGCCTAAGAGAAGGTCAAAGTCAACTGAATTGAAGGCACTGCTAAAATCCAAAAGAACCATAATGGTCAGTTGTTTGTTTTCTATGGCCAGTCTTATATCATCAGTTATTTTAATAAGGGCGGTTACAGTGCTGTGACCACGTCGAAAACCAGACTGAAAAGGGCTTAACAATTCATTATTCTTTACAGTATTTTCGGTTTACTTAAAAAAATCCTTAAATTTAATTCGTCTGTTTTTGTTTCAGGTATGCAAATCATCCATGATCCCCGATTTTTTATCTCCGATTAACTGTACAGTAAGTAGTAATAATATTTACGTCTGACGCAGCTACAATTTTCGTATTAAATATTTTAATGGACAAATAGTAATGTTTACATTTTCAGGTAATATACAAGTAATATATTGGCATATGAAATTGGATGTTTGTTCCCTCTTCAATCTATCCGATCGCATTAAAACTTTGACGTGGTTATTCTACACTACTCGTTCTCATGTACCCACAGACTGCCTTATAACATTTATTCTACATTGGTAACGTTTTTATTACAGATAATAAATGTAATATTTTTAAATTAAGCTAAACACATTTTCTTTCGTAACAACCAACATAAAATCGCGTTTCACAATGTAGTCAACAACATGCCGTCTAATCGAACGGAAGTCTCTTTACGTTACAAAACATGAAAGATGTCTGCCGTCGTGTAATTGCCATGAAATCACTGAAAACGTAGCAGTGCCGACGTCATTATGAACGCACTTTATTTGAGTTTGTGAGCCCGGTTATTACTGAAACTCTGTATTTCAGCGTAGTTCATTTTGTTGTGTGGCCTAAATTAAAGAATAAATCAGGTTGATGAAAAAATAAAAGCGCCTTCATGCAAGAAAATGCAAAATGAAAGAACATTCTCCATTGAGTAATGTTTCTACAGATAGGTTATTCGGATTTAATATTATAGAGACTATCTAGTATATCATATAGTGCAAACAAACGTGTTCGCAAAAAAAAGTATAGGCACTCTATTCCTTTAAATTATGACGTGGCTTAAGTTGCTCTTCAAGTGACGCAGAGAGTATGTCATTATTAGAAAACCATACCTATTGCTGATATATCAATCTGCTTGGTCATCATTGATTCACGGAATTCAATCTACTATAATTACAGTGATGACGGTTTGATAAGTGAAATCTAGATTCGATGCCGTCCGTCGTGGGGCGGTGCCTCGGGGGTTACTCTAGTCCATAGACTACGACATTAATCACCAAAAAGTAGTAGGCACCTACTTATACTACTGGAAAACAAACGACTAAAAAACGTTTCAAAGTCGCGCTCAGCTCATGACTTGCACAAAATAATTACTGAGTGTAATGTTACGAATGAAATAAATGCAGTGCCTACATACATTACGTATGTACGTTCAACTTAATGAAGTTATATGATAGCGCGATGTGGATATTAAGGCAACAGCTCTGTATCGTTTTTGTAATAAATAGGCCTACTGAAGCTACGTGGAAAAGAATCTTATGGCTTTTGTGGTCACAAGAGTCTAATTTTTTATGTTAGAAAATTGATGTTTACATGTATAGTTTAGCCGAAATGATAAAGAGGAAATTAACAATATTTTTTCTTGCCACATTGTTCTCATTTTAGCTACTTACACATAAAGCGATAGCTTTATCAACATTTTGTTGGCTTGACGAAATAAATAGAACGGTGTTTGTTCAATGACAAGGCCTTTCGATTAACAAGCCGTATCGAGGGTTCAAAACCAAGCACCAGGCACTTGATTTGGTATGTTTTCATCGCTGCTATCGAAACTCGGTGACGGAAAACATCATGAGGAAATTATTATGCCATAGAATGAGAAATTCGCAGTGGGCCGCCTGGTATTTATAGTCCGTACCCTCAGAGAGCAGATCACTGGAGACTGGGAGTAGGACCGTTTTTACGTTTATTTATACTAATATTATAAAGCTAAATGGTTTGTTTGTTTGAACGCGATTATCTCAGGAACTACGGGTTCGAATTAAAACAATCTTTTACTGTTGAATAGCCCATTTATCGAGGAAGGCTATAAGCTAAATAACATCGCGCTACGACCAATAGGAGCAGAGCAGCAATGAAAAACGTTGCATAAACGGGGAAAATTGACGCATACGAATTTGCGCGGGTTACCTAGTTATGTATATCGAAGTAAATATCGGGTGCTACGGAATGTATATGTTTATGACATTCGCAATAGGGTACAAGCAAGCTTTGTACCCTAGTGCGGTAGTTACTAGCTCTGTGTTACGAGGGATTTTACAAACATAAAAAAAACACACGGGAAAAGTTTTTGAATTGATTTGAATGCTTTTTATAGCAGCTAACCTGCATTTTGTAGTATGAGGTAGGCACTTCAAATAACACTTTAGAAACACATTGGGAGTTTCAGGAGTTGGAGTAAGTTTGCGTGTCACACGACATGACCGATCAAAAAGAAATTGTGTTGCAATACTTGCAATATTGGTATTGGGCATGTCTCTGTGTAATTTATTTTACAGTTTTTTTTATCTGATATCAGTTTGTAGTTATGTCTTGTCTTTTTACTAATATTTTAAAAATGAATAGATTTTGTGTTCAAACTGACTTTTTTAAGGAACTTTTTGACGGATTTCAAAAATCTTTTTGTATTAAATTAAACCTGTTAATAGGTAGGCCATACTTCGACAGTAAAGACCAGCACTTTAATATAGCAATGTAGTAAAAGTATCATCTTTAAGGTAGGCACAAAATAATGTATTAAATATGCCATTTTTTGTTGTGTCTTAAACGCTTATTATAATAATAAAAAAAACCGGGCAAGAGCATGGTCCGCAGCCTTAAACAATTGCATCTGCAGAAGTGCGTATGTTCATGGCAGTTACTCCCTTTTGTTGAGATACGCAGTTTTTTGGCAATAACTCAATGACGGTGTATCCGATCTTATCCTAAATATTTTTTACGTGATGACGTCATATGAAAACACTGATGACCATTCGCGTTGCTTAGCAACCAATCAATAACGCTAGTTCTAATTGTATCGCATGTCGTGTCGCTGCAATCGCCATTTGCTGTTTGCTTAGCAACCAATCAAAAACGTGGATTTCTTTAGACACTTTTTGTACGTGATCATCGTTTTATAAAACGTTATCACGTCAATAAAATCATTTAAAGTTATTTTCAAAACTTAGCTTAAAGTGAATTCCGTAGTCTGATAAATGTTGATAAACTTTCGCGATTTGTACACATTATGAAACTATATAATACTCGTATAATAATATTATAAAGCGGAAGAGTTTGTTTGTTTGTTTGTTTAAACGCGCTAATCTCAGGATCTACTGGTCCGATTTGAAAAAATCTTTTTTTGTTGGATAGCCCATTTATCGAGGAAGGCTATAGGCTATATAACATCGCGCTACGACTAATAGGAGCGGATAAGCGACGAGAAATGTTTCAAAAACGGGGAGAAATTACGCATACGAAGTTGCGCGGGACAGCTAGTGAAACTATATATAAAGCGGCGGTAGCCTAATGGCTAAGGCATCGGTCTCACAATCGTGAGGTCGTGGGTTCGAATCCTGGCCATTATACTACCGACGTGAACCCACTCCTAACACAAGCCATAACGCTTAGCTGGAGGGGTTAACAGGATTGCTAGTAATGTGGGACCACAATCCCACATTGTTAGTTATCTTTTTTCTAAAAATATATATATATATATATATATATATGTATATATACTACGCGTCTTAATCGCGCTGCGATACAGTCGGTACGTCGGGCAATAAACAAGGTATTTTACCTTAAATTATTCACGCGATTAAGACCCGTAGTATATATAATCTCATAATTCCGTAGTCAGTATTAAAAAAAATAAAGAATGTAAAGTTGCAGTTGACTTTTTATGAAAACACCCGCCTAAGAAAATAAACAACACTCCCGCGCTTGGGAATTTTAATTATGTTTACATTTGCTTAGTGTAAAAACAGCACACTTGGCTATTTTTCATGGTGGCTGACGGGTTACATACGACTTGGTACATTTTTCGAGTGCAGTGCGTTAAGTGTTAACTCTCCTTTTTCTAGCGGGCTGTTAACGGGTTGTAGCATTGTTGTTAAAACTTTACTTTTCAAATGAAACGAACTCTACTTGAAATTATTGCATTTTTAACCAGGTAGGGTTAAGTGTGTATCTTTAGTTTTTTTTAAAATTTAAATTTAAGGCGACTTCCCTGCATTAGGGTCCTTATTGTCGAATTTGTGGAACATACAAAGTGGTGTCCCGTCTGCGAATCGAACCCACGCCCTATTGCTTAGCAGTCACTAACCACTAGACTCTGACCACTGGAGTCTGTGGCTTCGTTATCACCCCGAACGGATAATCATATTTGGATGGGGTTTGTTCTTATTAGGAAGCTAATGTAATCGGTGTCGTTCTTAGCCATATAAAATGATTAAAAAAATAATAATAATATCCACCTGCAAAAAGACGGAAACAATATACATATATATATATATATATATATATATATATATATATATATATATATATATATATATATATCGTAATAGATTTCGTTCAAATTTGCACGCAATATGCAGTTTGGTCCAATTTGAGAGATAGGATAGCTTAGATCTTTAATTATAGTCGCGGTATCATGCGGTCTGAGACATGAATGAATCCTGTTGAATATAAAAATTGTGTCAAGCCTGGCAGTGGTACCTTATATTAAAGTATGGGGATTCTTTTTTCGAGATATTATATCGGTCCCGTGAGGAAGATTCAGGAAATGTTAGATCAGTTTAAATATAAAAGTATATTGAAGAAGACAATGATTCCATATCTTGACGATAATTTACCAGTTACTTAGATATTTTAACATGAATACGACCCAAAGCAAACAGTAAGATATTAATAACCGTCAATGTAAGATTTAAATCCAATAGAGAATTTGAGCCATATTGTGAATGAAACATTATTAGAGTAAACATATCACTAACATATATATAGTTTTTGACGCATGTAGAAGTTTGGCGAGATATTCCTGTGTGAAAAATGTATAGAATCAGTGCTACGTTCGTTGTAGAACTGTAATCTTAATGATCTGATGATTAATTTCGCAGACAGATAACGAAACTCCTCAATAAATGCCAGCAAGTCAAACGTCATTGAAGTCGGTTAGATGTTTTTTTAAAAACAGAAAAATTTGAAGTCCGGACTCAGGAATCGAACCCGAGACTTCCGTATGCCAAACCGAGGCCGGAATCAAACCACCTATCTGGACTATGTCAAATTGACCTCAAGTTTCTCTATTCTTTCTTCCAAGATTCCTGAGTACGGACTTCAAATTTATGTATCTTTCAAAAATGCATTTATTGTATTAATAAAGTAATTTACAAGAAATGCCTATAAAAATTACTATATTTTTTTTTTCAGTGGTTTCGAAGTAAATATGCTTTTTGACTTTGCTTTTTGTCGCAATTGTTATATTCGACTTGTTTTGTTCGATGCTGCAGCATAGTCTGTAGTAAACAATAGGTACTTACAAATGCTTTGCTATCTACTACACTTGGTATTATGGCTATATAACTTAATTTAAATGAAAGATACGGATCTAAAAGTGGTTAACCGTATATTTTTATATGAGTTTTTAATCCACAAGTAACTATATAAGTAATAATAATAATCCCACAAAGCAATAATCCACTCCTCACATAGGGGAAACAATGTCGATGACGTCGTAAAACCAGTTAATAGGTATATCCGCGATAATGCCTTATAGTGTAAAACCGTCACAAACTGTATTAAAACATAATCTTATTGCTATGTTACTTTGTATAGTTTATGACCTAAGGATAAGGCACAAAATACCGAGAGTACAGAAGGTCACCTGCACAGAATGCGCGCTCGACTTACGCATACTTAGACATGGCTCACGGACAGTAAAAGTTCATTTCCGTGCATCGCGACCGATCGTGAGCCGCGCGCGGCTTACGACAAGCGGCTGACGCTCGCGGCCGATGCGACAATATTCACAGTGCGCGCGCAGCCTACGACAGTCGTCGGCCGTGCGCGTCTGTCACTTACCTCAGCCGCTTGTCGTGAGCCGCAAGCGACTCGCGATCGGTCGCGATGCACGGAAATGAACCTTTAGGTACACCTCTATCCGAAGACGTATTCATGAAGTTTTGAAAAAATACCCTCACTCAAACAAAATTTGTATTCTTAGTTGCAAAAACTCTACTCTACTCACGCCGATGAAAAGATTGAAAGATGAAATATTTACTTGATTTGAGGTGAGGTTCCAACGTTCCATAAGTTTGACAATTGTTTCCTAACCTCGAGTCGAGTATGAGTCGAGGATTGTAAAGGAAACGTGTTGGAATATGGGTGTTTCTCAGAACGCCTTCCGAATAAAGTGGCCTGAGATTCTTGTCCGTGAATTCTTGTCTTTGCTCAAGCAAAGTACGTATGAGGCTTACCTATGGTACGTCTTTACTCTCGATATTTTGTGGTTAGGGGTTATTAATTTAATCTGTGGTACCCCGTTATACCAGTATTATTAAGTTATACAAGTACTATAATGTAACTTCTAGAACTATCCTAAGCTCTGTTTGATGTCAGAAAACTCAATACTTATCAGCATGACTTCAGGAAAATGCTGCTAGGGTGAAAATATTAGATCGCTAGCAAAGGAAGGGACGGGGACGATTAACTAACAAACTCCAGGCGTGCTTACAAGTTGAATTTTTCTTTCCAATTCTATTCTAATTATTATCCAGAGAATCTGAGAATGAACAACCGTACAAAAAGCATTTTCTCATCACGAAAAAGCATATTAAATCTTGACATAATATAAAATTAAGTCTACCGTCTGTGCGCTTAGATTTTTTGAACTACGCATCGAATTTTAATGCAGTTTTCACCGAGTGATTATATTACAAGTACTTTGGCCAATATTTAAACACATATAGTTTTTATCTTTATTGTAAGTAGATGCTCCTACTATATTGTACCCACTAAGGCTGATTTTTGTTTATGTCATGTTTCAACTTTTTGATAATACAATTTGCATCAGACCTTTAACATGGTGTATAGTATATTAGTCGCGGCACCTTACCCCCATATCAAGTTTATAAACATTCAAACATTGTTAAATTGGCATTTTGAAAAGAGTGGCCGCGAGTTTTTATTGCTAGGTTCTTTTCTCCGGCTTTACCTATTTTTTGCGAACTTGGCATTACATGTACATGTAGAATCCCGACGTATCACAATAGTTGTTTTGCATCCTAAGTGAATAAAGAATTTTAATTTTTTATTTTTTTATTTTTTATTTCAGAGGAAGGTTAATAGGTGAAGTCACGTCTACTAATATAGTAGGTGCTAGTACTATATCATGTCATTCAAAATCGAGCGAGAGATCCAATGGCTAAAACAATAGTCGCCATCTTGCTAACCGGCGCGGCGTAAAAATTCAGGCGCCGGAGTTTCCGCGTGCAAATAACGCTAGCATTTCCAATTTCTTTCAAATACATTATAAGTTTAACATAACAAAAATCCATTTATTAAGACCCTGACGTCTGACAAGTTAGGTCAGAACTCAGAAATAAATATATAGTAGTGGGTCACGCGATATCCTAAACATTTCATAGTTTTGAAATCATTTGTCAGAATTTCGTTGATGAATGTTCTGGCGGAAGTGTATTTCGGAATATGTAAAAGTGAATACGTTTTAGCCACATTATTTTGCTTGTTACAAGCGTATATCAGTAGGTAAATACGAGTGGTTTGTGGCTGTTTATGAATAATTCAAAAACTGAAAGAAATTCATTTGTCACAGTTTATTTATTACTGTAATTTCTGAATTGTTGGCTACAATTATTATTGTTTTACTGACACGCGTTCTCTAATGTGAATTTATGAATACTAGGGTATTTAGCTTCAAGCTCGAGAAAAGTTATAGTCTCTTGGGCTGTTAGTCCCAATCCGACCCAAGCCGAAACGGGTAAAAATTATGTTTGTAAAATCCGGTATACAATGTCTTCACATCGATTTGAAAACTTATAATACTTATAATACCCAGTCTTCCATACTAAAGACATGTCGCTTTTAAGACTGGGAAAAGAGCGCCAAAAAATGCAAGCATTTTATTTCATTTAGCAAAAACGGAACCCTTATAGTTTCGGCATGTCCGTCTGTCTGTCTGTCTGTCCGTCCATAAGTAATAGGCATTTTACTCAAAGACTACAAATTTCAATAAATTTTCAGCAAACATCAACATGTAGCACATCACGACAGGTCTTTTAAAAACATTGTAGGGTTTCTAAAAAACTTTTGATTAAGTAAAAAAATCACAAAGGTAGCGCTTAATAAATACTTCAAACTAAAATTATTTCAGACATGATCAGATATACCGTCGTTGAGTTATTACCGCAAACCTGCGTTTCTCAACAAAAGGGCGTAAGTGCTATGAACATACGCTCTAGATTCTGCTGATACAATTATTCAAGGCTGCGCAACCCTACACTGAGCATGATCCGACATGCTCTTGCCCGGTTTTTTTATATTACGTCACATTAGTGGAGCAAAGAAATAGCCTTCCGTCAGTCAGCTAGATTCTTTATCGTTTTACCTACAGGACTTTAATCGGCTACTGACAGCATCTGTTACACAGTTATAGGTACCAGCTGATTATTATTTATGTAATTCTGATAATATTCTTTACCTGATAAACTAAAAGGGAATGCCCATTAGCAGTGTCGCATGTATCTAAGTTGTGCCACAAGTTGATTAAACGTATAATTCTGGTTTCTAATTATAACATTTTTATATAATGATATGGAGTCTCACATTTGCCTGATTATTAAAACGAAAATATTAGTCTTTCAGTTTATTTATTTAGTATTTTTTCTTATGAAGTTATTTTTAACGGTGGCAACACTATTACAAAAATAATATCGTAATATCGATTAGGATTAATAACGATTATTATTATATAATTATTAGAAAGTCATAGAATCACTAAATGTATTTTGGTTCTTGTAATTATATTATAATTAGGTATAAAAAATTTAATAATTGTTGCACCGTTTGAATGTAAGGAACGATAATATTCATACTAAAGATGCCACGAATATTCGGCAACTATTCGGTATTCGGCCTATTCGGCCACTTTTTTGCTATTCGGTATTCGGCCGAATAGTGCGTACTATTCGGCCGAATACCGAATAGCAAATCATGTAAAAAAAGACACGTTATTTTATTCAAAATTATGTATTTATTTCCAAATTACAACATTTTAGTACTTAAAATTAATCAGTGGTAAGTTGTGATGGATAAAAACGAGCTTTTCAGCATTTTTTGGTAGCAAACGATTGTGCTTTTCCTCGTAAACGTTACCAGCCTCAGAAAATAACCTCTCACTATAAACGCTACTTCCAGGCGAAGAAAGATAAACTTTTGCAAATTTCGAAAGGTTCGGGTATTGTTTTTCGTTTGCTGACCACCACTTGTGAAACGCGAACGCAACGAGAAAAGCAGGTTGTGACTTGTCTTATTCCAGCTAACGCGCCCCCACCAAGCATTCGGCGGCCGAATATTCGGTGCTTCGGCCGACAGCGTTGCCGAATATCCGGTATTCGGTATTCGGCCAATTCACTATTCGTGGCATCTCTAATTCATACACCATACTTTATTTAAAAAACGAAAACATATTCTTTGACACCTTTAGATTGAACCGGCTCGATTAAAATTAAGAACTTAATAATTAATTATGATAAAAAAATCGATTTGTATATAGGATAGTATGATAGGATAGTTATAGCAACACTGAAAAGTAATGTTACTTGTTTGTCTGTGCTTTGCTTGTTTGGCGCCGGCGCATGAAAAGCATGAAAACAGTTTATAACATAACTAGCTGTCCCGCGCAACTTCGTATGCGTCAAATTTTCCCCGTTTTTGCAACATTTCACGTCGCTGCTCCGCTCCTATTAGTCGTAGCGCGATGTTATATAGCCTTCCTCGATAAATGGGCTATCCAACAAAATACGAATTATTAAAATCGGTCCAGTACTATTTGAGTTTATTCGTTACATACAAAAATACAAATCTTTCCTCTTTATAATATTAGTGTTAATATTAGTGTAGATAACAAATAGCTTTTGTTATTTCTCGTATTGTGTATGATATTGTGGTTACTTTACGTGAGTTTGAGATCGAGACTCCACTTACATAGTAACAATCAGAAATATTTTGTGAGACAGAGACTCGTACCAATTGTGACAATTGTGAAGTGTTTGTGAGATATAATCGGATTATATATCACTGCAAAGCCGTATTCATAGCCATAAACTAGTGTCACACATCATGTGTAATACATGATTTATACGCAATATTATAGTTATTTATTAATTAAAATTATTATTATTATTTGAAATTATTAAATTATTATTATTATTATTTGTTCTTTAAAAAAAATGTTTAAAAATATTTCGATTTTCGAAGTTTATCCACCCATTACAATTAAACCCGGCAAATTAGGTAAATCATTGTTGTTTTTTCTGAAAGTATATTTTATTGTCTTTATAAATCAGTAGTTTTCATCTTGGCACAACAAAATTTGTAGTGAAGTATCACTACAAATTTAGTTGTAAAAGTATAGTTCCATAGTCACTTGAACATTACCACTTGAGCACTATTAATGTATACAACTTTAACGCATGACTGACGCGCCTGATAACAAAATTGTTTATGAACGATAAACGTAAAACCTATTTTGAATTATATGCTACTCCTTGAACACTTTTTATTAAGTTTTAGAAAGTAGTTTCATCATCATAGTCTAGCCATAAATATTGTTACGAAGAAAAAACATTTTTTTTTATTGCAAATAATATTTATTACTTTTACAGTGTGTTAGTTTAATACATAAATAAAAAACAATTCAAAATATAAAAAGCTTATTCGAAGTGGTCTCCATTGGCTGCAACACAGTCCTTTAAACGTTGAGGCCAGTTATCAATAGAAGCACGCACTCTTTCCATGGGAAAATTCTTCACTGCCAATCGTATGGATTGTTTTAGGGACTCCAAATTATCATGGCGTTTAGAGCAAGCCATACTCTCTAAAACTGACCATAAATCATAATCCAGCGGATTAAGATCGGGACTAGACGACGGCCAGTCTTCAGCTCTGATGAAGTCCGAAACGTTCACTTCCAACCAAGACTGCGTGGACCGAGCTTTATGACCCGGCGCTGAGTCTTGTTGGAAGGACCATACTTGGTTATTAAACATGGTGTTGTTAAGGGGTTTAACTACCTTCTCAAGAATGGTATCTTGATACACTTGTGCCGATGTTTTGATACCTTTTTCACAAAAATATGGCTCAGTCACTCCTTCATAGCTAACACCCCACCAAACCATCACTGAAGTCGGATAATGCCCACGTTGCACTCTGTCGACTAATTGGGAAGCTTCCTTAGAGCTTTGAGCATAAATACGGTCATTTTGTTTGTTAAAATGTTGCTCAACTGTAAAGATTTTCTCATCCGTAAACAAATTTTTTCTGTGACCTCCCTTTGCGTGCCGCTTCAGTAGTTGCTTCGATTTTACCACCCTATTCTTTTTTAAATATCAGTTAAAAAATGACCAGTGCGTCTCTTATAGGCTGCAAGTCCTAAGTCATCTTTTAAAATGCGTGACATGGTTCTGGGTGCTATCTTCATCTCCCGAGATAAAATCTTTTGCTTTCGGACAGGATTTCTTCGAATTCTTTCCCTTACTGCTTTGACCACCATTTTCGTACGAACACTACGTGGACGGCCAGATCTTTTTCTGTCACAAACAGAGAAGGTCTCATTGTACCTATTAATAGCCCGGTACACAAACATTTGACTAATACCAAGCGTATGGAGAGTTTTAAAAATTACATTCGGCTCCATACCAACTTTGTGTAATGCAATCACAGCGATTCGGTTTTCTTTATCACCCCACTCCATTTTAATATAGCAAAATATTGTACAATGTATTGGCGCCAAAATTAGAAAATACAATGAACAATCGTATAAAAATGACAGATTCCAAATTCAAATGTAATATCTTTCTTATTTTTAATTGTAACAGTATTTATGGCCAGACTAGGTATATTTAGTTTAGTATTTATTTTTGTAATTATTTTTTTTATTTAATACTTTTTAGTACGTAGTTGTAGTGAATCAAGTATTGAAAATTAATAAAAGAATGGTAGCTAACTAATTTTTTTAGTACTACAGTCATAATCATGTTATACCTTTTTGAAATGCTAAAGATGAGCTCTTTAATTTGATAGCCATTTTGCAGTATTCAAAACAACTTTTTTTTCAGTCCTCTTTATTTTGACATCTCACAGCCGCCATGTTTGTTTTTTTCAAACGTCACTTAACTAAGAACACTTGGGCGATCAAGACAAATCTAACGACGTCGTAATTGTATAAATCCGTTCAGTGGATTGTGAGATATCAGGTAATAAAGAATATTACATACATACATACATGCATACAAGATACGCGCGAAAAACATAACCCTTACAGTCGGGTAAAAAAAAACCTGCCTCTGCGCCAAACGCTAATTAATCCAGCTGACTCACAAAGGGGTATTTCTTTACTCCACCAGTGTGATGTAAATATACAAAAACAGATTTTATAAAGTGCTTGCATTTTTTGGGGCACCCCTCTTGGACAGCACATATCAACCTGTATGATGCCCCACTCCTAGGCACGGGTTTCCCCAGTAGGTCCTACTTATTACAGATCCTGGGGGTAATTTGTCATAATCGCCTCGCTTAGCGAGCGGGTCGGCGATGGCAGTAATTCTTAAAATCGTCCTCCGGTGGGAAATCCTTTAGTGGCCTTGACGACACGCCCGGGAAGAAAAGGGGGGTACTTTTCTTAAGCTTGGATTAAAACTCAAGGCATTTCCATATTATTTTTTATCCCCAGTCCAGACAATCTTCAATTGACAGTGATCCGTTTTATCCTTAACCTAGCGGATTAACATAATTCGTTCGACATCACACCATAAGTGAAGGACCTTGTTCGAACAGTTCATATATTTACGCTATCCATCAAGCGGGGGCGGATAGCCGGCTACCATTTGTCTCGGGTGATAAACGAGTGAGTGCGGCTGGAAGGAATGCGCTTGATGAGTTTCGTGAATCTTCTTTGAAATCGTAAAGGGTGTGATCCACATTTTATTTAATACAATTGTGTAGCGTTTGACAGTCGTTTGTTCACGTGTAACAGAAATGTGTGGTCAAATTCAAAGGTATCCCCGTGCCACTGAATGCATATACCTTACAAAATGTACCCCAAAATATAATGTACTACCTGCCTGCCCCGGCTTCATACGGGTGTTATCGTAGTTTTTTATACCTTGAGTTATATTATTGTAATCTTCGTTGGGATCTCGATTATTTGACAAAAAAGTATAGCCTATGTGTCTTCCCGATAATGTAGCTTTGTAATTGTGAAAGAATTTTTAAAATCGGTCCAGTAGTTTCGGAGCCTATTTTTAAAATATCAGTTTAGAGTATAGATAATTTTTGAAACGATTAACATCTATAAAATAAATAAAATAGAATTAATGTAATGTTAAAATAAAAGCTTTTTATTAAATGCATATGAAAGTATTTATGGTACTTGTAACAATAAAGCAGTTTCAAAAAAAAAAACTGTCTGACTGTCTGTTTGTGCCGGCTAATCTCCGAAACGGCTAAACGGATTTTGACGGGACTTTTAATGTCAGACAGCTAATGCTGTAACTTAGGCTGTCATTATCATCATCTACACTAGGGAATGAGCAGCAACTTCACGCGGGTGGAGTGCGGGCACAGCTAGTATTATATCAATGAAAAAGTTTACATAAATAATGCTATCGAATTTGTATCAGAAGTGGTACCTACAATACTTATCGATGGCTCCTAAATATACTATCGTAAAAAAAAATTAGGCAGTTACAGTTATTATTACGTTACGTTACGTTTTACAACTAAGCACTGAATGAAAAGTATTAAATCAAAAATAAATTGAAAAAATCAAAAAACCCGCCTGCTTAAAAAAAATTGAAACAAGATAACCTTAAATCATGCAGTCGGAGGCATTTTAGTAAGTTTACTGGGATTTATGAATGCCTCCGACTGCATGATCTAGGTTGTTTTAATATTTTTTAGGCAGGCGGGTTTTTTGATTTTTTATTTAATACTTTTTAGGGCTTAGTTGTAAGACGTAACGTACCGTAACTGTAACTGCCGAAAATGTTAGTGAAAATAGTTGGTAACAAACTTTATATCGCTTTATATCCTAAAAGGTTATTTTAAGTTAAAATACCTACACGATGATACCCCACATGACATACTTAGTTTTTTTTTTTACTTTATTTTTTTCTCTATCACAATATGGCGTACCTACGGCTGTCCCCATTTTGATTGGCTGCCATGTCTTAAGTGACGATCGCAAGATTAATACGAATCGATTGACGTATGAATCATCAAAATCGGGCCACACGTTTTGTCTATATAGTGTTACAAAGGAACACATATACAGATATACACGTCAAATACATTACCCTCCGTAGTCGGGTAAAAAGAAAATATATCATTTTCTTTTTATCAAACTATGCTATAGTAATTCGAACGGATATAGTACCATGGCACTGTCTGCTGAATATAATAATAATAATATCTTGGGACAACTCACACAACGCCATCTGATCCCAAACTAAGCAGAGCTTGTACTATGGAAACCAGACAACTGATAAACATACTTATATATTTCTAAATATATACATATTATAGATAAATAACACCCAGACACAGAATAAATCATCGTGCTCATCACACAAAGTTTTATCCTGGGTGGGGATCGAACCCAAAACCTCTTACGTAGCAGTCGGATACATTCCCACCGCGCCGCAGAGGCAGTCAAATATATGGTATGGTTTTCATTTAAGAGTTACGTATTATATATTATACAATAATAACTGTAAATTGTGAATAAATTATCATAATCGACAAGCACTCATTAGAGTATCTCACTTTACAAAGACAGTTATAACTGAAAAGGTCAGAAATAACAGTTTAATCACATATTTTGCAATATGATATGTTCGTAAACTTTCGCGATATGTACACATTATAGAGTTTTATAAGCTAAGGGTCTTAATTGCCTAAATATTTTATTTTAAGGCTAAATACCTTTGTTTATTGCCCGACGTTTCGACCGTATTCCAACGGCCGTGGGCACGGCCGTTGCAATTCTGTATTTAGCCATAAAATAGAATATTTATCCTTAAAAAATATTTACGCGATTAAGACCCGTAGCTTATAAAATTCTATAAAGTTTAATCACGGTTAATAAATTAAACGCCAATATCAAATCACAGATAACATTTTGTTTTGGCAAGCGCCAGCGCAATCTCAAGTTTAATGTGCCATGGCTTGTTAGAGCTACACATAGCACATTACTCATGTAATATTTAATGCGTATGGTTTGTTTGTTAGTAACTGATTTTCATTTTCATTGCTTATCAGTGTGATTCATTATGTCATCTTCAACAAGTCTTTATGTTAAATCTATAACGACTACGAACAATGAAGGCGATTATCTCAGGAACTACTGGTCCGAATAAAAAAAAATATTTCACTGTTGGATAGCCCATTTATTGAGAAAGGCTATAGGCTATATAGCATCACGCTACGACCAATAGGAGCGGAGCAGCAATGAAAAATGTTGCAAAAATGGGGAAAGTTTAGGCAGACGCGATAACGACGAACGATACGACACGTTTTAATCTTGCTCCTGAAACCAGAATCTAACTTAGACTTTTTTGATTTGTGTAAGTTTTGACGTCGTCCTCTCAAAGACGAATAAAGTTTCTCTAATCAACGAATATCATACGACGTTATGCTTCAACGTATGTATGATACCAGTTTTAGTGGACCCAATTATGAAATACACCATGATATGGTTGACCACATCATGAAATGATCAAATAAACGATTTGACCACGACTAATACACCACCCAGAATAATAAGTAGCACGTAATAAGATTTAAATCTTGGAGCTGTGAAATCTGAAGACATTTACACGTAGTAGGGGTGATTCTAGAAGCCTGTATGAATAAAACAGGGCCCTAAAATCCTTGCCAAGCCGCCGTTCGCGGCTATTCAGCCTAGACAATACGTCTAGATCAGGAAATAAAACTGCTTTTGTACGTCTTTCATACTTACCTTTAAGCTTTTACTTCCACTGCATCAAAAGCTTCATAGTAAATTTCTGGTTCCTATTGAAGCCGAAGTAAATGGTTTCCTGATTTTTTTATAAGAAAAAGAAATGGTTGTCTGTAAAGTCGGTTTACGGCTAACGTCTTATGAAAACATTGATAACATATCGTCATTCGCGTTGCTTAGCAACCAGCCGTTGCGCCAGCCACATGCTACTTCAGCTTATCAGCAGGCGGAACGTGACGGACCGTGACACTTTTACGTGCGTGCATGTGGTCATCCATTTATAAGACGTTATCACGTCAAAATGATTTTACTTTGTCGATGTATGTCTTGCCTCTGTGGCGCGGTGGGAGTGTATCCGACTGCTGCGTAAGAGGTCGTGGGTTCAATTCCCACACGGGACACCACTTTGTGTGATCCACAAATGTTCGTCTTTAAAAAAAATCTGATCAAACACGATGATTATTTCATGAACCTTTCGTCAATCGTAAAAGGAAGTTAATCCATAATGCAAGTATCGTTATAAAAATGATTATTATCATTTCCCCTTTGATGGACTAATATACCTACTTTGCTGGCTGCTAGGTGTCCTTAGGCAGTCCATCTTCTACTGACCTTGCACGACATCCACGGACAACTCTCCTATTCTTAACCGAAAAGGTAGATTTACTAGTCTATAAATTGTCTCTACAACGCTAAGTACTGGTGGTATTGACAGCTGACGGACTTACGGCCACCTGAATGAGGTTTTTGCGCAGTTAAGAGAATAAATATTGAACACTATTTTTACCTGAATGGATTTCTCATTGAATCCGTGCTTCTTTTTGGGGTAGCGGACCATGAATTTACAAATTACAGTGGTCGAAATAATCTTGGGTACGATTTCAAGTAATGTGATTGGTCAATTGACGTTCCACTCCGTCCAGGTCCGTGTCAGTTAAAACGCACCCTTGAAGGTACTTATGTCATTGACTGCCTCTGTGGCGCAGTGGGAGTGTATCCGACTGCTACGCAGGAGGTCGTGGGTTCGATCCCCATCCAGGATAAAACTTTGTGTGATGAACACGATGGTTTATTCTGTGTCTGGGTGTTATTTATCTATAATATGTATGTACTCGTATTTAGAAATATATAAGTATGTTTATCAGTTGTCCGGTTTCCATAGTACAAGCTCTGCTTAGTTTGGGATCGGATAGCGTTGTGTGAGTTGTCCCAAGATATTATTATTATTATTATTCTCTGGCCTATAAGGCCCCTTTGCTAAAATTTTAATATACCAATTCGATTGCTTCGTTGTACAAGTACAAACCAATAGCTGTCTAAAGTTTGGTATACTTACTTTTCATTATTGTTATACTGGTACTTTCAGGCTACGAGTGTGCGTGTCTTGCTAATTTAACGATTCATCTATGGCGACCTCTGTGGCGCGGTGGGAGTAAGTCCGACTGCTACGCATGATGTCGTGGGTTCGATTCCCACACGGGACACCACTTTGTGTGATCTACAAATTGTTTTTTCGAGTCTGGGTATACTTTGTGTACGGGAATTGAATGTTTGTAAAGTCCCCCGCGACATAGGGTTTGTACCGTAATGCGGGAGTCGTCTTTATTAAAAAATACAATCATTTAAATACATGAAACCCTAGTTATAATTACATATTATGTAGGTACGAGTAATATACCGGAAGAGACTGTTAATGAAACAATACATCGGTGCTTCAAAATTTGCGAAAATTACTGTTCATTTAGTGCAGCGGCTCGTGCAAAAGTTAATTGTTTTTTCAAGTGTGTTCTGCTTTTTAATGATGAATTTTAATTTTAATATTGCTACCAAGTTATCACTACTTTATTACTATTGAAATGCAAGTTTCTGTGTTATAGAAACTATATGGACAAAGTCTTCAACTTCTGACATATGTGATTTTCACAATATGAAATACATAAATTTTATTGGGCTGAAGCAGACATGTTCGAGCCCATTTGCACTTAGACTAGAGTCGTTACTGCTGGCGCATAAGGCCCATTACAATTAATGATTCTGGCATTGTTGCTCTAGAATTTAAACTGTGATGGATCACTGTCGAACTGAAACCCCGGTATAGACTCGGTGATAGATTAGGTTAATAACCTTTTAAATCAAGCTATTTAATTATAGACAAACACCTGTTAATGTGCCCCGTTTTGCCATTGCACATTTTATTATACCTAATACATTATCTAATAAAAAAATATTTTTCTTTGAGCTGATTTCCAACTATTCCGTTGCCGGGTCTGAATTTCTGTAAGAGTGACTCACTAAACGGTCAAATTTCGAAGTTCAAAATCCTAATTGCTAACGTTTATAACAAATTATTACGATATGTAGTGAGTTTATAAGCCCATTCTGAAATCATTACGGGCTAGCATGAAGTAGACAGGAAACCTTGTTCATAGAATCTAATCTATAACCAGTGGTAAAAAAAAATCTTGAGTGGCAACCACGACTTGGAAACGCGGCGTGGGCTCTCCCACGACGATCAAACGATCTGGTAAAAGCAGTCTACCCGTGACCACGGCCGTTGCAATACGGTCGAAACGTCGGGCAATAAACAAGGTATTTTACCTTAAATTATTCACGCGATTAAGACCCGTAATATATATATATTTTCATACTGGTCAAAGCAGTCAGGATTAAATGGATAATGGAGTCTAGAGTCATATCGATACTATAACATCGATATTGAAAATATGACATTCACAAATCCATGCATAAACACCTATAAAATAGAAGCGAAAGCGTGTTTATTGTGTTGTCCTTATTTTAAAAGAATTAAGAAAGACAACATTTTAATATCAAAAGTAACGCGCTAGTAATAACTTCCAAAAATAAAAGCCGTTCCACATACTCATCTGATGTTAGATGTGACACTTTATGTGACACGCGACAATACAATGACTGGCCTGGCGTCTTTGTTAATAAAATAGAAATATAGTTTCTTTTTTGTTAGTTGGATTATACGGGACTAGTTTGCATCCGTGGCGGCATTAATGCACTGCGTTTTAGGCACTAAGTCATTGTTGCCTGTATTTTGTAATTCTTTGCGTCCGTCCGTAGCATCTCGTTCATTTTATGATCATATTGTTATATTAATATAACCGGAATAGGGTTGTCCGTGTGTGGTCATTACGTATGTCATATTTTTAGGCCCGTATAATATCTTTTTGCCAGGAGTATTTTTGTATAATATCTAAGTACGTACTAAGTTATTACCTATACGGCTAATTACAGTTACTTTGGCCAATATTTAAGCACAAATAGATTACTCCACTCCTACTATGTTGTTATACCCACTGAGGCTGATTCTATTTTATCTCATGTTCCATTGTATATTATATGGAATATAATTTGCCTCAGTCCTCTTATATGGTGTATACATATGAAAGGCAGCACCTTAACCCCATGTTAAATTTACTAACATACAACCATTGTAAAATTGTTGATTTCAAAAGAGTGGCCGCGAGTTTTTTATTGCCTTGTTCTTTTCTCCGGCTTTACCTAGTGTTTTCGTACTTGCCATTACATGTAGAACCATGACGTATCACAAGAGTTGTTTTGCATCATAAGTGAATAAAAATTTATGAAATAATGTTGATATATTTTACTATCTGTTGTTATATGTCAATGTCTAACAAAACTTTGAATACGTTTTGTGTCGCTGCAGACACGTTCAAGATAACCTACCGTATATTTCACTGTAATCTCGATTTAGAAAATCACGACCATAAGACACATGGGTGTCGTTAACAAAAGGGACCTGTCAATCCGCATGTCAAGCGGTCAGTTGCCAACGGTACAATATATTTTTAGTCTTTCAATTAGCTTTTAGCATTCTAGTGTAGGATTACTCCTATATACCACATTAGCGTTAAATTAGTTTTGGTTTGCGTTAACTTTATTTATTATCTTCCTAGCGGACACCCGCGACTTCGTACGTGTAAATCCCGTACTCGCGGGATGATGTAAGACGAAGGTTTATACGTATAAACCTTCCTCTTGAATCACTCTATCTATTGCTGAAAACTGTATTAAAATCTACTGCGTTGTTTAAAAGATCTAAGCGCACAGACAGCGGGAGTGACTATATTTTTTACTATGTAAGAAGATACGAGGATTTTATGTCTTTTTAATCGTAAATGTGAAATGAAATTTTTACATTGCGATATATTTTTTTCAAGAAATATGTCATGTATATTAAAATGTATTAATCGCTTTGTGCTCGTAAATTACAGCTTTTTACATAATATAACATTTTAGTGTCTATTTGATCTAGTTTTTTTTAAATAAATTAATGCTAGTACCTACATGAGACACTCAGAAAGTTTTGAGAAAATAACTTCTAAGGATAAAATATTTTAATGAAATCTTTTCAAAATACTCTTAACAGCCTCTCTATATGTCATGCATCTGTGTCCAATATACGGAACATTTATTCCAGTCCGCCACAGACACCTCTTCCACGGCTTTCTCCAACGCTGCTAGCGCGTCTTCCACAGTGAAAACTGTATCCTTTTAAACTGACTTTTATTTTAGGAAATAAGAAGAAGTCACACGGTGCCAGATCAGGGCTGTAAGGAGGGTGTTTAGGAAGTCTCTCGTTTTGAGCGCTGAGTGCGCGGGCGCGTTGTCATGATGGAGCAGTAGACCGCGGAGCCAGGTGTTCGGTCGCTTATTGCTCATTGCAGACAAAACTTCTGGCAGGCATTTTATGGTATACCATTCGGCGTTGATGCTGCTTTGGTCGCGTAATGAAATTGAAACCAGATACCCCGTCAAAGTGAAGAAACTAGCGATCAAAAAATATTCCCTGCGTTTTGAGACAGCTAAATTGTTGACTGACGCTTTGTTTCTGGATCGTATTGATAAGTCTATGATTCGTCACCTGTCACAATATCGTAAACGCGCCGAGACCTGCTTCAAATTTTCGAATCGTCTCGCGGCACCACTACCTACAGTACGATCAACGTAACTTGACCGGATTGAAGTTAGGTTTTTATCACTTTTGCGCATGTCATAGAGATGCGACCCTAAAATTACTAACGAAAACGATTAATTATGTTTAATCGATAAAAAATACTAACAACATTTTAATTCAAAAATATAAAAACACTAGGTATATAAATGAGTTCATAAAAGTTTAAATTTAGAACAGTTACAGTAAATACTAAAGAAACGTTGAAAACAATTTTTTTACGAAAATAATCACAAAAAAACACGAGTTAGTAATACTAATTATGACAATGTGATGCGTAATCGCATCTCTTATTCTCTTGGTTTAGTTACCGCCCCCGCCCCCCGATTCCTGTCACCATTTACTTCCAAAAAATGCATCTGCGCAACCACTTGTCGCCTACTTCAGTCCGGCCTAGTTACGTTGATCGTACTGTACACACGGGCCTGCATCTGAGCTTCGATGAGGTTGTGCTACTGTCCCCCTCGCGCGAAGGTGTTAGTGTAGAATTGTGTGCCCGCTTCCCGAAGAATTATTTTTTTACTGCAAGCATACTTTCTTCCGTGACAGCCATCGAAGGACGACCATTCCTTTGTTAATCCCCCAAAGTAAGGCGACTTCAAATTCGATTCTCAAAATGTCACACCACGTTAAGCCTCGGTCGGTGAGCGATTAGAGAGTGCTTTTTACACTCTTGCAATTATAATGTACTAGCTTTAGCCCGCGACTCCGACCGCGTAGATGTCGGTTATCGCAATAAAAAACTATCCTTTGTCCTCTCCCGGAACCCAAACTATCTCCATATCAAATTTTATCTAAATCGGTTCAGTGGTTTAAGCGTGAAAAGGTAACAGACAAATAGTGTTACTTTCACATTTATAATATTAGCATAGAAGTATTCATTAGTTTGGATGGTACTACTAGAACAACGTAAGTAGAAAAGAAAAACATTTAAGTACTCGTCACATGAGACAGAACTAACACTGCTAGGCTACATAAAATACTTTTTAGCAAAATCACTCATAAACGTAAACAGACGGTCACTCTTCTACTTTTCTGCCGTTCTAAGTGACTTTCGATATAAGTCTAAATTGAAAACACACACACACACACACACACTAGACGTAAATAACAAAATCCCCGCCCGTCCTTTCCACTCATCATTTATTAAAACAAATACTTCTTTACATATTAAGATTACAGAACCTTTGGGGCGCTTAAGTGTACTCTTTTGAAGGTCCTTTAAACTGATTTGGCTACGCAGCAGATAAATTATTCCGTACCAAGTTTATTTCAAAGACTTACGTCAATATTGTAATAACAAGAAATGCCTTTAAATTACTTCAATATTCGGCCTGCGACATCATAATTTGTTAAAATGCTCTCTGTAACGAAACAATAACAAAAGCGGTGATAGTTCTTTAACTACCGACTAGATGGCGCTGCGAGGGCCCAACTCGCGAGCATCAAGGGATAGAGAAATTTGAGGTCTAGTAACATAGTCCAGATAGGTGGTTCACTTCTGGCCCCGGTTTGGCTACAGAAGTCTCGGGTTCGATTCCTGAGTCTGGACTTCAAATTTTTCTATCTTTCAAAAATGCAATTATTGTATTTGTAAAGTAATTGGCAAGAAATGCCTATAAAAATTACTTCGACTTACGTCAATTCTTAGGCTAGATTTTGATAAACCTGATATGCTTTAGTTTGACGTAAAATACTAAGTCGTTTACGTAATTTGATATTAATTTGTTAAAGATTCCATCTTAAATATCTCTAAAAAAGGTAAAAGTTATTTCGATTAAATGATCGATGTTTTTGTGAAATTATGCCAATCATGTCTAAGCCTCCTTTGAAGTTAAAATATACTGATTTAGAGTTTGTTTTTAATACAAAATAGATACGTGGGTAAAATAAAAATTTCTTCGACACGCTATTTCATGGAACAAAGTTACATAGTGGCTAAACTTTTACAGTGCAGCTACCCTGTCAAATTCAGAAGCCTTCACAACTTAAAGTGTGAATTCACGTCTCCGTAAACTATCCAAAGAGAATATTCCATCTTGCACCCATTGTGTTCCTCGCTCCAGGCAATTCTAGTTATAAAGACTAGTGCAACCTGTCAAAGGGACACCATATATACAGCTTAGAGCTATCAAAAGACCTCCTTCCGACCGTAATGGCCTTTCAACTTTCATTATATAGCAAGGTACCTACTCCTCTTAATGACTTAAAATAACAACAAATTTCGATGGCGGAGCAATTTAGAAGTAATTTAAGTGGGGTACTAAAAGTTTGTTGGTGTTTTGGATTTTTATCGCTTTTGTGTGATGCTCTTTGAAATTGCATATATTTATAGGAATTTGCGATACTGTTTAAGATTTGTCAAAGTTTTTCTAGGCTGCGGAATGGTGTGGGTGATTCGGATATATTTTGTCTTGTGTCTACGTAACGCATAAAACTTGTTATCTGTTACCTTAATCCTACCATTTTGGCACTAAAGTAAATAGTTTTTAAAAAAAATAACTAGCAATGTAGGATTGAGTCCCACTTACTAGCAATCTTGTTAACCCCTCCAGCTAAGTACGTCAGCAGTATAATGGGTAGAATTCGAACCCGCGACCTCACGATTGCGAGACCGATGCCTTTGCCATTAGGCTACCGAAGTTATGATAGTAAAAATAAATTTGAAATAACTTCTAGAAAATTATTTCAAATATCAACTTTGGACATAAATTTATTAATATTATTGTTTCATCAGTCGAATTAGTAAGCTAAAAACCCCATGTCTTGCTATCTTACTAAAGTTGATAAACTTTCGACGAACGAACGATTTGTACACATATATATATATTCATAAGTCTTACTAATGTATATGTAATGATAAAACAATATAAAAGCTCAACACCCTCTGACCCATAAACTCGAACAAAGAAGATACAAATAATAATAGGTGTACGCTTTAAACGAAATTACTAGATGATTTACAGACTGCGACGACAAATTATGGTCAGTTAACTTTACACCAATTAAGGGGAGGTCGGGCTATATTTTCGAGTTAAAACACCCGTGAAATTGCTATGATGAAAGCCAAAAGTTTGTTGAATTTATAAGAATATTCTTTAATGAAAGACTTTGTATTAAATATTAAAAAAAAAGAACTCTTGGTTCATAAGGCAAATTAATGGATGATTGATATCTGATTACTGAGCAAGCCATAGCCGGAATAGGATCTAGACACGTAAAATGTTACATAGTAATTCCTTCTGTAACGTATGTGAGCATAAAGAAAACTTGAATGGAAATTGCTTTTACCAGAATTTGCATACAGGGAAACTACTTATATTTGAAAAAAATATTTCTGCGTTTATAAGTCATTTTAATATTCTACATCAATGTTTTCACCACACAAAGATTACAAATAATATTTACCAACAATCGCAAGTAACGAGCAATCGAACCAATATCCGTTTCCATTTCCCTTTGTTGGAGTACTTGACGGTGACACCCTGAAATCGAAAACACCGTTATTATATTTTACGGTCGATAACAAAAACACCATAAAAATATTTTCTGGGATAACAGGTCCCTAAGTTCACACCATAATATTATGCAAATGAACAGTGAAACGTGTAACGTCTTACGACACCTTCTAACATTTAAAACGCAAGGAAATAAAGAGCAAATTTATATTACCGCAAACACTGTTATTCTGTATTGACTGCCTCTGTGGCGCGGTGGGAGTGTATCCGACTGCTATGCACGAGGTCGTGGGTTCGATCCCTACCCAGGATAAAACTTTGTGTGATGAGCACGATGGTTTATCCTGTGTCTGGGTGTTATTTATCTATAATATGTATGTATTTAAAAATATATAAGTATGTTTATCAGTTGTCTGGTTGCCATAATACAAGCTCTGCTTAGTTTGGGATCAGATAGCGTTGTGTGAGTTGTCCCAAGATATTATATTATATATTATATTATGTTTTGGTTTACGAAAGTTTTGCGTAACGTTACCTTTAAATTGAACTTTTAATGAGTGTTAAAATGTTCCTAAAGATTGAGAAATTCTACAAATCTTGCTATAACAACTAAACGTATTTTAGTATTTGTATAACGATCAATGCCGGGAACATTTCTCTAAGAAAAAGCTCTACAATACTTTGCTCTGCTGCACCCTCAATCTCAGCGCCGCGCCGTTGCGGCCTTATTAATCTGTTAAAACCTTTTTGTACTCGCTCACTCGACTAAGAATTCCATGGTCGTCCCATGGCAGAACTTCTGCCGAAGACCGGTTGTCTAACTTTGTACAATGGCAAAAACCGTGGTACGTGCTTCGAAACTCCTCTTTGTAATCTGTGAGCGAAACGAATCTATGAAAATGGGTCAGACTCCGTTCGTGTTGTTAATTTTTCATATTGTTGTTGAAGTTTTTCTCTTACACAGTTTTTTGTAGTGTGTTTTGTACGTTGTCAGGCTTGAGATTTTTCTTCAGGCTATGCAGAATTTATTAAAAATAAGGATGTTGTGTTTTTGTTTCACCAAGAATATAAAAAAAAATAACCTTTGTACGACTAATGACCAATTATGAAAAATGACCAGCACTCTAAAAATGTCCATTTATAAAATTGTCCAATCATAAAATTGTCCAATAATAAAATTGTCCAATCATAAAATTGTCCAATCATAAAATTGTCCAAACATAAAATTGTCCAAACATAAAAATGTCTGAATTTTAATCCTAACCATAGCTAACAGTAAAGTTTCTGTACACTGCCACCGCGCCATCGAGGCTGTCAATGATAATAAATAGGTATGTACCTATTTCCAATACTTATAAAACCTATTTGATAAGGCCACTTGTAAAATAAGTATACAATAAGTGTCACTTTAACATATGTCATATTTCCGTGTATTGTTAGGTACGTTTTGTCAGTTGAATGTGTCTGATAATATATTTTTACCAAAATGGATTTTAAATTTTCAATAAACCAAAAGGGAAACAAGACACTACTTTTAGGTGTGAATCGTTACAATTTGAATGTAACCAATAAGAATGGCAGTCAATTATGGCGTTGTGTCAATAGAACAGAGTGCTCAGCTTCTATTACATTAGATAAAGAATTAAATATACTACGCAGAAGCAGTCATACTTGTGAACAAAGTCTACTTAAACAAGAAGTGTATTTAGCGATGAATAGCATAAAGCAGGAAGTTTGTGAAGATCTAGCACCAGTGGGTTCAATTTACGAGAAACATGTTAATATTTTATTACAAAAACAAAGTGACGAGGACAAAGAAAACCTGATAGATTATTTACCACCACTGAAAAAAGTTCAAGATGCTCTGTATAAAAAACGCAAGAGGTATTTGAACTGTCCAAAACTTACTTTTACTAATTTAGAGGAGGTAAAGGTACCAAACGCATTAGGAAATAACTTTTTAGTATGTGAAGATGGAATGAAAGACAAAATCCTAATATTTGCTTCAAGAACTGCAAGAAGACTTATTAAAGGCAGAAAAGGATTTTACCTCATTGACGGGACATTTCAAACTTGTCCCCAGCCATTCTACCAGTTAGTCAGCTTACACATGGATCTGGGATCTACTGACGAGTCTAATAATGTAGTTGCAGTAGTGTTTGCTTTACTACCTGATAAAAGAGAACATACGTACGTACGTTTCTTCAGCTTGATTAAAGAACATCTCAAAATCCGAATTCAATTCCTGAAAAGCGATTATGAAATAGCTATTATGAATGCAGCTATTCAAGTTTTCCCTGAGGCAGAGGTTTTTGGATGCCTATACCATTACCAGAGGGCTATTTTTAAGAAAGCCAAGAAACTTGATTTGGACCGAACACCTAAGGATAGAAAAGTAATAAGAATGATTTCCAACTTGCCACTTCTACCAGCAAGTCATATTAGAGACGGTTGGTTGAGCATTTTAGAGATAAGTGAAGATAGCGAGGAAATGAAAAAATTTAAAAAATATTTTGATAGACAGTGGCTGGGGAAATTTTCATCAAACACTTTGAGTTGTTCTTGTACAAAACATCGTACGACGAATTTATTAGAAGGCTGGCATAGAAGACTTGCTGCGAGAATTCCGAAAAAACCCAACGTTTTTCTTTTTTTACAAAAACTTATTAAAGAGGCAGCTAGGAATGATTATAAAATAAAAAACCATTTATTCTTCTCAACAAGAAAAAATAGACGAAACTCGGATATACTTTACGATAAAAAATATAAGTGTTATTTGAAGGAACTTGAAGACGGAACTCTAACTTCATTCCAGTTTCTGCGAAAGATGATATTCTGCAGATTAAATTTACTAACAATCAGTGATTAAAAAGTGGCAAAAAAGGCTACAATTGGCTACATTTTTTCTCACTGATTGTAAGATGTTATTTTAAGTTAAAAATCCTTTTTTTTGTTTAAGAATTAAATTTAGTATTAGTTTTGGCTCAATAAAGTGTTTTATGCCATAAATACATACCTTTTTCTTACGTTAGCACATAATGACTTCGAAACGTGGAAACTGATAATTGGACATTATTCTAGTTGGACATTATTCCATTTGGACATTATTCTAGTTGGACATTATTCCATTTGGACATTATTCTAGTTGGACATTATTCCATTTGGACGTTATTCTAGTTAGACTTTTTTAATTTTGGACATTAGTCGTGCAAAGGAAAAATAACAGATAAATATATCCTATCTGATTTCTTGGGGTGTGGACACGGATTCATAGTACCATCACCAAAGAATCCTCATATCTGACTTCCTCCTTCTAAAGTCAAAGTCAAAATACTTTTTTCACTTAGGTTACAAAATGCAACTCTTATGAACATCTGACAAAATTTGAAATAATTTGGAGTCTAAATTTTATGCCAAGTTCGCAAAAAATAAAGCCAACGAGAAAAACCTTTTCAATAAAAACTCTTGACGTGCTGCAACCATAACGTGACGTACGTTAAAACTTACTCAAGCAATAATATTCAAAATATTGTTGAATATTATTGCATGATTTCATTATCATTAGTTTCCTATGGTCTGGATGGATCATCTACCTACGGATAAAATCTGTGGCGAATAAAAAGGTAAAGGCAATATGCGACCAGGTTTGGACAGTAAAAAACTAAACGGCTAAATTGAAAAAAATATTTGAATCGTTAATATAAAAAAAACTACAAAAACTATGTTATTAATGACAAGGGCGACCAGTCACCCCAAGTTGCACCTGTTCACGAGTATGACGCATGGATCAGCCATCATCCCCTCCGCCATATTGGAGAGAAGGAAGATGACTCGGCCCACACCGCCACCATAAGCAATGACATTTTAGTGAGCATGACGATTCCTGACATTACAACTCACAGAAAGAGAAATAACGTTAAACAATTTAATGAAATATGATCGCTAGGTAGGTACTGTTAAATAGAATTTCTTATATTGAACGTAACAAATTTGCTTGTTTGCATGATAGTTATTACCTTATTATTATTATATTTAAGCATAACCGATTGTAATAACCATCCGTGTTATAATATACAGATTACGATGACTGTACAGTTTGCCATGCCACACACGCTTGGGTTTGCCTGCTGGCAAAGCTAGTAAGGTTATAACCGTCATGCAAAACCTTAGTGTGGCCGTTATTAGAAGCGCATAAACTCAAATAAAATTAAGACAAGCCAACTGCTTTTTGCTAGTGACATAATATACAATTCAACTGTTATATGTGATTATATAATTTGATCTTGCGTTTACAACCGTAGCCCAACCGCAAATTCCTACTAAAATTACGATAAAATATTTAATTTTATGATGTAATGAAACTGTAGCGCAAGTATAAAACCCACCAAATAAATTATTAAAATTTCGTATACGTGGCAAGAATTTTTAACAACTCTCAACATGATTGAAATATGGAATGTTTTGCAACATTTTTTATATATTGACACGTAATATTCATGTAACTTCAAGAACGTAACAGAGACTTTCCCAGAATGCTAATTTTTAATGTTATGGAGACCAAATATTTTGATTGCGAAAAAATGTCTCAAGGTGCTTATATAAAATAAATCAACAAATAATTGCCCAACAAATTTCAGAACTTCCGATAACATTTTACAACAGGTGTACAAAGTTTTCAGGTTTTCCATGAAGTTACCTTTATACACAATACATTATAATTTCCAACAAGAAATTTTATGGCTTGAAGTTGGCAATAAAAGTTTCATAATTTGGCTTCGAAGTCAAGGATCTAGATTTGTACTTTTATGAACACTCATAATGGTAAAGGAAAATTTCTGGAAGGTTACTTTTAATTGCGTTTCTAGGTTAGGGTGATGGTCGTGCCTGCCTAGACGTAATGTTTGCTTGCTGGTATAGTATGTACTTGTACAAGGGAGACTAAAAGCTTCCGCTGACCATGGACATATGTTTCCTCTACATTTGTACAGAGAACCTGACCTTTGTGAGCATAGTGAAGAGTCTTTTTTTCATAACATTGGTGTTTCCGTTTTATTATTTTACGATTACTTTAAGATTACTGACACATTAACAGTTTTAAATAATGGCACCTTTATTACTTAAATGAGTACAAAGGTCATTCTATAAGTTTTGAGATGCTCGTAATTTAATTAGAAAACCGGGCAAGAGCATGTCGTACCATACTCAGAGTAGGGTTCCGCAGCCTTAAATAATTGCATCAGCAGAAGAGCGTATGTTCATGGCACTTACGCCCTTTTGTTAAGAAAAGCAGTTTCGGCTATATCGTATTTTTATTAGTTAGCTATCAAACTAAGTAGCGGCTACTAGAAGACACCTTTTCACCAAATTTCATTAATATTCATTTAGTAGTCTCTGAGTAAAATGCCTGTGACATACAGACGGACATGACGAAACTATAAGGGTTCCGTTTTTTGCCATTTCGTAACCCTAAAAATGAAACGCATCTGTATATTATATTTTTTAAAAACAGAAAGCAAGTAGCCATGTTGCTGGTTTAAAAAAAAAAATGTTCCAGTCATGTTACTGCGACGGCTCCCGCGTTTTTTTGCAACCATGGAGCCTAATCACGAACATTTGGACGCTATGATATTTTATGATTTTAAAATTGGTTTTGGAAACTTTTCCAAGCTTTGCGATATAACGAACGACCTAGGCTCATGCTGCATCATAGAATCGTTCAGAACAAAAGCGTTTTTGAGGAATCCGATGTTGAAATATTGAACTTGTATACTCTATTATTTAAATAAAGAATTTTATTTTAAAATTATAAAATCACAACATTTTTATTTGAAATGGTTATTAGTCCTACATTAGGAATATTTTACAAACATACAATTAACAATGCAAAAGTTAAAACACATTCTCCCAGTCTTTTAACAACTAAAATGGTCAGTTTTGTATAGTTACAGAAAATATGATTAATTCGAGATTATGCTTTATACATTACTAGCTGTTCCGCGCAACTTCGTATTTCCCCGTTTTTGCAACATTTCTCGTCGCTGCTCCGCTCCTATTAGTCGTAGCGCGATGTTATATAGCCTTCCTCGATAAATGGGCTATCCAACAAAAAAAAAAATTCAAATCGGACCAGTAGTTCCTGAGATTAGCGCGTTTAAACAAACAAACAAACTCTACCCTTCTCTTCTCTTCCGCTTTATAATATTAGTATAGATAGTATAGATGAATAGTGACAAAGTCGCGTAGTAAATGTGATAAAATTTCACTTTAACTAATTATTATTCATAATTAAATAGGTAGTGGATCTTAGGAAAACTAATAAAACTAATTTAATTTTTGACGTGATAACTTTTTATAAATCCATGACCGGGTGCACGTACGAAAAAGTATGT
This sequence comes from Herminia tarsipennalis, assembly GCA_945859575.2. Lineage (NCBI taxonomy): Eukaryota > Metazoa > Arthropoda > Insecta > Lepidoptera > Erebidae > Herminia > Herminia tarsipennalis. Next base: position 18,292,720 of record OX243841.2, on the reverse strand, counting down.
AAAAAGTCACGTTATTGATTGGTTGCTAAGCAACAGCAAATGGCTTTTGCAGCGACATGACATGCGATACTGAAGTTGCTTTGTTGAAGCAACGCAAATGAAGATATTTAATCAATGTTTTCTTATGACGTTATCACGTGAAAGTATCGTCCTGAAACCGACTTTACAGACTATATTTTTTTTTGTTTACATCTAATAGTCTTTCGATCACAAATTGATGATGACGGATGATAATAATTGGTAACGGTGAAAAATGAAAATGAGTTGAGAGATTTGTTTATTATTTCCTAACACACTGTTTACTGTTGTCCTTGTAAACCTTATCTTCCTTATATACATTTCCTTGAATGTAATATTCTAAACAATTACAAATTATCACAGTTTAGAATCGATTTGTCGAAAAAATCGGTTCTTTTGGTTTACAATCACACACTCTTAGCAACATTAATGATAAATCGTCAAGAATGTAAACTTTTAGCGGGACTACTGTAATTAATGGATGAATACATGTTTGCAACGAGAGTGACATCTTCCTACGAAAAAACAGCATCAGAATTCTACTAGCTACATTTTTATTTCAGCACTAGCTTTTGCCTGCAGTTTCTTCCGTGTTAAGTTCTTTACCCCCTGAGAACTTGAGTTCTTGAATATCTTATCTATATCAAGAAAGCTCTTAGCGCAAAATCTCAGTTCTCTGGATGTAGTTGGGTGTTGATAAGTGAATTCATAAATTAGAACCCATTTCTTCATATAAAGTCTTGGTAAAGTTATTGGATATAATTCATACCCTGTTTTATTTCTGCAAAAAAGATACAGTGAGTACCTACAATGTTGTGTACGACGACTCTCCATCTCTGTATTGGTGCACTTTAAACTTGTACTAGTATAAATCTCGTGTAATGAAAGCCCCCATATTACTTTTCTTAGAAAGGTGACCGATCTAAGCGGTGCCTAAATAGGATTGCACATCGCAGTTAACCGTACCAGGCAACCAAACCTCGTTAAGTTTTATGATTGCATTAGAGCGTGTGTAGCAATTACGGTGTTGGTCGATCACTTAATGTACCGGGCCTTTATGCGGAAGTGAATTCTGGCTTTTGTGTTGGTTCGCCATAGTTAGCTTCAACTGGGCGAATATTAAAACGCATTTAAGCTCCTGATTAGGCCATTGTGCATCTGTTACTCCTGCCAACCTAGGTTGACTTTCTGGGAGCCAAGCATTCTGGGAATCCAAACGCCAGCAGGCGCACAGTATGTTTCCGAAAAGGATGTTGCTGATGCTGGGAGCTGTGCCTATTAGTGCGCTACATTGCTGCAAATCGTGAACACAGCCTCTGCAAAGGTTTACCATATTTAAGGTTTTAAAGTAAGGTCTTAATGCTTTGAATAATTTATGATTTTTTCGTTCGAATTTTGTGTTCCGTTGAATCAGACTACCGGCCCTGTTCTATAATTTTGCTTATAATGCACTATCTGTTCTGCGCAACTTCGTCTGCGTAAATTTTCCCCGTTTTTGCTACATTTCTCACTGCTGCTCCGCTCCTATTGGTCGTAGCGTGATGTTATATAGCCTTTAGCCTTTCTCGATAAATGGGCTATCCAACAGTTAACGAATTTTTCAATTCGGATCAGTAGTTCCTGAGATTACTGCGTTCAAATAAACAAACTCTTCAGCTTTATAATATTAGTATAGACTAGCTGTCCCGCGCAACTTCGTCGGCGTAAATTTTTCCCGTTTTTGAAACATTTCTCATTGCTGCTCCGCTCATATTAGTCGTAGCGCGATGTTCTATAGCCTATAGCCTTCCTCGATAAATGGGCTATCCAACAAAAAAACATTTTTTTAAATGGGACTAGTAGTTCCTGAGATTTGCGCGATGAGATTAACAAACAAAGCAAACAAACAAACAAACTCTTCCGCTTTATAATATTAGTATAGAAAGGCTCTGAGTACTTAAGTCCCTTTTAAGAGTGCCTAACAATTCTAAACTTTATAACCTCACATTTTGTTTAGAATCTTCACTCAAATTAATCCAATGCAAAATCTTTTATGATCAGTTGATCACGCACTGGGTCAATACAAACCACTCTATAATTTAACAGTGTTCAGTCTACCTTGCGGTTACTTTCGAGTCTGAATAAACTTTGTTATTTCAGACTAGTTTGGAAGTTTTTGACGTCAGCACACCGCTGTTCGTCCACTTAGTTTGAAGATAATATTAACGTATGAAGAGGTGTTTGATCGATTGACAAATTATCTTTTTGACGGGTATTGACTATGTATTTCTGTTTAAATGAAATAGGTAGTCTAACGTAGTAGGAAATTTCTGCTATCGTATCTCATAGCAAAGGTAAATCAACAAATTTTATAGAAAAAATAAAAGAGCTTTATTCTACATTTTTCTACACATTTTCTAAATAAAACGGTTTCTCCTACTAGGATACGAAACCAAAATGATTTATAACTCGCCAACGTAGTCTGAGTTTAATTTAATTAGGTAAGTATCATACGCGCGCGACAAGTTTAGGAGCATCGCACACGTAACGGATTATACAAAGAGTCTTCCGGTTTGTACGATATTTTATTTGTATGGTGTAGAACATTTTTTTTGTAGTGAATTAGTTTTTTACGATATTCCATTTTTTTTCCACAAAGAATGTGCTGCAGTCTACTCAATTATTGACTACTAGCTTTCTCCCGCGGCTCCGCCCGCGTTGATGTCGGTTATTGCCACAAATCCAATGTCCTTCCCCGGGACTCAAACTATCTCCACACCAAATTTCACCTAAATCGGTTTAGCTGTTTGAGCGTGAAAGCGTAACAGACAGACAGAGTTACTTTCACATTTATAATATTAGTATAGATCATACCTTTTTTATTGCCCGACGTTTCAACCATATAATAGTCGTGGTCATGGGCAGACAGGACAGACAGCTGCATTTATAAAATGAACGCAATGTGAAAGTCTATTAACATTTTCTGACCACAATGCAGCCCATGTTGTTGTTTGTAATTTCAGTAATAAATAGCTTTATAAAACGGTGTTATATTAAATGTGATGATAATCAATTCAATTCATACTGTAATTAATATTTTTACTTATTTTTTTTATACTGCTGAACTAAAATACAAGAAGCTCTCCTTCTTTATTTAAAAGAGCTTAGCTCTTGTCGGTGGAGTAATTTCCACTCCTGGAATGAAAGTCCTGGAACAACAAGAAGACGAGGAAAGCCTAGAAGAAGCTTTATAAAACAAATGAAAGAGAAAGTGCGTCAAGAGGTCAAAAATATAGCAGAAAACAGAGAGGACAAGAGACGAGAGAGAAGACTTTAATAATTTATTATGTTTTTTCTTGCAGATTTCAGTAATATTTATGTTTGAAAATCATGTGTGCGTCATACTTTTATAACGAGACATGTCATGGTGTGACGCTGTCACAGCCATGGCAAAAATTTATATTGTCGGTATGTGTCGTGCCGTAATTAAATGTAGCCATGCTTGTCACTATTACGAAGTACTTTCTTATTATAGTTTAATACTCCACTTTTTGAAACACCGAATGTACATTGATTTATAACCAACGAATTGTATTTTTTTTGGAACATAATTCCTTATCGTACGTTTTTGTTTGCGGGCAATATTTTGACATCGATCAAAAATCTATAATTTAAGGGGCGTCTAAACAGACCATTTTTTACGGCAATTGGTGGCAACTAATTGCTCGGCCAATAATGGCAATTGTATGACGCATGACCCAGTCTCCTTAACGGGCTACACAACAAGGCAACAATAAAATAGAGGGCGACTGAAACAACAACAAAATTGGCCGGGCAACAATGCGGAATATAGATCAGATCTCAGCGATCGTCTGGCAACCATCAAATCAATATTGGAGAGTACTGCCATGTTGCCGGCCACAGCATTGCTGCCACAAATTGCCGTAAAAAATGGCGCGTTTAGACGCTCTTTTATGATAATGTGAAGCAACAATGAGGAGGTTGTATCACATAGATTGTTTGTATTTTTGGAAAAGGTATTTTATTTATGTTTATTTAACCTATGTCAAACTGGCTATGGAGGTTGTGTTATATAGTTTTTTTTTGTTGTTTTAGGTTGTATTGTTTATTTTACATATGTCAAACTGGTTGTGTGTGTAATATATGTGTGAAGATCTTAACTTCAAATAGAACAATTTTTTAAATGTTATGTTAGTCCATTTTTTTAAATCATTAGTTTATACAAACACAAATGACCTGGGGACAGACAGACGAACAGACAGAAAACTATAAGGGTTCCGTTGTTCCATTTTGGCTACGGAACCTTAAAAGGATACATCAAAAGGAACTACATTCCAACCATTGTCTAAGACACCTCTATTTTTTTATTTAATTCAAAGAAAGCCTTTATTTAAAGTAATACCTGCATTACATTACTTTATTGTAGTGTATTACATTCGGCACTACTATTACGTTTAAATGTATAATTAATACATTATCTCATTGTACATTGTGTCAAACTTTGACCATATTAGAAAATAAAATGAACTGTTAACACGTTTGCATGAGGTTCGATGGAAAATCTCCATTTTAAACTGTTAGCCGTAAATATCGTACCATTATTTCTTCGAAATTTTATGACCGTGTAACCTATTTTTATCGCAATAAGATGAAAACCTTTACGTGCTCAAATTATTGATGCTCTAAGATCGCTGCTCAAAATGGTAAATACGATAAAGGGAAGGGAACATTTTCAATCGTGATACAAGTTCTAAATTATCCAATGCTGCTACTATAATTGATGCTGGTAGCCAGAAATTCACACTCCAATTCCTGCTGGAGACTACAGTGGGACTACAGATATACCTGAGCAAATTTGATTGAATGTAACAGTCTCGGTTTGTGTACAAACAAACGTGGTACGAATACAATGACAATACGTCCTCTCAGTATCGAGAGACTGCCTCAGAGTATCGAGAGTCAGAATATACGTATAGTGTCACATAGCTCTAACGGCTAAGATCTATAGAACGTGCTTACATAACAGGTCGCCGACGATTAAACGGGCTTAACGCAGTTGTCCCATTCGCATTTGGTCACGCGGACGCATTTAGTCCCATTTGCAAATGTTCACTCTTAGATAAATTTCAAGTTCCGGGACCTGTCTATGAAGGTAACTAATAGGTACATGGCGGGTTCTTTAGTAGAAGATATACAAAGTTATATCCCCAGCCAGGTGCGGATCCAGGACTTTGTTCAGTGTGGGGCGACATTTGACGCAACCGGTCAAGTGTGAGTCACTATCAGACTGACAGTGGGGGGTTGCATTTGATTCGACATAGGTACAGTCGGCACTACCGCCGAAGAGGGGGGGCGGGTAATTGCCGTTCAAAACACATCAGTCCCGTGTCAAAATTCTCAAATTCTCGAGTATGCCCCTATTGCCACCCCCCCCCCCCCCCCTCCTTGGATCCGCGCCTGCTCTCAACTTCTTCTGCCCCGGGAGCTGAGGGTAGATAATCGTTAGGCATTTTTCTCGTCAAAACAAAGAAAAAGGTAAATCAATCATAACAAATGTCTTATAGCTCTTATTTAATTGTGTCTATAAAATGAACGGTCAGCTTTGTAAGTTTTTTGTAATAACAGTCACAAAGCTGACCAATGAGTCATTCTATAACTTTCCTGTCCTTACTTTGGACTTTAAATGGATAAAAAGCAATGTTATTATAAAAGCGTTTCACAATCGATTACCCGATCCAAAAACGAGGAAAGAAGATTCAGAACTAGCCGTACGCTCTTTGTAAAATAAGGCTTTTACTAAATATTTTAAAGACCAAAATCTCATTAAACTAAAATTTCCAAGAAGGACATCTTGTCCGTAATCTTACGATGTCTCGTAACATCAACGTGGGAGTTACAAACTTTAAAAGACGCCTTTTAGCATACATTAAGTATCTAGTTTCTCAGTATTACGCAGGTCAGCAAAAACTAAGGTTTACTCTTGAATAAATTCTCATATAATATGTATGAAAGTTACCTTCGAACATCTTGCTTATTGCCTGTAGTTAAGTTGAGACTTGGTTTCTGAAGTCCCTTGGTGATACCTGCCCGATCTAATTTAGTTCGACTTTCTTATAAGTAACATGTTTTAAATTATCTGAATCGATGTTTGTTTTTCTACAATTCTACCGAACTTGTATTAAATTTACCTTTCCACGTCAGTTATTGTCTACTTCCTAAATAAGAAACTGAACCACAGATTATGTAATTGACTGAACTATGAAAGATGAAATTGAAACATAAAATATTGATATTGAATACAAAACAACGAAATACTACTGTGATTAATTCTCGCCTGTTGATTTTAGTTCCTACAACATTTTAGATCCGAATATTGAATGCTAGCTGACCCGCGCAATTTCGTTTGCGTCAATTTGCTCCGTTTTTGCAACATTTTATACTGATGCTCATAATGGTCGTAGGCTATCCAACACTTAAAGATTTTTTTAATTCAATTTGAGTAGTTCCTGAGATTATGGCGTTTAACCAAACAAACTCTTCAGCTTTATAATTCACTAGCTTCGCCCGCGTTAAGTTTGGACTGCCATTTCACCATTTCATTTAAGGCTTTGTAGTGGATGCCTACATCATAACAACAGATAGTTGTACCAAATTTCAACTCATTCCATTCAGAAGTGTGAGCTGTGTGTTGAAATATCAGAGTATCAATCTTTTCTCTTATGCCACACAGATAGCTGATCCGCGCAACTTCATCCGCGTCACATGAGAGGGCTAGAGAGAGTGGGCAGTTTGCTGAAAATAATTGAGAACAATTGAACAAAATTTAATAAAATATACCGATGGCACCACAATGCTGCAAAATCAAGGAAAAATTGTTTCTATGTCTGTAATGGGTAAAACTTTTTTCAATATAGGGTACACCACGCTATGATCGCTAAGAGTGAAACAGGAATAATAGAGGAACACTGGGTGGCTACGATACAATACTGTGGCCTTTTAAAAATAAAATGTAGGCATATAATAATATTTTATAGGTATTTGTGTGACTTTGTACAACATATTATATCATATTAATGATTCGCCTCCCAGCAGATTCGATTGATGAAAATTTTGACACTGGACTGATGTGTTTTGACAGGCATATTTATCCCCCGCCCTCCCCTCGGCGGTGGTGGTTGATGTTGAAAATAATGCCCCCCCCCCCCCCCCCCAGTCATGCGAACAATTCACACTTGGCCAATTGAGCCAATAGTTGTCCCCCCTGAACAAAGTTCTGGAATCGCACCTGATTGTGTTGCTTAATTTATTAAAACTGTGATATCTCTAAGAGCAGTTTTGTTCAAAATTAAATATTTGAGGTGAATAACGTATTAATTTGGATAAGGGTTATTTCCGTGTTTATTAGAACATTTTCGCAAATAAATGCATTATTTTAGAACAAATTAGATTACCATAAAATAGGTAATAGTGGGTACCTTAAAAATAGGCATTGAACAAATCCGTCATACTTTATTGTTGTGTAACTTTAACCGTTTACGCAGCGTACGCAACGGAAGCTCTCAAAAGGAATATTTTTCCCATGTTTTTGCAACATTTTTCATTGCTGCTCTGCTCTTTTTAATCATAGTGTGGGCTTAAATAGCATAAAGGGCTACCTAACACAGAAATATTTTTTTAATTTGATCCAGTACTTCCTGAGATCATCGCGTTCAAACAAACTCTTCAGCTTTATAATTTACTAGCTGTGCCCCACGGTGTTACCCGCGGTTTATTAGCCTTTGTGTTAATCCAGGGTGTCAGCTAACTCCATGCCAAATTTTATTAAAATCGCTCCAGCCGTTTAGACGTGAAGTAGTAACAAACATACACACTCACATACTCAAAAACTTTCGCCTTTATAATACTACTAGTGTGATGTATAGATAACATTTTTCGTAAACTCAACTGGAATTGCATTGAGTAATATGATAATTACTCAATGTCGATGTTTTTAGAGTTCCGTAGCCAAAATGGCATAAACTACTTATAAGAGTTTCATCATGTCCGTCTGTCTGTCTGTCATTCCGTCCGTATGTCACAGGCATTTTACTCGGCTCCGGTCGATTACAACCTATTCCCAACATGCCTGATACATCTGTACGTCTGAATCTCAATTAGTCTTAAAAACAAAATACCTGAAGTTCAATTCGTCATGTAACCAAATTACCTGATTTTCGAATAAACTTAATCCCAATAGGACTGAATCCTTAAATAACCGAATGGACTGAATTTAATTAAATATTTAAACAGTCCTAATATATTTGAGTATTTCTTCCCGATCCTGAAACTGTTTAGCTGGAAAATTAAATACAGGTTGCTTTTTGAACATGTGAAAAGTACACATTCATACGAAAATATATTTGAGTTGCACGGGGATTAAAATTAAACGTAAACTTAAATAAAGACAAAGCAAAATTTATTGGGCCTTATAACCACGAGATAACATAATATAATATTCTTATAAATAAATAATAATTTGAGTTAATAATATGTATATTATTAATTATATTATTTCATTCGCTTCCTTATTAATAACATGTTTTTTAAAAAAGTTATTTCACTAATTTGTTCTTTGCTGAGCTGATCTAGTTGCTTGTGGTACTTGTCATCAAAAAAACATTCAACTTTCCGTCTAGGAGCTTCAGTGAATAAAGAATTCTTAATTCGAGTATCCTGATAGGATGCTTCTTTCTTTAATTTATAAATGAAGCGAACTAACGTTGGCTTATGCGGCATGCGTACGTTGAGCCGTCTGTGCCAACCTTCTACAGCGTTATTACTGCGGTGCCGATCACCTGCACAGCTTATTACCGAAGGTCCAAATTTAAGCCATTGCTTTTCCATATATTTTGCAAATGCCCGCATTGCTTCTGTTTTTGGAGCTAATTTACATATGTCTTGCCAGCCACTATTAATTTTCAACTGTGGTAGTAATGGTAAATTTGCAGACATGCGAACAATATTACGACCTTCAGTAGTGGTGTCAGCTTTAATTTTTTTTGCTTTCTTCCAAATAGCTCGGCTGTAGTGGTATAAACATCCAGTCAATGAACAATTTGGAAAAATCTCCTTGCAAGCATTGATTTGAGCTATCTCAAAATCACATTTATACCTATAGATATGTACACGCAAATCATCCCGTATAAACTGAAACAATCTGCGATAAGTATTTTCGGTCTTGTTCGGAAGGAGTGCAAAGAGAATTGGCACAACGTTAGTAGATTTAGTACTTGTACCTACATCGACATGTAAAGTAAAGCACTGGTAAAATGGTTTTGGTACTCTTTTAAAAGTACCATCGCCAAAGTACTGTGCCTGTTGTCCAACTCCGACACGTAAATGTTGCTTAGCCGTTAATGTGCAAAAAATCAAAACTTTTTCGTCCTCACCACTATCTGAGACTAAAAAGTTTTCAGCTAATACGTTAGGTACTTTGACATCTTTTAAGTACGTAAACTCAGTAGTCGTTTGTTTCAAAAAAGCATGTCTTGATCTATACAGCGAGCTCTTTTTCTCTTCATAAGCGCACATAGTAAAGTTAGGGTCACACTTCTTTATTGCGACTACATTTTTCTCGAAGATTTTTTTAATAGGTGTCATTGACTCGCATGCATCCTTCTTAGAATTATAAACAACCATATCTTGAATGTTCTCATTATAATGTGGTTTTACTTACATTAAGATATTACTAGAAAATAACTGTATTTGGCATTCTTATGAAAATAAGCAAGAAAGGCCAATCAGAGTGATGGCTAAAAATCTGCATTCTTCATGCACCTCTGATAGAATAGTAAAAAATTTAAAGTCTAAAGGTTATAACATCCAAGACGCCGTTAACAAGCTGAACTGGAGGACCAAGGAACCTCTGAACATGTTCATGCTTTCATTCGACAAAAATGAAGATATCAATAAAATTTACAGCATCAAGGCTATTCTTGGATGCAAAGTAGAGATCGAACCATTAAAAACCTCTAGATTAATCCCGCAGTGCAAAAGGTGTCAAGCTTATGGGCACACACAAAAGTATTGCGCCAAAGAGCCGCGTTGTGTCAAATGTACAGGTAAACATTTAAGTAAAGACTGCAAAAAACCTGCAGACGTTAAACCTAAATGTGTTCACTGTGGAGAACCGCACCCTGCTAGCTACCGAGGGTGTATGGTAGCCAAAGAGTTGCAAAACATTAAAAATAAAGCTACTAAAAAGGTACAATCAGCCTCTTCCAACCAGACACTGAAGGGCAACCCTGCAAAGAAAACAATAGGCAATCAAATGGTCACTAAAACCCAGTCTTTCGCACAAATAACCAAAGGTACACAAGCGCAAACAAAACCTCAACCAGGTGAGGAAACAACATCGACTGTAGATGCAAAATTGAATAAAATATTAAGCATAATTACATCATTTGACGAACGTATAAGAAAATTAGAAAATAGCAATAAAACAGCTATATCCAAAAAGCACAATGAATAATTCTTTACAAATTATGGCATGGAATGCTAATGGACTTCTTCGACATCAATGTGAGTTACAAGCTGTCCTAAATATAAAAAACATAGATGTGTGCCTTATATCCGAAACACATTTTACCAACGAATCTTACATCCAAATGAAAGGTTATACAATTTACCATGCATTGCACCCACATAATAAAGCTAGGGGAGGTAGTGCAATTATAATAAAAGATAACATCTGCCATTACGAGAAATTTAAACATGAAGAGGTCGAAATACAAGCTGTCGCTATATGTGTTAAAACCAATCGTTATACTGTCACGCTGTCTTCAATTTACAGTCCGCCAAGGTACTCATTGAAAGCTACATACTACAAAAATTTTCTAAAGCAACTCGGAAATAGATTTATTCTTGGAGGGGACTTTAACGCTAAGAACACATACTGGGGGTCGAGACTAACCACTACAAAAGGAAAAGAATTGTTAAACGCAATCAGAGAAATCAAATGTGACGTTATATCAACAGGCAAGCCTACATACTGGCCTACTGATCCACACAAAATTCCTGATTTAATAGATTTTTTTATATACAAAAACTTGCCATTAGATCTTCTTAACATAGATGGCAATTTTGATATGAATTCCGATCATTCACCGATAACATTGACCTTAAGTGAGCAAATATTGCAAAAAGAGAATTATCCCACCTTATTTAATACTTTTACTGACTGGATAAGCTTTAGACATGATTTAGAGTCGCTCATAAACCTAAAGGTAGCTTTAAAGCACCCTGAACAACTGGATATGGAATAATACACCCGAAATGAAAAAAAAAGTTAGAAGTATCAACTACCCACTCGAAATTCGGAATCTAATAGCTGAAAAAAGAAAACAGAGGCAAAAATGGCAGCAAAGCAGATTTCCCGCTGACAAAACACTCTTAAATAACCTTTCAAAAAGACTCAGTAGACAAATTAAAAAATATCACGACGAATCTATGTGCACCTACTTAAGTCAGTTATCTGGTGATCGTACCACAGATTACTCATTGTGGAAAGCTACTAAAAGCTTTAAAAAACCTATCACTCAAATCTCACCAATTAAGGAAGAGACTGGGCATTGGGCCGTAAGTAATGAACAAAAAGCTATTAGATTTGCGCAGCACCTAGAACAAATATTTCAACCAAATGACGCTGACAGTGATGATGCAACATTTGACCTCACCTCACCTATACAAAACGATAATACAGAAATAAAATTGACAACCCCAAAAGAAATCAGTAAAGAGATAAAACTCTTACATAAAAAAAAGTCTCCTGGTTATGATCTCATTACTGGAGTAGTCCTACAAAATCTCCCACGTAAAGCAGTAGTGAAACTGACTACCCTTATTAATGCAACACTTAGATTAAAATACGTACCTGACGTGTGGAAAATAGCTGAAGTGATAATGATACTAAAGCCAGGAAAACCTCCTCATGAAGTATCATCATATAGACCAATTTCGCTTTTGCCAATAATATCTAAGCTGCTCGAAAAATTACTTCTTAAAAGACTGAAGCCAATCATTGAAAACAGAAACCTAATTCCTGATTACCAGTTCGGTTTCAGAGAAAAACATTCGACCATAGACCAAGTCCACAGAATAACAAATATCATAGAAAAAGCACTGGAGAACCAGCAAGTTTGCTCTACTGTTTTCCTTGATGTAGCTCAAGCTTTTGATAAAGTTTGGCATAAAGGCCTGATGTATAAACTAAACAAAATGCTGCCGAAACAGTTCACAGATATTCTGAAGTCATATATATCTAACAGAATGTTCAGAATAAGACAAATAGATGCATATTCAGAGCTTAAACCCATTAAAGCTGGAGTTCCACAGGGAAGTGTATTAGGTCCGGTCCTGTACTTATTATACACTTGTGATATTCCAGAAATAGAAAACAATACTCTTGCAACCTTTGCTGATGACACAGCCATTATGGCTGTAGGGGCAACTCACAAGGAAGCTTCAGAGAAACTACAAACTGCAGTCAATACCATCACGAAATGGACGAAGAAATGGCGGATAAAGCTCAATGAATCTAAATCAATGCACATAGATTTTACTAACAAAAAGACAAATTATCACCCGGTACTTATAAATAACCTGACTGTACCCTATGTAAATACTGCCAAATATTTGGGCATGACACTAGACACAAAGCTCCGCTAGAAGGCTCATGTCAAAAAGAAACGGGATGAATTAGAACTTCGTTACAAAAAGATGTACTGGTTACTGGGAAAACACTCAGCCTTATCAGTACACAACAAAATACTTTTGTACAAACAAGTCCTTATGCCAGTATGGACCTATGGTATCCAGTTGTGGGGATGTACCAAACAGAGCAACTCGCAGATGATTCAACGCTTTCAAAATAAAGTACTCAGAGGCATCGTAAACGCGCCCTGGTATATTAGAATGGACGATCTCCATCGGGACCTTAAATTGGACCTCGTCACCAATACTATAAAAAAAATAGCCGAAGCTCATGAACAACGACTTCATCACCATGTGAACATTGAGGCTATCCAGCTCCTCGACAACACGGACATAGTGAGAAGACTGAAAAGGACAAAACCTTTTGAGTTAGTGTAGTGACCATAATATAGTGTAACAGTGCAGTGCAGTGTAGTTAAAGAACACAAGAACAAAGTGTCTTCATGTTATTAGAAACAATAAGAATGGTGTTAATGGACATGATCTTAAAATAATATTTTTAGTAGTTTACGTCAAACTCAAATTACTTATTAGTCTCTGTAGACTAGATTGTAATTACAATGGGGAACATCACGGTTCAACATTACAAAAAAAAAAAAAAAAAAAAATTATAATGTGGTTTACATATATGTACACTCTCACGAATTATGGAGTCTTTACTCAAATTTTCTGACCTTTTTAGTAGTTCTAGTATAGCAATTTTTATCCAAGTTCAACGTTATGGATCCATTGCAGCATGTCCTATTTTTACAGCGCCACATTGAACTTCTACTTCCGTTATTATTACCGAAGTTATATTTATGGCCATCGTATATAATGGCTGGGTGTCCTAGTTGGTTTTTCACGAAAAACAAATCAGTTTCCATTATTACATTAATCAATAAACCAAAATGCTATAATTATATTTATATTTTAATTCAAGTACTTAATATGTGATGACTGACGATAGATAACTGACGTTTACAATTTTATCTTCATAAACACTTCATATTCATTATCATGTGCAAGGAGGTTACAAATGCATAGGTTACATTATACATTAATAACAACTGTCACAACTAAAAATATTTTCAGTAATTTTATGCATAAAGGCATAACAAATTTCAGCCATAGTGGGATGAAGACATTGTAAGATTCAGTCTATTCGGTCCTAGCGCATATTACAATCAGTCAATTTGATAATCGTTCATTGTGCATTCAGCCATATTGGTAATAGGTTGTAATCGACCGGAGGGAAGACTACTTAATGAATATTGATGAAATTTGGTGAAATGGTGTCTTGTAGTAGCTGCTACTTAGTTTGATAGCTAAATAATAAAAATAAATATTTCTTGATAAATAGAAATAAATATTTGCACTTCATACATGTAACAGAAGGTTTTAGCAAACATCAACGTGTAGTACATCATTCGACAGTTCTTTCAAAAACATATTAAGGTTTTTAATAAACTTTTTTGATCAAGTCAATATTTTTGAAAATAATCGCTCTGAAAGTTGCATTTTTGTGCCCCCGGGGGTGGGGGGGGGGAGGTTCCTCAACAACAGGGCGTAAGTGCAATGAACATACGCTCTTCTGTGGTTGCAATTAATCATGGCTGCAGAACCCTACATGCTCTTGCCCGGTTTATTGTAGTTTTATTCCGCATGTTTCATTTGCGCGCTGGATTCCTTTATAACGTATACTACCTACTTTTATGATTGTTCAAAAAAGTGCATTTGGTATAACCTTTTAGGAAAATATTTGGTTGGCAGTTGATTCGACAACTTGATCATAAACTACTTATAACAAGTTATGTACCTATACCTACTCCAAAATTGGCTCTTTTGGACTAAATTAAAACCGGAAGTACCTACTCTAACGAAGATAAATAGTTTGTACTGGCCTCGGGATACACCAAAGTATAAGAATGGAACCAACCTATTACGAGCCATAAAACTAACCATATAATAATATTAACTAAATTGCAAACTGAGAACCGAATCGCGTGACTTTTACCTAGCAATTCCTCTACATTAGTATATCTTGGAAGTTCATATGGCTTAGTAGCCATACGAACTTCCAAAACATTCTGAAGAACTTACAGCAAACTTTGTATGCCCAAAGTTGAAGGAAATTATTTTCGCATGGAAATTTTAAATTTAGTTTAGTAATGTTAAGGTTTTGTCGCCTAAGTTGATGAAGAGGATGTTCTTAGGCTAATTAATTTTCATTTCTATCTTACGGTTTATGTTAAACTAGCTTTGTTCTGCGGCATTGTCTGCTTTATGTTTAATTTGTATTCTCTATACGCTGTTCTGATGAATATACTATGTTGCTTAGTAGGTAGGTACTCTTTTTTTAATATCAGTACATATCAGTAACATAGATTTTTGATGACGTTGGACCAGAAAATTCCTTTTTGTAATTTTTCAAGCATTGTTATGTTAATTATATACATATTTAAATGTATGGAGGGAAAAATCGTCTCAATCGGGACTTGAATCCGTTATCTTAGGGGTAACGGCCTGTATAAAATACCGGTATGTATATAATTATTAGCATAAAAATGCTTTCAAAAATTTAAAAAAATATCAGAACTGTTGTTCCTAAACAAAATACCACCAAACTGAAAATGGTGCTGAAACCATTAAGAATCTTATTTCATCAAACGAGTTTCTTTACAAACAGTTAGAAATAAATTGCATTTTACTCCTTAAAACTAGCTAGCGACGTTGGTATACAATATCATCCAACATTTAAAAACAATCGCAAGTGCTATGCAAATATTGGCTATCGCAAAAGTTAGCTTATAAGAAAAGCTTCGTTTGTACTTTTGGAAATTAACGGGTTTAAACAAATAAATAAACTTTGCTTTCTAATATTAATAAAGATTACAAGGCAATCAAATTAATAGATTTCAATTTAACGTCTAATGACTCTGCAATCACAATCCTCTCCCATATTCGTGCATGGATATTAATAAGTCAAGTATACCTAGTGAGGGGACATTACAAGCCTCTGGAATGGAACCATTCGGCTGAGTGGTAGTAACATTCGATGTGGTGGTCGCAGCTTAATGGACTCTCCCTCTGCGTTCATATTGTAATACTGTGCAAGTTTCATTAGCGGCTGGAGCCTTCAAGAGAGTAAATTGTTAAAGAAAACTGCACTTGACTTCTCGTTTGTTGTTGAAATTGACTTTTAAGATATAAAATTGTTCTGTAAAATGAATTCGCAGATAAGGAATGGTTTTCAATTTGTAAAATGGTACCTATTTATTTTAAAACCCTTTTTAACTTTTACGTTTACTAAATGTACCTATTAGTAAAAACAAAATTGTTTATGAAGTACTAGCTTACGCCAGCGTGGATGTCGTTTCCTGGGACCCAAACTATCTCCATACCAAATTTAAAAACGTACCTGACAAACAGACAAAGTTAGTTGGCTGCATAAGACTCAGCAATGGCGACCTAACGATCGAAAATCAAGTCAAAAAATATCACACCTCTTCGTGCCTCTGAGAGGACCTGTGAAGCCGTCCTGTGTCTGATCTCTCTCCGGTTGGGTTGAATTTTAGTTATGAGAAGGGAAGGAATAGAGTGGACGCATTTGTGCACCATAATATATGTCGGATGTCAGGGTTTGGCCGTATGAGATGTTTGCGACTCAGTATTCGAACTAACATTCCGATTCATTCCTCAAGTCCGTTTTAGTTCAAATCACTTCGATTACTTATACGGTACTACAACACTGACACAAGGTGTTAGTGGCATACACGACTTTAATTAGTGACAGGTCCACCAGAGAGGTGCTTTCGCTTCGAACGTTTATTTTAGACTGACTGCCCACTTTCGGCGTTCCAAAACGTAAACGTCAAACGAAAGGCACGTTACCTACCAGCGGCCATGTCTAAGTAAGTCAATAGACTTGTTATTTAATGGAAACAGATATTAGGGCAATGGAAATCAATTAGTTTTCTCCGACACACATATATATATATATATATCGTGTGTAGTTGGCTAGTATCTTAAGAGATTGCGCCCTAATCGAAATTGGTTAGGAGAAAATTAAGTGTATAACCGTGTCGTTTTTTGTAAACATGCATTTTGACAGACTCTAAAAAATCTTTCATGAAGCAAAGGAAGAGTCATCACAAAATTTATAAGTCGCAAACGTCTTCACCGTCATTTCACTTGACTTGAGTGGTTGAACTACGACCAGAGAAAAGCTCACCTCTGGACCACATGGAACTACTAACTTTTTTTGGCTTGATCGCTATTGACTGCTAGCTATGAATTTATAATGAAGTGCCGAGACAAAATCTCGGTATAATGTCGTGCCTAAAGCTCATCACGGAACTTAATTAGACGATGTCCTCTCAAGATTGTGGATGTTAAGTTGTAATCCTATATTAACAGAAGTGCCACTTACGTCTTAATAGCTGGAAAACGGCTGGGGAAACTTCCCTGTTGCATATTATTATTTAAGTAGTTTTCCAGCCTTATTTTTTTGTAGGTACTACTGTAAAAGTTTCATTTTAATATAGTTAAGCTTTCTTTGCTAATTTCTCATACACTAGAATATAATATGCTACTTTATCATTAATGTGCCTTCAAAATATTAATTTGTTCATAACAAGTTTTCGGATGCTAGTAAAGCAATATAAAGAAATAAAAATGTTTGTCTGTAAAGTTGAATTACGGATAATCATAAACATTAATGTAATTGTAATAAACAATTCGCTGTTGCTTAGCAACCATGTCTGTGACTGCTTTAGCGGACCCGGACGCATGCGCCCGACGGCCACAATACTTCAGCCTATCAGCAGGAGGAAGTTGACGGGCCGTGACACTTTTTCGTGCGTGCACCCGGTCATCGATTTATAAGGCGTTGTCATGTCAAAAATTATGTTAAGAAATAACGACAGTCAACTTATTTGTATTTGAATGTATAACAAACTAATAAGAGTAAGGTAGGTACCTAAAATACTTAGTCAATATTGATGTATTATGAAACAATACCGCTATCGTCGTTCTCTCTGCTTTCAAGCAAGTGGTCATAAGCTGACAGCGTTGGCCATAAATATTCCTTACACAAGAAATATCGTTTGTATAACAACTGCCTGTATGATGCCAGTGAAAGTTCTAAAAACATTTCGTTTTTGCGTTAGGGGTTAAAAGTAAAGTTAGCTTTTGGGATCCCGCAAAAACTACTCATGATATTGATCTAAAACTAAACTGTGAAACATGTGAAAGTTTCTGAAATATTCACCCTTTCAGAGCGTTATTATCTGCCTCAGAATATAGTCCATCTAAAAATACAAATTTGATTTATAACATAAAGTGGGTAAGCATTTAAAATAAGTTAGTGGTCGATAAAAGTACGCAAGTCAAACACTACGTTAAATACATTAGGTATAGGTACCTACTCCTCCGCTCAGCGCTTCAGCGCATACCCAGCATAAGCTTGGCGAGACACCCACCGCTGATTTTCATTTGGCAACCTTGGCATTTGCCTGCTATAGATATCGATAAATAATTTAGCACTACCCACTTAGGCAATATTTGGTACGTCTTTCTTAACACTTAAAATGTTCTGAATAAATTATTATGTTTACTCACAAATTGAAGGTACATATTTACGGAATTTTAATAATTCAAAGACATACTAAGAGTGAAAAACGACGTCATATAAAATTATATGTATCTTTTGGACATTTTATACAATGACATGTTATACCTATGTATGAATATAATAGCTAAGCATTACGTTTTAACGTCTTATAAATCGATGACCGGCACCACTCACGAAAAAGTGTCTAAAAGAAGTCACGTTATCACGGTTGCTAAGCAACAGCGAATAGCGATTGCAACGTTTACCGTTTTTGATTGGCTGCTAAGCAACACGAATGCAGATATTTCCATTTTTTTTGTGTAGATGTCAAATAAGCATACTAGGGTTTGAATAAGTCATAGAAATAGCCTTGCGTAATGCTCTTGAAGTTACATATGAAAAATTTGCATCTAATGACTAGTGGTACCAATCACTTGGGCTTCACCAATCATACGTAATCTATACTAGTAGTATTATAAATGAGAAATTTTGGGTGTATGGATGGATGGATGTTTATTATTCAATCACGCCACAACGAGTAACCGGATTTTGACGAAATTTTAAACACAGATAAACTATAGTCTTAGGCAGACATAGGCCAGAAAAATGTTCGCCTGGGATAAATTATTTTTTCAAAACTATCACGCGAACGAAGCCGCGGGCAATGGCTAGTTTTACATAAAGTTAGTTTTTCACCAAGCGAGATGAACTTTGATGTATCAAAATTTAAAAAAAGCCCGTAATTTTGTAAGCACTATGTTTCCGCGATATATTTGGCTAACTTTTTTTGCCTTAGATGAAGAATATTTTTACAACGTAAACACTGAATTAATCGAGTATCTCATTAAAATCTATCTCTTATTTTACTTGCATTCAATTAAAACAGTATATTGAAAGAACATTTTATTTAAAATATGTATCGTTTTGCGAAAAAGCTGCTTGTTCGAAATACGAGTATTCATATTTTATTCTAAGCAAACTACGCCTGACCATGTCTGAACAAATTCAATATCCTGTTAAATAGAGAAAGTTGTACACACAGTTGACATAGTAATATTTTCTTCGTAGCGTCCTTTACCATCGCAAATGTAAATATAACTCTACAAAAACGTTAAGGACTCTCCCATCTCCACCATTTCTACGAATAAATAAATTCAATATTTCCCCTTTCATAAACGATGTATAAATTTTGCATAGGTATACAGGATGATTTTTAATATACTAATAACTTCCGCTCGGGGGATCTCCCTTAATCATTTACCACTTGTTTTTGGAATTATGACTTAAATCACTTACATAGGTACTATTTTACTGGAGTAAAATCATTGTTTATTGTGAGATTCAAGGCCCTCGACTAGACAAAGAAACATCGATTTTACTCCAGGGTCTCTCAGATGTGTGGTAAATGGTTGTGTGACAAAAGTAGGTGGTAGAGAGTTAACTTGTTTTTTTTTTTAAATTATATTACGAAGGTATTTGGTGTAATGTAAAGAAGCCAAGAGCGGGAGGTTATTACAATATAAAAAATCATACTGTACACAGGGTGACATTGAAATCAGTCGACAAATTTATAGGGGAGATTCAGTACCTGATATACAATTGTTTTACATTGAAATATTGCTGAATCTATTGTTTATTACAAAATTGAAGTGATTTAATGGTATGTCGATAAAAATGTAAATAATGTAATTTAAGAGGTTAAATTTGACAAATAAAGTGAAATATCGTCCTTTTTTTTATCAAGTAAACAATTTATTTATAATCAAATTATTAATTTATTCCAATGCACATGCGGTATAAAAATCATAATTATGTATGTAAGTACCTAGCGATTTTTTATTTATTTTCGTTATTACTTTGACTACACGCGGATTTACCCCTTGAAAGTGGTCTTGGCTGAATTAAAATCATCCTGTATACATAAAGTCTGTTTGCTGATGCTCTACGTCTGTATTCGTACTCTATGTGGTTTACTACGGGAAAGTTTTCGTTATTAAACACCAGGCAACTCTATCCTTTGGTAAATATGGTTTTAGATGTAATTTAACTCTTGCAAGAGCTCACTCGTTCGTAGAGCTTTAATCATTCTGGTTTGGTTTTAATCCCATATTAGTAGGCTTGCTACACACATGTTCGGGCCGCCATTATTCAGTATATGTGGATGAACGTTCGGCAAAAAAGTCGCCCGGCTTTGTCAAATCGCTTTTTCGAATTACCCAAATATATATTATAGTAGTTGCTTCGGGCCGGATTTGTTCGGAAAGTACTGCCGAACCGAATGTGGCGAGCGCTTGTGTGTGTAAGCCTCCCTTAAACCTTCGTTATTTATAAATGAAGACATCTTTTTTAAGAATCATCCCGTTCTAAGAAGTATGAAACAAGAACAATATTACTTTTTTTTGTAATTTTTAAAGCATTGTTATGCTAATTTTATACATGCCATAAAAACATATGGAGGCTAAATTCAACTTTGGCGGACATGTCTCGGAGCCGAAGTTTTTAACGGCTTAGGGCCGGTACCCCTAAGGTCCCGGCTGAGACGATTTTTTCCTCCATACATGTCAATTTATAATAATATTTTTGTCTGGCATCATAACTACAATGTTCTGAAGATAATCGGTGGTTATATGTCATATAAAAAACGTAATGAAACAAATAACGTCTTATACCCTTACACCATACAACAAAACAGTTAATCACTTAGACTGTAAGAAAGTTATCGCAAAAGTTACGCCAAAGGAAATGGTTTATTCAGATTAGTCACGATACTTTCATGCGCTTTTCCACCCTCCATAAAATAACTATAAAACTGATATTTAGTTTTTGTACATACAAAGCATAAAGATTGTGGCTTACTGTACAGCGACGCTAATAAACATTCAGTGTCTAATGGTTCCGTATACACGTAGCGCAGTTGAAAACCGCAAGAACTTTGATGAAAATTCGCAGTCGTCTGTCTGCATTTAATCTAACTGCCGCAGATATACATACCTATAGTTCAATGGAGACACTTTACACCAGATAAGTAGACGCTAAGGACATGTGGTACAACGATATTATGAGGATATAATGTGAGTGGTACATGTAAACAAAGATTTGGTGCTGCAGAGATTGTTTGTTTGTTAGAACAAGATAAGAAGTTACGATGGAGATTTTGAAGTTGATTGAGATGTTTGGTATGACTCAAGTAAGTAACTTGAAGCTTGAGCAAGGTCATAATTATTGGTATTTTTTTTAAACATCCATGCGCGCCAGACGTGCAAATTGTCTATATTGATGATACGTTACGATCAATTGCAAACAGTCAGTCTCAGACTATTTGCCCATTGCGAACTGGTCTTATACTGATATTTATGGCCAAAGCAATATGCTACAATTAGTAAGAACATTCGTATGCTAGTATTATTTGGCAGCAATGCGTGACGTAATAGAGAAATTAATTTATGAAGGAAATTTCCTAATGCGATATTTAGTACGATTTGTGTTATGTGTTTTCGGATACTTCGATGATATTATATTTGATTGGATTGTTTGTGATTAATTGGTGATACTGAACTGAGTGCATATCTTAAGAGTAGCCGTAATTTACTACTTATACGTTAATAACGACGCGCTTTTATTAATAGCTTGACCTGTATATATGAACGTCATGGGATCTTGCAACTAACTTTTCACCAACTACCTATCGTTGTGGTTATACTTATATCAACCCATATGATGTCCCACTGCTGGATACGGGTCTCCCCAGTATAGCCTGCTTATTATAGATCCTGGGGGTAATGAAGCGGCGTTAGCCTAATGGGTAAGGCATCGGTCTCGCAATCGTGAGGTCGCGGGTTCGAATCTTACCCATTATACTACCGACGTGAACCCACTCCTAACACAAGCCTTTGAACTGGAGTGATTAACAAGATTACTAGTAATGTGGGAATCAATCCTACATTGCTAGTTATCCTAAAAAAAAAATGCCATAACCGCCACGCTTGGCGAGCGGGATAGCGATTGCAGTAGGCTTTAAAGTATGCAGAGAACGCTGCTGCCCGTCCTCCGGTGTAAAATCCCTTAGTCGCCTTACCCGCGGGAAGAAATGGGGGAACTACTTGTCTTTGTAATAACTTGAAATTTTGTACATTACCATTATATTGATCTAACTGATTAAAAAACCAGTTCTTTTTCGCATTGTTAAAGTGTGTCTTTAAATCTCTATTAAACTATTATTGAATTCAAACAGAACTTCACTTGGGTATCGTTAGAATTTAGTTGATTATTTACAATTGGTGCAAGATACATGCGACAATTTTAATTTATTATTACTTAACTAGCTGACCCGCGCAACTTCGTATGCGTAATTTTCCCCTAATTTTTCAACATTTTTTATTTATGCTCAGCTCCTATCGGACTTAGTGGGCATTGTCGCCGTGGACAAAGCCTATAGCTTTCTATGGGCTATCCAACAGTAAAATATTTTTTCAATTCGAACCAGTAGTTCCAAAGATTATTGCGTTCAACCAAACAAACAAACTCTTCAGCTATATAGTATAGATTTTGAAGGGATTCGAGAGTCGTGACTCATTGGCAGCCAAGTAATTTGGGAATTCAGCAAGGTTAAGCAACGTTCCCAGCAACGTCATCAGGTTAATAGGTCTTCCACCAATCTGTGCCTCGAGCCTACGATAATGATACAAACCGTTCCAACTAATCAATTCAAAAAATAAAATTTGTCAAATCTGAACGCTATCCTATACGAACTTTGGCACTTTCTAAAACATTTTTTTTTTTTTTATTGAACATCACTAAAGGAGGTCATCAACTTATTTAAACGCATGCATAAATATTTGACAACCAATAAATATGTCAATCCTTTTTCATTACTGACACAATTCTACATTTTTAAAATCTAAATTTCATTTAAATATTGTGCATATATCTTGTCGATTCGAAATCTTTATGTAAATATGTTCTTTAATTTGAGGGGACAGTATACCGTATCGACGGAATAAACATTAAATGTTTGACATGTACGAAACCCATGAACATTTTGAATGGGAATATTTTTTATTTTAATTTATTTTTTTGTCAATTTTCCAATATTTTTAATACTTATTATCCTATTCCGGGCGAAGACAAATCCAAAATTACAAAAATTATAAAAATTGGTCCAGCTGTTCTTGAGTTATAAATGGTGTAATTAACACGACTTTGTTTTATATAGATGCTTCTAAACTAGCAAAATGAAAATACGAATGTTGGTATGTATATACCTAATTATGTTTTTGTCGTGATAAGGCTGCACTTGCGAAAAAGTGTGACCTCACTGCCCACTGTTATGTTCTCGTTGCTGCGTTGCAACGCGAATGGCGATTCCGACTGCTGATAGGCTGAAGTGTTGTGACCGCCCGGGTCCACTAAACCATAATTGTTTAATACAATGTCATCAATGTTTTGGCGATTGCAGCGACACGAGATAAAATAGGAAATTTGAAAAAAAAGGTGTTACAATCATGGTTGACATTGAATAAACAATGTCAACAAAGTTT
This sequence comes from Herminia tarsipennalis, assembly GCA_945859575.2. Taxonomy (NCBI): domain Eukaryota; kingdom Metazoa; phylum Arthropoda; class Insecta; order Lepidoptera; family Erebidae; genus Herminia; species Herminia tarsipennalis. The sequence goes on along the minus strand of OX243841.2, from coordinate 18,268,822 downwards.
TCTTATGACGTTATCACGTAAAATTAACGTCCGTAAACCGACTTTACAGACAACCATTTTCCTTTCCAGATTGCGTCAATTTTATAACTATTTCCAAGACCTGATACAAACAATCTAGGTAGTACTTTTATAAACCAGCTATTTTTCTTGGAGGATTTGTTTTGACGCCTCTAATACTGCTGGCCCCACATGGGATTACCGTGAGCGTCGTACGTGATCGTGATACCAAGTAACCTCCAAGTATCTATCTAATTTTATACTTTGTTCGATACGATTCTAGAATAAAAACATTATGTCGAGTTAAAATAGGTATTAGTTTCAAGTAGTGTCTTACGAGCAACCGATAACTTTACGCGAGTTAAGACCGAAACAAAAGTTTACACAATGGCAATATTTGTGTTCCTACTAGTGTTGCCCCACTTTCGATAAATTATTTTATTATGAACTAGCCGCCCCACGAGTAAATTCGACAAGTTCCAGCTCACGGAACAAGCCGGGTTTCGAAAAGGCTTCAGCACCGCAGACCACATTCATACTGTTCGGCAGATTGTTCAGAAAACCGAAGAATACAATCAGCCGCTGTCTATGGCTTTTGTGGAGTACGAGAAAGCCTTCGACTTACGAAGCTTGGGCAGCTCTGGATGCTCTGCAACGATGCCGGGCGATAGACTGGCTAGACGGGCGATATATCAAGGTGCTGAGATGCCTGTATAACACCGCCACCATGACCGTCCAGATTCAGGACCACAAGATCAGACCAATAGAGCTGCGGCGAGCTGTAAGACAGAGGGATTACATATCCCCGAAACTCTTCACCAAGCTTTTGAAGACGTCTTTAAGACACTGTACTGGACTGGACAGGGTATAAATATAAACGGTGAGTACATCTCGCACCTTCGATTTGACGACCACATCGTCATAGTAGCGGAGTCGCTGGAGCAGCTTAGCGAGATGCTGCACAGCTGACAGACGACAGACGTGTTGGTCTCGGCATAAATTTGAAAAAAAAAACAAAATCATGTTTAATGAACATGTCATGCTGAGACCAATTTATGTCGAGGGATCGATGCTCAAAGTTGTTCAAGAATATATCTATTTAGGGCACGTTATTCAGCTTGGTAGAAACAACTTCGAGAAAGAAGTCGACAGGAGGATTCGATTGGGTTGGGCAGCGTTTAGCAAACTTCATCGAGTCTTCTCTTCGCCTCTACCGCAATGCCTGAAGACCAAGGTATTTAACCAGTGCGTCCTACCTGTTATGACCTACAGCGCCGAGACGTGGTCACTTACGGTTGGGGTAGTCCACAAATTTAAAGTCGCGCAGCGGGCTATGGAGCGAGCTATGCTTGGAGTCTCTTTGAAGGATAAAATTCGCAACGAGGTCATCCGATAAAGAAACAAAGTTACCGACATAGCACGCAGGACAGAAGCACGCTGAAATTGCACTTTTGTGAAGCTATCTGCTCTTTATCCAAAAAGAAATATTATACTTATAAAAATACATTAAATTTCTACTTAATTTTGACTCCAAAATGGTAGTTTTTATTTTTGTTAAGGAGTACAATGTTTATTTAATCTCCTCACAACGAAACTACAGAAATGAGAAATAATTATTGATAAAATGCATCTCCTTGTAAAATACCATTTTCTTTGATTTGCTACTTACACCAATGGATAATTTAATAAAAAAACATTATGCTAGAAAAAAAAATTTTAAACGATCAAAATTTTATTTTATAAAGATTTTATTCCAAAAACTGAGCGCATTCGCTATGGTGCGGCGAAGAGGTAACGCAAGCTCTTGGTCAGGGCCGAAAGTCGCTGGAATGAATTGGATGCGGAAGGCGGAGACCGGATGTTATGACTTAAGTTAGGAGAGCCTTATGTCCAGCAGTGGACCGATGCAAGCTGATTGATTGATCAACTAGCTGTTGCCAGCGGCTCCGCCCGCGTGTATGTCGGTTATCGATAAAAACTATCCCTTGTCCTTCCCTAGGACTCAAACTATATTCATACCAAATTTATCTAAATCGGTTTAAACAGACAGACAGAGATACTTTGACATTAGTATGTATGGGTACTGTCGTGACCTTTAAAGCTACTCACAATATCAATATACCTCGATAACCGTGAAATACAAGTTAAAATTAATTAACAAAACCTAATGAATCCTTTATGGAGATCAATGGTATTGATAATATCGATTGTAACGATACAACCGCTATTTAATTGTATTTGAATCCAGACAATATCGATACAATTAACGGTATTGTTTACTATCAATAGTACCTACCTACCTATTAGGCGCATCGGTTCTGCGAATCATACTATGTACAGATAAGAATAACTAATATCAAACTAGTGACTTCTCTCCGAACACAATGTAACGTGCAACATGTGATGTGCAATTCGCCGCTCAAGTTTGCATTGCAGTTGTGATAAATTAAAATGTTATCAATCTTTGTCATATTGCAACGCCAAAATGCAGAATGCTTTGCATACTACAAATTTCCGGGTTATGACGGGCGCACAGATCTTGTATTTTTTTAACGCCTTCAAAGAAGGTGGTTCCCTGTTTAACCCGTATGTATGTATGTTCGCGATTTTCTCGAAAACTAGTTAACCGATTGGATTGGGGGTTTCGCTACTCGACTGCATATTTTTCAGGGAAGGTTATGATGTAAAAAATGTTGCCCAGCTTTTAAAACACCAGAATTACAGACTAAAATATAGGAGTGAGTTAGCGAAATTTACATTTAGTGATGTGCTTAATAATTGTTTTCTTGATATACCTATACATTTGAAGGTGGTTTATTTTTCTTTTAAAAAGTATTTTAAAGCATTCTCTGCGAAGCTTTATTTTTTGCATAGCTTCAAGGGACCTGAGTAAGGTAGGGCGACCCCCAGCCAGATGGACCGAAGACCTAGAGAAAGTCGCTGGAATGAATTGGATACGGAAGGCGGAGTGTTGTGGCTTAGGTTAGGAGAAGCCTATGACCGATACAGGCTGCTTGATTGGATTTGATTTTAATTTTTAATCATCTTCAGCTTCTAAAGGCAATAATTTCAAGTACAAAATAGGTATCACCAAGCTTCGGTTCTATACCTACAATCTACATAACAAACATATTATTCAGTATTCCGAAACAAAGCTAAGTACAGTCCACTCTGAACATTATAATATAGTTCAGAGCGAGAAAACTAAATTTATACTCAAGTTTGGTCACAATAAAACGCACCTGTTCTCCCCGAAATATTATAAATAGATTTCTACTGGACTTACTTTCCCTTCCACTGAAAATTCAACTGTATTTCTGAAACTTTGTGGTTTCTTTTCCTTTGGGTGTTTGAAGATGCTTTCACCATTAAATCTAGGGCTTCCAAAATTACGGAAATGTCAATTAAGTACGTAACTAATTACGCAACTTTTTTCTCCAATTCCGTAATTACGTAATTACGTCATTTTTCCTATTTTTTTTTAATCGACTATGAATTTTTGTAAATATTGTAGATCTACAATTTTTACAATTATCTTTTACTATCTCAAATTCAAGGAATTATCAAAATGAACACAATATTTATACAAAAAATATTTATTCAAGAACTTACCATCGTATTCGTATGTACATCGTTTAAGTTAAACCATTTTGTTTCGTCCCGAATATAATTTTTCTTCCTGGAAGTGTGCTCTCATAAATGACAAGGCATTTAAGGTTTTGTCACTCAAGGAACTTCTTAATTTACTACAAAAATATCCGGCGGATGAAAAGGCTCGCTCGGCTTCAACACTTGTAGGCGTTATCGAAAGCAAATAATTATACGCTGCAGTCAAAAAAACTTCGCGACCGCCGCCAGCGCTGTCGTAAATGCACATTTCCACCCTAATAATGGAATGGAGATCTGTGTTTACTGTTGAAATTGGTTTATTTATAGTAACTTTGTTTATTTCTTTCTCTAACTGTTGTGCGATTGTCAACTCCTCGTCATCATCGTCACTGGTGGCTATTGCGTCCGATGCACTCGGTTGTGGTTGTGAATTTGTACATTTTTCTGTAGAATTATATTTCAACCGTTCGAACAGTTACACTATATACATTCGTATATCATCCGACGAAGGTTTCGTGAAATATTCTGTGGCAGCAGTTTTAAAAAATTCCTCATTGTTATGCAAATATTGCAAAACACCGAATACGTTAGTTCGCCTTTCCTTTATTCTCTTTCTAAGAGATGTGGCTAGTTTTCCACTGAGATCGTTGGGCTGAAGATCAAGTTTCTCTAGCATAAATCGAAGCGCAGCGTCGGCCGTCAATAAGTTTGAATCACGGCGATATAATGACAAAACTGTAGTTTTTATTACATCCAAGCTGTAATGAATGTCGTGAAAGTCTTGGATCTCTTCGTCTGTAAATTGTACATTTGATTTCAAATCTAATAACGCCTTAAAAACGCATGATTTTAATTTGAGAAATCGGCCTACCATATCCGACAAACTATTCCAGCGCGTTTTACAGTCTAGTATCAGGTCAATATTTTTACCATGTTCTTCTAAAATGTACTTTTGCAACAAGTCGTTTTTCAATGGGGAGTTTTTAAAAGATTTTATTAGATCTCTTAATTTTTTTATAGTACCTTTGTATAAAAACTCCGATTCTGGAACTCTGGCAGATTCTACAATAAACGCACCCTCATCTTCTTCAATTTCCTCTGCTTCTTCAGCGCCGGTATTTGAGACATCTTCCTGCACTTCAGGTACTGAAGATTTTTGTGTTTTATATAAAACTTCCAGGACTGCTAATTGTATTCCATGAGCCAAACACAATTGGTGGTGGCCGTCAAAATTTCTGCCCATTTTGACCATCACACTTGCTCCATCTGTTGTGAAAGCAATTATGTCGTCTTCCAGACTTAAACCGAAGTCACTCAAATGCTGCTGTAATAATTGAGTGCCTACTTCAGCTGGCATTGATCCCTGTATCCGTACAAGTCCCAAATTTTTATATTTGGCCATATCAAAGTCTTTATTGTGGATATTTATATTCATATACCTTTTATTACGGGTAGACGTCCACTCATAGTGATTGTAAATCTTTTATTTTCAGACTTCATAATTTTCAATTCATTTTTCAATTTGTTTTTTGTGTTATAACTCTGTTTTAGAATTATCTGTGTTATAGTTGTAGAAGATTTTGGCACATCGTAGCCAGAGTTTTTAAAAAGGTATCTCAGATCTTCTGAAGTACAAAATGTGCTCAATGGTATCCCATCCAATGCAGCCATTCTGGTCACTCGAACTTCCATATTTGAAAAATAATCAGTGAGTTTAATTTTCTTTTGTGAAGGTTCATTCGTACGTTTTCGTGTTTGAATTAGACCACTATTAGACGTTGATGTACTCGGCCTTTGCGACTCCTGTTCTTGCGGCATCTCTCCGATATGCTTGGCACGCATGTGAGTGTGTAACGCTCCAGTTGCGCCACCAGGAGTTTTCAATATTTTTTTGCAATGTTTACATTCAACACTCTGTCCATTATCAGCTCTCAAGAAATGTTCCCAGATAGAGCTTTGTGTGCGTTTGTTCAAAAACTCTTTATATACAGTCTTATTTGAAGAAGACCTGAAAAAAAATAAAAGGAAGTTAGGTTAATAATCATGATATTGTTAAACATAGTTGCCCACTCATTACAAATATACTTTATTTTTATTTTTATAATTACGTTTACAAACACAGAAACACACAAACACCCAGATCCGGAACAACTACTTCCAGATCATACAAATATGTATTTGTTTCGTGCGGGGATCAAAACCCGCGATACGCTGCGCAACAGTCGATCACTCCGCCATTACGCCAACCGTGTCGTCAAACGTATTACGTATTTTATAGCCAAACGACAGAGCATGCTTAGTTCATTCATTCCTGATTTAAAGACGAGCTATATCATTTAATTTTTTTGATAAATAACTTATTTTTCTTATAGGTATTTTATGTTTTAATCAGTGTTCTTAATTAATATGTATTTGGGAACCTAGATATTCTATAATCTAATCGGAATAAATACACCTTAAGAAAATGTTTGATTTACAAATTATTTTGTATGAACTATGCATGCTCTACGGGGTTTTTAATGCCCTTTTAATACTAAATAGACTTATTAAGGCTTTGGTTTAAGTACTTACATCTTTCAAGAGAAAATCCACACCTTCAAAGTCACTCACGATAAAGATACAACTGCTATAAATTGTTAATATTTGCACGCATTTAGCACCAACTTTTAATTAGGTAATTTGATCAAATTTCAACTGTGAGAATCTAGCGATGTGAGCTGAATAACCGACAATTGAGCAATGAAACTACACTTTCATTTTAGCTAAGAAAGTGAAGAGCATAGTAGTTCCCCGTGGTCGTAGGGGCTTTTCGCCAGGGACTCCCCGGCCCTACCGACTCGCCAAGTTAATATATTTGAACTCTATTCTGTACGTCTTAGAACAATTTTTTGAAAGATTTAACAAACGATAAAATGAACTGCGGGGAATCCCCTGTTTGTATAGTTTCGAAGTAGTTATAACGTAGTGTTGCCACATTATAACTGGTATGTATAATCCTTTTTTTATTGGTTGACTATTTTGATTAACTTATTATACCAATAATTACGTAAGTACGGAATTGACATCTTCAGTTACGGAATTAAAAATACTTTAAAATAAGTTCGTAATTACGTAATTGCGTAATTACGTAATTACGTAATGGAAGCCCTAATTAAATCGAATAACTGACCAATGGGTCTGTAAGGGACCTTTAACACATGATTTAAGTTATTTTGTATGAAAGTTACAGTGTAACTATTTGCCTTAAGTTCTAATTAAGTTAGTTGAATATGTATTAGGCTTTATAGTTGGAATCTAGTTGCGAATAGGTACAAAATGATTAGCTAGTGAATATAGTAAACTTCGTATGAGTGTTGACTACTGCGTAAGAGGTCGTAGTTTGAATTCCTACACGGGACGTCACTTTGTGTGATCAACAAACTGTTGTTCCAAGACTGGGCGTACATTCCGTCCATTAAATTTACGAGTATATTTGTAAAGTCACCGCGATACAGGGTTTGAAATCCACTGCATGAATTGTCAGCATTGTAAACCCTTTGACAGTTCATGTACTGAACCCTGTGATCCTACTCCCAATACAAGCGTTTACCTCAGTTTTAAAAGATTGGTAGTAAGATTTTCAATCAAACAAACTTTGAAGATTTAGGAGTAAAATTTACAAATTACCGACACCGATTTGACCGCCCCAGTCGGAAATATACGCCAAAAGACAACAAACGAACATAACTGTCATGATAACACGAGTCAAAAAGTTAAACCAAACTTGACTTCGTTTATCCATCATCATTATCTCTGTCCACATATTATGCCGCAGCCATATCGTAGAATACGCCGTAAGAAAAGAAAAGAAAAAAGAAAGAAAAGAAACATTTATTTGTTGAGCCACATAAGTCACAGCAATAAACAATTACATAAAATATTAAAACAAAAAGAAATAACAGAATATAATAAAAAATAAATCAATTAAAAAATAGTAACAATAATTAATTCGGTTGGAAAAGAAAACCATATTAACAAAAGCTGTGCCTCGCGGCTGCAACAAATGGGTGTCCAGTTCAGCATTTTGCCAAGCTGACAAAGCCTGGCGCTGGTTTTCAACTGGAACCCCGTGTATGTTAGCATGTGTATGTGTGTGTGTGTGTGTGTGTGTGTGTGTGTGTGTGTGTGTGTGTGTGTGTGTGTGTATGTGTGTGTACTTATGTGCGTGCGTGCTCAGATATTATATAATATATGTATGTATCCCAATTTTAAGTCATCATATAATAGAGATGTTCGCATTCACGTGGGCCAGCTCACGTTGCGCATCCAAACGATGGCACCGTAATCGTTTTTTTGAAAACAGCCATGGAGCCGAGTGCTCTCAGCGGTGGTGGAATGTTGTTCCATATTTTGGACGCGGCGTAACGGAAGCTGCCCTTAAACGAAGCTGATTTGTGTGTTGGTATTGATAGCTGTTGCGAACATTGTCGACTTTCACATTTCCTTCTGCTAGTCACCCAATTGAGCCTACTATGTAAGTACGACGGTTCCTTACACTTAATGACGCCGAACAGTAGGCACGCCAGATGTAACTTGCGTCTATATTTCATTCTAAGCATGGAATGTTTATTGAAAAAAGGAGTTACATGACTTCTTGGTGGTACGGAGAAACAGAACTGTGCACAGGCGTTTTGGACTCTTTGTATGAGGCGGTCGGTTCGTGCGAGCAGTCGCGGCCCGTACACCACGTCTGCATAGTTCAACTTCGATAGTACTAATGTTTCGACCAGTCTTATTCTGATTTCCTCGGATAGGTACGGCCGCATCCTGTATAACACCTTGAGTCGGTAGAAACAGTTTTGGACGGACTCCGCCACCTGTTTCTCAAATCTTAAGCTTGAGTCTACATATAACCCTAAGTTGCGGGCTTCATTGACCCGGACTATCGGCTTCCCCATGAGAATGACGTCCAACGTTGTCGGAAGGCTATCGATCTGCTGCCTGGTACCGAATACCATATACTTTGTTTTAACTGGATTTAAAACTAGGCAATTAGCTTTGGACCACTCGGCTATACGATTGAGGTCGTCGTTTAGTTCGGCTATAGCTCTCCGGTACTCACTGGGTTTGAATGATATGTATAATTGGACGTCGTCAGCGTATACGTGATACTGAGAGTTTTTTAGGCAGCCTATGACATCTGCACAGTACAGAATAAACAAAATTGGACCTAGTATCGATCCTTGTGGTACACCCCTTTTAAGGGGGGCAGGAGCCGATTTGACGTGTACACCGTTGCTTAGCCTAAGTTCCACAAACTGTTTTCGATCATGTAAATAGCTGTGAAACCACGATATCGATTTATGATCGAAGCCATAATATCTAAGCTTAGATAATAATAGCCCTGTGTGAATTGCGTCAAAAGCGCGGGAATAGTCTAATAACACGAGCAGCGTGCACATGCCCTTATCTTGTGCGTTTAAGATGTTATCAGTCACATCAAGAAGTGCAGTGGCCGTGCTGTGTTTCCTTCTGAAACCTGATTGTAGTTGCGGTAATATACGCTGTGTCTCTAAATACTCTATTACCTGGTTACAGACTACCTTCTCCATAACCTTAGAAAGACACGGCAGTATACTGATGGGTCGAAGGTCCTTAACATCAGTGGGGTTTGGCTTTTTTGGCAGAGGACGTACTATCGCTACTTTCCAAACATCAGGAAATATTGTTGATTCTATGGACTGATTAATTATATTAGTTATGTGTGGCAAAATGTAGGGAAGGGACAAGAAAAGCATATTAAGGGATATATTGTCATATCCCTCTGCATTCGACTTTAACTGCATTAAAGTACGTGAAATAACTGTTCATGGAAATGTTTATTTATTTGCGTTGCCGTACAAGTGGGCGCGCCGGATCGAAAAATGTAGACGTATTGTAATGCGCCGTAGGAACGTTCAGCCGGATTGTAGTTGCGAGATGTTTTACAAAGCGGTGTCCAACGTTTAGCCATAGACAAAATGTTAACGTTTTTATGAAAACTAAGGTCGGCGGCATCTGTATCACCTGACGAGTGCTAGAAATCTATACTAATATTATAAAGAGGTAAAAAGTTTGCGAGAATTTCCAATATCGATTCAGTAGATCCAGAGATTTCAAAACCTCTACAAGGGTACTTAATAATACTGAACCGATTTTAAAAATTGTTTTACCAATAGAAAGCCACGTCATTTGTGAGTGTCATATGCTATATTTCATTGCCCATGCGAAGCCGGGGCGGGCAGCTAGTAGAACATAAAAATCAAATAATATGTAAGTACCTACTGCACTAAATCGATTTGGTTAGGTTAGATTAGATCTGTGACCTCCTTCCAAAACACATTTTAGAAGGTTTAATAAGCTAAAATATAGTAATCTTTTATATTACTTCATAACACTGGCATTATTAAGTATAAAATTATAACAATATAAATCTTTATTATGTATGCTCAACGTCATGAAGTCGCTTTGACGAACGCGAAGTGCTCATTCAATGCGGCGTAATTGAAATAAATATTTTAATTAAAATAAAATTGCCCTAATACATCCTTTTTTTTAATACGGCGCGCCCACTTATAATACAGCGTGTTTAACGATATGGCTGCGACATATACATGACCCATCATATTGCTAGAGATTTCCCGTAATAACCACGCCCGAGGCATTGGCGATCACAGTAACGTATTACATGAAATATGAGAACCATAATATACTTTTTATAACAATATAGAATCCAACTGTAAATATCACCATTTCTATCCAAAAATTCAGACATCCAATCACAAATCCATCTCGTATTTAACGTCGAGTTTGGTGGATTTTAAATTCGTTGGCCGGGCCGAGTTTCGGTTAGCAGTAAAACGGCCGTAAAATCGTCTAACACGACGCCTCCCGCCTACGGAAGCCTTATTTTACCTATTAATATAAAACTGAAGATTTCTGTCTGTATATTTGTGGTGATTTTATTAATGTTTGAAATTTATGTAGATAGGTAAAATGGCTGAAAGCAATGTGTTATCACAGAATCGATGATCGTCGTGATTTATGATTTAGTTAACTGCTGTGGTATTTTATGTACTTTAGGTACCTATTTGCAATTTTAATCTGTTTATATTATTTGCTCGTCAGTAAAGTAACTTTTGAACTAGTGGAACTTTCTTTTACTGTTGTTGAAAATCTTATAAGACTTCAAGAATTCAGGCCACCAGTTAGATTTATAATGTTTGCATTGATTTTGGTCTGTGTGCTGTTTACCATTGAGGAGTTACTACGTCTAGAGCTAATTCAGCTCATGCTTACCATTAAAATGTATTGTAATCAGAACTTACCGAAATATAGCCATTAATCTCCTAAGGCACTTGTCCCACTAACGGCGTAAAGGGTTTCTTGAGCGATAAAATCGTTACTTGATGCCCTCCGTCTGTGGAACAGGTGCCTAATCGTAAACATTAAAAGTTAAACCAAATCTTATAATAAACATTTACAAACCTTCCGAATATAGACGGTGAAGCAGTAAGGAACTAGTGTTATCTATAAACACTACTAGTGTTAGAAGTCGCATTCTGTCACCTTGTTTATAGGGATCGACTCGCGATTCGAATTTTCCTCGAAATTGAATAAGACTTGACTCTGATGGGATAGTAAAAGGTTATACCATTGTAGTGGCTTTTATGGTGATCTAACATTGAGAGGAAACTATTTTACTGTTAGGCAAAATTTCTAGAAGGGTTTAGCTGAGAAGATATTATGTGCTAACTTTAATCTAATAAAGTTGATACACATTTCTATTGCAAAATGTAAGCCCTTTCGTTCTGCCAGTTTACTTCGATATTTTATGGAGAAATCACTATAAAGTTGCCAAAAAATTATAGGTAATATTTGAGTGATTCAGATGATGAACTTTATATAAAAGATTTTTAATTAGAGATCCACTTTTGGGAGGCAAACTAGATTTCTTTTAAAACAACCCGTGCCTAATGTAATACACTGTATCGTGTAACATATCAAATGATGGTTTTCTTTTTTTTGTTATTTATTTTATTATAATTTTTTAAAGTTATTGAGTAAAATCTCTCTTGTCTCCTAAGCTACGGAGTATAATATTGATAAAAATACAAAAGCTAGTTTTTAACTTGTAGAATGCAGGAAAAATTGTAAGAAGTCTGAATTTTGAACATGAGATCATTTATGGGGCAAACGAGAAAATTGAAAAATCCTTTGAAAACAGTATGGCATAACATGAAAACAAAAGAAACGGTTTCGTGTAAGGTCTCAAATATATATGTTACTAGCTGACCCGCGCAACTTCGTCTGCGTAAATTTTGCCCGTTTTTTCAACATTTTTCTTTGCTGCTCCGTTCCTATTGGTCGTAGCGTGATGTTATAACCTATAGCCTTCCTCGATAAATGGGCTATCCAACATTAAAATATTTTTTCAATGCGGCCCAGTAGTTCCTGAGATTATCGCGTTTAAACAAACAAACAAACTCTTAGGGGTATGAAAAATAGATGTTGGCCGATTCTCATAGATACCGGATAAGCACAAAAAATTTCATCAAAATCGGTCAAGCCGTTTCGGAGGAGTATGGCAACGAAAACTGTGACACGAGAATTTTATATATTAGATAAAGTTATTTAAAAAAGTTTATGATAATCGACCCCCTCTTTAAAATTACTGTGCCTACTACTACTACCTAACTTTGAAATAAAAAAGTGTGAAATTAAAGTGGTACATCGCCAAGCCTGTTAGGTGTTGGTTTATTAATGGTTAGTGTCGTACTCGTAGCTTCTTATTCATAATTAATAATAAATATTATTATTTAATAAACATTGTAGTACAATTTGATTACAATTATAATTACAGTTTAACCCCATCATTCTAGTTTTACTAGCATTTTATTTCATTTTCAAAATTGAATAAAAGATCTATAGTTTAAATGTCTTAAAACGTTTGTTAATTTATTTCTTTACTATGAATAAGTGAGAGGACGTAAAAAGACTACATTAGCATGTTGGGTGAGGTGTTGTATTCCTAGTTAGGTTATTTATTTAACCTGTATGTATCTGTACCTGTAGTACAGAGATGATTTCCATTGGAGGTTGATTTTATGAAAATAACAGTAAAAAGTTATGCACTAATGTGATACTACATAATTTAAAATAAAAAATAAATAAATTTGCAGATGTTTTTAAGAACATTTTATCTAGCGAATATTTTGTCTTTATTTTTCATTTCATTTTCAAAACAGAATAGAAAAAGATAAATCATTTGCTAGTTAAATGCTCTAGTTCTTTAACTGTAGTTCTGTAGCCGGCAGTTCTTTAACTACCGGCTAGATTTCGCATGCGAGGATCCAACTCGCGAGCATCAAAGGATAGAAAAATTGAGGTCTAGTAACATAGTCCGTGGTTCGATTCCGGCCCCGATTTGGCTACGGAAATCTCGGGTTCGATTCCTGGGTCTGGACTTAACATTTTTCTATCTTTAAAAAATACAATTATTGTATTTGTAAAGTAATTGGCAAGAAATGCCTATAAAAATACTTCTACTAAATTTATATTCGATGATCGTACATAGCTGCTATCATCCTTCAATTTGTTTTTTAGTTACATATTACGAAATTGACTGCCTCTGTGGCACGGTGGGATTGTGTCCGACTGCCACGCAAGATACCACTTTGTGTGAACCAAAAATTGTTGTTCCGAGTCTGGGTGTACTTTGTGTCCGTGATTTGTATGTTTGTATAAACCCCCAGCGATACAGGGCTTGTACTCTATGCGGAAACAGTATTTAAAAAAAAATACACTTATGAAGAACTTTAGGTAGTATATATAAGAATTTGTCGTCAACGTTAGTGCATAGTATTTTAACCCAAAGTATATAGACATGCTCTACTAGAACGAGCTTATGCATACAGGCTACTTACCTAAACTGTAGACTCGATTTTGCACTCTATTGCGATAGCTATAAAGTATCAAATGCCTACTATCTAACCAATATACCTACATCAAAGCTTGATGCATGAACTCTGTGAACTCTGAAACAAAGTTGAAGTATGATATTATGAAGTACTAAAGGGAATAATTGAAAATGGACTGAGTAAGTATTGTTCTCAAAGGAGAACGGTCTAGCCGTCTTGGAACGTTTTTCTATTTTCAGGGCTGTCACTTGGTTAGATCTTAATACAATAAGTACGACCAACATTGTAGAACCTTATATAAAACCGGGCAAGAGCATGTCGGAGCATGCTCATGCTCAGTGCAGCCTTAAAAAATTGCATCAGCAGAAGAGCGTATGTTCATGGCACTTACGCCCTTTTATTGAGAAACACAGTTTTTCGCCCATAACTCAATGATGGTATATCCGATCAAGTTCAAAAAAAATTTAGTTTAAAGTATTTGTTAAGAGCTACCTTTGTGCTTTTTGTCATATTTTGTGGTCACACGGTTCAAAAGATAAGGGGGTGGGGGGTGACCCAGTTATGCAACTTTCGGAGTGATTATTTCCAAAAAATATTCACTTAATCAAAATGTTATAAACAAACTTTAAAATATTTTTAAAGACCTATCGAATGATGTGCAACAATGTGTTATCGAGTGCCCCCCGCCCCAATTTTTTTTTTATTATTTAACGAAGTAGCGCCGTGCAAGACACCTTTTCACCAAATTTCGTCAATATTCATTGAGTAGTCTTTGAGTAAAATGCCTGTGACATACGAACGGGCAGACAGACGGTCATGATAAAACTATAAGAGGTCCGTTTTTGCCAAAAAACTAAAGACTCGTAACCATTGTAAATCTTCTTTCTATACCATACTAAAATTATAAATTTCAAACTGGCTCCATCGGTTTATAGACTCTGATATTTTCTGAAGCCAGAATACTGATTTAAATACTTTAACCCACTGTATTAACGTTGAAGTATTCTGGCCTCAGAAACAATTCGTCCATAGAGTTTTATAGTATTTTTATTCATTACTAGCTTTCGCCCAGGTTACCGCGATAAAAACTATCCTGTCTCTTCCCGGGATTCAAACTAACTATTAACATTACAGATAGAAAGGTTTATAATATTAGTTTGAATTTATTCAAGCCAACTGTAACTATTGTTTCTTATGCATTGTTTTTACATAATAAAATGCCTTAGGTAAAATTTAAGTTAATACCTAGTTTCGATAGATGGCGTTGTTAGTTCAGACTGATTCGCGTTAAGGTTTGATTCATTGATTCAGTTTGTTGATCACATTAACATTCTATTATATGTTCTTATGACGTCATTGTAAAATCTGTTTAAATATTTAATTTTGTCCATATAGTTAAACCTATCACCGTGTATAGTTATATTTGTGCTAATGTCGACATTAATTTCGACATTCATGACAGTCGGTTCCATGGTGTAATGGTTAGCACTCTGGACTTTGAATCCAGCGATCCGAGTTCAAATCTCGGTGGAACCTTTCACTTTTTGTATTTTATTATTTAGTTTTTAAGTAGAAAAGACGGGTGTGTGTTGTAGAATTTAGAAGAAATACACTTTTATTTTGTTCAAAATAACATAATATATTTTCTTTTATGTCTGCTTTGATTATTTTTAGGGTTCCGTAGCCAAAGTGGCAGACGAAACCCTTATAGTTTCGCCATGTCCGTCCATCCGTCGGCAGCTTAGCTCAAAGACTTTTAGTGCTAGAAGGCTGTAATTTGGCTTGGATACACGTATTACTAATGCTGACAACGTGAAAGATTTTATTTTCAGGGTGCCTCCCCTTTAAGTAAAGTAGAGATGTGATTTATTTTCTTACCTACTGCATCGCGTGGGGTATCTTAAGATAGATCTTTTAAAAACTTTTAGGGGTTTGTAAAGACCATTTTTTTTTATTAGGGATCCGTTTGTGAAATAATAGGCTTTAAAGTGCAAATTTTTGTTGGAGTCAAGTGTCCCTACCACGGCAGTAGTATATATACTGAAATTAAAAGGAAATCTATCACAGCTAAGTAAGCTTTAACGAGTAACAGCAGACCAAATAAGAAGTAACAAAAAATACTTATATAACGTTGTTAGTAGTATGAAACAAAATCAACAGAAAACCCACTTCTTAAGCCGCATTATTCGGATGGGGGACGGATTACGGAACCCTACATTGTGCGTGGCCCGACATGGACTTGCCCGGTTTTTAGCCTACTTTGAATCACCGTACTTTGAGTTCGACTCCACGAAGTACAAATTATATTGTTTAGTCCACATTAATATTGTTGCTAGTCTGAACTATGTGTCCGCAATTCGGTTATTTGTCAAGTTACCCGCGGTTAGCTTAAATTATTACCTAGTGCGACAGTCGTACTCGCGCACCGAGTCCAGGGGTCCCGTACAGACTTGGAGATATTTTTAAAAGTTCGTCCAATCCCTCGTAGCGAAATAATATTGAAACATTTTATACCTTTTTTTTGTTTGATATGTGATGGAACATGATATGAGCTCTTTAATAAACTGATCCCGCTCTATGCTGGACATGCGGGATGAATTGACTAAGTACATTTATCTTATTACTTCTTATTTGTCAACTAGACTAGTTTTTAAATTAGCCAAAACTTTAAATTAGCTTTTAAATGTATATTTTCGAATTTGGTTAGGTACAGGCGCGTGGAAAGCGTTTAAGAAGGACAACAAACAATCTAACTTAACTGTCACAAAATAATTAGAAATTCATAATAAAATAATTATTGAAAAAATAGGCCTCACATGCGCTCATCTCTTCCTACAGGTACTGATAAGTTTATTAAACTGTGATTGGCTGAATCCAAGAAAAGAAAACGTGTCTTGTAGTAGCCGCTACTTAATAATAAAAATAAATATTTTTTTTTAGGAATTCTCATATACTGCTTGATTTAAAATGCTGAATTTGGCATACATATAGGTTAGGTCACTTCAGCAGTTGATACGTGAAAAGGCAACGGACAGACAAATATGCAGAGCCACATGCCATGACTAGATTATTAATATTTGTAACGAACTTACAAGTAAAAGTTGATGAGGTACTAAAACTTCGTAAACTTCTAGTAGAAGTAGATACTAAATTGTTACACAGTTCATTAAAACTTCTTTGATGAGTAATTGGGTTTTTAAAAAGTTCGTAGTCATGGTTAATATAAACAGTGTATTACTGTGTATTTATTATATTTACTAAAGTAAGTTTAATGATTTAGCACTATAGTCATATTTTTGTTGAAGCGCGGTTGGGTTTGTGGCCAAATCTTACCCTTATGAAGACAACGACTTGTTAAAAGACCTTCCCATTGTACTTCCCATACGAGTGACAGGCAAAAAGAGTAAAAGGTGATTATAAAATCGGTGTCCTATTTTTGCCTAAGAAAATGGAACATAGCTATGTACAAATTCCTACCAATGCAGATTACATCATCAGATCAGACTTAAAATAGTCAGGTTCGATATAGTTCCTACGCCGGCCTAAAGCTGGCTGTGTGAGGGCACGCTCAGGTGCAAGACAAATAGAAGGGAAATAAGGCAAGCAAAGACTAAATGAAAGGTATTCTGATTCTAGGTCTTTGATTATATATACTAGATTTTAATTTAATCAAGAGGTATATTTTACTAAAATTTGTTTTATTGAACATGTTACGATTTATCTAACTAAGATTGTTTTACCAACTGTACCAAAAGAAATAGATTTATAAGAATATTGCGATGGGACGAATCGCAGAATCAAAAATAAATTAAATTATTTCAACTCTATTATTCGTCACATAAGCCGAAGGAATCGTGGGACGAAACAGCGAACGAGCCGGGCGCCCCGTCTTCTATGTTTTGCGTGGCTAGACTGTATTGAAAGTTCATTTATTTAAGGAGCGTCTCACCATCTGCCATGTTCTTTGTCTGGTCTAGAACAAAGAGGCCGACAGACACAAAGTAACTTAACAGATCACTTTGGTAAACAATCAAGTGAAGTCACGTTCTAAAAACCGAGCTCTCTCATTCTCAGTACAGTTAGTAGAAAATTCTCGTCAAAATTAGTGAAATTTTCCTTTGACCACTTTAATATAGGCGTTACAAGTCCAAATTAGGTTCTGTTGAACAAAGGTTAATTGGATTTGAAATATCTAATTTTCAATTGGAAATACTTGAACTGATGTAGACTCTGTTGTAAGGTCAAGTCTGTATTTATAACATTCTATTTGTAGCCTTTGTTTCATTTTATTATTCCACAGTGATTATTTATGTACCTAGTACCTAGCTACAGGCTGTTGTCTGTTCCGTCCGCGTGTACATCACATTGTATCGATAAAACGTTGTTCGTGTCCTTCCTGAGCTTTCATAGTAATTTTATGCCAAATTTATCGAAATCTACGAGACGGTAAAGCAATGGTTTTTACAGACCTTTGGCCCAGAAACGACATTGGTCCATTTACTAAGGTAAAAAATTCCCGGGCGTGACGAAACATACCCCCACTTTAAAGCTTAAGATGTTATGTTCACTTAAATCGCCGTTGTGGCCTATATTATATTAAGAGAAATATTGAAATAATATTTTTTACTTCTAATGTGGTTTTGCATAATAATAATCTTCTTAATCTGATATTTTATTTATTATTTATTTATAAATATATTGGTTGAACAACAAGGACTAAATAAAGAACACAGTATAGGTACATTTGGCCGGTATTTTTGGGTACCATAGCAATAACTACTAAGAATAAAAATCTTATTTTCTCCGCTTTCCCATATGTTACAAATGATCAACTCTGTTATATTTCGTATGTACAGACAAATTTACGTACATAAGGAAGATGAATATTGATGTTAGATAATGCTACTCAAGGAAAAACAATTTACTACCTAACTACCACTCTCAACTTTACTTTTTTTTTTAAATTTAAATTTGTTAATACGGACTTGCTAACTAGTCACTAAACCACACGTTATAAACCATATTGTAAAATTAAGTACAGTTTGAATGGCGGCTGAATTAACGCGAGAACGACATGTTATTAGGTATCAGCATTTGTGCAAATCGCATTTATGCAATGTGTCCACCCGGGCATTAACTAACCACACATAGCTGTACGATATTCACTGCGTATTGATTACATGTGTCAAACTAAACTATGTAAAATCATGGCCCCGGTTTACTTGACAATTTTGTTTATAAATCGACTTCTTTCTTATTAAACGCGCAGGTTATAACTAAACTTGTATAACATTTAAAGTGGAAAAATATTCAATTTATTGCCTTCAAATTTTACCCAAAGTTACTAATTTGCTAGTAGAATTTCTTGTGCTGTTCTGGATTCCAATCAACATAGTTGTAAGCATAAAAGTTTTAGTAAGTACTAGTATACTCTGACCACTAACTCGAAGTAAAGTTCTCTTTTCTCACTTTGTAATTAATGACTTTACTGTTAATAAGTTTAAGATTTTATCGTGTCCGAGATTGCTGGGATTTAAAATAAATTGCTTGTAGTTTTAAATGCAATGCTTTAAATTTGCAATGCGTTTGATCCCGTTTAAGATAGAACAAACAAAGGTTTTATAAAAAAGAGAAGAGTGCTAGTTGCTACTGTATTTCCAAATGATAACCCAGAAATATTAATAGCAGTAATCCAAAACCAAGAACATACTGACCGCAAATGTACTTATAATGCAACAATCAGTGAATCCGATCTCATCAATAGCAAAGAAAGTTCTATTTCAATATAAAGCATGGCACAGCGTTCATCAACAGAAACGATCACTAAGTCCGCTTAAGGACCCATAACTTTCTCCTCCGCTGTTAATTTTAGAAATTGGATAACAACTGTACTACGTAAAGCTGCAATTAAGTCAATTTATTCCAATTGTCTGTCTGTATTGAAAGCAATTTGTTTAGTTTTAGTGTTATTAGTGTTTTTGTATGCTGTATCTATTAAGTTTGGAGTAATTGTTTTGCTGTTTGTCCATGTTCGATTAGACTATTACTATTTTCACCCGACTACCCAAGGGGATTACGATGTCAATACAGTACATTTTCATTTGGTACTCAAACAGTAAGCCATCAATAAAAAAGTCTTTATTCTTAGGTTTTCGTTATATCGAATCATTATGTACCTTCCAATGAAATTATCATCGTAACAATGGATATATCATCCTAATGTAATAGTAATGAGTAGGAAACCTATAATTGTTTTTTTTTTGTTTCAGGTACCTCATCTATGTTTTTAAGGAGGAAGATGCCTGCGGTTTACCTTTTCTCGTACATTGTATTTATTTGTTCAGGTCTATTATCATTCACATTATTGTGATTTTAAAAGGTTCACATTTTGTAACACATTTTGCAGGACCTTTTGTCAAAGTATTTTACTACAAGTAAATATTTTGAATACTTTTAAAATGTCTTTAATTTTTTTTCACTCCGAACAGATCTAAAGTTAACATCTCTCGAAGCGGGCCGCTCACCTCATTTTAACAAATTCCTTTGACACTGGTATTTCTCACGAATCGACTTGCAAATTACTCCAAGTGGACTCTTGATTTTCTCTTTAACGTAGTAGAATGAAAACAAGAAATGTTTCCAAAACATCGTGCATTTCAAATGAAAATTTCAATATTTTAGAGACGGAACGTAAACTCGCAAAATCTTTGAATAAATATTGTAATGGGAGAAGTGGATCCAGATGCTCATCAGACGAATTGATTTCGGACTCTTCGTTAAATTTGAATCAGTCATAAATATCTATAAATACACTTTTAAAATAAAAAATGTTTTTATTTTAAAAATGTATTTATAGATATTTGTGACTGACTCAAATTCAATGAAGAGTCCGAAATCAATTCATTCAATACATTGGTATTTAATGACATTTATACTTGATCAAACCCATCATTTCTACATTGATGACATGATAGTTTTTCAACTGAATTTTGTGATACGTAATATATTTGAAGAAAATTAAATATAATTCAGCCATCAACATTGAACATTTATTGTATCATAGTAATCTATATTTCGTTATTTATTTTTCAATCAAGTTAATATACTTGCTTTTGTGTAGAGATGAAAACAACAATTGACTTATATATTTTCTAGAGAATTAAATTGTTTTGTAAACTTATTACGGTTTATAATTCAATACATTTCAGACTTAATACTTGTTCAAATTACAGACTTAGTTGAATTATTTGTTTTGGACTTAAGTAAATTAAAACATTTACTTGACAAAATAGACTTTCGTAATCTGTTTTTGGCAAACGTGATGAATGTTGGTTTATTTAGCATAATACGTTTCAATTATTACATCAAAGTTTAGCTACAATGGCCGTTACTCAATAAAAAAAATGAGTTTGTAGTTTTTGGTAGTGGTGGTACACAGTAAACACTAAATATTCATATGTGTTTACTGAGTGCATGATATAAAAGTCAAGCCATCAAGGACCAATCCTCGCCTTTGTATAACTTACGTCTTTGTAACGAATTTTCTAAAAGCAGTATGATATGAAATCTTGTTTATACGGCCGGCCGTGCAGGCCGGTTGCAGTACGGTCGAAACGTCGGGCAATAAACAAGGTATTTTACCTTATATTATTCACGCAACTAAGACCCGTAGTATATATAATTTTATAATGTGTACAAATCGCGAAAGTTTATCAACATTGCTATGAAATCTTTCATGTGGCCTGTAGGTATAGGTTTCCGTAGCCAAAATGCCAAAAGCGGAACCTTCATGGTTTCATCATGTCCGTCTGTTTGTTTGTCTGTCTGCCTGTCCGTCATAGGCGTTTTACTCAAAGACAATGAATACTAATTAAATTTGGTGAAAAGGTGTTTTGTAGTAGCCGCTACTTAGTTTGATAGCTTAAAAAGCTAAAAATTAATATTTTTATATGGGGAGGGTACTCCATACACACAGTATGTGAATATTTTTGGAAATAATCGTTGCATGCATTCTGCCCCCCCCCCCCCCTTATCATTGGAGCCGTATGACCAAAAAATATGAAAAAAAACAAAAAGGTAGCGCTCAACAAATACTCTAATTTAAAATGATTTCCGACCTGATCGGATATATCAAACTGCCTCTGTGGCGCGGCGGGAATGTGTCCTACTGCTACGCAAGAGGTCATGGGTTCGATTCCCACACAGGACCCCACTTTGTGTGATCCACAAATTGTTGTTACGGGTCTGGGTGTACTTTGTGTCCGTGACTTGTATGTTTATAATGTCCCCTATGATATAGGGCTTGTAACCTACTTCGGGAGTCGTCTTTAAAAAAAAATATATAATACCGTCTGTCATGAGTGTCAGTTTCTCAACCAAAGGGCGTAAGTGCCATGAACATACGCTCTTCTGCTGGTGTAATTATTCAAATCTGATTTTGTCATACGGCAACAAACGGACAGAACCAGAACAGAACTGAGCATGGTCCGACTTGCGCTTGCCCGATTTTTATTGTGTATTATGTCGTGTCTTTCTTCAGAAGCGCAACTTATAAATGAACCATTTTCATCAAATTAAAAGAATTCTGTTACATATTTCTGTTAAAACATTCTCGTTTTTCATACACATTATGACCGTTTAGCTTAGAGACAAATCGTTTTAAGAAGCATTTTTCCAGTCTTTTAGAGATATATGTGAGTAAATTGCTTTATTTATTTAAATTGTTTTGAGTTTATTCCGCTAGGGGTCTCTTTTATGGTGTATGTTTAGGGCTTGACTTGTACATATTATATGAATTACTTTTTTCACGAATCATGAAATTTTAATGTACGACGACTTTGCAAAGACCTCGGTTATATTGCTTAGAGTTTCGTAGTTATGACTGCCTTTCAAACTAAAATTGTCTTAATGACAGATATAGTAGGTTTTTGATAATCTTTATAACAATCGTATTTTCGGGTACATATTTTGAAATAAAGGTTACTATGAAGAAACAAGCAATTTATTTTCATTATATTTATTTAATGCAATCTTAAAAAAAAAGGTTGTCTGTAAAGTCGGTTTACGGACGATAATTTTTCGTGATAACGTAATAAAAAAACATTGATGACATTATAATAAACGACCATGCATGTGACAGCTTTAGTTCCAATTGTATTGCATGTCGCTGCAATCGCCATTTGCTGATATTATCAGCATATCAGCAGGCGAAACGTGACACTTTTTCGTGCGTGTAGCCGGTCATCAATTTATAAGACGTTATTACGTCAATAATGATAAAAAAATAAAAATAAATACCTAAGTAAAAAATCTAGTCAAAATTCTTCAGATTCTTCTGACAAACCGTTTATTGCTTTTCTTGTTGTAGCTGCCCTCGCCAAAGAAAACGTTACATAAATCTTTATAACTTGAAATTACTGCACATTTTCCGCCTTTTAAATAATTTTACTATAACAGATGGTATTTTCCCTTACAAAGCCCAACGCAACAAAAGGAAAAACAGTAATTATGCTTACCGATTTATCATGATACCTTCATATAAATTCGGTGGGATATTAATCCCAAACTAATTTAGATAATGGCTCTGGAAATCGACGCATATTTCAGCGCAGCGGAACGGGACAAGGTATAAAATGTAGAGGGAATGGAAGTCGTTTAATTTGATTAAAATAATATAAGGTGTGAAGCTTTCATTGCTGCTTTAGACGTATTTTCGTCTAGATATAGTAACATCTAAATAATCGTTGCATTAAATTTTTGAAACTTGACTGACTTTGAAATTAATTTTTAACTAAATATATATATATATATATATATATATATTATATGTTCAAACACTGAAAGCACACTTAAACTCAGTGTAAAAATGGTAAATACATCATGATGCACTGCTATTACACGGAGATTAAAATGTATTATAGAAAGTGATTTCGTAAATCCATTAAGTGCTTCGTCACATATCAAACTGCCAATACTGATGTGTTTGGTTTTTAGGCTTCCATACCCAAAGGGTCAAAACGGGACCCCATTGCTAGGACTGCACTGTCCATCTGTCTGTCATCAGGATGTACCTATCTCATGAACTGTGATAGCTAGACAGTCAAAATTTTGATGGATAATGTATTTCTGTTGCCGCTATATAAAAATAAAATAAATATTCAAGTGGTGCTTTCATACAAACCTGTTTTTTTTCTCGATAATATAATATAGTGTCTAATGTTGTATAGACATAAACCCCTCGTGCGCAAATCCGTGTTGTCATCCATAGCATACCTAAGAAAAATATAAATACTTTCTATTACATGCTTGCGGGAATTTGTGTTTATGAAAATATAGAAAAATGTTTGGTACTTATAATAAACTCTACTTAAAACATTTTTATATGCCAAATTCTCAAAAAGTTTCTTCTCAGTACCTGAAAATACAAGATTTTCTACACTAAATTTAAAACGCAATAAGCTTACTTAGTGAAATCTGTCGAAAATACCTGAAGACGACCGTTTCACTATGTTCATTAACATCAAAAGGGAGCCAGTTATCGCGACGGGCTCAACAAATAGCTTTGATCTCCACGATTTGTAACGAATAGGTGTTGCGTGCGCGATACCTATCTCAGATTGTGAAGCGAATGCCGTACTAAAATAGAAATAATCTGATTTTGGAACGCAGAAAATAATTACCGATTAATGTTTGAAGGTGAAGCTCTTGTAGATAAAAAACTATTGGAACTATTGGCTTGGGATTGAACCTGTAAAGTAGATAGTAGGTGTGACAGTAATCAGTCCCTCAATGGACTGGTTACATTTTTAACAGCGGGGACCTTATGTGAATGATTTCTGATATCGAAGCGGCCATAACTATATTACTTTAAATCCATCTAGCACCTTTCAATTTAGACTAAGAGAGCCATTTTGATACAAACATTTCGGTAACCAAATGATATGCAAGTCTCAAAACATAACCACGCATGACATCCTTGAAATGTCAATCATGATCTACAATATTTTACTGAAACTAAATTATTTACAATACAATTAGTAGTCTTGCATAATACAATTGCTGTCGTACCGTAACAGGCGGGAACGGTGTATTTTGCCATGTCATGGCGTTATTGAATTAAATGCCACATTGGACAGGTGAACGGAATCTCATTTGGTGTATTCGTGCGAAAAAGCAGCTGCATTTAAAAAGCCAATTTAAAATGTGTTTTGTACTGTAAATTCTAGAAACATTTTGGTTTCTAGTGCAGGTGTAATTTGCTTCAGACGGGCTAATAAAGGTTTTTGTTGCAATTTTTAGTTTGAAGCAAAGCAGCGCTTGGGAGACAACCATAACTCAATTTCTGTATTAATATAATAGCTTCAATGAGTACCAACCTCAAAGTGAATTTGATATAATTTTCAACCGTCAATTGCAGTAATTGGCGATAAATATACGAGTATCGTGTAATTAAAACCGCACGTACAATAAATTGAAAATAATGTTATTATTTTTATAGCTCATTTACTACTTATCTAGTTCGATTATGTTATACTTAACTTGCTGCCCACCTCGCTTTCCGTACGAGTTTTCAAACATTTTCTCTGAATTTATTGCTTCATTAGATATTTTATTGCTTCTATAGAATTAGCCAAATATATTTTAGTTTATGAAAGTTAAAACTTAGTTACTCCTTGTAAAGATTCCTTCCGATCTTTTGTGATAAATCTCGAAAATTTGCATTACCGAGTTTATCAAAAGTACATAATATTAAAAATGTTAACGTTCAAAGATGTAATAAAAGCCACTAAAAATATAACACTTGCATTACAAGTACCAAATAGTACTTTATCGTTATCAAGATGTTGCAACCCTACCTCGTATATTTTGTTCACGTGCAGTTTATATCGATAAAAGTCGATTATATTACTCGTGTGCTCCCTAACCCGATATCCAATAACAGAACCAGGTCTTTAGCTCACTGAAAACCGATGGTATTCTATACTATAAAATAAATTAGAAAACTACAATAGAAATGGATATTCGATATCTAGTGACTCACGTTTTGGTTTTAATTCACCTTCACGACTTGCGAATCGTACGAGTAACTTGATAAGACAAGAAAAATTTAACTTCCAATTCGTCGTATCAACCGTCGATTAAAGTCCGAATTTGCTCTTTATGAATACGAGTGTAAAGTTGATAGTATTGTACAGCTTGGTTCGGTGGTTGCTTTAAAAATGTGAGAGGTTTTGAACTTAGCGTGTCACACGCGAACCAAGTTGCATAGGTTAGCTGCATCGCAGTTGATGTTGGCTAATATAGATTTTGTTTCAACGATATACGCAATTATAACTTTTTTGCATTTAGTACCACTATCGCGATCATTGTCATCTCCCTTTTGTCATGTGAGGTCGTGATTACAGTTTTTCGAAAAAATACTAAGCTTTGTTTTGTCTGTGTGTGTTAGCCGAGCTTACCAATTAAACAAAAGTTGGTTTAATGATCTCAGTTGGTGGTCCTAGACTTTTTGTTACCCATATTTATTCTTTGATCGTACTTTTATGTATGGTAGACAGAATAAGATAGGAGTATAATCGATGCAATTTATTATAGTTAATGTTTAATAAATAAAATTGTAACGCGAATCTTAATCACAAGAAAATCTATTACTTTTCAATTCTCATTCGACAAACCATGATTTAATAGAAAATCTGAAATCCTTCTTTCAATAATACCGGAGGAACTATCGAGGCAATTAATTAGTTCTCTTCCCCCTCCCCTTGCCGCTGCACCCTCGCATCAGCCCCTCAATTTATAAGTGGCATTAGCATACAGATTGGAAAGTTATCAGCCGTTCTCACCACTGCTCGTGAAGCTATTATTAAAAATAGGTAGATGAGTATCGTGTACTAAGATGCTATTTTTCGGTTTAGGGGAATAAATTTATTTGTCTTCTGCCTATCCCGGCTGTGCGTGGGTGTCGTTTTTCCGTACTATTTATATTAAATCTTTTAAAAAAAGTTTCTTTTGACAATAACGGTTTACGGACCATAATTTCAAACAACCATACCTGTGACAGCTTTAGTCCCAATTGTATCTCATGTGGCTGCAATCGTCATTCGCTGATAGGGTGATAGCTTTAGTTCCAATTGTATCACATGTCGCTGCAATCGCCATGACAACAAAAATCAACAACGTGATACGTTTTTGGTGCTTGCAGCCGGTCATCGATTTATAAAACTTTATCACGTTAAAAATAATTACCCAATTTGGTGCAGTGGTTCAAAATTTACGTTATTAATTTATTAAGGACTTAATAACGATTGACACTTCAAGTTACAAGTACACAGCGAGTAAAGTTATGTTTCATACATTAAAGAAAAGCCCTTTAGGAATTGCTTGTTCGTCTATTTTCATCGATCTAGACGTTTTCTTTTTCTGTGGAACGCTGAATTGTTGTTAACAAATGCCTACAGCTCAATAAAAAGAAAACACTTTTAAGGGTTCCGTTGCCAAAATGGCAAAAACGAAACCCTTATAATTTTGTCATGTCCGTCTGTCTGTCTGTACGTCACAGGCATTTTACTCATCAATAAATATTGATGAAATTTTGTGAAAAGGTGTCTTGTAGTTGCCACTACTTAGTTGATAGCTAAATAATAAAAATAAATATTTTATGGGTCACTCCATACATGTAACAGAAGCTGGATTTTTTTTCAGCGAACATTAACGTGTAGCATATTATTTCAACAGGTCTTTCAAAAACATTTTAATGTTTCTAATAAACTTTTTTATTGAGTGAAACCTTTGGAAATAATCGCTCTGAAAGGTGCATAAATTGTGTCCCTTAATTGCCCCCCCCCCCCCTTAACTTTTGAACCGTATGACCAAAAAATATGAAAAAAATTGCAAAGGTAGTGCTTAATAAATACTTTAAAATAAAATTAAAAATTTCGGTCAAGATCGGATATACCGTCATTGAGTTATTGAAAAACCGAGTTTCTCAACAAAAGGGCTTAAGTGCTAATAACATACGCTCTTCTGCTGATGCAATCAATCAAGACTGCGGAACGCTACATTGAGCATGGTGCGATATGCTCTTGCCCGGTTTTTTTGTAATATCTATTGTTATACTTATTGTCATTATTATTACTTTAATCTTTCACTAAGCCCTGACGCATAAACAACGGGGTGTTACAAGTTTGACGTGCCTGTATGTGCATGTGTGTTTTTCTGTCTGTGGCATCGTAGCTCTCGAACGCATGAACCGATTTTGATTTTGTTTTCTTTTGTTTGAACGGTGATTTAGTCAAGAGTGTTCTTAGCTCTTAGTTAGCTTAGCTCGAGTTTGATATTAATCGGTCCAAGATGGCCGCGGCCACAAAATGGTGGATTACATAGTTTTTCACAACCCTCAATATGGGAATCAAATAAAAACCGGGCAAGTGCATGTCGGGCCACGCACAATGTAGGGTTCAGTAGTGTGGGGGACACACACTACTGAACCCTACATTGTTCGTCCCCCCATCCGAATATTGCGGCTTAAGAAGTGTGGTTTTCTATTTTTTTTTATTTCATATTTACGTTATACCTACCTACTTAATAATAATTTTCAATGGAATTTGTATGAAAATTTAGTTACTTCTTATTTGATCAGCTGTTACTCGTAAACTTGTCAAGCCTACTTAGCTGTGATAGTTTTTCTTTTAATTTCACTATATATACTACTACCGTGAATTTTTACACATACCCAACATCAACCATTTAGCTGGCAGGGGAGAGTGGCATTTTGAAGCTTCAAAAATGGATCCCTAAATCTAAAAATGGTCTTCACAACACACCAAAATTATATTATAGTATTTTTATAGGCATTTCTTGCCAGTTCATGTACCACACGATGCGGTAGGCGAGAAAAAAAGTCACATCCCCACTTTACCTACATATACCTATATAAAAAGTTTTTCAAGATTTTATTCTTTCACTTTGTCAGCTGTGTGTCAAGTGATATGTGTACCCATGCAAAATTACAGCCTTCTAGCACTAACAGTCTCTGAGCTAAGCGGCGGATGGACAGACGGACGGACATGGCGAAACTATAAGGGTTCCGATTTGTCATTTTGGCTACGGAACCCTAAAAAGTTGACTCGCACTTCACCGGCTTTTTTATAAATCGTTGAGCTTAAAAGCTGATAAAGTTCATTAAATTGTTCCAATTTAATTAAGAAATCTCAAAGTTAATCAAGCGGAACTTCACATAGCCCTGTGAAACATTTTAAATCAAGGCTCATTGGTCGGCACACCTCGCTTTTGAGCCTGCCGTCAATTTTTTCACTGTCGGATAAAATGCTACTTTACTTTGATTAAAAACATGTTTCAGACATTTTTATAGGTAATATTGCGAAGAAGCTTACAAAATTGGTTTTATTTAGTGTTCGACTAAGGCTTCTTAAACTTCATTTCCTGCCAATAAACTTCGTTTAAAGACGAGTTGTTTAGACATTCAGGTGGTAATCACCTGAGTGACATAGAAAATATCCTATACCATTCCTGAGTCATCATCATCAGCCTATCGCAGTCCACTGCTGGACATAGGCCTCTCCAATTGCACGCCACTTTGTTCTATCTTCGGCTTTGTTCTATCTTCGGCTTCTATCTTCGGCTCTTCTTGATGAACTCCATTCCTGAGTCTGGATTCAAATTTTTCTATCTTTCAAAAATGCAATTATTGTATCCTATACCACTCACGTAGCAAATCATCTGCGCAAGCAGTCACAGTGGTTTGTTTATAAAGCACAATGTCATAATACAAAAAACCGGGCAAGAGCATGTCAGACCATGCTCAGTGTAGGGTTCCGGATTTGAATAATGGCACCAGCAGAAGAGCGTATGTTACGACCTTTTGTTAAGAAACGCAGTTTTTCGGCAATAACTCAATGACCGTATATCCGATCACGTCCGAAATAACTTTCGATTAAAGTATTTATTAAGCGCTATCTCTGTGATTTTTTTCATATTTTTTGGTCACACACTTCAAAAGATAAGGATGAGGGGACACAATTTATGCAACTTTCGAAGCGATTTTTTAAATATTCACTTAACCCAAAAAGTTTATTGGAAAAAATATTTATTATATATTTAGCTATCAAACTAAGTAGCGACTACTACAAGACACCTTTTCATCAAATTTAATCCATATTCATTAAGTAAAATGCCTGTGACATACGGACGGACAGACAGAAGGACGGACATGATATGGGTTTCGTTTTTACCATTTTGGGTAGCCAAAATGGAAAAACACTAAAAACCATCCGGTTTAACTCCAATTTAAAGACATTAAATCCAGCTTCCTGTACTTCATCTCGCGGAACTTCACCTCTAAAAGAGAAAGAGGTACTCCAAATTTCCGTTTCCCAAAAATCTCAAGAGACACTTAAAACTCGTTCCCTCAGATAATAGGTTTTGGGGACCAATTCCTATTCATTACTGGAACAATGGCCCGGCTACTGGGCCATTGCCGTTTGCTTGCTCCTAAAACAATTAGCTACATCGGTAGCGAAGGCTTCGGAAATTGAGATGATATCATTGGGCCCTGCAGGTTTAGGTTCAGTACTGTTAGTTCAGTGCTGTTATTAAGTGGTGTTATTCAGTACGGGATTATATTAGCCATTTTGGATTTGTATTTCGTTAGAATTTTAGTTTTAAAATGTGACTAAGATTGATTTGATTCGGCGGTAGCCTAATGGCTAAGAACCCACTCCTAACATAAGTCATTGAGTTTAGCTGGAGGGGTTAACAGGATTGCTAGTAATGTGGGACCATAACCTCACATTGCTAATTATCTTTAAAAGAAAAATAAAATAAATAATATCGATGCTTTAGAATAAGCATGGAACAAATTATTAATGCAATAATTGCAATTTTGAAAGGTAGAAAAATTTGAAATCCAGACCCAGGAATCGAGCCCGAGACTTCCGTATGCCAAACGGGGTCGGAACCATCTATCGGGAATATATTACTAGACCTCAATTTTTTCTAGCCTTTCCTTAGCGTTATAAATCATATGACATCCTTTATTATAAAATCACACCAGCTATGTTCCTTCACAGATCAAGTTATAAATCATACAATAATGATATTGCAGTTCGTTCAGTAAAGCGCTACAAAAACAATACAGGAGTGAATACATTCTAGATTAAAGTCAAAAATATCAAGGCGATTAATCTGCTAAGGAAGGTTTTTGTTATGGGAAGTTGACTTCGCAGAACGTTGGTTTTATCAAGGAAAAGCACACTCAAGAGGAAGCGAATATTTAGAACAGAGGAAGGGGAGAAATTCCTTACTTCTGGATCGCCAGTGTGCCGTGGTATTCAAGTAGGTACTTTATTTAGACAGTACCCGAGTCCACAATTTAAACGCTCGTATATCAGAAACGATGGGTCCAAGCAAGCAAATAACGAAATTTTTGCCCGCCCCGCCTCTGACACACCATACTGCTAATCTAACACTACCATTCGCCATATTTTTTAAATTTTTAAATGGCCGTTTTGTATTTTTTTCCATACATTTTTTAGCATAGGTGCAAGTAATATTCGATTTTTCGCGTAAATGGCCTATTTTTTCTGAATTCGCTTTTAGCTTGAAAAAAACGCGTTGTATCGAAAAAATAAGGTATTTTGGGCCCTCTAGAGGAAACCCCTACTACACCGAATATCATCATCGGTGTAAAAATAAAAATGACTACTTATTTCCTACTTTACCGTTTCATATCGTACAACGTATCGTGGTTTGTAAGTTGATGCGCCCATCCACACCGTAGGAGACTAATTCATTTAAAACTTGATTATACAAGTTTGGTTATTGATTGCGTGTGTTTCATGGTGTAATGGTTGCAGCACCTTGCTGGCTTTACTGTATATATACAAACATTGTAAAAAATCGCATTTAAAAAAAAGTGGCCATGAGTTTTAATTGCCAAGTTCTTTTCTCACGGCTTTACTCTTGCGAACTTTGCATTAAATGTAGAATCATACTATTCCAAATTTTGTCTGACGTTCATGAGCGTTGCATTTGCAACCTAAATGTATTTTGACTTTGACTTTGACAACTGCAAGAATTTTTCGCGCAAATTTCTCATCGCACATGTTTTATAAAGCATCCTTTACAAAATCACAGTACCGTCATTGTTCATAATTCGTTCTTTGTAACAAGCGGTAGCAAGTGTGACGTAAGAAGAATACCATTGAAAAATCACTATTGATTATATAACGCTGTAATATTACGGTGATAAAAATCTTCATTCAATTTCAATAATTGAATCGTTAGATTTCAACGTAGCAATCATTTCCATGCCTATTTTAGAGTAATTTTTAATCTCTCTCTCTCTCTCTCTCTCTCTCTCTCTCTCTCTCTCTCTCTCTCTCTCTGCCATCAATGTGTCCACTAGGTATATATCAATTTCCACAGTCATATAGGTCACAGCCCTTCAATTTGGAATTATATTTTGCTGAATAACTAAATGTTGAGAGTTGCGGTGTGTGTAAATTGGCAGTGATGTATTGTTGAGTTCTGCGGCTGATATCAAAATAAAACGCAGTGGTCCGTGTACCACGAAATCCTATTTTAAAAAACAATATCTGATTTGTAGTGAATATTTCGATATTGTTTTATTTTACTTCCGATTTCAAAGTTTTTGGACGCATATAACAGTATGTGAGACACAACGCTAACGTGTCATGATGTGTTTCAATGAATAAATACGTCAACTCCATTCTAAATAGTTCTTCTTTACTTTAGTATTTTATTATCGCAGTAACGTGTTCGACATTTATATTGTAAACAAATAACTGCAACCTATTTCCTATCTCTATTCGATGTTATACCGTACACAAATAAACTTAACTGGGAAACTTGAAACTATATTTATCATACGAGACAATTGAAATCCCTTTCCATTTTGTTCGCGGTAACAAAATATCGAAACATGTCATTCTGCGGGCGTTCTGTGAGTCTTCTGAATCCCGGAACGTCTGGTGTAATCCCCGGGGATCAGACGGGTCACGTGTATGTGGCGTGTCGTGTTTCTCTCGCAGGGATTTCTTACTGTTATTATTTGCTAGTCTGGATGTAGTTATCTTTTGAGTTGCTCCAGAAACTTGATAGTCTCCAATTGTCTTTGGTGATCTATTGTAAGTTTTTGGAACGAAGTTCCTTATCGCGCGTTGTGAAAGGGGGCTAGACGGAAAAAAAATCTCACGAAAAGTTGTAACGACACTTTTTGACACACACAAGCCGTGCAGAGTGCGCGTAAGATATGAACATCTAATTTGACGAAGAAGTCACCTGTCGATTTGGTCTAGAGGCATACATTCGGTACACAATATTGGTGACAATTGTGTAGTTGTAGGTTCGAGCCTTCGGTATACAATCGTCTTTTTGTAAGTTAATTTCGTTTCGTCTTTCTATTTCGCATTGAACAGTGTGGTGTTGCGAAGATTATATAAAAAAAAAGAAGATAAGAACTTCGTTCCATCCGGGTGTCCATTGACACCTCTCAAGTTTTGTACACTGCACAAGATTTTTCTTGATATTTTTTTGCGTCATTTTACTAAACAATTACATAGTTATAAGATGGTACATCGCTACTCTGGCGACTATTTATTAGTGCACGTCATTCTTTCTACATGTTTCAATTATGAAATTATAGCTTAATCAGAATCCCATTACCTACGTGAACTGTAATTTTGAATTGGACTGTAATATATACAGCGAAAAGTGTCGACATTAATTTGCATGTACCTCCATCCACTAGCTCTATTACCAAGGATACGTTTATTGCGCATCCTGGCTGCATTATTGCGATCTAATGCGAATTTATAGCGCAGAGCTCTCTGTGCTACATACTTTATAAAGCGAAGATTGTTGAGTGTTTTAGTTACTTTTAGTGTTTCGTGGTGACTTATATAAAAGGTAAATTATAGCGGAAATTGGTTGGTGTCCA
Source organism: Herminia tarsipennalis (assembly GCA_945859575.2). NCBI lineage: Eukaryota > Metazoa > Arthropoda > Insecta > Lepidoptera > Erebidae > Herminia > Herminia tarsipennalis. Next base: position 18,235,300 of record OX243841.2, on the reverse strand, counting down.
ATGAGTTTTAGTTACATTATGTTATTGGCACTAAGAACTGTGTCCAGGAAGATGTTCCAATATTTGTATCGAATTACCTCACGAAAGTTTGCTTCTGTCAAATCTAATCAAACAGGTAACGACTTGACATTTCTTACCCTCTTATTAGAGTTCCGTAGCTAAAATGGCAAAAACGAAACCCTTACAGTTTTGTCATGTCCGTCTGTCTGACTGTCTGTCTATCTGTCCGTCCATATGTCACAAGCGTTTTACTCAAAGACTACTCAATGGAAAAGCTCTCTTGTAGTAGCCGCTACTTGGTTTGAAAGCTAAATAATAATAATAAATAATTTTGAAAGGGCACTCCATACATGTAACAGAATCCAATGTTTTTTTTCAGCAAACATCAACGTGTTGCACATCATTCGACAGATCTTTAAAAAAAATTTGAAGGTTTTTAATAAACTTTTTTAAATGAGTAAATATTTTTGGAAATAATCGCTCTGAAAGTTGCATAAATTGTGTCTCTCCCCCCCAGTTTCTCTTAACTTTTGAACCGTGTGACCTTAACAAATACTTTAAACTAAAATTATTTCAGACATGATCGGATATACCGTCATCGTTTTCTCAACAAAATGGCGTCAGTGCCATGAACATACGCTCTTCTGCTGATGCTATCATTCAAGGCTGCGGAACCCTACACTGAGCATGGTCCGACATGCTCTTGCCCGGTTTTTTAAATTTGTTCTACTCTGTTCTGTCTCATTGCAATTCAAATCCATACAGTTCCTTACGCTTGTAAACTGCTCTCTCTCGAGCTTTCTTATTTGCCAAAGCATTCACTAACGTCCTTACGCCTGCATTTTCTTGATCTACCTAGACGGCAGCGTAGTAATAAATTTGTAAACATCTTTTGGCCAACTAACTTACATTAAAAATTCGCTCAAAGTTAATTAATTACTGTTGTAGTAGGTACGGTGTACAGTGACGGTACGCTTCGTCACACGAGCCGAGTGCGCGGCAGAGATAGCCGCCATGCATCGTTGGATACGATGATGTAGTGGAACTGGATATGATCACAATACATAGGTACTCCACAAATTGTTGGCTAAAAGGACGATTTTTTTACAAAAATTACTGAATAGATTTCGATAAGTTTTTACAGTAATGTAGCTTCTACAGCAGAATAATGAATGCTACATCAAAATCATACAAATTGATTTTTATGAATGACAAACAAAAAAATATAATTGTTGCACAACTGTCACTAGAATATTAGTAGGCTACATTGGAAGGACAAGGTACAAAGGCTTTTCAATCCGCTATTAATAACCAAAATAAAATAAATTTCACAAGTTAATCCCAGATATAATCACTTTAAATGAAATGAATCCTTGGTAAATAAACTGTAGAATACGGAAAGGGATTTTCGACCCCTGTTAAAATCTTGACTGACGCGTCCCGGAGGGGTTAAAAGTTGTTTATAATTAATTGCAAACATTTAATTAGGATGTCTACAGAAAATGGTATCGTAAAACACATTTATACCAGCTTCCTGGTTTCTTTCTATAAAATGAAGAATAACTTTCAGTCTTAGCTGATATCCATCTGTTTGCTAAAAAATATAGTGAGCTGATACCATAGTATCAGCTCACTATATTATATTATATTCCACAATCTGTCAATGGCTTTATCATAATAAAGCCATTGACAGATTGTGGAACTCTTGCTGTGAATAAACCCTGAGTTTGAGCTCATTCGCTTTGTTTCATATTTATAATGATCTGAATCTCGGCAACGGTTATGCAGGTATGCAGGGGTTTTCGGGGGCGATAAATCGATCTGACTAGGTTTCATTTTTAAAAAACGACGGTAAAAAAAACGACCAAAGCTTGGTCATTTCAGGTACTTTCATTTATAAAACGACAGTCAATCAATGGTGTCAAGAGGTCGCATAAGAACTTTAAAGTAGAATTACTTAGACAACTGTAAAACCATGTGTAATTTTCCTAAATTAATGATATTTTTCTTCCCATAAATAAAAATGTAAACGAGTTCTTGAGTGGAGACCGCGGCTTGGCAAACGTAGTGTAGGACGCCCTCAGGCCAGGTGGAGTGATGATTTACGCAAAACGGCTGGCAGGAGCTGGATGCGAGAAGCCGAAGATAGAACAAAGTGGCGTGCAATTGGAGAGGCCTATGTCCAGCAGTGGACTGCGATAGGCTGATGATGATGATGATGATGAAATAAAAATATGTCAAACAGGGTCCACAATCATTTCCAGTGTTCCTACATCCAAGTAATGATGCTCGGACTATGTTTACATAGTTCCACAGTCGGTAGTAATTAAAATGGTCGCGAGTGTCATATTATGTGTTTTGTGTTATTTCAGCCGGTCGTACTGCGCCCGAGTGGGTCGGATTTCGGATACATTACAATGTTAATGAGGCTCTATTTTAATATAGGCTTTATAGTTATAGTTTATTAATAATTAACATTGGCTGTGTTAAGCTTTATGAAAGCCAATTTAATTTTGCGTATGTATATTAATTAGGTTAAGTACCTAATTAATCTACATACGCAAATTTCAATTGGCTAAATTGTAAAATAATAATATACTTTCCTACCTATTTGCATACAAATTTGTGTACAGTACGTGTATCCTGATGAAGTTACGTTGGAAGTAGTGAATCGTGGGATAAGAGTTTTAGCTATGTATTTATATTTATTTATTAATTTAACTAACATGGAAGACTTACAGCTAAACAAGTCATAATAAATCAGTTAGTGACATAAACTGCTACCCAATAACAAGTCTTCACGTATATACAAGGTGTAACAGAAAGGTGTGGTCATATTCAAGGGTTGTTTTTTTTATTTTTCCATTCGATTATTTGTGAATGGAAAAGTTATTAATTAAAAAAAGTATGACTTAAAAAGTTCTATGCCATAATAATCCAATCGAATTAGATAGGTATAATTTTTATGCCATATGCCTTTCACTACTGAATTTTGTATTAATAATGCAACCAGCTATGGCACCATGGTAGATGCAATACTGATAACATACTGTATCCGTTGCCGAAATTTGACCACACCTTTCTGTTACACGCTATAGATCTAAATAAGTTACAGCTAGTGAAGAAATATGCAATATGCTGATTTACCCAATAAACAGAATAAAGTAGACGACAGTGATATCTTTTACTTATATGACTACAATATTCTGAATTTATATATTGCGCTATACCTAAGGCAGCGCATGAATACGCAGTTATACTATAAACTTAAATGAATACAGGAATGTCTTGTCCATTGCCTTGCCATGTCCCTCCGCTGTCCGTTTTTCACACCATGATTTCAACATATTTACTTCATAAAGTAATTTGAAAAATAAATTAAATTTATCCGTTACTTTATGATCAGGAACTATAAATCAGTATGGATGATAAGCGTTATTTGTTTCTATTTAGCCTTATCATCATTTCGGACGATTATGAAAATGGTTTAAGAACTTGTAAAACCATTTCATTTCAAGCAACGTTTATTTCAATGACTTTTGCCCAGTGTAATATTTTTATGAAAATGCAATTTTGGCGAAGCGAAATTTCCATCAAAACGAGACGTCTGGATGTGGCTTCGGGCGACTTGTTCACATTTGCAGTTTCTAGAAAATTTATTTCACTTACTTTATTTCACATTTTTCCTTTTCATGCAATTCGTCGAGACCGGTTCCGCGATTAAACATTTTGTAAGTGAGACAGATTACTGGCATCTATTTCGTAATTTTAGGTAAATCTAGACCACGAGATTTTTTTGCATAAATATTTTAATATTAAATTACTTTCCTTTCTTAAGTGTGTCCGTTCTACATAAGCGTTATTATAATGTATTAACGATTTTTTTGTAACCTTGATGATTCTGGTGCTTTATATTTGAAGGAATTAAAACAGCTGACTGTTAAAAAAATATCGTACCAAAACTTTTAAATTCCAAATCTGTTATTCTTTCATCCACAGGCCCGCTTCGTAAATTAATTCTTATAACTTTGCGCTCCAAACGTTAACTGAAGCAAAAGTATGAAACATAATGAATAAATTACCGTCATTTATATTTAAGAAGTAATATAATTCTTGAGTAGATAACCCCGGTAGGTACATTCTAGGTAAATTGAGAGATAGCTTAAGGAAACTGTTTCAAAATTAAAGATATTAATAATATATATATAAACTAAACTATTGGGTATTTAACATGTGTTAGCTAAACTGTAATAAGAACTTCTATAGTATTTCTATGTAATACTACTTTTGCATTTTATTACAAAATTAAATCTATACTAATATTATAAAGCTGAAGAGTTTGTTTGTTTGATTGAACGCGGTAATCTCAAGAACTGAATTAAAATATTCTTTCACTGTTGGATAGCCCATTTATCGAGGAAGGCTATATAAATTCATCCCCTGTACAAATCTATTCTCTAAACAATGTAATAAGTATTATATTATAGCGGGTCCCAATCAAAAACCCCTTTACACCAGTTGTTCACAACATCAAATGGTCATTTGTTCCTTTATGTAGATATATTCAGTGATATCAAGTTTTGGTGTAAGTGTAATTAGCTTTCTGATGGATGTGATAGTTAGTTGAGTCACGAGTCTAAAATGTCTACAGCTATTTGTGACAGCAATACTGTTGCCATAAGGAGTTGCTGTCGGTGTTGTAGGCCGCGTGTTAAAACCCAAGCAGCAGCATTTTGTGTAATTTGCTTCATCACCCTGATCAAAATTAGTAAAGCTAGAAATTTTCAACATTCTAAAACTAAAAATCGTTGACTTGGAACGTCCACCAATCCGCACTAAGGCCCTGTGGTTGATTACAACCCGTATCCTCTGAGAAATGAGGCTTGTGTCTAAGCAGTGGCAAAGACATAAATCAGATTAAGAATTATGTAGTCTTAGTCTCTCTCACATAACGCTGCTAATACTAAACAGTAGTACAAGGGAGGAAAACGGAGGGACAATTTCTCAAATAGACCACAATAAAGTTCAGACTCGGCTACATTGCCTCCTATTAGAAATCATCAGAACATTTTTGGTGTGATAATTTACTGTAGTCGACATTTAGAGTTCGCTTTTGAATACAAAAAATATACAAATATACGGATCCACAAGATTCGTTTTTATGTGTCTTTTATAAGTTAAGATTGTATTTTTAGAATAAGTATCTATTTTAATTCTGAAATTCAAGATCAGAGTCAACCTCGAAACTTTACAAACTTGACCTTTAGCTGAAATTGAAATACCTATTACTACGTTCAGTCTAGCTGAAAACTGATACGAAAAGTCTACCTGGCTGGTTCACACCAGCCAGGTAGACTTTGAACGTATGCAGTGCAAACGTGAACCAAATTTCATTTGTAGATAATCCTATTATTGCTACCCGCTGGGTGGTAATTCTCACAAAGTGTTTGCAAGGATTTTGCAGGTTCAAATCGTAGGTACTACACATCTGTATCTGCTGTTTCAGTGCCACAAAATATGTGTGCCGAGCGATAGCGACCGTACTAAATAGAAATGATGCCTTATGTAGTATTTTTATGTACTGAGATTGCTTGATATATTTTATATTCTTTGTTACTTTTAAGCTAGAGAGTCATCCAACTCTCTTGCCTGATTATGGAAGTTTGAAGGCGATCCGTCTTCAACTAAGTTGCATGTGAAATGAATTATAAATATAACTAGTGCTTACGATGATATACTGATTGTAAATTGAACCTTAAACTGTACTGTTCTATCGTCTGTATTCTGCCTAATTGGGTACAGATGTGTTCTAAGAAATGGTTGTATCATTACACCTCTAGCTACTACCGGTGAATTCATATTAATTACTTGGAACCAGTATAGTGCTTTAAGGTTTTAGAGAATGAACTCTCTACTATCGTTTTTCCACAAAACTACAGTATGTTGTTTATAAAAACATTTGAACTTTGCGGCATCCGGCTACCTTCAACATTTTTTGGCAAAAACAATATTTTTATACTTAATTAAATAGGTATTCTTCGCCACTACGTTACGTGGCATATGGCGTAAGTCTAACCACCATTCCGCAAACATTACATTATATTATTATCTTAAGCTTCTATTATATTATGCAATTTCTTTCGTATATACGTATCTTCGTACTCTGGTTCTGAAACATTATTGTACGGATCAGCTATCTCTTTGACCATGCCATGACGAAACAAGTAGGTACAGCAGACACTTCAGAATATTCGCTATGGAAATAGTTCATAGTGCTCTATGGAAATGGCTTTCAGTGTGCCGTGAATGTACGTTTAGTGGTATACAGCTAGTACGGCTAAATTTGCAAATGGAATCACCTTGGAAATGTAAATCTATGTTTTTGGTTAGTTGCGGCAGTTGTGATTTGTGTGCTATTCAAAATATGATATCTAGATTTAACGCAATTGATAGGTACTCCACAACTCGACCGGTGCTATTTACTTAGGCTTCTTTGACATTGATTTTGATGCAGAAGATAGGTATCTTTCATTTTTAGGGTTCCGTAGCCAATTTGGCAAAACGAAACCTTTGTAGGTCCGTCCGCAGCTGAGCTCAGAGACTGTTAGTGCTAGAAAGCTATAATTTTGCATGGAAACACATTTTACTCACGCCGGCAAAGTGAAAAAATAAAGTCTTGAAAAACATTTTTTAGGGTACCTGTACTTACTTGTAATGAGGTGATGTGATTTTTTCTTACCTATCCCATAGTGTTGGGTATCATTATATAGTTCTTTTAAAAAAGTTCAAAGGGGTTGTGAAGATCATTTCTTGAGTTAGACCGTTTGTGAAATATTAAGCTTTAAAATGCAAATTTTTGTCACTTACCCGGTTTTTAGGGTTCCGTAGCCAAAATGGCAAAAAACAGAACCCTTATGGTTTAGTCATGTCTGTCTGTCTGTCTGTCTGTCTGTCTGTCTGTCTGTCTGTCTGTCTGTCCGCCCGTATGTCACAGGCGTTTTACCCAAAGACTACACAATGAATATTGATTAATAGTTGAAAGGTGTGTTTATAGTAGATGCTAATTAGTTTGATTGCTAAATAATATAAATAAATATTTTTAAAGGGGCACTCCTACACGTAACAAAACATGATAAACAAAACTGACCATACATCAACGTGTGGCACATCTTGAGAGGTCTTTTAAAAACATTTTAAGGTTTCTAATAAAGTTTTTTGATTATGTGAATATTTGGAAATAATAGTTCCAAAATTTGCATAAATGGTGCTCCTTATCTTTTTAACCGTGTGACCAAAAGATTTAAAAAAAAACAGAAAATTCGCTAAAAATAACTTACCGGGCAAGTGCATGTCAGGCTACGCACAATGTAGGGTTCCGTAATCACCCATCCGAATAATGCGGCTTATGAAGTAGGTTTTCTGTTGTTTTTGTTTCATATTTACAACGTTATACCTACTTAATATTAATTATCAATGGAATTTGTACGAAATTTTAGTTACTTCTTGTTTGATCAGCTGTTACTCGTAAACTTGTAAAGCCTTCTTAGCTGTGATAGTTTTCCTTTTAATTTCACTAAATATACTACTACGATGAGTTTTTTCACATAACCAACATTAACCATTTAGCTGCAACGGGACACACACACACACACACACACACACACACACTCGACTCTAATAAAAAAAATGCACTTAAAATGTTAAAATTTCACAAACGGATCCCTAAATCTAAAAATGGTCTCCCAATCCCTAAATGTTTTTTAAAAGACCTATCTAACGATACCCCACACGATGGGGTAGGTGAAAAAAAAAATCACATCCCGACTTTACATATAGATGATGTACCCTAACAAAATATTTTTCAAGTTTTTATTCTTTCACTTTGTCGGCGTAATATGTGTATCCATGCAAAATTACAGCCTTCTAACATTAACAGTATCTGACCAAAATTTGATTGTTTCGATATCGTATAAGAAAACAAGACTCTTACTCAAGTCTGTCACGTTCGTTTTTAACAAATTCAATATGTCAAGAAATAATTTTATCTGGGATTCCAAATCTCCGATTAGAAATTTACTTCAAACTCAGCTTTCTTCTAATGAACGAGATAGTTCTGATTCTGACATATAAGGTAGCTTAAATTTCGAGTCTTCAAACGGCAATTCTCCTGTGAAACTCGTCATAGAGAGATTACAGTTGTACCTAACTCGAATTGTATTGCACCCCAGAGCATCGTTCAGTACAATCTAAATTTGTTAATAACTGGAACTTGCTAGAATTCTTAATGAATGAAACGTTCGTGTTGAAGGTAGTTCTAATTTTCATGGGCTGTCAAGAAAATTATGCGGTCGGAGCGTATCAAAAGCGAAGTTTAATGGATTCTACATCCATATTTATTCTTTAAAGGTTGTTTATTTTGCAATTAAATTATGTAATTTGCAATTCAATTATGTAATTATCATCATATTTTTTAAATCTTGTCTTATTTCTTCTTTAATTGTCAGGCAGATAATTTATATCAAAATGCAGTCGACATCGATTAATATCTCATAACATTCAGGTCTCCCCAGTAGAACCTACTTATTGTAGATCTGGGGGGTAATTGCCATTATCGCCACACTTGGCGATCGGATTGGCGATCGCAGTAAGGCTTTAAAGTACGCAGAGGACACTGCTACCCGTCCTCCGATGTGACTTCCCTTAGTCGCCTTGACGACACCCCCAAAAAGAGATGGGGTGGTATTATTCTTAAGTCGGTATCACACGGCCAGATCGATTAATATAAAGAAAATTATTTCATGCATTCCAATGGTTTAACCTAAATGTGAATGACCGCAGAATACTCCCATACCACAGCGCCCAGTATATCTTCAGTAGATATTTTTAGCTGTCATTACAACATCGCAAGACAAGAGACAATAGTGCCTAAAGCGCTAATAACAATGTATTTTCACCATTATCCCGCTCTGAGACGACGCAACAAGCTTTAATTATTAACATTTAACATAATATCACGTGTAATGCTTTCAAATAAGGGGCTGTCTCACTGTTACGATCGGAAGGAAAATAAGAAAGCCTCAAATTGCTATCGGTGTATATGAGAGTAAAGCCTCAAATGTCGATCGAAAAAGCTGGCCTGATACAGGAAAACATCGCATTTACGGTTTTACTAGTATTTTTTCTTCTTGGATCGTTTTATTTTATCTTTTTTATGAATCCACCAAATACAGGTAATATTGGAAGCCAATACAAATAGTTGATTTAAACTTAATAGACTGTTCTTAATGATTTTCAATGTCTTGATTTCTTCCAGTGAGTTATAGGTTCTGCAAAACTGGAAGTTGAATTTCTCGTAATATTCTGTAGAAAACAGTTACTTAAGTTACTCTTAAGGATTTGGGACAGGAGTCTATATATTATGGTACCGTGTCGTTGGAGTAGATCTTGAAGAGAGACCAGATGAACCAGTAGAAAGCGGAATTTATTTTTGCAATCGCAATTCTGTCGCACTAATTATAAACACCCTTAATACTTACGACCCGCCCTTTGTGTTCGCGACACGATATTCCACATTAAGTAAACGTTTGAATTAATTTTCGTAATACCGAAAACCGATGGTAGACTAACAATTAAAGGAAATTGCTCTGGAATTCTAAAGGGAATATTTGTGAGTTGCGGTTCATTGGGTGCGTACCGGTATCGATACCGATTTTCGTATGGTTGAAGCTAATACATGTGGCTTTGAATAATGAGTTCAAGGGAATAAAGTGCTGAGGTAATAAATCGAGATTTACTCGAGGTTAATATATTGCTTCGCCTGGTCTTTGGTTATTTTGATTTGGTTTATTTATTCCCATTATTGTTGGAAGTACGGAATCCTTTTTCCACGCAGCAATGTACGGATGTGATTGCTTGCTTAGATATGAAGATAATTATGCATGGATAAGCTGCATTTTATCCTGAAAGTGTAAAGTTTAAAACTTAGTTTAAACATTAGTCGACTTTAATGTACATAAAACGAGACCTGTTACTAAGACTCCGCTGGCCGTCTGTCTGTCCGTTTGTCTGTCTGTCTGTCCGTTCGTCTGTCACCAGGCTGTATCTCATGAACGTAGACAGTTGAAATTTTCACAGATGATGTATTTCTGTTGCCTGTTGCCCTAAGTTAACAACAAATACTAAAAAAGTAGTATCTCATAAACTGTTATAGCTAGACAGTTGAAATTTTGATTGTTGAGTTGATTACAGATGATGTATTTACACATGTATGTACAACAAATACTAAAAACAGAATAAAAATAAATATTAAAGGGGGGCTCCCATACAGTAAACGTGTTCTTTTGCTCGTTTCTGCTCGATATTGATAACGGCAACAGGTACACGATTGAAATATTCATAGAATATTGAGTTATATTAATCACTTTAAAAATAATAAATGATTTTTTTGCCCTTTTTATAGATAATGGTACGAAACCCTTCGTGCGTGAGTCCGATTCGGACTTGGCCGGTTTTTTTTAATATCGGAGCTTATCGTCTCAGGTGGGACTTTAACCTTAGGGGTACCGGCCCTAAGCCGGCTCCAACTCCGGTACCGAGACATGTTCGCCAAAGTCGAATTTAGCCTCCATATGAAACGATTTTAGGGCAATTGTGACGTCATCCATCGCGTGCCTGAGGAACTTGTATGGCTCTATAAGTTTCATTGCAGAAACCATTATAACACAGATTTTTGATGACGCTGGGCCAGAACATAATATTTTTGTAATTTTTAATGCATTTTTATGCTAATTTTATACATATTTAAATGTATTGAGTCTCAGGCGGGACTTGAACCCACGATCTTAGGGGTAACACCCTGTTTAATTTATATAATTAAATTAAATTAAAATAAAACAAATTGGGGGCTTTAAGTGGGGCTCTCATACAACAGATATGATTTTGTTGCTCTTTTTATAGGTACCAAAAGAGTCCGGCTTGTGCTTGGCCTATTAATAAATTTAAACAACTTTATGTAAAGTATACGGTTAAAACTATTTAACCGATTGAGTATATTTACTTACCAAGATGGAACGTTGTCTAAATTACTTAGGTATTCGAAAACCGGCAACTGTTGGCGGTCAAAATGTTGTAATACCAGCTTTCTATGCAAATGTTCAATTGTAGCTATTAGTATGCGTTGTTTGGGATATTTGCATTGAATCTGTGGCCAGTTTGTTTGTTCAGTCTTGGGTTGTATTTGGTAATATTTGGTTAATTTTTATGAAAACTTGGAAGTCTTCGGAAAGAGACCGACACCATTTTCACCTTCTCTAGATTTGACTAACACTGGTAACAGTGTTGTTGCCTCACTATGTAAAAAATAAACTTAAACCTGAATTATGTTTTTAGTAGACGTATTTTTTTATGATCCATACAATCCCCCGGCTGGATCTTGGTTTAAGATGTCCATCCAATTTTAAACAGGTGTAACAAAATTGGTATTAATATACTAATTCCTTTTATTAGTTAACACTACAGGGATCCCGTTGAATTATTTGATGTAGAACCAGATGCAGAAATTAAAAAAAATCCAGTGAAAGATCCTTAATTAAATGTTAACGGCTCTTGGTGCTTTAAACCAACATTTGTTTTAACATATTTCTTCTGCCCCAGAATCCTGACGAATCTAAAATACACTACATATGTCTCTAATAAATCTTGCTTTAAAGTCCCTTTGGAATTGCTACATAGCTCTCAAGGGACAATACCATGTCATGCCAGACAAAAACAATTAAAACACGATAAAATCGTGCCATTTCGTCACTAAAACTCTTTTGAAGAATAAAAGGGCCTTCATAAATCCATCCAACCATTTGTCATGACATTTATATCGCCTAAATATTAAAACAGCGTTGTTTTGATGCGTACATGAAATGAACTTTTGTTATAAAACTTCCGAAACTCCATACATCAATGTTTGTGACCAAGTTTTTAATGTTTGTCAGAGTCTTGATTTAATGCTTATATTATGAAACGAACTTGTCGCTAAGGAGGTTGGAGCGATGTATGTTGAAGGAATACTGAGTAAAATTAGTTTCCGTTGTCTATTGTGTATCGTCTTCAGCCGAAGAGTTTTCTTTAAGAATGTTTTATGAATCTTGATTTAAGTTAACAATAATTTTATAGAATTTTATAAGCTACGGGACTTAATCTCGTCAATATATTTTATTTTAGGCTAAATACCTTTGTTTATTGCCCGACGTTTTGACCGTATTGCAACGGCTGTGGTCACGGGTAGACTGACATCATGTAAATTCTATAATGTGTACAAATCGCGAAAGTTTACGAACATATATTTAACAATCATTGCCATAACTTTCCAATAATATGTACTATGTACTGTCACAGGCGCCCAATGTAATATGTACTGTCACAGGCGCCCGTGAACTCACCACTGGCTTCAGCTGAAAATCAGCGCCGCAGTGAACTGTGGCATGTGCTGAGCTGCGGCCTTTTAAGCTCACTCTAGCTTAGATTTAGAACTTTTATAACTCATATTTATTTTTTTTCTTTGTATATTTATTTTTGTTTTTTTACTGTGAGCTTAATAAACGGTTTTTCTTTCTTTCTTTCTTTCAATATTCTTAGAAATATTATTCTTCTTTGGACTTACGAAAGAAAATAAAACAAAATATCTTTATCACAGTAGGCCTTTATATTCAAGGGCCGTTCTCACAATAGGTGCGGATGAGTAAAATTGGAAGGAATGAAGAACATGTGATCCTCGAAAATGCGGTTCTATGTAATATAATCTGAAAATATTATCCTTTCTTTATATGGCAATAGGGAAAGTGTATATTGGTGTTGAAGTTTGGTACTAGATTTGAGACCGAAAAAGGGTAATACATCCTTCATACTTTAAAAAAACTGGCTTAAAATTTGAACTGAGTACTTCTCCAAAAATTCGATTATTAACAGTAATCACTGATCATACAAACGTATACATACATATCAAGCCATATGATGGCCCACTGCTGGGCACGGGTCTCCCCAGTAAAACCTACTAGTATGTAGATCCTGGGGGTAATTGCCATAATCGCCACGCTTGGCGAGCGGGTTGGCGATCGCAGTAAGACTTAAGTACGCAGAGGACGCTGCTGCCCGTCCTCCGGTGTGAAATCCCTTAGTCGCCTTGACGACACCCACGGGAAGAGATGGGGTGCTACTATTCTTAAGCCGGTAACACACGGCATACAAACGTATTAACACAAGCTCGAAATACTTTTTTTTTAAGATAACTAGCTATGTGGGATTGAGTCATACATTACTAGCAATCCTGTTAACCCCTCTAGCAAAGGCTTGTGTTAGGAATGGGTTCATGTTGAAGAGAGCTCCCTGGCGGATCCGCTCCGTCGCCGGCGAACCGGGCGGCGTCGGCGCGCATATCTGCGCCTGATGCCGCCTTAGGTGGGGCTGCGAGCGGGCGTACGGGGTAATCTGCCCCGCCCGCGGCCTTCCGTGGAGGCGCGGCGCCCTGTGTGTATCCAGGGGCCGCGTGGGTGTGAAATGCCCGGAACGCAACAACATCGCGTCCGGGCATTGCCACTGGGCGGGCCGCCGACGGTATAACACATTCCGGTGGCCCGTTCGCGAAGGTGGCGAACGATACACGGCGGGTTTTTTAGTGGGTGCAAACCCCACACTACCTCCACCGTCTTTCCCGGACGGTGGGGGTGTTCGTCAGGATTTTTTCCCGCCAAAAGAAAAAAAAAAAAAAAAGGAATGGGTTCATGTTGGTAGTATAATGGGTAGGATTCGAACCCGCCACCTCACGATTGCGTGGCCGATGCCTTAGCTAGGTTGCCGTTGCTTTAAAACTTAAAAATGCATAGTTATTTACAAGCTAGGGTATTCAATTTGGTAAGTAAATAATTTAAAAGGCCATAATTTTCCGAAATCCAAATTACTACTAGGATTCCTTAGTATAAATCCTGGTATTAATTGGGATTTCGTAGTATTATTAGTATAGTAGTCCAATAGATTAAAAAGAGTTAGATTCCTAAAATGTATTCATTTGAAACAATAACTGTCTATCTGGATTTAGTTTTGTATCACAAAATCTAAGTGATATTAAAACAAAATTCAAACATCGTCTATCTCATAAATACCAATATCGATATCAACCCAAAATAACCCAATACATAAAACATTCCAGCAACAGTTTGCCGCTTTTCAAACAAAAAACCAAGTTGTAACTGAAATAACACGTTCTCGCGATCCCTCAAACAGTACGTAGAACTTCGACAAGTAAAGCAAAATTGAAATAAATCGCCCATTCCGTTTCTCCTTCTATATTATTCAATGGATGACTGTTTAGGGTCTGTACAATGGACGCGGCTTGCCCAGATTGCTAGCGATTTTTTTCCTTCAGGATTTATTGAGGGCAAGCGACTTATAAGTCGACTAGCTCATTCGTTTCTGTAACAGCACTATGGAACACCATGGGGTTGCAATTTCTGAAGATTTTACTGAAATTGGAAGTTAAATATTGATAGTGTGTCTTTCAAGGCAGAGGAATAACGCTTTGTTCTGCTCATGCATTCTATGTTCGAATGAAAATGATTAGCTGCAGTTTTGAGTGAGCGGTTATGCGTTTTGAGGGTTTTTGTATCGAGTTTGTGTTCAGCTTTGACTGCCTCAGTGCCGCGGTGGGAGTGTGTCCGACTGCTACGCAAGAGGTCGTGGGTTCGATTCCTACAAGGGACACTACTTTGTGTGATCCACAAATTGTTGTTCCGAGTCTGGGTGTACTATGTGTATGTTTGTAAAGTCCCCCGCGACACAGGGCTTGTACCTTACTGCGGGATCCGTCTTTAAAAACAAAAACAAAAAATGGGTATAGCGTCATTAATTAGTATATTAGTGGTCAGTAGCTTTAAAGCGGTTGCAAATATTTATTATTCAATTATTTGCAACAGTTGATGCTTTAACAGTTTGCAAACTGTAATTAAATTAAAACCTGGTTAAATAGTTATTTCATTTTACTTCATTTTTTAACTAGTGGCCCGTCCCAGTTACGCACGGATAGACATGGGTATTCCTATTTGTTTCTAGGAATAAATATAGCCCAGGTTACTCCGGAATAATGTAGCATTCTAATGGTAATTTATTTTAAATCGGTCCAGTTGTTTTTGACTTTAATCGTTATAAACATACAAAAATACAAATCTTTATAATATTAGTGTAGATGTAAATTGAGTTTGTGTTGTTCCTCTATATAAATTATCTTACTTTAACCATGGTTATTATAACACAGTTTATTCGAAAAGTCATATTTTTTTCTAACGCTTTATTTCCTTCCCTCAATTTTTTTTAAAGGAAACTAGCAATTTGGGATTGAGTGCCACATTACTAGCAATCTCGTTAACCCCTCTAGTTAAGCTCAGAGGCTTGTGTTAGCAATGAGTTCACGTCGGTAGTATAATGGGTAGGATTCGACCCCGCGACCTCACGATTGCGAGACCGAGCCTTGGCCATTAGTCTTACACCAAGCAACACGAAAAATGAATGTTGATCTAATCTGTAAACAATGGATTACTTTAGCTTAGATACTTATACCTACTTATAGCCCAACACTACAAAGTTACCACATAAAACCATGCTAGAAGGAAAAAGCTCTTCAAATAAAAGCCTTAAATAATAAGCGACTTCAAAATTGCAATATTACCCTCACATTTACTATATTCCGACCACTCCGTCGCACTCTTCGTTATAAACTTGACAAATTAAAAAGACCTCTTCCGCTAACAACGTCAAACGTTGTCGAGACCTATCGAAGTTGGTCGGGTTGGCGCCCCACTGAGCTTTTAATGGAGCTCTATATTCTACCTAAAGTAAGAAATATGACGTTTTAGTTTCACGATATTGTGGATGTGGAGTTGCTTTGATTTTTATACGCTCGGCTTTATAATACCTACGTTGACATTTTAAAGAAACTTTTATATTTGAAATTCTGTTTGAACTACTGTAATAGTGATAAATGTACATACATTTAGGATGTTTCTGGTTTGCTCCGTTAACAAAATTTGATGCATTTATCATCTCAACACAGAGAAAGACAACTTAGTAAAGTTTATATACTTTTCCATTATCGTGTACCTACTTACTGAAATATATATGTTGCTGAAGCCTTATGGGATCATAGCATAAATCATAAACTTTCAAATGACATTGAATACAGTAGATATCAAAACTTATAACGTTAGTAGGGTGACATTGAAAAGACTTTTCAAATGGGGATTTATTTTCTTGAGTTGGTTGCCTTATTATTATACGCCATTCATGATCAAACGAACTATTTGCGCATAACGGCAATTCGGATGTCTTTCAATAACTTTTCAATATAAGGCACCTGTACCACTAACGGCGAAAAAGCTAATAGCGAGTAGCGATTTTATCGCTCAAGAAACTTGCATATTTATGTAGATTCCGAGTAAACAAAAGAGATTCAGATATTAATAGTTGATCGATGACCGCTTACACTACCGGCGAGTACTCGCTCTATACAGCATCTCCTTTGTTTACATGGACGGGATCTATAAAATACTTCTATTGTATGTTTCATGAGCGATAAATTGCTACTCGCTTCTCGCTCATCGTTGTTGATGGGACCGGTGCCTAAAAGCCGCGTCTACACCGGACAATCCATCGTGCTCCCATCAAGGCCGGCATGAGCATGAACTAAAGGCGTGGTCGGTGTGAACGTGCCGCGCGCTATCCAAGCCCACGCTTTAGAGCGCGCGCTCATTGCCGCGTGTGAATCTATCGTTGTCGGATTTTTGTGCAGGCGCAGAGACGCCTTAGTTGCTTGGCGCTCATGGTGTGAGCAGTTGTGTGCGGATTGCGCAACCCGCTATAAAAATTACGCAGATGTCGGCTGAACCCTTAATTGCGGATCGCCTATGAATCGCTTGTTTCATTTTAGGATCGCTAATTTAACAAACTATGGATCCAGTACGATCCACTATTCTGAGATGCCGATCGAAAATGGATCGTCCTGTGTGGACCCGGCTTAATAACTTATAGTGATCGCACATGTCATGCAATTGGTGCCCGATTTTTAATCTTGGAAATGATACCTATAAATTCCAAATAAATATAGTATATGAATATGACAAACAAAAGTATGCCCAACAAAATCATAATAAACTAAAACGTTTATAGAAATCATTGTTACAAAAACTCATGTGCTCATGATGTTACATGAATTTTTCTAGTGTACTAGTTGTCAAATATATAAGTATACTAGCTGACCCGCGCAACTTCGTCTGCGTAAATTTTCCCTTTTTTTTTTTACAACATTTTTTATTGCTGCTCCGCTCCTATTGGTCGTAGCGTGATGTTATAACCTATAGCCTCCTTCGATAAATGGGCTATCCAACAATAAAATATTTTTTCAATGCGGCCCAGTAGTTCCTGAGATTATCGCGTTCAAACAAACAAACAAACTCTTAGGGGGATGAAAAATAGATGTTGTCCGATTCTCAGACCTACCCAATATGCACACAAAATTTCATCAAAATCGGTCAAGCCGTTTCGGAGGAGTATGGCAACGAAAACTGTGACACGAGAATTTTATATATTAGATTATATATTGAGTGGACACTACAAATCTGTGGAACCTACAAGCGTAGCGCCTTTGAGCTACGCCGTAGCGGTTTAACAAAAACGATACATTCGTAGAATGCTTTATGTAACACTACTTATAATGGTATCCCAGCATGTTTGGGACAGTTGAATTATTTCAAAGGAAATAATTCTGGCTTAGAAATTAATAATTTTTATTTCCCTGTTCTTTACTTGTCATAAACATAGTTTAAAAGTAAAATAATATTTTTATATGAAATTAAAAACGGTTTATTTTTATATGTTCGTAAACTTTCGCGATTTGTACACATTATAGAATATTATAAGCTACGGGTCTTAATCGCGTAAATATTTTATTTTAAGGCTAAATACCTTTGTTTATTTCCCGACGTTTCGACCGTATTGCAACGGCCGTGGTCACGGGTAGACTCGGTTTCTTTTTATCATTTATGCAGTAAAATTATATAATATTGTTATGGATTTGTACATTATTGTGATAACCAATATACACAGAAAATTAGGCAAAAGCTAGTTTCCATTGTATACCTTGTAGTTTTTAAAAATGTCCACAAATATGAGGTGAATAATACTCATTCTATACTAAAGATCGACTTCAGCTGTGTCAAGTTTTCTGTAAGAAATGATACTACCCGTATATTTACATACTTGGACTGCTCAGTTTGTGTGAGCAAGATTTATTATAACATTAAAATAAAATAAAATTTATCTTTGAAAAGAAAATTACTGCAAATACTTACGAATTTTATTCACTGGTATTTCGCAAAGTTTAAATTCATATGAATTGAAACTTTGAATAGTTATACAAAGAGTATTTATTTTAAAATTATTATTACAACCAGCTTAGTTCCCTAAAAAGTTTTGGGGGTATGCTCAAAACTTTTGTTTTGTTTGTCAGCATCTGTAGATAATCTCCTATTAATAGACGGCCAATAAAAACTTTTCTGTGGAAACCGTCTCGGCCATTTTTTACTGGATAAGTGGAAAGGTTGAAATCTATAGAACGTACTTTAGCTTAGCTCAAGCTTAGCATAAGTCATACTTGAAGAAAATCTTAACAAAGCATTTCTTGACCGTTGAAATTAAAGGTCATAGCGCAAGCTTAACATAATCTTAGAAGATTATATATATAAAGTCAACGGTCAGCACGCGCTTTGACAAGTTTTTTATAATGTTTAATCTAAGCTCTACAATATGGGTATCAAATTAAAGAATTCATTTAAGCATTTCAAAAAGGTGTAACATGATTATGATTGTGACACTAAAAAAGTTAGTAGCAACTATTATTTTTTCTATTTACAATACATATACTACGTTGTTACATCGGTTACATCCACCACTCCACTTAAAAGTATTAAATAAAAAAATATATATATAAATTAAAAAAAACCCGCCTGCACAAAAAAGATGGAAACAAGATACCCTACATAATTATATCTCTTCTTTACTGCCCTAATTTTTTCGCCCGGTATATGGTTTTACCTCTGTAGTACTAGTACATTCGACAATAACAAGATTTTCATTTGATTTTGACATTTGTAGACAAATGGAGGTCTATTCTGAAGTGCATATCGGGCCACGCACAATGTAGGGTTCGGTAGTCCCCCCCTGCGATAATGCGGCTTAATTACACTTTAAAGCTTAATATTTTACAAACGGATCCCTAAATCTAAATATAGTCTTTGCAACTTCTAAACGTTTTTAAAAGACCTATCTAAGGCCGGGTTTCCATTGACGCGGAGCTGGGCGGAGAAGAGCGGTGAAGAGCGGTGAAAAGGGGTCAGTGTTTCCACTGACGCGGAGCTGGGCGGAGGAGCGGTGAAGAGCGGTGAAATTAACTGAAGCGGAGCTGGGCGGAGAGGAGCGGTGAAAAGTGGAGCGGAGAAGAGCGGAGCATACTTTTGGAATTGCACATGTTTTCGCTCAGTAACACTCAATCTCTCAGAAAGATCATACGTCATGTTGTCGTTTAAAAAGAAAGAAGCAATAATTTTATATCTTTCTCTACTTGAAGACGAAGATAATGAATCAGATGAAGTAGCATTGACTGTTGCGACTTTTTTGGATTCGAAGAGAAAACATAGATTCTGGATCCGACAACATATAATGTACCATTCTGTCCATGGAGAATTTTCTACTTTTTTTCAGACGTGTGATGATGAAATGTTCGAAAATGCATATAGGGTATCAAGAAAACTTTTCTATGAATTACATTGTCATCTTAAACCATATATACAAAAGAAGGACACTAATTGCAGGAGATCGATTTCAAGTGAAGAAAGGCTTGCAATATGTCTAAAGTAAGTATACAATTATTCAATTTATACATAACTAGCTTTCGCTCGCGGCTTCGCCCGCGTGGATTTCGGTTCCCGTTAAAACACATTTTTTTATTGGCTATTCTGTTAAGTTAGACTGAGACGAATCTAACAAAGCAAGAATTATGAAAATCCGTTCAGCCGTTCTCGAGTTAGTGTAACTAACACGACTTTCTTTTATGTATATACCTATAGATTATATAACCATTTATTTAAAAAAACTAATTAGAGGGGTTTTCGTCGTTTCATACCACGCTGAATTCATACCACGGTATGAATCGACGAATGCTACTTTTTGAAGTCGTCGTTTCATACCATGGTATTATACGACTTCAAAAAATAGCATTCGTCGTTTCATATCACGATTCTAAACTTTGTAAATTTGTTTTTTTATTTAGTACTTACTGACGGGTAGAAAAGGGTTATTGAAACACAATTGTGAAGAGTTATATATTTATTAAAATTTTAACTTCAAGTAAATAATTACAATACTAAAACCTACTTTAAGTTTTATATTAGGTATGTGTTAACTATAATATTGCGAATTGGATAGATCACATTTTCATTACACTAAGTAGGTTTATAAAATTGTATCAAAAAATCACAGATTTGGGATAAATTACCCTTTTATATATTTATCTATAACTAATTAAGTTTTAAGTGTATTGTGCAACTTTTCTGTACTTCATGCATTATAATTACATAGTACTCACGTTTGTACAGCCTCTTATGCAGTATTAACAACAAGTTTTGCACCACCTACCAGCATACCACTCACACCTTCAATATGTCACAAGTCAACGAAATTAGGTCCTCTCAAAAGTCACTAGAAGAGATGTTCACCCGTAGAATGAATGAGCTTGAAGCGCAACTAACTAGTGGAGTATCTTCCAGAGATACTGTTGCGAAAGTAGCCGAGGAGTTTCGCACCTTTAGGGAGCTTGTATTTGATATGCTTGGTATGCTCCGCAACCAAGTCAATGACTGCCTCAAGATTGTAGACGAGCTGGAGACACGTTCAAGACGCAAAGCACTTCTTTTCATAGGTGTCGCTGAATCAGTGAAAGAAGATTGCACTGCTGAAACACTTAACTTAGTGCAGAATAAGCTCGGTCTCAAGGATATTGCTCAGTGTGACATCAAATTCTGCCACCGGATAGGAACAAAAAGTGGAGATCGGCCCCGACCTATACTTATCCGGTTCGCCAATACAGATCTCAGATCTGCTGTCTGGAGAGCAAAGTCCGCATTAAAAGGCTCTTCAGCGTCGGTTAGAGAATTCCTAACCAAAGCTCGACAGGCAGTCTTCAGCAGGGCTCGTCAGCATTTTGGGATGCGAGCTGTATGGACTTTGGAAGCCACTATCAACATTAAGACGCCGGACAGCAGCCGCCACAAGCTGTCTTCGATTGAGGAGCTGGAGCTTCTGATTGAGAAGCACCCTCTTAATACATCTAAGTCTGCTAAGGCTACTTCTTCGCATAAATAGCTTCATTGCGCTTATTTTGTGTAGTGTAAATAATTTGTTTACATGCTTTGCCCAGTGACTAATTCAATCGCAACTGGTTGGTACGTAAACACCTCAAATAACTACCTTATACTTTTTTATTTTTTTTTCTTTTTTTTCTCTCTTACAGATTCTATACCCACAACTTTTGAATAAATTTTCGTTAGATAAGTTTTATTTATTGTCAGTTTCCGTTTGACACATGACAGTCCATAAATCTGTCCAACTGGTTGCGTTCAGAAATGCACCACCTACTTTCATTGTTACGTTTAGTTTACTGGTTTTCTGACTTGTCCGTATTATTGTTTATTAATTTGTGAGTGGCGGGTGGTGCAGAAAGGTTTTGTCATAGTTTCAAGTAAGTAGTAGTTTCAAGTAGTACATAAATTTATATATATATTCACATTCATTTATTTATTTAGAGGAATATACATATAAATTATTTTTTATATGTTTAGTTTATTATATTTATTTATTATAGAATATATAAATATCATATTTAAATTGAATATAATTCATGTCTGATAATGAATCATTTCATTCTGCAAACGATTCAATTGCTTCTTCGATTGACGACAGTTTCAGTTCGGTTACAGATACACTTGGTGACTTTTTGCGAGTAACATTTAACGAGCAACACAATTTTTTATTTAATGTTTGCCATATCAACGCTCAGAGTATCCCTAGTCATTACAGTGATTTAGTGGAGGCGTTCGCCGATTCCAACATACATGCCATCTTAGTTTCGGAGACTTGGCTCAAACCTCACCTTCTTTCTACTTCCTACGCTCTCCCTGGCTTCATTCTTATTAGGAATGATCGGGTGGGTAAGAGAGGGGGTGGAGTGGCTATTTATCTGCGTAGTAACTTCTCTTTTAAACTATTATCTTCTCCGATTTCTAGTAACTCTACTCCTGCTGAATTTCTTTTTCTTGAGGTTTGTTTCAAAGGAGCCAAAGTCATTCTAGGTGTGGTTTATTCTCCTCCCGCAGCGGATTACTTCTCCAGTTTCGAAACGGTTCTGGAATCTATAGGGTCAGAGTATACTCACCATATCATCATGGGCGATTTTAATACCGATCTACGCTCGTGTAACTCCCTCCGTTCTCGTAGGTTACTCCAGATCGCTAAATCAACTAACTTTCACATCCTACCTTTACAAGCTACTCACCACAACGCGGATGGAATGGATACCTGGTTAGACTTAATTCTTACCACGGCTCCTTCTTTAGTTCGTCGTCACGGGCAATCTTTAGCTCCAGGTTTTTCACACCACGATTTAATATTTCTCTCCTACACACTGAAACCACCAAAACCTGGCCCGAAGATTTTGAACATACGTTGCTTTGGGCGGATTGACGAAGGAAAACTTCGGGAAGATGCGTCGAGGTTAGACTGGGAACTCGTATTCGAGGCTCCTACGGTTGATACCAAAGTCAACATTTTTAATAAACTGGTCGTGGGCCTGTACGATATTCATGCACCTATTAAAAAAATAAAAATTAAGCGCCCTCCTGCCCCCTGGATGACTAATGGCATCAGGATGGCTATGCGGCGTAGAAATCGAGCTTTCCGTAAATTTATAAAAGACCGTGACGAGGACAATAAAATTGGGCCCTGTATAAAACTGCAAGGAATCGGTGTAATCAGATGATTCGCAACGCCAAACGCCGCCATATTCTAATAAATGTAAATTCATCGTCCCCAAGGGGTATTTGGCAGTTCCTAGGTACTCTGGGAATAGGCAAACGAGGTAGTAGTGACCCTCACACGACGGTTGGTATAGATGACATCAATGATCATTTCTCCTCTCTTGTACCTATTGATAATCTAACCAAGCGTCGCACTTGTGAGTACTTAGCTGAGCTTCCCCGCCCCAACATAGACTTCTTTCACTTTTCTTCAGTAGATCCTGGCGAGATCAAAAAGATAATTCTTTCTATTAAATCTAACGCTATCGGAAACGATGGTATTAGCCGTCGCATGGTTATGTCTATTCTTGATCATCTTCTTCCTGCTTTATCACATATCATAAACTTCTCTCTCGATTCGGGGACATATCCATCTTCATGGCGGTATGCTTTTGTCATTCCTATACCGAAAATTTCAAATCCTACTCTTCCTAATCATTTTCGGCCTATCTCTATTCTACCTTTTCTATCTAAAGTGCTGGAGGCCTGTGTACATAAGCAAATGACACAGTTTGTATACCGAAACAATTTGTTAAGTCGCTATCAGTCAGGCTTCAGGCCAGGACACAGCACCACATCTGCTCTTCTCAAAGTGACTGGTGACATTAGAGCAGGCATGGATGAGACTAAAATTACTGTCTTGGTTTTGGTGGACTTTTCCAATGCCTTCAATGCCGTCAGCCATAATTTCTTACTTTCCATTCTCTCCCATCTGATGTTCTCGCCAGATTCTCTGGATTGGTTCTCTTCTTATCTTCGGGGACGCCAGCAGTCCGTGCGCGTGGGTAATTCTTCATCGAGGTGGCGTGATCTCGACGCTGGTGTTCCTCAAGGCGGTATTCTTTCTCCTTTATTATTTTCTATTTTTATTGACCTCATTACTAAAGTCCTTCAGTGTGCGTTTCATCTTTACGCTGACGACTTGCAGGTGTATGCTCAGGCTGGTTTGAATGATCTGTCCGAGGCCATCACAAAGCTTAATAAGGACCTTGACGCGATCAAGACCTGGTCAGATAAGTTTGGCCTAACAGTAAATCCTTGCAAGTGTCAGGCCATCGTGATAGGGAGTCAACGAATTTTAAGCCGATTGAACACCGACACATTGCCATCAATAATATTTAACGGCTCAGTTATCCCTTTTAATGAATCGGTTAGGAATCTTGGTATTTTCATGGACACCCACCTCAACTGGCAAGCTCAGGTAACTAGTGTTAGTCAAAGAGTTACGGGTACACTGCGGGCTTTATATTGTCTAAAGAATTTTCTTCCCTCTAATACCAAGTTAATGCTTGTCCAGGCGCTGATATTTCCCTTGATTGACTATGGTGATGTATGCTATCTTGACCTGAATGCAGAACTCCTTAATAAATATGACCGCCTTCTAAATAACTGCATTAGATTCATTTTTAATCTTCGCACGTTTGACCATGTCTCTTCTTACCGTTCCAAACTGAAATGGCTCCCTATTCGCCAGCGTCGTAGTTTGCGCGCTCTCACTACACTCTATTCAATTCTCAATTCTCCTACTGCACCCTTATACTTGACTTCTAACTTCCAGTACTTGCACTCCTCTCATAGTAGAGATCTACGATCTACCAACAATCTGCTTCTTCTATGTCCCTCTCATTCTTCTGGATTCGTTGGTACCTCTTTCCTTGTTCAGTCTGTTTCCCTCTGGAATTCGCTGCCCCCCGAAATTAGACAAGCACCTAATCGTCTTAATTTTAAATCGAAAGTACGTACTCTGTTCCTGGATGAACTAGTTGAATCACCTCTACATTTGTAACTTATATGTAATTTATGTAGGTATATATATAGAATTTATGGTATGTAAGTATATATGTATTTATGGTATTTATTTATTGTGTATTTATGTAAGTATATTTAATTAGTTTTGTTATACTATTATTTATATATATTTTTTTTAGTTTTCTTTGTCTGATTGTATGTAATATCTACAGGTTTACTGCACCTACATACTACATTTCTACATCGCCCTAAGGTAGACTGGCAGAGAATGCTTTTAGCATTAAGTCCGCCTCTGTACAATTTTGTGCATAAAGTTTTAAATAAATAAATAAAATCCCAGAAATATTATGTAGGTATGGATTTATTTGTTAATGTTTGTATAAAATTCTAAGGATCTTTTCAAATGAAAAATCACAGATTTGGGATAAATTACCCTTTTATATATCTATCTATATCTAAAATCACAGAAATATTATGTAGGTATGGATTTATTTGTTAATGTTTGTATAAGATTCTAAGGATATTTTCAAATGAAAAATCACAGATTGGGGATAAATTACCCTTTTATATATCTATCTATAACTAAAATCACAGAAATATGATGTAGGAGGTATGGATTTATTTGTCAATGTTTGTATAAGATTCTAAGGATATTTTCAAATGATATTAATACCTATTGTACTTAATTTTCTTACAACTATATCAAACTGATAAAATCTATAAAAAGAACTAAAAAAATCACAGACCTGGGGTAATTTACCCTCTATATATTCGTTAATCTTCGAAATTACTGAAAGGATTTATATATATATATATATTAAATCGGTTTCGTGTCAGTGAAAAAGTTATCTATTATTTCTGACACTTTTCACATACAAGAAACAAAAAAATAATTTAAAACAATAAAAATCAACTCTATCTATGGTCTATCAAAGTTGCTTATTATCAGTTCCAGGAGGAGGAGGCGGTGGAGGAGGTTCTGTAATGTTCAGTGACGATGATGGTGATTGTATGTTTTCATATGTTTGTGAAGTGACTGTTTCTGTACGAGCTGTGAAATAACCGTAGTGCGGGGCAGTCCAAGAGTTTTGTTAATTTATTTCTTCAGCTTCCAATAACGCATTCATAGCAGTGCGTTTCACTTTAAGCTGTAAATAATTTGGAAGTTTTTTCAACGTCTTCGACATAGAGAGAAAAAAATGATCCAAATCATCTAAATCATCGGATGCTGTAAGAATCTGTTTTAAATCGGCCCGTTCCTTCGCTCGCTGCTGGTTATTTTTTTGAAATTGCGTAAGTAGTTCGGAGACATCGTCCAATTTTCTGTTCTTAGATTTTGAAGATAGGCCGGAAGATTGGGTAGATTGTGTAGCATTCGAAAGAAGGTCTTCTAATTGAATTAGCTCTGAATCGTTTGACATTTCAGCGTGTGTAGTAGCTGACGTAGTGGCTGACATTTGTGTGTCATTGTCATGATTAGGGCTTCTAATTGATCCTGAATCATTCGTGAAATTTGAGGTTCGTTTTCTATTTTGCATATGTGGTAGCAAAAACTCCATTACTTTTTGATATTTCCATTGGGTGGTTTGTTTTGCCGCCTGGCCACTTCTCGAAGAATTTTGTCGTTTAATTGCGTCACGATGATTGTCACGCAATTTTTTCCATTTAGCTTTAGCAGTTTTTACTGAAAAAGTAAAATAAAAGTTACATAAGCTAAATTCGTGTGACTACCTCAACGGTTATCTACTTAACCAATTTACTTCTTTGATGATTTACAGTGTTTAATTTATAATGTTTATTACAGGCATTTAGCGAACGGTACTAAGTATTCTACACTTGGACAAGATTTTAGGTTCGGAAAATCTACTGCGATGAATATAATTAAAGAAACTTGTGAATGCATTTGGAATGTGTTGCAGCCTTTATATATGCCTGTACCTACTCAACATGATTGGTATCGAATAGCAAAGGAATTTGAAGACTTGTGGCAATTTAAGAATTGCGTTGGTGCGTTAGACGGCAAACACGTTTACATAATTGCACCAAATAAATCAGGCTCTTCTTTTTTCAATTACAAACACATATTTTCAATTGTATTAATGTGTGTGGCTGACGCTAAACGGAAAATAATAATGGCAGATATCGGGTCGATGGGAAGATTCAGTGACGGTGGAATATTTGCAGAGAGTGAATTTGGAAAACGACTGCAAAACAATGGTTTAAATTTGCCACAGGCTGAACCACTTACTGAAAATGGAGAGAGAGTACCATTCGTATTTATTGGTGACGAAGCCTTTCCTTTGTCTTATAATTTAATGCGACTATATCCTAGAGATCAATTAGATGAAAGTAAACGAATATTCAATTATAGACTATCGAGAGCTCGACGCATAATTGAGGCCACATTTGGTGTGTTGAAGAGAAAGTGGTACGTGTACCACAAGGACTTCGAATGCCAAGTCGCTACTGTTGATAAAGTAGTTAAAGCAACCTGTGTTTTACATAATTACTTGATTGAAAAACATACTAACTATTTAGATGCAAACAATTCAGATAGCTCGTCGACTAATGAATCATTAGTATTATCTATCAACACTACTAATTCGTCCACTACAACAAACAATGCAAGTTACAATGGAGTTTGTCGGATCCGGGACATATTTTGTTCTTATTTTAATAACCAGGGGCAAGTACCTTGGCAGGAAACCCGTATTTTGCGACGATTAAGTATAACAAATATATAATGTATAATATAATACTTAATAAAAATCACTGAAATATGTAGATCTTCATGAGTCTATCCCTATTATTAGATGATATAACGGGAGTGAATACTGGTGAGTGTAGTGAGTCGCGATCGAGTTCGAGTTACGAGAGCTAAAGATGGGAAATATACCGTTATTTCATCTAATAATACTAAGTAAATAATTATTAATTTAAACGGCCCGCGCTCGCGGGTAGCGCATGCGTAGTAGCAGTGTACTGCTCAACGGCGCGGCGCGCCGGCCGCGGCCGGTGTGTCATTTAAATTTCGCGCCAGCGGCCCGCGCGAATTTAAAAAATGGTCTCAAAAATAATAATAATTATTATTCTACTAGTATTATATACTAATATGTACATGCGTGTATGCATGTACATATATGTATATACAAATACCTATGATAATATAATCACGCCAGATAAAAACTAATAAATAACTAAAAAAATAAAAAAATAAATAAAAAACATTGTAATAATAAAACTTAAAAAGGATTCTCGTTTAAAAGTGTATGCCACATCTGTTGCTTTAGAGATCTATGTGATTGCTGCAAAATATCACACGTATTGTGCATGCGACCCGGCAAGTGTCGTATTTTTTATTTTATAAGGCGGTAGGGATTGAAGAATGTTTTTCGAATTATTTTATTTATTTATTTATTTAAAACTTTATGCACAAAGTTGTACAAAGGTGGACTTAATGCTAAAAGCATTCTCTGCCAGTCTACCTATTTTCTGTCTACCCGTCTTGTGGTAATTATCTACCATAATGTTTTAGTATAATGTGTTTAGTAATACAATGTTTCTGCTTAAATGTAATTAAATTAACTATAAGTGAATGTAAATTTTCTCAAATAAGTGAATATCTTGTATTCTTTCTGAGAAATAAATATCTTAAACCAGAATAATAATCATTCAATCCTAATTATGTTAATCATTGAGAATTAAGACAAGTACATATTTTATTTACCAAAAATACCTTGTTTTGTCTTGTATTACTAACCCTAAGTGCACATTAAAACTTCCCCCCCCCCCCCCAGAAACAAATTTGCGAAAAATAAAGTTATATTTACACACGATACTCGTACTTCTCCCTAAAATAAAGTTACATTGTATATAAATCGTTTAGATTTCCGATGTAAAACGTCACATGTAATAAACACTACTAAATTAAAAAATACTGGTTTTCAAATTAATTATTTATATACCTACCAAACATGGCATTATACAGTTTCCTAAAAGACTCAGTTATTGTCTACGCATTCTTACTAATAGTAGAAAAAAAAGTTATCACATTCGTGATTTATCACATGTAGGTACCCATAGTTTTATAATTGACTAGCTGCCGCGTGCGGCTCCGCCCGCGTAGTACCTACCTACTTCGCTCACGTCGCTCATGCTTGCTCCTGATTGCCGAAAATGATTCCTTTCTGAGAGTTTCAAACTCTCAGAAACGAATTTTTCCCCAGATTTTGAAACATATTTGTTACTACTCCGCTCCTATTGGTCGTAGCGTGATGTTATATAGCCTATAGCCTTCCTCGATAAATGGACTATCCAACACAGAAATAATTTTTCAATTCGGACCAGTAGTTCCTGAGATTAGCGCGTTCAAACAAACAAACAAACAAACTCTTCAGCTTTATTATATTAGTATAGATAATAAACTTACCGTCTTCTAAACCAGTGTCTCTTATTATAATTGCCCAAGCTGCATCTTTGGTTTCGTTGCATTTGTAGGTAGTCAGTCGCGTATCCCATAAACACGGAAATTGTCTAACACTTTCTATGAACTTCTCATCCATTTTGATACGTATGCACTTGAATGACGTAACGATGATAACTGAGTCACTGCGTGCGAGTCACGCGCCGTCCCGCTCTGCACCGCACCGCCCCGCCCCGCTACGCTCCGCACCGCCCCGCTGTTCTCCGCACAACACCACCCCGCTGGCCTCCGCTCTGCACCCCAAAGCTCGTTGTGCTCCGCACCGCACCGCCTCGCGGAATTTTTATTATGAATATCCGCTCAGCTCTGCTTCACCCCGCTCGTGCTGTTTCCATTGAAGCGGAGCGGAGATTTCGAGCATAGTGATTGGTCAATTCGTGCACCGCTAAGCTCCTCTCCGCCCCGCTCCGCGTCAGTGGAAACCCGGCCTAATGATACCCCACACGATGGAATACGGGACGAAAAAATCACACACCCAGGGAGGTACCCTCAAAAAAAATATTTCAGTCTCTGAGCTAAGCTATGGATGGACGGACATGGCGAAGCTTTAAGGGTTCCGTTTTGCTATTTTGGCTACCGAACCCTAAAACGTTTACAGAACGGTAATTGGATTCGGCATTTGAAATTGCTGTCACTTTGTACGGGGTAGCCAATCCACCGTACTCGTACTATCGACGTCAGTGGGTTCATGGACCCATTCTAGAGACCAATGAAATTGATTAGGTGTATAAGTAGGAATTTCTTTGCTTTTCGGATGCACCTA
Source organism: Herminia tarsipennalis (assembly GCA_945859575.2). Taxonomy (NCBI): domain Eukaryota; kingdom Metazoa; phylum Arthropoda; class Insecta; order Lepidoptera; family Erebidae; genus Herminia; species Herminia tarsipennalis. The sequence continues at coordinate 18,205,146 of OX243841.2, read as the reverse complement.
CGCAGGTGTGAAAAATATGCATCGTCGTAAACTTATTTGCAATTTCATATATCTTTAAAATAAAATAAAACCGGTCAAGTGTGAGTCGGACTCACTCACTGAGGGTTCCGTACAAATTTGTAGATACATATCTACTATCAGCACTAATATTATAGAAAATACTAATATTAAAGAAATAAAAAATATTATATTATCCTTCAGTAACATATTTATTACTAGAAAAAAATAGGGATCCCTATGTTCACCCGTGCAATAATTTATAAATAATATATTATATAATTTGTTTAAAGATACAAATGTACAGTTTTCAGACTTTTTCCTATAGTTATGTATAAGACGATATTAGGTACTTGCCAAATTTCATAGTTCTAGGTCAACGGAAAGTATCTACAATTTTGATTCCCTAGCGAGAGTCGTTTTTTGCGTTAACTTAGAAGCTTAATTTTTTCACAGCTTCAAGGGACTGTAGACCTGAGTATATTGTTTTCATTTCAACTCGATACCTCCGCATTCCCGAGATAAAGGATCTTGACAGACGGACGGACGGACAACAAAGTGATCCTATAGGGGTTCCGATTTTTTTCATTTTGAGACACGGAACCCTAAAAACACGCGGTTAAGACCCGAGGTCAATGGTAGGTTATAGGTATGTGTAATGTGTACAATTCATAAAAGGTTCAAAATATTCATATTCAAAACTCAAGATGACCATATGTACCATTTATCATTCTCAAGAGACATGTGTAACATGTACACATAACGACACAAACCTTGTACATAATTAAACTCAATGCTAACGCAATTAGCTGAAAACCAATAACAATATCTAAACATACATACGTCACAAACCGACATATTTGATATCGTAGCGAGTCGCCCGGGCTTTGAACGGCATTTGGCTGCCTCGTCAGAACATTAATTGATCAAACGCCGATGTGTTCGCTTTGTGATCTTATGTGTTCCATACACATATGTACTCGTATGTATATTCTACTAAGGAATACTTTACTAAGTGCTTGTAACAATCTCGACGTTAATAAATAGGTTGGGTACCTATTTTGAGTATCTATGCTATTTGCATTCCTATACTACAGTACTACTACTACACGGAAATTTATTTATGACAATGGTTAACGGCTTTAGTAATATCTATAAATAAATAAACAATAATATCTAACAATAAGATGTAATAAGTAGCTTAATCGACTGCCTCAGTGGTGCAAGGCTCTATACTTTAAAAGTGCCTGTACCAATGGGTAAGGAATCGCAAACGTGAGGTCACGGGTTCGAATCCTACTCATTATACTACCGACGAGAACCCACTCCTAAGACAAGCCTTTGAGCTTAGCCGAAAGGGTTAACAGAATTACCGCATTACTAGCAATTCTGTTAACCCCATAATCACAAATAAGAAGATATCTTTAAAAAAAAATGTATGGCACTCGGGGACTGCCGCGGTAAAGCTATTGCATAGCATTTTTTATCAACTTATGCAATTATAATTATTTATTTATGCAGTATCTTTTTATTCCTTCATTATGTTTAGGAGCAGCTCGTCTCGATCCGTGCGAGCTTCGTACAGTCGTACCATATACATATACGTTAAGCGAGCGCGTTAATCGGCCGAGCTACATGGTAGGCGGAGTGGGGCGTGTTAGGTTTTATTTTCGTTACAGAATTTCTTGATTCGGTCGCCGCGTTCAAAGCCCGCTATAAAAGCTATGCAATAGCTAAACAATCTGGCTTGTGGACTCTGTGACGGATATTCGATACAAGTTCGATTGAAATTCTGAATCACGCAAGCGAGGTTCTCACAGTCGCGGCCTTCCAGCACGGTCATCTCGCCTGGTCGTAGGATCCTCCCTGTATTCCTGTGTCCCTCCAGAAGCTCCAAATATAATTAGTACTTTATTCTTCAGTATCAACTACGATTAAAAAATATTATAGAATGAGCAAAAAAAAACAAATGAAAATTTTCCATTTCTTCATATAACACATGCAAACAAAACAGAGCACATACATTTGTACGACCCCCAGCATTCGTACGTCAGTTGCACTCTAATTAAACTGTGCCGATGTCTGATGCGCCTCCTGTCTGCTGGATTAATATTGTTTGTGTGGGTAGAAAGCATCGTACATGTGTTTACGTTTCAATTGTAATTTTAGCTCTGTTACATTTCCTGAATGCTGAGATGACTCAAGTCCATATCTAAGCGGCCAGTGTCTGGGGCATCTGTTTTGTATCAATGCACAAAACTAACTAGATACCGTTTTTAAAGTTCCGTAGCCAAAATGGGAAAAACGGAAGCCTTATATGTACTTAGTTTCGTCATGTCCGTCTGTCCGTATGCCACAGACATTTTACTCAAAGACTACACAATGAATATTAATTCAATTTGGTGAAAAGGTGTCTCGTAGTAGCCGCTACTTAGTGTGATAGTTATAAATAATAAAAATAAATATTTCTTTCAAACCCGATTTTTTTTTTTGAGCGTACATCAACGTATGGCACATTATTCGACAGGTATTTTAAAATCATTTTAAGGTTTCTAATTTTATTCCCCCCCCCCCTCCCCTTAATCTTTTGATCCGTGATACCAAAAAATATGGAAACAAAACAAAAAAGTAGCGCTTAGCAAATACTTTAAACTAAAATGATTTCGGACGTGATTGAATATACGGTCATTGAGTTATTGCCGAAAAACCGCGTTTCAAAACAAAAGGGTGTAAGCTTTTCTGCTGCTGTGGTGCAATTATTCAAATCGGTTTTTTTTTATACGGCAACGGCTTTGGAACCCTACTCTGAGCGTGGTTCGACATTATCTTGACTGTTTTTTTACGCGATAACGACTTATAAAACGATGCCCGGCTGCACTCTCAAAAATTGTCACGTTATTGACTGGTTGCTAAGCAACGCGAATGGCGATATGTCATCAATGTTTTCTTATGACGTTATCACGTAAAATTATCGTCCGTAAACCGACTTTACAGATAACCATTTTTAAGTATGCACACGTTAACATGTACAACAAAGTAAACAAAGAACATAATGCATAATAGGTCTTAATTAAGTGAACGCAGATTTCATAGCTAAATATGACATCCCATGTAATAGCTCGTCGGAATTGAACTGGGAGTGCCTGAGTTTAATACTGAAAACTTTCGCATGTATAATTACTTAGTTCATATTTTATGTTCGTTGAACATACCTAGATCAAAATACAGAATTTAGAAGTTTAAGTTACCTATTTATTTATTCTGGCCAGGATTGTCTCACTGCTGAGCAATAGCCTTCCTGTCTTTCTTCCATGCACTTACAATCCCAATCTTTCCTGCTAAAGTTGTCTTCTCACTCTCTTCACCTTCTCTTTGTAATCGTTTATATCTCGTTCAGCTGCTTTGGCAGAACAATAAACGACTAGCTGTCCCTGCAAACTTCGTACTGTAACCATTATGATTTTTTTTTGTGATGTTCTTTTTTTATGTAAGAACCTTCTACAGACTATTAGAAAATTTAAAAAAAACAATAAACGAAACGGGTACAGTCGTTCTCTAGTTATCTCGTACTAATGATTTAGAATTAGTACATGTACAATGGGTTTGATATGTTTTCTATAAAATACAAAATCCTGTAAAAACAATAAATTTAAAAAAAAATGTTATCTCGTGACCAAGGGAAATAGGGTTTTTAGGGTTCCGTAGGCAAAATGGCAAAAACGAAAGCCTTATGGCTTCGTCATGTACGTCTGTATGTCACAGGCGTTTTACTAAACAAAAACTACAGAATCAATAATGATAAAATTTGGTGAAAAGATGTCTTGTAGTAGCCGCTACTTAGGTTGATAGCTAAATTATAAAAATAAATATTTTTAGGGGGGCACTCCATACTCTCTACTCCATTTTTAGCAAACATCAACGTGTGGCACATAATTCGACAAGTCTTTCAAAAACATTTTAAGGTTTCTATTAATCTTCTTTGATTAAGTGAATATTTTTGAAAATAATCGCTCCGAAAGTTATTGTGTTCCCTCCCCCCTTTATCTTTTGAACTGTGTAACCAAAAAATAAGCGGAAAATCACAAAGGTAGCGCTTAATAAGTATTTAAACTAAAATTATTTTGGACATGATTGGATGTACCGCCATTCAGTTATTGCCGAAAAACTGCGTTTTTCAACTAAGAGCGTAACTGCCCTGAACATACGCTCTTCTGCTGCTGCTATTATTCAAGCGGCACCCTACACTGTGCATGGTCCGACATGCTTTTGCCCGGTTGAAGAGTTTGTTTCAACGCGATAATCTCAGAGACTCCTGGTCCGAATTGATTTACTGTTGGATAGCCCATTTATCGAGGAAGGCTATAGACTATATAACATCACGCTACAACCAATAGGAGCGGACCAGCAATAAAAAATGTTGCATAAGCGGCGAAAATTTACGCTAAGGAAATTGCGCGGGTCAGCTAGTATCATCAAAGCGAAGATATTGCGACAATCTTTATTTTTTTATTTTTTGGAACGTATTTTGTCTTTGTCTTTCGTAGTTCCTTATACTGTTGTTTGCGGACTGAGAGGCTAGACGAAAAATTGACACATTTTCATTTTGACATCAATCAAAAAAGCGTAACATTTTGTCAACGTACAAAAAGCGTAACAATATATTTTAATATGTTTAACATAACATAAAAATTACACATTTTTTTAAATTTAATAGGTCAGTTATTTCGACCTTTTATTGTATTTTGTAGTATTCACTTGTAAATATTTACGTATTTTCTTACCTCTTTTGTAAATTGTATATCCATCGTTTTTTATTTCATTTCCATTTTTAGACATGTCTTTCATCTTTTCATATTTAAAAAAATCATGTAAAATTATTCAGACACCCCAACAATATTTTTATTTCAAGAAATCACATAAAAAAAGAAAATGAAAATATTGAAAACTTGCAGAGTTATAAGCCATTCAAGTTGTCTTGTGTTCTTCGCGCTATCCTGCTCATTGTGCGTTAATCCATGGTTATTATTGAAAAATAATTGATGAGCACATTTCACATCAAATTGTGAACAGGATTTGGACTGTTAAAATGATTAATGAATTAATTAATGATTGATTAATTCATTAAATGAAAAATATAACATGGTTAAAAAACTACCCCAATAGATTAAGTTACTGATTCCGAGCAAACTACTTTCAGGTTGGCACTATACCACGAATAACGTTGTTTAAATTTGTCATTTTTATTTTATTAATGTTTTTTTTATGAATACGTGAAGCTAGAATAAAGAGGTTGTGTTTTAAAGGTTGTTTATATTTTTGTAAAAGATTGTAATGTTTATTTTATCTATGCCAAGCTGACTGTGTGTAATATGTGTGAACGTTCCCAATTTCTAGATTGTTTTAGATCACTAATTAATACAAACACAAAAAAATATAGCAAAAAGAACTTCAAAAAGCGGCGGTATCGGTCTTGCAATTGTGAGGTCGCGAGTTCGAATCTTACCCATTATACTACCGATGTGAACCCACTCACGAGGGGTTAACGCGATTGCTATTAATGTGGGACTACAATCCCACATTGCTAGTTATCTTTAAAAAAAACTAGGTACGTTTTAACCAAGTAACCAAAAAGTAAGACACTTTTTTATATACAGGGTTATTGGTAATTCGATGTGTTCCAGCCAGGATGAGATAGAGGGGCAAAAATGCTATAAATTTAACCCCCTCAATGTATGGCCGAAAGTTAGTAGTTTGGGAGATATTCAAGAAAAACAGTTTTTTTAGAAATATCCCATATTTGACGCTAAAAACGAGTTTAAAAAAAAAATGGTTCATTCAATGTTAACTGTGTATTTTTTTATTAGTAAGTGAGTTGTTAATAACTTTTAATAAGTAATAAAATATTCCAAATCATTGATAATTTGATCAATAACGAATTTGAATTTATTTAATTATTCTACGTTAATTATTATTTCGAGTCATCTAGTTAAAAAAATCTATGACACCAAATGTACAAACTACTAAAAAAACCTGCTCGTTTCTTTAGCTATCCAAAAAGGTACAATAGTTAATATTTTGTGTTAATAACATTATTCAAAACAATGTTTTCTGCATGACAAAGTGGAGTGAACCTTTTTGCGTAACCGGTTTTTTACCTGCGTTAGACCCTTTTCGCCAACGATCTGCGCCCTGATTGGTCACTATTGTTAATTTATAACAATGTAATAATACCAAGAAATGCATGAAATAAAAGAAGTTTTATTAATTAAGTAATATCTTTATTTTTAAACATCTTGTTCAATATGAGCCCCGCGATTTCTAATACACACACGAATACGTTTTCTCATTTCAGTTATTGTTACACGTGTTGAAAATGCCACTTTAATTTGTTCCGCAGCAATCGTTATCTTGTGTCGCAGTTCTTCTTCGGAATTTATGTGGTTTGCATAACCTAAATAAATCCTTCATGTGACCCCAGACATAAAAATCTAATGGAGTCAAATCTGGGCTACGTGCAGGCCATGCAATTGGCCCTCCTCTGCCTATCCATTTGTTTGGATAATTTTCATCAAGCCATTGCCTAACACTTCTGCGGTAGTGAGCTGGGCATCCATCGTGTTGAAACATAATATTGTTTCTGACTTCATCAGGCACATCGGCTAGCAATTGCGGTAATTCATTTCGAAGTAACTCTTCATAATTTTGTCCATTTAAATTTTGAGGTAAAAAATGTGGGCCAATCAATTTATCATGAACTACACCCATCCATACGTTTACTGAAAATCTACGTTGTGATGCAGTAGGTTTCAGTTTCTTTGGATTTCCGTCGGCTTTTGGTGCCCAATAATGTAGATTGTGGTAATTAGTAATGCCGTCTCGATCAAATTTGGACTCATCAGTCCACAAAATATTTTTTTAAAAATCTTCTTCTTCCGCGTCGGCGTTAAGCATAAAACGACAAAATTCTAGTCGCCGTGCCGGATCTCCTTCCTCCAATGAATGAACGGCTTGGTAATGGTATGGATGTCGCCCAGACAGATGAACAATAGACCAAACTTTCCATTGCGATATTCCAAGTTCACGAGCTACACTGTTCGTTGACTTGTTAGCATTTTCAATAATGTGCCGTGTGGTGCCGGCTTAAGAATAGTACCACCCCATCTCTACCCGTGGGTGTCGTCAAGGCGACTAAGGGATTTCACCCCGGAGGACGGGCAGCAGCGTCCTCTGCGTATTTAAAGCCTTACTGCGATCGCCAACCCGCTCGCCAAGCGTGGCGATTATGGCAATTACCCTCAGGATCTACATACTAGTAGGTTCTACTGGGGAGACCCGTGCCCAGCAGTGGGCCATCATATGGGTTGATATATATATATGTTGGAGTATCTCTTCTTCTTCACGAGCGGTATATCGTCGAGGTCTACCAGCATTAACTTTCTGCCTCTGTACAGTTCCAGTTTCACGCAATCGGCGGTAAGTTGTCAAAAACACATTTGCATGTGGAATTCTCCGATCGGGAAACCTTCGTTCGTACTCTCTTCGAGCTTCAGCAGCGTTGCCGTCACTTAGTCCGTAACAGTACATTATGTCAGCGTATTCAACATTTGAGTACGCAGCCATGATAAACAACAAATGCACAAAACAAACTTCAAACTGAGAAGTGTAAGGTAGCCAGATGTCAACAATACGTGCTTTCGCGGCGAAAAGTTGAAACTAACTAAGACTACTAAGGGACTCATGCATTCCTTTGTATTACTACATTGTTATAAATTAACAATAGTGACCAATCAGGGCGCAGATCGTTGGCGAAAAGGGTCTAACGCAGGTAAAAAACCGGTTACGCAAAAAGGTTCACTCCACTTTGTCATGCAGAAAACATTGTTTTGAATAATGTTATTAACACAAAATATTAACTATTGTACCTTTTTGGATAGCTAAAGAAACGAGCAGGTTTTTTTAGTAGTTTGTACATTTGGTGTCATTGATTTTTTTAACTAGATGACTCGAAATAATAATTAACGTAGAATAATTAAATAAATTCAAATTCGTTATTGATCAAATTATCAATGATTTGGAATATTTTATTACTTATTAAAAGTTATTAACAACTCACTTACTAATAAAAAAATACACAGTTAACATTGAATGAACCATTTTTTTTTTAAACTCGTTTTTAGCGTCAAATATGGGATATTTCTAAAAAAACTGTTTTTCTTGAATATCTCCCAAACTACTAACTTTCGGCCATACATTGAGGGGGTTAAATTTATAGCATTTTTGCCCCTCTATCTCATCCTGGCTGGAACACATCGAATTACCAATAACCCTGTAGATAACTAGCAATGTGGAATTGTATCCAACATCAATCCTGTTCACCTCTCCAGCTAATCTATTTAAGCTTTTTCTCGCGGTTTATCGTTACAAATAGTAGCTTAATTATATATCTTCCCAACCTTCACTGTATTTGCTTACCAAGCTTACCTTTAAAATTATCATAGCGGCGTGTGAGCCGTATAGGTAACAGATAGACAGGGACAGAAAGTAATTTCGCTTAGGTATATAATATTAATATGAATTTGGAAATCGTCGTATTGTCGCCGCAATTTGTGATGATAAAGTTCTCTTTGTATGAAATGTGAACTTAAAACCAGTGGTTGCAATATTATTTTCTATTTGCATCAAGGGAATGTGAAATCCGAACTTGTAAGCTAGTGTACTTGTACACGCCATTCGTGGCTATTTGACCGGCAGAGCATTTACATAGCTATTTCAATTAATTCTAATACTGCTGGTCAGAATGCTACCTTGAGTAACATGTATTAGTCTGTAATTTCGACTATAAACCTTTTATGTTGAAATAGCTTTCGCCCGTGGTTCCACCCGCGTGGTTGTCGGTTATCGCGATAAAAACTATCCTATGTTCTTCCCCGGGACTTAAACTATCTTCATACCAAATTTCATCTAAATCGGTTTAGCTGTTTGAGCGTGTAAGCGTAACAGACAGACAGACAGAGTTACTTTCACATTTATAATATTAGTATTAAGTATTATAATATTAGTATGGATACCTACATGAACAAAGTAATCATCTATTTACTGTATCGATTACATCGATTACCTCTGTGGCTTTTACAAGGAAAGTGCCTCTTGGAATGTGAAGTAAAGTATATTAAATTGCATTCATGCACATCGCTAGTAACGTATAATGGAAAACGAATAGATTTTTACGACCGTTTAGGAACGGGTCACAATAGATCTTTTAGGTCGCAGCAACTTGTGGGTATTACATCTCGACCTCTATTCAGATACAAATAATTTAGGAAAAATATTTCGTCCTACAAACTACTCTCATACTAGATGCCGACTCATAAGAGATTTATCGTTTGGATCAGAGAAGCAATGTGCGTGAGGCTGGTTTACCTCTCACGCTGATCGTCGGCACTAACTATTTGACGCTGTATGTAATCAAATGTAACGTTTCTGAGTGACGCTGACCAATCACCGCTGACGATCAACGTGACTGTAAAACCAGTCTAATAGTAATGAAAACTAAATAGAACAGAATCCAATGTCTCTGATCTAATAATTACGTTAGGTATAATTACTTATGCTGAACCCTTGCTGTTCGTTTCTATCTGCAGGCAGCGCACACCCGTCCGCACATGAACAGCAATTAATTCGTCATTCTGTGCATATTGCGGAAATGTCGGCGTGTCGAGGTTCAGTTCGGAGCTATGACGTCATGACATGTGTATTGATAGATCTAGCTCGACCACGGTTCGCCAGCTATGAATGATTGATACCAGTCCTTTGTAGGTTAAGGGTGGAGGAAATTGATTCGAGGATGGACGTTGACCGTCATGATTGTTTTTGTGAGTCCCCAAATGTGTGGAGAGCTGTCTCACACTCGACAGATTGATGGAAGGAGGCTGTTCGAATACTAGACGATAATAGATATGTGTGGTGAATGCTATATGAAACTAAGGGCAGGGCAGGACAGGTATGAGATCGAAGGGTATGTTGAATGATTGATGGCTCGGTGCAGATTTAAGGACGAATCAGATAGTGGTGGCATATATGTTTTTTTTTATTTAATAAAAATAATATACGCTACCACCAACGTAGCTCTTAATTGATTCCGAACATTTTAGTTTATAAAAATTTATATAAAAATAAAACAATTCATGTTTACGAGGAATTCTGTTTTACTGAGTAAAACTGATATTTGATAGTTCCGAATTCCGTGAATAATTAAAATTAAATTTCATGAAGCAAGCATAACTTTTTACACAACAATTTTGATTAGTCTCTTTTATTGTTAGGATAATGGTTATTGAGCGACATTTATTTGGCAACGAAATTTGTTTTATAATAAAGATTCATATGTAGGACGAAGCAAAGTATTATAAATTCGTCCGGTGTGAAATTTCGGCGATTTAGTGTGATTTATCCTTTACGGGTCTATATAATTTATTCAAGTGACCCTTGTTTTAAATTGGTTTTACGATTTCCGGCGGTTTCATGGATTTGATTTAGATTCCTTTAAAGTTGAAGAATATAAAGTTGTTTGGCAACGAGAATTCTTTGAAGGTTTTGAGCTGCGCAATACCGATGTTTATAACCTTTTTCCTTATTTCTACGAAAGTTCCCTTGATTTTCAACAGCTTCCTTAGGCATTTGGTTGTATTTCTTACTACGTAGCAAGGTCAATGGTATTTAGTTAATTACAGTTATACCTGTGACGAATTATTGTAAATTTAGCTATAAACATCAACCCATTGGTTGATGTTTATAGCTAAATTTACAATAATTCAGGTACAGGGAAAAGAGAGCAAACGAGAGGACTTGGGCAACATTGACAATGAACTCATAAGATGTAGTACAGCAAGGTCTACATTGACAGATCGTAGCAAATGAGTTATATTCTGCGACAGGTCCTTAACAAAACTAGGATTTAAGACGGGAAAGTCCAAGACGATTCACCTTCTGTTCATCTCACCCGCGTAGCAGCTTTGTAAGTTTTATGTGCACCAGTTCCAGTTGGATGCATTTTTTATTTTTAATCTGACAGCATTTATGAATATACCAAAATGAATAATAAAATTGGCAAATCGGTACTATATGTGACTGTAGGTACTTACATATTCAGTCTATTTGCTTTGTCAAAAAATTCAAGCGTAATTTGATGACATTTCAAACAATTTTGTCGACGCAGCTACCCACATATCATCAAACGTATCAAATGTGCGCCTTCATATACGGTTGATCGCACACAGTTCTGTACGCAAAGCGTTCCTGGCGCTTTGCTACAGAACTCTAAATTAATCTTATCTGGTATACGCTTCGTCTGGTTCTAACTTTGCCGTTTTTGTTCCGGGTCTCTGTACAGATTATATATTTTTTGGGTTTTGTGTATGGATTAGTGACATGAATTAATGCTTCTAGGTTTCATTAATCAAGAAACTTGTTGGGTTTTTGACGGGAGAGAGTAAAAAGCCTTGACCATGATATTCAGTTTTGGAAGAAAAGTTTTTTAAGAACCACTAGAAATATTGCTTTTACTGCCTATTCTATTCCAACGATATTATTTGTACCTACAGATACTCTTAGTTGAACTCTGCAGGACCTGTGCTCAAAAGTATTTCTACCCTACCATTCACCTTTAAGTGATAAAGGAAGTAATAAACTTAACGCAAGCTGCGTTAACAACGTCTCAAAACGTTGTGGCATTTAAGTATTTAGCCGATAGAAGCCTAGGCTATCTAGGCACTTTCGTCGCCCAGTTTTAACAACGCCTCCCATGTCTATTCTCTCATAAAACCTATGAAGACATTGGCTATTAAACTCTTCCCTTACCTTTAGCCATCGGACATTCACTAACATAATAGGAGCACATCTGGTCATACTAGACCCGTCTGCACCCCCCATTACTCAATATAATTGTAGCGATTACGTATGTCGTATTAACATAAACCCGGTGCTAATGGGGTTACGTGAGGAGTACAATGGGGAAATATATTACGTAATATTACGCATATTGTGTTGTGTCGTACCACGAAATACCGAATAAACAAAAGGTACCATTTTAGGCTTACGGTCCACTTGATGGTAAGCGGATCCTTCGCTGGAAGAAAGTGCCTTTATAACGCACAGTGCGAGACCATGACGGTAGGAGATGTAAGCCATAGACCGTCTTGATTGGGGGGTACCACTACGATGTCCGTTATTCTTATTTGAAATAGTGATGTTAACACATTACTGTTTCAGTTGAAGGGCATGAAATTACTGTGCAAATTAGACTAACGATCTATTATCTCTAATGAGGATCAACTCACATGGTGATTTAGATGTCACTGATACTGTTAGGGGATAGCCTGACTCATACCATTAGGCTCTCGACATGCTCTTTATTTAGTGGTAGGTATAAATTTAGGTTCAAAAGTTGGGGGATGAACTCCCTGTCGGTGGATATCTTCATACAACACGATCAAGCGACATACAACTTAGACATCCCTAACGGACGCAGAATTTAAAGTGAAGTGGTCTATAACTCCGTGTTTACGAACGATGTCTAGCTCAAGTCAAGCTTACCTTCTGTAAACACGGTATTTTGTGGTGCTACTCTCTGTTAAGTGATAGTTACTATGCAAAATTGTTTTCATTCTACCGGCTAATGCGTGGTGATGTCAAATTAAATGGTACGTGCATCTTCCTTCTTCACTTCTGCTTGGTAACACATCAATTTCAAGATTGCTTTCTTGATTCTATATATTACAAGAACCAACTAGTAGTTGTCTTTTTTATCATCGTCCAGATGGTATAACCAGGGTTGGTCATAATTGCCATATTATAAACCTAGTCGTGAAGACACCAATACACCACCGACACATTAAGTCGACGGCTATGAAATGTCACCAGTTTGTACACAAATGTTCTCGAACGTTCTGTGGGTATTCCTGTAGGAATAACCACAGAACAGGGAATAACCTATAGAACGCATAATTTATAGCTATTTGTTAATATTCGAGGGTTATATAAGCTTATGATTAAATAGACCATAATTATGTTTGGCCTCTAGAATGCCCCCTTGAACTATTCATCTGGCGAAAATATCGGGGCAGTACCAAATGTCAGTTTAGTGGAAATTAATTGACAACTGAGTGTCCTGTAAACTGCCAATTGTTCATTGGTCACGTTGCCAGAAAGAGAGGTGACGACTTAAAAAACAAAAAAAATGTGTGGCACTCGGGGACTGCCGCGGTAAAGCTATTGCATAGCATTTTTATCAACTTAAGCAATTAAAAAAAAAAAAAAAATGTTTTTTTATTTTGAATTATAAAAAAAACAATGTTTTAATTTTTTTTTCTTTATTTTTTTTTTTAAAAGCATAAAAAAAAAAATGTTTTTTTTTTATTATAAAAAATTTTTATTTTTTTTTTATTTTTAAATTTAAAAAATGTTTTTTATTTTTTTTAAAAATAAGCATAACATTTTTTTTTTGTTTTTTTTTTATTATAAAATATTTTTATTTTTCTTTTTTTTTTCTTTTTAAATTTAAAAGAAAAGTAATTAAAAGTTCTGCTATTCATTGATAGATGGCAAAAACAAAACAAAAAGTGTCACCGCTGTGCACGTCGGAGTGGGGAGCGTGAGGTTTTTTCGTTACGGAATTTCTGGATTCGGTCCCCGCGCTGAAGGCCCGCGATAGAAGCTATGCAATAGCTTAATAAAAACGGGCAAGGTAAGAGAAAAAATGCCTAGAGGCACGATCCCAATCCGCTGGACAGACCAGATCGATCTGCCTTAAACACCTGTATTGGCTGGCGAGAAATGGTCAAGGAGAAGGTTGTTCGTAGAGACCTTGACCCTCAGCATTAAGGATTAAGGATTCGAGGAGGAGGAGGTAAACTGCCAAAGTCTATTTCTGATATAAAATGATTTATTTAATTTGCCCCAGTCACATAGTCATTCTAATCACTTTTCTTCAGTTCTATGGGTATCCTTTACAAAGAACATCACAAATGTTAATCAAGCATATAAACGACTGTCCAGTAGATTAATAGTTTGAATACCATCGCAGTTACAGTCTCAACAGTATATTAAACATGCACATGTCGGGTGTAGGTTTCTAAAACATATGTAATTTTGCTGTTTTCATTGTGCTACGCTTGAACGTTCCAGTGGTCTGACCAGTAACTTGTTGTAGTTAATGAAATAGAGATGTTTAATGACTGTGTCTGGTCTTACTGCGAGTGCCACTCATCTAGGTACGTAATTTTAGCTTCAGGTACATACCTAGTGACATTTATACATTATATTTATTTATACAAATATTTATACATTATATTTTAAATATTTTTTCCTTAGAAAACAAATATGAATAACTTTACAAAAAACCTATGTTGTGTGGGTATGAACACACATATCATAACAATATTATGCATTTACAAGATAGGTGGTTCGGTTCTGGCCCCGGTTTGGCTACGGAAGTCTCGGGTTCAAGTCCTGGGTCTGGACTTCAAATTTTTCTATCTTTAAAAAAAAAAAAATATTGTAAGTATTTGTAAAGTAATTGGCAAGAAATGCCTATAAAAAATACTTCAATATTATGCATTGTTACTTTTATTACGTGAAAATAAATAAAATAAATAACTTTTTTTATTGTGCTTGTTTTCTGATACTGGTCAAGCATGCCAAATTCTTGCAGTTAATTTTTAACGCATAATATAGCACAAGAATCAATGATCATGCCTTGCAAATTGTCAGTAAATGTCGACTTATTATAGTAAGAGCATGTAAATTATCATGCGCAGAAAAAACCTACAAATAGTTTCCACTTCACTTTACTATTCCCATGAGTAATATAAGATTTCAACTAGTTCAAACATAGCTTAAATCTATCGCAAACACATAGCAAAATATCTGCGTTCGTCGAAATAGTTTACACTGTATTCTCGCCCTTATATCAGTATACATAAGTTCTATTCAATATCAAGTAACGGGCGGGTAATGAACGCCTATTCAAGCGTGTGTTTCATTAGACACAATTAATTTGTAGACGAAGGAGTGGAGTGTGTAATCAGCTCATCAGTTTCAGAACGCTACAACCCTTATTCCGAAACATTAAGGTTCAAAATCGAGGGTTCCATTAATTCTTGTTTTGCAGACGACGAGGAATTTATCAGACGATATTGACTGATTTGTGTTTATTTATAGTAGTTAACAGGTAGGTTGATTAAAACATTGTAAGGTAGATACTAAATCCAATTAATATACTTAGGTATGACTACTTATGCCGTATATTAAATAGTAATAACATCTCCCACTTTTGAGATGAGGTCGAGATTGATCACCGCTGCTTAAACCCGGTAAAGAAAAATAGCATGTGAAGAACTGCATGTATTAGAACCAAAAAGTCGAACCTGTCCTTCCCTTTGAGAGAACGTGTGTGTCGAAGACATGGCTGTGGTGTCATTACCTTATTTCGAAGAAGGTGCCTGTGTCTCGGCAATTGGAATGGCATGTTATTATAATTGTTTAGTCCACTGGAATTACTGAAACCGATTCCATTGGTAAATTGACACGTAATGTAATGGTTAATAAACGTTCCTACTGCAGGGGTAAAGAGGTTACGGCTTGAAATCCTATACACAGGCCCACTGTGGATCGGTGAATATAATAAATGTAAGTAATTGATATTCGAGAAACCTATGAACGCAACTGTGGGTATACATCAAAACTTTGCTTATAATAAATCTTTTAACTGTGCGGTTGCCGTTATGTCACGCGCCCTTTTATAAGTACACCCTAACTGAAATTAATCACTGCCATCTCAACCGGTTAAATACGTACAAAGAAATGCTTACAAAAGTAATTTTTCATACAAATGTTTATACAATACATATCGTAAATTATATTGGTAATTGTTTTTCCTTATTCCTTTTACTATTATTCTCCGAAAATAGTGCGTAAGTGGTCCATTTCATTTGTAGAAACACTTGGATTGTAACGTACAAGATAAGAAAATAATTAATGCGTGATGCTGCTGCCAAAACTGTGCAGATAATTTTAATAGTTGAGTGCTTGCATGTGATTTAAGTACAGAAATCAATAAGTAAAATAATATGTACCTACGGTAGTTTAACGAATAGGTGCACGTACATCTTTATAGGTAGTTATTTTTGTCTTACAGGTGCTTACAGCGACGGATGTTTTGATTGTCTTTCTTCTTTCCATAGCTTAGCGCAATCTCCACTTTCCTTACTTAGTAGCGAAGGTAGCCTAATGGCTAAGATTGCTAAGGCGTCGACCTCGCAATCGTGAATTTGCTGGTTTGAATCCTACCCATTATACTACCGACGTGAACCCACTCCTTTTTTTTATGATCTGGCGGGAAAAAATCCTGACGAACACCCCCACCGTCGCCGTGTATCGCTCGCCACCTTCGCGAACGGGCCGCCGGAATGTGCTATACCGTCGGCGGCCCGCCCAGTCGCAATGCCCGGACGCGAGGTTGTTAGTAGTTCCTGAGATTACAGATTACATGAAAAATCTTTCACTGTAGGATAGCCTATTTATCGAGGAAAGCTAAAGGCTATATAATAATATAACATCACGCTACGACCAATAGGAGCGGAGCAGCAATGAGAAATGTTGCAAAAACGGGGAAAATGTACGCAGACGAAGTTGCGCGGGACAGCTAGTTAATTATAAAATGAAAAGCAGTGACTTTCTGATAGACATTCATTGTAATAATTAAATATTAATTCTATATTTGTGTTTGTGTAATGTTATCCAGATATTGCGTGTACAGCCGTAAACACGGCACCTTAACGTCTTAATCAATACCTACTCTGTAATTGAGTCTTCAATGTTCATTGAATTGCGTGCAATCACCAAATGGAAATTGAAACTATCGTCATTGAATACAGGTTTGGTGTCAGGTATTAACTGTCACTGTTATTTAATCACATTCTAATTATGTAGGTACCTAACTAAATGAATACATTTTATTGAATTTGATTAGAAATTTATAAATACCGTACACAACCGATGTGATTACTAAACAAAAATTTTGTTTAATTTTTTTTCTAGCTGATCCGCGCAATTTTGTTTGCATCAATTTTCCCCGTTTTTGTTACATTTTTCATTGATGCTCCGTTTCTACCGGTCGTAGCGCTATGTTATATAACCTATAGCCTTTCTCGATAAATGGGCTATCTAATACTAAAATATTTTTTCAATTCAAATCAGTAGTTCCTGAGACTATCGCGTTCAACCAAACTAATAAACAAACTTTTCAGCTTTATTATAATTTTAATATAGATTGGTTAAATATTTAAATATTGTTATGTATATAAATCTCTCACTGTGCAGTATAAAGCCTGGCAGTGCAATCATTTGCGAACTGTAACTGTAACCGTTGCAAGTTACTGTAACCAAAAATTATGTGTGTACCTAATGTGTACGTACATGTCTCGAACGGCACGCGTGTGGCGCTTGTTCCACACTAGATCCATACTGTATCTTAGTTTTGTTACTGACAGTCACTAATTAGTACCCAGCTTAAGTAGGCGAGAAGTTTAGGTTTAATAATGTTCTGCTTCACTGGATATATTCGTAGTAGGTAGTGAATAAATGTAACTATTCAACTTCGAACTTTGTAGGTACTAAGGATTGTGCACATCTGCTTTTAGGCGTGTGTGTGTGTGTAGATCATGACGTATGCATATATTATTTTGTAGTGTTATCGTAACGTTATGCTCGGCTCGGCACCCGGCAAATGCTGGTGGTGAAGGTGAGGAGCCTTAATAAAAATAAATACAGTTTTATTTCTTCAAATCGAAGTTCCATTCTTATCCATGTTTTTAAAATCCAAGCATGCGGTCTGCACAGTGTTCGCGTCTGAACAACAACTGCGATAAATCCAACCTTTTGGCACAATGTTGGACCAGTGAGGGTATTAATAAGCGGTTTGTACGCTTAGGCTTTCGATAACACTTTGCGGTTTTGTAGTTGCAGTTAATTATTATTCTTTCTGTGGTTTGTTTTGTTGCCAAAATGTATGGGTGGTAGGTATATGATAAATGGAAATTTATAGGCCTTACTGAATAGGTAAGGGCTGTAATTTTTACTTGTACTCTTACACTACATTTGTTAAATAAACGGTGTTTTGAGCACGACTAAAATTTAAGGGTCGTTTGAGAACATGTAGGTAATCGATTTTGATGTTTTGCTTATGATTACAAAACTAGAGCTTAGCTAAAGTATCTGGCAATAATACAAGTAGTAAAAAAAGATCTGTTATTGATAACTGCAAGAAGAATTATTGCAAATTAAATTAATTAATAGTCTAAAATTAATTATGTGGTCTGGCACTTAACACGATTAAGGACGTCGTAGACGCCAGTACCTATATTGAGTCGCCAAATAGATAAATATGAACCTATCGCGCTGCTCTCTTGTATCGTAAACCAAGCGTGAAGATATTCTAATTAGGGTTGTTGTATATGATATTGCAATCTTTTGTAATGAAGCTTCGTTTTTTTGAATACACAAATCTGTGGTTATTTACGCTGAAATTCATAAAGACGTCTGGTTTATTGGTTTGTGATCTCGCAAAATATATTGTTTCTAGCTGACCTGCGCAACTATGTCAGCGTAATTTTTTCCCGTTTTGCAACATTTTTCATTGATGCTCCGCTCCTATTGGACATAGCGTGAGGTTATATAGCCTATAGCCTTCCTTGATAAATGGACTATCCAACACTAACAGAATTTTTCAATTCTTATTATATTTTTTAATTACTTTAAGTACCACACATAATTAATTTTAAACTGTACCAAGTTCAACAGTACTAAAGTAGTGTCTGCAAATGAAATAAAAAAAGTCATAGTAAATCTGTATTTATGGTATGTATTTATGAAGGTATATATGTATTTATGCAGGTGTATTGTGTATTTATGTAAGTATGTTTATTAAGGATTTGATTTTTGTTTTTAGTTTTGTTTGTTTGATTAAACGTAATGTCAACAGGTTTACTGCACCTACATACTTTATTTGTACATCGCCTTAAGGTAGACTGGCAGAGAATGCTTCTAGGCATTAAGTATGCCTCTGTACAATTCTGTGCATAAGGTTTTAAAAAAAAAAAAAATCTGACACCCCTTTACTGTTTGTAGCATTTGAATTATCTTCTAAACAAAATTTGTAACGGCTGTGAGTCTTCACGCCACAACGACCACGACGTGTCATTTCCAATTTGGGTCTTAAGATCAATTGCTATGACAATAATGAGAATCGCCCCCGATATATTTGGTCGCTTGTTCGATAATAAATTGAATGTGAAGCGAGTGGTCTGCCAAGATCTAATTATAATAGCCTTTGTTATATGTAACATCTATTGGGTCTAATGAAAGAGGTCGAATGACTCGACCGCAATGAGAGTGCGCCATCCAATCACTGTTTATTACTTGTTGAAAGATTTGTGGATAGACAGACGTCATAAGTGTGTTATGTGAAACAGTACAAATTGTTTTGTCACTTCTACGTATAATAAGATATATTTTCTTTTATGTAGAAAGAAAGTAGTAGGTACATTTATTTTTAACTGGCATTCGCCCGCGGCTCCGCCCGCGTGGATGTCGGTTATCGCGATAAAAACTATCCTATGTCCTTCCCCGGGACTCACACTATCTACATACCAAATTTTATCTAAAAAAGTGTAACAGACATTGTTTTAAAACTTTCGCGATTTTTATACATTTTAGATATATTTCGGGACTTAATCGTGTGAATTATCTAAAGGTACGAACCTTTTATTTACCCGACGTTTCGATCGAATTGCACCGATCGTGGTCACGGGTCGACTTTAAATAATTCACGCGATTAAGTCCCGAAATATATCTAATGCGTAACAGACAGACAGACAGAGTCACTTTCACATTTATAATATTAGTATATTAAACTTCTCTCCTATGGGTTGTATTTATGTTATGTTACATAACATAAATACAACCCATAGGAGAGAAGTTTAACATTTGAGACCAATGACCTCTATAGTATTAGTACACTGTACTGGCTACCCCGTGCAAAATGACAGCAATTTCAAATGTCGAATCGAATTACTTTCCTGTGAAGTATTTTGGCACTTATGTATAACAAAGGGCCGTTGTTGTTATCTTTGTTAAGGTTTATTTCCGTGCATCGCGGCCGCGCGCGGCTGGTGCCTTAATAGTCTGAGAGCGCGCAGCCTATGTACCGCGCGCGTCTGTCGCAGACCTCGAAAACAGCGCCATATATTCTCATATTCTGATCGGCCGCACGTTAGCTGCGCGCGGCCGCGATCGGCCGCGATGCACGGGAATGAACCTTAAACGTCCTTTAATTTATATATTCCTATCGTTTTGTTTACTATGGGTCGGCGCCGAGCTCGGCTTGTAACTTACCTACACCTTTTTACATGTACTGACTAGCGCTTTTATACAAGAGTAGACTTCCATTTGATATTTTCAAATTACTGTCTTCAAATGTCCAAAATTAAATGGAAGTCTTGTTGTTGTAGGCGGTTTTCTCATATCAAGTTTATAAACATTCAAACATTGTAAAATTGGCAATTTAAAATAGTGGCCGTGAGTTTTTATTGCCAGGTTCTTTTCTCCCGCTTTACCTATTGTTTGTACATGTAGAATCCCGACGTATCACAGGAGTTGTTTTGCATCCTAAGTGAATAAAGTTTTTTTTTTTGTGTCTAGCGTACCAGTACTATAGAGGGGTTAGTGTTGGAGAATCATTTGAAATTTTGTAACATATACATAACTAGCCTTAGAGCGTTAGACTTCCCATTGGAAGTACACAAGTCTCTTCAAAATGCTGTCACTACGGGCACGCGGGTACGCCAAATTTTAGGAACTAAATACTTTCGAAGAAATAAAAAAGCTGTCTACATTTATTTGTGAACCAAAGATAACAATTTAGGTAACATTAATGAGATTGTATTTACATGAAAACTATTAGCATAATTAGTTCCTTTGTCCATTCTATTAATTGCTCTCCTGTAGATTGAGATCGCTCTTTGTGATAAGGCTGTTGATTGAACCGTTGCGATAAATCTCTATACATAGGTATTACGCTTATCATAGGCTGAATGCTTTGGTATGCTTGTAAGTAAGTACTAAACAATCATGTTCAAGACTCAATAATTTTAACGAACACATATATTAAACATCCATACATCCATTATCTCTAGTACTTCTAAACAGCACAATATGCATTGAAATTATTCCATGATAATCCACAAATAACCAATGCCGAAGCTTACGAGGAACTGGGAAATTACGAGTAGGTGAGTCCTACGTCAATGTGTTAGGTACAAAAAAAAATGTGTGGCACTCGGGGACTGCCGTGGTAAAGCTATTGCATAGCATTTTTATCAACTTAAGCAATTAAAAAAAAAAAAACCTTTGTTTTTAATTGTAAAGGAACAATGTTTTTTTTTTATTTTTTTTTTATTTGAAAAAAAGGTATTTTAAAAAATATATATATTTTTTTCAATTTTGAATTTTTTTTTTATTTAATAAAAAAGTCATTAAAAGTTCTGCTATTCATCGATAGATGGCACTTCTGAATCACTTTCGTTACGGAATTTCTGAATTCGGTCTCCACGCTCAAGGCCCGCGATAGAAGCTATGCAATAGCTTAAAAAAAACTTCACAGTAAACGTTCTATGGTTTCTCCCAGCCGCTTAAGCCAAACTTTGTCAGCCAAGGTTTGTCAAGCGGTCAAATACTTTGGTAAGTAAGCAAGGGCAATGCCCTCGGGATCTTGAAGGTCCATCAAACTGCACTCAACAAAATTGACAACATTCTAGACGGGACTAAATAAGTCAAAACAAAAGAAAATCTTTTTACCTATCCGCTTAGGATGCTTCATCAGGCAGGTAGACTGCCTGATGAAGCATTCTAAACTGAATATATTCTACAGGTCAATTCCATGTTAGAATAATACCATAAATTAAAAAAAAAAAAATAGTGTTTATGATAATAAGAATACTTTAGTATAATGGCAAAACTATCGAGGTTTACGTCTTTTCATAATTTTAACAGTATTTTATTTTTTGTTGTATGGGAATTATGATATTTTAGAGGTTATGTCGTGAGACTCAGTTTGTAGCGCATTTTGTGATGGGGTTTCATCTACATTTTTTCAGTTTTATTTAGAATGATTGTAATCAATTGCTATATATTGCTGTGTTATGTAACCAATTACAGTTATGTATTCCCCAATTTACCTAAACTTTACTTTATTAGTCTCTTAAAAATAAATAAAAAATGAAGTTTTATAGGCTACGTAACTAATCGCGTAAATATTTTATTTTAAGGCTAAATACCTTTGTTTATTGCCAGACGTTTCGACCGTATTGCAACGGCCGTGGTCACGGGTAGACTGTCACCCGTGGCCACGGCGTTGCAAAACGGTGATAATGTATACAAATCGCGAAAGTTTACAAACATATAAAAAAAAAAGTGTTAATGATTTCAATTAAATCGTTTTTCAACAGTTTGTTTCATGTAAGTTTGAGTCCACATACGATTAAGAATTTTAGAACCTACACAGAAGAAAATTCTCGAAGTTTAAAAACACCCCTGAAAATCACTTCCTTTTGCATGTAGTACTTTACGTTTTACTAAATAAACCGTATTTCCCATTTTTTACGCATTTACGATTTTTCCGCATCGGCAAAGAATTGGTTAATAAACCATATTGAAACCATAGCTGTAAATATAACTATTTAATAATATAGGGCAAAATAAGATGAAAACCGGGCAAGTACATGTCGGGCCACGCACAATGTAGGGTTCCGTAGTCCCCCCCCCCTCCATCCGAATAATGTGGCTTAGCGTAACGTTTTTAAAATACCTATCTAATGATACCCTACACACGATGGGATAGGTAAGAAAAAAAATCACAACCCCACTTTACACAGGGGAGGTAAAAACCTTTTTTTTAGATTTTATTCTTTCACTTTGTCGGCGTAAGTAATATGTGTATCCATACAATATTACAAGTGACAGACGGACGGACATGGCGAAATTATAAGGGTTCCATTTTGCCATTTTGGCTACGGAACCCTAAAAATGTGTCAAATGTAGTGTTGATCACAAATGGAATTCCCCTACCTCTTTTTCGTCCTCGTCTTAGCAACCGTATTTATTTTTCATTTACGATACCAAATTAAAATAAAATAAGGTTGGTTATGAAATGTTCGCGGGGTGCCTCAGGGTTCAGTACTTGGCCCCATTTTCTTTATTATGTTCCTAAACGACCTGTCCGCCTACATTAAAAAACATGTACCAGACGCCAAACTTGTAATATTTGCAGATGACACAAATGCCATCATATCTGCAGATAATATAAAAAATTTAGAACGTAAAGTCCATACTTTGTACGAGCATTTTGAAGGCTGGTTTGGGACCAACAATCTAATATTAAACGCAACAAAAACTAAATGTTTACTGTTTAAATCAACCGTCAAAAATACGGCTACGCTACAGGTTAGACCATGCGGAAAACGAATTGATATGGTAGACAATATAAAATTCCTTGGGGTTGAAATAGATAATCTACTTAACTGGAAACAAGAGTTATCATCTATCACAAGCTCAGTGAGTTCCGCATGTTATGCAATTAGAAGCCTAAGAGATGTCCTAACGATAGCTCAACTAAAAATGGTTTACTTTGCCCTGGTCGAGTCAAAAATTCGCTATAGTATTCAGTTTTGGGGAAATAGCTACGATTATAATGTCAACTCAGCGTTCATAATCCAAAAGAGAGCTATTAGGACTATGGTACGCATTAAACAGATCGAATCATGCAGGGAATATTTCATTAAATTAGAGATTCTAACAGTACCATGTCTATATATTTTGGTAATAATAGGCAATCTTATCAAGAATCTTCACAAATATGAAAGTGAATCTGAAAGGGAAATAAGACTTGGTACTCGTAGAAAAGATCTGCCAGTTATGTTACGTCCTAAGTTAAATGTGGTCCAACACAGCTTTAAAGTACAGGCTGTCACATTATACAATAATCTTCCGATCGATCTAAAAACAGTCAATAGTAGTCATATTTTTAAGCGTAAGTTGAAATCATATTTAATAAAGAAATGCTATTATAGCGTAGACGAGTATCTCAAAGATAGAAATCCACACTTATGCACATAAAATATTAATAATTTAAGTTACAAAATTAATTCAATCATTACTATATATTAATTTCATACATTATTACATTAATTTCTTATACGACATGATAAATGCTTTTATGTTTATTAATTTTTATTATGTATTGCATTGTAGTTTTCTTTTATTTTATTTTTTTAGTACTCATTTTATTATTGTAAATTATCATTTAAGTGGTTATAATATTTGATTATGTTTTATTGATTTGTTTGTGTATTATTGCTTATTAATAGATGCAGATAGTGTAATAATGATTTAATATTAAGTTAATTTTCTACACAAATGTAAATTTGTTAAGAAATAAATGTCTTATGTCTTATGTCTTATGTTCCCTATATTCGTTTAAATCAAAGAGATTTTTCCGTAAAAATCTGTCTCGGTCTCAGAGTCTATAAGCCTGTCCCAATTGACACCGTTGCCAAAAAATCTTATTAACCTTCTGAGCTTTACTTGCCGATATTCTCAGATATTCAGTGGTCATCTTACGGTAGTCTGTGGATATAGGTTAATACCCTTAGCGGCATTATATTTGTATGGTTAAATAGAGTAAAGTGACCGTACGTTTTTTTTCAAGTAGGTATATAAGGTCGCAACTGATTTTGATAGATACAGTTATGCTTACCATTTAGAAAAATTCTTCGGAATGTATAGTTAAGTTTGTCGTGTTCGTTCGATTTTATTATTACAGTATTCAAGAACTTAATATTATACCACCACACGGGACAGAGCTTTGTTGGATTGATGGTGGTTCCGAGTTCTGGAGTCTTCATTGTGTATTCATTCATTAATATTGTTTACTAATGCCTCGGTGGCGCGGTGGGAGTGTATCCGACTGCTACGCAAGAGGTCGTGGGTTCGATTCCCACAAGGGGCACCACTTTGTGTGATCCACAAATTGTTGTTCCGAGTCTGGGTGTAATTTGTGTCCGTGACTTGTATATTTGTAAAATCCCCCACGACCCAGGGCTTTAACCCTACTGCGGGTGTGGTTAAAAAAAAAATTGTTTGTTTATAAAGTTCTCACGGCTTGGAACTTTTAGACTAGTGCGGATATTGTCTTAAAATAAAACTTTAAACTTGCTCGGCACCAGATTTTTTCTTTAGTAAATTGGTATAAAATATCAACAATAAATTGAGTGAATTGTGTCAATATTAAATCTTAATTAGCTGACTGACCACTCGATCTGTAGAATAGACATTAAACACTCATTCTTTGTTTGTCTACGATAATGCGATATCGTTTATAGAATGCGGCTTTTCTAAAGACTTTAGACGAATGTTGATCCCGAGTCCCTTTCTTTAATGTAATTTATACCTATTATAAATTATAGGGTTGACAGAGCTATTAGTTCTCGAATAGAACAAGGAAGTTACTATTAGTATGTATGAGCAGTCTTTTTGTAAAGATTTATCACTGTATGATCACGTCCAGTCGTTTTTGACGATCTGTCTTGTCTGTCGTAAGATGAAGCTAAACTTTGTTTTAATTAGTGCCTTGTAATTATAAGACGCACAACAACGGCTATCTATGATTTATTCATCATTTATGCATATGGTTTTAACATTGTTGCCAATGGACTCTACTTTATAACCCTCTAATACTTACTATAACAATACTTAACTTTGAGTCTTAGTTATTCAAGAGGAAGATTATTAGAAATATCGGTTACTTTAGTCACAATATGAAACTTCGGGCCGGCATAATTCGGCACAGGCCGTTCAGTATATGTGGATGAACGTTCGGAACGATCTGTACTTGTTAATGAAGCGGAACACGTGTAGTAGTTGCTTCGGCCCGGCAAGTACTGCCGAACCGAATGTGCCGACCCGCTTATTTGTGTAGCCTCCCTTACGATTGAGTATTCGGCCTTATTAGGCCGATACGTAACAATATTGACTTCCAGGGCCCTTATTATATCTTTTTTTTGGTTTAGCGTCAAGCCCGCGCTTTTAACTGTCAAAATCTTAGCATGGTATATAGAGACCTAAGCTTTGAGCGCACTGCGCATGCGCCAATTCGCGCGGGCTTGCCACGAAAACGAAAAAAACATAGTGAAAAAGGATCCAGTTTAAAGTTCAAAATTCGAAATTTGAATTTTTGTGCATAAAAAAATAGAAAAATTTGAGGTCTAGTTTCCAGCCCCGGTTTACCATACGGAAGTCTCGGGTTCGATTCCTGGGTCTGGACTTCAAATTTTTCTATCTTTCAAAAATGCAATTATTGTATTAATAAAATAATTGGCAAGAAATGCCTATAAAATTATTGTATTAATAAGTAATTATTTCTGTAAGTTCCATAAATATTAGTGGCAGTATGTCTAAACTAATATTATAAATGTGAAAGTAAGTCTGTTACGTTTTCACGCTTAAACCGCTGAACCGATTTATATTAAACTCAAAGGGCATAGGATAGTTTTTATTACGATCATTTTGAAATTGGCTTTCAATTAAAAAGCTTTTTGATTGGTTGTAATTAGATGTTGTATCCGTGATACCTAATCGAATGTAGCCAATACCTATACCACATTGCAACAGGTAGAGGCTCGTGACCAATAATAATGAGCCATAATTGTTACGTTCACATCATTTACGATTATGAACCTAGTATTATACAACGTGTAACAGAAAGGTATAGTCAGTTAATTTCATTAGCGAACGTTGTAGCATATAAATTGTAACCTCTCTGGCGCAGAATCCGTTTGCGTTATTATGGCGACCGATGTACATTTTAGTTCATGTTTTTTAATTAATACATATTTTTGTAGGGCATTCAGATTTTGATAAAATTAAATAGATGTGCTCAGTATCATGGGTAGGTACATAACCCTTATGATGCGTTTAAACGCACGGCACGTAGTTCGGCAAGCAACCTGGCTCTTTTAGGGATCTTTTAGACGTCCACTTTTTTCACTTTTTCGATGGATTGGAAGTGTTGTATAGTTTACAATGAGTGGGTTCACACACACCGGATACGCCCCGGTCGCCGGTAGGATGCGTGTGAACACACTCATTGTAAGCCATACAACACTGCCCAGTCCGACGAAAAATTCCATCTGGCGTCCGGTGAAAAAACCGGACGTTTAAAAGAGCCCGTACACGGGATGGCGGTACAATCAAGTCACCCACAAACAGCTGAGCAGCGAGTGCACATTCACGCCTATTTACACGTTCGCGCTCGCTTTGAATGTCGCTTTGATGCGAGCGTGTAAATCCACCATTAGATTTCACTACTCCTATACGTTTCGCGTTTATACCAATTAGGTCTCTGCATCTGAACTGTAAATAAAACTAGCCGATATTTTAAACCAATTAAGTGAAATTGTGAAATATAAATCTGATAGATTTTTATCCAATGAAGCGTAAAAAGCAATAAATAGTAAATAACTGAAATGTTTATTAAAGAGTAGGTAATAATCGTTATTCATCGAATAAACATAACTCTAGCTTTCTTTCAGTTGATTACACCTGAAATGCGCTTAACTATCATTGAAACGTTTTCCGCTTTATTAATTCGTTCATTAATATTTTTCAGTAGCTTCATTCAAAACTGTTTTAATAGCGTCGGAGAAATATTTTTTAATCTCTTTGTAATTTTTAAATAACACAATATATAATAAACATAATTATTTAAAACGCATTTTTTCACACGGCAACGGCTCCGAAACCAACACTTAGCATAGTCCGACATGCTCTTGCCCGTTTTTAGGGTTCCGTAGCCAAATGGCAAAAACGGAACCCTTATAGTTTCGTCATGTCCGTCTGTCTATCTGTCGGTCTGTGCTTCCGTATGTCACAGGCATTTTACTCAAAGACTACTCAATGAATATTGATGAAATTTGGTGAAAAGATATCCTTATAGTAGCCGCTACTTAGTTTGATAGCTAAATAGTAATAATAAATATTTCTAAGGAGGCACTCCATACATGCAACAGAAGGAGGTTTTATTCTCAGCAAAAATCAATGTGTAGCACATCATTCGACAGCGCTTTCAAAAACATTTAAAGGTTTTTAATAAACTTTTTTGACTGAGTGAATATTTTTGAAAATAATCGCTCTTAAAATTCTTACCATCCAGTTGTCAATGTCACCAAATTCCTACTGACTAAAAAGCACTCGCAATTAACATTATCTCAGATTTAGAAAACGATTACTTAATGGATAAACAATTTAACTTAACTATTATTACGTACGGTAATAAATCCCATCGAAAAATATTTACTTGCCATCAAAAATAGGGTGTTAGGGTAATATACATTCATTGGAGATACAGCAGTATCTGGCGAGCCCATCTCGACCCGAAAGGGTTCGTTTGTTCTACACACAGATAAACGAATTTCATAATTTTAATCTACACACCATCTTTGTGAATTATTCCGCCGATTTATTAAATGTTTATTTGAATTTGTTGGTTTTACGTTTTAACTTTTTTGTGTAAATTTTTAGAAGCTTTTACGTTACAAAGGCATGTCAGACTCATTATGCTCAATTTAGATTTATTTTTCTATCTATCTCTTTTTGATCAGCCTTAAATAATTGTACCTATTTAAATTAAAAGGGGTTACGTCCAAATAATCAAACGGTTCTTATCAACGAATTCGTGCCCAAAAGTAAATTCCCTCCACTTTTCACCATAAATTGTGATATTACGGCAACTTATAACTAAGTAGTGTTTGTGTATTCGGTCGGTGAAAAAAAAGGAATACAGGATTCCTTTCTCTCACTGCAAAATATACTTAACACTATTCCACTATATCTTCTATGTGCAGGCAGGTAGGCATTCGTTACCTCACTGTTTAGTAGGGATACTATAAAAAAAAAAAATAAGCCTTTATTGCTGTTAGTTTTTTCTATACAGTATGTTTCATTAAACTATTGCACTTTTACTAATTATACTTAATTTAAATATCGGCGATCTGGTCGTTTTCTGCTACAGCTTGTCCTACGACATAGGCCTCCTCCAAAGATTTCCCTTCAAAGGGATACTATATAATTTTCTAAATACATACATATTCATTATAAAAAGCGGCGGTAGCTTAATGACTAAGGCATCGGTCTCGCAATCATGAGGTCGCGGGTTCGAATCCTACCCATTACACTTTAGAGAATTTATAAAATTCTTGAATTGTTAGTACTTATGCATTTAATTAAAAGCGGCGGTAGCCTAATGGTCAAGGCATCGGACTCGCAATCGTGAGGTCGCGGATCGAATCCTTTCCATTATACCTACTACCGACGTGAACCCACTCCTAACACAAGCCATTGAGCTTAGCTGGAGGGGTTAACAGGATTGCTAGTAATGTGGGACCACAATCCCACATTGCTAGTTATCTTTAAAAAAAAAAATATAGATTAATAACACCCAGACATAGAATAAATCATCGCACTAAGTTTTATCCTGGGTGGGGATCGAACCCACGACCTCTTGCGTAGCAGTCGGATACATTCCCACCGCGCCGCAGAGGCAGTCGAAACTTTCTTTCTCTTAAACGAAACATAGTACACTTATAAGAATCATATACACATATCATATAATCATATACATATCACAATTTTTACAAAAATCATTTTCGTGTACCTAAGAGTATTATTCTGTGTAAAATATGATATATTTTCATAAACGAATAGATTGTAATGGCATGGCTAGCTCTGAATTTGACCGTCGAAATCTATGATACCTATAACTTATTAAATTCAATATGAATCTTAATAAATTCAATATCATACGCTTCAGTTATTTTCGATCATAATGATTATCGAATAATTAATCTCGATTGCATAACAATATACAACACATCATTTTTGTTTACTTAACATAAAATTAAATTCACTATTCGACCGAGTTGGCAAGCTTTACGATTGGCACGCGTTCGATTCCTGTCTGAAATATTTCACACACATTGTTTTAGTCTGGTTGTCTGTTCGTCTGGTGACGTAAGTGTTAATTAAAATAGTTTATTTGCACGGATACTAATAACTTGTGTTGATTAATTGTAATAACTTTCCAAATGGCTATTAACGTACGAAGTTATTATTTACGAGTATTTAATGGGCGATCTCTAAATTGTAGGTAGATAACCGCTATTGTCTCTAATAAAATAAGTTCTGGCATTAAATGCGGTGCAAATTGCATCGAGAATTAAGCGTCTTATAGACGATTGGAAACAAGCCTTCCCGCCTAGGTGACCTTGCTGGTTTTCAACAGTGTAGACGGCTATTGCAAACCAGGTACCAAGTAATTTGGTTTAAGCATGTGATCCAGATGGTTGGAAACAAGCCCTCCTGCCAAGGTGACCTTGCTGGTTTCCATCAGCGTATGTATGTAATTAGGTTTACAACATCCGTCTACACTGTTGGAAACCAGCAAAGTCACCTTGGCGGGAAGGCTTGTTTCCAACCGTCTGGAAGACGCTTTATGTAATTTGAGAAAAATGAAAATAATCTTTATCGACAGACAAACGAACAAATATATCGAAACGAACGAAACAAAATGAAAAAATAACCCTTTTTGCCTTTGTTTCAAAGGGTTATTTTTTCATTTTAATCTTACATCTTAAAACCAATCCATTTACACTGAACTAGATAAAAAGTGATAGGTACCTACTTTAATGTTCTTATCACAATATTTTACCGCATCTCACAATTTTGCCTTTTAAGAAAACTATGAATATAAAGTAAAAAACTCATAAAATAGATTCTTTGCCCGCTCATTAGATTTCATCCCCCTGAAAGTGTCCAGTATAGATTGTAAAGGCGATAGGAGCATAATTTCAATAAACGTCTATTGCACTCGGTCCGAAACGCCTCAGCCCTTCTATTTGATGTTATCTATACTGACTTGTTATTTTAAACTCGAGAAGTCGAGACGTTACGGCCTAGTTTTTCGAGGTATTTCGCGTAAAGTGTCTGGGTGCGCTGTTTTTGGTTGCGAGGCCACATTGTCTGAACATGTGCAGATGGTGCATCGGTAATGTGTTGCAAGTAGGGACCTTGACAACAAAAGAATATGGTTCTTCTTATTTGTCTCTGAACTCTTGACAGAGTCATCGTGGTCGTCGTGTCAAGGTTAGTGTGCATTTAAGAAGTGGACAATTTAGAGCCGATTTTATTTGGTCAGTCTAATGCATAGGTGTTCTGCCGCGTGACCTATTGACTTCGACTTTTCCTAGCACCGCTAGTCGCTCCTCAGACGTATCATTTCGGCGTGAAGTAGTATAGTTACTTGTCATAAAATTTATGATAACGACAAGATGAAAAATAACAAGATTTAATGATGTTATTGGTGGACCAGATTTCCTACCTGAGAGAGAGAGAGAGTACATACCGTAATCCGCAATGCGAATCCTGGCGTTTCGGTCA
This sequence comes from Herminia tarsipennalis, assembly GCA_945859575.2. Taxonomy (NCBI): domain Eukaryota; kingdom Metazoa; phylum Arthropoda; class Insecta; order Lepidoptera; family Erebidae; genus Herminia; species Herminia tarsipennalis. The sequence continues at coordinate 18,173,550 of OX243841.2, read as the reverse complement.
CTAATTTCTATAATATGTATGTATTTAGAAAGGTATAAATATATTTATCAGTTGTCTGGTTACCATAGTATAAGCTCTGCTTAGTTTGAAATCAGATGATGTTGTGTGAGTTGTTGGTAGTGATAAAACAAATCACTTATTACGCGAGCTTACCTGCATCGATTTTGCATTTTCGAGCCTTTGCTTACGTTGAAGATTAATTGCCAGCGTGTTCATTCAGTCAGGGTATTCTCCGATGTAGCTGTGTACTATACCCATTCAGGTTCCAAATGGTCTAGGCACAAAATATTGAAAATAAGACTGAAGAAGGTAAGGAATGGTAGGTCTAAGTCATAGACCGGTCTTAAGGGGTACCACCACGCTGCACGCTGCGAGTTATTCTTCCGTGAAACTTTGATATTAAAACATACACTGTAGCAAGTCAAACTGCTCGGCAAATGAGACTAATGTACTAATGTTTCAAATGAGGACCGCAGTGTGGTGACAGTTAAATCTTTGCCGCTTACTATCAGGAACCACCTGCTCGTCTCATCATTTAGTAGTAGTAAGGCAACCTTCATACAACGTGCGACCCAGGACCAGGACCTACACAAACAGGCATCGCTCAAATATGGAACACAGACACGAAATCTGGGAACGCCTTCCATACAAAGTTGTCCGCATTGATCTGAAATTTCTAGTCCGTGAAACATGTTCATTGTGCTTTATTTGAACGGTATACGGTATTAGCCAACTATTCAAGTATCTAAAATCGAGTAACGAACGTTCAAATCACAAATGCCCAAGCACTCCCATTTTCTTGATGCTTCCGAGAAAGGGGCACCTTTCTCAGAAGCATCGAGAAAATGAGAGTGCTTAAAGAGCTTAGTGCTAGTGCGGAAGAAGCTTCTTTAAGAAAATTACTCAAAGTAGGTACTTAACGTTATATTTTCCTAGTAGACGGCTTAGCTTCTTCTAGGAAGGAAAGCAACTTAAACATGTTTAACTTGTTTTTAAACTTAAAAGTAGTATTAATTTAAGTCCTTATCAGAGATCAGTGAGGGCAAAACTTTTTAATTGAGATTACCAGACTGAAAGAAAAGCAAAGTTTTGATTACTTTGTGCGCCTACTGAAAGAGAATATACAAATGTTTTCTTAGGTGATAGTTTAGTTTCTTATAGCCTTGTGTAAACAGAAAGACCATACTATAGGATCTTATTTAAAGTTCAAATTTTAAAAGCAAACGATGGTAGGTCTACGCCATAGCCCGTCTTGGTTGGTACCACCTTAGTATCGTGTTTCTGTTTCGTAAAATCGCCACTGTAGCAAGTGTTATTAATGAGACTTACGAACTAATATTTGAGACATTATTATTACTTTTATGGTCTAGTCTAGCGTGACGCTTACCATCAGGCGTAGACCTGCTTGTCTCTTCATTTTGTGGTATAAAAAACAACGGGTGGCACTCCGGCAGTGCCGGCAGAAGTGAAAACAACTATTTCATATTTTTTTTATTTTTCAATGTTAAAAATATATGAAATGATATATCACAAATCAAAAAACCGAAATTAAAATAGAAAAAAATAATCGTTACTCGGACTCGAACTAGGGTCTTCTGGTTTCTGGACCGCCCACCTGAGTTATAATAACATTGTAGATGAAGGCGAAATTTAACTTCGAATTCTAATGATATTGTAGCAGGTTTTCATTGTTCTCCCTTCGTCTTACGAATTTTCGATCAGGTCACACGTAAACGTAAAAAAATTTTTACACATCCCTAAAACGCCGCTAAAGAAGTTTTCACTTAAAAACAGACAAAACTTCTACATTCGGATATAAGCTCTACATAGCGGGGGCCTTAACAAACATACAATTAATGAGTACAAGGTACCTACATTCTGATTTGGTACCAATTTTCGCCCACGTGGGAATCGAATCTACAACCTCAGCACAGCAGTTGTACCTACTTACTACCAGCACAGAATACAAACGTATAAAAGGTTGACTTACAACTCAACAAAAAATCCACGTTCACATAGACATAACGGACGAGCTCAACCTGCTCAGTCTCTGCTGTCATTCGACCGAGATCGGTGTACATACACCGATCTGGCGCGTCTATCTATATCTACCTAATTTGTAGATACAAAGCAACCAAATTCAAAACAAAAAAAAATCTGTAAGTACTGGAAAATAGACTAAATGCGCGTGAAACCGGTTTGAAATAGCCATAGCAACAGTTAAACAATATCTACATAGTAAAACAGTTCATTGCCACAAAATAACAGCTCTTCTAGTGATCCATGAAAGAGACAGGTACCTAATAAAATCAAATATTAAGGGTTCTATCCCTACGTCCTTTTGAGACACGGGTCACTATTCCATCCGAAATTATTAGCTCCTAATGTAAACCCGAAGCTATCAACAGTTGGAAATTTAAGGCGTCTGTCAATACCAGAACAGTTTCAATAATGGACACGATCTGAGAAGGGACAGTTTTCATTAATTTGTGTTGTCCAAACTGTTTCAGATTAAAGCGCTTGCTTAAGGGATAGTGAGGAATTTAGTTGGTTTGGGCAGTTTGATATTGGTTTGCCAGTATTGGTTTGCCGATCGCTGATTATGGCGAAGTATATTCTTTGATTAACTAGCAAGGGTCAGTCCATGAATCAATGTGTTGCGTTTGGGGATATTATCGCTAAATATTAAACATATAGTTATGATAATAGACTATTGCACATGACTTTGTACAGGGAACCAATGATAATAAACTACAAACTTATGAGTGACAGATGTGAAAGCTAGAAAAATGTGCTGAGGTTAGTACTAAAAATAAATACAGAAATCTGTAGAGGTAAATACGATGTTTTCCACTTGGTTCCTTACTCAACAAAAACAGTAAGCAATCAAAGGTAATATTATAAAACACCTTTTAGCGAAATAAACGTAATAAACACTGGGTCCGGAATAGCACTTCTTGTGAATCAATAAGAAATTTAATTCCCACAAACGGAGACGATGGTCTTCGAAGTTCACAAATAACTTCGGATGTTTCTTTTTTCCGTCTCATTCTGAATTCCCGGACACTCGAGCACTCGGAAGAATGTCCGGTCGATTCACAGTTCTCTTATTAGTTTTTCATCTTGCAACTTTTAGATTATACAAGTAGCGAATTTGTCTTTGATATGTAGCTAAGGATAAATATAGGCATTTTTAAAATTTTGATCCGTCTTCCAACTGTGAAGCTGGAATACGAGCGACTGGGGATGTTTTATTTCCAATTAGGTTCTAAAGTTAAATTTATCTTCATGACTACTAAACGCAATTAGTTAGAGTTCTGTCAATGCACAGAATTTTAGTTGAGAATAGAAGTGTAAGATTTAATACATTACTCTTTCACCAAAACAAGAATTTCTTGTTTTGTTGGAAACCTCAGACGCCAGCATCCACTTAGAAGTTACAAAATGTTGAAATCAAAATACGACTATATTTGCAGATATAATATTCGCTCGTCCAAAACTTGATAAACATTTCATTTCGCTACTATTTGAATATGCCTTTTAATTAACGGAATAGCTCAGGCGTCTATTATAAATAATTAACTAAAACGACTGACTGTTAGTAAACTACTAACTACTGTATGACGTATAATGTCATAAACAATGGCATTTTTGTTATCTGATGGACAAAACAATTACGTAGCGTTTCGTGCCAATACTCTAGGAATATAAGTTGGCAAAACTTTGCGATTTGTACACAATTTCATCGGCTACGAGTCTTATCAAGTAGATATTTTAAGATTAATTATTATTGATTTATTCCCTGACATCTAACACAGATGCAGACCGCTCAAAATCGATTGTTGTGGAACCCTCCACAACGATCGATTTTGAGCGGTCGATTTGGCAGAGACCTATGTTCAGCTGTGGACGTTTTCAGGCTGATGATGATTTCTGACGTTTCGACCGTATTGACAAAGTTGAAACGTCAGGGACTAAATCAAAGATATCCTTAAAATATCTTCGTAACTAAGACTCGTATAAAATTGTATAAACTGTGCAAGTGGTTTGAAAAGCTAAAAAGGTATGAGAGGCAGTGAAGTGCGATTAACATTACAGTCATGAGTGCACCGGGGCTTACCTTGGCAATTTTAGTTGGCAGACGGCCATCGAATCTTTTCATACTTACTGATGCTTGTATTCCGATTGAAAAACATGAAAGTAAAGTGACAAGATGACATTAATAGAATAGAGGCGAGTAGAAGGTCTAAGACATAGGTTTGGTCTTGGTCGGTACCAGAACAATGTCAGTTATTCTTTCGTGTAATGGTAATGTTACCGCATCACTGTGTAACGGTTGAAGGGCTTTGTAGCAAATGTTATTACTGGGCAAATGAGATTTACGATCTAAAGTCTCAAACAAGGATTGGAGTGGCACTGATACTGCTATGGGCTAGCGTGACGCTTACCGTACCGTCCTTATCTAAACCATAAAATGTTTTAAATTACATTAATATAACACAAATACTGAACGCTTTCTCTATCAATCTCTAAGCTTAAGTATGACTACGCGCCATTCGGGAGACCTCAAGAGCCACCACCAGAGTTGGAGAGAGAGACTTCAGGAGCCACTGAGCGAGTTCGGAAATGACTTGTTTGAATGCGCCTTCCCACCGCGGCAGCCAAATTAATATGTCCCTAATTGTAAATATAGTAAAGGCTAACAATTTATAAATAGCTTCGATATGTACTTTTGGGTATGCGTTCTTAGGTACAAGAATTATAAACCTGTTATCTGACCATTCAACCGATTAAATATCCCTTTGACAGAAGACCTAACTTTAATTCTCTTATCTTTTTCGTACATATTTAAATTAGAATGCACCTACTTCAAAGTTTAGTTCAGGTGTAAGGAAATGAATGTTAAAATACAGCAGTTAATATTAAAAGTAAAATCAAGATTAAACATTAAAATAAAACATTCATTAACGGAATGGCGTATCTTTTCTTTCTTAACAAAGCGTGTTTCCCTCTTCTCTCGTTTCAGGAAACTAAAAGTTTTTAACGTGTTGGGACACGATCCCGCACTCTCTCTCCAAAACTTTTCATTGTAAAGTTGATTACATTAAAAGATGTTATTTATCACTTCATTCTGTAGGTACTTGGGGACACTGCTCTGTGGGCGAATAAGTCTAGCTTGATATTAAACCTTTTTGAGATTACGTCTTGTGTGGGTTGTGCGTTGTTAGTATCCTCATACCCACTTCAAATGATATAAATTAGAAGCATGTTTTTCAAGTGTGCTCAAGTCTTAGTGGGCTTATTTTGAAACAGCATACCTGTAATATTATAAACACAAAAGTAAACAGGTATGAACACGAAGGATTTAGAATATTGTGTATGCTTATTTGGGCATTTTGTCTGATAGTTATCCAAACATAAGTGACATAATAATTATGTGAAATGCAAAAAGTTACTCTGCTATACTACAGCACAATTGGCGCATCTGTTTTATTTTTAGACTAACTGTCCGACGCAACTTCGTATGCGTTAATTTCCACCGTTTTTGCAACATTTCTCATTGTTGCTCCACTCCTATTTGTCGTAGCGTGATGTTATATAGCCTATAGCCTTCCTAGATAAATGGACTATCTAACAGTGAAATATCGTAACAGTAGTTCCTGAGATTACCGCGTTCAAACAAACTCTTCAGATTTATAATATTAGTATAGATATAAATATATATTTAAAAATGTATATGATCAACAGAAAGATAAGACGACATATTTTGCATTAACGTAAGCATCTAATGATGGAACCCCGCAATCGCATCGTCCTTACATTATCATAATAGTCTATGTGGATATAACAAAATCTTCCATATGATATTTTAATAGACATTTTATACCACATTTACATGGGTCGCCTGCCTCCCCATGGCTACTCATTGGCTAGTTTACTTACGGAACATTTAAGTCACCTGAGGCGAGCGATTTATCATTATATCGTAAGCGATAGGAATTTATAAAGGTACCTTATTCTAATACCATACGTTTATTGAGTTATTATATATTTCGCTTGGAGGCATAAACTAAACTCCAATTTAAACAAATAGTTTGAATTTTGCATACGTTTAAAAACACCTCGCGCATAGTTTGGTCTCTATTCCATTACTCTCATACTCTGATGGGACGAATACCCGACAGGACTGGAGCGAGATTCGGTGCAGAATGATGGCTCAACCTGCACTTCCTGAAACCCTGAAATATTACAACCTGGAAGGTTGTAATATTTTCCCAAAACTATCACCCAATAATAGACATACTGTCGATGAAGACATTGATTCTTGAAGTGTGTGATAAAAACTGTTAAGTCATCATCACCCAGTAAATAACAAAAAAATTTACACGTAGTGCAATTTTAGTTATGTTTAAATGGAAGTATAAGTGAAGTGACATGCATTCACCATCACCAATTAATGCGTTTCCAATGAAATCAATGTTGCCAGTAATTAAACCCCTTTAAAAATGACAATTAAAATACAAAAAAACTTAGTATATAATAATTAATTGCTGTAGTTAAAGTATATGACTTTATGTCATATACTTTAACTACAGCAATTAAAGCAGGAATTAATTATTTTTACTATCATTATATTATTAATGTTTGGGTACATCCAAAACACATACGTAACGTGATAACGTCGCTTAACCTTACTGTCTCGATTTGTCCGGTCTGTTATTGGTTAATTAGCGCTCAAAAGATGCCGATGTACCAATATTTTGAGTCACATATGTATGATGTTGTAAGGCAGTTCTCTTCTTTTTTACCCGACTGTAAAGAAGGGTTTTTAACTTTATATCTCACAATATGGTATCTGTGGATTTTCAAACTAAAATTTAATGAAGATCTTAAAATTAATACCACAAACAAGGCTCTACACTCCACCCTTACTTGGGTAATCTAGATCTGTGCGTTACGATTCCCAAGAGAAGTCTGGAGATCCTACTCGATGCACACCAGCCTCGTGTAGCTGTAGTGAGTCCATTTACGACATGAACATTATTACATAGACTAGGGAATACCGTCTGGTAAGATGAGTACTTGGTTTTGTTGTTAGCTATGTTAAAGTTTTGATTGGAGTTTTCTTGTGTTCAAATTGAGGATTGATGTTCATGAATGTTGTAAGTCATGAGATGTGAGTGCAGTAGAAATTTATTATGCGAATAGCAGAAATAGCAATCATTGTACGATCGTGATGTAAGCAGGATACGCACTTAACAAGTACGGAGTACTCACCGCGAGCAAAGCACGAGCTAGCTTACCATAAACTGTGGAGACTACCTACGCCAAGTAACCTTTATAGAAATGCGCTTGAGCAACACTCATTGACAGCGTGCTCGAATACAGAATCGTGGTTTACCTTCCAAACAAAGTTTTCTGAAGTGGTCTGAAGAAGGCGACATACATATTCGGGTCAGCCTAACAAAGCTGGCCCAAAACAACACTATACATTTTCGGCTTCATCAACGAGTGCCGATGGGGTAGTTCAAAAACGCCGTTTGGCAACGGCAAACGGCTTTTTCCACGAACATTTATCCACATATACCGCCCGGTCTGTGCCGAACGATGCCGGCTCGAACATGGGTGTAGCAACTCTGAGATTCGGTACCCATGAACGATGCTGAGTTGAGTGATGAGTTCCTCAAGCTAGGTATGAATAGGTAGGTACCCTTCTGTATTCTTGGTATTTTGTAACGTTACAAAAATGTGCTACGATTACGCTACGCTTCATCATGTGCCCGATTCTCGCCGTATGTGTAACCGTCTTTAGCGATGTTAGGACACGGTAATATTATCTATACAGTATTCTATCTTCATACAAACGATCGGAACGCGAGTGATACCTAAGCGCCTCGAGTTGGGTACACGAATGCGCCGCAGTGACTAAGGAACGTTGTGATAGTTTTGTAAGCAGTAAGCTTGCGATTTGTGAATAATTACATAATATGGCAAAATGCAGTTATAGATTATATGGTGCTGTTTTTGGTTGTTTGAATTCTTCGATAACGCACCCAGAAATAACATTTATAAAATTACTAGCTGACCCGCGCAACTTTGTCTGCGTAAATTTTCCCTTTTTTCTTTTTCTTCCTTTTAAGCTATTGCATAGCTTCTATCGCGGGCCTTGAGCGCGGGGACCGAATCCAGAAATTCCGTAACGAAAAAACCTCACGCTCCCCACTCCGACGGGCACGGAGGTGTGGCTTGAAGGCCGTGCATCGTCTAACGTCGTTTCATTTTGTACTTATGATTCTGGCTGCAAAAATCATAATAGCGCGATTCAGACCGTAGTACATTTTGTATTGAATAGTAACAAAATTAAATACAGCGCCAAGTAATTAAAAAAAAACTTATTTAAAATTTTTTTTTTTTTTTTTTATTGCTTAAATTGATAAAAATGCTATGCAATAGCTTTACCGCGGCAGTCCCCGAGTGCCACACATTTTTTTTATTTTACAACATTTTTCATTGCTGCTCCGCTCCTATTAGTCGTAACGTAATGTTATAACCTATAGCCTTCCTCGATAAATGAGCTATCCAACAATAAAATATTTTTTCAATGAGGCCCAGTAGTTCCTGAGATTATCGCGTTCAAACAAACTCTTAGGGGTATGAAAAATAGATAGTAGCCGATTCTCAGACCCGCGCAACTTCGTCTGCGTAAATTTTCCTTTTTTCTTCCTTTTCTTTTACAACATTTTTCATTGCTGCTCCGCTCCTATTAGTCGTAGCGTGATGTTATAACCTATAGCCTTCCTCGATAAATGAGCTATCCAACAATAAAATATTTTTTCAATGCAGCCCAGTAGTTCCTGAGATTATCGCGTTCAAACAAACAAACAAACAAACAAACAAACTCTTAGGGGTATGAAAAATAGATGTTGTCCGATTCTCAGACCTACCCAATATGCACACAAAATTTCATGAGAATCGGTCGAGCCGTTTCGGAGGAGTATGGCAACGAAAACTGTGACACGAGAATTTTATATATTAGATGAATCCATATCTTTATCGTATAAAATTAACCAAAAATGCTTTTCGTACGTCTCAGTCGAGGCGCAAATATTTTTCAGTCTCAAATTTATAAGGGTGTATTTTTTAAATTAAGTACGTTTAATACTTTATAAAAAAAACAACATGTATTTTTAATTATAATTTCCTATTTCGTTTACTATAAATTTAAATTATATAATAAAAACACACATATTCACAATCACAAAACTAGAATGAAACTCAAGTAGCTCTTTTTTACGTACCGCACGGCTGTAGGTAGTTATTTCAAGGATAGTGCCGAGTTGCAATACTGTATAGATAATAATAACGTGGCCAGGATTATTACCTGCAGTGTGGTAACATGGTACCTATGTTATCTTACATCATACCACCCAATATAAACTGTCCAATTCCTAGTGAAGATTTTACTTTCATAGTAGAGTTGAGTAAAAAGCAATAAATAACCTATTTTCCCCCGCAAAACTTTCACGGCATAATTTACACCGTTAAAGGTGTACGTACAGTAACCGCAGACGGTGTAATTGTGGCCGTCCATCAATTTTTATTACTAGGTTGCGTGCAGCGATACTATCACGATGAAGCACTTTAAGGGGGTGAACATATCCTCTATAATAAATAATAATAAATTTATTTTCTCTCGAAGGTTACATAAATTGAACAATATCGAATATTATTATGCTAGGTGTACTAAATATAAACCTTATGAGAGCTGGAGTCCGTGATAGGTTCAAGACCTGTGTGACAGATCTCCAGGCTCTCTCCTTATTCTTATAGATTTAAATTTAATGTGTACAATACTGGTAATCTATTGATATAAAGTTGGTTATTTAAAAGTGTTATTGTCTGAGTGAATGTATCGAATAGAAAATTGAAATATCCCGATACGATAAAATTTCCACACAAGCAATGGTGTTATATTCTAGTCTTCCTGATTGGAGAGTAAGAGAACTATTAGAATTTCAGATGTAATGTGAACTTCTAGCTGATTCGGTGGATTTTGTACCATCTAAAATAAATCCAATATAACAAAATTATGGCCTAAGAGAAGCTGATCATCGACTTACGACCATCTTATAACCAGATGAGACAAATTTGTTATCATATTTTATTGGTTTATAAACACGCTTATGATAGCTTGCCTTTGGAAAAGTGTTCATGGCTTTTTTTTCATAACCCTCACTGTTTTGATAACTGAACAAATTTAGTTTCAACTGATAGTTTTTAACATGGAGATTATGTTTGGTAGGTCTGCCAACTTATTTATTTTCATCTACCTGGCAAGGTATGAACGGGAATAAATATAGGCAACTAAACCAATCTGAAAACCAATAAAAATTGGTATAGAAATAAAATAGTTTTATTACGATATTTATATACGATTTCTACTGTCGTCCAATTACGAAAATAATCGTATAGGCATACAAACATCCGTTTATGGAATGTTATTGCCATATTTAAAAATTATAAAATCAAAAATAAATAGCCATCAACACTTTTCGTTTGGCAAGCTATCATAGACGAGTAGGTATATAAATTAATAAAATTTAATAAAAAATATGTCACATCTGGTTATCAGATAGGTGAAAGTCTGTGCACTAAAAAACTGTATAAATAGTGCCCTCGCTTCACGAAAAAATATTTTAAGCGGATGTAGTAAATTTGTAAATGCAGTGCTACAACTCCTAACGCAATGTGCAATGCGTTTGCACAAACCATTAGAATTTTTAGAACTAAATACTCAGCGTTACTGCGGCAGCCATTACAAGCTTTTTAACAATTTTACCGGTTTTATTAGCTTGACCTGTATGGTGACTATTAATTATGCACTCAATTATGATTTATTATCTGACGATCCTTTTTATGGTATCTGTCCCACCAACGGCGATCAGCGAGAAAAGAGTAGCGATTTATCGCTCAAGAACAATATATGTATTTTGTAGATCCCTTCTTTGCCTTCGCCTTTATCCCACACATGTACACCACATCTTCATGCGCCATGACCGTCAGTTCTGATTCCTTCGATGTTGATACGATGTTTGACATCATTTTCGATCTTAGCATCTGAAGACATACCCTTTCCTTCAAAGCGGGGTGTATGATGTATTTTGTTGATCCCGTCCGTGTAAACAAAAGAGATGCAGTATAGAGCAAGTACTCGCCGGCAGTGTGAACTCTCAGCGATCAACTATTATTATCTCTTGTTTACACGGGATCTACATAAATATGTACGTTTCTTGAGCGATAAAATCGCTACTCACTACTCGCTTTCTCGCCGTTGGTGGGACAGGTGCCTTAGACTACTGTGTTACTTTAATAGCTGATTTTTTCTTCAAAGGCAACTCCTGGACTTAAATACGAATTTTGTGTCGTGGCAACGTTACAAACAGTCATTCCCACAGCTTAAAAAAAGGACTTTCAAAACAAAACAAAAAAATGGTTATATGTAAAGTCGGTTTACGGACGATAATTTTACGTGACGTCATATGAAAACATTGATGACATTTTGCCATTCGCGTTGCTTAGCCACTAATCAAAAACGTTAGTTCCAATTGTCGCTGCAATCGCCTTTCGCTGTTGCTTAATAGCCAAATTTCGTTTCGTTTTTCGTCAATTTAGACACTTTTTCGTGAGTGCAGGCGGTAATCGATTTATAAGACGTAATCACGTCAAAAAATAATGAACGAAGTAGCTTCTCTTACACTAACATTTGTGAGTCACAAAGTCCTGTCATGTATGGGCAACCCACAACCTCTTGCACATAAAAGCAATCAAATTCCCACTAACAATTTCAGGTCGTGATAAATTAAGTATCCTGTGAAGGTTGGATACCTACTGCAAGGCGAATTGGTATTTTTTTTTCTAAATTGACTCGGTTCCTTTTTCAAAATATTAAAAGCGCGTTTCTATGGGTTTTAAATTATAAAAAAAACTTTGAGTACTCATTTATAGGGTTCCGTAGCCAAAATGGCATAAACGGAACGTCTGTAGTTTCGTCATGTCCGTCTGTCTCTCTGTCCGTCCGTATATCACAGGCATTTTACTCAAAGACTACTCAATGAATCTTGATGAAATTTGGTGAAAAGGTGTCTTGTAGTAGCCGCTACTTAGATTGATAGCTAAATAATAACAATAAATATTTTTAGGGGGGGGGGGGGGGAGGGCACTCCATACATGTAACAGAAGCAATTTTTTCTTTAACAACGAACAATAACGTTTGGCACATCATTCGGCAGGTCTTTCAAAAACATTTTAAAGTTTCTAGTAAACTTTTTTAATTGAGTGATGATATGATATTTTTGGAAATAATTGCTCCGAAAGTTCCGAAGGTTGCATAAATCGTGACCCTTTGAACGTGACAACCTTGAAAAAAAAAATTGCAAAGATAGCGCTTAATAAATACCTACTTTAACCTAAAATTAATCTGGATAAGATCGAATATACCGTCATTGAGTTATTGCCAAAAAACTGCGTTTCACAACAAAAGGGCATAAGTGCCATGAACATACGCTCTTCTGCTGCTGCAATTATTCGAGGCTGCAGAACCCAACACTGAGCATGATCCAACATGCTCTTGCCCGGTTTTTTACTATCTAACCCACGGTTACTAACACTAGGATTTAAATTAAACTTCTCGTGAGTCGTCGGTAAGACTGACAAACCTAAAAAGACGCAAACGAAAGGCATTTCAACACAATTCCCCCATGTTTAACAATAATAGGTAACAAATAATTAAGCCATTCCGATCCAACCAAGATCTGTTTTCGCAATTAGTTGAAATACTCAGGTGTATACTGCACCCTATTTAATCTCTTAGGCGCCTTTATAATAAATGAAGTGGGGTGGTTATAGCAGTAACCGCACGGGGACATAATAATATACATTCATATTATAAAATATTTCTACATAAATTATTTAGCTTTTATATGTAGGTATACTAGCGGCAGGCTTCGGCTTCATATGGTCCTTTTAGGGTTCCAGAGCCAAACTGACAAAAATGGAACCTTTATAGTTTAGTCTTGTCCGTCTGTCTGTCTGTCAGTCCGTATGTCACAGGCATTTTACTCAAAAACTACACAATGAATATTTATGAAATTTGGTGAAAAGGTATCTTGTAGTACTTAGTTTGATAGCTAAATAATCAATGTCTCAAACGTTTTAAGTTTTCAATTTTTTTTATTAGGTGAATTATTTTCGAAATAATCGCTCCGAAAGTTGCATAAATTGTGTTATTATTATTTTTGACCCACCTTATCTTTTGAACCGTATGAGCAATTTCGAATATGATCGGATATGCCGTTATTGAGTTATTCCCGAAAAAAAATCATGCTGCGTTTCTCAACAAAATGCCATGAACATACGCTCTTCTGCTGCAATGATTCAAACCGGATTTTTTCATACAGCAACGGCTCCGGAACCCTACACTGAACATGATCTGACATGCTCTTGCCCTTTTTTTTACACTATCTATGTACATAATATACAGGTATACCTCATGTCCAACTAAATCTAGTTATTAAGGCTGAAACCGAAATTTATATAAAAGGTCATGTTTACACGTAATTCTAATTACAAATGTAATTACAACATTATCTTACTAAATCACTGGATCAATAATACCATATTAAAACAGTTCATAATAATTCCTACTGTCACATTTATTGGCTACAATAAATTGATTGTACAACTCTGAAAACATTGTTCCTTTGTCCTGCTATTATTTATCTGAAAAGGTCAACCATGTCCAATTTACTGGCTAAAACAAAGAAAAACTAATTCCACACAAAAACTTTACCCTTCGTACTTTTTACGTTTTCTCTGTTACCCTTATACAAAGAAATGATTTAATCCAATCCATTACTGAATCACCATAGCAGTGGTCTTATGAAGCGATGAAGGCAGAACCTCAAATTCCCCAATCGAATACTAATACACGTATACCGTTTACCGCTTTTCGTCACGCCGCCTGCCCGCCCTATGGTGTTGCTAGTGGAAAGGCGAGTAACTCGATATAAGGGTAATTTTATAAAAATGGGGTAGAAATAGTATTGTATTTTATTATCGATTTGTACTTGTATAATATGAAGGGATGTTAATCAAGCAAACTTAGGTATCTTTGTTTAATATAATTAAAAAAGCAGGCGAAAGACAAGGCAAAGAATAATGTCCAAATATACCATTTCGTAAATCAATACAATACCTCTATTATTTTAAAAGCATCCCTAATAACTTTTTAAAGTATTAAGATGAAAATACTTCTTTAAAGATTCATCAATTTCTTCAAACCAATGAATTATTAGGTACTCCATTGTTCAATCATTTCAGAGAGTACTTACTCACTTGTATAACATAATTAAACTTGTTAATCTTACTAAAAGGTCATGTCATGAATCTAATACAACGCTTGATTTAAATTAATAGATTGGTAGCAGCCCTGAGGTATTATATTCCATATTCCTATTTAATGCTATAACTAGACATAGCATTGACCTAATCAAAACATGTTACAAAAAGCCTACTTTAAGAGTTTATACTGCGTTTAATGACATCTAATAAGTACATATTACATGAATAGGTTTAATTAATTTGGTCTAAAATTTAGCAGTATATAATCACAATAATAGCAAGCCTTTCTTCCCCAACCCTAAACATACAATAATAACATAATTTTCGCTTCGGCTGGCAACACCGCCGCCCGCCCTAACAGTGCCCGTTTCACCACCGACACGGACGCACGTCCGCTTTGCAAATCCACCGCGTGTTTGTGACGTGAACGTGCCTGTTTGTGTGTTTGTCGTTGTGTTTCAAGCATAAATATCTACTTTAAGGTTGGTATACTCCGTGCTTCTAACCGTTACAATTCAGATAACAAAAAACAATTTCAATTTTTTTGTTTACATTGGCTGGGTTAACAAAATGTATTTTAATATTTGTGATAATACAGCCTTCAGGTTGTCGGTTTTAATGTTGTTTTCTTTGACAGAAAAAGCCTCATATCCGTAAAATGTTTTCTTTTAACATTTCCATACAATACCTAAGAAATAACTACAAAATAATACCGGTAAACGAATATTTAATGTTAATATTATCACAATTGAATATAAACCAGGCCATAAAGCACTTTTAAAATGTTTAAAACATAAAGTGAAAAGGTTATGACTGTTAGTTTAGGACAAAGTAACGTTGGCGACATTCAAAACCGTTTATTATCTCGGAGGGTTAAGTTCATGTCAAGTTATTTACTTTGCCATTTGCAAGATATATACTTTATTAAATTGTATACTTGTTTACATTTCAGTGATACATGAAGACATAGTGTAAAACTGTTTTAGTAGGTATTTACTAAGAGCATCATAGACTTTAGGAAATGTTTTTCATCCTACAGCCTAGAGTTAAATTTTCCCGACATTCTTTACTATAATTATCGACAATGCAATGGTGTAAATGATTACTGTGTATTTTTTGCTGGATTATTGGAATACATTACTGTTCTAATAATAGACTAAAAATTTATTACATTACATTACAATCTATCTATTGAACAAAGGTATTTACATCACGCCACTAGAATTTACATTACAAGAGTAAAATTGCTCGTACCCATTTAAATAAGCTTAGTATATTGTGAAACGAGGCAATATTTTATTACCTACTATCAGGAAAAAATTACCTCATCGTGTGGGGTTCCTCAAGTACTACATAATTGGGTAAACTAGAACCCCATGATATATAGGAACCCCTATCATTAGTAACAGCTGTCCGTTTTTAGACAAGGGAGGTATTTCGTAAACGCCCTCTGTATAAATTGATGTAACAGGGAAGAAAACTGTATATACCTTTTTCATATTTTTGGAAAAATGGCGTGGTGTTTAAATTATTTCCACAGATAACAATGCTGATTTTTTCGTAGCTCAAGTATACTTTCATGAACGAAATATAGCCTTTGTGTGCCCGTTATTAAAGGTCAATTCTCATAATTATGTTCGCTAGACAGTTTTTTCTTTGTCTGGACTGACAAACATCTTTATTATAGCTGACGCTCCCGGCTATGGTTTTGTGATATGTTGACAAAATATATCATTCATTTTGCTTCAATTTTCGTCACAATCTAGAATTGAATAGTTAAAATACGTACGTAAACGCGTTTTCTTAGTGAAAATTGTATGGAAAATATGCGGCGGTATACTCATATTACTTTACTCATCAATTAGTGTCAACTGCCTAAATATTCCAACGTCCTTATTTTATATTATAAGATATCTACGCGGTTAAGCAACGTTACCACTGTCGGTCCATAGATGGGCGACCGTTTTTAAACATTGTCCGTGTCTTAGAGAGCACGTAAAGTCGTTAATCCTGCATCTATCCTCTCTCCGGTTGTCCGTTGAAATCGGTTAGGCGACCATTATTTCCGTGTTTTATGTTTATATATTTGTTATTATTTTCATAGGTACCAATAAAACAGTGATACAAAGCTTTGTAATTTTGACATAAAATATGTCTGTGTGTTTGAAACTATGCGCGCTGTATACAGAGCTAAATTTAAAACGTCATCTATCGGTTAAACTCGTTTCATTTTCAAGATAGTTTAAGGAATTTTATATTCAAGAAATCATTTTACCTCACTGCTTTATTCAAATTTAATATTCAAGGCGTCTTTTTATAGACCTCTGAAAACTTGGGTCTGCATTTTCATTAAATTATCTCACGAACAAAGACTGAGACTTCTCAGATCACTGCCGTTTATTCACTTATGAAGTAAAGATAATTTGAAGCGATTTTAGCCTTTGTGATTTAAGAAAATAAGGCGTAGTTTCATAAAATTACATTAAATCGCTATTTTCTATGTACAAACTGCGTGTTTTGTGGTATGTTGTATGTTGTTGATGATGATGTTAATTCGATAGAAAAATATAGGTATCTTGCTGGACATCATTCTTTGTACCTTCCAAGGGAAACCGAAAAGAATTGTATTTTAAGGACCTTTTGCCACTAGTATGCTTATTGTTTTGTCATATACCAGTCCATAAGAGACATAACTTTTATTATTATTCTAGTTTCAAGTTTAGTCCAAGTAACAAAACGCTTTTCAGGTCGAAAACCTAAATTTAGGTAAGTCGGATTAGGCGAATGCTTAATTTATTACTTTTGTCAGAATTGGTTTTAAAGCCTCTTATTACTATTGCTACCAGGCAGTTTCGAAATAGCTTCTTCAAAGGCAGCCAAGATCTTTACCAGACCAGAGAGTAGTGCTTCTACTTGTAGAATAAAAAATGTGTGGCACTCGGGGACTGCCGCGGTAAAGCTATTGCATAGCATTTTTATCAACTTAAGCAATTAAAAAATAAATAAATTAAAAATGTTTTTTTTATTTTGAATTATAAAAAAAACAATGTTTTTAATATTTTTTTTCTTTAATTTTTTTTTAAAAAGCATAAAAAAAAAATTAAAGTTTTTTTTTATTATAAAATATTTTTATTTTTATTTTTTTTTTCTTTTTAAATTAAAAAAAAAGTAATTAAAAGTTCTGCTATACATCGATAGATGGCAAAACTAAAAAGTGTCACCGCTGTGCCCGTTGGAGTGGGGAGCGTGAGGTTTTTTCGTTGCGGAATTTCTGGATTCGGTCCCCGCGCTCAAGGCCCGCGATAGAAGCTATGCAATACCTAGCTTAAAAATTACGTTTCTTCGTATTCAGTACCTTTTGGTACCTATATAATAAACATTTGTCCGGCCTCATAATCACTCACATTCACCTTATTAATTCAATCGTTTGTCATTTTCCCCCGAAATATCTCGCTTCGTCTCCTTATGAGGTGGCGTATCTAATGACCGGCATTATTATTGGTATTGAATGCCAGCTGCCTGGCATTGTTTGACGTCCTTATTTTAAGACCAGAACAACCTTTATTAAGGGCCTAAGTGTTTTTTTACCGTTTTCCATGCCGTAATATTACTGATATAAATTAAAATGCCAATCCATACCAAAAAAATATAAATTAAGATATTTTTTTTGTAATGATTAACAATATGAAAATAAAAATATTAGTATTAGTTCATATCAATTAATATTATTCTTATTGTTTCTATTAAGATAGCTTAATGAACACATATTTTATTCGTTTATGAGCTCATTTCTAATTTCTAATCTAATAATTAATCAGCGAATAAAAGAAATAAAGAAAAAAGATACAAAAGAAACAATCTCCTTAAAACATTTTGCTAAAATTACAATAGGCACATACCTACTAAAATCTACCTCCTAGGTATACTAAAATCTACTCACTTCTTTATACTAGTCCTAGATAAAATGTCAAACAATCAAAAGGAAAATTTACTACAAACATTACGATTTCATTTCAATCAACTTATTATAAGCATTGAAATATGAATAAAGCAATAGGCCGAATGAATGAATACGCGCGTGAGCACCGCGCGAACGAGCCGCGAACTCTTCATCGCAGGACAAAATGCCGACTCTGATCGTGGCACAGGTATGAACATGCGTGAATCTAGCGAAAACCATCTACATTCATGTTCATGCCTGTTCGTGGTGCTTCTCGGGACTAATGTAGAGCCGCCAATACCCTAATCGCAGCAACTACGTGTTTTTTTTATATACCTAGTAAAAAACAAACTCGCATCCCGCAGTCTGTTCCTTTATAAATGTTGATAAACTTTCGCGATTTGTACACATTATGAAAATATATATATTACGGAACGGCTGTTGCAATACGGTCGAAACGTCGGGCAATAAACAAGGTATTTTACCTTAAATTATTCACGCAATTAAGACCCGTAATATATATATTTTCATAATGTTCCTATATAATTCGCATCGAATTTTGATCCGGTTTGCACTATCATTCAGATAATTTATTTCGGATGGTTTATATTATATAGGTATAATACATACATAATATATAAATACATTTATATTGATAATAAAGAAAATTCCGTGCAAGGCGGCGGACTTCTAGTTTTCAACCTGCTTCAAAACCGAAAAGGTTCGCATTTCGACCTTGGTTTTTTATATTTGTTACCGGATTATTTAAAGACGGCTAGACCTTATATAGAAAAAATATTATTATTTCTTATCTTTTATGTTTGATTAGGTTGAAATTGGCCCAGATACGCAGGGAACTTTTCAAATATTAAAGGCGCACCTGTAGTAATTTTGGTATATTTTGTAATTCGTTCATTTACTCTCAAAAAGCTCAATTTAGTGCAGTGAAACTGATTATAAAGACCATAGATGACCAGAGGAACTACTCAATAACAAATATTTCGGGTTGAGATCTAAGTAGATACAGCGTATTGTAAATAATATTTCGCCTCCTACACAATTACACAACTCTTCAAAAATTGACAGCGCTGTATCGGAAAAAGCAATATTTTGTTATAGGAAGTGAGCAGTTAGGATTGGGCTATTGTAACTTAGATAAATTACAAACCAATCCACTAAAACATGAGAAAAAAAACTGTTTTACAAAAACACATTAATTAACGACTTAAAAAAATAATACAATGTAACTAAAAAGCATAATAAAAAATGGTCGTCTGTAAAGTTCGTTTACGGACGATAATTGCACGTGATAACGTCATAAGAAAACATTCATGACATTGCAATAAACAATTCGCTGTTGCTTAGCAACCATGCCTGTGGCTTTAGCTTACACGGGTGCATGCGCCCTACGACCACTTTACTTCAGCCTATCAGCAGGCGGAACGTGACGGACCGTGACTGTGACACATTTTCGTGCGTGCACCCGGTCATCGATTTATAACACGTTATCATGTCAAAAATAATCAAATAAAATGTTAAATCCTACCGACTAACAGGAGGTAAGTAACCAAAGAAAATCCAACCCGGTCTGCCCCCTGGCGGTCTAGAACAATAAAAATTGTTAGGAACATGCTCGGGAATGAGGCTCGTACAACGCAAAAAACCGTTTTGAAATCAGCCTTTGCCTTGTCGTTTCTGAAAAAAATGGTAACAGACATACACACGGATACATACAAACACCTCACACCCTAAACGCATAAACCGTCTTCGTGGCCATCACTGGTAAAAACACTATACTACAACAAAAAATAAATAAACATTTTGAAGTTGATGCCAGAAGAAACATAAAGCTACTATTTGCTGGCACCAACTTCAAAATGTAGGTACCTTATTTTATGATTTTTGGTTCCTTGCATTTATTTTTGAAGTCGGTACTATTTTTTTGTATAAAAGTTTTCTGTCTGCGGAAGTCAAGTCTGTTTTTTTAATCCTTTTTTATTTTTTTTTTATTTTTTATTATCATTTTTTATGCGATTTTTTAATGTATGATGTAGGGATGTCGTCAAATTCAAGGGTCGCTATGTACAATTTACATCAAGAGAGATACAATACTAATGCTTTGCGCTACTGATATTAGAACTATTTAATATACCTTTGTTGTATTAACAAATTTAACACAACTTAAGCAGTTAGATAAACATATAAAATAAAGGCAGGAATGGTTATATACGTGTATAACATTAAAGTCTGATGTAATACCGGGCATTACTGACCAATTATATATTTTTTTTTGAGCTATTTACCTATAATTGTCCTTTTTCTTTGCACCGTATATTTAGTAAAATACACTATAATAAAGTGCACTTGTGACTGCGATTATTTCTAAATATGAAATGTACTTATAAATCGTAGCTCATAAATTTGTATCAATTTGATTAAAACGATAAATATTAAGATTATACGACTTGGCAATTGGCAATAGTCTGGCGTTTAACTTCCTGTACACAAATTATATAAATTTATTAATTGCTTCTGCACTCCTTGTAAACATGACTTGGTTATTGGTGTTTCGTTACTTATTAGTATGTTGCTAATGAAATTCTACATTATATCGATTGTATCTGTCAATTCATCATTAATTTAAAACTAGCTGACCCGCGCAACTTAGTCTGCGTAAATTTTCCCCGTTTTTGGTACATTTTTCTATTCGTATCCGATCGTAGCGTTATGTCACATAGCTAATAGCCTTCCTCAATAAATGGGCTGTCTAACAGTAAAAAAAAATATTTTATATTTGTTCCTGAGATTACCGCGTTAAAACAAACAACCAACTCTTCAGCTTTATTTGAAAAAGAATCAAATCGAGTTTTAAAACTCTAAGGCACAATACTTTTACCGCTTTACTCTAGTGATTTCTAGTGGTCCTCTAGAAATCTTAGTTAGTTACCTACTGTTCTGTGAAAGCTTTTATTATTAAATTATTAGTTCTAATAATAACATTATATTATTATTTTAAGTTTAATAAAAATAATTTTATTTTAGGGCATTTAGCCTAAATAAAATCGGTCCTAGCAATACGGTCGAAACGTCGGGCAATAAAACAAAGGTATGTAACCTTTGTTTTATTGCCCGACGTTTCGGTTTCGACAGTAGGTATTGCAACGGCCGTGGTCACGGGTAGACTGGCTCAGCACAGCGTCGCCTTCGTGAAGCGCGGGTTTCGAAAACTCCCCTCGCTTGATTTTTATCACTAACTATTACGAAACTGTCGGTACATCAACACAACCACCGAGGGCTGAACCAGTCCACCCGCGACTACGGCCGTTGCAATACGGTTGAAACGTCGGGCAATAATACAAAGGTAGCCTTAAAATAAAGTATTAATTTAATCGATTAAGACCCGGAGCTTATAAATTTCTATAATGTTACAAATCGCGAAAGTTTACAAAGATATTTAAACTTAAATAAATAAAATTTCTGCTTGACCATTCTGAACGGGATTCCTTTTTTGTGTGGACACGAGACACATAACTCGTTCCTTTTATATTCTACCGAAAAGTACTAAAGGTTAATTCCTGTGTCCTGTATTCTTCTGCACTAAAAATAAATTGCTTCTCTTTTATTCTTTGGGAAAAATGTAGGTACTCGTTCAACGCCTTCTACGAAAATTCCACAAATAAATAAGGTTCATTTTGAAGCCTCAAGTTTCCTTCCTAGAAAGGAAGTCATGCTTGTTTCATCGAGAAATTCTCGGTAGCACTTCAAGGTAAGGATTTGCGCGCCTCAATTCTGTTCCTAGAAAAGGATAAAAAGCTAGAGTCCTTAAAACTTGAAATTCTTGTTAAGTTTCTTCAACTCAAACAATGTTATTATATTATAATTTCGTAGCCAGTGAACATTCGAACCCTATTGGTCGATTCATCGCTTTCGTCATCCCTTACTTCAGTTCTGAGAGTTGAACAAAACAAAATTGAATCTGCTGTTAGTAGTGTTGTGTAGTAGATGTACGTGTGTCAGAGGCAGCCAAGCAGATCGAGTTTAGGCAACGCTACCACAACCATAACAGGCTGATCGTTTTCAAAAATGACATAAGCGACCGTACTCTTCCTGCGCCTCATCTCTCTCCGACCCGCCTTTGGACTAGGAATAGGAAAAGAGGGAGGTGCTAGACAAACATTTATAGACCTCTACTTTACGACAATTCTTCAACTTAATATCAACCCTGGAGCTAATTACGAGTACCTGACCTTTCAACTCACCATTTACAAACCCCGAAGTACTTCCATGCTACCACAAACGCTGCACCTTTGACCAATGACCATGCACTTTCTGTACCGGTCACCTCACTACGGAGTACTAATTCACTCGGAACGGCCACACGAATATGTGGTCGCTTGGTTCTGAGTTAAGTGGCAAATAAATTGGCTCGGTAACCTCAATGGGCGGTTAATATCCGCGCCAGGTGGTTAGAGATGCGATATGTGTATTGTATAAACGAGTTTCCGACTAATGGGTATACGATGCGGATAGGTTTAGAGCTTGTGTATAGATTACATTGGAATTGACTAAAAATCAAACTAAGTATTATTACAGTCGCGTAGAAATATTGTCGCGTAAATTAACAAAATATTTTATAACGTTTTAAGTTATTGCATGGCTTTTTTTTTTTTTTTTTTTTTTTTTTTTTTACAAAATAAGATAACTAGCAATGTGGGATTGAGTTCCACATTACTAGCAATCTTGTTAACCCCTCCAGCTAAGCTCAAAGGCTTGTGTTAGGAGTGGGTTCACGTCGGTAGTATAATGGCTTTTATCGCGGGCTTTGAGCGCGGCGGCTGAATCAAGAAATTCCGTAACGAAAATAAAACCTAACACCCCTACTCCGCCTACCACGTAGCTCGGCCGAGCGTTCGCTTAACGTTTAAGTATATGGTACGACTGTACGAAGCTCGCACAGATCGAGACGAGCTGCTCCGAAATTAATGAAAAAAAAAACACTACATAAATAAAAAAATAAAAAAAATTATAATTGCATAAGTTGATAAAAAATGCTATGCAATAGCTTTACCGCAGCAGTCACCGAGTGCCAGACATTTTTTTTTAAATTTTATAATCGCGTCCCTGACTCAGATCTGCTCGGTGGCCACTGATGACTACCGAGCAGATATCTGCCAGGTTAAACAACGTTACCACTGTGGGTCCATAGATAGGTGACCGTTTTCCACTCGTGTCGGATTTCCTCCCCATCGGGCTATGAGTGTAAGGGAATAGAGAGTGTAATTGTGTTTGCGAACACACTTCTGCACCATAATATCTCCTGCGTAGTTGGCTAGTCTCTGATGAGATTGGCCGCCGTAATCTAAATTGGTTAGAGCCTATTATTATTCGCGTAAAAAATTATGCAATCATTGCGTAAATTTAACAAAAAGTATAACAACGTTATCTACCGTTCAACCTTTATCACACGAAATGGCGTCCCATATGGGAATCGATCCCCTTGACCTCTCACGCAGTAATTGTACATACTTCCAATGCACTATACAGGAAGTGAGCAAAATTTTAAGTTGTTCGGAATCGGAAACTATGATGTAGTTTCCGATTCCGAATAACTTTAAATTTTGCACACATTAACTTGCTGTAGGACGTAGGTGAAAATTGATGTAGGTAGGTACATTATTCCATTACCACCGTGTTAATCTCAGTATTAATAATGGGCCTGTGATTTTAAAGATATTCATCGGTTCAGAGTTTGTTGGGTTAACGTTGCGAAATCACTTTAAGCAGCTAGGAAAGGTTTTGTTTTCTGTAACAATGAATTATTGTTCGTATCTCATCTCCCATACTTGTTTGAATGAGTTTCCATTTGGCGAGGTCAATGTACTCGTCATTTTAATATCATTCAAACTGTGAATTTATGTACCATTTATTACCCATATTTTGATTAACTATATGCGCCTTTCGTCGCACTGGATTTTTCTCCACTTATTACATACAAACTTTTCAGAAGATATTCTCGAAATGAAATTGAAAACCACATCTAAACCTGATGCGTGGGTAGGTTAAATGAACAAACAGATAACTATTTGTGCACAAAGAACAACTGTACTTTATACTGATCTATACTAATATTATAAAGCTAAAGAGTTTGTTTATTTGTTTGATTGAAAGCAGTAATCTCAGGAACTACTGAACTGATCCGAATTGAAAAATTAATTCACTGTTGGATAGCCCATTTATCGAGGATGCAATAGGCTGTATAACATCACGCTACGACCAATAGGAGCGGAGTAGCATAGAGAAATGCTACGGAGTAGCATAAAAAACGGGGAAAATTTACGCAAATGAAGTTGCGCGGGACAGCTAGTTAGGAAATAAAAATAATTAAATATATTATATTCTTTGATATTGATCGCCTTCAATTTTCTAAATTACTGTTACTAAGTTTGTGTGTGCCTTTGAAATTTGGTGACTCTTGCTTGTCGGGTAAGTAACCCAAACTGTAGTAAGTAACTACTTGCTAACTGTCAAGTATACTACAACATAGTGTATCTACGTAGATACTGTCGTCGTCTCCTATAAACTTACCACTACCATAGTAAGTTTTCATTGTAAACGACACAGAACAAGACATAAACTTGTTAGTCTGGATAAAATTAACTAAGTAACAGAACATTATGAACTACAATGTAAATTCTTGGTGGCTTTTGATTCGAAGAATAATAATAATAATAAAATTTATTCATGAAAGTATATGTAGGTACAATACACAGATTACCCCCTGTAATCTGTGGTACAATAGCTTATCTTAGGTACTTTTTTAAAATCTATTATCATTTAATTACAAATTGCACAGTTGGAAATTTGCCTGAACTAGGTTGAGACCTGTGTTTTAGGCGAGAAATTAAAAAAGTATTAAAAATAAGTAGTTTATTTTGAGGTAGAATTAGATGTGCACTTTTAAAACTGCTCTCTGAGCTCTTTCAACAGGCAGAATAACGGTTTTTAGTGCTCCACCCCATTAAGTGATGCTATATTGAATGCCGGAATACATTTAATGTGTAAAGTAGTTAAAACATGGCAGAATCTAAGCTATAGTTTTTCCGAAAAAGACTCTGTATAAAGTAGCATTTATATTTCTAAGTATCTGTCCAGCGCAACTTCGTATGCGTCAATTTTCCCCGTTTATGCAACATTTTTCATTGCTGCTTCGCTACTATTGGTCGTAGCGTGATGTTATATAGCCTATAGCCTTCCTGGATAAATGGGCTACCCGACAGAAAGAATATTTTTTCTATTCAGACCAGTAGTTCCTGAGATTACTGCGTTGAAACAAACAAACAAACAATCTCTTCAGCTTTATAATATTAGTATAGATTTAAAATACATTATAAAAATATAATTACTTATCTAACTTTTCATCACGAATCTGAGGTAGCCCTATTTTTGTGAAGTCCCCGGCGTCACAGGGATAAATGACGACTGCGGCAGTTTGTACAACAAAAGCGAGTCGGCAGATTAGCAGACGAGAGTAAACTATTCAAACCTTGCTGCCTTCATATACTACTGCAATGAACGGAAGCATATAATTAAATTAAAACTAGTTTTATGTCAGTGAATTAAAGCGCGCCTTTTTTTTACGACCCTTTATCAAAACAGTTACTATCAGCACGAGTATTTTGTACCGTTCTAAATGCAAGGTGAAAGTAGTCGGTTTAAATGTCAAAGCACTAGTAAACAGGTGTCTCTTTAAAAAATATATAAAGGTCAGATAGCGTTATGCATACGAGTATTACGTTTATAAACATGTAAACAGTTTATAACTTCTATTGCGATACAAACTAAGCCTTCCCATTACCCAGTTAGACTTTGGATTTGGTTTTGCTCCAGCGTCATCTGACCTAAACCTACGTAACCTACCCAATGGGATATCATGGGTTTAATTATTTATTAGATAAATGCCTTTCACCGGTTATTATTTTACTATAGCAGTAAAGTTATATTAATTCCATTGTAAAAGGTACTTAGTTTCTAACTGTACTCTATGTATTAAATTAGCTAATAGCTGGAAAAGGGAAGCATTAAAAGATATTGAAATTCTAAATTTATTTTGCACTTAACCTACAATATGTTTTTATACATTATAGTTTCAACCATTTACGTTTTGTTTATGGTAGAAACGCACTGAGAATAAAAGTATTTAAGTTTGCCGCTGTTTTGACAGCCATTGCTGCTTATAAAACCCTACCTTTTGTATTTACCTACAACATTTTGACAAGTTGTTACTCGTAGGGACTTCCCTCAAGTAACTCCATAAGTTACATTGTAAATAAAAAATGACACTCCAAAAATTCGATACCCAAATATCCACCGAACCGCAGACCGAACTAAAGGCCGCATAGATCGAATGTACCCCTATTTCCGAGGGTAGTAGTCAGTTTTTCCCATATTTCGCCCACGGAGATGATCGAAAGGGTTGCCTGACATCTGTATGTATTTATTCTTAAAGGGAAAGCGTCGTGTTTATTTTTTGAGAGTACCTATTCTGTGAATTAATTATGGTAATAATGGAGTGCAGTTTTGGGATGTTTGTAAGGATAATGTGATATTCAAACGTATAAAATATACTCTTGTTTTTAAACTTGTAATAACCTATATACCAAACTTCTTATTTAGTGTGTGTCTATATGTGTGGAGTGGAAAACTGCTATATAAATATATTTGACGGCAAGGTTACTGCTGGACTGCACAGTTCAATGAGGGTTTTTTTATCCTGTTACCCTGTCACGTACCTCTTTGCACCCTCAATTCGATTACAAAATAAATACTTATAAACGTAAAACAAACCGACAATATTTCACCGCAAATACAAGGTAACCCATTTCATCGAGTACCCGTCTAAACCAATCGTTATGTTAGTTTGAACAAAGAAAATCCATTTTGTGTGTACTCAGCTCGAGCCTAATTCAAAAGGAAATATTTTTTTCTATATTTCTTTTAGTAATGATGTCTGATACAGGTGGATGTTTTTACTTATAGAAAGCTTTTTGTTTTCTATAAGTCCATTGCATTTGATATTGTTTATGACGTTTTTGACGTTCATTGGTACTCTTCATTCTGTACTTAGGGTATTTCTGTATTGAAGGTTTTCGTGATTCGTAATATTTATTGAATACATTTTAGATAAATTGATAGTTGACGTACCTGTGTAAATAAATGTCAAATCGCTAAGCCTCTCAAAGATCCTAAGAAAATATTACAATACCCTAGAATCACAATATATGAAGAAAACTGTAATTTAGTCTTGTAATTTTGTCCTATAAATTTGATTCTTTATCATGATTCTAATTAGAATATTAGGTTACCAAATTATACGATCTTAACACGTGCGGAAATTTTATTAATAATTAATTCGAATACCTAAATGGATACCTACAGTACAAATTAACATACCTAACCTTGATAAAAATGTTAACCATTTGTATCAATCTATATATATAAAAATCAATGTATGTCTGTATGCCCTCTATGCGGTCCGAAACCATTGATCAGATTTTGATGAAACTTTAACAGAATGTTCTGCAAGTGGTCCTGGCTTTAAAAGCCACAGCGAAACGTGACCGAGTTTAGATAGTCTACACTTCTATACTAATACTAGCTGACCCGCGCAACTTCGTCTGCGTAAATTTTCCCTTTTTTCTTTTTTCTCCCTTTTTTTTTACAACATTTTTCATTGCTGCTCCGCTCCTATTAGTCGTAGCGTGATGTTATAAAACCTATAACCTTCCTCGATAAATGGGCCATCTAACAGTAAAATATTTTTTTATTTAGGACCCGCAGTTCCTGAGATTAAAGCGTTCAAACAAACAAACAAACTCTTCAGCTTTAAAATATTATAGTATAGTTATAAATGTTAGGGGTGGGCAATGACCCGCGCAACTTCGTTTGCGTAAATTTTCCCTATTTTCTTCCTTTTTTTTTTTACAACATTTTTCATTGCTGCTCCGCTCCTATTGGTCGTAGCGTGATGTTATAACCTATAGCCTTCCTCGATAAATGGGCTATCCAACAATAAAATATTTTTTCAATGCGGCCCAGTAGGTAGTTCCTGAGATTATCGCGTTCAAACAAACAAACAAACTCTTAGGGGGATGAAAAATAGATGTTGTTCGATTCTCAGACCTACCCAATATGCACACAAAATTTCATTAAAATCAGTCAAGCCGTTTCGGTGGAGTATGGCAACGAAAACTGTGACACGAGAATTTTATATATTAGACTAGCTTTCGCCCGCGGCTCCGCCCGCATGGATGTCGGTTATCGCGATAAAAACTATCCTATGTCCTTCCTCGGGATTCAAACTATCTCCATACAAAATTTCATCTAAATCGGTTCAGCTGTTTGAGCGTGAAAGCGTAACAGACAGACAGACAGACAGACAGACAGACAGAGTTACTTTCACATTTATAATATTAGTATGGATTATAAAGACATTTAGATTTGATTGTTTGTTTGATTGTTTGTTTACATTGAATAGGCTCCGAAAGTACTGGACTCAATTAAAAAATCTTTTACCATTAGAAAGCTACATTATCGGGGAGTAACATAGGATATATTTTGCTGTAAAAAAATTAGAGATCCCTACGAAAATTGTAATAATGTAACTCAAGGTATAAAAAACTACGATATGACATCCGTGCAAAGTCGGGGCAGACAGCTAGTAATAAATAAAATAGTGATAAAGGCATTCAAGGCTACTGCGTCAGTTAGTCAGTTAATCCCACAGGCTAGACATCGATGATTCATTTTCCATAGCACATTTTCTACTTTTCTGCTTACACCATACTACACAGAACGTGTAGGAGCGAATAGTAGTTGGTTTTTACGTAAATATGCCTCCGCCGGCATTTCCTGTCGTGACACGGCCGCGTCCTGCCTGACCGACATTCGTAGTTATAGATATATGTAGCTTTTTATGTAGTTTAAGCCTTTTGTAATACGTACAATGTGTAAGGAAATGTTATATTAGCTGAGGTGGCAAACAAGCCATGCGGCCCGCCTTATTATGGTAAGCAGTAAGTCTGTTTTAAAATGTTCTAAGGTCTATAAAGATTTGTATTGCTTGTTTTGGTTCGTTAGGAACGCCGTCGATGATGTCACGATTACCATAAAATCGTGGAGGCTAAATTCGACTTTGGCGGACATGTCTCGGTGCCGAAGTTGGTAACGGCTTAAGGACGGTATCCTTAAGGTCGCGGGTTCAAGTCCCGCCTGAGGCGAATTTTTCCTCCATACATTTAAATTTAAATGTATAGTGTTCGCATAAAAATGCTTTAAAAATTACAAAAAAAGTAATATTTAGAATCACATCAAATTTTGTCCAGTGCGGGAATCCAATCGCAACATAGTAGTCGTATGCATTCCCACCGCGCCAATTTTTTTGTACTTGGAAAGTTTTAAAATCATATGGCGGTTTTTCGGTGCTTACGTACCTACCTAATGTACTGCTGCGTATCATAGCATACAACAAGTCATAATTGTAACTAGATTCGGGATTGTTCCAAATTAGCAGATAGAATGGCGCCCTTTTTTAACACCCGATAACATTTATACACATTGTTTTCTTCCAAAGGGCGCTGTCCATTATTTTACTTCAACTGACAGTTATTGCTTAAAAGAAAATGTATTTATTAACACGAACGATTACTGCGCTGTAAAACATTTTATTACCAGAAACTCGGTGGGATATTGTTGCAGATATTGAAGACATAACCTTTTATTAGTCAGAAACCTTTTATTACTTAACAGAGCCTTCTACCGCCTTTAATTGCTGGACAGGAAAAATGTACAGTATTTATTAATTTTTTAGAATTCTCCATCTAAACGAATCACGGATTCGATTCGGATCGACTCTTTAGAATCGGGAAGCACGATATCGCTATTTACCAGGATAGTGATTAAGGAGGCGTACCTATCTACAAAAGTGGTTAAAACTGTCTAAGAAAATTACTCATTATCATAGTGCCATGCGATGGAAAAATTCAAATCAACCCATCAAAACCATATTCAATCTCAAATCGCGCGGCCCAATTCTAAAGCCACCCCTCGGTTTAGAGACTTGGCACATTATAATTTCATTCACTCAGCACTTACAAAATTTCTTATAAACTTTTCATAGCCTGCCAATATAATACTTTCTTCACAAAGCTAACATTGACATTCACAAATTAATTTGAAGGTAAGGGATTCACAAGATCCTCGCAAGGCATCCCAATTTGCCAAGTTTTATCTTCACAGGGACGCCAACTTCGGGCCCAACACATGTAGATTATATAATTATATTAATATATTCTACTGCGTCAGTTTGATCTATACAATTTATGAAATGGAACAAAGTTTCAGTTCTGTATATTTGTCTATAGAGTTCGTCATTTTCACTTTGTTAACTGTTTGACAGGAATCTTTAGAAATTGATGTAAATATTTCAATTAACTCGCGAAGTAAGCTGAAAGTACGTGGGATGTCTCCGCCATGTTCAATAAGCCGAGGAGGCGGTAGAAAAGAAACAAGTTTGGGCGAGTTCTCTTTCTTCACATGGGCTTTTTCCGGGCTACAAACAGACGCGACCTTTCTCCTAACAGGAGATCCAGGATGCTGCTTTATCTGTCATGGTTACTTGGACAGGTATATCAAAAATATTTCCATGGTATTATGTAGAATTATCCAGGCAATGGAATTGACCAATAACTGCTTGAATATTATGTCGTTTACTATTTGTCGATTCTAAGACAGAATATAATTTTTCCACCGCAAAATCTTTCAAACGGTCGTTTGCCACGATGCGATAAGAATTAAGCTGCGAAACTACTTATACTTTAACTTCGAACAATACGGCAGTTTCCAACTTGTCGCTATAACGGTGCAAACTACTAGCTGTATTATTATCTAATCATAAACCTTGTATAAAATAAAGTAAGAATTTTATTGAATAACAATTCCACGAAATGTTGTGGTAGCCCTATGCCAGATGTCTCTAAAAAAAAAATCAGGATACCTAATACTGAAATGTAGCGGTGAACGGCTTAGAATTTTTAATAAAGCGAATACGCACACGAATATATCTTTGGAACACAGACAGATCTGAAATGTTTTAATGAAGATTAATCCCTCTGCATTTTCGTGGGTTCCTAGTGATATTGGATGTCTGATTGGATTGTTTTGTGTGTAACCTAATTTGGTTGGCAGTTTCCACGACTGGGATGGAAAAACAAGTAGTTGTATGGTTTTAGCCTAAAAACAACGCTAGCTCTAAAGCTATGTTTTCATCGAAGAAATTTTTTTTCGGTTTAATTTAGGCCAAATTACCAACATTTTGGCCTATCTCCACTAAAACTTTAGCCATTCACCACAAAAACCATTGTAGAATTGGGCCGCAAGATTTTGAGGTTGAATATGGTTTTGATGGCACTATGTCAATGAGTAGTTTTCGGAGACGGTTTTCACCACTTTTGCAGATAGGTAATCCTCCTTAATCGCTATCCTACGAAATATCGATATCATGCTTTCCGATTCTAAAGCAACGTCAAGACTCGATCCGATTCACTAGCCTGTTGGCCTAGTGGTTAGTGACCCTGACTGCTAAGCCGGAAGTGGAGAGTTCAATCCCCACCCAGGATAAAACTTTGTGTGATAAGCACGATGGTTTATTCTGTGTCTGGGTGTCATTTATCTATCATGTGTATGTATTTAGAAATATATAAAAGTATGTTTTATCAGTTGTCTGGTTGCCATATGCTGCTTAGTTTGGGATCAGTCGGCGTTGTGTGAGTTGTCTCAAGATATTATTATTATTCATTACCATTTCTTCAAAAAAATCTTAATTAGGTACTAAAGTATAATATCGTACTCAACCTTCAACAAGGTCAAATCTCAAAAATTACGCTATTCAATTCTTGTTAATCTCAACAGAAATGTTCCGAAAATAGTCCAACAAATTAAGAATAATTCCTTTCCCTTTAGTTGGCGAGAGGGCGCGCTCTTAACGCTTTAAATGATAACTTGCCGTGTTCCAACTTAACAGGGATTGTAGAGTTACCATTTTTTAGAAACAATCTTTCGGATATTCCCTTTTTTAGAGTTCCGTAGCCAAAATGGCAAAATGGAACCCTTATATTTTCGCCATGTCCGTCCGTCTGTCCGTCTGCATCTTTGCTTAGAGACTGCTAGTGCTAGGACGCTGTAATTTTGCATGGATACACATATTACTTACTTCGACAAAGTGAAAAAATAAAATCTTGAAAAAAAAATCTTAGGGTAGGTACCTAACCTATATGTAAAGTGGGGGTATGTTTTTTTTCTCACCTACCCCATCGTGTGGGATATCATTAGATAGGTCCGTTTGTGAAATATTGAGCTTTAAAGTGCAAATTTTTGTTAGAGTCCAGCGCACCCCCCCCCCCCCCCCCCCTGCCAGCTCAATGGTTTATGTTGACTTCTTAAGCCACATTATTATTCGAATGGGGGAGGGGGGAGGGAGATGGGACTATGGATAGACTACATTGTGCGTGGCTCGACATGAACTTGCCCGGTTTTTGTTTATAATTTTTTTTTTTTGGGTAAATGACTACAATAACAGTAAAGGATGTAAAATATATGTTATATACTTTCGCTATTTGTACATATTTTAGAATTTTATAAGCTACAGATGTTAATCGCGTAAAAATTTTAATTTATTAACTTTACTAGGCCGTAGTCACTGGTAGATTACTTGTGACCACGGCCGTTGCAATACGGTTGAAACGTCGGGCAATAAAAAATAAAGGTATTTAGCCTTAAAATATTATCGCTATTTAAAATAATTTGACAGCAAAGATTGATTAAAGATAGATTGTTTATACATATAAACTAAACGTACCGTCAGATACGAATAATAATGATGCTTTATCAACATCATATTAGCCTAAAAATGTTCAGTATGAGATATCGGTTCCGCCATTTATGTCTACACTAGCTGTGCCCCGCGGTGTTACCCGCAGTTTATTAGCCTATGTGTTAATCCAGGGTGTCAGCTAACTCCATACCAAGTTTTATTAAAATCGCTCCAGCCGTTTAGCCGTGAAGAAGTAACAAACATACACACTCACATACTCACAAACTTTCGCCTTTATA
Source organism: Herminia tarsipennalis (assembly GCA_945859575.2). NCBI lineage: Eukaryota > Metazoa > Arthropoda > Insecta > Lepidoptera > Erebidae > Herminia > Herminia tarsipennalis. The sequence continues at coordinate 18,140,045 of OX243841.2, read as the reverse complement.
ATATTAGTGTGATTTGACATACTGTCACGTATCACGTCGTACCGTACGTAGATCTTTCGATTAAATTACTAAGATATTTTTTTTTTTTTTTTTTTTTTATTGCCTATGGTTGGCAGACGAGCCAGCGGCCCACCTGATGGTAAGCGGTAACCGCCGCTCATGGACTATAGGAATGTCAGGGACCCACCCAAGCCGCTGCCTACCGTAAAGTGAAAACTCTCTTTAAACCTCGTTTGAAGAAAGACATGTCGTAGCGCTCGGGAAACACCGCAGCAGGTAGTTCATTCCAGAGTCTACACGTACGTGGAAGAAAAGAACGCCGGAATCGATCCGTACAGGACCGTATTGTTTCCAGGTGGAATGGATGAACCCTACTACGATGTCGAGTGGTGCGGTGGTAGAAAGGTGACGGTGGCACCATGTCAAACAGTTCCTCAGAGCACTCCCCGTTGAACAGACGGTAGAGTACGCAAAGTGCACCAAAGTCACGCCTCTGCTGTAAAGACTCCAGTCTGTCCGTGAGATTGGGGTCATCAACGATCCGAACAGCTCGCCTTTGGAGGGAGTCAAATGGATCGAGCAAGTATTTGGGGGCACCCGCCCAGAGATGAGAGCAGTACTCCACGTGCGGTCGAACCTGCGCTTTATAGAGCACAAGTCGCTGTGCCGGCGAGAAGTAACGCTTCGTTCTGTTGAGGACACCCACCTTTTTGCTCGCCAATTTGGCTTTATTTTCCAAATGACTCCCAAACTGGACTAAAGTAAGCGAAATTAAAGTAAGCGAATCTATAATATTGTTCAGACCCGGCTACATCCTATTTCTTTAAAGTGTCGACTTCTTTAATTATCATCCATATTACAGATAATTTACGTCCAGACACACACAATCCTGCTCATCACGCACATACAACATACAACATAAATAGTCTATTCACATACAACATTTAATAGCGATACGGTAATTAGAAGTAGGTTAAAATTGATCATCAAAAGCTTTAAATCACTCAGGAGTGGCACTCCATCATCAGATCAGCTCCAAGTTACCAAATATTGTGTTGTCTTCTGAACTACATTCACATACAAAATTAAATTGCAATACGATAATTAAAAGTAGATTAAAGTAGACCGCCAAAAACTATACATGTCACTCCAAGCAATAGAGTAACAAAACATGAACGTTTCATATTTTGGTTGCTATAACATAGTCTAGTCACGTATGTAAACTAAAAATTGTAATATAACGCGTTTGGACTACATACATGTGCTGAAGCAACTCCCAGGAATAAAAATGTGACATCATTTATAAAGTAGATAATGCTTCATTCAGTTTATTCACAAACGTTAGTGTATGTCCTAGCGTATGTCATTGACGTAATAATAATAATATCTTGTGACAACTCACACAACGCTATCTGATCCTAAACTAAGCAAACCTTGTACCTACTATGGAGACCAGACAGCTGATAAACATACTTATAAATTTCTAAATACATACATATTATAGACTAGCTGACCCGCGCAACTTCGTCTGCGTAAAGTTTCCCCATTTTTTAATTTTATAAATTTATCATTGCTGCTCCGCTCTTATTGGCTATAGCGGGATGTGGACCAGTAGTTCCTGAGATTATCGCGTTCAAACAAACAAACAAACAAACTCTTCAGCTTTATAATATTAGTATAGATAAATAACACCCTCTCAGAATAAACCATCGTGCTCGTCACACAAAGTTTTATCCTGTGTGGGGATTAAAACCCATGACCTCCAGCTTAGCAGTCAGGGTCACTAACCACTAGACCAACAGGCCAGTACAAAAAAAAATAATAATAAAAAGGTTGCTTAAATATAATCGCTGTTCCTTTATATATCTATTGTTGCAGTTTAAACATAATTTATAAAATAAAACACAGTACTTGGTTCAAATTTTAAAATCTTGTCCCACATTCTCTTTAAACACAGTAACCCTACAGACAGTAATGAGCTAATGAGTCAAGTACGAAACGGTTACACTTAATAAATATTCAGTTTATTCACAAACGTTACTTGTACAGTAAATTAATTAGATTTTAAGTGGGCTGGTGGTGATATTCATACGGATAAACTGGTAGTATGAATATATTCCCGAATATATTACAAAGTTAGAGTAAAATAACATATTACATAACGATATTATGTCACTTACTGCCGCCTAAAGCAATTTCATGAGCAAATTACTGTTTCAGTTTGTAGTCTCGTTACTCGTCATTTGTTCAATTTGCTAACGTTAATCGCCAGGTAAGGTTGAAGAAACCTTATTTTATGTTGGAGGGACCTATAACCTTGCCCTCTACGAGTTCAGGCAGCATTTATTAGAGACCCTCACTCTCTCTCTCTCTCTCTCTTTCTCTCTCTCTCTCTCTCTCTCTCTCTCTCTCTCTCTCTCTCTCTCTCTCTCTCGTCTCGACACGCATACTTGACGCAAGCGTTTTTGAGATCGATCCTAAAGTTACAAGAATACGAAAATTGCTGTTTTAATCGAAACTTAACTGCAACTGTACTGCTTTAAATACGTGAATTGCCCTCCTGGGCAGTTACTGGAAGTCAAGTCAAAATAGCAGAAGTATTATTTCTCTGGAAGTTGGTAGCTACTATATAAAATTTAATATACTACGGGTCTTTATTACCTTTTTTAATAGCCCGACGTTTCGACCGTATTGCAACGGCCGTGGTCACGGGTACACTGGTAGCTACTGTTACTTACCACCTTTTGTAATGAGTTTTTGACAATATAGGCATGTAGAAATGTATCTATGTACGGCATATTAAATTCTCAAAACGGCTAAATTGATATTATAATGTCGTTATGAAATTTAGGGTGTCTAGAGTCTTCAAAGGCGATTTTGGACGTGCCTGTTTAGACGCCTATTACATCTACATGATTATAGACCATTTCTAATGTATAATATCCTTCCTTTGTCCTGTCTATACATCCTTGAAAAAGCACCCCACACTATACGAAACTTTTGGAGACTCAATAAATAGCTGCATTAGACATAAGGACCGTCTACGACTACCTAGTTATAAGACAAAAAGTGTTATGAAGAAATGCTTCCTGTAGGTCTAATAAAATATTTTGCAATTTACCAACTAATATTAAGAATTTAAGATTATCATTACTTAAAAATACATTACATAAATTATTAGCATACAAAAATACTATAGCGTTAAAGATTACCTAGATGATAAGCAAATTAATGTTTATAATAATAATAATAATATACGTTGAAACTATTTAAGACTCAAATTATATTTGCACGCCTTAATGTGACAGAATATGCGAACTAATAAAAATGTAACATCTTATGTATCTACCATATTTAGGCAAAGAAATAATCTAATCTGATCTAATCTAATCCAGAAATGTCTTTATGATCCTGAGACCGAAATCCGTACCACCCCGTTTTTTCTATTTTTTAGGGTTCCGTAGCCAAAATTGCAAAACAGAACCCTTATTGTTTCGCCATGTCCGTCCATCCGTCCGCATCTTTGCAAGTGGGGACATATTTTTTTTTTTCTTACGGGTAGGTATCATCTTGTGGTGTGTCTTTAGATAGGTCTTTTAAAAACGTTTAGGAGTTTGTATTAAGCTAAAGTGCAAATTTTTGTTAGAGTCAAGTGCAATAAAACAAAGATATTTAGCCTTAAAATAAAATATTTACGTAGAAGATGTTTCAAGAAATTTCCACGATACATAATCTTGAATAGCTAATTTACGATCTGACACCTAAGTAAATATACCAAAAATATTTCAAACTACAACTAAATTACACTTGTACAAGAAACAAGTAAACAAACGTACATCTAAACTGATGACCGGCAAGTCTTAATGGACAAAGTTTTTCTACCACAAATCCTGCCTCCCAGCGGACTTAACTCTTCAAAGTGGGCTTATGTGGTACAAGTTACGGGAGGTTTTATACATGTTTCTAACAAGACGTTTTGCTTGTTTTGAGATAAACAGACACTAATTGTTATACAGCAGACATAATACATATGGTAATCAGCTTTATAACGTTCCCAATGCTGGGATATATGCCTCCCTACCTTGAGAAAGAATCGATCGTAATCTACCACGCGGGCCTACCGTGGATTTGTTGATGTCATTAAAGGTAGATTTGTCATATTGATGATGCTATATTCACTAAACCACCACTGCTCTCTAACTGCTCAAAATTGATACAAAAAATAAATACATTTAAGTGTGTCAATACATCAATATCTACGTTATGTGAGAGTAAAATACAATGTCGTTTCTATTTTACCTGAACCCACTTAAGAGTCTGTCATTGATTGCTTGTAGCTTAAACCACACAACGATAATACCATTGAAGGTGTAATGTTTACGGTTCCACTGAGCTTGGGCGCTATTTGGGCAGCTAATCCAACACAAATGTGCAGTAGTTTTGCTAGGAAACCGTGCCTTCCAATCTGCTTCACTCATTTGCTAGCTTAAGAGGTCACTGCCCTAACTAAAACAACGTATTCTGTACTTAACATACTGTTCTTGCAAATGACGATAGAAATATTACTTCAAATTTTGAAAACTCTGAAGTGAAGTTCGTAGCACAAAGTTTCCTATAAAAAAAGTATTAAAAAAAAACAGACTTAAAAAAACGTATAAGGTAACTAAAAAGCAAAAAATAATATAGGTACAACTACGAAAGATAATTAAACATTTAGAAGTTAGTGCCAGGAAATGTAGTTTTATGTTTTAGGCACCAACTGATTGATGGTGGCAAAGTATCAGGTATCGAACACGGTACTCAGATCGCAACCAGCAGTATTTATTATTGAATAGTTCCACTGGTCATCTGTGGTCTTCATCATCAGTTCTATTTCACTCAATGGTGCTTTTTAAGAGTAAATGCACGAATTACAACAAAATATACCAAAATGACTATAGGTGTGCCTTTGATATTTGAAGTGTTCCCTCGATTTCTCCGAGATCTTTTGATGACAATGGGATCAATCTGGAAGAAGAATCTCCCTTTCAAACACAAAAATAATACAATCGAATTGAGAATCTCCTCCTTTTTGAAGTCAGTTGATAAAAATTAAAAGACAAGTTATTATTAGTTAGAATATATTTGGAATGCACTTGGTGCTGGCAGCTTAGCACTTTTATGAGACATTCTTTCAAATTTCAGAAATCCGAACATTCTATCTAGCAACCGCCTGAAGAGGATCAAAACTGAAGCACTTTTATGAATTTATAATTAAAAATACCTTTCATAAAAATAGTTTTACAAACGATGCATGCATGATTCCACGTTGGGATGGAATCCAATAACATTCTCTGGCGAACAATTGTTTATACAACTTTACCAGGTTTTAAACTGAAAACGTTTTACATTTCATGACTACGGCCTTTTGTATTAAGCTGGGGTTCCAGTGTAAAGGATGAGATAAAATATTTTGAAATGGTAAGACAAGCTTAGAAACGATTACGTTTAAAAATGTTTCTTGAAACATATCGTAAAAGCAAAAATAACTGCTTTTCGTCTTCTTTTGCTTTTCACAGCTTCATCATTATGCGAATTTTAATGACATTGATGTGGAGGTCTATATATCTTGGAAAGTAACATAGGGTGTTTTATCGACGACAATCTATGTGATTGATTGATGATATAATTTAGCAATAAGCTACAAAAATATAATTTATTTTAAAGAAATAAAAAGACAGCTAATGTCAAAGTGTTATCCAATTTTATGATCAACTAAAAAACAGATGCTATAAAATGCATTTATTCTATCTCTTAGCTCTACAGGCAGCACATGCCTACACAACAATACCTCACGCAGAGGTATCAGTAATGCCGATATTAATAAAATGGAACAGTATTTCGTTGAAACCCGCCGTTATTGTTCCTATCCACTGATACATAAATAACATTATCTGATAGGTTACATCAAACTGAGCTTGATATAACTACTCGTACCAGAGTATTCTCGTTTATTATATAAATAAATGTTATTATATCTGACATACGGAAGGGATTGCTGCTTTTGTTATTTTAGCAATTAAATTATTATTACTGGCCCTTACGGTCCCACTCCTGGGAAAAGCTCTCCCCTTCCTTCTTCTACAGTATCGATCGATTTAAGGTACAACTTGTATAAATTCATTTTGAAGTGTTTAATTGTACCTGTTGTAATGTTTGTGTTGATGTATAAAAGAATTGATTTTCTTGAATTACTATGTACTTATCTAAATTGTCTGTCTGTCTAACTTTGTTTTGTTGATGCCGGGTACGTTTTGTAACAGCTGGATTGATTTTGACGGGAATATTCCTGACGAAAAGTTTGGTTAATAGGTACTGGATTAATTATATAATCATGAGCTATTGGCAAAATATCACACAACATTGACTGTTACCTATTAAGATTACAATTTTACTTGATTGTTATTACTTTCTTGTACGATATTTAGATTTTATGTTAAACTACCCTTATTTTACGCACGCACAATATTGCGAACCAAGTTAGAATGTAATAATTTAAAAAATCCATTTCCATAATCACTCTGCCAGCGTATTATAATTTAAGGAATTAACTTTTGTCATAAAACTTTAATCACAATAGGTAAATTTCACGTCAAAAGTACAATTTGGCACTGAGCATATTCATAACGAGGTTCTAACCATACCTTTTTACTGTATACATACCTATTTATAGCAGTTTTGTACGTTGAAGTTTGAACTATAAACTAGACATTTAAGTAAATCACCATATATCCCTACTAACACATTCAAACTCTTGGAAACATGAAGGTAGGGATAGTTTTCAAAAAAATATTTTCTAGTTTACATCAGTCCTGTATCACGGTAGACTTTATTAACATATATTATTAACGGTCATGAGGGTTCGTTCCCATTTCATCTACTACATAGTTCTACAGACTAATGTATGTGTTGTAGATAAAACAACACATACTAATGTACACCCGAACTTGGAAACAATGGTTAAGGACTTCAAAAAGCTCTGTCCTCTGTACCATAGTAATCTGTACCGTACCACTACATCATCGCAAAGTAAATTCTCAAAATAATATATATTTTTTAATTTTCAGTAGCAATTTACATCAGAAAACATAGGATTGTTTGCCGAAGTTTCGGTCCAACGACCGTGACCACGACCCATATTGTCCCGGGTGTACTGATGACAGCTTAGCAACGTCGTCTCTGACGTTTCACCGACTACCCACGCACTGTCATTATATATACAATGTACTTACACTAATTACGAGAGAAGCTCATATTATTCTCTTTCATAATAACAAATTACTACTGACTTACTGAGTGCACATTTTGAGCTGTTGTGACGTAAACTTTTGAAGTTGTTCGCCATTGATGTATCATGATCGATTTAGGTAGGATAGTTCTCTGTCGTTATAAAAGTGCAAATTCGATTGTAATTGGTATTATCAATTAGTATTTTGTACAGATTAGTGTCCGGTTTGAGGGAGAAACACTAAATCGAGACAATTATTCGTATATTTACCCAATTTACCTGATAATATTGTTTGACCGCGACATAAAACTTAAAACGCTATAGTTGAATATTAATTGTAAGTTATTTGAATACAATACAACTGGAACGTTCCACAGCTATTTATTAATACCCGCGATAACAAAGGCGTTAACACGATGTAATTACCGTCAGACTTTCCTAAAATTTTAGCTTGGGTTTCCGGCCCATGTAGGCTACATTTTGCCTAACCAGGCCTTGACAGGTTTCCATGTTCTAGGCCTTACCTAGTTTAATCTTCGTATTAATTGCCTGGACGACAACGTTGTATAGGGCCATATGGAGAGACAGGCTATAGATTGTATATCTATTTATAATATAACTAGCTTTTGCCTGCAGCTTTGCCTGTACATGCTTGCTAATATGCTATTCTGATGTATAAACTACATTACTGTAAAATTGTATTAATATCCGTTCAGAATTTTTTGCGGAAAATAGCAACAAACATCCAGTCAAGTTCACAAACTTTCGATTAGTTGATCATTGTTTATGATTCCTTTTTTTTTTTTTAATTTAACTAGCAATGTGGAATTGAGTCCCACATTACTAGCAATCTTGTTAACCCCTCTAGCTAAGCTCAAAGGCTTGTGTTAGGAGTGGTAGTATAATGGGTGAGATTGATATGCAAATTAAGATTAAGTATAATCACATTTCATGTACAGGATAGATTTACATAATTTTATATAGGTATCTATTTATGTATCGAAACTTGGTAAACTACTAGCTTTCTAGTTATTTTAATGTCACTCCTTAGAGCTCTAGTTTCGTGAAATTGTTTTTATCTCTTAACTAAGTTAAACATTTTACAAGCAGACACGCGCAACTTCGTTTGCGTACTTTTCACCCGTTATTGCAACATTTTTCATTGATGCTCTGCTCTGCTCTGATGCATTGGTTGTAGCGTGATGTAATGATAGGCTATGATAGGCACTCACCAATGGCGGCTTTCTATTGGTGAAAGAGTTTTTAAAATCGGCTCAGTACATGCAGGGATCCACTGAGCTGACCCTCTACAACCTTACAAACTCACAAACTTTACCAAATTTTTGCATGAGCTGAGGCTTTTACTGAGGATAAATTCGTTCCGTTACGACTGACAGTATACTGCCGCAGTATCCTAGGGAAATATGTGACGTAATTAATCGTTGTCAGTTTTGTACTGAGAGCACAGGCGTTTTCGAGGTAAGGTGCTCTCAGTACTTTAATCAAGTGATCAACAGCGACCAGAAATTTAAATAAATTTCATTGATTCAGACACTATGCTATTATTTCAATTGATAAATACATCGAATATTTTTTCTTGTTAATCATATTAAGTTGTACATTTATGATTATTTAAACGCGAATGACAGTATACCTACTGGACTGCGTTCCGTTTTAAACAGGAACCAGTATACCTAACTATAAATTAACGTCTTCGCAGTATACTAAATTGACATCACACCTCGGAACATACCAATTATTTCATAGTTCATGACATTTGTTTAAAAAATAAATTTTAAGAATAATATACGTTCAGTACTAATTAGAGTAGAAATAATCTATTTTTAAAATTGGACAGTTTATAAACCCTTTCACTCACCTGAAAAGCTTTCAACAACCTAAGAAAATATTATTGAGTAAAATAAAGTTTAAGCGCCGAGTGAAAGGAATTGAAGAAGCGATGACAAATGGCATCCGCTAGCAGGAACTGTTGAATCGAAGACTGTAGTAGTTGATAAATATCAGACTGTGTCTAGTGCTTATTGGAATTCTTTAATGCATTTATTTTAGAATCGATTTTATTCAGAAATGTATTGTGTTATTTTTGATTTTTGTTTAATTTATTATTTTAAACTCGATTTTATCCGCTTTACTCGTAAATGATTATGAATTTACTGGAATCTTGTATTTCAATTTTCACTCACATAGTAATAATCGATTGAATGACTTATTGTCACTGACTGACTGACTTCAGATAAAATTTGTTAAATTAAACAACGCGCAACGCCATCTATTGAATAGCGCGGGCTGTTCGCTAGATGGCGCTGTAGATTTACGAGGTTATGATTTTTTTTCACACTTTGTGCATCGTCTTCCTATAGTTTTATAATTTTAAAAATATATCTGACTACTTAAATCAAATGTCTTGAGAAGTAAACTAACTATAAGTAACTTTATAGTAAACCCTTTAAGGTATTTATATATCAAAATAAATCTATGTTAGCTCTAACATAACTGTTACACTTGTCAGAGCAACTAATACAAGTCTACAAAACTAAGGTTTACCTATAGACACTTCAACACAGTAGACAATTCTGAAGTACGTATTCACTAGTCGTCGGGCTAACAAAATCCCATTTATCTAGACGTCGAATAGTTCCGAATTTAGTATATCAGCCGCTGCCAAATGCGTTGGGATACCGACTCGGCAACGAAACTGCAAATCGAATTGTCCAACGCTTTATTTTCCAATGAAAACTGTGTGCATACATTAGGTTTCAATTTTCAGAACATGTTGTGTTATGCTTAGAGGTTGTCATACCTATTAGACCTTGTAGAACCTATACTGATTAAAGATCTTGGAGGTAATTGTCATAATCGCCACGCTTGGCGAGCGGGTTGGCGATCGCAGTACGACTTAGGCTTTAAAGTACGCAGAGGACGCTGTTGCCCGTCCTCCGGTGTAAAATCCCTTAGTCGCCTTGACAACACCCTTGGGGTGGTACTATTCTTGAGTCACCACAAGGCATAAAAATTTAAATCAATTTACTATGTTTATAAAAATACTATTTTTAATAGAACTTAAACTTCAAAACATAGGAGGGTTTCGAATTTAAAATACCTTATACCTACACTTGTGATAAGTCATGACTCTGTATGTAAGTACATAGTGCCAGGTCCACAAAATTTCGAGGGCATTTTTTCAAGTAAAAATAGGTAATTGACACGTGTGTTTAGCTCTTTTTTAGGGTTCCGTAGCTAAAATGGCATAAACGGAACTCTTATAGTTTCATCATGTCTGTTTGTCTGTCTGTCTGTATATCTGTCTGCCCGTCCGTATGTCACAGGTCTTTTACTCAAAGACTACTCAATGAATATTCATAAAATTGTACAAAGTTGTCTTGTACTTAGTAGCCGCTACTTAGTTTAATTGCTAAATAATAATAATAAATAGTTTTGGGGGGCGCGCTGGCATACCGTAACAGAAACAGTTTTTATTTTCAGCATATATCAACGTGTGGCACAACATTCGACAGGTCTTTCAAAAACGTTTTGAGGTTTCTAAGAAACTTTTTTGATTGAGTGAATATTTTTGGAAATAATCGCTCCGAAAGTTGCATAAATTGTGTCCCTGCCCCCTTAACTTTTGAACCGTGTGACCAAAAAATATTAAAAAAAAATAACAAAGGTAGCGCTTAATAAATATTTTAAACTAAAATTATTTTGGACATGATCAGAGGTACCGTCGAGTTATTGCCGAAATACTGCGTTTCTCAACAAAAGGGCGTAAGTGCCAGTAATATACTTGAGAGCCATCATATATGAAACGCGTTGAAGTGTATTATAATAATAGTATTTCAAATAAAATTTATCGCCGGCCTCATTACGCTAGTTGACAGTGCTAACGCACTTGCGAATCTATGACATTTGTTTATTTCATATTTGTTCCCTATCTGCCATTTTGTGTAGCGCAAATCAAAGGTATTTACACTAGCTGACCCTGGCAACTTTGTCTACGTCTATTTTCCTTTTTTTTTCAATTTATATAAAAATATTGAAATCGTGATTTTGAAAATACTTTACGACCTATTCTCATACCTAACAAATATACAAAAAAACACTAAAATCGGTCAAGCCATTTCAAAGGAACTCGACCACAAGCACAATGACACGAGATTTTTATAAATTTGATTTTGTCCTAACCCTTGGTTAGCAATAAACTATTACTAAACTGCTAAAGAAAAGAAACAAGGTAAATTATTTCCACAGAACATTGATACTAACTAGAGGTTATATCTATCAAGTTCGTCAGCAAATGGTAAGTAAAACATTTCCTATAAGATGTCCCCGTTTTGCAAGAAAAACATTACTTACTGCATGAGAAATAAGTGAACGCCGGCGTTTATTAATAAGTAAGTAATACAACACCATGTTTTTAATGTTTTAAGAGTGACAGCAAAAAACAAAGGACTTGTTAAAGTACCAATGACGCAATTTCATAGAATCTATTTCCATTCATATTCATATTACCTACAAAACTTACGTATATCAAAACCTCGAAATTCTAATTCAAAAATGCTTCACAATGACAGGGCTCTCAACCCAAACCCTCACATCCTTTTTCAATTCTACATGTCCGGAATATTCATTCGCATTGACTAAATCCCCGAAATTTTAGTATGTATTAAAGGGTTCTTATATCCAGGGTACTTTTATTTTACTCCCTTCTACATTAGGAAAATAATTAGACGTTGGAGCACGCATGAATGTTGACACAAGAAATTGAACGCGTGAAGGAATGTGCCGAATTTTTTCTGTCTCATTTCTTAGGAGACTTGCAACTTAATGTGGTGCGATTTTATTTATTCATTTTGAGCCATGTTGCCCCTCTGCAAAGTAAAAGTTGTCTCACATCCTTTCAGGTCTTTCTTTCTACGAGAGAAAGATGAAAAGAGAATGGTCGTATTACCTGTGTGTTTTGGAACCGCCTTTCTGATCGTATATAAGAATCGCCTCAGTGTAAAGGTTCATTTTCGTGCATCTCGACCGATCGCGAGCCGCTCGCGGCTTACGACAAGCGGCTGAGGTAAGTGACAGACGCGCGCGGCCGACGACTGTCGTAGGCCTGCGCGCGCACTATGAATATTGTCGCATCGGCCGCGAGCGTCAGCCGCTTGTCGTGAGCCGCGAGCGGCTCGCGATCGGCCGCGATGCTCGGAAATGAACCTTAACGCTGTACCATCATTTTGTGAGTATAATTCGACGGTGAAGTGATTTGAAATTGATTCTCAACTCGCTGACAAGCACAAGCTGCATACCTACGAGTATAATTATCGTGATACGGTATCTCGTCTAGAATCCTTTTATTCACATTTAATCGCACCACTAAAAGTTGCCAGTTTACCAAGGTTTAAAAAATATAGGTCTATATAAACATAGTTAGATATGTAGAAATTAATCAGCTTATTTATTTGTATTTACTTAGAAAAAATTAAGTTCGTTTAAAAAGGTGACGCTTTCTAATAGGATTATTTTGCCTTGCCTTTTGAGATGTTATACAAAGAGAAAACTTGAGATGAATTTCGCAATTACATAGTAAATCATTCTAACAATTTAATAGGATAGCTGATTGCGTTGCCTAGCAAACTAGGCATGAATGAGTTACACTGTACCACAAAACCCGTAAATATGATTGTCACTTAGTACAATCAATAACTGAGTTAACTCGAATCGTCTAGAAACAACACAGCAGACAGAAACTGCCAACACAACCATAACCTGAACACCTCACATCAAATCGCCTCATTGACACTACAGACGACCTGTGACAATATCCGACATCGTCTGTATCTCATTAACTCGATTATATTTCTGCTTCTCTCAAGCCTCCTAAAACCTGCATACCATCAAACAAATCTCAACCTTATGTTTTGCATGTTACGTCCAAAAATCCTTTGATTGTTTCTCCTGTATTTTCAGTAGTCCCATAGGCATAGTTATGAGGGAAAAATTGGAGAGGTCGTCCAATCGTTGCGTGTGGGCCGTTTCAATGGCTCTGGTTATATCGTGATTCCTTTACGGTTTCCCGCTGCGAGATATGAAATTGTGACGTTTTTGGTGCTTGTAGAGAAGTGATTTGGGGGAAATTGAAAGATTTAGCTTTGACGATGAGCATTGTGCAGGAAAACTCTTAAGATGAATCTAGGCATCTGGGAAACTAGCACTTCATAATAAGCTTTATTATGTAAGTATTATTTTGAATGTTTACCTGCTTAGCATTAAAAGCCTGTGTTACTGACAGTCACAAGACACTAGATACTATTATTTAGCAGCTACGAATTTAAATGAAGACATCTTGTGTAATTATTTGGTTAAGGTCTAATAATATCACACAAAGTGTTTAGGCCATTAATTCCAAAAATTCAACGGCATTCAAACAAAAGGCTTGTTTAACAAAATATAATTCTTAAGAGATTATATGGGAGGCTACACTTAATCAAACAGAATATTACATACGCAGCAAAACGGAGCCCAATTTAAATTATCTGCTAAAGGATCCCATATATCATGCCGGTATCTCATCATCTACATTGGGGTCCAAATGAGTAACATCCCTTTTGAAATGTTTTATGAAGTCTGGCTTGATTTTTGCCCCGTGGAAGGTAAATTATGATGAATGAATTATGGCCAATCTATGGGTTTGTTTGTGCCTTTATGTAGATCTCGCGGTTCATATTTAGGTTTGGTAATGTTTTATTTAAAATATTTCTATACTTTTATCGTATCCTTATGTTTTATTCAAAAGGTAGCAAATTTTATGTAGGTTTTAGCATTTTATCATTTTTTTCAACTAAGCCATTCTACAAACTTGGTTCCGAGAAAAAAAGATAATATTCCTTACAAAATCTTATTTTCTTAATTAGGTAAGATCATATTTTAAGACGTGCTAAAAGTTATTTCAATCGTAAAATTTCAGCTTAAAGCCATAGTGACACGAGTCTTAGTATTAATGATGTTTTAAAATAGTTTGGTCTTGTTTTTAATATTTACTTAAAAGAGACAAATAATTTTCCCGATATTTTCCTTCAATTCTAATAATATATTTCAACCAGATAAAACCCATTTTCTAGACACGTATAAACTGTCACTGTCAAAACCGCTGCGAAACAAAAGTACCAATAAATTGAATCCAGGAAATGCAATAAATTCACAATATTCCCATTTTGAAACAATAAGTTTAACATGACATTTTTCTGTTTCAATAAAAGAGACAGTACCTAACTACAAATGAATTCGTTCGGTAATTGTTATTTAGTTCCATTTATATTATGATTAGCTTCGTCTCCTCCCGCTTGGATGTCGGAAATATCGCGATAAAAACTACTTACTATATCATCATACGATAACGTAAAAGACAGTTACTTTTACATTTATATTAAACGCAAGTAGAATTTATGCTACTTATATGTAGCTAAATAACATGAAAGACAATAGCTGCGATCTAACCTAATAATGCTTATTATGCTTCTGCTATAGGGGTCCCTGACTCCGTGGGTTAACCGTGAGACTGGTAACATTGCCCAACCTCTTAGAGATATCTGCGAGGTTGGGCAATGTTACCAGTGTCGGTCCATAGATAGGTGAACGTTTTCGAAATTTGTTTCGTGCCTCTGAGAGCACGTTAAGCTGCCGGTCCTGCGCCTAATCTCTCTCCGGTCGTATCGGATTTCCGTCTCATCGGGCTATGAGAGTGCACTTGTCTGCGCACACACTTGTGCACTATAATATCTCTAGTTGCCTAGTCTCTATGAGATTGGCCGCTGTAACCGAAATCGGTTAGGAAACTATTATTATGCTTCTGCTATTTAAGCAATCAAGCGAAGAAAACTGATCAGTATACAATCAGGTTCATAACTCTATCGTACCGTATAGACCACTTGTGACTCAGCTTGTGCCTATTTTCATGCATATTATTAAATCTTAATTGATAACTTATTCACAAAAAAATGTCCTGAAAGATGTCATTCAGTCAACAAGGGCGCTTAAACATAATAATCTTCATACATCGTGCTTTTTTCTACCTTATCGTAGCGTAAAAATAGAACCTCATCAAAACCTGTAGCCCTTTTCAATTGAGGCCCTTTTTCACGCGCAGGTGGGCACGGCTTACCGGTATTTATTTATATACAGTAAATATCTTCACGTGGCGTGCTATGTGACTTGTTTTGTCGCTTATTTTCCTCAATTAATATTTATTATATTTTAAATTATAGTACAGTTTACTTATGACATGTGTTTAACGTCCATAACCGTCTGGATAAAGACGATTTCGATTCTGTCAGACTCGTCGTCAGAAGTTTAATAATGCTCTTAGGGTTCCGTAGCCAAAATGGCAAAACGGAACCCTTATCTTAGTTTCGCCCGTTCGTCTTCGCAGCTTAGCTCAGAGACTGTTAGTGCTAGAAGACTGTAATATTGCATGGATACACATATTACTTATGCCGACAAAGTGAATTTTAGGGTACCTCCCCTAATATGTAAAGTAGGGATGTTATTTTTTTTCTCACCTACCCCATCGTGTCAGGTATCATTAGATAGATCTTTTAAAATTCAAATAGCATTTTTCGATTTAGGGATTCGTTTGTGAAATAATAAGCTTTAAAGTGCAAATTTTTGGTAAGAGTCAAATGTCTCCCCCTTAAATGGTTGATGTTGATTATGTGAAAAAAAATACGGTAATAGAATATATAGTGATATAAAACTATGATAGCTAAGTATTTACAACTTAACGAGTAACAGCAGACCAAGTGAGAAGTAACACTATTTTCGTACAGATTGCATTGAAAAATACCGTTGTTAGTAGTATTAAACAAAAACAACAGAAAACCCACTTCTACAGGGGCTACGGAACCCTATATTGTGCGTGGCTCGACACGCACTTGCCCGGTTTTTTTTTAAACAATTTAAAGTTGATCTATATACAGCTGCTCGAGCAAACAAAAGTTAACGATCAAAATGTTGTTGACATAAGCAACAATTTTGATTGCATCAAGTTGGTAATCATTTTCTCAGTATATAAACTACCAATAATTTTGGCGGTGACGGGCCTTAAAAGTAAGCTATCTGTAACAGCTTACAACCTACAGTTCGCGTACCTACCAACTTAGATTCTAGGTTACCACAGGCGCACTTCCGCTATATTTACAACCTTCGGAAGCTCTTCCGGGATAATTAAAAAGCCCCGTCATTATTCTTGCTGAAACTCACATACCTAAGTTTTTTGTTATGTTGTTGAGCTATTTTAAGTTATAAATGTTTTATTGTTGTAGATTTTCATGAAATTTAATATTATTTTTTTATTAAATTAATAAAAAAAGGGGATTAAGAAAATTCCTCCGTTTACAGCTATCTTGTAGCGTACGCTAAAACAAATAATAAAAATGCATTGATTTGATTTTTTATTTTGACATATAACCAAATTCACAATGAATAAAAAATTGTTTAGGTTTATACACGATGCGTCGTTCTGAAAACCTGCAAGAATGTTGCTTGTTTGCCATTCTCACTTCTGATAAATGTCATCGCGCGGCGACTATTCTATTTTAAGTAATACACATAAGGTCAATAGAAGTTTCTGTTAGCAGTACACCACAACATGTAAGTACTTCACGCTTAAATAACTTGTAATTAAGACAACTCTATACTTGCCACATTTACTACGCCGTGGAGCATCACATCGCGCAACGAAACTCTCAAGTGCAATTAGTTACGTACTAAAGATTTACTCGCAAAATACTTAAATAACATTAATACTCGGTTTCTAAAATGCTTGTTATAGCAATAATGAGGGTGCGTTTCCATTGCCAAGCAATGATCGAAATCGTGTCCTGAATTATTATTTTGTGCAATGTAACTGTAATTGTTGAATTCATGGTCCGCTCCACTCCACTCCGCCTAACTCCGCGTAATAAGCATTGCTCGCGGTATGGTCGGTTTTCACAATAAAATCTATCCATGTCCTTTCCCAGTATTCAAACTATCTCCATACAACATTTCAAGTTCAAGCGTGAAAACGTAATAGACGGGCAGAGTTACTTTCTCTATATAATGTTAGTTTTGATTAATAGTAAAACCCAACAACTTATTTACTGTGACAAGGAGTTATAATAAAAACATTAGATTCATAAGCCGATAAACATTGTAAGTCGCATAATATTTTCACCGTGAAATAGGCAATTGCAAGTCGAGTATGAGTTTGAAGACAGAGCCGTAGGCGAGGCCTTCACTAATACGATACAGGCAATTGGCATTTCCGCCCAGGCATTTATAGTGCTTTTCTCAAAAGAATGTAGGGAAATAAAACATACTTTTTATAATTAGTTATTTATTAAAGTTACATTAGTCATATTGAAGCAATTACTAGTATAAAACCATTTCACTCTCTGAACCGTTAGAACTCATTTTAAATAAAAACCGGGCAAGAGCATGTCGGACCATGCTCAGTGTAGTGTTCCGCAGCCTTAAATAATTGCATCAGCAGAAGAGCGTACGTTCGTGATTTTTTAAATATTTTTTGGTCACGCGGTTCAAAAGTTAAGGGACACAATTTATGCAACTTTCGTTGCGATTATTTCCAAAAATATTTACTCAAAAAAACTTTAAAATGTTTTTAAAATACCTGTCGAATTATGTGCCGCACGTTCATGTGAGCCGAAAAAAATATTTTCAGCTTCTGTTACATGTATGGAGTTGATAGCTAAATAATAAAAATAAATATTATAAGGGGGGGGCCTTACAATATTTATTTTTATTATTTAGCTATCAAACTAAGTAGCGGCCACTGTAAGACACCTTGTCACTAAATTTCATCAATATTCATTGAGAAGTCACTGAGTAAAATGCCTGTGACATACGGACGGACAGACAGAAATTGCTTTGATAAACCTTTTTGAAACCCGGCATTAGTATTAACATGTGTTTGCCAATGTATGCCAACTGGCGAATAACCGGATCCACACCACCACTCCGGTCAAAATCGAAGCGCGATCCAAAGGCGCAGTCAGTGTGGGCGTGATGCGCGCGATTCAAGCGCAGGCATTAGTTATATAATGCACTCTTCACGATCCTGGATCGCAAATCGTTTGATCAGCGCGTATGGATCCGGCTAATGGCAGTTTGATAACCAATAACAAGTTCAATCATTTGTTAGCATTGTAAAAGTATACTCACGTTCGTAATCACTGACAGCTCAAGTACAAAGGTACTTATTGTAAAAAGTTACAGTTAAAATTACATGTTTGCTGTATTAGAAACTAATGCACAATATCTGTAAAAAACATCTCACATAGTGACAGTTTGAATAATCTATCTTTATCAATATACAACGTGTAACAGAAAGGTGTGGTCAAATTCAAGGGTTGGTAAGTGCCCATAATACTAAGTACATACACATACTGCCTCTGTGGCGCGGTGGGAGTGTGTCCGACTGCTACGCAAGAGGTTGTGGGTTCGATTCCCACACGGGACACCACTTTGTGTGATCCACAAATTGTTGTTCCGAGTCTGGGTGTACTTTGTGTCCGTGACTTGTATGCCTTTTTTGAAGAAAGAAACAATACTTAATTTTATCGAAATCCGAGTACCTACCTTAAAATTTTATAAATAAATTTTTCATTCGTTTATTAATCAACTAGCGGACGCCTCGCGGTTTCACCCGCGTAGTTCCCGTTCCTGTGGGAATACACGGATAAAAAATAGCCTATGTCACCCGGGGTTAGTATAGCTTGAACGTAACGATGAAAGAATTTTCAAATCCGTCTAGTAGTTTCGGAGCCTATTCAATACAAACAAACAATCAAATCTTTCCTCTTTATAATATTAGTATAGACTAGCTTTCGCCCGCAGATTCGCCCGCGTTAAGTTTGGACTGCCATTTCACGCCTTTAAAGATTTGCTTTAGGCCTTGTAGTGGATGCTTACATAATAACAACCATCTGTGTACCAAATTTCAACCCTATCCATTCAGAAGTGTGAGTTGTGTGTTGATATATCAGTCAATCACAGTTTCCTCTTATAACTCTTAAATACACAGATAGCTGATCCTCGCAACTTCGTCCGCGTCACATGAGAGTGCTAGAGTGAGTGGGTAGTTGGGCACCTACAATACAATCCCAAAGGAGCTGAAACTTTTTTTGTTTTATCCACGAACCACTTGAGAACAATTAAATAAAATTTGATAAAATTTAATAATAATAATAATAATAATTACCTGGCAACACTTAAAGAGTCATGACGTCTCAAATATATCTCCGTCCAAATAACATTTAAATTCATAATTTTACAAGCTTTTACAAACCATACAATAGCCGCAAAAAGAAAAGGAAACCTCATTGTCCATTTAATAGTAAATTTACGAAAATTACACCTATTCCGATCAAATTCAGTAAACCAAAAATAAACAGAATGACAGATGATGACAATATGTCAAGCAAAACACATTACAATTATAAAAGAAGAAATCAATAGACCAATAATACGAAAATGATAACAAGAAGTCGCGCCAGAGCACAAGATGCACAAACTCCACCCCCGGACTCGTCGCTCCGCTCCGCCTCGCAAACACGGGAACCGAACGCTACGTCGACACCAACCGTTGCTGAGGCGTCGAGCTCGTCGAGCGACGAGTACTTCTCCCCGCCGACGTCACCACCACCTGCACGCCGCCGAGGGAGAGGCCGGCCACCTACAAGCTTGGGACCCAGAGGCCCACCGGCCTCAAGCAGGGCCCCCGCTGCCGGTGGTAACGTGCGCCGCATGAGATGGACTCAATCCATTAATGAGAACGTCATGCGGGCATATTATGCGGCTACAGAGGGGGGAGCCAACCTTACTGTGTACCGTGAACGGATGCTGCCTCTGTTTCAGGTGCTTGAGCCGACTGTTAACGTTACGGCACAACGACTATCGGACCAAGTGCGGGCCATTCAGCGCTGTCATCTGCTGAATGAGGCTGCACTTGAGAGACTACGCTCGGAGTACCCCCAAACTAGCCGCGATATCCCTGCCCCGGTCCAGGTTTCTACAAATGTAGTTGACTGTGAATCTACGGGGCCGGATGCCGCGACTATAATGGTAAGTACTCAGTACAAAGAGGAGGTTAAGGCCGCTTTGGAATGTGCGCTTCACGAGTATCGGTCCACGCCCCACAATATTAGGCCACGCCTGCCTCGGTTGCCTATGCATAGACGGAACATTGCGCTGGTGTGTGCTCTTGATTCGCTATTGCCTACTTACCTAGACAATAGCGAAGACCTCGGTGATACCCATTCGATCCTGTATTGTACGGCTGTTGCGGCGTGTCGTATAGCAGGTATTAAGCTTTTAGCTGAAGCCCCTACTATACGACCAAGGTACGCCGTACCGGCTTGGCAATACAGGATTGAACGCCGTATTACCGAGGCAAGGGTACTCATTGGCAAGTTGTCCTGCTTCAGGACCGGGAACACTCGTCCGAGAGTGATGCGCTTTGTGAAACGGGCATTCTTGGGGACTGGAATCAGCCCTCAAGATTATATGTCACGTGTCACAGAGCGCATCGACTTCCTGAAGCAAAAAATTTATGCATGGGCAAACCGAATACGCAGGTATAAAAAACGCGTGGACAGGTATAACGTGAACCGCATGTTCCAAAGGGACCAAAGGTGGGTGTATAGAGACTGGCAGCGAACGGACCAAGGTGTGGATGACGGGCATTTACCGAATGCTGAAGCGACAAGCTTGTTTTGGCGCAACATTTGGTCGGTGCCTGTCATACACACAGAGGGAGAATGGATGCGTGACGTTGAACGAGCGTGCGAACTTATTCCAGAAATGGAAGATACCATCATTAATAGCACAGACGTAGCCAGTGCAGTCCGTCCTTTGTCTAATTGGAAATCTCCAGGCCCAGACGGACTGCACAACTTTTGGCTAAAATGGCTACGCAGTTCGCACGCTTGTTTGGCATCACAATTCCAGTCAGCCCTAGAATCTGCGTCGCTCCCAGCCTTTATGACTAAAGGAGTGACCCACCTGCTCCATAAGACCGGTAGTACCTCGGACCCCAGTAATTATAGACCGATAACTTGTTTACCATCGATCTATAAACTTCTTACATCCATTCTGAGAGCTAAAATAAACAAACATATACACACAAACTCCATCATGTGTACCTCTCAGAATGGATGTAGAAGTGGGGCCCGGGGTACTAAGGAGCTCCTCCTCATTGATACGACTATAAGCCAGCAGGTTCGTCGCAACCGAAAGGATCTATCGGCATGTTGGATAGATTATAAGAAGGCGTATGACTCCGTGCCACATACATGGCTTCTGAGGGTGCTGGAGTTGTATAAAGTTAATACAACTCTACGTACCTTCTTGAAGTCGTGTATGGGGCAATGGAATACGCTTCTTACCTATCCAGGGTGCCGAGGGACCCAAGAAAGTGGCGGCGTACCTATAAGGATTGAGCGGGGTATATTCCAGGGTGATACTCTGAGTCCCCTTTGGTTCTGCCTAGCACTGAACCCACTTAGTACCTTACTAGTAGGTTCAGGGCTAGGTTGCAGGTTGCGACGTGGTGGTCAGGTTATATCTCATTTGCTTTATATGGATGACTTGAAGCTCTTTGCTCCCACCAGCTCACAGCTAATAGCGCTACTGAAGGTGACTGAAACCTTTAGTAATTCTATTAGAATGGAGTTTGGTGTGGACAAATGTGCAGTCGTTCATATAAAGCGAGGGCGGATAGTGGAATCCGAAGGGACTCAACTCTCGGATTCCATTCACCTAAGATCACTACTCGCAACTGAGACCTATAAGTACTTGGGTATGTCGCAGGCGCTGTGCATAAATGAGGTTGACATGAAACAGCTGCTGCGGGAACGTTTCCTGGGCCGCCTGAAAAAAGTGCTTAATAGCCTTTTGTCAGGTGGCAACAAGATCCGGGCCTGCAACAGCTGGGTTATGCCACTTCTTATGTACTCCTTCGGCATACTCAAGTGGACTCAGACTGAATTAGACACCTTGGATCGAAAAGTCCGTACACTGATGACGTCATACCGAATGCATCACCCGCGTTCATCTGTAATGAGATTGTATATCCCGCGGAAGTGTGGGGGCCGGGGTTTGCTAAACCTTAAGTCCCTTCATAACCGCGAGGTATACAATCTAAGAGAATATTTTCTCCATGTGGACGCGGGTGTGCATCGGGATGTCGTCGCGGTGGATACCGGGCTAACCCCGCTCTCCTTGGCGAAAGAGAACTGGCGCAGGCCTGTAGTGCTTGGTGTCAACGAGCGCAGGGAGGTATGGCAGAGCAAGGAGCTTCACGGCAGGTTCTTTCGGGCTCTTCATGGGCCCGATGTGGACCTACTAGCGTCCGTGGCCTGGCTACGGTTCGGTGACCTTTTTGGTGAAACCGAGGGTTTTGTCTGTGCAATTGCTGACGAAGTTATCATGACGAATAACTACCGGAAATATATCCTGAGGGATGGCACTGTTGACATCTGTCGTGCCTGTCACCGACCCGGTGAGTCCCTCAGACATATTGTTTCCGGCTGTTCACGTCTTGCTAACGGCGAGTACTTGCACAGACACAATCAAGTAGCCAGGATAATCCACCAGCAGCTGCTCTGAAATACCACCTTGTGGACGGTGAGGTACCATACTACAGGTACGTTGCTGAGCCAGTTCTCGAGAATAGTCGTATCACGTTGTACTGGGATCGCTCTATCATCACAGACAGGACTGTTGTCGCAAACAAACCTGATATTGTGCTGATAGACCGATCAGAGCGTCGTGCAATGATCGTCGACATCACCATTCCACATGACGAAAATCTCGTGAAAGCCGAAAAGGATAAACAAATAAAATATCTGGATCTGGCGCACGAGATTGTCGACATGTGGGATGTTGATTCGGCGATCATTGTACCGATAGTCGTCTCAGTTAATGGTTTGATTGCCAAGAGCCTCGACCAACACCTTGAGAGGCTCGCGTTAGACGGTTGGATCAAGCGCTTGATACAGAAGGCAGTACTTCTGGACACGGCTCGCATAGTGAGGAGGTTCCTTTCTTTGGAACCGTAACCACCGGTAGCTTGGTCCCTGTACCCGATGCCGGTGGGGCACTATTTTTTATATTTTTAAATATATTTAATTTTTGTTAGCTATATTTAAAAATGTAATTTATATGTATTTAATTTTAATAAAGAGCATAATAATAATAATAAATTTTATTCATAAAAACTTTACATTATATGAACTGTGATCGAAGTCACCTAGTAAGCAAAAAATGCCTGTGACAGGTGACTACGCTCTTCCATAGCTATTGTTAATTTTTATTAACAGCGCGTGCGTGCGTGCGTGCGTGCGTGCGTGCGCGTGTGTGTGTGTGTGTGTGTGTGTGTGTGTGTGTGTGTGTGTGTGTGTGTGTGTGTGTGTGCGTGTGTGTGGGTGGGTGTGGGTGTGGGTGTGGGTGTGTGTGGGTGTGTGTATGTGTGGGTGTGTGTGTATGTGTATGTATATGTATATGTTATTTCAAGTGTTGTAATAAAGCCTCCGTTTAATACCTACAAAGGACTTGGTTGGTACGGTGCCCACATAACCGTCCACCTCGCTCATAATTCCGTAAAGGCTTATGGTTTTCGAATCGCCTCCCAGCAGATTCGATTGATGAAAATTTTGACACTGCGCTGATGTGTTTTGACAGGCATATTCTTCCCATGCCCTTCCCTCGGCGGTGGTTAATGTACCGTTGTTGAATCTAATACCCCCCCCCCCCCCTCTCCTGTCGTGCGAACAACTCACACTTGGCCAGTTGAGCCAATGGTTGTACCCCCAGAAGAAAGTTCTAAATACGCGCCTGATTTTGTTGCGTGATATTTTAAAACTACGATATCTCCTAAGATATTTATTGAAATCAAATGAAATAAGAGCAGTTTTGTTCAAAATTAAATATTTGTGATGAATAACGGATTTATTTAGGTAAGGGTTAATACCATGTTTATTAAAACACTTTTTATTTTAGAACAAATTTGATTGCCATAAAAAAGGTAATAGTGGGTCAACCTTTAAAGATAGGCATTTGCTGTCCTGGACTTTTTTTTTAACTTTTTAAGCGGAACAAATTCGTCATACATTACTTAAACCTTTTACGCAGCGCACGCAACGGAAGCTCTCAAAAGGAATATTTTTCCCCGTTTTTGCAACTGCTAATTTTTCATTGCTGCTCCGCTCCTATTGATCATAGCGTGATGTTATAGCCTTCCTCAATAAATGGGCTACCCGACACAAAAAAAGAGATTCATAACTTATGGCATCTGCTGTTCGGTTATGAAATCCGTCATAAAGAAAGCGCTATAACTAAGTCATAATAAATGAAGTCTTGTAGGTCATGTTAGGTGCATTACTTGTACCATACACTATCCGCTGAAGAATTTTGACCACACTTTTCTGTTACACGTTGTATACTCTATACATATATTACAATATTGTATTATTTTTTTGCTTTCTGCACTCCTAAACTTTAACTTTGTCAAATTTCATAGGTACTCCTCCATCCGGGCAATTTCCCCAAAAAGAGTATAATTTTTTTTGCTTTGCCTATTGTCTATCCAGTAGTCAGTCTACAAACAGTTCAAAAAATTCAAAATTCAATACATTTATCAGTTTTGAAAAAACAAAAAAACATTTTAACACTTAACCATGTACGTTTGTCACACAACCATCTACCACACATCTGTAAGATCCCGGGGTAAAATTGATGTTTTTTGTTTGGTTAACCACGAAAATAGTCTGTAGGTGGTTATAGTCATAACTTCAAAAATAGTTGGTAGGTGGTGGGTTAAAATATTTTATAAAACTGATACTTCTTACAAAGTTGTTTAGTGTAATGTATAGAAGCCAACAGCTTGTAGACTGACTACTGGAAAGTATAGAGGCTGGTCACTTTTCTCTTATTTATTATGAAACATACTTTTATAGACGTTATTAGGTCTTCCTACAATTAGTTTTATTACCCTTCGTATTTCAATATTCATAAAATAATATTCCCTACGGAGTATACTTAGAACTCTAAATGTTTTTGAACTTTAGTTGTATTTACTTTTTCAAGGTATCCTGTTGGACATTGAATAATAAAACTTTAGGGTTGGAATGTTGAGATTTAGCGCCAGGACCCAGGAAATTTTTATGGGATTTGTACCTTTTACGTGGCCGTGTAATAGTTCCGGTAGGCTATTTTTAGGTCGAAAAACTTTGCAAGTGCGTTGCGGTGATCGATGTTCCTTCGTATGGAATAATAAACATCGTGCCTGACCTAATAATAATAATAATAATAAATCATTTATTCGAAACCTACCCATTTTACATTTTTGTAAGCCTGCCAAACTGCATAGCAGTTTGTCGGCAGGGATTAGCACTTGTTTTAACATGTTCCTTAAAAACTATACACTAAACTTATTCTACCTAAATAATAATATCTAAAAACCATTTACATGACGTGGTTATTTCACACCGTGATAATTATTTTAAAAGTTACAATATCCACAAGTACCTGCAACTACAAGTACAATACCTACAAGTAGACAAGAGAGTACACACAAGGATATCAGTACAGGAAAGTAAAAGTTATTTGATTACAACAGGTATTGAACTTAACAGTACCTGCCTTAGTTTTCTCTTAAGTGACAATTTACTTATATTGCCAAGCTCTCCCCTTAGCCAGCTAATATTATTATAATACCTGTATCTACCTTTTCTGTCAAGTGTTAATTTTTATCAATGCTTAGTCACCCGACGGTTGTTGCGAGCTTAACCGACCTATTCCCAGGAGACTAATATCCAAGTTTAGTCATGCTACGACTAGGTCTATGAACTGAGCTTATATATAGTCATTAATGGGTTCAATTTCAGACTTGGGACTTCCATTAACAATTCCCAGAGGTTTATTAAAATACATCGTTTATTTAAAAGGTTACTTAGAAAATTGTTTAACTTTTATACCTATATTTATTTCTTGTAGTAACACTGCATTTTTAACCGTATGTATGTTCAGTATTTTCGTTTTTTTATTTTTATAATTTATTTTTTTTATTCACCTCGTTTTTTTTCTTAAATAGCATTTCTTAGTAGAAATCGCCACAGAACCCTACACTGAAGCCATACACACTGACATGCTCTTGCCCGGTTTTTCTTAAAAGTTATTAGGTAACAGTGACAGACAAGTTCGTAATCCGTTTTTCTTGCGTAAGCTTATATTATACGTAGCCTATGAGAACCTTCATTCATTACACTAAAACCAAGACACATAAATATGAAATCCCCGCAAACATTTTCAACTTATCTAAGCGTTTATACAATTTACTCATGCCATTAAAACTCTTCTGTCTACAACCTCACATCACTCAAAGATTTACGCGTTTGTCGACGGTCGGGAGATCTCGGGAGGCACGAGGAACAATGTTCGCGCCCTCAGATTTAAGCTGACGTTTTAAGTAGAGAGTGTCACGTGAATGTGAGTGCTAAGTACTTAAGGCTTAGTACGTGAGGTACTGTCATTTTGAAAGCCTTGTGTGGGTTGAATTTAATTTACGCAACTAATGTGTGTATATCAAATTCGTGCATAGCGAATGAGAGATTTTGCTAGCTAATCTGCGCACAATATACAACCTCGATTT
The DNA here is from genome assembly GCA_945859575.2 of Herminia tarsipennalis. Classification (NCBI taxonomy): domain Eukaryota; kingdom Metazoa; phylum Arthropoda; class Insecta; order Lepidoptera; family Erebidae; genus Herminia; species Herminia tarsipennalis. Next base: position 18,113,061 of record OX243841.2, on the reverse strand, counting down.
AAATTTGATTATATTCAAAACGGCTAAACCAATTTTCATCAAACAAAGCTTAGAGTCAGTCCGATTAAACTAGGTTTCTAATAAAAACCTCACCAAGATCGGTCCGTTCATTTGAAACTATTTTCAACCGCCTTCAAAAAAGGTGGTTCTCTGTTTGACCCGTATGTATGTATGTATGTTTGTATGTATGTTCGCGATTTTCTCGAAAACCAGTGATTTGATTTAGAGGGGGTTTTTGCTGCATATTTTTCTAGTAAGGTTTTAGTGTATAAAACGTTGTTTTAGCTCATAAACACCTTGTAATGGTAATTTTATCCTTGATATTCATTTAAAGTTGATTGGTTTTTACTAAAAAAGTTATTACGATTCATGACTATTCTTACCTATTGTCACTTATCTGTGATAATAGGCACACAGTCAATAAAAACATTTTGAAATGTAGTTTTATGTTAGGCAAAATGCTTGAATTACAACAAAATATACCTAAATTACTATAGGTGTGGCTTTCATATTTGAAGAGTTGCCCCGATTTTTCCAAGATCTCATCATCAGACCCGAAGTATACCCTTTCAAACACAAACATAATTTTAAAAATCGGTCCTGTCGTCTGCGAGTAATCAGGTAACAAAAAATGTAAAAAAATAAAAATACAGTCGAATCGAGAACCTCTCCTTTTTGAAGTTGGTTGAAAATATAACACTTTAATAAAATAGGTAGAGAGATGTAGAGAGTTAAAATATACCTAATTACGGTAGGTACTTTATAATTACGTCAAACAATAATGTGATTAACTCGAATCGGTTAATGAATTGATCTTCTCGTTCTACGCCGAATGATTTTGGGATTTCCTTTTAATTTGAGCCATATAAATACACCAGTCTTCGTTACAGTAATTTGGGACAAAATAATGTACTTCACGAAATTCACGAGAAATTAAGGTTAGGTTATTGATTCTTGTTCAAAGAAATAATGACTAGAATAAAAGTTGGCTGATCGGGTCTATTTGATCTTTAAACACGCATTTCTCTGATGTAAAGTCTGATTAATCTTCAGCTGTATGTCATCAAGCAATCATCGCCCACTATTTCTGACAATCTAATTAAAATAACAAAATATTCTATTGTGTTACCAAGGATTTCCTTTCATCTTAGCATTGTCGCTCTCAATTCACCGCAGACTAGATTTATACGAGAATTGATAAACATAATGAGTAATCACTAGTGATCATCAAACATTTCCGGGGTCGCACTGGACGCCAGTGCAACAGGTGAGCAGTTGGCTTGGCGCCAATCTGAGATTGGTCTCACACTGGCAACTTAGCTACTACGAGCAATACTAGAATTACTGGATAGCATTCACACATTCTCGGTAACAGAATCGAGTCGGTTTCGAGATATCCTTTTTTCCCGTGTGAAATAAATTCACGACAGTTTCCTACAAGTTTTAAAGATTTGTGTTTTTTGTCATTATTAGTTTCTACCGTTTGATATGCTTGCTATTCTCTTTCTTTACTATGGGTACAGAGTACGACATTTCGGTAGCATGTTGGTGGTAGCTATCCTTTATAAGAAATTCTGAACAATCGATTTTATATCCTTTTAGTAACATGCTTATGTCTATATTCTCTTATTCTAATTTCATCAGCTCTATCATCTTCACACATTGAACTACCAGTCCTATTGGCTAGCAATAAAGTTTAGTTCTCAATGTTGAGTCTAGAGACACATAATTACTAATGCTGATAGGTTGTTGACATTTGGATTTTAGTGTTGCGTACTTAATTTGGGAAAACAATGTGTCGTCTGTTCGTCTGTCTGCATTAAAACTATTTTAGTATGTGCAGACAATATATTTTAATTAGTTTGTGAGTTATAGTCATAGGATTCACTCGCCTGTATGCATGGTTTTGTTTGCGTAGATTTCAATAACTATCAATCGAGATGCTGAATTTTATTTAAACTTGGTTTCGACGTTATTGAACATCGCCTGCTTAACAGACATAAAAAATAAGTACTTTAATTCTGCACTAACATTAAGACTTTTGCTTAATGTTAGTGCAACTTAGCAGAAACGTCAAGCACTTTATGGGTAAATAAAGCATGCTCGCGTTAATCAAAATTAGTTTTATAATTATATTTTCATTCTGATTAAACTGGCAGAATGACATAATACGATATGCATCGGGTTTCAATAGCGTGCGTATTTTGTGATCGATTGCCGCAAAGTGAGTTTAAGACTCATCTCTCGTTTATAAAATTGCACAACGTGTAGAAATCGCAAAAGATTATCAATATTCAGAGACATTTCAATTTGTATCGATTTATTTTGAATGTCATTAGTTATCTCTTTTTGTTGGTGCTTTAAGACTATTGTTACCGCAATAACACCGTACAACAATTGCGTGTGATATTTTGACCGCGGTTGTAGACGACAATTCGAAGCGTTGGATTGTCGCCAACGCGTCTTCCCGACATTGTGGACATATGGGCGTGTCAACACTTGTTGGGCGTCGCTATTGTCCGACCAATCAATGTGAACTAATTAACATTTGATATTTTTGTGCGTGCTCATAATGCTTGCGTCTCAATCTTGACGACGATGTATGGCTTCTTACTGGGAAGTAACGGAATTAGGGCGAATATAATATTAGTGGTTTCTTTACCGATTTCGGTCACGTCAGCCAATTGCATCAAAGACTAGCAAACTACGCAGATTTAATAGTGCACAAGTACACTCATCTATTTTCTTACTCTCATCTGAAACGGCCGGAGAAAGATTATATCGACAGCTTTAGGTATTTTTCGAGGCACGTAGAAGTGTGACTTTTTTGACAACGGTCACGCATCTATGAACCGAAAGCGGTTACGTTGCTTAAGGTCGCTAACTTCTCAATGCGGTGGGAGTGTGTACTAGGTACTGCTACGCAAGAGGTCGCGGGACACCACTTTGTGTGATCCACTAATTGTTGTTTCGAGTCTGGGTGTACTTTGTGTGCGCGACTTGTATATTTGTAAAGTCCCCCCCGACACAGGGCTTGTACCATAATGCGGGAGTCGTCGAAAAAAACGATTTGCTTGGCCAGTCACGTCAGTGCTAAGTCACGGACCCCTCCGGGCAAACACAACAGCAGCGTGCATGCTAATTGCATGTCAATAAATCAAAATCAGATAGTGGCATGCTAGTTAGCGTATACACATGGCAATTAGGTAGCACATGCAAGGAGCTGTTATACAAGTGTACCAGCTAAAGGAATGTGTATTTTTGCTCCTAGGTGACTTCAGGTGGTTCTTTGGCAGCGTGGCGTAGTGTTGGCAAGTGCATCAAGTGGTGCACTTGCCAACTATCGCCAAGTTTAGTGTTTAAGGGGCGTCTAAACGGGCCATTTTTTACGGCAACTTGTGGCGGTACTATTGGCAACTAATTGCTCGGCCAATAAAGACAATATGTCTTTTTAAAAGCATAAAAACGAATAAAGAAGATTTATGTTTCTGTTAAATTTCTTAAGCGAGTAAAGCTACTTTACCGACAAATATTTTAATTAGTCCAGACGGTTTATTTTTCTAAAAACTGTTAAACTGATAGACTTCGTCTAAAATAATAGAAAAAGACAAAAGCTGTTCGTACTTATAAAGATTAAGTTGTATTAAAAACTGCAGGAATATATAGTTAAAAATACCTACCTGAACCTACTATTACATAATTGAAAATGCAAAATAGACAGTAGAGATATGGATGAAATTTGACATTTAGTTAGTTCATAACCGCAATAGTTTCCATCAACTAATTAGAAGGTACATGTGTTTCGAAATAACGTTATGTTTTGTGTATTTCCAGGTACGCATCCAATTTACGAGTCCTGAGTGCACTGCCATAATTACAGTAAGTGCTATCAGAGAAATGTTTAGCAGAAAAATGTGCTTTAGTTTCATTCCGACCATGTCGCCATATTACCGGAATGTTGATTTTTTGAGAAGGTTAGCTTCATATGTATTTCGCTCGAGTACAAGTTACAAGTTTATAAACATTCACACCTTAAAAACATAATGGTGCAAGATTCCGTGTCTGTTTTTTTTACACACGGACTCGAGTCAACGATTTGTGGATAAGTGGTGTGCCGTGTGGGTGTCGAACCCACTACCTCGGGCTTAACAGTCAGAATCACTAAACACTAGACCAACATGATATTATATGAAGCCCCCGGTATTCTTAATGTTTTGTGCTTAAAGTGTATTGTATTTTCCATTGAATCCATCGTCATCGTCATATATAGTTCATCTATAAAAATTGGGGTATATGTATGGATAAAATGTTATATGTAGATTGAAAAAAAACTATAAGTACTAACAAAAAATGCGAAAGTAACTGCCTGAACACGGCTAAACCCCTGGGCCGTATTTTTTATTGCTGTAGCCCAGCCGAAAAAAATTGTAGGCAATACAAACTAATTTATAATATTTGTATAACGAGCTAACATAAATTACCGAATTACTAAGCTTAAATTTGCCACCTGTAGGAAGTATTTTTCAAAATTGTTTAGATAGGCAACACCATTATGAGATTTAAATAATGATCGACTTTGAGTCGCCTGACCTATAACCCACTGCCCCCAAGGCTAATAAACCCCGTTAATTATATTACAACAGTGAAAAATGAGGTAGCATTATTATTTAATTAACTCGGAAAATTCTTTCCAGTTCTTCTAAAATACTTGGTAAGCGAATATTTGTCGATGTTAAAAAAAAAACTCATTCCCTTGCGTATAATTAGAAAACTCTGCGGTAATAAGCTTTTAAAGCAAACTTTCTTGTTTTTTTTCTGGTATATTTAAGAAGTAATCGATGAATCAAGTAATGCACGAAACTCGGAAATGGTGATCATATTTTATATTTCATTTTGAAATAACTTCCTCTGCGTAATTTTTTTCCGTTTTTGCTACATTTCTCATTGCTGCTCCGATCCTATTGGCCGTAGCGTGATAATATATAGCCTACAGCCTCGATAAATGAGCTATTCAACAGTAAAAGAATTTGTCAATTTGGATCAGTAGTTCCTGAGATTACCGCGTTCAAACAAACAAACTCTTCAGCTTTATAATATTAGTATAGATTTTACAACTGCAGATGCAATTTCAATGTTGTTTCTTTATCAAAAGTTATCAAAAAAACTTACATATTACTAAATCGCAAGATCCACGTAATATACTTGAGATATGACGATCTGGATAAATCTTATACGATGCCATTGTAGTCCATACGTATGGAAAATAAAACTTTATAATTTACGTTGCTTTTATACTGAAATCCATCGAGTAATATAGATAGTTGTAATTTCTTCAAGTGTATAAAGTAAATATTTATTTTATCGGGTAACATTATCAAACTACATTCATTTTATGAACATCAAATGTCTAATGCAACTAAGTCGCTTCATTACCCGCTTGCGTTTACAATATACACCACAACAAAATCGACTAATTTATGAAGGCGTTTTAATCGCTCGCCCCTTTAACGATAGCAAAAAATTCAGTTACAATACTACATAGAAATAGATAGACGTAATTAATTAGATCCCTGACATCTAGTGAGCATTGTGTTAAGAATTTATCGTCTTCAGCTGTTGCCTCTTCCATCAAATCGTTGCTCGATGTTTTAATGGCTACGCTGAAATGACATTTTATTGTCTATTTCCCTTCTAATGTGTGAGTGTATTCTTTGTCCGCGGAAACTCGTAAAGTCGAAAAATTTTGATTGACGCGCTAATATGGCACCATTGGTAGTTTCATTGCAATTTTATCTGGCGTCTTTACTTCGTCTGAAAAAATGTAAAAAACTAACTACTCAATAAACTATGTTTTTTATGCTTTTTACAGTTTTATTCTATGATTCATTACTTCATATCCGCTTCGTCATCTTCGTGTCCGGCGGGTATGGTGACGGTAGGTACTAATAACTGGCACGCTGTATATTGGCACATCTATCAAAGATTGACGACCGACTTTAATACAGTTTTTACAAGATTTTGGCAAAAGTTTACGAAATGTATTTAAAAGTATGATATCTTCATGTAATGTTGATACTGAAAATAATAGACTAGAAACATGTTCTTGGCAAATATTTTGAATATATGATTTCAAAAAACACTATCGTCTTGACAGTTTGAAGTGCTTTATTACGATTTTTTAAATGACCTATTTGTAGTTTTTATTGTTGGCAATAAGATAAAAAATATAATTCTAGATTACCTACATACTATTTGACTATACCAAGGCGCAGTAATAATGTTGCGGTTTGATTTCCGTGCGGGACAAAAATGTGAATCATTAATTGTTGCTAAGCGTCTCGATCCGAGACGAACATAAATACGTTACATAATTTCATCGCCAAAATCAGCGTCGCCGTCCGACACTGTATTCGCACGGGTTGTCTAATTGTATTATAATTCACTGTCTGAATTAATAGACTCAGTTATTTTCTGTTATTCAAATGCATCGATCAGATAAATCCCGCTCATCTCATTTGTCATAAAATATTTTCATATACAGTTTATGCCAACGTACTAATTAATTGAAACTCCTCGATTTACAAAATGGACATAAAGATGATGAAATTATGACTCTCTTACACAACCATAGACTAAGCTATTAAATATCTTAAACACTTAAACTAATCCGCAGACGAAGGAAGTCACTTATTCGAAATTAGGTCGGTTTTATTAGTTCGAAATTTAAATTTGAAAATGTTAACGGATTTTTGTGAGCAATAAATTAACCGTCCGTTAATTGAACGGCAGTTTGAAGAGACAATGGATCTGTCAAATAAATATTACTAACTATCAAATGTTTAGGTTTAAATGTTTACTGAAATAGATACTGTGTCTTATGGGACGCGATGCGATGGCGAATCTATAAATTGAAGAATTTATTGTGACAATTAGTGTTATGTTTCCCAGATTTTTGTCCAGTTTCCTGTTTGGTCACTAGCTTTGTTTGGAGCTTATGATGTCAGGATTAAATAAATTTGATTTTTGTCTTACATAAATCGTCGGATATAAACGAGTCTAAAGCGCACATATATTTGCGTAGTTTTCTTGTATCTTTTGTGTAGGTATACTTCATTACTTTTTTCGCTAAACTACCTAAATATAGAAAGTCTACGTTATTACACATACAGGAACATACATTTTTGTCATCGGTTATCGCTACACGATGATATATCGATTATTTTTTTGAATAACGAAAGTAATCTTCTACATTTCAATATTATCCAGACTATGGCAAAAGAGCACATTTATATTATACATTTATCGCGTAGCTTTCACGTACCTATACCACATACTTAATATACCTACAATATCTATCACTTTACCAACAGCTGATAGATATAACTCGTGTGAAACCATCAACCAACCTATTAACAATTTAACTGACGGAATTAATTACTTTGTCACTCGGCACATGTACATTTATTTGAAAATTTATCATATTAATCAATACTAGAGATATACGATGGAAAAGTAGGTCCGAAATGTTCTTTTGTTATAATTGTTTATTGTGAAAAAATCGTTTTAATTTTTGTTCTTTCTATTATTCAGTGTTACTGTTACTGCCGGTTGTTGACGTGAATAACAATTTAATTGTCACAAATACAATTAATATCATCTTATATAATTGGGCATGTTTAATCACAAAAGCGAGCAATTTTAAAGTATTTAATAAGCGTTACCATCGCGATTTTTTTATATTTTTTTGGTCATACGGCTCAAATGATAAAGTAAAAACCGGGCAAGTACATGTCGGGCCACAATGTAGGGTTCCGTAGTCCCCCCCCCCCCCATATGAATATTATAATATAAAAAAATGCACTTTAAACACAAACGGATCCCTAAATCGAAAAAAATAAATTTACAACCCCTAAATGTTTTTAATAGAGCTATCTAATGATCCCCCACACAATGGGGTAGGAGAGAAAAAAAATCACATCCCTATTTTAAATATAGGGGAGGTACCCTATTTTTTACACATGGCGAAAATATGGGGGTTTCATTTTGCCATTTTGGCTACGGAACCCTAAAAATCGTTTGGATATAATCGCTCCGAAAGATGCAATATTCAGTTAATCAATAAAGATTTTAAGAAGCCTTAAAATGTTTTTAAAAGACCTGGCGAATGATGTGCCACATGTTGATGTATGCTAAAAAAAAAAATTTCAGCTTCTGTTACATGTATGGAGTACCCTAAAAATATTTATTTTCGTTATTTGACTATCAAACTAAATAGCAGCTTATACAAGACACCTATACTTAAAATTTCATCAATGTTGTATAGTTTTTGAGTAAAGTGCCTGTGACTTATTTACGGACAGACAGATAGACGGATTGATATGACGAAAATATAAGGGTTTCGTTTTTGCTATTTTGGCTACGGAACACTAAAACCCAGAGTGCAAAACTAAGACGCCCATAATCACCATAAGTTCCCTGTCTGGTTGCCAGACTAACGACACGTGCTAAATTCATTCTCCAGTTGTGTGTGTCCACAAACACGTGTGATCTCGTGTCAGATGTAGTGACAATAAAAACTGTCGGATTGACTCTAAATACTTAGTAAACTGGAACGGAATTCATTTTGAATGTTTAGTATCTAATTTTACGATTTATCTACTCAATAATAAGTGTTCAGATGTAAGTAAATAAATTGTATAAATAAACCTAATAACTTTTTATTAATTCGTTATTTAATGTTTACGTTATTTATCATACTACCGGGGGGTTAAAGAAGGTACATTCGTTCCGTGGCGAATTCGAAAACGCCGTACTAATCGTTCGCAAAAAAATAAGAAAATGTCTATGGTCTCCACCGCAAACGTCAAATTCTATACTATAATTCTTTTCAATTATCGACATCGCTTTTCGAATGTGACTTTGTCTAGACCCCCAGGAGAGCCGACGACGACGGTTCCGAATCGAAATCGTTTCGTTTCGTGTTCAAAGTAACATTGGCGGAATGTCCTCAAAAGACCAATCCCTTCATATTCTAGTAACTTATATTATAGGTCAAAGAACTGTATCCAAAAAGCTATATCTTTGTTTTGGAATACTTTAGAAAATTGCTAACCCTTTGCCTTTGAAACTGGAACCGGTCAAGCGTGAGTCGCTCGCATGACGTGGGGGGGGGAGGTGCATTTGATTCAACACCGGTGCACCATCCGCCACTACCGTGAGGTGGCGGGAAATTGCCTGCCTAAACACTCCAGTGTCAAAACTCCCAAGTTCCTTACCCAAAAGAAAAAGTAATTCAGTCGAGCTTTTCCCCCCTTGCATCCGCACCTGACTGTTTTAAACGGTAACACACCATAAAGTACTGTACGTTATAGTTAATTTTGTTCGTGGTCAACTTTGCCACCTTAATGGTCTTCATTCAGCTATATAACTATATTGCGACACTGTTAACCTACTGTAATAAAAACTAATTTCTCCTAGAAACTAGAAAAGTGAAGCGTACGGTGAAATTTTTAATGAAGCAAGTTTCCATTAAGTAATTTTACTGCTTGCCTTTACACCAGACTCTTTTCAAGGCACGGAGATAATAATCAGTCATCAAAGAGTTTACGGTTTCATTGAATTTTTCTTTTTCATTCTCATCTCCAAAGGATTCATCGGAGTTGATTTCTCTACTCATTTCGCGACAATTATATTATCTTTCTTGATGTTTATTAAGTTTTGATTTATTTATTTACTAGCTTCCGCCCGCGGCTCCGCCCGCGTGGATGTCGGGAACCGCTAGATGGCGTTGAAGAAGCTAGATTTTTTGACAAACAATTTTTTAATTTTTCGTAAATTTTTTTTTTTTTTATAAAAAGTATCCTTTGTTACTTCTAATACCTCCAAGAATAAGTGTACAAAGTTTCATGATGATCGGTTGAGTAGTTTTCGCGTGAATGCGTAACAAACAAACTTACATTCACATTTATATATTAGTAGGGATTTATTTGGTTCACCAACAACTAAAACATCAACAATAATCTTTAAAAACACAAACTTTCACAATTACTTAGATCTAAATGTTTAGTTACTTATAGGTAAACACTACATTCATTATGATAATGAACCATTCGTTACAAATTATATATTTTGTATGTCCTAATTAACTAAGACCTTAAACAACGATTGATAGTTTTCCGAAACAATCCCAATGAATCGTGGTGAATATCAGCCTTGTCACTGCATTCATTATATAATTCAGTAATTCGGCAAAGAGATGCGCTTGAGCCAAGCACTGTTACATCTTATCAACATATTTATTATTTATTCACATAAATATATAAAGAGGTGAGCTTGAGCCAAGCACTGTTACATCTTATCAACATATTTACTGTTTGATGTAATTTTTATAGGCATTTCTTGCCAATAACTTTACAAATACAATAAATGCATTTTTGAAAGATAGAAAAATTGAAATCCAGACTCAGGAATCGAACCCGAGACTTCCGTAGCCAAACCGACCTATCTTTCAAAAATACATATTTACTATTTATTCACATAAATATATTTTCAGATTTTTTACTTCTGCACTGAATCTTTTTCTGTCTATTATAAAATAAATTAGAATTTTAGTCATCATAGTTAATATTGATCGTTGTCCAGAGTCCGTCGGTTTCCCATTTTGTACAGGTCACTAATTCTAACAGCCAATCAAGTAAATTAACGGTACAATGAGCTTCATTCTTTATCCTAACCGATATTCAAATCGATTTCTTTACGCAAACTTTTCAGTGATCTTGGACCCAATTAGCACCGTGGACGATATTCCCCCGAATTTCCTGATTGAAAGTTACACCAGTCACGGTTATAAGGATTTGTTTTCATTTCTCTACTTTGAATTTGGCACTGTGCCAAATGATCGATACGTTTTGGCATCTCGCCAGACCATATGGCGACTGGACGAAAAAAAAAAGTAAGAAAAAACAACAGTTTACTTGTAGTACATAATTTAACGTTCGTTTTGTGGCCTCTGATTAAATATTTGGTATTGTTAGAGATTTTCGTATTGAAGTTTCTTGTACGTCTCTTACGACAGAAATATACTGTCTCCCACGAACAAGTGCGGAGTGATGAATGCCGCCCGCGACGCGAGCGACGATGTTTTGTTGTCAAGTGTTAATATTACACAAGCCGCAGGCGCCGCGGAAGAAAATGGATGGTGCGAAGTCTGATTGGTTGTTGAGTTGCAAAACATTCTGTACCTACTCCTGAAGGACCTTTCTCTCTTTGCATCTTTAAAACGTAGAAAATGATAGAATAATAAATCAGTCAATATTTTTCATAATCAATCCATAGCCAAAACTTTTGGTTCTAGGAGGCATAAAATTTTACTAGAGACAATATGTTTCGAATGTCGAAATTCCGCTCTAAAAGGGTTTCTAAACTGCGCGTTCGCAAGTAAAAACTGGTCCTAAATATATTAAAGATCATTCTGTTGAATAGGGCTGGTTTTGTATCGAAAAACATTAGTTGGGTATATTACTTAATTGCCTTGAACCTTTTTCTTTACAATACTACGTAGATGATGAAGCTAAAAATCTAAAAACCTTTTCTTACTACGTACAATCTCCAAACTCATGGCTCTTGAAACTAATATTTTAAAGAACTATAGAGATCATAACTTTTTACACTTTGTGACCACGGTCGTGGTCGAAACGTCAAGCAATAAGGTAAACTTTACCTTGGTTAAACGCGTTTATTCCCGTCTCAAATTGTAACTATAGAGATCTCTCATGAATTTATAAAAATATATTATGACGTACATCATTTAACCGAATTAACTCATTACCTACTTATAACTAATTTTTACTACTAGTCAAAATTTACGCGTCTGAGCATAAGAAAACTAGTCACAATCAGTTGAAGTTCAAATATAAATAATGAGATGAGAGCTTATTTATGACATCCGCGGAGAATTGTAAAGAAAATATTGCGCAAGATCATGGTGCCAATACTGAAATAGATTAAATGTTACGTCATTTTATTTTAAATTAGGCACCTTTTTGGTGATTGGAAACCTAAACTGTTACACAGTGAACGTTTTTATGTATTTCAAATTACTAGATTTTTTGTTAAACCCTTCAGATAAACTAAATTCGTCAGTCGGTAGTATAATATGTTGGGATTCAAACCCAAAACCTCACGATTGCGAATCCGATGCCTTAACCAGTAAGAACTAGGCTACAGCCACATCAATCCTTGTATTTTTTAAATACATATTACACAAGTACATAGGCTTAAATTGAGTTATATTCTCCCTTAATAACCTTAAATTTGAAGAATGTTGAAATTCATTTCTGCTAAATCGTAAAAAGCCTGTTTCAGCTGTTCACTTAGATGAAGTAATATTACGTGTATATATATATATATATATATGTACAAGTGAATGTTAAAGTCACGATGTATATAAACAGATGGCAATGACACCGAACAATTAACTTTCATCTGTCTCAACCACTAATATTTGGCATTCATTAGTTTTAATTTTTTTTACTTTATGAAAAGTAATTATCTTATTTTTCAATCAATTTACTTGATCAATATACACGCTTGTTCTGATGTATAAGCTACATGTAAAGTTTCATCAAAATCCGTCCAATACTTTTTGCATTAAAGAACAACAAGCAGTTCAAGATTCATCGTATTAAAGATAATACAGCATACCAAACGCGTTTGAAATTTGCTTATTGTAAAATGACCTTTGAAATATCAAATGAATCAAGCTTCCCATATTTTATTTCTCGTCAAAATAATCCAATACTGAATGTCAATCAATCAACCAAGCGTTTGACTCTCAATACACCCACGTGTGAATCTGCAGCCACCTTGACAGCAACCGTCAGTTAACCTGATTTTGGTTAGGAAGATCTCTTAAAACTACCGTTCACCCAATTGGCATTACGCCCAAACCTAAAGCTGATCCAAACATTAATTTCCGTTTATTTGATGCACCGATCTCTTCAATGAGTATATCTGCTTTACGTCTGTTAATAGCAACCGTTATAAATGTTACTAATGATGTAGTCAAAATAATTTGCATACAGACAGTCAAAGAATTAAGAAGTTGATAGAGGTTCAATAAACAGTGTTTTGTAATTTTGTTTATGTAGTAGTGGGCATGCATGCCATTTAGAAAAAAAAACATCTTAACAGTAAATAGCCTAGTAACAGCTTCCATCACCAAAAATCTATTAATATCTTGACTTATTACTCTCTGAATGAGAACAATTTCAACTAAACCTCCCTCAACAGCTGTACTTCCAAACACATCGCCTTAAAACGTTTCTCAAAAATATTTTCCATTGCTGGCCGTGTCACAATTTCTTCGATTCAAAAAATTTCAATTCATACAGATCTTTCATCTCGCTTGTCTATAGGAAGCTCAACAAGTGTGAGCGCAACAAAAAAACTCCAATCGTGTTCAACACGTAATACCGGGCATGAAGGGAGGGGGTGAAGCTTAACAATGAGGCTCTAATGCAAACAGCGACGTAGCAAAAACGATCAACGATTGTCGAGAACGTTTGAACAAATACCACGACGGGGTGGTACCTACCAAACAATAGAGATACCGTGGTAGGGGGCCCGTCAATGCTGAATTATCATCTATATAGAACGGAGTGCAAATAGAAATGAATGAGGGCTGGATAAAGAGCGGAACAGTGCTAAGATTATGAGGATCGATGGAATTTGGCAGTGAGACTGCTCCGGTCGTTGTGTGCAATATTCACCCATAGTTACGTGAGCGGTGCATTTATAGAAAACGTGGAGGCGTTCAGCTTTGTAGTAATATTTAAATATTTATATATATATTATATACTGTTTTTATAAAGAAGTAAAATTTGTATTCTTATGGTAATGTCTGCAACTAATATTCCCGTGTTACATATAATGCACATAACCACGCCTATTTATTGTTTGACATATATAACTATTAGCTGACCCGCGCAACTTTGCATGCGTCAATTTTCCCCGTTTTTGTAACATTTTTATCGTATTTATCGTAGCAAGATGTTATATAGCCTATAGCCTTCCTCGATAAATGGGCTACCCAACAGAAAAATATTTTTTCAATTCGGACCCGTAGTTCCTGAGATTGCCGCGTTCAAACAAACAAACTCTTCAGCTTTATAATATTAGTATATATATCGCCATTAAATTTTCATACTAATTACTGAAATATATATTTTAATTTAAATACTTTCCACAGTTATTTAAAACAAAAATGTCATTAACATAAATTCCACTTGCCCCTATTCCCCAAGTAATTGAACAAAATTGTTAATCAGGCTATACGGTTCCAGTGTTGTATAATATTTGGTTTCAAAACACACTCAAAAGTTTTAATCAAACGTTAAAAAGTTCCATATATTTTCAATAACACTGAACTAGGGACTGAGCATGCAATGAATTTATATTGAAAATTGAAATTCTGCTCCGAACCACACTTTAAACTAAAGCCTAAGGTCATCGAAAATCTAATTCCCAGTTTTGATTGAAAACTAACTTTTGAGATTGATTGATGGATATTTTTGGATAGAGCGAGAGGATTAAGTTGGATTTTTATATTGTGAAATTTAACGATTCAAGCAAGGCTTTTATAAATCCTATTGATGTTATTCATGTAGTTTTTTTCTATTGAATATTTATTTGTTCTGCGTTTTGTACTAAAACTGTAAAGTTTGAGTAATAAACATCTATACTCACTTGATATGTGAACACATAGATCTGTATTAGGTAAAGAAAAGGTAATTTAGTCACACTAACGAATTTTCATGCTTAGGTACACGTTGTCTATACAGAGTGAAACAGAAAAGTGTCTTCATATTCAAGGGTTGGTATGTGCCCATACCTAATTTTATTGAAATCGGAGTGCCCTAAAAAAATATTTATTATTTTTTCATTCGTTTATTTATGAATGAAAATGTTATTAAATAAAAAAAGTATGACTATGAAGTTCTATGCCGTAATAATCTAATTGAATTTTGTACCAGGAAAGGTATAATTCTTATGCTATACGCCTTTCACTACTGAATTTTGAAAAAGAGATACCCTACTGATAACATACCCTATCCGCTGCTGAAATTTGACCACACCTTTCTGTTACAGCCTGTATATCCATCTAATCTATACAACTTACACATTTAAACGAGTTATTCTTGTATATATACCTTTATATATAATCTGAATCTCAGCAACGGCTCCAGCGATTTTCATGAAATTCAGTATGCAGGAGGTTTCGGGAGCTTTAAATCGAACTAGCTAGGTTTCATTTCTAGAAAACGTTGTTTTATCCATGTTTTCAGGCAATAAATACTGATACAATATCATTAGAATATAAGGGTAAATTTCGCCACCATCTACAAGGTAACCATAGCTCAGTTGGGAAATCGGGCGGTCCCGAAAGCAGAAAATCCCGGTTCGAGTCCGGATGATTATTTTTTTCCCTTTTTAATGTTTTTTTTTGTTTTTGATTAATATTATTCATATTTCATTAATTTCGAAAAAATACGCTTTATCCAGGTACTAGATGGAAAACGTAGGGACCTAGAAGGGATTTTTGTAAATTTCACTCAGGGAGAGGACAAAATGAGGGTCAACATTTGTTTGTGAGGTAAACACAGAACAGTAAGTTTTTTTTTTTTATTCTTCGAAAAAAGGCAGCAGTCAATGAAAATGTTAATACTATTTTACCTTTAATGGATCAGAAGTGTTTTCAAACCGGAAACCACATAACTGTATCAATAAAAACCGAAACACTATGATTATTTCGATTTAAAGCAACTTCGGTAAAACTAATAAATAATAAGTAAATAATTAATGAGTCCCACAGTTTGTATAAAAATGAGAAGTTTTATTAATGTATGAAATGTTTTGATTACATTTGAGTAGCACGATTAGTTATGTTTTTTACTCGTGTTGGTGATAAACATTTTATAAAATAGACGATGATTATATTACTGGCGTTGCTTTATTATATCAAACCAATTCTCCTTTGGTTCGATGAAATGATGTTCGTGAAAAAACTTATGATAATATAATTATTTTTAGTTTCTGTAAGCTGCTTTTAACTTATAACGTTATCGAAGAAAACGACCATATGTTTTGGCCATTTAACAAACTTGAGGTTTCCATCAATTTTCTTTCCCATTTATCTTTTCCTACTTAAGCATAGTTGAAAAGAGTCAATACAACGCTGACTCACAATGGTCGGCACCTATAGTTTGTTTGGATCTTCAAATATTCACCCCCATGCATAGTAGGTACTTAAAATAAGCTCTTTAAAAAATTAAAAACTGTAAACTTTCGCGAGTTGTACACATTACAGAAATTTATAAGCTACGGGTCTTAATCGCGTAAATATTTTATTTAAGGCCTAAATACCTTTGTTTTATTATTTAGGTGATTAGGCTCGTAGTTTAAAAAAATCTGGTTTATGAAATCGTCACGCCAAAATACATAAGATTTGACAGCAATATTTAAAAAAATATATAATTAATTCCGTCTAATATTACTATAAAAAAACCGGGCAAGAGCATGTCGGACCATGCTCAGTGTAGGGTTCCGCAGCCTTAAATAATTGCATCAGCAGAAGAGCGTATGTTTATGGCACTTACACCCTTTTGTTGAGAAACGCAGTTTTTCAGCAATAACTTAATGACGGTATATCCGATCATGTCATGTTTGACTTGTGATTTAACACAAATCAAAAAACCAAAATAAAAAACTAAAATGAAAAATGGATAAAATGTCCTGACTCGTTTGGTCTTATTGGCCGAGTTTGGCCGGTGACGCCCAAGCAAAATTCGGCCGATAACATATTACGTGTACGCAAGCTATTGGTCTTCCGCATCTAACCTCGTATCTCGATTGCCATCTTCTCTTATATAACTACCCAGAACGCGGAATGTATAATTATGAGCGATCATGCATCCTTTAAAATTACTATAGTTTAACGGAGATCGATTAAGACCTAACCTAAAACCAATCGACGCATGTGTGGTAAATTCTGATCAGAAAAACAAATGGTTTAGAATCTGGCAAACTGGTTTTCAACAAGCATTATGTTTATTATGCGGTGAAAATATCCACGCAGAATGTTTAAATAATGCAGGCAAGATCGGTTTGTTAAACATGTGGTGTGACATAAAATATAATGTCTTTAGCACGACCCGCGGTATCATTAATAGTTAGTGCACACAAGACAAAGTTAAATTGAGATGTAAAGTTCCTAGGGTTGTGTTTAACTCGCTTGGGTATCGTAATATCGGCCATGCTTCTAGGCTAAGTATTTATTATTTATCTTTTGGGCATAGGACCAGATCGATAGTATGGTTGGTTCAAAAGCGTAATGGTTGTTACTAAGTTACGTTATGAGTTATAAAGCAATCAGAGGTTCGTGATTCATTCATGTCTGTGTAGATTGAGACGTCAGCGAGGGTAAGCAACGTTTGGTAACTGTTAGATCTATAGATGGGTGATTGTTTACCAAAAAAAGTATTACTTCTGCATGCCTTAAAAATGAAAATGAGGAATGAGAGTGAAGAAAAAGAAAATCCATTTGAGGACACGTTTAACGCTGATAAACCGTCAGTTTTATATACATTCTAGCAATGATTCTATCAATGCGCGATAAACCTGGTTATTTCTGAACCTTGATATGATTGAAAACCATAAGACTAAAATTTGCGTTGAATGAACGAAGTTGACAAATTGAGGTTTTATCTACTATTTGTTATACCAACACACATAATAGATTATAGCTCATTAACTTACAAGTTTATTGCTAACAAAATAAAAGCCGCTACTTTATAGTACTTAAAACTTTCAAAGATTCGATATACTCCATTAAAATTTGAAAACTTCGACTATATGAACAAATTATAAGTGCATCTTACTCGCAGCCCTATTAAAACTATGACTATAAAACACTGACAGCAAGTACCTAACCCGAATGAAATTTCTCTAGGTTTAATTTATCTTCGCATAAATATTACATACCTACAGGCGGATTTAAAACTTGAAAAATTTGTATTTCTTCTGAATGTAAAAATGTTTAGTACAATATACTTTTACGACTAAACTTTTTAGTCATAAACTGAAAACCTCATGTAAAATTACTTCTACAGGACTTGCTAATCTCTTATTGTTAGCCTTTAGTATAATCGGCTCCGCCCTTAGTCAGTTGCAACCGAGCGAATCCAGAGATTACGAAGGCTTAGCAACATTACCACTGTCGATTCCTAGATGGTTCGAAAATTTCATGCCTTGGAGAACATGTTACCCCCCGTAGAACCTACTTACTCTAGATCCTGAGGGTAATTGTCATAATCGCGACGCTTGGCGGCGAGAACTTGTGCATGACCCATCGAACTATGAAGAAGGAATGATAGTGCACTTATTTCTGCGCGCACATTTGTACCTACACTATACTAATAGGTACACTATTATAACTATCTCCCGTGTAGCTGGCTAGTCTCTGATAGATAAGATTGGCCTCCTTAAACGAAATCGGTTAAAAGACCATTATTTAGAACTAGAGGACGCCTCGCGGTTTCACCCGCGTAGTTCCCGGTCCCGTGGGAATACATGGATAAAAAGGTAGCTTTCCAACGGTGAGAGAATTTTTGAAATCGGTCCTTTAGTTTTTTAGTTTATTCATTACAAACATACACACACACAAAAATACAAATCTTTCCTCTTTATAATACTACTATACATAACATTAGTATAGATGTATCGTCATGAATAAAATAACTTGTCAAAATAGACCTTACGTGCATCCTTACCTATATTATCTGACACACGATGCAAGTATTAATCAGAACTACATATTCTGCTCTATTTCAATCTAAGTTGAGATTTACCTTGTCTAAACTAACACCGTAGAATATTATCCTATCGGAGTTGCATATTGGAATTTAGATTGTATTAGAGAAGATATCTTTAACAGAAGCAAACACAAAACAGTAACATGATTATACATCATATTACTTTTTTGTAAACAGTATTGTATTATTTCAACATTTCCTAACTTGATATAACATATCACGCTAGACATGGTTCTTTGTACCTTTGATAAGAATTGTAAAGGTTCATTTCCGTGCATCGCGGCCGAATAATATAATTCATGGTCGTCTGTTTAGGTAAAATAAAGGTAATGTTAATTTACCATTGAGTAACAACATTTAATGAACAAGTATCGATTATTAAAATATATATATTACGGGTCTTAATCGCGTGAATAATTTAAGGTGAAATACCTTGTTTATTGCCCGACGTTTCGACCGTATTGCAGTCTTCCCGTGACCACGGCCGTTGCAATACGGTCGAAACGTCGGGCAATAAACAAGGTATTTTACCTTAAATTATTCACACGATTAAGACCCGTAATATATATATTTTAATAATGTGTACAAATCGCGAAAGTTTATCAACAAGTATCGATTAGTAATTCTGATGGTAGTAACAGTTATTAGAATACCCAAAATAAGTTATTTCTTTTTCCTTCCCTATTTAGGGTCAGCACTGCTGATTGATACATTTACACTATGCAGGTTGATTTTGCGTCATTTCATGATTTATGCCCCTCGTCTGGTCAAAATAAAGTTGATTAGATAAATTATTATCAGAAATGTGAATTGTTATTGTATACAGCGTTTAATGTGCGAGTATCGATTGCTGTCATCATATTGTTCAAATAAACCGTCGAGTCGATTAATGATCGATTATTCATGGGAATTTATGATTGAACAACAATACTTAATGAACCAGTATTAATCGCTGTCTCCGAAACGGCAATAATAATTGGCTCAAAGTTTGAAATGTTCACCTGGTGCCTCTACTTCAGAATTGGATCAATAAGCAACGACTATAAAACACTCTATGAATACTATAAGTGCAACTTTATAAATAAGTAGTATTGAAGCGCAATCTTGAGGTCGCGGGTTCGGAACCTCCTCAGTATACTACCGACGCGAACTCACTCCTAAATCAAGCCATTGGGTTTATCTGGAAGGGTTAACAGGATTGCTAGTAATGTGGGACCCACAATTCCACATTGCTTGTTGTCTTTAAAACAATACTTTGAATAGTGCTCAAAAGTATTACTTTCGCTACTATTCACCTTTAAGTGGCACTGACAGCATGAGAAAAAACCACGTCTCAAAACTGAGTGATGGTCGAGAAAGTGTCATAATCACAGGTGCTGATGCTTCTTAGGAAACAAAAAACTCGCCTAAATTACGAGTGCCTGTCTAATTTAGTTAAGGAAGTTCTCAGCAATCTTGTCTAAGATTGTTTAGAGTTTGTTTACATTGCGCAACAGAGTTCGCGACGCGTCTCGGCTTTAACATAGTTAATTCCAACAAAAGTTTAGATGCTACAGCACCTATATCTTGATCCTCTTCTGTCCTGGTAGTTGTTACTTGATATTTGGTTTTGTTTGAGGTGTTCCACTCCTTTGAGAGAACTGTCTTACACCCGTATTTATAAACGAGTCATTACTTATTACTTAGCAATTACTTCATTGAGACATGGCTAGTTCTTAAAGTAATTACTTAGAAAAATCTATTTTATAGACAAGAAATATTCTTTACTTCCTTGAGCAAACTAACCAAGTATTTATTTATTACTTAGCAACCGGTGAGCCGCAAAAAACGTTCCATTTCATAAACAAGATTTTATTAAATTTGCAAAATAGAGAACCAAAAATATATTACGACAAGCTAAAATAGCTAAAAATTTTAAAACTTTAAAAATTAATAATACAGAAATTAATCAGACCAAATTTTGATTTTATCGATATTCTTCAATTTTAGTTTTCTGAATGTAACGAAATGCAACATAATTGAATAGTAATGCTACCAAATAAAATAGTCCGTCACACGTATATAAAGTATTTTTGAAGAACTTATTTTTAATTTAGCGTCATAAAACTCGCTTGACGTCGCCCTAGAAATGTCAATAATATTATTGATTATTTATTGATATAGATTCTCGAATTTAAGAGAGATAATTAATTATAAAAGTTATTGTTATAACAATATTTTAAACAATTTATTTGAAATGAAATGTTAATCACTGAAGATATCACCTGTGTTTTACTGTTTTATTTAAAGGAAGTTTTTTTGGTTAAATACAGGCACTATAATTTAAGTAGCAAGGGTGTATTTTATAATGGTTGAAAGCCTAAGGCCGGGGTCAGCCACCCCGTTGTGTCGACTGCATTGCTTGTCCCAGTGATATCTCTTGAGATTTCACCGGGACAAGCAAGGGACTGACAAAATCTATTGATTGTGGTACTTGTACCACAATCAATAGATTTTGTCAGTGTAGCTAGAAGCCCCTGTCAAGCATTACCCGGATAGTACAACGAACAGAGATAAAGAAGATACAAAAGATGGTTTTGTGACGGTGCAAGGAATGAAGCGCCGACAGCCAACCATCACGAACCGCTGCGGCAAAGCTAAGCTAAGGGAACTCTGTGCGCCGCGGCGCCGAACACACCGGTGTACATCTCGCGCCGACACGTACCAGAAGTTCCGCTACAAGACGAGGGTGCAGATTCTGGAGTCGCGACGCATGGTACTTATGAGGGAATGAAGCGTACCTACTGATATAGTTTTAATATATAGTGGTTTTAAGTTGTATTTACTTTTACTAGCACTTCACTTATTGTATTATACTGACAAGTATGTTCGTCGGCTAGGTATAGATTTCTGTGGGCATGACTAAAATAAATGTTATATTATTATTATTATTGTATTATTTACCCACTGGCTGGCATAGCGCCAAATAAATTGTTTTTATTTTCCAAACCTTACATATTTTTAAAATATCTGTTAAGAAAAATAACCTCTCCATAAAATTCTTAATTAAAGCTATTACTCAAGTAACGATATCGGTGACTATTGCTTGGCTAAGTATTCTAACGTTTGACGTTTCTTACTTCACTCATTTTCTTGACTATAAAATAGAAACTGTTGCTTAAGTAATTACTTTTACTTAAGTAATTGCTATTACTCGTTTATAAATACGGGGGTTAGTGTATGAAGCACAATAGAGCTGCAAATGCTAAAACGATTGAAGCAGCAATGGTATTAATTTTATTTTCAGATTACTGAAAACAACAGCTATTTCAGATTTAGATTCAGAGAAGAAGAAAAGTTACTTTAGAATCGGTCCAACAGCTCTTTTTTATTCTCTTCTCTTCTGGTCATAGGAATATTATACTTACAATATTTATACAATACGAGCTGACCCGCGCAACTTAGTAGGCGTCATTTTTCCCTGTTTTTGCAACATTTTTCATTGATGCTCAGCTCCTATTAGTCGTAGCGTGGTGTTATGTAGCCTATAGCCTTCCACAATAAACGCGCTATCCAGTACTTTAAGATTTTTTTAAATTCAAACTAGTAGTTCTACTCTTCAGCTTCACAATATTAGTATAGATATACCTAAAAACTGACAAAAAACCTTCCGCATTTATAATATTAGAATGATATTAAGAAATAATATTACTAACGGAAAGATATTACCTTTCTTTTTAAATTTAAAGAAGTCATTCAACGATTCAACGGTTTAGCCGAGAGTCCTTTTGAAAATAAATTACGTTTCATGCTCCGAAGCATGGCTGGGGCTAACAAACTGGTCAAGTGATTCGGGCATGACTCCGATGTTCTCAAGGGTATACATCGGCTACGGAAATTGTGTGCCTAACAAAAGTACGGATGGAGTTTTTGACATTTTGGATTCTTCTGAACCTTTTCTAGGTTCTTGAAGCTGAATGTTGATTTAATAGCTGACACGCATGGTAGATTTGTTGTAATTAGATAATACTAGTGGTTGCCCGTGGTCGAAATTCGACCATAATTCTTTTTTATTTTTGAAGTGAAAACTTCTTTAACGGCGTTGTGCACTTTTTTGGTATGGGTATAAAATGTTAAATTCACCTCAGTATCACGTGACCGTAAGATTCTTAGAATACGAAGGTAAAATTCGCTGCAATCTACAATGGTATAATAGTTTAGGTGAGAAATCGGGCGGTCTAGAAACCAGAAGACTCCGGTTCGAGTCAAAATGATTATTTTTTTGATATTTGTTTTTTAATTTGTAATTTAATATTTATAATTTTTAATTCATGTAGTTGTCATTGTCATTTTTTAAACTATCATATTTGTGTACGATAGCGCAATAGATTAATATTGTTTATAACCACATAAATGATAGTACTAATATACTGATAAAAAAAGAAAAAAAAACCCTAACCATTCCAAAATGTTCAAAAATGCACAACGTTAATGTTCAAATTTTCTTTTCTGCCGGCAAGCCAGTGCAAATCGTTTTATTTTTTTTAAATATTAGCATTCCTTCTCTATAAATAATACTAGCTGACCCGCGCAACTTGGTTGCGTAAATTCTCCCCATTTTTGCAACATTTTTCATTGCTGCTTCGCTCCTAGTGGGTCGATAAATGGGCTATCCAACAATTTTTTTTTTTAATTCGGACCAGTAGTTCCTGAAATTATCGCGTTCAAACAAACAAACAGACTCTTCGGCTTTATAATATTGGTATAGATAAGTATGTCAAAATGCATACTCCTTCGTCCGCTCAATTCTCGTTAAAAGGGGTACAACCGTTTTGTTTCACGTATTGAAGGTATATAAGCATCTATATTCTTTATTTTAAATTTTTGTCCGCGGCGATATAAATAGGTAATTATTTATAACTTCTAAAATAAAACCTGCAAAAATAACATCTGCGACAACTCAGGATGTTTATGACACATATATCATGCAGGTATCATAATAATCTATTACAAATATTTACTAATAGCCTTGTTAATAGTGATAAACGTCTTGGTCAACCAATTCAAGTCATATATTTTTTCATGAACACCAAATAAATATTTTCGATCTTTTCTCTACAAAATCTGACATACCATTTCTTGGCGCACACGAGACAGAAAAGCTGAAATTCTCATACTTGATAAATTTTACCTTACATTTAAAATTTTAAATTCTTCTTTATGTCTCTGGGATTAAAGTTCAAAATTGTCTGTTAAAGAAGTAATGACAGCGGTACATTAACATTTCAACTAGAATATGAGAAACGCAGGGGGCGACATTTTTATAGTGACGTTGAAAAATGTATATTTGAATCGGTTAGTTGCAGGATTTATATTGTAAGAACCACATGTGTGGATTAGACGAGGTAAGCTGACAGGCAGAAGCTTATCCGATGTTGATCGAGTATAGAAAATGTTGAACTACTTCTGACTGAAGTAAAATTGTGCATGAAATTAAAATAGGGTTCATCTGTAGATTTGCAATTATTAATGATAATGAACGAATAAACCCCACTAATATTATTAACCGACTGTCAGGAAGGGTTATGTTTTAGACTTGAAAGTTTGTGAGGATGGATGTTACACCTTCATGCAAAAAATACTGAACAGATTTTGATGGAACTTTATTATATTACAAGCATATACAACGTGTAACAGAAAGATGTGGTCATATTCAACGGTTGTTAATTATAAATTATTTGATATTATGTCGTTCTGTTAATTCTCACAAATTCAGTTCTTGTTAATAATGTATCTCTAATGTATTTTAATTGTAAAATATATTTTTTTTAATTTATAATTTTAGTGCGTAAGACTAGTAGACTAAGTAGTATAACGTATAAGTGCTTTGATTATTTTACTGTAAACTTAGGTATATTGTTTATATAAAGAAATAAATGTAGCATGTTTTGTGCCCATAATACTAAGTACACATACTTAATTTTATCAAAATCGTTACTAATAAATTAAAAAGCCATTTAAAAAGGTATGACTTAAAAAATTCTTTCCCATAATAATCCAATTTTACTAAGGGTCATAATACTTATGCCATAGGCCTTTCGCCAATGAAAAGTGACAAAACGAAAATACTCTAACTATGTAATAATATTGCAATCGGCTATAACACCATGGTAGGTGCAAAACTGATCACATACACTGTCCCCTGACGAAATTCGACCACACCTGTCTGTTATACGTTGTACACCAAATTAGCATCTAAGCTATAAAATTCAAAATTAACATAGGCAAAAGGAAGCTAGCAAAAACGTTAATAAAATGACGCTTGAAATTGTTCGTGCTGAAATTTTGTTCAATTCCTTTGATTCAAAAACTTTATTGATGTACTAGTATATTGATTGATTTTCCTTAAGCATAGTTATAGTAGTATTTTATGTATAGTTAATTAAATGATTTTTATAACAAGTAATAAACTATGCAGAAAATACTATTACTGTTGAATATTGATTGTATCGTTAACAAATTTACAAACATTGCCTATCCTATTATAGCTTCAGCAAATACGTGATAGTTGTTATTACAGTCCAAATAAGCTATTACTATTTCTATAATAGTAATAATACAGTCGTAAACGGGATTAATGGCCTTATTACGAATAAAATTCTAAATAATGAATACATTTTTATAAAAGTATGTTGCTAGAATCTAATTTGGTAATAAATTTTTGGTTATACGTTTTTGCCTGAAGCAAATTGTTTTATGTATATTACAACTTATAAATTAACCTGTTGCTGCCTTACCCCTTAAGCTGACTTTTATCTTTTTATATAAGATTCGGTATTTTCTTGTCTAATATTGACAATACAGGACTGCTTAGGCTATCTCCCATGAGGCATTACTTTTCATTATTATTTTTTCATTGCTTGGAATACCTGGATGACCGTTGACGACGTTTTCTATCAATGAAACCTAGCTAAATCGATATATCGCCCACGAAACCCCTGCATATTAAACTTTATGAAAATCGTTGGAGTATATATATATACTCCAACGATTTTCATTATATATATATATATATATATATATATATATATACTCGTATACAACACTTGCTCGTTTAAAAGTATTAGATAGATAAATAGATAGATGAATTGGACCGCATAGGTTTAGGGAACGAAGTGCACAAAGTCCCTAGACAAGTGGCAAAAACGCTAATAGAATAGAATGTCAATGAAATAAAATGTCGCGTGCGTCCAAGCGCACACAAAACCTCGAATCTCATATTGACGTCATTCTATTTGATTAGCGTTTAGGCCACGTGTCTAGGGGCTCTGAAGATATAACTAACCTAAACTAATAGCGTTGGTAATGGCTAAGGCATCGGTTTCGCAATCGTGAGGTCGGGGTTTCGAATCCTACCCATTATATTACCGACATGAACCCACTCCTTTTTTTTTTTTTTTTTTTTTTTTTTTTTTTTTTTTTTTTTTTTTTTTTTGTTCGGCGGGAAAAATTCCTGACGAACACCCCCACCATCCGGGGAAGATGATGGAGGTAGTGTGGGGTTTGCACCCACTAAAAAACCCGCCGTGTATCGCTCGCCACCTTTGCGAACGGGCCGCCGGAATTCGTTATACCGTCGGCGGCCCGCCCAGTGGCAATGCCCGGACGCGATGTTGTTGCGTTCCGGGCATTTCACACCTACGCGGCCCCTGGATACACACAGGGCGCCGCGCCTCCACGGAAGGCCGCGGGCGGGGCAGATTACCCCGTACGCCCGCCCGCAGCCCCACCTAAGGCGGCATCAAGCGCAGATATGCGCGCCGACGCCGCCCGGTTCGCCGGCGACGGAGCGGGTCTGCCAGGGAACTCTCTTCCCTGACGCGCTCCGCCGCCTCCTTCTGCGAGATGACGTCCTCGCAGAAGGATGCGACCGCATTCCACGACCCCTCGCCCCGGACCATGGACAGAACCACGGCCGGCAACGAGAGGTCACTTCCGACCACTGCGGTGAGAACTCGACGTTGCCCCTCCCAAGCTGGACAATGCTGGAGGGTGTGCTGCGCCGAGTCCTCACCGCAGTCGCAGTGGTGGCAGGCGGGACTCGGTTCCCTCCTAGCGACCGTGTGCAGGTACTTCCCGAAGCACCCGTGCCCGGAGAGGACCTGCACCAGCCGGAAGGAAAGGTTCCCGTGCTGCCGCCCCGCCCACTCCTCCAGGACCGGCCGGAGCGCCTCCACGGTTCGAACACCTGCCCGTGGAGCCTCCAGCCGGCCCTGCCACCGGGCCATGATTGCCCGGTGGGCCTCACCGCGCCAAGCGCGTAGCTCCTCGGGCAGGGGCACCGAACCCCCTGCCCGAACAGCCACCGCCCGCCGATGCACTTCGGCGAGCACTTCCGCATCCAAATCCCACGGGGGTGTGCCGGCCAATGCGCACGCCGCCTCTGCAGACACCGTGCGGTATCCGCGTATGGCCCTGACCGCCATGGTCCGCTGGGGTCTCCCTAAGCGGACCCTATTCTGGGCGGTCAGGGACGCCGCCCACACGGGTGCGCCGTACAAAGCCATTGACCGCACCACCCCCGTGTACAACCGTCTACTCGAGGCACTGGGTCCGCCCAGGTTCGGCAACAGCCTCCCCAGTGCGGACGCCGCAGCCTCGAGTTTTGGCGCCAAAATGCGAAAGTGCTCGTCGAAGAGCCACCGCCCGTCTACTACCAGGCCCAGATACTTCATCTGGGCCCGGACCTGTACGAGGACCGAGCCGACGGCTATCGAGGCGCCAGCAGGTGGACCGCGACGGGGCCCATGGAATAATAGGGCCTCCGTCTTAGAAAGAGCCACCCTAAGCCCCAGCGCCTCGATGCGCCCGACCATTCGGGAAATCCCTCGGTTGGCCAGTCGCGCCGCCTCTTCAAAATTCCCACCCCGGGCCGTGATGAGGGTGTCATCCGCATAGCAGATGACCCCTATCCCGGGGGGGAAGCCACACCGCAGGGCCCAGTCGTAGCCAATGTTCCACAAAAGGGGCCCTAAGACAGAGCCCTGTGGAACACCGCACGAGACGTCCCTGCGGATTACCTCACCCTCTCGGTCCTCGTACAGGATCCTCCTGCCTTCGAGGTAGTCTGCCACTAGCTGCCTCAGGTACGCGGGCACTCCATGATACCGGAGCGCCTCGTTGATACAGCTGAATGGCAGAGACCCGAAGGCGTTGGCGATATCGAGCGATATCGCCAACATTACTCCTCCACCGGCGACGGCCTCCTCCGATGCGGCCCTCAAGCGCAGAATGGCCCCAATGGTCGAGCGCCCAGCACGAAAGCCGTACTGAGCGTCCGACAGATTAGGGCCGACCTCGTTCAAATGCCGGACGATGCGGGTAGCGAGAATCCTCTCCAGCAACTTCCCCGCCTCGTCCAGCAACACGATAGGCCTGTAGGCCGCAATTGAGTCGGGAGGCCGTCCCGGCTTTGGAAGGAGCACCAGCTTCCCTGCCTTCCAGCAGTCAGGGAACCGTCCGGACGCCAGGCACACGTCGAACAGTCCCCTGAGGCGGTCCCCGATATGGTCGAGGGTCAGGGCCAAAACCCGGGCGGGAATCCCATCCGGCCCGGGAGCGGTGTTCTTCGAACGCATTCGAAGAACAGCCGCGCCCACCTCCGCTTCGGTGACAGGCGGCACAGTTGTGTCGGCCTCCCGGTCATCGGTCTCATCCTCGGAGACCATCGCCGGGGGCGCGTGCTCTGCCTGCAGCGGGAATAGACCCTCGACCACTTCCGCAAGGAAGCTGGGCTGGAGAGTCTCGGTAAGGGGGGGGCCCGCCGAGCGAAGCTTGTTCAGCGCCGCTCGATATGGGCGACCCCAGGGGTCACGGTCGAGACCCTCCAGCATCTCCTCTCTCGCCCTCTCCTTGGCGCGACAGATAGCCAGCTTAAAGGCGTCCCTCGCTTGGCGATACGCCTCATAAAGCTGGCTCTCCTCCTGGACATCGCGGTGACGAGTCCGGCTGCGGGTATAGGACCTCCGCGCACTGATGCAAGCGGCGCGGAGGGAGGCAAGCTCCTGGGACCACCAATACACCCCCTTCCTCGGGGTGCGACGTCGTGAGCGGGGCATGGCCGCATCGCAGATCTGCGTAAACGCATCGCGAATGCGGCCAGCCATGACGTCCACCTCCTCGGTTGGAGGTGGAGACGACCATGATGCCACGATGGCCGCCTCTTCCAGGAGGCCCCTATCCAACGCACCCACAGCCCACCGCGGAAACCGAGGCGTTCTGCGCGCCGTGTGACCCCTAACTGAGTCCTGGTTCCTGGAAGACCGGGAGAGCTCCAATCGGATATATCGGTGATCCGAGAGCGTCTCAACCTCATCCAGGACGACCCAGTTCCTTACTCGCGCTTCGACGGCAGGGGTAGCGAACGAAAGGTCCACTATCGACCCCCCCTGCTGTCGAACGCACGTATTGGTGGCGCCTCTGTTTAGGAGACAGAGACCCACCGACGCCGCCCACTCCTCAACCGCCGAACCGCGGACGTCCGTGCTGGGTGACCCCCACGCCGTAGATTTGGCGTTGAAGTCCCCCAGCACCAGTACGTGGCGAGGTGCCAACCGCCGTATCGAGGTCTCCAGGTTGGTAAGGAAGACCTCGAAATCGGTAAAACTCCGGTTTGGGGAGAAGTATACTCCGTAGAGCGTGACCCCTCCCCAGTCGGCAGCAACATATCCCGAACCCTTGTCTCTGATCGACAAGGGCAGGGAATGAAGCGCAGCGGAGCTGACGATTGCCACGGAGCCGTCCCGGTCACCCGCCCAGTTCGGGCGGGGAGGAACAAAGTAGGGCTCCGCGGCTACGGCGACACCTATCGACCACTCCGCCATGGTCTGCAGGAGAAGGTCCTGGGCAGCGGCGGAGTGGTTGAGGTTCGTCTGGAGGATGATGGAGGAGTTACCGCTGTCCATTTAGGGGTGCGGCACTACATCCATCACCTCCACCTCAGTTGGTGGCTGAGCTCCGGGGGCAGCCTGGGTCGATTGGCTGCTGCCCGGGAGTGGCTTGGAAGCCTTGGGGGGCTTACATCCCTTCCGCCCTACCATATGATTGGCGGGTAGATTGCCCGCCGCACACATGGGGCAGTGGGGGGCGGCAGAGCATTCCGCCGCCCTATGTCCCGGTTGACCGCAGCGATAGCACATTGTGCTGCAGTCAAAACCACTGGTGCACCTGGGTCGCAAGTGCCCCGTGGCCATACACTTATAGCACCTCGTAGGCCTCTCCTCCAGGACAGTGATCCTAGCGGAAGAGAAGCCTACAAGGAGCCGGCCTGCGTCGGCCAGGGTTTTGGCCGAAGCGACGGGGCAGCGCACCCAAGCTGCACCCACTCCACCGGGACCGGGGCGGATGGCGCCGACCTTCACGGATCCGGAGGCACATTGAGTTTTTGTCTCAATGGCCTCTCGGATATCTTCGGTCGTGATCGAGTCATCCAGGCCCGAAATGCGCAGTTCTGCGCATTTTGTGGGCCTGGCGATCTTTACGCCCTCCTTCCCCTTGGTAAGCCCCCGTAGCGTCTCCGCCACGAAGTCCGCCACCTTTGCACCATCCTGACCGGGACACTCTAGAATCCTGGCCCCGGTCTGGGCTTGGCGGAAGGAGACCCCCGCGCCAAGATTGTTGGCGTTAAGGGTCACTCTCGCCTGGCGGAAAATCTCCGCGTAGGAGACTTTGCCACTCCTCTCCGCCTCTGGCGACAGCGTCACAACGACGGCTGCTGACTTGGGCGGAGAAAGTTTTGGCTTTCTCTTGCCACTCTTAGGGTGGGCTGGCAGAACAGCCTCAGGTTGTGCAGCTACATGACATGAACCCACTCCTAACACAAGCCATTGAGCTTAGCTGGAGGGGTTAATAGGATTGCTAGTAATGTGGGACCATAATCCCACATTGCTAGTTATATTGAGGTCGAATACTTTTAGGATGATTTTAGTTAGTTCACTGGGATTCATGAATGCCTCCGACTGCACGATTTAAGGTTATCTTGTTTCAATCTTTTTTAAGCAGGAGTTTTTTTTTTTTTAATTTATTGCTTTTTAGTTCTTAGTTGTAAGACGTAAGGTAACGTAATAACTGTAACTACCGGAAATTTGAGTGAAAATAATTGGTAACAAACTTTAAATCGCTATATATCTTAAACAGTTATTTTAAGTGAAAAATGTATTAGGAAACCTCATCATGATTTTTAAATACCTACACAATGATACCCCACATGACAAAGTTTGTTGACTTTATTTTTTTTCTCTATTACAATATGGCACCTGGCTGTCGCCATTTTGAATTTTGATTGCTGTCATGTCTTATCGTAAGATTATTACGAATCGATTGACGTACAAATTATCAAATTCGGCCCACGCGTTTGGTCTATATAGTGCCACAAAGGAACACACTGACATACATTCACGCCAAACACATTACCCTCCGCAGTCGGGTAAAAAAGCTCCATTGTGTTGATGTGTACAAGATCATCACAAAGGAGATGTTACCTGTCAATTGTGCACTGATCGATAGATGTCATCGTTTAATTATGTCATCATAAGTTAATGTATTTAATGGTCATAGTTATACATTTTGGTTTTTATTATGTAAACATTAAATAATCATCCATTTACGTATTCACAGATACATTATATACAAATCAAGCTAGTAAAAGCCTATTTTGAAACGGGTGCACAAAGTAACGCATATATTGAAATCAGCACTCACCAAGCCGAATTATACAATATTTCCATAGGTTTCAACATTTGACTTTTCATTACAACATTCATATATTTTCCCCAAAACTGGTACCTATATTTATGTATGTCGCGCTTTGATATCGAGTTCAGCATTCAGTGAAATGCTTTTTGTACAAATGTCGAGTACATTCCTTCAGTAGAAACTTGTATGAAACTCAATGGGTGCACATATTTTTCCGAACCAGTTGGAAACAGCGTAGGCTTGGGGGAGTAATTCAACTGAGTATAACGTTTCAGGGCTGATAGGAGACATGCGATCAAATTAATAATAATTTTTGATGTGTTTATTAAAGCTCAAGTAATATTGTCAAGAAATTCTTGTATTTAAATACCTATATATATAATCTGGGCAGGGGCTTTGGGGGCGAAAAATCGATCAAGCTAGGTTTTATTTTTAGAAAACGTCGTTCAAAACCAGGGTCATCCAGGTAGGTACTTACTTTTTGAATGCGTAGAAAGGTAATGAAGACAATTTAATTTATGCAGTCTTACCCTCTTATTCAAAATACGTTGCTAACAGCATTAGCGAAGTATTGTCTTCTACTACCTATTCTTTTTTTAATTTGATAAAAAACATTCACTAGTTTAAATGCTATAATTAAAATATTATTAATAAGGGGGCTAGTATTACATTACACTTTAATTTAATCATGTATAGCCCTAATCAGCTAACTAACTATTAATATAGCAATTATCTGTCTGTGTGGCGCGGTGGGAGTGTATCCGACTGCTACGCAAGAGGTCGTGGGTTCGATCCCCACCCAGGATAAAACTTTGTGTGATGAGCACGATGGTTTATTCTGTGTCTGGGTGTTATTTATCTATAATATGTATGTATTTAGAAATATATAAGTATGTTTATCAGTTGTCTGCTTTCCATAGTACAAGCTCTGCTTAGTTTGGGATCAGATAGCGTTGTGTGAGTTGTCCCAAGATATTATTATTATTATTATTATCTGTCCTTTGCGCTATACACGTTTTGATTCTCTCTTTACCCTTTCATGGGAGAATTTTAAAAATCTTTTCTTAACTCTTGTCTTCTAACCGTAACCTGCAATTTGGGCATCCTAGGTCAAGTTGTTTTTGAGATTTTACTTTCAATAAATAGAATTGGATAATATGATATTATTATTAGTCCGTCTATAGTATATCTTACGCGCACTAACTCACATTTGCCGTATGTCATTAGTATAATATTGACTAATAACCTTGCTTGGCTGAGAGATGAAAGAAAATAATGAACTTTATTCTCCCTACTCAGTGCTCCTAAATAAGTATTAATGCATTTTAATCAATAACCGAATTGCCAATTGGGAACGAGCCAAATTTACTCGATAATTTGGTAGTATTTTGTGAAGTTTATTTTGTGGGCGAGATGCCGATATAGCCGTTAGTGAAAATCCATTACTTTCGCTAACTACCCTGCAAAGCCAATAAAAATTGCAAAATCGCAGACTGAAGGACATTTGCAAGGACTTTATTAATGCCGCGAATTTTATTCTCTTTGTTATCTATAAAAAGATACCGTATTATGAAACATAAATTGGAATTTAGTTCGATAGAAAGATATACCTTTACATTTTGTATGTAAGTATAAGAATTGTATAAGTATTAGGACTGTAGCATGTAGACTGTATTCAAATGAAATTATAAACAATGGTTGTAGATTACAGAACTCTGTCATATAGCTGATGATATTTTAATAACTTTTAATGCGGCAGTAAAAAAAGGTGAATAAAATATTTAATATTTGAAGGAGTGTCAGCCCTAACAGATTATAGCACTTGGATATGAATAAAATCGATATGTAGAGTTTGGTATAAACGTCGTAAATATATATGGTTACAACCTACCCCAACTATTAGGGTGTAAACTTGTGCGAAGGTATACTCATGCAATTTTATAGGGTGTACTACTTTTAAGAAAATGTAAGCGTTGATACGTGTTATAAAAGAAAGTGTAGTAGGTAAAAAGAAACTTTAAATTTCAAATTTATTTTATACTAGCGGACGCCTTGTAGTTCTCGTTCCCGTGGGAATAAAGGGATTAAAAATAGCCTATGTCACCCGGGGTTAGTGTAGCTTCACAACGATACTTACGTTGTTTTTAAATCCGTCCAGTAGTTTCGGAGCCTATTCAATAGAAATAAACAAGTATTAAAGAAAGTATATCTGCAAAACATGTGGCGTTTCGTTTCACCCTCGATAAATTTGCTGCTCCGTTTCTTTGCCTTGAGCTGTGATGTCTATGTTTTTTTTACAGTTTCATATACCTAACATTATAATGAAAAGCATCGAAATCCATTAATACGTTTTACCAGTTTTACACAAGATCCAAAAAAATTACAGGCTGTATTGTTTTATTACATTTATTGTAAAATGTAACTCCGTAGACTCAAAGAACTTAAAGGCTCGAACTTAAAGGCAAAACGTGTACAGTTTATAGAATTGTTATTTTCATTTTTATCTTTGTAGTCTTCTTTAAACAAAAAATATGCTATTTATGAGGTAAGTTTTGTTTCAGACTCTCGTAAATTTGTTTTCTTGCTACAATAGTTAATATCTAGTAATATTTTATTGGGAGCAGATTTTGTAAAAGACAAGTGTATATATATATAGTAGGCAACTTTCATACGTAACTCTATCGAGTAATACATGTAAAGAACCGTTCAGGGTCACAGAACTACAGACCATTTCAAACCTCTTTGTTCGGAAGGCGTTCGCAAGCGATGTCCTTGTGTGGATTCGTCATTCACGCCGTTAATAATATTTTGTGTTACTTACCTAAAATAAGAGTAGGTAAGAGTTTCCTCGAATAAGAGTTAAGCAAGAAGAGAGTATTCTTAGTTGTTCTTTTTCCTCGTATCTATATGCGAAACTATTTCTGGCCATCCTAACAGACGTTTGGAGGTAACTCTTATACACCTCTTTATGTTATAGATTATTATGTAGGGGAATATATTGAAGGAAAAATTACAGGTACGCGATCGTGTGGAATAGTTTGTTTTCCGGGAGGCTTCGATACATAAAACGGTGAGCGGGCAGGGACTAAAAGAAAAACGAATTATTTGTAATACGAGGCAATATTTTATACTCGTGCATAAGATATTTGAGGATGTAAATAAATTCAATAAACTGTCCAATCTCGCAGATGTATGT
The DNA here is from genome assembly GCA_945859575.2 of Herminia tarsipennalis. Lineage (NCBI taxonomy): Eukaryota > Metazoa > Arthropoda > Insecta > Lepidoptera > Erebidae > Herminia > Herminia tarsipennalis. The sequence continues at coordinate 18,078,264 of OX243841.2, read as the reverse complement.
TTGTTTTTCCAACAACAATAACTTCTAATATCGGAGTTCTGAAACTGTTACATTTGTTTTCTTTCCAGATGTTTTTGAAGTAAACTTTGGAATAGATAAAATTTTGTTTGTTATTAGTTGGATTTCAGAATTCTGTAATACAAGGGTCCAAACGAAATACCATATCGTGCATGATACTAGCGAACAAATATACAAACCACTGAAACCAATTTAATATCCACCTACACATTGTTGTGTTTAAGCAATAATCCACCAATGTAAGTACCATACCAATACCGTCAGAGGCGACTCTGACGGTATTGGTAATTATAAGACGTAGATGCTAAGTCATATGCTGTCACTGTCACTTTAATATTAACTAGCAGATCCGCGCAACTTCGTCTGCGTAAATTTTCCCAGTTTTTGCAATATTTTTCATTGCTGCTCCGCTCCTATTGGTCGTAGCGTAATGTTATATAGCCTAAAGCCTTCTTCGATAAATGGGCTATCCAACAGTGAAATAATTTTTCAAATCAGTCCAGTAGTTTTGGAGCAAACAAACAATCAAATCTTTCCTCTTTATAATATTAGTATAGATTAATGGACGCAACGAAATATTTTACTGCGTCTTATAGTTGAGTACCTTTAGAATATTCACGAGCAAAAAGTATTTTTAATCTAAATCTAAGATGGTCGTCCTCGTTTTCATTTAATTTCTCTTTAAAAGAACCTGACAATAAATGTAAAGGAGATTTTAATTGAACAATCTGTAAACAGGAACTTCAACAAAATCCTACGGTATATTATACGGAACCCCAAGTTCGCAACTAAGATTGACCAGTTTTCATTTTTTTATTAGACTTAGCATTATGCGAACGTTAAATCAGACTAGTGACAGTTTAATATGGTTTTATGATATATTTTCATTGCGATTGCCGCTGTATGAACTGTAAAAAACACTTTTCGCAGAAACTCGTGTTTATTCGGTATAAAATATTACAGTCAATGAATGAAACTACTTCGCAAACTTTAACGGGATGTCTTAAACAGTACTTAGGATGTTTTACTCGTGAATAAATTACATGAATGGAAATTATGATGTCAATTTATGAGTAAAAATACTGTCGCCATTTTGGAAATATTTATTATGGTTTTGTGAAGACACAGCGAACAACATTGACTGTAAATTATTTGAGAAAACACACATAAATTAGAAACAATTAAGCCACTGTATCTAGTTTCGCTGTATTCAATTATTAACATAGAGTTAATTATTTGTTTACGTAAGAGTGTAGGAATACCTTCTAAAAATAGACGCTGAAATTATTATGTAGATTAAATGTAGGAGGCAAAACGCGAACTAACATATAAGTCCCTTGGGCAGTAATGTTCTTAAAAAAGTCATATGGTCGTCCAAGGTCGACGCAAAGGTCCCGTGGGGGCTTTTACTCGCAAGCAGCAAACACGTACCATGCTCAGTTTAATTTTACATTGTTAAAAATGTTTGTTAGCGTACGGCTTTTTATTATTCTGTGTAAAAATAAAATAATAAAAATTACGGATCTATGTATTTTGGACTCTACAGTATTTGCTAAGTCGTAAAAATTGAGGACAACTGAACTCCATCTATGCCAGTTTTTGATCCTTTATTTGCGGAACCTAGGTCCAGTGAAGTAGGTAACCGAAGAGTTGTGAGATACCACTTTTTAAAAAATACGTACTTGTTCAGTTGCTTAAGAAACTAAAACGTAAATAATGTAAAGTCCTGTGCTATTTATGGCACAACCAGTAATGAGAGAAAATTATTCTATTTTTAGTTGTTGGCATAAGCTTGAATTTAATACTTATGCGTGAAATTTTGATTCATTAAAACGCCTGGCGTTTATTCACGTAATGGTTTAGTTAGCAGTCCTTTTAGACATGGTTTAAGTCACAAACTACAGCGAGGAACTTGCAAATATCAATTTTATGATTTTTTTAATGTGTGTCTTTTTTTTAAATATGATTATCATCGTATTTTATGGCTATTTTTGGCTATCTGCACATAATCTTGATAGTTTTTATATTTCACCCAAGTCTCTATTCCATCTATATAGTCGAAACATGCAGCGCTTTGCCAAATATCTACTTTATTTACATTGTTTAATAAGTCTCCTAAATAAAACGTTGAATTTTCACTTCATTTCAAACAAAGGCTAGCACATATTCTAGTAAGGTCCATCCGGTCTTTCAATTTGTCTTATGACTTCTACATTTGAACCCCTCCTTTTAGTCCACAACGCTGGCCTTAAGAGTCCATTCAATGCGTTAGTTGTCGCTCCACTGCTTCCAGTTAACGAGCCTGATTTTATTTCTAGAATTTTCCACATGCAGTCTGGCTGGGCATTTTTAGTTTATTTTTAACGCGATAGCTCTAAGTGGTCTGGTCTTTTGATTTTAGTTTGTTTGTAAAATTAGAAGCAGTTTGGGATCCCAACTATTCATGATATAAGTTCAGATTATTTTAGAAAAAATCAATAGGAATGATGTAAGTAGGTGGCTGGTTAGTATTTATAATGGCTTGTACAACACAATGCGTCACTACAGGAAATAATTACCTATGATTGCATCTGCGTTGTATTGTAATGAAGTAGTTAACTATAACTATGAAACTGAATAGATTCTAGTATATAAATTTAGTTACGTCTTTGAACTAACCTATTGCCGGAAGACCAATCATAAGCTCGTAGTAAACTCGACAATCAAACATTCTACGTTTTATAAACCCACTAGGTATTCCAATGACTCTCAAACACCCACTATGAGAATAGACTTTAAAAATTGAGATAAATAAAAATAGCGTAGCCCATATTATACGCCACAATAACGACCAGCAGAGCATCCCATGTAATATTCAGCATACTTAACAGAATTAAAAATACCACCCCAGTGCTCACCGCTTTGGAATTATAACGTGAACCTACATGTGTTGGGTTGACACTGGACGTTGTCACTCATTTATCAAAGAAATAAACATTTTTGTCGTGACCGAGATTGGCACTAGAAATGCTACGATGAAAACTCAATTTCAGATTCAGGCGACCTAGCGAGACTCTATTTATTTTCACCAGACTACTACATGAGAACTGTTACACTGATTTCCTAGTAGATACTAGTACCATAGTACAAATTTGACGTCATACTTTTATGCTTTAATCTGACTTCATGCTACTAATAAGTAAAAGTATCTTTAGTTTCTGATAAAGTATTTTCACGATCATACAACGCCCTTCGACGTGTTATATGGCGTTTTAATAAATCAACTAAATCTACGCGATTCAGTTTCTTTTTATAACGTTTAAACTTGAAAGGATAATATGGATATTCTGACTGTGTAGCTTCAGTATCTTAACACAAACCTCTAACATCACAAGTTGCTCAAAAGCGCACACCAAACAATACAACTGGGTTGGTTAGCGTAATATTTTCGCTTCCCCTGCCCTCTTTCCTCCCATTTCTCATTGAAGAGCTTACTCTCCTGCTCCAGGTTAATGAGGACGCTTGCTCTATTCCAGTTACGTTTTTTTCGCAAACAAAATGTTACGCTTCGGGAGTTAGATGTCCTAATGTTGTGTTGAAATGTTTTGTAGTCTTGGTAGGCCTTTTAATGTCTACGGCAAATTAAAAATAATATCTTGTGAAAAGAGTTTTTGATGGTTGATAATGAGATTTTTGATTGAATTTTTTTGTGAATTCTTGTCTAATAATATATTTTTCATACAGATAGCAACAGAAGTCGCTTTATAAATCGAATGAAGCAAACACTGGTTTTTAGACTTGTTTATTTCTCTGATGGCTTAGTAGAATTTGAAACTTCTTGATTGTCTTGTCGTCTCTGTGGCGCGGTGGGAGTGTATCCGACTGCTACGCAAGAGGTCTTGGGTTCGATCCCCACCCAGGATAAAACTTTGTGTGATGAGCACAATGGTTTATTCTGTGTCTGGGTGTCATTTATCTATAATATGTATGTATTTAAAAATATTTAAGTATGTTATCGGTTGTCTGGTTTCCATAGTACAAGCTCTGCTTAGTTTGCGATCAGATAGCTTTGTGTGAGTTGTCCCAAGATATATTATTATTAAGATTATTTTGTAGTACGTGTGAATATTGAATAAATAACCTTAAATAAGTTAAATACAAAATCTTAGGTAAAAAAGTACTTTTCAACTCTCTTTTTTTCGTAATTAATAATGCTTGAAGTAATTGTGAATTGTCATGTGCGCTGTCAATAACAGTAATGTTCGCTCGTAGCTGGAATTGACATAAATGTGTACGTTGTTTTCAGGTAATGTTCAAAAGATTTCTTGCCATGCCTTCTCATGGGAAAATCTTGCACGAATTTAAATAAATTGTTCAGGAAGTAAACATATCACTCAAAAGCTAAAGTAAATACCACGATTTACGCTTTACTTTCATTGCCAAAACCTGTGAAGATACATCCGGAAGAAATCCCTAATGGCCCTGCATTTGGTTAAAAGGAAGCAAATTCACTTCACACTTTCAAAAGACTTGCGTTCCATAAATGAGCTCTATGGTGTTACACCTTCATACCTCACACATTCATATCCAAATACCCACGTTTAACATAATCTACACCATTATAGAGGCACCATTTGGCATCCGAGACCAAATTTGGGTCCATTATACCCAAGACAAATTAGTTCATTACAGTATACAAGAAAACACGTATACCTAACATAATTTGCTCCGTAATTTTATTGAAATGCCAAACAAAATGTTTCGAACGATTCGATTGTTGAGATCAAGTAACACTGGATTTTATAAATTATTTATACTACCTACATATTTCCGTTTGGAATATTTTACTGTGTATGAAGTTATGTTTCATGTTTAACGATGTTTAAATGTTTCATTAAAAGCTGAACATATGTTCAGAACTAAACATTGGTAGGCTTTTCTAAGGAATTTATAATTATGTTTTACGATTTTCGCGAATCGGAAGCGAAGAATTGATTGCAAAGTGCGTTTAACGATTTTTACTGTTTAAAGATGGCCAATTATTGCTAATTTGCTTTAAGTATCGTTTATTATAATTATAATAGCCTATTTATGTACAAGCTATTACTTAACCCCATCGCAAAACATGTATATCTATATGTCTGTCTGTGCCTTTTGTAACATTATATTTAGATGGATTATAATATTTTTTTGACCTGATAACGTCTTATAAATCAATGACCGAGTGGATGCACGCACGAAAAAGTGTCACGGTCCGTCACGTTCCGCCTGCTGATAGGCTGAAGTATTGTGGCCGTCGATCTACTAAAGCTGTCACAGGCATGGTTGTTTATTACAATATCATCAATGTTTTGGAGATTGCAGCGACATGCGTTACAATTATAAATAATAATAAGAGGCCACGGCCACAATACTTCAGCCTCTCAGCAGGCGGAACGGACGTGAGCGGTTACATCACACTTTTTCATGAGTGCATACCGGTCATCGATTTATAAGACGTTATCACGTCAAAATTTAAAAAAAAGAAGCTGTCACAGGCATGGTTGTTTATTACAATGTCATCAATGTTTTCTTAAGTGAAGTCGGTTTACGGGCGATAATTTTACGTGATAACGTATCACGTAAAATTATCGTCCGTAAACCGACTTCACAGACAACCATTTTTTATTATAAAGATAGTTCCCTAGAACACGGTTCCTTGTTTTGCTCAATAGAAATCGATTTTATTGTTTTGAACATAAAATCGACATGCATTCACACGGCAATGTTTAGTAATCTGTGGAAACTATGGTGGTTGTTGCATTTACTATTAACAATAAAAAAATGTTTAAGTTTTTTTTACATAAAGGATGTTTTTTTCCCTAATAATGAAAATAAACTAAAATATGTTTAATTGTATATCCCATTATGTATTGTTGATATGACATTTTTAGGGTTCTGTTGCCAAAATGGTAAAAACGGAACCCGAAATACTTTCGTCATGTACGTCTGTCTGTCGGTCTGTCCGTCTGTAAGACACAGGCATTTTACTCAAAGACTTCTGAATTAATAGTGATGAAACTTTGTAAAAAGGTGTCTTGTAGTAGCCGCTACTTAGTTTGGTAGCTAAATATTAAAAATTAATATTTTTAGGGGGAGGGGGGCACTCTATACATCTAACAGAAGCTGAAAAAAAATCTATTTCTGCAAACATCAACGTGCGCCACATCATTCGACAGGTCTTTCAAAACCATTTTAAGGTTTATACAAATGTTTTTGATTGAGGGAATATTTTTGGAAATAATCACTCCGGAAGTTGCATACATTTTGTTGTGTGGGACCAAAAAATATGAAAAAAATCACAAAGGCAGCGCTTAGTTAATACTTGAAACGAAAATTATTTTGAACATGATCGGATATATTGTCATTGAGTTATTGACAAAAAAATGTTTCTCAAAAAAAGGCCGTAAGTGCCATGAACATACGCTCTTCTGCTAATGTAATTATTCAAGGCTGCGGAATCCTACACTGAGCACGGTCTGATATGCTCTTGCCCGGTTTTTTAAATGTGTCACACTGATACACTGTTATTTATTTATATTCAATACTTGCCGGGTTCCCGTGAATATTTCCGCTACCGCACAATGATACTCAGAGCTCTGCAAACCCTGGTAGAATTGAATATGGATGAAGTAACACCCACAGGCAATGGCCACACGGAGTGCAAATTATCTTCATTAGTACCAAAGCACGTTGATTCGCCAGATGTAACCGTACGGGGCTTTTTTACCCCAGCATTTTTACCCCCAACGAAATGAATATGCCGAGTGTTTTTAATTTTGTATGTTCGTATGTAATTGTAATGTGATTGGATTAAAATCTGTGAGGCATGTAGTGGAAAGAGGATATACCTACGTGATGTTGCTCCAGCATTAAGGGTCCTTCAATCCTGCTTTGTTTCACGGGTACCGGAATAATATCGCGGTGTTTTGTTCGATTTATTCGCGTCAGAGAAAAAATGCTAACATGTTTTTAAAAACGTATTTGCATTTTTTTTATGTCTGACACGGGTTCATCCTCATGTCACATTTTTACTCACTATTTTGATAATGCCTTTTTATACTCTTTACTTATACCTAATATCTTTATTGTAGGGACCCGACAATGTTAGCTTTGCTTGGCCTTCTTAAGGCTCTCCCTCACCGCGATCATGCTCCTGTAATGTAACATTTATGATTAAATTTCGTGCATTAAGTTACACTACCTCTCTGAATGATAAGCATGCCTTTGTAATGTAACATTTATGGTTCGATTTCGGAAGCAATCGTTTCATTTATTCGTTACTAGTTGTATCAAAATATTACAGATTGTATCATCAATGAAAGTTGCGCATTGTGTAGTCGGTTCTCTTCCTTCACCGATGCAAAACTCGGATCTGTAACGTTACATTACAGGCCAACGCTCGCGGTGTGGGAAATTAGTTTAAAAATCTACAAATATAACCGTTACACAGGATACTACACATATTTGGAGCTAAAAAAAGCCGTACCTCCATACAGATAAAACTTACATAACAGTTTTGGAGCGTACGCTTCATGACTACAGAGATCACAAATTATAATTTGGTTTGCATTCGTCGTCTCGAACCCTTCTATAAGCTACCTAATATATAACCATCATCACCTTAAAACACTTTCACATATTAACAGTTTCAACACATCAAACGATATTAACAGTTTATTCCAGCAGTAAATCTTTATACTAGTAGACCAAACATACATCAAACTAATCTTAAATGGTGTGATTGATGCCCACTTAAGTTGACCTTGATGCTATTAGTTGATTTCCCGCTTTTTTCTGATTCCATTTATTTATTTATTGTAATTTCATAAATTTTTAAATTACAATTAAAAGTATCTGTAGTTGTATCTCTATAACTATTAGTTAGACTCTCCCCATTGGCACATTATAATATCAACACTTAAAGAATCCATACATTATTCCATTTCCACACACCACTGTTCTAAATCCACTTTACGCAGTAGGTAGTTCATAAATCTTCCCATTTCATTGCGCTATTCAATGACGTTCGCTGTAACTAGTTCGAACATTGTTACTGTTTATAGTTCAAGGGAAGTTGCTTGAACACTGAACAGCATACACAGCGGTATGTGGAGAATACGCCTATTTAGGGTCTCCAACCGTCTGCGGCTTTGCCGGGATTGACTTAGTTTTGAAGTCTGAAGAACATCCTTCCCAGAATAATTGTGGGATAAATATTTCATGTGTTGTAGACATTTTTTTTTATTGCCTATGGTTGGCAGACGAGCCAGCGGCCCACCTGATGGTAAGCGGTAACCGCCGCTCATTGACTACAGGAATGTCAGGGACACACTCAAGCCGCTGCCTACCGTGAAGCGAAAACTCTCTTTAAACCTCGTTTGAAGAAAAACATGTCGTGGCCCTCGGGAAACACCGCAGCAGGTAGTTCGTTCCAGAGTCTACACGTTCGTGGAAGAAAGGAACGCCGGAATCGATCCGTACAGGACCGTATTGTTTCCAGGTGGAATAGATGAACCCTACTACGAGTCATGTAGATCACCAAGATCGCTGGTATTAATGCAAAAGACAAAGGACCGAGTGTTGTGGCGTAAATTTGGAGAGCCCAATATCCAGCAGTGCCCTGATACAGTGATTACCTGATGAAATCAAATACTTACCAAAATCAGTAATGCTTTGCTCTCAAAAGTGCCAAAACTATAACGAGAGAACGATCTTGTTTCTCGCAGTTTAGTGAGTATAAATAGACTTATACTTTTGTCTAATATAATTAGCTAACTTACTTAGGTCGTAAACTTACATAAATAGCTGACTAGATCCTTCGGGAAATTCGATTTACATTTTATCCTTACGCAATCCTTTTCACTATTATCTAGTTTAATTTGCAGATGAATCAAAATCTATTATGACAACCTAAAATACTGTAGACACTTTAATATTGTATACGTCTTAGATTTAGGTTCTTCATTAAAACACAAATTAATTTCTACCGTTGGAGTCCGTGTCCTAGTTACTATATTTGTGCTAATAGTATTCCTACTGCCACAAAACTTATGACAATTCAATGCAAGTCTAAGGGATTCATTGTTTTGTGTAGAATTTACTTTAGTCCTTTATTATTTCCCGTCTATTGTTCATAGCATAACCAGATTTTCAAACTTCTAAGTTAATTCTTACTTATAAGGAAACGTTTAATCTTTGCTAACTGTTTATTATTACGCGTACCTACTTTTGCCATACTCCTATAGTAATCCTCTTAAAACAAGAAGGATAATGGTCTTAACTTATTCAAATCTTCATAGCTTAGCGACGAAATGGAATTCGAAACTAGTGCGATGTTATTCATTGAGTTTGAAACATTGTGATGTTGTCCTCTTGTCTGACTTTTACGGGTTTGAAGTCTAAGTATAATCATATGCGAGCTAAGAACATACTTAATGAAACGATTCAAATTCTTGGGGTGAGAATTCCTTAGTGGTTAACGGCGTAGGAACTTATGATCACCCTTTCGATCCCCTTCCTAGCCAACTTTTCCTAGACTCTGAATGTATGTGGATGTCTAACTCAGGTTATAGTGATACGAAAAATACCTATGTAAAATATTTGTGTAAACGCCAGATATCATTTAGGTAATTGATGTAGGTTATTGGCTTTAAGTGAGATCGTATAAATTTCCTCGTTTGATCTCCACCAGTAGATATAAATAAAAGTCGATGCGGAGATAAAATATGTGTTTTATAGCTTTTAAATGAGATTTCGTTTTAATATATTTACTGAAGATGTGTGCAGGTGTGTCTCGGGTTATATGGACCTTCAGTTTCTGTATTTCCTGGAATAGTTAAAAACTAAGATGAGAAAGAAATGTCCTCAAAAGCAAACAGAGATGTTTTTTTACACAACGAATTGAAGAGACGATCTGGTCGTGGGCCTGATGGTAAGTGTCACCCTAGGCCATAACAGTATCAGTGCTACCCAAATCCTTGTTTGGCAATGATCTGAGTGTCACCGTACCGCGCCCCTCATTTGAAACATTTGTTCATAAGTCTACTTTACCCAGTAATTTCACTTCAACCGAAACACAGTGAGGTGTTAACATCACACTTTTAGGGTGCCCACCAAGACGGCCTATGGCTTAGACCTATCTCAATTGTTTGTTTGTGTGTATCTGTTTGTCTGTCTGTAGCTTTGTAGCGATTATATGCACAAATTTGGTTGCGGCTTAGGGAGCCAGTTTAATCGGAATGTTTCTTACCTTTCTTTGATAAAATCCTTTCATCCGCTTGGAAAATAATTAACATTTTGTCTTCCGTCTCCTTAGTTTTCTGAACACGTCATGCTCTTTTTGCCATTTGTTTTTCTGGGTCATTTCACAACACTTCACTTCAGAGATTCGGATCACAGTACAGCTAAATATCAAACACTTCATTAGAGAACTAATATTGCGAAATAAGTCACATTTACTTTACTCGCTGCAGTACCTCAGCATTTGTTACTGCTCAATAAAATGACAATGCAGGAATATACTCTGCTTAAACGTTTACGGTGTTCAGTAAAACGTAATATTGACGTGTAGAATCGCCGCATTTGACGGTTATTACCCGGCGTAGGTACCTTTTATGGCATAACCTACGTTTCGATGGATTAAATGGCGAAAACAAAAAATACTTTGGCAAAGAGTTGCGTGCTTTACACAGTTTAGATTTCGGATTTCTCCATTAGGTATTTTCGAACTATCGACCTGTCTCGACACACACAATTTTTTTTCCAAGTGGAAAGTAAATTAAAAATATAAAATGCATGTATTTTAGGCAAACATATTTTATAAAGTGTTCGAAGGAAATTTTCTGTATTAATGGAGAAACATTATTAAAGTACTTACCTACGTTATGTTGATAAACTAATATAAAAAAAAATAAAGGGAATTAAAATACGATAGGTTACAATGCAGGAGGTTTTTTTGTATTATTTCGTATGATTATTATGTATCGCACTGAAAGTAATAGTATTAGCTTGTAGAATGAAAGCGTCATGTCTAACTAACCCTCCTTGATGTTTCGGGACGTCACTTTTATGCATTGTAGTTTTCAAATTACCCAAATCATTTTTTTTTTCAATATTCAAACCCGCCTTAGTCACCATTTATTGCAACATAATTAAATAAACAAGCTTTTCACCCGCGATCAGTTTAAATTTGATTGAAATTTAGAACCCTTGTTTCACCAAAGGTGTGAAACGAGGGTTCTAAATTTAAATCAAAATAGAGGTTTCTAAAATAGTCCTATGCCTTAGTCATAATATTGTGACTGCCTTTGTGGCGCGGTGGGAGTGTATCCGACTGCTACGCAAAAGGTGGTGGGTTCGATTCCCACACGGAACACCACTTTGTGTGATCCACAAATTGTTGTTCCGAGTCTGGGTGTTTTGTGTCCGTGACTTGTATGTTTGTAAAGTCCCCCATGACACAGGGTTTGTACACTACTGCGGGAGTTGTCTTAAAAAAAAATATATATATTATATATTTCTGCTAAATTTTAGCCGAATCCGTTTAGTAGACGTGCGTTGATATAATCAGTTAGTCATGGTTTCCACATAAACTGATTTACCTTCGTAAAAACGGCGTAAAAAAATCAGAATACAGTATAATATTATCCAAACCCGAAGGAGCAGCTCGTTTAAAAAATATAAACACACAATTATAGTAATGACGGTGTGACGACAGTAATTAATCATTGTTATTAACTGGAAAAACCTTATTTCAGCAACTGGCTATGTCCATAATAATATATATATATAATAATTATATATCCGAGAGTGATACACGGACACAACATACCTGTTAACATTTTCTAACGATTACGAAGGGACTGTCAGTCACGCAATATGATTTCTTTAAGGAAGCATTACGTCAAATTATATTTAAACTCGCAGCCCGCTCCGGATTCACACGATTTTTTCATCCATAATAAATGCATGTATTATAAGCAGGTATAAAGTAACGAGCCGGAAAAAAATAATAATATCTGAATGAGTGATAGCTTAGATCTTCTTATATTATAAAGCTTTTAAGACATAAGTAATCACAGGAATAGAACGCGGAAAGCGACTTTGTTTTATGTTTTACTATATAACTAGCCGTGCCCCGCGGTGTTACCCGCGGTTTATTAGCCTATGTGTTAATCTAGGGTGTCAGCTAATTCCATACCGAATTTTACTAAAATTGGTCCAGCCGTTTAGACGTGAACAAGTAACAAACATACACACTCACAAACTTTCGCTTTTATAACATTAAAGTTCGTTATTGGTGGCCAACAGTCGTTGTTATTCATCTATTTCCTAATTCTCATGATGACAATATACAAATAATAAGTAGAACTTACTTATTAGGGTTCCGTAGCTGAAATGGCAAAAGAAACCTTTATTGTTTCGTCATGTATGTCTGTCCGTCCGTCCATATGTCACAGGCATTTTACTCAAAGACTCCATGAATATTAATGAAATTTGGTGAAAAGGTGTCTTGTAGTAGCCGCTACTTACTTTAATATCTAAATAATAAAAAAAGCAGATTTTTTTTACAGCAAACATCAACGTGTGGTATTCATCATCGAGTCGTTGCCGACAAACTGCGTTTCTAAACAAAAGGGTGTAACCCCCGTATTTATAAACGAGTAATAGCAGTTACTTAAGTAAAAGTAATTACTTAAGTAACAGTTTCTATTTAATGTAGAGGTTATTTTTCTTAACAGATATTTTAAAAATATGGAAGGTTTGGAAAATAAAAACAATTTATTTGGCGCTATGCCAGCCAGTCGGTAAATAATACAATAATAATAATAATATACCATTTATTTTAGGCATCAATGGCCCACAGAAATCTATAACTTACCGTCTAACATATTTACAATAATACATTATGTAAAGTGCTAGTAAAAGTAAATACAACTTAAAACCTCTTTATATTAAAACTATTTCAATAGGTACGCTTCACTCCCTCATAAATACCATGCGTCGCGACCCAGAATCTGCAACCCCGTCTTGTAGCGGAACTTCTGACGCACGTACGCGCGCGCAGAGTCCTCTTAACTTAGCTTTCGGTTCTTTATGGTTGGCTGTCGGCGCTTCTTTGTTTTCACCGTCACAAAACCATCTTCTGTATGTTCTTTATTTCTGTTCGTTGTCCTATCCGGGTAATGCTTGACTGGGGCTTCTGGCTACACGGACAAAATCTATTGATTGTGGTACTTGAGATTACACCGGGACAAGCAATGCAGTCGACAAAACGGGGGGGGGGGGCTGACCGCGGTCGCAGGTTTGCGGGCTTACAACCATTAAAAATTATACCCTTGCTACAGAAATTATAGTAACTTGTGCCCGTATTTAACCAGCAAAACTTCCTTTATAAAAAAGTAAAACACAGGTGATATCTTCAGTGACATTTCTTTGGTAACATCAAGCGAGTTTTATGACGCTAAATTAAAAATAAGTTCTTCAAAAATACTTTAAATACGTGTGACGGGCTATTTCATTTGGTAGCATTACTATTCAATTGTGTTGCATTTCGTTACATTCACAAAACTAAAATTGAAGAATATCGATAAAATCAAAATTTGGTCTGATTAATTTCTGTATTATTAATTTTTAAAGTTTTAATATTGTAGCTATTTTAGTTTGTCGTAATATATTTTTGGCTCTCTGTTTTGCAAATTTAATAAAATCTTGTTTATGTAATGGAACGTTTTTTGCGGCTCACCGGTTGCTAAGTAATAAGTAATACTTGGTTACTTTGCTCAAGGAAGTAAAGAATATTTCTTGTCTATAAAATAGATTTTTCTAAGTAATTACTTTAAGAACTAGCCATGTCTCAATGAAGTAATTGCTAAGTAATAAGTAATTACTCGTTTATAAATACGGGTGTAAGTGCCGTGAGCATAGGCTCTTCTGCTTATGCAATTATTCAAGGCAGCGGAACCCTACACTGAGCATGGTTCGACATGCTCTTTCCCGATTTTTAATAGCAATTTGAATTGATCTACTTTGACCTCAATCCCATTAAAAATGGTAAATTGTTACCCCTGGACCATAACTAGTACATATTGCTCGATTAACAAAGTATCGAAGTATACGGCCGTGGTCACGGGTAAACACCCAACAGTCTACCCGTGACCACGGCCGTTGCAATACGGTCGAAACGTCGGGCAATAAACAAGGTTTTTTACCTTAAATTATTCACGCGATTAAGACCCCTAATATATATATATATATATATATATATACATTTCATGACAGAATTCAAGTATCGAAGTCTGTCATGAAAGATTTAGGTATGTGTGTACCACACAAGCGATACGTTCAATATTAAACCCTGGACACAAAAGGAGAGATGTAATACGTGTAACGTGTTTTGATCTGCGTATCTTTGTAACCGTATGTGTCATCGTAACACCGTACAAGGCTAGTTCAATCAGGATAGTTAATAGTTCTTCGTGTTATAAAAATCCGTTTAGTAGTTTTGAAAATAAGAGTAACTATTTGTCTAACGTGTCCCAGGTTTTTACTGGTTAACTGTCATAATGATTTAGTTATTCTGACAATGTTTGCAGCCTTAATGAACTTCACCTTTGAATAAAATGCATGTTAAGTATATTTACCCTTAACCACCTACCTATTTTTGTCACACAACCACCTATACCATACGTCTATGACACCTCGGAGTAAAATGGTTGTTTTTTTTGTAAGGTTTAGGACCTAAACCTCACAATAAACAACAATTTTACCTCAGTAAAATAGTTTGTATATAATAGTATCATAATTCCAAAAATAGGTGGTAGGTGGTTAAGGGTTAATATCCATACTAATATTATAAATGTGAAAGTAACTCTGTCTGTCTGTTTGTCTGTTACGCTTTCACGCTCAAACAGCTAAACCGATTTAAATGAAATTTGGTATAGAGATAGTTTGAGTCCCGGGGAAGGACATAGGTTTTTATCGCAATAACAACATCCACGTGGGCGGAGCCGCGGGCGAAAACTAGTAGGTACTAAATATTTTTCAAAATTGATATTACAAAGTTATTCAGTGTAATGTAAGGAAGCCATAAGTGGAAGATTATTGGTACATAACAAATCGCCCTGTTATACATAACATTGAAAATTTTACTTGTTGTTGTTCATTTGTTTTTTACATCGAAACGTGTGACGTGCATTAAACCGAATGGATACATTCAAATCTGCCGCTTCGCGTCGTAATCTAATGTATTAGGGTGGGTGCATACGGACGATTTGTCATTGTGTATTCAAATTGCGGCGTAAAGTTTTTATTTTTCTCTCGATATGTAATATTATGATGTTCTCGTGAGATTTCATACATGTTATTAATCATTTAGCTTTTTATGTTAAGATTGTTTTCGTAAGAAGTGTTAATCATTATTGTATATGTTATAAACATTTCGTTGTTATACTATCATAATACCTTGTTATCAAAATATGGGTAAGTGATGTCTTCCCAGTGTGAGAAAGTTGACATGTTTGAGGTATGATCAATCATGTAGCCATTACTAGCCGTTGTCCTCGATCGCGGGATTTTAAAAACAAATGTATTATAGGATAATCTATAATCCATATCTGTGCCAAATTTCATTTAGATCCCTTCAGGCAACCTGATAGAAACTTTCACATCTATACTTATCTATACTAATATTATAAAGCGGAAGAGTTTGTTTGTTTGTTTGTTTGTTTGTTTGTTTGTTTGTTTGTTTAAACGCGCTAATCTCAGGATCTACTGGTCCGATTTGAAAAAATCTATTGGATAGCCCATTTATCGAGGAAGGCTATAGGCTATATAACATCGCGCTATGACTAATAGGAGCAGAGAAGCGACGAGAAATGTTTCAAAAACGGGGGAAAATTACGCATACGAAGTTGCGCGGGACAGCTAGTATTATTATAAAGCTAAAGAGTTTGTTTGCTTGAACGCGGTAATCTCAGGAACTACTAATCCTAATTGAAAAAATATTTCACTGTTGGATAGCCCATTTATTGAGGAAGGCTTTAGGCTTTAACATCACGCTACGACCAATACGAGCGGAGCAGCAGTGAGAATAGTTGCAAAAACTGGGAAAATTTACGCAGACGAAGTTGCGCGGGACAGCTAGTTTAAAATATTTCTAGAATAACGTTGTGATGGAGGATATAAGAAGCTACCAACCAATGTGTACAATAGAATGTTTTTGCACATTCATAAAATTCAGGGTAGCAATAGTATTCATAACGAAACCGCACCACTAACAAATTCCTAACAAACTGTTGATATAAGTTTTCCCTATTTTGGTTTACCTACATAACAAGTTAGACAAATGTAAATTACCGCGGCAAGAGTGGTAAAAGCTTGACACGTAATAAACTTTGCAAGTCAGTTGCCTGTAAATGTCGTATCAGGCGAGCTATTAGGAGAGGTGTACACTGATTACTTCTGCCGCAGCGATTAGTTTTGTTAATTGAAACAATGTTTTATTATACTTTAAGACTCTCCCCATAACTTACTTATCGACGACTACTGTGCTATTCATAAATAATATTTCTTCCGATTATAGTAGTCATTTGTAAGTACTATCTAGAGCGAGAGTTGTATTTCCCTAATATATAAAATAGTTTAAGAAAAACCTACAAAACTGCTTGAATCCTCGAATCATCTTGAATTCCGATAAAAACTGAAAAGAAAATGGGAACTTTGAGCTTTAATAGGATGCTATTTTTTATGATACTTGTGGAAAACGGAACCGCTCTCGCGTCAGCTCTTCAGCATTGTTTGATGAGTGAAGTGACAAGCCTTGAAAAGTTCTTACGAGCTCTGTCTCACGCCGCCGCCTTGACTAATGTCATCGCTGACAGCGCCCCGCTCGCTGAACGACTCGAGGGCGAAAATGCCTTTGCGAGATTACTCGTTCATGTAAAATCACCTTTAGGGCGACGATAACTCATATGGGCGACATGAGCTAATGACTTTCTTGAGGCATCGCATTTTTATGTGTATTAGCGTGCGGTTTTTTCTCCATAAAATGTATATATTAAACGACATTGTTTTTTTATGATTTAAAGTAAGTAGGTATATTATGTGTGAAATTTGTCAATTGATAAGGTCTTGTGTTGCCCTTGTATTGGAGTATTCATGAGACACATTATGGTCACCAAATATTTGATGCAGTCCTACTGGTTGATCCTACAGTACACCTTTTTATAAATTTTGGTATAAGTATAGAACATTCCTTATTATTATCTTAAAATTTGTAAAAGACTTGGGTAAGCGTGAGGTCGCGGGTTCGAATTATACCCTTTATACTACCGACGTGAATCTACTCCTAAAACTAACCTTTGAGCTTAGCTGGAGGAGTTAACCCGAATGCTAGTAATGTGGGAAACTCACATTGCTAGTTATCATTTAAAAACACATTATTCTATAAGAATTCGTTAACGTTTTATATTTAAAATTAACTATCCTATTTGCATCATATTAATCTATACTAATATTAAAAAGCTGAAGAGTTTGTTTGTTTGAATGCGATAATCTCAGGAACTACTAGTACGAATTAAAAAAATCTTTTCCTGTTGGCTAGCCCATTTATCGAGGAAAGCTTTAGGCTATATAACATCACGCTACGATCAATAGGAGCGGATCAGCAAATGTTGCAAAAACGGGGAAAATTGACGCAGACGAAGTTGCGCGGGCTAGGGGCTTATATGTATAAAATGTAAACAGAAATAAAACTATTTAATAGTAATATTCTATGAACAAATATTCCGCATTTCCCCAGCTTAAGATATATACGGGTACCTATTCCGTGAAACATTCAGCAATATTTCCATCAAATAATATTCGTCTGAAACCAAAGGCCTTATCCACACACACACACACACACAATAAGCAACCCATAAATTATTATCATACACGAAGACACGACCATCGTAAGTTCAAATAGAGCTCAAGATTTGTACATTCGGAGGATGTAAATATTTACATTTTGGTACAGGCGTTTGGTTCAACAGTCGTTAGTCTGCTGAAGGGTTTATTACATAAATGTATACCTATACATGCCTGTAGCTATGTAGGTAATGTTGTATATCATGATTAATATTGCAACATCATCATCAGGTAGCTTGTAAAATGAGTTATTTGCCATGGTTTTCTCAAAACATGTAGTTCGGGCCACTCCCTTTGTATATTTTATTTGCCCTAATAAGGAGTTTAAAAGGTTCACTGGGTCACTATTTATGATTAATCAAACACTTTTCTTTAATGCTTTTCTGCAATTTAATGCGTGTAATTAAAGAAACTTCGACACGTGATCATTTCACCAAAGATAACAAAACTAAGCGTCGTGAATAGGTACTATTCCGATTTAACTGACTTCCTAATTAAAATCCATATCAAATTAGTCGATTGGCTTGGGATAGATCCCAAACCTATTGACTAATTTTGGTGCGAATTCGTTGGCGATGGCACAGACAAAAGCACACTTAATCTTCCTATTAAAGTGACTCTTTTATCTCTGGGATTAAAAACTAGCTTTCAAAGTTTTGCTTCTAATGAATAGTAAAGTAAATGGCTTTATACATTGGGGTCAAAATAAAAAAATCATAAATACATACAAATCACACATCCCTTCCTCAGTTGACCGTCTACCATCCGGCGATTATGCGCACAGACCGACGTCATTTCGTACAAATCACTTAGTACAATGTACATTTCGCGTAATGACCGCTTATAAACCGTGTCGTTAACCGCTATGTGTGGCGTGTATGTCGTCGTAAATTTAAGTGTCTTTAGGTTTTCGCGGGTGTGGGCGGCTCGTAGTCTTCATAAGAGCTTAGGGCTAAACTGAAGTAGGTTCTCTTCAATACTTATTTTTACTGAAGATTATTCTTCAATAAAAAAACAGTGATTTATTCTTAAATAGTTTATAAATAGGAATAAATCACCGTTTTAGTCACTGTCGTCAACGGTGAGCCAGCGCGAGCATGGTGAACAGCAAGGATCAGAAAAAATATGACACGTTCAGTATTAAACGAGATATTAGTCTTTCTTAGAGAAGATACTTGTGTCACATACTATAGTAGCGACAATGTGAGGCTGATTGCTTAAGGTATTTAACATTTTACTATAGGTAGAAAACAATATACGTGTTTTAAGATTTGACTTTAATACCCTAAACCCTTTAAAAAAGAGAGGTGTATTAGGAGTTAGGGCCCTAATTCTCCAACAAATTTTCAAGGGCACCTCAATTTAGAGCCCTGATTTAGGTTAGTGTAATAGCCGTTTAACTGTCTCGGAGGAATTGAAGTCGGACTGCGAACACTATACTGCGGATACTACCCAATATAAAACTGTAACAAAGGTGTGTCTATAAATACATTAGTCTAATTGGAACTGAAACCAAATCAACCATTTTTAGAGACTATTTGGTTTGATGGAGTTTTACAAATCAAAGCTACTGAATCGATAATAAGTCTAGTAGACAATTTTACACATGGATAGGAACTATACAAGCGGAATCTTGGTAAAAGACGGTTGTCTATAAATATTCCCGTTACAATTGAGCAGTTACCCTGGCGACTGCCCATTCATTTCTCTTGACAATATTCTTGCCGCCATATCACAATAGTCGTCTGTAAGAAATTTCCTTTACAATAAAACTGCCAATTCCTGTATGTATTTAAATTTAGAAATACTTGATAAGTATTGTCGCTCAGCGGGCAATGGAAAGGGCTATGCTCGGAGTTTCTCTTAGGGACAAAATCAGAAATGAGGGAATTTGGCAGAGAACCAAAGTTATCGCCATAGCCTAGAGGATTAGCAAGCTGAAGTGGCAGTGGGCTGGCCATATTAGCCGAAGAACCGACGACCGTTAGGGTAAACGAGTTCTTGAGTGGAGACCGCGTCTCGGCAAACGTAGTGTAGGACGCCCTCAGGCCAGGTGGAGTGATGATCTACGCAAAACGGCTGGCAGGAGCTGGATGCGAGAAGCCGAGGATAGAACAATTGGAGAGGCCTATGTCCAGCAGTGGACTGCGATAGGCTGATAATGATGATGATTGTTTAAGTCTAGAATGCCTTTTCTTACGTTCCTTTATAGCATCAAAATATGTCTTTTGCTTATGGCTCTGTGGAAGCTTACAGCTCCCGCTACACATCTCGTTCCAACGATGTAGGTAGCTGTCAAAACCAAAAAGGCAACTTACGTACTACAGTTATTTTAGCTATTATTGTTTTTAAACTTTCGCGATTTTTATACATATTAGTTATATTTCGGGACTTAATCGCGTGAATTATTTAAAGGTACGAACCTTTTATTTACCCGACGTTTCGATCGAATTGCACCGATCGTGGTCACGGGTCGACTGATGGTAGCTTAGCGATGTCTCCGTGAGGCGCGGAGTTTTTCAACTACCCTCGCCTGGTCTTGATAATTTTGATAATTTGTACTGTCGGTACTTCTACACACTACACTTACAACGTCTTTACACTGAGGCGCGGTGTCTTTACGGCTACGATTACATTTGTTGATAACAGGGTTCCAAGATGGTGAGAGCCGGTATCCATCTTCTCGGTTGAAGTTCTTATACTTCTTGATCTCAACCGCCTCGCGTACCTACTATCCTGGAATAATAGTGGCGATCGGTGGAAAGTACCTGTGGCTTATGCAATTCTATCCAGTGATTTGGTCCTGATTCCAACAAATGCTCAGCGATAGCAGACTTGTAAACTTGACGGTTTTTTACAGCAGCGATATGTTCCTTGACCCTGTCTGCGATTGTCCTTTTGGTTTGTCCGATATAGGAACTACCGCAACTGCAATCCACTTTGTACACGCCGGGTGTTTGGAGCGGAATAACATCCTTTGCCGTTCGTAAAAGCTTCGAAACCTTGGAGTGCGGACTTTATACAGTCTTAATGGAGTAACTCTTCAATGCTGTTCCAATTTTGTCCGTAACTCCTTTGATGTATGGCATGAAAGCTGGCACTCTGTCGGCATTTACTTCTGGTTTTCTGCTCTTTGGACGTTGAAGGTTATACTTGTATCCGTTGCTTCTTAGTACCTCCCGAACGTGTGCAAGTTCACCCTCCAAGTGTTCGGGGTCGCAAAGGTCGTATGCTCTGTTTGTTAAAGAAGCTACAACGGACTGTAAGTGGCGCGGATGATGGTGCGATAAAGCATGTAAATACCTATCCGTGTGTGTAGATTTTCGGTATACTGCGTGTCCGAGGGTACCATTTTGTCTCGCCGATACCTTCACATCAAGAAAAGGCAACGACCTACCTACCTCCATTTCAAATGTGAATTTGATATTACGGTGGATCGAGTTTAGATGTTTTACAAATTGTTCTACTGTGCCCCTGTCGCCCTTCATGATACAGAATACGTCATCGACGTATCTCTTCCAGAGCTTGACGTGAAACGCGTGCAGGTCGACAACTTCTTCTATATGCTCCATCCAGATGTTGGCCATTACCGGTGCTACTGGACTATCCATAGCCACTCCGTCGATCTGGAGGTAATGCTGTCCACGGTAGAGGAAGAAGTTACCCTCTAAACAGTTACTCAGTAGAACAATGTACTCTTTTTAAATTCTTCTTTGTAAATAAAAGGTTCGTACCTTTAAATAATTCACGCGATTAAGTCCCGAAATATAACTAATAGTTATTTTAGCATTTTATATTAATACATAAATATCTTGGGACTACTCTATAGCAATCTGATCCCAAACTAGACAGAGTATCTACTTATATACAAGAGGCACTGAATAAATAATTTGGCTTAACCGGTCACTAATCATTAGACTAACAGTCCAGTTCATTTAAGTATGGATTTAGCTTATTTTTTGCGAACATTGTTTAGTACAGACAGCTCTTCTTATATTATTCGCCTTCATAAAATTAACCGACGGTGAAATCCCAATTTTAAACGACATCTTTGTTACACAGTCGGCCACACAGAAACAAATAATACCGGTTATTACTATGTTAATGTGACAATAAAACTATTTTGACAATACAGACAGGAAACCACTGTGAATCTTCACAAACAGAGAACAAATTAGAGATAATAATATCATACAATGATATTGGAGTGGCCTCACTTCAGAGATTTGAGTGTGAATATAATAACGACATAAAGGAAGTCCATGGTTTTATTGTTTATTATAAAATTGTTTGGAAAGATCCCGCTGATATTAAAATGTAAACTGGAAATAGATCTGGATAAAAAATAACACGAAGAACAAACTAATAGAACACTTAAAATATTTTTATCAGAATAAAACGACATAGCCAAGGATATTGCCATGGTATCTAAAGAAATAACGTTAGCGTTACTATGTTTCATCTTGAAGCTTTGTTGAAGAAGTAAAAAAAACAGGCAAGAGCATGTCGGACCATGCTCAGTTTAGGGTTCCGCAGCCTTAAATAATTGCATCAGCAGAAGAGCGTATGTTCATGGCACTTACGCCCTTTTGTTGAGAAAAGCTATTTTTCGGCTATAACTCAATGACGGTATATCCGATCATGTCCGAAATAATTTTAGTTTAAAGTATTTGTTAAGCGCTACCTTTGTGATTTTTTTTAAATTTTTTGGTTACATGGTTCAAAAGTTTTAAAAAAGGGGATATAATTTATGCAACTTTCGGAGCGATTATTTCCAAAAATATTTACTCAATCAAAAAAGCTTATTAGAAACTTATTTTAAATACCTGTCGAATGATCGTGCCACACGTTGATGTTAGCCGAAAAAAAAAAATCAGCTTCTGTTACATGTATGGAGTGCCCCCCCCCCCTAAAATATTTATTATTATTATTTACCTATCAAACTACGTTTCGGCTACTATAAGACACCATTTCATTTATATTCATTAAGAAGTCTCTGAGTAAAATGCCTGTGACATACGTACAGAAAGACAGACAGACAGACGGACATGAAGGAACTATACGGGTTCCGTTTTTTGCCATTTTGGCTACGGAACCCTAATAAGAAAATTAATTTTAGATCGGTAAGATTCTAGACACAACATGACGACTGCAAAAAAGACAAAGTAGTCACGGACCGTCACGTTCCGCCTGCTGATAATATTGTGGCCGTTCGGGCGCATGCGCGACCATGCGCCCGGGTCCGCTAAAGCTGTCACAGGCATGGTTGCTAAGCAACAGCAAATTGTTTTTAACGTTATCACATAAAGTTACCGTCCGTAAACCAACTTTACAGATTACCATTTCATTTTAAATTTCAATGTTATCTGTGTAGCTAAATATGTACTTCAAAATTTTAAAGCTGATGTAAGTCTTCAATAAAACATATATAGGTACCTATAATAAATTTCAAACACATTTGTTTACTCATATATCTACAAAAGTATATTAAAAATGGAAACAGATTTAAAAAAATCTAGCAGTAGTAGAACATCTTAGGCAATACAACCATTCATCAGTCAGTCTGTCTAAATCATCTACAAAGATTGCACAGCAAACGCCTTATAATGAATGGCATAACATCTAAAATAGTTTAGGTGCGACAAGATTTATACGCTCTTTCAACGCCGTAGCCTGTACAGTTAGTCTTAGACAGTAAATCAACTTTGTATCTCATGATGATATGAAGACAGGAACGCTTAGTTTGATCTGTAGTCCTAGATAATAATGTGAAAACATAAAAGCTTGCGTTTATGATTGGTCACGTTGTGTTATGGGTGCTATATGGCGGTGAACTAGATTGGCTAGGTGTGGGATTTTGTTTGTATAGTACATCAGTATAAGTACACCTACGATAGTTGACAAAATGTTGAAGCAAAATAATAGCAATTGTGGGGCTTGATGCGGGAAGCCGAGGATAGAACAAAGTGGCGTGCAATTGGGGAGGCCTATGTCCAGCTGTGGACTACGATAGGCTGATGATGATGTACCTACTTATATCATGGTTGTTTAAGTGAAACTTTATTATTTGTCTATACTTTATTATTACTTTCTATTCTCAGCCGGCAACTAGGTTTCAGCTGAGTGGGGGTGGGGTGGCCTTCAGTGAGAGGCTGGAAGTAATTAAACTGTGCGTAGCTATTATGTCGTATCTATACATAATACATTTTTACAAAACCGTCTAAAGTTGGTATAATACCATTGCTTTACCTATCGAAAATTATTTCTTGGTCGATGAAATCTACCAATGGCGTTCATGAATCGTTCATCTCTTAATAAGTTGATGACCAAATTGCGAACATTTGATATTCATTGATTTCATCTATCGAACAATACCATTTTAGATAAGTTAGAATAATATCAACTTCCTTTTGTCATCTGAAATATGCTAAGAGGATGTACTTGAACTTCAAGACTCCGAATTGAAATAAATTTCCCTGCTGCTGTAGAATATAAAAACGTACCCTTTTAACGAAAGTTGGGTGCAAGTTATGAAAATTAACGAAATTGTCCTTTGTTACAGGTAAGAGGATTCCAGTTCGTCTTCCAAAGTTTATTTTGAGTTACTTTGACAAAACACTTGCAGAACGAGGGAATACAACTTTCGACCATATTAAAAGGCATAATGTTTTAATTATGATGGTTTACATAACGAGACTAGAAACTAGTAATGAAGTAAAGTAAACGTTAATGCTAAAATGTTAAATCTTACAGTGTGCAAATAATTGGAAATAGTCTTAGGTATACCTATACTAAAGTTATGTTCATACTTTTTAAAACTCCGGCAGTAACAAAACTGACAATTCTACTCTCTTGTTTTATTTCAAGCAGGGCCAAGAAAATACGTCTCTTTTATTATTTTCCAATATTCGTATAAAGTACTTTATAGTTTTTTAATGTTTGACGTTATGTTACGTTATGCACCACTTGAAATATAGCTGCAAGAATAAAAAAGTTGAAACCTTTTGTCACACAATTCAATATACTAAGAAACCGTCGAAATGTAATAGTACCAACAGGATCGTGTCTCTTCCAATTTAATTTGCCGCCTCCACAAAGTCAAACAGCGTTCTTATCCAGTTTCACTCGATCTGAGATCAAAGCTTGGCGAGACGGGGGTGAAACTCAGACTAGGACTGATACCTCGCAGTCTGAAAACTTCCAACCGCAGACTTGTATGCCACTTGAAAGTCTTTTATTTTGCACTATGTTTGTATCTAGAAGATTTATTATTGTAGGACTGAGCCATACTGTCGCTCCGTGCCGCTTATTTAATCAATACAAAATAGTTGATCACGGTAATGGTCACTACCCCAAAAACTGGAAACCCCAAAATTTTCAATATCCACTTTTCCAAATGTAACGGTAACAGAATACCTATATTTAGATATCGATGTGGCAACACAGCCACCTATTTTTTTTATAAATATAACTAGCAATGTGGGATTGAGTCCCACATTACTAGCAATCTTGTTAACCCCTCCAGCTAAACTCAATAGCTTGTATTCGGAGTAGGTTCACGTCGGTAATGTAATGAGTAGGATTTGAAACCGCGACCTCACGATTGTGAGACTGATGCCTTAGCCATTAGGCTACCGCAGCTTTATTAATTTCGTAGTCAAGCTTGACTAAGAAATAAATTAGTGAAAAGGTCATAGGTTCCTAAGTTATTTTCCAAGAATAATCTTAGCACCGGGAGCCGATATTCACGCGCTAAATGCTGCGGGCAAAGCTAGTATCAAATAAATTTTGCCCAAGAACAAAGTCAACAACAACAACAACTCGGGAACAAAAACAAACCGTAATACCCTAACAGCTACAACAAAGGAGTTCCCATTCTCTTCATTAATCCTCTCAATACAACAACGCTCTCAATCACATTACACCTTCACAAACGGTCCTAAGCAAATCAACTGACACAAACGCGCCAAATATTTGAACAAAGAAACAATCTATTTTAACTGAGATCAGGATTCCGATTATAAAATAAGTCACAATAAAACCTCAGCAATCTTCATATTTTTGAACGAGTACATAACTACGCAATTCTAATAATTAAATACCTCTAATTGTAAAATTTTATTATTTAAGCATATTTAAAAAAAAAAAACTTTTAAGTGTAGATTTGAAGTTTAAAAAAGTACTGCTCAAGACGAACCAATCGAGCCTAAACTCAATAGGTTAATATTGTTAAATCAGAACTTCTTATGGCCACCTTCTGACTCCATCATCAGACCCTACATATCATGCTGCACCAAATTATTCACTAAGACAAAACAAATGAGCCCAAACTCGATGGGTTATTTAGTTAAGAAGTTCGTATGGCCGTCTTCCGGCTCCATCATCAGAACAGCTCCATTGTACCATATTATTGTTTCAAATTTCAGAATAAATCAAATAATCAGACACCGAGAAGTGGTTCTAAATCATTACATATTTAATTGACCGTAGTTGTCGAATTTCGTCAGAAGATCTAATAATG
Source organism: Herminia tarsipennalis (assembly GCA_945859575.2). Lineage (NCBI taxonomy): Eukaryota > Metazoa > Arthropoda > Insecta > Lepidoptera > Erebidae > Herminia > Herminia tarsipennalis. The sequence continues at coordinate 18,051,797 of OX243841.2, read as the reverse complement.
TACCTTCAAAAAATCTTAGGATGGTACAATGAGCATACGTTCAATGAATGCACGCACATATTTGAAGTCACGATACCGTACCCTTCAATCCCACAATCAAAACATCAAACCATTTTTAAAATATTCATCTTTTCCCAAAAGACATCATCTTTCGACCTACATTCCTAATTCTTTATCGTCTCTATCGGGCAGTATTTGCTCCAATCAGAGATTAGCACCTACGATTCTGTAATATTTGTCGAGACCAACAGAAAACAATACTATTTATACAAATGATTGCCAGACCTACTTTTGTTTGCCAAGCCAATAAAATCATTTGCAACAGAGTCAGGCAAAATAACAATTTATCTATATCTAAACCAATTTCTAACTCAATCAGATGGAACGATCCATGATAATCTCAGTCTTATCTGGATATATATTTTAGTTTCTTGATAACACCTACTGGTACGATCCGTTGGATTTTCAGCTTAGTAATGTAGGTCAGATTGTAGTTTTCCTTTTTTGTATTGACGTGTATGATTTAATATTAAGGACTAGACAATTTTATATTTTCTTCTATTGCACTCGTTAATTAAGGACTAAAAGGAATCGCTCTAAATAAGTAGCATCAACTTAGGTCGTAGTCATTAATACGTATACTAGGATTTTTCAGCGGGTTCACCCACAAGAATTACCAATAGGAATATGCCTTTTGCGGAAACAGCGTTCTGTAGGAGGGGAATAACCCTATTGTTTAAGAACATAATATTATTAAAACAATAGATTATGCCGATATTACTTAGTATATTTCAGGAACTATATCCATTTTGGGAAATCTTCGCTATGGACCTATTTACATCTTCCGTATAGTCGGAGCCTCTGTATGCATCGTTCAGTTTCCACGAATTTGGGTTTAGCACGGCATGTAGGAATGTTGTCGAGATAGGAATAAATTATGATGGCTTGGCCTGGAACTGGCCTGTCTTAGCAGAGCTCCAGGCATGCGGAGTGCATGTTACGGCTGATCATGTTAACGTGTTTGGTACATGGGAGGAATGTTACGGATTACGTTCACGGAGCGGCTTGAACCTGTGGCGAATCGATGGTTACATTGGGTTTCTGAATTTCTATTACTTATATAAGGTAAAATACGTACCAATATTATAAGTGGGAATGGGACTCTGTCTGTTAAGTTTTCATGATTAAACCGCTGAACCGTTTTAGATAAAATTTATTATAAAGATTTGGGTCCCGGGAATAGAGTTATTATTATACTATATAGGATAGTTTTTATCGCAACGAACGGATAGTAAAATAAGTAATTTAGTTTAAGTTAGTTTTAATGAAAACATATTTACAGCATTTTAGCTAGAGAATGTTTTGTCTTCTTCTGTTTGATTTTGTACACATATAATCTACTAGCTTTCGCTCGCGGCTCCGCCCGCGTGGATGTCGGTTATCGCGATTATCCTATGTCCTTCCCATGGACTCAAACTATCGCCATACCAAATTCATTCAAATCGGTTGAGGGGTTTAAGCGTGAAAACGTAACAGACAGACAGACAGACAGAGTTACTTTTACATTTATAATATTAGTATAGTTACCTCTATTAAATAAAATTCTTTGTCCTGATTGACTGACTGACTGATGGATCAACGCACAGCCTAAGCCGCAGAGACGTGAAATTTCGAAGAGATGTTCCTAAGTAGGCATCCAATAAGATGGAATTTTTGGATATTCATCTCATAAGGGGGTAAAGTAATGGTTGTTAGTTTGTATGAAACTTCGACAATTTTAAAGTTAGATCTGTAAAATTTCGTATTTGGCTTTTTGATTTATGAAAATGAAACACAGGTTTCAGCGTTTTTTGGAAAATCTTCCCCTGAGGAGGTACAATATGTGTTGCAAGTTTGTGTGAAGCTCCGTCAGGTTTAAAGTTAGATATGTGTATATTTGTATTTGGCTTCGTGGTTTTTGATCAAAAGCAAAAATTAATCCTAAGGAGGTAAAATTATCCACGCCGGTGAAGCCGCGGGCGACAGCTAAAGAAAATTAAAAACTCCTAACTAGGTACAACAACAAAAACTAATTAAACATTTTAAAGTAGGTGCCTAAAACATAAAACTACATTTTATATTATTTTTTGCTTTTTAGTTACCTTATATATATTTTTTTTTTTTTTTTTTAGAAAAAAGACAACTCCCGCAGTAGGGTACAAGCCCTGTGTCACGGGGGACTTTACAAACATACAAGTCACGGACATAAATTACACCCAGACCCGGAACAACAATTTGTGGATCACACAAAGTGGCGTCCCGTGTGGGAATCGAACCCACGACCTCTTGCGTAGCAGTCGGACACACTCCCACCGCGCCACAGAGGCAGTCAATTGAAAACCTACTTCCAAAATAAAGTTATATTTATTTTGGAAGTAGGTTTTTATTTTTTTGTATAAAAGTTTTTTTTTACTTTTTAGTGTATTGGTGTAGTTGATTTATGTTACAATAGCATAATCCAAACTGCTCATTTATTTTTAAATTTGTTGTTGCATTTTGCGATACAACGACGTTGGTTTTTGAGGAGTTCACCTGATACTAGACTATCAGTTGTATTATATGATTTGATGGAGGCGAAGAATCAGTTATCGAACACGGTACTCAGATCGCAACCCGCAAAAGTTATTATTGAATAGTTCCGCTGGTCATCAGTTCCATTTCACTCAATTGTGTTTTTTAAGAGTAAATGCATGAATTACAACAAAATATACCCAAATTACTATAGGTGTGCCTTTAATATTTGAAGAGTTCCCTCGAGTTCTCCTAGATCTCATTATCAGATCCAAACTTCGATGACAATGGGACCAATCTGGAAGTATACCCCTTCAAACGCAAAAATATTTTCTCAAATTGGTCCAGCCGGCTGCGAGTAATCGGATAACAAACATTTTAAAAAAATACAGTCGAATTGAGAACCTTCTCCTTTTTGAAGTCGGTTGATAAAGATAAATACTGACTTGACTGACTGCCTCTGTGGTGCGGTGGGAGTATTTCCGACTGCTACGCAAGAGGTCGTGGGTTCGATCCCCACCCAGGATAAAACTTTGTGTGATGAGCACGATGGTTTATTCTGTGTCTGGGTGTTATTTATCTATAATATGTATATATTTAGAAACATATACTCGTAAGTATGTTTATCAGTTGTCTGGTTTCCATTTCACAAGCTCTGCTTAGTTTGGGATCAGATAGCGTTGTGTGAGTTGTCCCAAGATATTATTATTATTAAATAAGTCACAGTGCGGTTATTGACGTATTATGAATATTAGATTATGTTATTATGCAACCTATAATTAAGCAGCAATAATTTATATAATTGTTTGTTAAAGCGTTAGTTTCCATTCCAAAAACAACATTGTCTGTGTAATTATAATTTAACGAGGTTTCTGGTAATAAAAAAATGTGAACTTAAATACCTCTAAACGAAATTGCTATTTGCACGAACTCATAACTCATTTAGTTCAATAAAGCACCTTTTATTAGTTGTACTCTCAAAAACAAATAGCGAAGGTAACAACTACGATACTACAAACCAATTTTTTGTACAAATATAATATACGATGTCTAACAGAAAGCTGTGGTCAAAATTTAACAGCGGATTGTATATTATAGCAAAATTGTTGCATCCTGTGGTGCCACTACAGGATGCAACACTTTTGCCAGGTAGCAATTGCATTATTATGGCATAGTTAGATTATTTCCTTTTGGCCAAATTTAGTAGCGAACAGTACGAGGTACGGCATAACTAAAAAAAAACGTTAGCCTCTGTGGCGCGGTGGGAGTGTGTCCGACTGCTACGCAAGAGGTCGTGGGTTCGATTCCCACACGGGACGCCACTTTGTGTGATCCACAAATTGTTGTTCCGAGTCTGGGTGTACTTTGTGTATGTGACTTGTATGTTTGTAAAGTCCCCCGCGACACAGAGCTTGTACCCTACTGCGGGAGTCGTCTGTTAAAAAAAAAAATGGTACAAAATTAAGCAGCATAGAACTGTTTAATTTGTATTTCTTTTGTATAGTAAAAAATATCTACATAATACTAAAGTTGCAACCACTTTGTAAGCGATCTTAGACGCTTTTTCATACGCCAGATTTTCCAATTTCACTGTGACAGAAACAGACACAGCACGTTCTTTTTATAACTCCGCTCTACAAGTTTTTAAAATGTAAAAGAAAAACAACAAAAGCACGCCTATTTGCGTACGATTTTATGCAGTTAAAAATAAATCTCCTTTCGTTTATTGCTTTCCGTTGTACGCAACCAAGGGACGACTGTATTAGGGAGAATTTCCGGGAGAAAGTCTTAAATCGCTTTATTCGTAATATGCTTATTTACGTGTTTGGAGTGTAGTATAGCATTTGTATTACAGAAAAATAATAGGTACATATAAACCCAAATAAAAAGTATTTAAAGGCGTTTCGTTTAAGATTAATGATCTTACGGCCGGTCTCAATAATCTAACTCCCGATGGATTTGGCTACTAGAGGTATATATTTGACATAAGCTCCATACAAAATATGTCAAATTTCTACCTCTAGTAGCCAAATCCATCGATAGGTAGATTATTAAAACCGGCCGTTAATCACAAACCTAACTAAAAGCAAGTTATTAATAATACGGACGTTATAATAAAATTAGTAAATTATTTCAATATCTTGGCAGTCGTCGAATTGCAATGAATGACGTTATGATTCTGGAACAAAGCCACCGCCTTGTCAAAAGTTCGCGCATATCGGTCGATTATAGAAAATTGCATAGTAGATTACTAGTACGTATATTGGTGGGCTTGGTGTTTAGTAAAAAAAAAATGGTTGCCTGTAAAATCGGTTTACGGGCGATAATTTTACGTGATAACGTCATAGGAAAACATTGATGACATTGTAATAAACAACCATGCCTGTGAAAGTTATTTATTTGTTAAAATTTTTGAAACAGCGTAAAACGATCTGAATAAACCAAAAAAATTTTTTTCATCTTTGTAAGCAAATTTGATATTTGAACTCTATTAATACTCCATTATGTAGATCGCTAATACTACTTTTCGATTGTTTTTAAGTACCTAAACCTTCAGTTTTTGTGACATAAATACCAAAATCTGTGTAACACAGCAACAATGTTAGACATCGGTGCAAATCACGCACGTTTGTTTTGTTATTGCTTCTATAACCTCGCAGTCTTCGTTTATTATCTTTGGAAGCTGCGATCCGTTAACATGGCTCAGTTTTAGCTTCAGATTAGGGGATTATAAGGCGGGTTGAGTGCAGCTGTAAAAGCTAGATTGTGAAAATCTGTAGTGTCCTTTATGGTTTTGGGTACTATAATATTGAAAGGAAATAATAATTAGTACTGAAAGTTCAAAATGGGTGTATCAAGTTATTGAATTTAGTTTTCATTCATCTGAGTCAAAATCAATAGTACCTATTGTTGAAACTTTTGACAATAGAGATTTTTTTTTGACGTGATAACGTTTTATAAATCGATTATGGGGTGCACGCGCGAAAAAGTATCACATAGCAACCGTCACGTTATTGATTGGTAGCTAAGCAGTCATGTAGCAACGGTCACGTTATTGATTAGTTGCTAAGCAGTCACGTTATTGACTGGTTGCTAAGCAAGTGTATGGCGATTCCACCTGCTGATAGGCTGAAGTATTGTGGCCGTCATGCGCCCGGGTTCCCTAAAGCTGTCACAGGCATGGTTGTTACAATGTCATCAATGTTTTGGCGACTGCAGCGACATGCGACACAATTTAAAAAAAAAACGGGTTGTACTCCGAGAGTGCCGGCAGAAGTGAAAACATTTTTTTTTTCAATTATTTTTTTAATGTTGTAATTTGTTTTTATCACTATAAAAGTACTATCATTTATGTGGTTAAATATAATATTCATCTATTGCGCAATCGTACACAAACATGACTATTTAAAAACTGACAATGACAACGACATGACAATATAAAAAAAAAAAATATTAAATCACAAATTAAAAAAACAAAAATTTAAAAAACGACATGACAATTAAATAAAAATTTTGAAATATTTAATCTCAAGTTATAAAACAAAAATCTAAAAATAAAAATAAAAAGGGAAGAAATATTTTCTTACGATCACGTGATCCAGCCGCGAGTTTAATATTTTTTATCCATACCAAAAATAGTGCGCAACGCCGCTAAAGAAGTTTTCACTTAAAAAAAATTGTCACAGCCATGGTTATATATTACAACGTTATCAGTGTTTTCTTATAACGTTATCGCGTAAAATTATCGTCCGTAAACCGACTTTACACACAAACCATTTTATTGACAAGACACGGATGTGATCTTGGTTCACTTTAATAGTACTGAATGAAATAAATAGGTAAAAAAAAACTTTCAAATATACAGTTGCACAACGCGAACGTTATAATGTAATTTGAAAATCATAAAAAAAATAGTAGAAATACATTTTCTTAAAGGGCAAGATGTTTCTCTTTATACCTATTACATGGCAATGTTAAAAATGTTAGTTATCTTATTTATCCATTTAAATAAATAGCAGTGGGCCACTCAAATGGTTGCCGGCCGCCAAACGATAGATTCCTGAGATCGCGGACGATATTGTGGTGAACAGACTATTGTAATGCGACCAACAATTGGAATTTAGAGTGGATAGAAAGAATCGAAACATTTCTGTCTAACGGCTTCAAGGTTTTTATTAAAGTACTTTAATTAGGTTTGTCGATTTTAACATACTTCTAGTAAAACGTCTTTTATTAGTTGTGTCAGTTGTAGGTTAAAATCAAATAAAATGTATAAAAAAAACCATTTTGTAGAATGATTTTAAACGAATTACTATGAATGTGAATTTATAAGTAAGGAGTCAGAGGCAATATTCTATAATTGATCAAATCCTACTTAACCGATAGAAAGCATCTCACGAGCGTCATAAAAATAAATACTTACAACGAAACTGAAACAGTTCACGGCGTGCCCCAAGGAAGTGTACTCGGTCCATTACTTTTCCTATGCTACATAAATGATCTTCCTAAATTTTTTTCCACGCCCTACGTCTTCGTTGGCTAACGACCGTACTACGGCATTTATTGGTAAGGGCATGACAATATTTAAAAGTGACATAAATAATAGTTTAAATTTAATAATCTAGTGGTTTGAAGCCAAAAATTTAAAAATTAACCTAAATTAGACTGATAGAATGTTATCAACGAACAAATCCTGTTAATGTTACTATTAATCATACATTTTTAGTTATCTGGTTGGACAAAAATATGACATGGAAAGTACAAATCTTGAAACTGTTCTTCCTGCTTATCACGCTTATGTATCTAGTACACTCAGATATGGCACCATTTTTGGGGCAATTCCTCAGAAAGAGAAATTGCATTCAAAATCCAAAAAAATGCCTTATAGCGGTATGCGGGATTAAAACGACAGATAGTTGCAAACCATATTTTATTAGTATAAAGGTTGTAACTCTTACACATAAAGTTACGGACTTTATGTTTATGAGTTGGCAAAGTTAACTTTAATCTGTTCGATACTCTTACGACGTACTTAGACGTAAACAAACGCTATGTTTAAAACAAAAGAAAACTGCACTTGTTTTCTAAGAGTTTCCAAGGTATGGCACCAAAAATCTACAATTAATTGCAAAATTTTATTAAATGCCTAGATAACCTTAATCGTTTCAAGACACTCCATAGATTTCTGGTGGATAAAGCATACTACTACCATTATAGATGTTTTTAACGATCAATAATCATTTTTGATGTGATGTGTAATATGATGATTTATTAATTTTATTTTTCTTCATTTAATTATTGATATTCTTTGATTATTTATGTTTTTTTATTTTTATTTTTTCTGGAATATTGTATGAAGTTTTTATGCATATATTTTATACCTATATCTAAAAGCAGAAACTTACTGAGACGATATGATTATTATTTTATTACACATGATGTACGAGTACCTGTGTTTCACAAATAAATTTATTTCATTTCATTTAACTTTATCAAATGCTAAATTATTCCATATTAGCCTGCACGGATGTCGATTATCGCGTAAAAAACTATCCTATGTTCTTTCCGGGCTGTAACAGACATGCTTTTAATATTAGTTTGGAGATGTATTAGTCAGTTAGTAATAATTTATGTTTTAATTATTGTTCTCTGTTCAACAATTATAAGATAGTTCTCAAAATAAACAGCAGCAATCAACTAATTCTAGACTAGTGTAGGCGAGAAGCATTATTCGTAATGGTTCTGAGCCCTTAAACCTTACGAGTAAACAAGTGGGCCATAAATTCCTTTACATTTCTCATTTCGCAATACTCGGCTCTCAAGTGTATATACTTACCATATTTTTGAACTATCATAGAAGCAATTCTCCGCATACGCTTTACTTTATGCTCAATATACTTGGAGTTCCATATGGTTCTACAGTTCACATTTATGACGTCATATAAGTTGAGAGAATTAAAAAAGACACATTATATGAAATAGGAAGATGTTAAGAAAGGATTCGTTTAAAATGTTTAGGTCTAATGAGGTTAACACGAATTCGTTGATGTTAACTATATTCTTTCATAGTATATGCGTATATGTTTAATTTAGGTAATATTAGCTGTAACCGTGTTTTATTTATTTTATTTTATAGCTGTAACCGTGACTTCGTACGTATGAAGTTGCAGTGCTGCTCTGTCCCTATAGACTAGACTACTTCTCTGCGCGATGATAAAAAGTAGTCTAAGTTACGCCTTACATCCACAGCTATCTGACAGTGAAATTCCCGGAATAAACAGACAGACAGACAAAAAATTAAAGTTGTTTGGGTATTTTTTATAATTACCATATATACTCTCATAATTCCAAACTGACAATTCAATTTTATTTATTTGTATAGTTATATAACTGTTAAATTTAAAAAAATATAGCCTATTCACATGACATTATCATTAGATTCGACGCGAATGCCAGTGCTCATTTTAGGTTGTTTTGCCCTACCTTACCTTAGCAATATTGTGGATTCGACTTATTATTACGAGTATTGACGGTTAAACACTTTGTCTCGAGAATATTCAAAACCTTGGTTACTATATTTGAACAAATACAGTCAACAATACCGTTGCGGTCGAAACATCTTCAAGAATTCTCCTCTTAGCCTTCGTAGCTACTACGTGGAGTATCGTTTGTTTAACTATATTGGCAAATATTTCAACAAGGTATTGTAAATTATTTTGAAATGAACTTCACAGAGAGTTCCTGTTATTAAGTAGGTTTTTGATCTTGAGGAAACATAAAGTAGGTTTTAGATCAAAGGAAACAATTTTAACCTAGCTTTTTCTTAAATTATGATTATTCTCCGTCTTGCAATTCCAACCTGTTTTATTATTCCTATGAAATAGAAAATCATCATTTTATTTACCCCTTCATGTCGACTATATATATTTTTTTGATTAATTGTTGTATCTGTAATTCGTCTTATAGTAGAAACACAATTACTTATAATATGTACTTTACGTCATATTGACCATAGTAAACGCTAAATAAATAATGACGAAAGGGTAATGATTATATTCTTTGATGTCTAAGATAATATTAATCGGTTGCATAAAGATGCAAATGGTCTATACGACCATTACATTCAAAGACGTACGTACAATAATTACGAAAAGGTCAAATGAGTTCACATCTGTTTCCGCGCTACAGCTGGAACTAGTACCGTGGCACATTTCTTGTTGACGTCTTGACATAGCGAATCTAATGTTTCAATATTACGCTAATGTGATTCATTATTAGAATACTAACCTTTCGCGTACTCCCACGTGTATCGCCGTTTGATACTTACTCCATGACTGCGTCCTAATTCGGGATGACTTTATTATGGTTTGTGTTCTAAACGCGACGACAAACTTACAATTTCAAATTAGGCAGCTAAATCATGCTGTATATTAATAGGCAAAGCGACTTATAAAAGCCTGCACGTCTATAGATCGTCCGAATAAGTTTTAATGTTTCTTTGATGTTAAAGTAGAGGTTTATAATCGAGTCACAATCGAGATTCGCTTTCGATTACGTACAATTAAATGGAGTACAGTGAAGTTGACCAATAACATTTTATAAGTACGCCATACCAGAAATTGTAAGTCTGGCATCTCTATACATGTCCGCTCATTCAGTAGTTTACGTGTGGCAAGCGAGAGCCCAACTAAGCGTCTAGTAACATAGTCCCGATAGATGGTTCGATTACGGCCCCGGTTTGGCATATGGAAGTCTCGGGCTCGATTCCTGGGTCAGGCTTCAACATTTCTATCTTTCAGATATGCAATTATTTTATTAATTAAGTAATTGGCAAGAAATCCATACAAAAATATTATAAGTTTACGTGTGATTAAAAAATAAAACTGACATAGCACTACAACCTTCAACATAAAGTGACTTAACCCACAAATGACAACGGCTTTAATAAACAGACACAAGTCCCGATCCTCTAAGTGCACACGATCCTGGACCGCTCGTAACATTTTTTATTTCCTCAGAAAGCTTTTAATCCACAATTATTGTGGACCGCGTTGTCAACGGGCGAGTTTTTATCACCACACTGAAACGTAAATTAATATTACACGTTTTAGGCTTCATTTTTATAAATTAAAACGCCTTTCGTTTTGTCAAAGAATGGTTTCAGTGTTCATTTTTATGGCCTTCATTTTGTTGTAGGAGCTTTACTGCTTTAGATGCTTTTGAACAAGAATAACAAGTGTTATATTAAATTATGTTAATGTTAAATTATGTAGGACTACAGAATGGGCTAGTTTCCAACTAGTCAATACAACAACTCTTTAAGAAATGTCAAAACGCAGATTTTATATGGAGATCTCGGACTATGAATTCACAATTTTTTGTTTAGTTGAATCAAAACAAAATTTAAAAAAAATCTATTTAATACAAAATTAATTAAGAAATTAATCGTTGGTAGTTAAAATGCTAGTTTTATCTACTAATTAGATTTCTGGATATTTCTGTTTACCTAGAAAACAAACTTATTTACCAGTATTATATACTCGTATATTATAATAATTTATTCACCAGTTCCCGGGATCCTAGCCTATAAACATGGGATAGGTACGTCAAACTTCATCTCACAGAAACCAGATCAAACTAAAATATGACACGACCAACACAAACACATCATTCACACATCCACAAAATCCATATTTTCTATTCACGAATACCAGAAAACGGGAAATTAGATTCCGTCAAAACTCATTCACCTAGGAATATTCCATTAGCCGCCGTAGTCTTATGTTTTCTGTTCGTTGGCACCATTCCATCATTTCACTTCCCACAAAAGGGATCGCATTGAAGCTCGCGAAGGCGAATGATGTGTCTGTGGAGCTTAGCGCCCGGATCCTTGTACTTTGATTCATGTGGTACAATTTGACCTGTTTTGTGCGATGAGAAACGATATTTATCAACATTGTCTTATTTTGTTGTATTATTGTCCCTAATGAAGTGACGCTCGGCCTACATTTTTTTAATTTTTAAATGAAAATGCTAACATCAATATTTTAGCCTTTTCATGCAATTTATGTAATATTTTATGTAGTTTGTTATATTTCAGAGTGCTTGTCATTGATATACCTACAAAAACATGGGTTTTTGTGTAATGGCGCCTGTAGATAGCATTTTTCTAATGTCTCCTACGTCCTGGCATTGTATCCTGGTATCTCCTCAATAATTTTCCATGAAATTTAGCTTCAGTTTAGAATATTCTGAGTCTATTCTCCTTAAAATTAATAGTTATTGTTTATTGATATATAGAGGGGAAACAGTGTATCCTAGTTAAAGAGGATTTACAATGTCATAGGCTGTCGTGGTACATCCGTAGTAGGTCTGTGTTTGAAATATCCGGAACAGCAATATTATCAAACCGCACGTCCGTTGGTCTGCCACTTATGTTACCCTCTGATACTTCTAATGCCTATTCGGTTATAGACGTAATGGGCTTTGGCGGGTTGTCGATAGTCATTTGACCTGTCTGTTTGTTATAGTTTATGCAATTTTGCGAATGCTAAAAACGGTTTGCGGATGGAAACAAAAGCACTTAAAAAAGAGTGAATTTCATCATCAGTCAATAGATTGCAATGTTTATTAATCTTTCGCTATCGATTTTTTTTATAAAAAAGGTACTTGTGTGTTGTTCTGTGTCTGGCTGCTAGCTGTAATTATATAAAGCATACGTTTCTCTTACCAACGGTGCATTTTTTTTTTAATTTATCCAGCCATGTGGGATTGGGGGTCTCACATTACTAGCAATCCTGTTAACCCCTCCAAAGCACAATGGCTAGTGTTAGGAGTGGGTTCACGTCGGTAGTATAATGGGTAGGATTCGAAACCACGACCTCACGATGAGTCCGATGCGTTAGCCATTAGGCTACTGCCGCTTACATCCCCCGCCCATTAAAAAATCGTCTATAATTGCAAAAAATTGTGAGCTCCTACCCACAGTACAAGTGGGTTGGTCACTACCTACACAATTATGACGCAAGACATCGCGGTTGTGCGTTTTTAATTCTCGCATTTCTTATTAAAATTTCTTTAGATAACGTTATAGGTCGGAAAATCCTACAAAATAGATAAAAATAATAAAGTAAGGGTTATATAATACTGGTTTGGACTTTGGACTTCCCAGTAACATAATAAGGTCAAACTTTTCGACTACGTTTCTAAGGGTTCACCAAACATGCGTAAGGCTTACGGATGCTTAAAAGTTTTGTTATTGTGGAGTTTCGGTCGAGGTCTGTAAAGAGATTATTTTTGGGTTTGGTACGATAATATTGATTATTGGTTGATGGGGAATTTGTAGTGCAGTAAAAGTACATCTATACTAATATTATAAAAAGGTGAAGTTTGTCAGGGTTTGTGAGTTTGTGACGTTGTAGGTGTAATCTCTGGATCTACTAAACCGATTTTGAAAATTCTTTTACCAAAAGAAAGCCACGTTATTGGTGAGTGTAGGCTCTATAAAATTACGCTACGACCAATAGAAGTAGAGCATCAATGAATGTTGCGCGGGTCAGCTAGTATTGTATAAATTGTTACTTAGATACGTACATATCAAGATAATGGAGCCCCTAAAAAGAATATTGCAACGTTAAATGCTTACCTACGGTACTTAAAACTAATTCATAAGCCATATTGTACACAAAAATCGTCATACATCGAATTCTATGTAAACTTAACGCGATTGCGAATTAACATAAATTATGTATATCGTCTCTAGTTTTTTTCAAAATCCGGGCGAGTCTGTCTCGCCCACCGAGGGTTCCGTATAAATTTGTAGGTTCATATTATAAATAGTTCAGGAATCGAATATCTAAATATACGTTTGTGGCATTTCTTCAACGGCCTTGTCTTTTTTACGGTAACTTAAAAGTTTCATTTTTTCACAGTTTCAAGGGACTGTAAACCTGAGTATAAGGTTTAAATTTCAGCTCAATGCCTTCACGAGTTTGACGAAATCAAGAGTTTTTACAAACAGACGGACGGATTGACCGACTGAAGGACGGACAACAAAGTGATCCTCTAAGGGTTCCCTTTTTTCCTATTGAGATACGAAACCCAGAAAAAAAAAACAAAATTTGTACAAATGGAAAATTTCACAAGTTTTATCTGAGATCGCATCTGCTAACTTTGAACAGAACAAGCGCAGTCACAACTCAAGTTATAATAGCTTTCCTTTCACCAACTATTGAAAACTATTTAAGCTTGACCTGTATTTCGCTCATACACATTTTACTTGGAAAATGTTTTAAATGGGAATTCGTCTACATAACTTATTATTTTCGCTCTAGACGTGGTCTAGGTTTCCACGTCGTCACAGAAGAAGACTTTAGACTGCCTCTGTGGCGCGGTGGGAATGTGCCCGACTGCTACGCAAGAGGTCGTGGGTTCGAATCCCACACGGGACACCACTTTGTGTGATCCACAAATTGTTGTTCCGAGTCTGGGTGTAGTTTGTGTCCGTGACTTGTATGTTTATAAAGTCCCCCGCGACACAGGGCTTGCATTTAATCGCGGGAGTCGGCTTTTTTTTTTAAAAAGAAGAAATACAAGTAATAGGTATATCTAAGTTGTACCTATTTGGGTTTGAAACACTTCCAATATTCACTTTCATCTCCGGTGGAAACTCTGCATTATGCTGTGTTGCATTTGCAGTTTTGGTATGTCGATGATAATTTTATTGACGCCTCACTACGCATCAAGCATCGCTTAGCTGATGATAAAATAACTTCTTTAAACTCTCAAGATTCTTTCAGAACATCTAACCTTTAGGCAATATAAATTATTCCCAAGTCTAAATCCCAAAGCGTGGACATAAAAAAGTGACATATTAGTGTAGATGTACCCGTTGTTCGAAGTTGGCACCAACAATAACTTGTTACGTTCCAAACTGGGGCGCAACTGTTGCTACGGAGAGCTCCTACTAGCTGCATCTACGTCACTTGACGTCATCTTGTTTGTATAAGAAGAATCTTAGAATATATTTTGTGGTATCCTACTTTTTGGTAGCGGATCCGTAAGTCAATGATAAATTGTTAGTTACGGCAACTAGGGATCGTACTCCATTATATTATATAAAGTTATTTTCGTTTTTATGAGATGTAATGTCAGGGATCGTCATGGTCAATAAAGTTAGCCATACCATGCGTCAAACTCGTGAACGGTGCTTACTTGGGGTGACTGGGTCGGCTTTGTCATTATCATCTAGGTTAATTTTAATTAAAGACTTAAAATTTTTGGTTCATGAATATTAGTATATTATGTAGTTTTTCTTACAATAATCGAATCGAATGTTGCCTTTACACTCTTCTGTAATTTTTGTAAATTGATGCTCCCATCCACACCATAGGAGGATAATTTAAAACTTGATTATACCTACTTTACATACTATGATTATTGCTTGCGCGAGTTTCAACCATTACACCATGTAATGGTTGCAGCACCTTACTTGCTTAATTGTATTTAAACAAATATTTTTTTAAATTTGCATTTATAAATTAGTGGCCATGAGTTTTTATTGCCAAATTCGTTTGTCAACAATCCTGTGGGATAAATTTGCTTTTAAAAATATATACCACAAGATTTTTTTTCTGGATTAAATAATAGCTTATTTGCTATTCCAGACTATGATCTATTTCTGTCCCAAATTTCGTCCAGATCCGTTCACCCGTTGTGGCCTGATTAAATTACAAACATCCATCCACACATCTATACATCCAAACTTTCGCATTTATAATTGACTGGCCTGTTGTTCTAGTTGTAAGTGACCCTGACTGCTGAGGCCGAGGTCGTGGGTTCGATCCCCACCCAGGATAAAACTTTGTTTGATGAGCACAATGGTTTATTCTGTGTCTGGTGTTATGTATCTATAATATGTATGTATTTAGAAATATAGAAGTGTGTTTATCAGTTGTCTGGTTTCCATAGTACAAGTTCTGCTTAGTTTGGGATCAGATGGCGTTATGTGAGTTGTCCCAAGATATATATATATATATATATATTATTATAATAGGTATTAGTATAAATATGCTTCACAAAATGTTGTATGAAGTATACCTAACGTGCTGGCGTCATTATTTCATGTCGTGGAATCCCTTACTTTTGTATTTGTTTTTGTGATTATAAATTCTTAAATAAGTAAGAAATAAATAAATTCAGGGTTAAAAATAAAATTGTCTAGGTATTTATTTTACACACCTTTACACATTTAAAGATTTCATTTTATGCATGGAACATACTGTACCTATTATATAAGTCGAACTAAAGTAATCTGCTTCATTATTATGTCAGTTTCCTTAACCCTTTTAATCCAGTTTTCCATACGCTATCAACCAGTAAGTAATTTTCTGACATTAAAATTTGCAATAAATCTTTTGATAGTTAAGTCGTTAACCACTAATCGCCCCATATAACTCAGTAAGCTTACGTAAAAGTAAACGAATCTAATTTAAACATATTTTTTATCGCTATTCTAAAAATATAAAATTCCGTTACAGCGTAATTACTTTTTTGTTGCGATAACAACTTGTAAAACAACCATTAATTTCTTGATACGAAACAAAGAAAGTGATAATATTGTGAGATAACGTAGTAGGGTCAAACTTGTAGGTCTTAAAATTATTACTTCAAGAACCTAAGCTTAAGTTTAAGTACTAGCTGTTACAGATCTCGGTTTTCTATAAGCTGAAAGAAATAATTGAATCGAGATATTCTAGAATCTCAATGTAACTCAAAATGCATTTGTATGGTTTGTAGTTTTAATTAAAAAGTTAATTAAAAGTGAATACTTTTGTACGATACTTGTTGTACAGAATGAAAGGGAAACAGATGGTATCTGTCTTCGCATAACTAATGCAAACCACGGGAAATAAGACACTTTTAAAACGTCTTCTAAGAGCAAAAAGTTACACTAGAAGAGTTTTACAAACATGCTTAAATTAGAGAAAATGTGAGTACTCGTTAGGACAACCGTGATTAAACCAAAAAAATGTAAACCTAATGTTTGCTGCCCAGGGAAAAAAGGACCTATCTAAACACTCTTTAAGATAACTCTAAAAGATAATGTTTTTAATTTTGTTAACGGCAAGCGCGATGCTGTCATGGAAAAAAAGCAAATAAGTTGAATGTTGCATACGAATGAGGGCTCGGAGATTTGTGGGTACATAATACCCGTGATGTGCATTCAAAGTGTTGAAATTGGACATTTGTTATAGGGAGGGTTGATGTCGCGTGGAATACATGATGGACGTAAAGAGGCTTCGATGTAGGTACGGTTTATGATTTCATTAGAGGCCTTTTTTACTGAAAAAAAAGGTTTTTTTCTACAGTTGCGTTATGTATACCTAATGCATTGTTTTGATGCTCAACTCATTGGACTATTCAGACCACATCTCTTTTGTGGATTGAAAGATTGTAAAACTACTTAGATTTTCGTAGACAGTTTTAAAAATAAGTGGGTTTCTTTTTCATTATTCAGTATTGGATTAAGGTATAAGTTGCATAACAGAGAGTGAAAGATGAAAGAAGAAATAACTAACGAATGAAAGGACACAACTTACAACAAAACCATAATTTATTTTTTTGTCTGTCTGTCTGTTTCTTCCGCCTAATCTCCGAAACGGCTGGAGGGCTTTTGACAAGACTTTGACTGTCAGACAGCTAATGATGTAAGGAGTAACTCAGGCTTTATCATCCGTTAATGTCTATAGGAAGTAAGCAGTAATGTAACTTCACGCGAACGAAGTCGCGGGTACATCCAGTTTTATAATATTCAACCTATGATTCGTGAGATTCAACGTGGCTAAACGGATTTTCAGCAAACAAAGCTAACAACCATACGCATCAAATTCGGTCCATTCGTTCGAAAGCATCGATAGCACATACCGACACACAGATACACACCTTAAACCTATAACATATTGAAGCTATTAATTGTATTTTGAATAAGTGAGTACTTACCTCCATGTAAGGCAAAGGTATTGGTTTCTAAACGGCCCCAAGCAAGGTTTCTAAACGGAAATTAAAGAAGTTTGTAACACGGACGCTATTGACACCTTTGGACTAAACAGTAGGTTTGCCGTACTTTAATTGAAACTTACTTAACTAATTTGAGTGTTTGAACTTGAAAGGTTAAGTTACATTTTTGTACCTTAACCTTTTAAAAAAAGAGAAAATAATTCAGTTTGTAATATTAAAGTTCGTAGAAGTGTTTACAGATTACTTCTTCAGAATTTTTTATTGAAACCTAATTTACTAAAACTGCATGCTGGGAAAATTTATTTATTCTACGAGTATGTGACTACTGTGTTCCTGAAAAACAAACTATAAGACGTCTAAATACATGTTAAAAGTTATTGTTACCTTCAATGTAATACGTTGAAGCAACGTATTACATTGAAGGTAACTTTTAACATTTCAATGTGATAATGATGAAGTCTAAAAATCATCTCAGAAGATGTATTCTTCTTACTCACCAAGATAAAAACACCTGAACACAGGGGATTTCAAATTGATCCAATATTTCTTTGGGCACGAAACTCGCTCCTCCACTCATCCGTCTCTAAAGTACATTACAAGGAGTGTTTTTTACACTCAAAGATTTACGTGGATTTATGCCAAATATTATGGAAATCGATTTGATGGCATAAAGCCTTGAATTCACTGAGAAACAAATGTATGAATGTTTTGTTGATCTACTCAGGCAGCGACAAAGACCAAAACGTTTTTAGAGACATGTACCGCAGCAGTATTAAATGTTGCAGAAATATAATAATTTGTTACATATTCTAGAAAATTTGTGACAGGTACTCTTACCAAGTTGAGTGGTAGGCACCTCCGGACCCTTGACTTGCAATATTCCGCTTCCACGAAGTGAAACTTCGACACGTGTTTCGCCTCTACACGAAGCATCCTCAGGACAGTTTGGCACCGACTGAGCAACTGTTGCTCGCTGAGTCAAGGGTCCGGAGGTGCCTACCACTCGACTTGGTGAGTGTACCTGTCACTAATTTTCTTTGTGCGTTCTGTTTGTGTTTCTGCGGTCTATCAATCTATTTAGATTGTTGTATTAAGGGCATTTCCTTACTACTTCAATCGTGGTGATTCACAGATCGAGGGTGGGTGGTGGGATCCCTCCCTTATAATCTACTTAAGATGGATTTCCGCCATGTTACGCCTAATTCAATCGGTTAACATATTCAAGAAGTTTTTGTATCTCAATAGTGTTTATAAACAATTATTTTTTAGTGGCTTCAAACGATATCTATTGTATTTTGTTAAACATAACGGTAAATCAGGTGTTTGAAGTCACTTAGGTATTTTTGTGAAATAAAACCTACATGATGTACCTAAATAACAGAAGGGCAGGAAGTGTTTATAACACGGTAGCACTCGGAAGTACTATCTGAATAAATACATATTAAATCTTAATACTTACGCATATATCTGCTTTTAAAAAGTTCTATGTATTCCTGTCTGAAAGTAATACAAATCACTTTCAGAATTATTCTGGACAGTGGCTAATACGCTTTTCAGAGAGATGTATCATTCTAATTTATAGAACCTTTTTTAGTTTAGTGGCAAATTGATTCGGAAGGGGACCCTCGTTTCAATTTTACGAGTAGCAATTGAGACGTCTTATGTCCAAGATTTGGCGATCCCAATTTGATCCGGAAATAAAGGAGAAATATCAGCTCATCTTCTTGCTATTAATATACTTAGTAGCCTGAGAAACGGAGGTGGACGGACAATGTTAGTTTTATCCTGAAGGCCGCTTCTGGGTTTTTTAGTATTAGTTAGTAGGAGCCTATTTATTTTAATTTTGCGAATATAGCCTTTCAATTAAGCTGTCAGAGTACGAGTAAAAGGGTCTTTGTAAACCGGAGTTAGCTAGTTCAAATGGGCGTTGGGAGTGTGTCCGACTGCTACGCAAGAGGTCGTGGGTTCGATTCCCACCCAGGATAAAACTTTGTGTGATGAGCACGATGGTTTATTCTGTGTCTGGGTGTAATTTATCTATAATATATATGTTTTATAAATATATATGTAAATTTTTCAGTTGTCCGGTTACCATAGTACAAGCTCTGCTTAGTTTAGAATCAGATGACGTTGTGTGAGTTGTCCCAAGATATTATATTATTATTATTATAAATTAGTAATAAGCTGTTTTTTTTTATTGAGCAATACCTACATAATGGATCTTAAGTACATTACAGAGACACACGAGTCATAAAATGGTAGATGTCCAATTAGTATTTTCAATAAAAAATAAAACATACTTTTTATTACCCTGGACAACAGGTGGAAGTGCTAAAATATTTTACAGTCATACAGGTCAAAATATCTACGAACACAAATTGGAAATTCGTTGCAGTTGAAAATTGTACGAAAATGCATATTTCCCACCGACACACGTTTTACAGGGAACGTCTATTTTTGCCCCAATTTCTCGAGTCGGAGTTCACGTAGTGCCTTAGAAATATTTTCACATGTTATTTCATTTGTGAAATGTTACATGATATCTGTAAGATCATCAGAGTCAAAAATAGGGTTTGGAATGTATTCTTGTTACTTACTAGGCATTTTTCCTTATGGAAATTGATTGACTTCTTATTGGGTAGTCAACGAAGCCCTCGTTGACTACCCAATAAGAAATCAATAAATTTCCATAGAAACTTTGACCCCATTTTGTATTTTTTTTAATCCGTTCGTAACTAACTAATTATACGATTTATAAAATATATGCTTAACTACCTAATTTAAGTTCAGAGGATTAAGGACAGAGGTCATCTAGTTTAATATAATTTAAAGCCGTCATACTTAATCACTACAATTATAAAATGGTTCGGTACTGCCACACCTTTTTTGAGAGTTTCAAAGGACTTCAAAAAGAAGGAGGTTTTCAGTTCGACTGTATTTATTTTAATGTTAGTTTCGTCACCATTGAGTGAAATGGAACTGACGATGAAAAACACAGATGATTAGCCGAACTATTCAAAACTACAAAAACTGCAAAAAGTTTAATTATTTTTTGTTGTTGTACCTACATTATTTTTTGCTTTTTAGTTATCTTATATTTATTTTGGAAGTCGGTTTTTATTTTTTTGTAAAAAAGTTTTTATTTCTCACTCTTTCTTCTTTCTTTCTCACCTACATTTTGCAGATTATAATAAAGCGTTTCAATCAATAAAATAAGTATGACAAGGACAATCTGCATCAATATGACAATTACAATCTGCAATGAATGCACATTGTCCTTGTCGTAATGATTTTTCGGCATTGCTCATATTTAATCTTTTTATTATAATCTACAATGACAACTCTAAACTCGAAACCCTGAAGCTCCAAAATCAGGCAGACATAATCCGAAAATACGAACGAACGAGCCGAACACATAATAATAAACCATCCCCTAAAGCACAGATTGACAGTCCTGTAAGTAATCCATAACTCTGTATACAGCGGATATTGAGCGGGCTCTGTGTACTTAACAAACAGACAGTGGCCAGGGCCCAGCCCTCGCTTGATAGACATTCATTAACCACGTAATTGTTTTGTTCGGAAACTAAGGAAGTTTCTTTGATTATATTTAGACGATCAATTATTTGGTGAGAAAGGTAAGAAAATAGAAGACCGGGATTTCTCTTATTGTTATTGTTACTGATATAAAAATACTGTGGATAGAATTTCCTTTAGTGTTTCAGTGTTTGTTTGTAGTTGTCAAACAAATGCGCAAAAAGTATTAGAATAAAAGCAAACGTTGAAAAAATGTTTATCTAGCGCGGAGTTCCTGAAATTTGCACTGTGAGGGAAAATTGGGATATCAGGCTATTTGTAACCACGATTCGGTCTGTGCAATTCGGTTGAAAAATTGGTAATCCTAGGTTCTTAATGAATCAGTCGATTTTAATACTATTATCTTCTTTTATACAATTTCTAAAGGGTTTTAATGTTTAAATGTGTGTGTTTAGCATCACTACCAAAGAACCAATGCACAAATCAGACCATGTACCAAAGAGTTTCTCTGAAATAATTACGTGAGATTTGTTTTATTATAATCATATTTTTAGTAAAATTTATAAACAAAGACGTTTCGTAGGAAGACATACATTACCTATTCTAGTACTTTGTATGAAGTCCAGAACCTCATAACTATCAGAAAAATCGTTTTCTAGGCATGTGTTTCATCACTACATTATTAGGGCAAATGTTTTACCAGACAAAAATACAACAAAACAATGTATATTTTTATACACGCCATTTTATTTGTACACTTCGCATGCAATACGTCAGACATATATTTGAGAAAATATGTAGAAAACTAAAGTTTATAAAATGCTTTACTATTTTGGTCGAGCAACAAACTTGCAGTATAGTCTAAATTAACAACAGAATTGCGAGAATTGAACGTTAAAATGTGTTAAACCCTAAATGAACGGAGAATACACTAAAGTACTGGAGTGTGTGTCTATGCTGATCAAGAGTGGCAAAACAAGATGGAATGCCTTTGGAAAATCACGACTCGATTTAATTTAGTTTTTATAGTCTGCAAAACATGCCCAGCTTTGAACTCGCAGCTCGCAGCCAATCAACAGAATATCGAGCTGTTAAAATTCATCGATTGGGCACTGAAGGCACAAAGACAACGCAGGACTGTTTGCCTTCCGTTACGTACTCGTACTATGTGGGCTGTGGAGGATATTGCAGCCGTATTTGCGGACGCGGACAAATACGCCGCCAATCAGGTAGATTTGTGTACTTATTTTACAAATATTTATTGACTTTTTGCTTGTGCACATATTGTTGCAAATATTAACATTTTAGTGTAATTATGTAGTACAAAAGATATGGAGATCTAGTCGAAAGACAGCGTTACTTTTACCAGTGAAAAATTTCAAACCTATTAGGATTTATGATAATATATAACTAATCTTCAGTTTAAATTTAACTATAGTATGATAGGTTCAAATTTTATATATAGCTTAACGGTAATTGAAGTATTTTTACGTTAGTTTACTATTGAAGGCCACAACTTCGCGACTGAACGTTGTATACCGGTCGTAAATACGGTTATTTATCATACAATATCCGAAGTAGGTAATTTACACGTAAACATGATTTTAAACAGAATCTGGATAGTATCCAATGGAGAATTAGATAATGATATATGACTTATCTACGTAGCGTGGAAACGGTCGAGTCATGTATCGCGAACAGCGAAAAATCCTTCGGATATAACGAAGAGAAATCGCTCTCCATATCATAAATCAAAGCATATTGTATTACCGGACATGGATGCTACTACTGTTATTGATAAAAGGATTTTTTGCTACTTTTGAAGTGATTTTTGATACGAGTAATATCGTTCAATGAAGCGAGTTTGTTACGAGTTTGAAGTTGAAATATTCTGATAAGCAATTGAGTATTGAGGGAGTATAACCGGTTTTCATCAAGTAGCACCTGACAGATTGGTCGTTGGTCATTTTCTGTAACAAATAGAACTGTATTAATAATCGAGAGACAAGACGACTGGTTGATTAATTGCTATAGGTAGATACATATCGTTTAGTCGCTTGACGTTTTTCCGTTCGCACTGAACATTCGCTATTACGGTAGTGCCATATCTGTAATTTTGACTTCCTTAAATTTTTAAGTTGCATCAGTCCTCTAATATGGTGTATAATGGTGACAGCACCTTAGCTCACAGTTTATATACAAACATACATTGTAAACATTAGCAATTTAAAAAGAATGGTTGCCAGTTTTATTGTCTTATATATAAATCTCCTGTCACGATGTTTGTCCGCGATGGACTCCTAAACCGCTTAACAGATTTCGTTCAAATTTGCACGCAATATGCAGTTTGGTCCAACTTGAGAGATAGGATAGCTTAGATCTTTAATTATAGTCGCAATTTTATTTTATTTCAAATTGCAAAAATTGAGGGATCCCATGTCCACCCGTGCGAAGCCGGGACGGGCCGCTAGTTGTCTTATAGTTTTCTCCGGCTTATTGCAAACTTAGCTTTACATATACATGTGAAATTGACACCTTTCACAAGTGTAGTATTTTACTTCGTAAGTATTATAATAATAATATATTGGGACAACTCACACAACGTCATCTGATCCCAAACTAAGCAGAGCTTGTACTATGGCAACCAGACAACCGATAAACATACTTATATATTTCTAAATACATACATATTATGGATAAATTACACCCAGACACAGAATAAACCATCGTGCTCATCACACTAAGTTTTATTCTGGGTGGGGATCGAACCCACGACCTCTAGCGTAGCAGTCGGATACACTCCCACTGCGCCACAGAGGCAGTGAATAAAGAACTTTAGATTTTTTTAAATTTGTATGTTTGAGAACTCCTCCGCGACACAGTGCTACTGTACACACAAGTAAGTTGCTAACAATTGACAATATTTTTATCGTACATTTACAGTGACATAAATATCTATAAAATATGTTTACTGTACACTCTCATAACAAATATTTTACTTCGTTACGATGTCATGTGCTATTAATTGAGAAGGAGCAACGATATTTTGTTTCGTCGAATTGTACTTACGATTGTGACAATACATATTTTAAGGCTAAATAAAATTAATTGTGACAATTAAAAATAATGATAATTATCTTTCTTTTTGTTTTTATTTGTGTATTTAAAACAAAATGACGATTTATTTGTTTGTGATGAAATAATACTTAAAAGGAAATCAAAATTTCGCCAGATTTTCCTTCTTCGGTGTAAATAATATAAAATTTGTAATAAGAACTTCAAAACATGTTCTCGATATCAATTAGAATTGTGTCTTGTGTGTTGTTTATTGAATTAATTTGGTATTTGAAATTGTAATGTTTTGGCAGTGTTTACTTACTAAACCATGAAAATACTTTACACCATTTGTGTAAAATAGGAATTCGAATTGTTATCAAACGTCCTGACGTATTTAGTTAATTATCTTTTGTTACATTAATTTGTTGAATTATGGGAAATAATTATAAAATTGACTTTAATCTTTACTGGCTTGCGGGGGTAGATATGCCTACACTAATATTATAAAACAGTAGAGTTGGTTTCTTTGGACGCGTTAGAAAATACTAAACTAAATTAAATGCCATTTGGTTTTTTGACGCGATCCGATCTATAGTGACGAGGCCACGAGCAAAGCAAGATAAAATAATATATTGAGAAGAGCATAATAACACTCTACTAGCAAAATAATTATAGGGAAATGTCAAGTTGACATTCCATTTTGTTTCATTTGAATAGAACGCCGATGGCCCTAACTATTCCCAAACAATAACACATCAAACCCATGCTGCTATAATAGCCAGAAAACTCACAAAATTCTCACTTTACAACGTCAACAATAGTACTAACTCACGTCAACAGATGGTCCGTCAGTGGAACATTTCCAATATCGACGTATTGTGTCGTTTTGATGGTCAGCGCGCCGCATTCATTTGTTAACATTCGGTGTTACTATTCGCAGAAAATGGTAAGTCATTTTCCCATGCGTTTGTTAGGAAATGTTATAGAAAATCGTTATAGATGACTAACCGATTTCGACCACAGCGGCTAATCTTTACTGAGATTACTCCATTATGTGATAGTAGGTAGATATTAGAGTGCCCAAAGAGTGCGCGAAGATACAAGACAGTGTACTATATCCATTCCCTAACACTCACAGTGGTAGAAATGATTGTGCCATATCAGAGGTCCTGTCTTAAGTACACACATAATGCATTTTTTTCTGATCTTGTAACACTAACATTCACACCCTAGTGGTATTATTACTTGATAAATTTTATTTTTTTGCCCTGTGAAACGTAAGTTTAGCTACTAGCAAATATAATTTTTCGCGGACAAAGACTTTTAGCAATGTAGATTGCCCTTGAGGAAACATCATATATTTAAGAAAGCTTTATCTCTCCAATCAGCATCCACTAACGGTGGGTTTACATGCTCGTTAAAAGGGATATTCAACGGGCACGAATGTGTTGCTCGGCTGTTTGTGAACAGCTTTTTTGTATCGTCGGCCCGTGTCGGGCTGCTTGCCGAGCTGCTTGCCACGCGTCTGAACTAAACCGTACTCTTGATAGCCATCCAAGTGGTATAAAAAAAAACAATATAACACGGTCAACAACAATGGTCTCTCAGCTTTAGAGCCTAATTATTTAATGTTATCCTAGAACTACACACACTCATTAATAGCTGCAAAGACAAAAAACTTTAGTTTTGATTGGATGTAATATATACTAAAGCGTATCTTTCTTATGAAATATTTTAATGGGACATCATTTCTGTGAAGTTTTTACAGAGGAAGCAAATTTAGCGATAAAAAAATAACACTTATAATAAATATTCTTATCTATGATATGAATATATGAAACTTTTCCTGTAAAGGTCTTAAATACACTCCACACATATGTAAACACATGCCCATATTTCTGTCCGTCTGTCACAGCCAATTTTTTTATATGTGGGCTGAGAGATTATTTCAATACCTATCCAATGATACCACATAAGTGATAATAAATTTGCGTAAATGTCCTTAAAATAACACTACGGCAATAAATAGTGCGAGATCGGAGTAGAAGGTATTACAGGTTGCGGGACATTAAGTCCAGCAATATTGAGTAAAATAACCATTTGGGTTTCAGCGCTTAGTATTACTAAATTAGTTAGTGATTTTAATAATCTTGATAAATTATGTTAAATACCCCTAAAGTTATCTTGTAAGCACCCTATAATAATTTATGTGGTATCATTAGATAGATATTGAAATAATCTTTAATCTCACATTATAAAACACATTAAATTATTTGAAAAGTATATCACAAGACATATTTACGATCTGCAACATGTGCGATTTCATTGCACCAGATGCGGATGAAGTGATTTCAATGTGAATATTTTGAATTTTAATGATCAGTGATTTCGTGCAAAAATCAGCTCCGTCGTTTTGAAGACAATCAACAACTTCTGTCTTATATCTTTTTTGTGGGTAATATTTCAAGGGTTTTTAATGTGCGCAGTTATTTCTAGTAGAAGTAGACGCTATGAGCAAAGTTTGGGTATTAATATACTTAATTTTAACAGCATCATTAATAATGCCAGTTTTATCGCTCTGAACTATCTAGAGATAACCTTAAAACAAATAGCAGAAAATAAATCAGTGACAATGCTTGAAAACAATGAAACTGAAGCATTTAAAATCAGACGTCACCTTTAAAATTTCGACCACAAAATTTATTTATATAACCAATCATTAAGACGTACCCGACCTCAAAGAGATTTTATGGGTCATTTCGTAGCTATTTGTTCGTCAATGATTTATTTTAGTCCAACATGCGTAACGTTGAAATACAACAGTTTAAATTTTGAAACTGATGCAAAACATTTGTTTGGGATAGTGAAAGAAGTGTGTATGAATTTTGAGGTTTATGAAGGCGTTAATGATTTTTATGAGTGTGGCTGTTTTATGTATCTTTGGAAGTCGGGACCAGTCCGCCCTATTGGCGCATTAACTGTAAAACAATCAGTAAACCTGCTGTTTTTATTTCCTATTTTTCTAATACGTGTGTACTGTCTAACTGCTACTTTTTAGGGTTCTGTAGCCAAAATGAAAAAAAAGGAACCCTTATAGTTTCGTCATGTCCGTTCGTCCGTATGTCACAGGCATTTTACTCAAAGACTACTCAAAGAATATTGATGAAATTTTGAAAAGGTGTCTTGTAGTAGCCGCTACTTAGTTTAATCGTTAAATAATAATAATCAATATTATAAGGAGGGCACTCCATACATGTAACAGAAGCTGATTTTTTTTCAGAAAGCATCAACTTGTGGCACATCATTCGACTGGTCTTTTAAAAACGTTTTAAGGTTTTTAAAAAACTTTTTTGATTAAGTGAACATTTTTGGAAATAATCGCTTAACAAATACTTTATTTTATAAACGGATAAAATTGGATAAACCGTCATTGGGTTATTGCTGAAAAACTGCGTTTCTCAACAAGAGGGCGTAAGTGCCATGAACATACGCTTTTCTGCTGATACAATTGTTCAAGGCTGCGGAACCCTACACTGAGCACGATCCGACTTGCTCTTGTCCGGTTTTTTTAATAATAGTGTATCTTATTACTTCTCAAAGGTGAATAAACATTAAAACTTGCGTTCATTTGACACTTTCACCGTTCGGTCCTATTTGTAAATGGGGCGCCACAGTATTAATACAGATTAGTTTGTTGTTGTAGTTCGTTGTCACGAAAATAGTGCAACAGGTATAGACAAAATGCATAAAATGTTACCATCGACAATGCAGACATTAAACTAGGTTGATGGGACATTAATATTGGTTATGACTTTATGAGTGGAGTATAGAGTCTCAAACGAGCTCATGAAAATGTTGGGGACATTCGTGACATCCTTTGTTCATTCAGATATTTAAATGAAGCGAAAAGAGAAATAATTTGCAGAACAATATGTCTGTAATAGTTTGGAACTGATCTAGTATTTATGCGTTGTGCTTGTCAACTATATATCATTTAAAGAAGACGTAGCTCAGATGCCTGTGATCTAATTAGTAATTACACACATCAAAAGTGTCTAGGGATCAACATATATTTTTGCAATAACTTTTCTCCTGATTGATTTTTTTTTTATTATTTCTTTAAGGATTCATCAAATAAAGTGTTTTCGTTTGTCACAGTAACGATAAACCAAGTCACCTTTGCATTAATAAAGAAATTTGCCATTTTCCTAATAAAGGGATTTTTGACATTTGAACCACTAACATTAAAGTTCGAAAAAAAGACTGAAATAACAGTTTTCTTTAAAATTTTATTGGGTAACTTAAACAATTAATAATCCGTGTTTCTACCGCGAACACTAACAACACAAGAACATCGGTTTGGCATACTCAAAATGAGTTCATCCAAATCACGCTGTGGAATGGCCGCCCATGTTCGTTGCAACAACAAAAAAAGGTCTTCTTGCGACTGGATACCCTCCATATTCGGCAGAGCTCTTCTCTGTAGCATATCCCATGCATGCTCAATCGGGTTCAAGTCTGGCGACTGAGCAGGCCAGGGCAGGACATTGATGTTAGCTGCGGCGAGAGTCTGTCTTACAACTCTTGCGGTGTGCGGTCGTGCATTATCATGCATTAACTGAAATAAGGGACCGATTTGCACTTGTAGAGGAACGATGACGTCTGATACAATCGTCTCAGCATAAATTTGAGCGTTGAGGTTGCCTCTGATCCAAATCAACTCAGTTCTTCCGCCGATCCAAATACCCGCCCATACCATGATGGTTCCACCACTATAAGGATGGACTTCCTGGCAGGATTTTAATCGCTGTTGGCGTCCAGGGGTTCTCCAGTGTCGTATACGTCTTGTATCCGGTCTCATACCAAAACGAGACTCATCAGAAAAGCACACGAAACGCCATTGTTCTTCTGCCCAATTTCTGTGTTCAAGAGCCCATTGATATCGAATCCTACGATTGTGCATTGCTATAGGTCGTACCCGTAGCGGTCTTCGGGAATGAAGGTTCACTTCATGCAAGCGGTTTCTGACTGTTTGGTCGCTAATTAAGTTCCCTGAAGAGTGATGAAGCCTCACGGCTAACATCATGGCGGTTATTGTTGGACCTCTTCGAGTTAAGATTTGAATGTATCGGTCTTGTCTCCGTGTGGTGCAGCGATACCGTCCTCCATGGCGCTCAGCCACGGTACCAGTGCTTCGGTAACGTGTCCAAAGTCGACTGATAACACTCTGACTTGTATTCAGAGCTAAAGCCACAGTACGTTGCCGGGAACCAGCTTCTATCATTCCCACGGCTCTGAGCATTTCTTCCCTGCTTAAATGACGTCGCCGCTCCATAATAACGTTGGTTTTAATCAGTAGTAGGGAAACAGTAGCACTAATAATGTCTTCAATGCGTTGTATGTTTTTATAGGGAAAATATTGACAGCTGATTTTCATCTTTTACTCGAATTTGATTCACAGTTCCTGATTCAAATTATGAAATGCACCAAAAAGGATCCATATAAATTTATAAAATCATAAATTTATTACAAAGCCACATCTCAATCTCAAGAAATCCGCATAAAAATGCTTGATCCCTAGACACTTTTGATGTGTGTAGTTGAACATTTTACAATCTTTTAATTTGCATTAATTAAAACAACCCAACGAAAAACCCACAGCCTTTCAAGTATTTAAGCAATTTGCACTTTAAAATAATTTATTATTCATGGCTATTACAGTAGATAAACTACTACGCAATAACTTTAAAAAAACGAGCAATTACGGATACGGTGTCACAAACAAAAAAAAACAAATATAAACGAATTCCTGGACCCCTTGGAACTCCGCAAATTGTGCGTAAACTTCCACCGAGGCCGTTCTAAATTTAAATTTTTAAACTCGCTTTTTTTTTAAACGTTTACAAATTTAAATAAATCCTCAAAGTGGTCTCGCCTGTTTTATTTACACTGATATTGCGAGGTAACTCTTGTTTGTATGTTTGTTTGGTCTCCGTTACCTATTTGCAATGTTTATTTTGAGCTTTTGTTCATTTTTCAGTAGTAATAACGAAGAGGTGCGATAAATCGTAAGTTAAAATAAAGTCGAATTATTTACATAATACGACCGACAAATACCTCAAACACGAGCCGATTATAATGTTACTTTCTTGACGTTTAGATCTCACTGAACATGAATAAAAGACCTAGTTAGTAATTACAATCAGCTTATTAAAATGTAAAAGATACTTTAGAGGTTAGCTATTTTCATTGTCAGAGAGAAAACTCGAGGCTTAGGGTTGAGAGATAGGGTTTACTAACACTATTGATCAAAAGGTTCAATACAATTCTGTTGATACTGGCTACACATGATCTTCAAAGGCTAAAAAGAATGAAGGGAGCCATGTTTATTTGAAAAGGGTTAGGGCTCGACGTGAAAGGAAATCTCGGATTAATATCTTAAAAGGTATAGCGGCGTTTAAATAAGGGTGACTCGTGTAGGTTGTTTTGTTACTCGTATATGTCTGTTTGTTCTGACGGTGAGGGTTGAAATTTGTGACGATATTTTTTATAACCACATTTCACTTTTACTACTGAACAAAGACAAATGAAAGTGTTTACTCTCAAGAATAATACGGATGAATGAAAAAAAAAACAGAATATAAAGTATCTTTTTATGACATTGATGGCTAGCCATCTTGTTAAAGAGTATTACCATCGACATAGAGAACAGGACTCACAAAATTGACGACCTCTTGAAGGAGACAACGCTACTTTGTGGACAATATCTGTCAAAGGCCGCTTAAGTGTTTTCTCTTTTTCATGCTTTGCAGTAAATTTTTACTTTTGGCGTGACAACATCTTATAATTCGATGGATCCGGCTGAACGCACGAAAAAAATGAGGCGTTACCTCGCTCTGAGGCGTTCCATTGTAAAAATAAATAAATAAAAATTGACATAATTGTATTTATGCGTACAAATAAATGTAACTTGATCAATTCAATTGTGATTTCCATTTACCTCCTTCACTATATCCATACAAAATATCTATCAAACAAATAAAATTAAAATTTTCTTTTGAAAAATGAAACCATTCCATCAGTATTTTCTTATGACGTTGTCACGTCCAACTATCGTCAGTAAACTGACTTTACAGACAACTGATTTTTTTTAATTGAAAGGAATGGCGCAGTCCTGGTCTATACGCCAATGAGTATTACCTACTGCCAGCAATACCCAAGTAACTACGTTGAACTGACTTTTACAAAATCGTCCAAAAAGGTTTTTATCTCATTGATAAATGACATCATTCTTCTTCGTTTCGGGAATGCTTTGACCAAAAGTCTGCAATTCTAATAATTCGGAGTCAATAACATATAGTTAATGCTTATAAGCTGTCTCTATTCGGATCCAATTTACTTATCCCTTCTTCCCCGCCCCCTCCCCCAGCTTTGAATTCCCGTCCGTCTTAAGAGAACACCTGTGGTTCGACAGAACACAGTTTGGCTCTCAATATGGGGTGACAGTAGGTATAAAACATGGATTGAGACTTAATCACGTTTTTAGATGAACATTTAGTAAAGTAGACTTTTTGATAGCCTTCTATAAAGTTGATTTTCTTTTCTACATATAGTCATCTAAAATGTTGAAGCGTAAGTATAGCAACTATATAATGACATCCTTGTCACTCACTCCGCTACGTTCTGGGCAGAGTAGGCGTCCGATAATTATATGTGTTTAAAGTATTATTTTTTTTTATTCAATATTTTTTAATTATTTTTTCTACCAAAAATTTTAGTGAAAATAGTTGGTAACAAACTTTCAAGCGTTATTTATCCTAAACGGTTATTTAAAGAGAAAAATGATTTAAAAAACCTCATCATGAATTTAAAATACCCACATAACATAGTTTGTTGACTTTAATTTTTTTGCCCTTTAAGGCGTCTTGCTGTCGCCAATATTTTTTTTTATTGCTGTCATGTCTTTAGTGACACTCGTAGGATTAATACAAATCGATTGACGTATGAATCATCAAACTCGGCCCATGCGTTTGGTCTATATAGTGCCACAAAGAAACAAACACACGTACACATACACGTCAAATACTTAACCCTCCTCCGCAGCCAGGTAAAAAGAGGCTAGTGGAAAACCAGCGTCTGCAATCTTGCCTATGCTGAACTAGCTCCTATTTTTCGGCTTTGACACTTTTTATAACATTACTTAATGTTGTCAAAATAATTTATTTACTTTGTTTTCTAATTTTTTTCTGTTTTGTTTTTTTTTTCGAAAATGAATATTTTTTTCTTTCTTTCTTTTCGATCTAAAATCGTATGAATCTAAAATCAAGAATGTGTGTTTCTGATTTAAATTCATGCGATATTCTACCCAACGCGAGGTCGTTGTGGCTTTAGGACTTAAAGAGGGTAAAATGTAGGTACCTGAGTATTGATTTTTGTATCATCTCGTTTTATGACGTATATAATCTTTCTGACTCCAATTTGATAAATCCCTGTTACAACAGTGTTGTAATGAAAAACAATGTATCTGCTGCAGTTTCTGCAGAGTTCAACAATGACTAAAAGAGTATGAGATAATTTTATCAACCAAAATAAAGCTCAGAGGATTTAAGATGGTGTTGCATATCTACCCTGATTCTTGTGTAAACTTAGGAAAACAAACTTTGTAAATCACGTTAACTTTTATTTGGTGCAATGAGAGAAACCGTAACGCTATTGGCATAGGCCCGATAGACGCTTTGTCGCGCCGCCAAAATTAATGTTTGTTGCTGCCTGACGCATCTCAGAAACCTATGACATCATATTTTTGGGACAAAACATTAATCTTCAAGAATGGCGTCACAGCCACGGATGCAGAAACACTCAACGGTCATTGCAAACTGTTACCATCCGGGCATATAT
Organism: Herminia tarsipennalis; assembly: GCA_945859575.2. Classification (NCBI taxonomy): domain Eukaryota; kingdom Metazoa; phylum Arthropoda; class Insecta; order Lepidoptera; family Erebidae; genus Herminia; species Herminia tarsipennalis. Next base: position 18,018,737 of record OX243841.2, on the reverse strand, counting down.
CTAAAATAACATTACATTACATAATCCAGTCTTATTCAACATAATGTTCCCATTGCTGAGACATAACCGGCATCTTCTCAGGAAGAGACTACAACTACTACTCTACTCTCCTCTACTTCTACACTGTGGATATGTGTTTTTTGGTTCTAGGACTTTTCAAGTTCATCACCATGAAGTTCTTCACTTATAAGCTTGACCTGTTGTCGTGAACCATCGCTGCTTTTTATCTACATAAAAATCGAATTCTTTATTTAACCTAAATTTTATTTCTTAACTGTGGTATGGCAAATACTTGTTCTACGTCTATCTCTCCGTGGACAATAGTTTCAGACTTCACAAATCCCAGGGCTTCCTACTTGACACCTCGTACGGAATTCTAAAAACCTCACAAAGCTTGCGTTGAAGATCTCACATTGTGCGGCGTTTAATACTACTGAAAAGGTTTCACAATTGAAAAGCTAGAGGATTAACAGAGTTTAAAAGAGGGATTTAGTTGCTCGTCCCGACCTACATTTGGCAAATGGCGGCTCGTCGCGTCGGTGTGATTTTTTACGTTCTTGTGCAACGTGATATTTTCAATGTCTGTTACTATGTTACTTTTTATTTTTGGTTGTTTTTAGTAGGCATGTCCATAGGTGAATCTGGACATTTTTGGGACAGTGTGCTTTGACGTTAGAATGCTGAAACTTGGAGCGGAGCCGTTGCCACGTAAAAATAACTTCTATTTTGGGAGAAAGGTTTTTAAGTAGAGGAAGTTAGTAAAAATATTTTTCTCAAACGTTATTATATGACATTGATTAAGAAAAGAAATAATTCATATATTTTAAACCCAACTAGATAATGAGTAGGCACCGCGAAAACACAGGCAGGTAATTTACCATTATTAACCTATGAAATCGTATCATTTGCGTCAGTAGTATATTTATAAACTAAAGTAATACATAAAAAGTCGTAAACAAAATAAGTGCGTAAAATAATTTAGTACAAACAGATCCAATATTACACCTACTACTCGTTGTCGAACACAACTCGAATGTACCCGTAGTCTAGGCGCCTGTGATTTATTTTTTCTGCCAGTTGCAGTTGATGAAGCTTAACCTAAAGAGTGCGTAGTATTTTTAGGTGGGATAATTTATGACAGCAGGTAATGTCAAACTATATCTGGAAATTCAATTATTTAAAAAGTTTGAATGATTTTTTTACAGGGCTGCCTCAAAAAAGGTGTGTAATGTTTTCTTTCAGTGTAGGGATGTATGTTTCGAAGTTTCTAACCACCGGAACTGAGTGAGATGAAAGAATGGGGTATCCTTATCTGTAGTTCCTGAAATTACCACGTTCAAACAAACAAACAAACTCTTCAGCTTTATAATATTAGTATTGATACAACTTTATACGTCTAGCATATGTCTTAAAAGTGCTCTTTTTATTTATTTTTTTAAACCGGAATACATAAAATAGATGAAAAGAAATACTATATTGTAAAAAACCATAAACGCAGTTTTGTGAGATACAACAACATAAGTAATCTAAGGGAAGTGGTCTAATTCAGCTTCCAAGATTCGTGCCAAACACCCTTACAAACATTAATTCATACTTTGCATTTTACTTAAAACTTGTAAAATAAAGGTTTTATTGAGGCGATTTCAATATAATCACATGTACAACACGTAATGGGCTTGTGCTTATTTTAGATGTTTTGCTATATAGTTCTAGTTTCCATGGTAGGAACATAACTACTGAATGGAAGTTATGACGTCACGCCCAACGATCTTGATTTATTATATTTTAAAAAGTTTCTTGTAGTCTACGTCCGTGGATCTGGTCCAACATTCACGTTCGTAAAATCATCGGATCACGTGAGAATAACACGACAATACCACGTGAAATGACGTAGCACGTGTAACTGTGAAATAACGTAGGCACGTCTGGGTTTCGAACAAAGATGGACTGGAAAGTTTGATGAGGCGGTGTTCAAAAATATAACGGACTTGAATTTGATTAATGGTGTCCATCTAAGGTGATGAACGTTGCGTACTCCATGAGCTAAATTTGGGGACACGCTAACATGCTCATATACCAATAGGAGAGAACTATAAACGAACACCAATTTGTTCAAGCCTGACCTTTATTTTGACATTCGAGTGAGATATGAATCTCATAACACAATTTAATTAAACACATGATTATGAAACTTCAGTGTCAACTTATACGTATTCTTAATGACGTGTGGCATTGTACTCTGTCAGATGACAAAGAAAATGCTATAAAGATTTTCCGTAACGCTAACTTTGCTGGCAAGAACTCTTTGATGTTCCAAATAATTGAATATTTCACGTTTCCAACGTTCTTGCCAAACATAAACGGTCTAAATCATCCCGTTTTTAAATTCTGATGTCTTCGGATGATTGATTCTGTTGTGAATTTATGGCTCTTTTGATCTATTGCTGGTTAGAATAGGTACACTCCGACACATTCACAGAAATTGACGATGACATTGATGGTGTACTAGTTTTTTTTTTTTAAAGCAATGTGTGATTGTGGCTCCAATGTTACTAGCAATTCTTTCCCAATTGACTACATCTGTAGAGCGGTGGGAGTGGGACCGACTGCTACGCAAGAGGTCGTGGGTTCAATTCCAACACGGGACACCACTTTGTGTGATCCACAAATTGTTGTTTCGAGACTGGGTGTACTTTGTGTCCGGGCACGGGAGAGGGCTTGTACACTACTGCGGGGGTCGTCTTGTCAAGCTCAATAGCTTGTGTTAGGAGTGGGTTCACGTCGGTAGTATAATGGGTAGGATTCGAATCCGCGACCTCACGATTGCGAGTCCGATGCTTTAGCCATTAGGCTTCTGGTTTAGGTCTGTCAATCACAAATACTATATCTTGAACTGACTGGCTGTATACTGAAGACTTTATAAAATTTTGACATTAATATTTGTTTTTTATTGTCGAATATTCTATACGGATTGGGTATTTTGATCATTACTTTGTTCTTTGCTCACCTGCCTCACAAGTTGAGTTTTTATAGTTTTGTATTTTTATAGTCATTTTTAAATACAGTTGTAGCAGTTACTACTAAGTAAATACACCGCTACTTTTAATCCTAACTACGCAGCCAAGGGTTAAAGAACAGGCTGCATTAGTTAACGAAAAAACCGAGTCAAAATATAAAGAGAAAAGACAAAAAGAAACCACACAAACACTGTTGTAGCCAATCTTCTTAATGCAAATGCTTTTACAAGGGGAATGTATGCTCGTACTGGTTTATTAAGATTCCTTAGTGCTTATGAGCGGCTTCGTACGGTTTTAAATCTAATTCAATTATTTTTCTTAGCTATCGTAGGTAAAGGATTCTACGAATCATTTATATATTTTGTTCGAACATACTCGTAGAAGTTGGTTTCATAACTTTGTGTCTCTGTCCCTAATTCATAAGTTTTTTTTTTTTTTTTTTATTTCTTTATTCAATAAAATATAAAATGATACATAATAAATTTACTCGCCAAGCTACACCGCTTGTTGGCGAGATACGCTCGTTAACTTATTAATAATTTCCAAAACATAAACAAAAATAACAAAATATAAACAAAAGAAAAATAAAACTTAAAGCTATATAGGTCTTAAAGTTATCTAGGTATGAGGTCTATTCAAGGGAATGGACCTCACTGATCGTGGGGTCGCAATCTCCGAGCAATAGAACCTTCAGTTTCTTTTTTAACAAATTCTTACTAAGTTTAGGTTCCATTCTTAAAAAATCTATGTTATTGAATATTTTAGGGACTAGATATGCAGTCATTCTCTCTCCGTAATAATTTTTAGGTTTAGGTTTAATAATCTTTCTTTGTACTACACTCCTTGTATTGTATGTATTATGCATTCTAATTTTGTATTCGTCTGTATAATAGTGTTCAATAGATATTAATAATGTTACTTTTGAGTCTACCGGTAATATTTTACATAGAGGATACAATTTTTCATAATCTTTATTACATTTCATTTTAACTTTCTTATTGACTAAAAATTTTATGAGTCTGGTCTGTACATACTTTATTTCATTTATATATGATGTGAAAGTGCGTCCATATACACTGAGGCCGTAACTGAGTATTGAGTCTGCAAGGGCGTAGTATACCATTGTCATGGTACGCTTGTTTATTACTGGCTGTAGTTGGTATAGTTTAGCAAGCACTGATCTGAGCCTGTTGCAGACGTCATTTACATGTGGCTTCCAGTTGAAGTGAGTGTCGATAGTCAGACCTAAGTATGTATAGGTATTAACGAATTGTATGTTGGTACAGTTGCAATTTGTATAATTGTTGTGCAGACATTCATACGTATGGCCTATGATTTTTAAATACGTTTTATTAGTTTGCTTAGCACATTGGTTGTAGGGCGAGTATATATGCATGTATTTCGTTTTATTTAAGTTTAAAATAATACCATTGTCATGTGCCCACCGAGTTATGTTTTCGAAATCATTTTGGATATTGTCTATTGCTTCAGAGAGTTCTTTAGATGCACATAGCAAACACATATCATCGGCATACATATATACTCGACACCTACTTACAACATTCGCGACACTGTTTACGTGCATTATGTATCCCACTGGCGCGTACACCGACCCGGTTGGCACACCCAGTTCAACTAGAGCCTCTTCTCCCGCTACTCCCTTTACTACCGTACGGATTCTTCTGTTGGTGAGATACTGCTTGAACCATTCTTTCGTGGGACCACGGATACCGCATTCATCCATGGCCTGCAGTAATACATTATGGTCCAGCGTGTCAAAAGCTTTTTTATAGTCAATAAAAAGAGCTATAATTTGCTTACCAGAGTTGAGGCTCTCGTTGACGTAATCTGCGAACCGCGTCAGCGCAGTCGCTGTGCTGCGTCCCTTCCTAAAGCCATGTTGTGCGTCCGACAAGATGTTGTTACCTTCAAGGAACTTATTTACTTGGCCAACTATAACTTTTTCGACAATTTTATTTATTACTGGCAGTATTGCAATAGGTCGATAGTTGGAATATTCGAAGTGACTACCCGATTTATATATTGGTCGTATAATGGCCTCTTTCAATTGATCGGGATATACAGATTGACTTATACACATGTTAACAAAATTTGCTAATATTGGGCTCAAAGTTTTACACAAGTATTTCATATCACGTACTCGTATTTTATCTATTCCTGGGGCTTTTTCAAATGACAATGTGTGAATTATTTTCTCTATATCTATTTGGCTAATTTTATTATACCTAAATGTGACTATGCTAGGATTAGTATATTGTTTTCTGTCTAAAAAATATGTGTTACAGTTATGTTTAATATTACAGTAAGTGCACATACTTGTAATATACTTTTTGAATTAGTATGCTTTCTAATGATGTGAATTTTTTACATAGTACTAGCTGACCCGCGCAACTTCGTCTGCGTAAATTTTACCCGTTTTTGCAACATTTATCATTGCTGCTCAGCTCCTATATGTCGTAGCGTGATGTTATATAGCCTATAGCCTTTCTCAATAAATCGGCTCTATCCAAGAGTAAAATATTTTTTCAGTGCAGCCCAGTAGTTCCTGAGATTATCGCGTTCAAACAAACTAACAAACTCTTAGGGATATGAAAAATAGATGTTGTCCGATTCTCAGACCTACCCAATATGCACACAAAATTTCATCAAAATCGGTCAAGCCGTTTCGGAGGAGTATGGCAACGAAAACTGTGACACGAGAATTTTATATATTAGATAAAACAAAGTTGCTTCTGCCGTCTGTACGGATTAAGTGGTTTTCACTATCATTCAGATAATTTCTTCTATATTGTTCATAGGCAAACAACATGCATATGTAAATAGATAATGGAGAAAACTCCGTGCGAAGCCGGAGGTAGCCGCTAGTTCAACATAAATTGCAGTATCTGGGACATAGACAAAACAATTGTTTTTTTTTGTTGTAGTGCCTTTTAAGCGACATTAAGACTTTTGCGTTGCATGATTACAAATAAAAACTAATACCGGGGTAATGATAGTAGTAGTATTGATAGTAGTAACAAACGAACTGGTGAAGCGATGGCACGACTCTGTTTCCGAAGCTAATTATTCTTCATCTCCTATAGTTTTATTGTTCACCATCTGGTCGAAACGTCCAGCAATCTAAAGGTAAATATAATTCTTAATGGCGTTTATGTATGCCAGAATCTGTCTTTGTGTACAAATATAGGTATGGCAATACGGGGTGTCATATATATATTCTTGCATCTTGTATTTCATTGACTTATGTGTACTGATATACTGATAGCTTTTTCAAATATTTTAATCTCCCGCTTCTGGCATAAAGTGTAAAATAAAAAAAAATGTGTGGCACTCGGGTACCGCGACAACACAACAACTGCCGCGGTAAAGCTATTGCATAGCATTTTTTATCAACTTAAGCAATTAAAAAAATATATATTCGCGTAAATATTTTCGACGTTCATTCGGCAACGGCCGTGGTCACGTGTAGACTGAGTCTACCCGTGACCACGCCCGTTGCAATACGGTCGAAACGTCGGGCAATAAACAAAGGTATTTAGCATTAAAATAAAATATTTACGCGATTAAGACTCTATAATGTATACTAATCGCGAAAGTTTACGAACATATAATATTTTTTTTTAAAAGAAATAAAAGATATTTTTTTTCCGTTTCATTTCGGAGCAGCTCGTCTCGATTCGTGCGAGCTTCGTACAGTCGTACCGAACGCGAAAGCGAAAGCGAACGCTCGGCCGAGCTACATAGTAGGCTGAGTGGGGGGTGTTAGGTTTTATTTTCGTTACGGAATTTCTTGATTCGGTCGCCGCGCTCAAAGCCCGAGCCCGCGATAAAAGCTATGCAATAGCTTAATATATAAGTATAGTTTGACATGATGTTATATCGATCTTAAAAGTTTCATCCTACGTACCTGATATACGATGACGATGCTGCTGCTATTATAAACTTTTGACAACCGGTTGACATAACACGTCACGGTAACTAATCATACAGCCACAGCTGTCAAAGCAGCCATTACAACTGTCAAAATGTTTACAGAGTCTGAAATTCTCGATTTACTATGTTTATGGTAGGAGTGTTTTCGTGTAGTTTCACGTTTCCTGTGCATATTGTGCAATTGCTTTACACGTAATGTGAAACACTAACACAGCGCCATTTAACCGTATTGGACGGAATATTGTGACCAATTAAAAACAATGCATCATAATTTAAAAAAAACCTCATCATATTATACCACAGTACAATAAATTATTGTAGCTATTTCAGATTATGGTATGATGGACAAATAACTAGTATTATTTTTAGAGTTCCTTAGGGTTACGTCATGTCCGTCTGTCTGTCAATCCGTCCGTATGTCACAGGCATTTTACTCAAAAACTACACAATGAACATTGATGAAATTTTGTGAAAAGGTGTCTGGAAGTAGACTTAGTACTTTAGTTTGATAAATAATAAAAATAAATATTTTGGGGGGGGGGGCACTCCATCACGTAACAGAAGCTGATTTTTTTTTGAGCAAACAACAATGTGTTGCACATCATTCGACGTGTATTTAAAAAACATTTTAAGGTTTCGAATAATTATTTTTGATCAAGTGAATATTTTTGGAAATAATCGCTCCAAAAGTTGCATAAATTAGCCCCTCACCTTATCTTTAGAACCGTGTGACCAAAAAATATTGAAAAAATCAAAAAGGTTGCGCATAACAAATACTTTAAACTACATGACATGATCGGATATACCATTATTGAGTTATTGCCGAAAAACTGCGTTTCTCAACAAAAAGGCGTAACTGCCATGAACATACACTCTTCTGCTGGTGCAGTTATTAACAACTAATTATTAACTCTACACTGAGCATGGTCCGACATGCTCTTGCCCAGTCTTTTTTTTAAACTGAGCTTGTGATTTTTTTAAAGACATCTCCCACACTACAGTTCAAGCCCGGTGCGGTACAAACATAGAAATCACGAACACAAAACACACTTTGTGGATCACACAAAGTGGTGTTTCGTGTGGAAATCGAACCCGAACGACCTCCGGCTTAGCAGTCAAATTCGGTTGCAAAAAAATGACATTTACTGTTTTTCTCGTGGAGTCTTCACTTTAGTAAGTAGGGACTTATAAGCTAAATAATTGTCGGGGCGAGGGCGTTCTATGACGTGGGTTCAATTCCCACACTTCGGACAAAATTTTATGTGATTCTTAAATTCACATTAGGTTGAGTTTGTGCCTGTAAGACCTTCGATTTTTTCATCACACAAGGGTTGTGATTGTATCTTAGTACGAACATTTTCCTTTATTCCATTTTTTGTATTACGAAATACGTTATCAAAGTGTAAATACCTACCGCCAGAAATTGTATAAATAATTGAATGATTTACTAAAAGCACAGACTATAGAACATATATTATATTGAAGAGATATTCACACCAATTCAAATTTCCGGAGTACTATAGTAGCCATTCAAAACACGATTTGTTTAAAACATACATTATTTCTTGCAGTACTAGAAATAGCAGAAACATTACAACATTTTTTCCAACACCACATCGATATAACACACGTACCTACACTTTACGAGCGAACGTATGCGTTGTACAATTTATGGCTAGGCGCGTTTAAAACATTATGATTTACTATTTACTGGACAATGGCCCCGAAATACTAGGGACTCACCTTTGATAAATTTACGAAATATATTTGATACTTGTAGTCAAAAGATTTCTATATAGACTACGGGTCTTAATCGCTTGGAAACGTTCCGGCCCCACAGCTTAACCACGATGCTCAACTTGTTGTTCTGTGGGTATTTTTGATTCCCGTTTTCACAACTAACAATGACACAACCAAGGTCCACGGCAGAATAATTTGATAATTTAGTTGAGCTGTTGGGAATTCTGGTTTCCGATAGCGCAACTATCATTCGATATCAGTCAACCCTCGACCATGGTTCTTGCAGTTACTACAATTGAAATGTCGAAGAATAAAGAAAAGGTATTTAACCTTAAAATACCCATGTGACTAAAACCCGTAGTTTATAAAGCTGCAAAATCGGACAATGAGAGTGCAAGTCTATTAAATTTTGCACCTCATTCACGACACTATAAAATCATTCCAGGATCGCCACGACCATCAGTAATGAGAAAAAGATAAATTAAAAGAAACGATTGATTTTATTATGGAAACAAAAAAATATATCTTTTATTTGTATCAGATGTTTTCTGTGACCCTCATCACTACGATTTTGTAATAACTAGATCACTAAGAATTTGAACTAATACAGTCAATAGTGGTAACCGCAACATTAAAGTTTTTGCATTCATTGATCAGCTTGTCAACAAATTTGGATAAGTGACCGGTTTGAAAGGGTTATGTGCAATATCTCCCAATCACACTTTGTCTTTACGGGAATCTCATTCTCAGTTAGTTGCAATCGCAAGTCCAAATAAACTCACATACCTTTATTTCGTAAAAGCCAAACAATGATTCTTTGTAAAACATATAAATAGGCGGCTGTGTCAAGTATAAAGCTCAGGAGAAGAAGCTGCCAAGATATTCATGGACCAATAAATGTATGTGTACCTACAGGTTAAACTATTATAAAATTGGCAACCCTAACTTTGCTAGGTTAAACTAAAACATATTTTATGACGGCCTCTTACATATGTATTCTGCATGCATTTGTTTGGACTCCTACATTTTTGTAGGTTGCGAGAAATGGAAAGGTAGGTATGTAAATGGTAAACAAACTAAGAATCTTTTCACTTACATAATATAACAACAGTTTTATTTTTTATCTATTATTCTAGGTTACTACTGAATTGTTTCTTATTTTGGCAACCAATTACTATTTTACTCGAAAATCTGGAGACAATAACCATTCATAAATAATGACTTCTACGTCGTAACATAAGAATTTGTAAGGAGATAACAAAGCTACGGTAATAATTTTAAATCGGGTTTATGGGGATATATTAACTACGAACGTGAGTGTGCTTAAGTGAATTTAGTTTGCAAACAAATAAGATAAACAACAAGTTAAAATGGCTAAAAGTTGAAATTACTCGTGTTTACTTATTTCACTAGCGTTATAGGTAAGTTTTCGGTTCACTGATTGTCAATGATCTACTACCTATTTTACCTGTAGTAGGTTTTTGAGTCAGCTACAGATGGTCAAGAAGTACCAGCAAAAAAGAAACAGCAAAAATCCAAGACCGTATCCTAAACAATAACAACAACATTAATATACCGCGTTCGCATATTTTATAACTTTTGAAGAAAATGAAAACACCGTGAAATCAGCAAAATCAACGCAAATTGTCATAAAAATAATTTAATTTACAAAACAATAGACGCAACACCATAAAATCGTGCATCTACGTTGTAAATCGCCCTTATTACCATAACTCCGTTTCGTGTAATAAAATCTATGGGTTTTCAGTCCTTTTCCTTCGTGCGGAACGATATATTACCATCTCATTCTCATGTGTTATATTTACGATCCTGATAGGGGTTCTCGTCCCTCGGTGTACATCACACCAATGATTATGTTTTTCTTTAATCATGGCGCGATTTATTTTCATGGATGTGTTTAAAGATAAAGAATCCATACAATTATGTTCTCTAATGCATTTTACTTTTGCATATCATACATCCTAGTAGGATATACGAAAGTAAAATGCATTGGAATGTTATGTTACACAACCCAGATTCAACAAACAAAACTTGAAATACAAAACCATTATTATTTTATACCCACAACAAAAGATTTAATTTTAATGGACTGCCTCTGTGGCGCGGTGGGAGTGTATTCGACTGCTACGCAAGAGGTCGTGGGTTCGATTCCCACACGGGACACTACTTTGTGTGATCCACAAATTGTTGTTCTGAGTCTGGGTGTACTTAGTGTCCGTGACTTGTATGTTTGTAGAATCCCCCGCGACACAGGGCTTGTACCCTAGTGCGGGAGCCGTCTTTTAAAAAAACAAAACAAAAACAAACAATTAGTGTAAATAGACTAGCTGACTCTCGCAACTCCGTCTGCATAAATTTTCCCCGTTTTTGCAATTCATACAAAAATACTAAAATCGCAATTATAAAATACTTTACGACCGATTCTCATACCTACTAAATATTTAAAAAAAATGGTTGTCTGTAAAGTCGGTTTACGGACGATAATTTTACGTGATAACGTAATAAAAGAATATTGATGCGAAAGCTTGTTATTGGCAATTAGTCATGTATTTTACGAAACTATTTATACTATAGCTGTAAGCTCCCCAAATGAAATAAAAATAAACAACCATGTCTGTGACACCTTTTTTTATTTCCAATTATATCGAATGTCGCTGCAATCGTCAAAACATTGATGTACAATGTCATCAATGTTTTGGCGATTGCAGCGAAAACAAACAATCATGCCTGTGACAGTTTTAGTGGAGGTTTTGACGACACCAGAACGTGAGCGGTGACGTCGCACTTTTTCGTGAGTGCAGCCGGTCATCGATATATAAGACGTTATCATGTCAAAAATATTTACTTAAAAAATATATTAGAAAAAAAAAGTACACTCTATATCTGTTTAGAGCCTGGGATAGCTGATTCCACGATTAAACCACACCACCAACCAAAAAAAAACATATAAAAAATATCATTTATATCGGTCCAGCTGTTTCGGAGGAGTTCGACCACAAACACCGCAATCCGCAGTAACCTGAATACTCAAGCATCACTTAGTTTTTTGAACACCGATATTTATATAGACGACAGAAATATTCTAAGTAGGTTACCTATGACTCAAAAGTAAATATCGTGTGAGCATTGAGCTGTATCTGAATGTCACGAGACTCTTTACAAGCAAATGGTATGCAACATAAGTCATGATATACCTAGCAATCATTTTTACTCGACTGCGCAAGAAGGAGGGTTATGTTTTTAGGGTTCCGTAGCCAAAATGGCAAAAATGGAACCCTTATAGTTTCGTCATGTCCGTCTGTCTGTCGTATAGTTTCGTCATGTCAGTCTGTCTGAAAAAAAAAAGATTTTCTGCAAATATCAACGTGTGGCACATCATTAGACAGGTCTTTCAAAAACATTCTAAGGTTTCTAATAAACTTTGTTGATTGACTAAATATTTTTGGAAAAAGCGCTCCGAAATTTGTGTAAATCGTGTGTCCCTCCCCCCTTAATTAACCGTGAATCGTGTGGCCAAAAAATATGGAAAAAATCACAAAGATAGCGCATAATAAATACTTTAACTAAAACCTAAAATTATTTCGGATAAGATCGGATATACCGTCATTGAGTTATTGCCAAAAATCTGCGTTTCTCAGCAAAAGGGTATAAGTGCCATGAACATACGCTCTTCTGCTGAGGCGATTGTTCAAGGCTGCGGAACCCTACACTGAGCATGATCTGACATGCTCTTGCCCGGTTTTTTTAAACCTCTGTTTAAACTATTATTAAACCATCAATTTCTCAATACTGCCTTTTGTAAGTCAATTTTATTTTGAAACATACTTCATTCAGCCGTTCCTATTGTTCTTCACTCATTGTACGTCAAACATACAAGCTCATTATTCATGACGTCACGTGGTGCAATGACGTTACCGTCATACGTTTTCCCGTCAATATTGAGTTTTCGTATCAGATTGAAAAATTAAATTTGGTTCACGGAAATTTGGTGAAATATGAACTGAAAATTAATGTGTTGTTGTACGAACAACGAATTAATTTTCCGCCTGTATTTTGCGATGGATTGATTAAAAGTTACAGTAACAAGAGAAATGGCTTACGGCTATACTTTCTATTGTGTTTTAAATAACAAAATCAAACATTTTAAAGAATTTTCTTTTAATTTTCCCCGTTTTGTTTATATTTTAACATATAAGTATGGTATGTTTTCGATATGTGGATATATTATTGGAATTGTGTGATTTTCACATATAATGATCTTATTAGAGCTTTTAAACTTTAAAATAAATGTCTTTATGTTTGTCCAATCACTTCTCTAAAACTAGATATCACATTGTGACAATTTTTTTTAATAATTCACTAGCTGTCCAACGCAACTTCCCGTATTTTTTTCCCGTTTTTGTAACATTTCTCATTGCTGCTCCGCTCCTATTGATCGTAGCGTGATGTTATATAGACCATAGCCTTCCTCGATAAATGGGCTATCCAACAGTGAAACAAATTTTCAATTCAGACCAGTAGTTCCTAATATTAGGTACTGCGTTTAATCAAATAAACAAACAAACAAAGTCTTCAGCTTTATAATAATAGTAAATGAAAAAAAAAACTGAAAATTCTTTATCATGGGAAGCAAAAGCGACTCTTGTGATAAGTTCTGATTCTACATGTAAGTACATGTACCTATCTAATGCCAATTTCGCAAAGCAATGGGTTAAGCAGGAGAAAAGATCTGGGCAATAAAAACTCGTGGCCAGTCCGTTCAAATTGCCAATGTTTTTTTGTACAAGCTTTTATTTTAACTTGCAATGTATTTAAGTTTGTCCGGGGGGAATCTTGCAACTGAATTTTGAGTTAGTTATCTTTAACCGATTGAGATACGCTTATTTCGGATAACAATACACACTTATTCTAATTTCAATATGGCGGATCATTCCAGATGGCGGAGTATCAAATGCCTGGCTTGCTGAGGAAAACACAAAAACTAATACAACGTCCCGTTAACCATAGCATATCCAATCATAATTAAGAAATAAAAAAATGGTAAAAAACTTTTTAAAAATAAACTTTTTTATAATTGCCCTAAAAAGAAGAAAATAAACTTTAATTAAATCAAATCAATCAATTTACATGTAGGTATTACACAATTAAATAAATGATATAAAAGCAAAGCGAACAGTACATAGGTATAAGAAATATTTTTTAGTTACGGAAAATATTTTTTAGTTACTAAAAATTATAAAAGAAAAAGTAATTGAGGAAAATGACACAGACATCACAAATTTAAGTGAAAATAATAAAATAATGCTTTTTTAAACTAACATTTAAACTTGCGCGTTGCTTAATTATAACTATTTATTATACGGGAATGAACGCCTACTATTTACCTTAAAATTGCTTGACGTTTCGACAAGGTTGCACCGGCCGTCCTACTTAATAAATTTTAACTATTCTCACAATATTATTTACTTTATGCACATAAGTAGTTTTATAGTCATCGTCACAAAACTGGAAGACTTAAAACCAACCAAGTTGGTTGTTGGAACTGAACTTTTAATTGAAATTACCTTTTGCCTTTAAACGCCAACTTCTTTAATAATTGCTATCTGCAGAGCCAGGCGTGGTGTAGGTTTCAAAAGACTGCGATTTGATAGTTCCTTATTGAAATGAAAAGTCTACAAGAATAGATAAATCTACGGCAATTCATATGACAAAACCTCATCTTTATTAAAATGTTAAATCAGTTGTCATGATTACTTTAAATCTATACTAATATTATAAAGCTGAAGACGTTTGTTTATTTGAACGCGATAATCTCAGGAACTACCGGTTCGAATTAAAAAAAATATGTTTGTGTTGGATAGCCCATTCATCGATGAAGGCTATATGCTATATAACATCATGCTACGACCAATAGGAGTGGAGCAGCAACGATAAATGTTGCAAAAACGGGAAAAATTGCACATACGAAGTTACGCGGGTTATCTAGTCTTAAGATATAATTGAGAACACTCTCCTTTTTCAAACATTCAACTAATGGCTACAGAATCCTATCAGATTTTTTATATTTATGAATCACCAAAGTTTTGTCCCGTAAGGAAACCAAACCCACATCCTCTTATACACCGCAATCTTCTGCACCGCTAACTGTGCCACCGAAATTGAATTTATCACTTTAGTCCTCTAATACTATACAAGTATTAATGAACTGTAAACTTCGAAATACTACATCATATAATTTAGTGGCGAGTCCTAAATCTGTACCACAGAATACCGAGAGTATAGAAGGCAACCTTCATATGTATTTCACTCGAGCGACGGCCGCAAGACATCATTCACGGAAATGAATCAAACAAGAAAGAAAAGGTGTTTAATAATGCAACTTAAATACATTCGGACAATTATTTTGTAAACCCGGCAAGAGCATGTCGGACCATGCTCAGTGTTGGGTGTCGCTGCCGTTATTACAAACAAATGCAATACATGAAAAAATCGATATGAATAATTGCATCAACAGAAGAGCATATGTTCTTGGCACTTACGCTTTTTTTGTTGAGAAACGCAGTTTTTCGGCAATAACTCAATGACGGAATATCCGATCATGTCGAAAATAATTTTAGTTTAAAGTATTTATTAAGTGGTACCTTTATAATTTTTGTTTTATGTTGAATTTAAGGTAGTTTTTGAGTAAAAAGCTTGTGACATATGGACGGACAGACAGACAGACGGTCATGGCAAAACTATACGGGTTCTGTTTTTGCCATTTTGGCTACGAAACCCTAAAAATGCTCCTGGAGCCAGTAGGTACCCATGTACTCGTATATTAAATAAAGTGAGTTAGTTAATATTATTACATTAAGAAAATAACAAAAGAGATATCAGCACATACAGTTGTGTAAAGCTACCTGTGCCTCATGGTTGCAGTAATTCAGTTCAGCATGACATGCATGGCTAGCGCTGGTTTTCAACTGAGACCTAAAAAAATGGTTGTCTGTAAATTCGGTTTACAGACGATAATTTTACGTGATAACGTCATAAGATAAAAACTTTTGAACAAAAAATATTACCGACTTCAAAAATAAATTCAAGGCAACTAAAAAGCAAAAAACAATATACCTAGAATAACAAAAACAAATCAAACATTTTGAAGTTGGTGTTTTTGTTATTCTAGGTATATTGTTTTTTGCTTTTTAGTTGCCTTGAATTTATTTTTGAAGTCGGTAATATTTTTTGTTAAAAAGTTTTTATTTCTCACTTTTTAGTGGGTTGGTTTATAATTCACTTAAGTTACAACAGGCTTATGTCGTCTGCTCAAATCCTTTTACGAAATATTGCTTGCTCCGATGCAGGGCCGTTAATTCTTGAGGAGTTCACTATCAGCTTTACTACATTGTATAATAGTAGTATATCGAGATTAAAGTGCTACTCAATACCATATTAAAGTACTTAATTGAATCGCAAACTGTGAAATATTGAATAGGTCTGCTCGTAATTTTTGGTCTTCATCATCAGTTTCACTTCACCAATTGATGTTTTTTAAGAGTAAATGCACGAATCACTATGAAATATACCTAAACCACTGTAGGTGTGCTTTTAATATTTTAAGAGTTCCCTCGATTTCTCCAGGATCCCATCATCAGATCGTGATCTGGGGACAATGGGACCAACTTGGAAGTATACCCTTTCAAACACAAAAAGATTTTTTCAAATCGGTCCAGCCGTCTTTGCGTAATCGGTGAACAAACATACAAAAAAAAAAAAATAAAAAAAAATACAAAAGTTAAACGTTTTGTATTTGTGTTCTATACTCTCGATCTTCTTGGTTGTACTGTGTACGTTAAATTCAATAGCTTCGAGTGCTTCTAACCGTTTAACTTTAATATAAATATTTGCATTGTCCGTTGTATTTAGATCATTTGGATCATACAGATCTGATGTAGTGTAAACATTCAGGCCCATTTCGAACTGGTAGACATTTACTACTCCCGACGGTTTGGACTGGATGTTAGAATTTATAAACAGATCCAATATATAATTTTAGAGATATAAATGAACTGACTTTAATAGTTTTACCATTGTAAAATTATATGGGTACCCATTGTATATAATATTATATGGGTACCCAGTGTACTGACAGATTAAAGGTTCCTTGCATACATCTAGCGGTATAGAATCAACACTTAAAATTTACGTACAATATATTCGATATCAAAATTTGAAAAA
Organism: Herminia tarsipennalis; assembly: GCA_945859575.2. Taxonomy (NCBI): domain Eukaryota; kingdom Metazoa; phylum Arthropoda; class Insecta; order Lepidoptera; family Erebidae; genus Herminia; species Herminia tarsipennalis. The sequence goes on along the minus strand of OX243841.2, from coordinate 18,001,785 downwards.
AAAAAGAATTGTTTTAAAATTTTTTTATATTTTTTAAACCTTTGAGTTTAAAAAATATTTACTTTTTTGAAATTCCTAAGATGAGCTCTTTAATTTGATACCCTTATTGTAGTATTCGAAACAACTTTTTTTTTACACCTCTATGACATCTCACAGCCGCCATGTTTGTTATTTTCAAACGTTACTTAACTAAGAACACGCGGTCAAAACGAATTTAATGACGTATTAATTATATAAATCCGTCTAGTGATTTGAAAGATATCACTACATAGTATAAAACAAAGTCGCTTTCTCTGTCCCTATATCCCTATGTATGCTTAAATCTTTAAAACTACGCAACGGATTTTGATGCGGTTTTTTTTTAATAGATAGAGTGATTGAAGAGGAAGGTTTATATGTATAATAACATCCATTAAATGGTGGAGAAATAAGGAACGGAGCAGCAATAAGAAATGTTGCAAAAACGGGATAAATTTACGCAGACGAAGTTGCGCGGGTCAGCTAGTGAGGTAATAAAGAATATTGCCCTTAAAAAATCTTGTGGTGGACAACATGCCAAATCGGAAACAGCCTCATAGCGCCCATAACTTGAACAACTACTTACTTCGTCGGCGAGTAAAGTGATATCCTATCAAGAACGCCAATTAAATACCGTAGCGGCCTGTCAATATCCCTAGGCATCTGCAGAAATCCGTTCCACTTGGAAAAGTCATGAAGAGATTAAAATTCGCCAAAGGGATATGAAGAGCCAAATTAGTGTTAACGATTACGAGCAGAACGTAATTGACGGAAAGCTGGAACTGGTAAGAAATTAAGGTTTTGCTAAGTTTGAAGAAGACTTTTAATGGTCTCATAAAAATATCCGGACTCTAAACGATTCGTTCAGATTCCTCGTTAATGAGCTAAACGAAGCCTCTGCTGTGTTACCGAAGGATTTGAATTCGCGAGACCTTTAATATCTGGATTTAACTGTAATAGTTTGATTTTACATGAGTTTCATGAATACGACAAAAATACAATATCATTCCAAAACCTGCATTGAACTGTACTAAGTTCCCAATCGTTGAGACGTCAGATAATCCTCCCTTAGTGTTTGGAGGTATGTAAACCTAGTCTCCGATAATATAAACGAAACCCTTCACGATCAGAATGTCTAAGTAGCTAAATGTCCAATAGCGCAAAACGTCTAATGAGCAGTAAGTCTAATTAGCCAAACGTCTATGTAGCAAAACGTCTAACTATCAGATGGTCTATATAGCAGAACGTCTATTTAGCAAAAAGTCAGGTTTTAAATATGTACCTACACTCATGATAAAAAGTAAAAGTCATTTGTAAAAAACAGATTAAATTTATTTGATACAAAAATGAATTGGCTTATTCACCTAATATTCTTTTAATATTGCCAAGGTTCATTAAAAATTCAAAGGCACTAACTTTTTGATCCTCTAGCCTTTGCAACTCTCTTTTGTATTTAATGTTAAACATGATGTCAATCTTCCTTCTCTTATTACCATCAAATAACAAATTCTTGTATTTGCGATCTTGCCAAAGCGCTTCCTTTCTAAGTGCTTTGAGAAATAGTAGCAAGGTTGGCTTTGATTTGATATTAGTGTTTAGACGCCTGTGCCAACCTTCGAGGGCATTGTTAGTGCGAAAATTATAATTGCCTGGACAGTTTATTACATCTGCTAGAGACTGTAGCCATTGTCTTTGAAAGTAATTTAAAAAAGCCACCATTTCTTCGCTTTTGGGAGCCTTTTCAACAATGCTAGTCCAACATTCAGTAATGTATGGAGAAGGTAATAAAGGTAAATTGGAACATACTCTGACAATATTTCTAGACTCTCTGCTTTCAGAAAGACTCAATATTGACGCTTTTTTCCAAACGGCTTTGTTAAGATGATAATAGCATCCCGTTATTTGAGTGGTCGGAAAGGCATCTTTGATTCCATTGATAAGCGCTGTCTCATAATCGCATTTAATGGCCATTATGTCTATTTCAAAATACTGCTTGATTAGGCCAAATAACCGTTCATAGGTTTCCTGTCTCTTATCAGGTAGTAATGCATATATAACTCCCATAACACAAGTTATATCCTCACAGCTATTCAAATCAACGTGAATTGATAATAGCTGGTAGAATGGTTTGGGCGTAGCTTTAAATGTTCCATCAACAAAATACATCTTATTTTTCAAAGACTTAATGCATTGCCGACTGATCGGAGTTGAGAATATTAATATTTTATTATTGTTACATTCATCTTCACAAATAAGGAAATTGTCTGCCAATATTTCTGGAATTATTACCTCATTTAAATTTTTAAATTCTGTTTTACAAACATTTAAATATTTGCGACGAGCCCGGAACAATGTATCTTTTTTAGAATTAAAATGTGGTACCTGTTCAATCTCATCCTCTTTTCCGAATTCATTCTCAAAAATTTTCTGTACAGGTTTGGCTTTTTGGCGAACTAATTTCTTGCACCTATCCATCACTTTGTCACTCCTGTTTTTATCAAAATTAGCTTTACAGGTATGTTGATTTAACTGACGAATGATTTTATTTTCGTCTTTATTAATGGTAAGAGATGCACAACACTCATTGCGCTTGGAGCATCTCCACAGCGTTGACCCTCCCTTATTTGTGACTTTTAAATTGTACCTGTGACCATTAAGCAGCAGCACACGCTTTTTCTTTTGACTTTCGATGAAAAAAAAAGAATGTTCTTCGCCCATTATTAAAATTAGAAATCAATACTATTTTATTCTATTTGTAATGAAAAGCAAAGCAATTACAGGAAAAACAAATGCATTCATGACAATGTCAGTCACCATTAAAAAGTTATTAATATATTATATTCTACGACGTATATTATACCAAAGAGTCTGTATGTGGTGTAGGTATATCCAGGAGCAATGAGCGTGTTGAATTTTCTGCTTGAGTATCCAGTCATTTTGAGAAACTGACTTTTTGCTAAATAGACGTTCTGCTATATAGACCATCTGATAGTTCGACGTTTTGCTACATAGACGTTTGGCTAATTAGACTTACTGCTCATTAGACGTTTTGCGCTATTGGACATTTAGCTACTTAGACATTCTGATCGTGAAGGAACGAAACTACTTAAATTGGTTACACTGAACACTTACATCAGTGTTTCAATAAAATGCAATGAATAATAAATAAAAACAAAACCTCTTTAAGGAAGATTTTCGCCTCATTCTGAAACCATCGTAAAGAGTAACAGTGACGCCTTTCATTATGTAATCATATCCTATTCAAACATCACTTCAATGTGCTCCAAATGATGGTGACTTACGCACTTTGTTCATCAAGCTCCAATTCTTTGCGAGAAAATCTGTCTTTAGGGACGTTTCTCTAAACAAATTAAAGGGATACATTCGCTAAACAAATTCAACTAATAATAATGATTTTTACTGAATTTATTTTGACCTTTTTGCAGAAAATTTGAATAAATTCAAAAGGGAACATTTTTATTATAAGAACGATTTGTGAATATACTAAAAGTACTTTAATTAGACTGCCTGGGTAATTTTCTTTCCATTAGTACAGAAATTTCAGTCGTTAGACGCCATTATAGTAATGTAATGATAGACCTAAGAATAAACGGCTTATTGAAAAACGGAAAATTCGTTTTATTCTATTGATGAATATTTATAAGTATCTATTATATACAAAATTATGAATATAATTTAAATAAAATTGTATTCTATTAGATATTATTATACAGTAATTATAAAATAACATTAATATGCAAATAATGTAGTAGGTATCGAATCCTACTCATTATACTATCGACGTAAACCCTCTCCTAATACAAGCCATTGAGCTTAGCTGGAGGGGTTAATAGGATTGCTAGCAATGTGGACCAATAATCCTACGTAGCTAGTTATCTTTATGAATAAAAAAAAACTTACGGACAAAGTCGTCTTCAAAGATCTATGTTGTTTTTAACGTTTATGTTTAGATAATATAATCTTGAGGCAACTCACACAACGTCATCTGATCCCAAACTAAGCAAAGCTACTACTATGGTAACCAGACAACTGATAAACATACTTATATATTTCTAAATACATACATATTACAGATAAGTTACACCCAGACACAGAATAAACCATCGTGCTCATCACACAAAGTTTTATCCTGGGTGGGGATTGAACCCACGACCTCCGGCTTAGCAGTCAGGGTCACCAACCACTAGACCAACAGGCCAGTCAGATATTTAGATTTTGTGTAACACAAGAAAAAATCATATAAAAACTATTTATGATGCACTTATTATTAGGAAAAAATAAAATTTCTCAAAATTATCTCAATTTTGTAAAAATACACAAGTAGGTACGACTCCCATTTGACTGTTTTTTTTTACAACGATTTCAAAAAACCATAATTTCTTATTATCTTTTCTTAGAGTTGTTATTACATCTGACTTCTTTGATCTGCATTTATTTAATTTAAGTACTGTTTTTATTGTTTCAGGTACGTTTTCCTTATTGTTAAAGTGAAGAAGTATATTTTTGTCCAAGGTAATAAAGTTGTAGAATATTAAAATGTATCTAATATTGTGGGTGACCGGTGAGTGTCTTTTTACTAACCTATATATTTTATTTATAAAACCTGTGATTTTTTTGTTCTATTACTCGCTCCAAGTGACGTAGTAAGAATGTGGGTTCAATGGCCACATGAAACAAAACTTTTTTGAACTACAAAATGTTTGTTCTGAGTCTGTACTTAGTTGTTTTGTTAATTGTATGGCGTGTATTTGTTAAGTGGCATCCATGCCTCAAATATAGGGCTAGTAGAGAAATATATATTTGAAAAAAGCGGGATGGTGTTTATTACCCGTCTGCGCGACGCATAGAATGGGAAATGAACTTAAAATGACCGTTTTTAATAAAAAAATTGCTGCTCTAATTTTCGGTAGTTACAGTTACTTACGTCTTACAATTAAAAGCTAAAAAGTATTAAGTCGAAAAAAAAAATGTAAATCAAAAATCCCGCCTGCTAAAAATAAGATGGAAACACATTTTAGTGTGTTACCTGGGATTCATTTTGTTTTTTGGAAATCCGTTTCGTCGTTTTGATGTTAAACTAATTTTAGTACCATGCATCAAAGTTTTTTAATATTAAGTAAGTACGTAATATTATTACTGCAAATCTATGAAAAGTAATATCACACGCGAAAAATGTCGTCTCAGCCCATTTCAATAATGTTCTTGCCTTTAGGGAAGTCGTTATGTCCATAGTCCCATAACCTTATCTGGACATTATGGTTGATTATGGCTTCCTAGTGCGATAAGAAAAATGTAACTTTATGATACCGATTTATTGATGCTACCAATAATTTACTCCGTATCATTTATCTTTCTGCAATATTACGCCCATGTGGGGTTTAATAGTAGATAGGTATATTAAAAATTATTTATAAAATTCTGATAAACTAGGTTTTGCCCACGGCATCGCAGTTATAGCAATAAAAAACTATCCTGTCCTTTCCGGGACTCAAGCTATCTCCATATTTAATTTTATCTAAATCTGTTCAACGGTTGGATAGGTAGGTAGGTACTTACTTACTTATATCGACCGACCCGGCTTTACCCCACTGATTATCTATACTAATATTATAAAGCTGAAGAGTTTGTTTGTTTGTTTGAACGCGATAATCTCAGGAACTACTGATCCGAATTGAAAAATTCACTGTTGGATAGCCCATTTATCGAGGAAGGCTATAGGCTATATAACATCATGCTACGACCAATAGGAGCGAAGTAACAATGAGAAATGTTGCAAAAACGGGGAAAATTTACGCAGACGAAGTTGTGCGGGACAGCTAGTAATATAATATAATTTTCCAAATGATACTGAAATGCCTATTAAAATTAATTGCATTATTTTGATGAAATAAGCTCACAAAAAGGCTGAGTTGGAAGGCGACTTTATATTGTCGAATGTAGAAAAGGTTAGATTAGTTGTTAGTGGCATAAAGGTTCAAAATAGATTAGATAAACGTTGACATATCAATTGTAATTCTCAATCTATTGATATGCTTTTATGCGCAACACAATTTTAAAACATCATCATTTTAATCAAACAGAAAACGAGTATGAGAAAGTATCAAGACCACAATGAAATACGTAATAAAACTTAATGCAAGCTGTGAATATTATCAACAGTATAAGTGTCATCTGCCATTGTATTGCTTTTTACGAGTACGTAATAATAACAATATGGCAGTTTATAATCTAGGATTGCCTAGAATATTACCTAAGAGAGATGACATGGAAAACAATGACTCAATACCCTGTAGTCAAATGCATATATGTATATGTGTATTTTAATGAGCATGCACTCTTCATCGTTTATATTGCGTGACGTTTCGACCAGGTTTCATTGGCAATAGTCATTGCCACCATGCAGCAGCATGCAAGGGAGTCTTAAAGTTAATAATGTACCTTATATTTTCTGACGCTTGGTCACGAAAATTCCGTTTAAAACATTTTATGACTAAAAATTTAAATCTATATCTATATTTGTCCCGTTAATTCTGAGCGTTGATGATTTGAAAACTTGCTTTTAAAAAGCGATTTATATAGCTGATTGTAATTACACTTACTGTCTATGTTTAAAATCCATCGTACAGGTACCTATACTCGGTAGCTTTATGTTAGCTAGGTACTCATTTTGAAATATCACATAGTCACACGCTTATTTACAACTAGCTTTCGCCCGCGGCTCCGCCCGCGTAGATCGTTATCGCTATAAAAACTATCCTATGTCCTTCCCCGGGACTTAAACTATCTCCATAACAAATTCCATCTAAATCGGTTTAGCTGTTTGAGCGTAACATACAGACAGAGTTACTTTCACATTTATAATATTAATATGAATTACATTTAATTGTAATTAAATTGAGAACATTATGTTCATTTGTATTACAGCACAAACTAACCTAATATTTTCAAATTGTTATTAATATTTATGTGATACAAATCAATTTAAGATTAATTTTATTATATTGTTCTCCTTTTATTAGTTTATGAATAGCCTGAATAAATGAGTAGATGCTGAGGTGGGTATGTACTACTGCAACTCTACAGTTTATCAACTTGATGTTGTCTTTCTGCCAAGAGAGTAAGGTAGCCAGATCTCACTGCGGATTATAAGTTTATATGGAGTATACTTATTCAGTGCAGTACGACGAGTAGTAACCTATAGCAATAAGTCATTACATTTTTCACTGCAGAAACACAAGCCTCATCTCTGAGGGCTCTATCATTTGTAGGGCATAATCCGCCAAGCAGAGTCTGTGCGAACTGTGTGAAATTAGTCAAAAGTGAGCATGCTACGAAATCATATATTCATATATTCAAGTCTCTTGCAATTATTACTTTATAGTATGGCGGTACCCACATTTAATAATAATACAAATGAATTAACATTTGACAACTCGCGTCAAATACTGAATCGCGATATTGAAGTTTTCACAGGTGCTATTTAAACAAGTTTCCAAACCATTGGGCTGTGGCCCGACAGGCACGATCACCTCGCCTGGTCAGAGGATCCTCGTTTTGTGCTGGAGAGACGTATCACCTTACCCTCCACAATACCTAGTTATAGCCTAATGGGAATAAACTCAGTCATAGCCTAGAAGTAAGCGTGCTACGTAATAACATATCCGTCTCTAGCCTCATGGTTAAAAATATACTAATATGTTAATTAAACTAGGTACGTACCTAATTTATGGAAGATTTTTTATTGCGTGGTCACTGTCCAAACAATGAAGTGTACAGAGTAGAAGACAACACAAACAACATAACGAGTAACCATAGTAATTGTCTTTTTATATTCATTTTAAATATAAAAAGTACCTACGTTTCGCTTTTATAGTGATGCAAAGAAATGAGGTTACTACGGCACTCGTAGCTGGCATTATGCCATTTTGTTTTTCTTTAATAAAATCATATGTTCTTCATTGTAATCGTATATCTTGTGGCATTATTTTTTGAAGGTTAGAAAAGTTAAATACTTCAAAAGGTGCATTAAAAAACTTAGAAACAAAACGCAAAAACTTAAAACTTTGCAAATATGCTTAATTTATTACTAAAAGAGATGGTAAATCTAAAAAAAACAACGCTATAACTTTATAAATCAAGTTTTGTTACACAAAAACTGCTAATTAAATTACATTTACCTAAATTAAAGCACATACCCATTGTTTTCTGTCTTTACAAAAACAATAACTTGAATATAAACTTAATATTGAAAATTAAATCAAAATTGAGTAAACCAAATTACATGAAAAAACTCAAAGTACTCAAACCAAGCTAAATCAAAATAATTTATGCAAATCAAATAACCTTAAATTTGCGGTACTTGGTTTACTTTTCCTGATTACGGTATCTATGATTTTTCTCTTTATTTTAAACCCTCTTCCTATTTTGAAGGTTTACCTTTAACCGTTCTTAATTATAAATAAATATTCTAATTTATTTATTAAATAATAATTATAATATTTAACCAACGTTTGAAAAGATTAACTCAATTATAATAGTGCCTACCTGAAATCATACCTTAAATATTTAGTAGCATTACAACATTTTAGAGGCCATCAAAGACACAACATTAATATGCATTAGAGGCAATTTTGTTATATTTTCGAGCTCACCTTATAGCAAAACTTACTCATACAAATTACACTTTACAAAAGACGAGCGTGTTCAACTCACATTTGAAAATAATGATCACGCACCTAGTTTTCCTATTAATTTTATGTCTGTACAGGTCAACGGTATGACTATATTATATAGGGTAGCCTTTTTCATTCATAAAACATTTTATAATTAATGTATTTAATAAAAATCAGTACTGGCGGGCGTGGCTTGTTTTCTTTGATCCGGAGTTAATAAATCATTGTTTATTGAATGTATTTTCGCTACTTTACAAGTCGTTTTAAATTCAAATGACGCTTCTGTAATCTAAATTTTACGAGTCCTTTGATCAATGTTGCACAGAGCTTCATTCATTTTGATTTGCTCAACGATGTCGCCTTTTAATATATTTTAGTTAAGAAGATACCTACTCCATTTCTATGATTACCAATTTTCTAAAAAATACAAAAACAGGCTTATTGATCAAGTTTCAAACCTTACCTACTAAGTAAACAAGATTCACATGCACAAAAAAAGATACAAAAGCAAAAAGTATTTCAAATGTGCAGTGGTCAGCGGGAACGCAGAAATCCGCAGAATAACGACATGTGACTTATGTATCAGGCATATCCTCGAATACTTAAATGGTACTTATTAAGTTATTACAGTCGTGCATAGAAGTAGATACCTATTTCTGTCACTACTATTCACCTTTATGTGACAGTGACAACATGAGGGTTAACGGTGTCACAAAACTGAGGGGACGGTTGCGTACTAATTCCGTAGCATATCAAGATAGCTGCGATGTTAAGCAACCGTTAGTCCATAGATGGGTGACCATTTTCGAACATTGACGCTTTTGAGAGCACGTTAAGCCGTCGGTCTTGCACCTAATCTCTCTCCGGTCGTGTCGGATTGCCATCCCATCGAACTATGAGAGCGAGGGTATAGAGAGTGCACTTGTGACTGCGCTTACGCAAGTGTAAGCGTATTGCACTATAAAAATATATTTTTTAAAAATATGTTTAACGCTTCTCTTCTGATAGCGAGTGCGGTGTCTCAGTTAGTCGCGTTTTCAAACCCAGTTCACATTCGCATGTGCAGTCGTGAACATTTGTGCATTTATTTTCCTGCTACCCAGTTAGTTACACAGTTAAACACCATAGTTACTTGAAGCTGTCAATATTAAACTCACAGCCAATTGACGTCGACTGGATATTTACCCAGAAATTTACTCGCAAACATGTCTAAAGGATCATCCAAAAGCAATTTGTATTTACGCCATAGCAGCTAGACATGGAAAAGGCGTAGGTATTATCGCAACCTGCCAATGTCGGCGTCAATACTTCAAAGCAAAAATTATTATGACATCAAAATATATGTACCAATGTTTAATCATTTATGACAGTTATAAAACTGATAAACATATATAAAACCGACTGTGCAGCCGATAAATTAGACTTAGCGTAAATCTTTAGGTATCAAAGAATTCCGTTTAAATATTTTATCGCGTAGACCTAAATAAAAAAAATGACGAATGTTATAAAATTGATATATATGGGATTAGCGGCGCAAATAAATATTCCCTCATCTTGAAAACCCTTGTGATGTGGACAAATGGTGTATATGTACTAAAAGAGTTTATTATTATATACTTTGACAAAACAAGGGTTATCAAATCATTCAAAATTCAAAATTCTTTATTCACTAAGGATGCAAAACAACTCTTGTGATACGTCGGGATTCTACATGTACATGTAATGCCAAGTTCGCAAACAATAGGTAAAGCCGGAGAAAAGATACTGCCAATAAAAACTCGCGGCCACTCTTTTCAAATTGCCAATTTTACAATGTTTGAATGTTTATAAACTTGATATGGGGGTAAGGTGCTGCGACTAATATACTATACACCCATGTTAAAGGACTGATGCAAATTGTAGTATCAAAAAGTTGAAACATAAGATATAGCAAAATCAGCCTTAGTGGGTACAATGTAGTAGGAGCATCTACTTACAACTAAGGTAAAAACTATATGTGCTTAAATATTTACCAAAGTACTTGTAACGAATGATTTAATATAAAATATTAATTCTGGTATTCAAAGGAAGAAAAGAATGGCCTTTATTCGTCACTCAGAAGGAATTCAGGTATTCATTCATAAACCTGGGTACTAAATACGAATTTAAAGACATCGTATCTCTACAGATATAAAGCAGTAGCGTGTCTTAGGAACTCCAACACAATAATTATAATAATATCTTCTCGGAACAACTCACACAACGCTATCTGATCCCAAACTAAGCAGTATTTGTACTATGTAAACCAGATCAATGATAAGCACAGTTATATAAAAAACCATCGTGCTCATCACACCAAGTTTTTTCCTGGGTTAAGATCGAACCCACGACCTCCGGCTTAGCAGTCAGGGTCACTAACCACTAGGCCAACAGGCCAGACAATGTTCATCACAAAACGCCGAGAGTACAGAAGTATCATACAACGCACGCTCGACCAACGCGCATATAGCTATCGCTCATGGAAAACACGGAATCTCTATAATATTAATATTGGATGTCTGCGCTGCCGACCGAAGTATAGGTATGACAATAAAACTTGCGTTCTAAAATCTAGATATTTTGTGACATCGTTCAGTAAAGTTATGATTTCGAATCATTCCCCTGAGGCTATTTTCGTGAATCTATATACTCGTGCCAGAAGCGATTAGCTTAATTGGAGACACAGGGATATCTGAGATAAATCAGTACTTAATCGGGGAAATATTTATGAGACACGTATATGTACATTTCCTTTCCTCGTGCATGTCTACGTAATTCTACTGATAGTTACATCAGCATATTATGAATAATAATAAATAAGAACTATAAAAACATAACCTTTCCTTGCAGTCTTGCATAAACGCGCTTTTAAGCAATGTGTACTAGGATATGAACAGATGGTGCTGTTTTGTTATAGTAAGCTACGAAAATATTATGAACACCATCAGGGTTTTTAGGAAAATTTACGCACTAGTTGGCGCTACTTTGACAAGAGGTCCTGCGCGCTGTCTAAACATAGTTTCTGTACAGTTCCACTAATCGTTTTTAGAGTTTAATTTAAAAAACTACCTAATTTGTGTATAAAATTGTATAAGTATTTAAAATTAATTATTTATAGGCGTAAACCGATGAAAATTGCAAAGAAAATAGACACGAAAATATTTGCGCTTTGACACTTTTGACAGGTTTCTGGACCTGACATCTTAGTGCTGCCGCCTAGTGAGCGCCATTTCAGAACACCTTCATTACGAAAGATGGTATTGTCTTTGGTTCTTAATAAGTCCAAAATAGCTCGCTGGCTCAAATTTTGGTTCAAAATACTGACATACTACTCTTTTGATATTCCCTACGGTTATTCTAAAAGTTAGTTAATTATATATGGTGTTGTCAAAACATTTTTGGTTCCTGACGCGTCTCGGCTCCCTTTTTAATTAAGATAAATGATTTGCTAACGTATAATGGACCGGACTCAAAACTAAGTCATTCAAAAGCCATTATTAGAACGTGCACTGCAGGCCGAGATACGGCACCTATTATTACTTTATATTAGCTTGAATTATATTACATTTATTAACTTATTTTCTTTTCTTCTTTTTATTTAATTATCTGACTTAAACATATCAAACTACTACTTAAAAGCAAAAATTTTTATATAAAGCTATAGTATGTTGATTGGATGTGATATGACAATTATGCGACTATTTCAAAGAGAACTCGTGTCGTTAATATTGTAAAAGTCGTTTCAAATTTTGATTGTCCCAAAGATAAAATTTGAGTTCTATCATGTAGTTATCCTTTGATAACCAATGCATAATGCATTGGTTATCAAAGGATAACTATTATTGGTTGATACATTGTATCTTTAAACAATAATTAGCTTTTCAATGAAAAGAGCCTTATATAATGGTGGGTTTTCCATAACCTCAATCTCTATTCTAGTTATTTTTATTTTAATGGACTTCTAATTACTTTAATTGTTCGATTCTGACGCAATAATTCATAACTCTTTAGCTTCGAAGTCTTTTCCTGCGATTATAAAAACCTCAGAGCGTCCTTGCATTGTACAAAACTTAGATTTTTATCATTGCATATATAGATACAATTACTGTACCAATTAAATTTGTTGCTCTTATCTTTGGCTTTGTTTATGAACTCAGTATTCACCTAAGATTATACTAGATAGTTTTTTTTTCAAGTGTGCCTTGAAACTATTTTTTTTCACTTTACAGCACTTTACATTTTATTTAATACTAGCTGTCCCGTGCAACTTCGTCTGCGTAAATTTTCCCCTTTTTTATAATCGTATGTTACTTCTAATACCTCCAAGAATATGTGTACAAAGTTTCATGATGATCGGTTGAGTAGTTTTCACGTGAAAGCGTAACAAACAAACTTACATTCACATTTATATATTAGTATTGAAGCACTTTTTGTCAAGTACGAGTACTTATAGTTTTTTTGTGAATGTATATTGATGATGAATGTATATTGTGTTTATCACTACATAAATATTTCTATGTACAATATATCTAATTCAAGTTATTCAAAGTTGTTTCAAACTTCGACTTTGCATGATATTGTCAAAACGCAATATTTTTTTAAACTCATGCATTCAAAGTCACGGAAAATAGGCGTTCCTTACATTGGACTTACACTCAATGGTCACGATCACGACTACTTAAAAAGTACATTGTTATTCATATTCTTTGACACTAATCCATTTACTTGTAACCATACCTACTGGAGACTTTAACTCGCGTGCTCGCTAAGTAAATAACATAACCACTTAAACAAATTGCTTAAGTAGCAATACAAATGTCCTATTCAAAAGGCATGCTATAAGAAATATTGCTAGTTGTAAATCTATGTATTTCCTACTTGGTTTAGAAAAACCGAACTGTACAATTATGGTTGCTATGTGATCACTTAATAAAAGCCCGTCCACACCAAAATTGTTGGCAATAATATTTATCTTTATAACATTTTAACCACCAAAAATGTCAACTATAATGGTTTTCTTAATATTTTGCTCAATATGTAACATAAATGTTGCATAATATTGTTTCAATGTAAAGACGTGACTACGGAAATTGTGCGTGGCCCGACGTACACTTGCCCGGTTTTTATTTTAATTTTTGTTTTTGGTTTTTTTATTTGTGTTTTATTATTTCATATTTTTTTATTATTATGTCAGTTACATCGAAAAATGTTATTCAAATTTCATCAGTTTTTATTTTTTTCTGAGAGATAAACTTTTTAATTGTCATGTCGTTGTCATTGTCATTTTTAGGGTTCCGTAGCCAAAATAGCAAAAACGGAACCTTTATAGTTTTGTCATGTCGGTATGTCTGTCTGTCTGTCCGTCCGTATGTCACAGGCATTTTACTCAAAGACTACTTAATGAATCTTGATGAAATTAGGTGAAAAGGTGTCTTGTAGTAGCCGCTACATAGTTCGATAGCTAAATAATAATAATAAATATTTTAAAGGGGGGCACGCCATACATGTAACAAGATTTTTTTTATTATTATGTTTGCGTACGATAGCGCAATAGATGAATATCGTATTTAACCACATAAATTATAGTACTTTTATACTGTTAAAAAAAAAGGTTCCCTAACCATTCCAAAATACACTACGTTAATGTTCAAATTTTCACTTCTGCCGACACTCCCGAGTGCAACCCGGTTTTTTTTTAAAAAAAAACCTTCTGCTTTGTCGTAGGCCCTAAGTCGTCGCGGGTTTACAGAAAACTATGTTGCTAATTTTTTAGCTTCTGACGTCTCCAGGAAATAATGGGTTACCCAACACGTGTTGCTAAAAGCGCATTGCCAACGATGGAGAAGCGGCTTATATCGCGATTTTTTAACCGAATATGGTTGTTTTTTGTAGGCAATGCAATTAATGTAGGTACATGAATGTCAAAAAATCCTACACGCGTACTATTTGTACCATAAATACCTACCGTTTACAAAACAAACTATGTTGCTAATTTCTAATTAGCTTCTGACATCTCCAGAAAAATAATGGGTCACCCTACACGTGTTGCTAAAAGCGCATTGCCAACGATGGAAAAGCGGCTTATATAGCGATTTTTTAACCGAATAGGGCTATATGGTTGTTTTTTGTAGGCAATGCAATAAATATACATGAATGTCAAAAATTCTTACACGCGTTCTATTTGTACCATAAATACCTACTCAGCCCTCGGTGTTCCCACAGGCACTTAGGCACATTTTGCCTACATTTTTTTACTGCCAGCATACTTCCGACTTGTCACGGTGGCGATATTAGCATAATGCTGCCATTAATATGTTTCGTTTTTACTTTCATTGTGACGTAAGTGGTGTAAGCGGCCTGAAATGGGGAAGCTGATGGAATTGAATAAAACATAAGTGCGTCAATAAGACATGTGTTATTGTATTATTACTGTTATGATATTATTTGTATATCTAATATTTATTTCACTTAGGTATGTTATATTATGTGCATACATAAATATACAATATATAACTACCTTGAAATTAAAAGCATACAAAAATTTACTATTTGAAACATAAAAAATATATAATGTAATGGAATCTATGGGATTATTTGTTTTTCAAATCTTCTGTAACAGGATGAAGTTAAAAATAGTTTCTTTCCTATCTACTAGATTTTTTTTAACTATCAAAAAGATAACTAGCAATGTGGGATAGTGGGTCCCACATTACTAGCAATCTTGTTATCTCCGTCAGCTAAGGCTTGTGTTAGGAGTGGGTTCACGTCGGTAGTATTAATGGGTAGGATTCGAACTCACGATTGCGAGACCGATGCCTTCCCATTAGGCTACTGCCGCTTTATGCTGATTTTGATTCCTAATACTCAAGGGCATAAAGCATATTATAAATTTTAAATGTGTTTAGTAGGTATATTTATGTTTTTGTTATTATTTGAATACATACTTAAAAATATAATCAGGAAACTCTTCTCATTATAAAATTCTAAGTATTTACAAGTACTTTTTAATTATAGTTTTACGAGTAATTTATAAACGGCCTTCAAGTAAGGTTATTCACAAACAACTTAGCTTTTTATAACAACTTATTTTTTTAATTAAATGCGCATTAGAATAAAATAAGAAGTTAATTATCCATCCAAAGTCTGGCCCAACGCTTATCCACTGTTATGTGAAATTGCTTACCGTGTATACTTTAACATTCGGTTTGTAAGTTTCATTTTCATTCAGTTTTGTATTGCCATCTATCTATCTATACCTCTCTTATTTATCGATAGTAGACTATCAAAACTATTTTTCGATACTATTAAATATCTATCGATATTATTGAAGTTTTTTTTAACGTATCCACCCAAAATTCCAAGTAGTACTATTTCTGATAAACAAGAGCTATTATCGATATGACCTATTCATACTATTGATAGATAGGTGACACAGATACACTTTCTATTAAAATCTATTGAACTACAAACTGTATTGATTTTATAGGTATACTTTTATCCTATCGATATCTTAATATTGCTCGTCATAGTGCCTATTACTTTTATATTAATATTTTCGATACCCTACCCAACTCTGCCCTATACGATAGTGTGACTAGTTATCGAAGCTACAATATTGTGGGCAACCTAACTTAAACAGATTTAAAGAACAACTTGCTGCTTGCTCCGGCTTCGCACGGATGATTTTCGTAGGGATCTCTAATTATTTGACAATAAAATATAGCTTTCTAATGGTAAAAGATTTTTTAAAATCGGTCCAGTAGTTTCGGAGCCTATTCAATTCAAACAAACAATGAAATCTTTCCTCTTTATACTTAATAATTAGTATAGATATGGATATAGAAATAGTGAGGCGACACTAAGAGGATATTACTGTAATAAAAACATATTTACCAGCTAATTCAAAATCACAAACACAGCTATATTTTTTCTTAAGCATTCATTAATCTCAAGAGCCTTGGGTGCCGAAATTAATGGGAAAAAAGTTCACGACAACTACAATGGGAGACCTTGACCTGTTTCAACCGTGTAATTGTTTTAACAGCACTATTATTGTACCGTGAAGTCGTTTGTTATGGAATAGAATTTTAGCAGGCATTGTAATTTCATTTTGAATGTTATGTCACTGTTTTATTATGTTACGACTTTACGAGTATACTTTAATTTAATCTAGTAACGTAGAGTATACATTGTAGTCTAATTAGGAATATTTCATTCAATTCTGCAAACTCAATGTCACTGACATTATCATCAACTTCTTGTGCCTAATTTATAAAAATTAAAACTTGAGCCAGGTATTCAACACAAGTGAAACGAAATTATGGAGTTTGAAGTTCACAAATTTTGTTTAATAGGGTTTCCATTGAAAAAATGTTATGGGCGGTAAATAGTCCAGCAACACGAGTTATAGATAGGGCTGCTTACCTTCAACTCTATCCGAGATGGCGACGAAGACGGCAAGATATATTAAGTTGCTTCTTCGAGGCTTGACATCAACTATCCGCAATACAAATTCCCTTCTATTTTAGTAAGTGCTATCTCCGAGTTATAGTTTTTCATATTCCATATGCGGGAACGGTCGTCGAGACATGTATCTAGGTACACCACCAATTTGCAAGTTGCCGATGTTATCTCGATGTCAGGAAACTTGATGGATTAACGTGCCTACTACATAGTTGAGCGGCTAGAATATTTGACGCGAATAAATTGGTATGTGTTCCTCTACATGTTTACCTTTTATTTTTTATTTATTTGCGAGGGAAGAAAATATGCCAGTTGCTACTAAGAACTTGAAGTACTTAGTAGCCTGGCATGTTTTCTGTAAGGGCAAAATTACAAATGCCTGTAGCTGGCATACTTGCATAATAGCGCCTTGCACGTGCTACTATTTTGACTTTTATTTACTGGCATGCAAGCTTTCGTGCAAGGAGATGATATGCAAGTCAGCCAGCTAAAAATAAACATGTGTATTTTTGCCCTAAAGCGTTGTTTGAGCGCGGCAGACTGCTGTGAGAAAGGTTTCGATTTCCTAACTGAGATTGATAAATATTGGTTCCGAGTCTAAATTGATGTTGTGTCCGTTAATTTTTTTTTTTTTTGATAAAAAAGATAACTAGCAATGTGGGATTGAGTCCCACATTACTAGCAATCTTGTTAACCCCTCCAGCTAAGCTCATAGGCTTGTGTTAGGAGTGGGTTCACGTCGGTAGTATAATGGGTAGGATTCGAACCCACGACCTCACGATTGCGAGAATGCCTTTAAGCTACCGCCGCTTTTTAATTATATGTTTAAAAAGTTCCCCATGTCACAGGATTTGTGTGTTAGTGTAGTAGTTGGCTATTTAAAGAATACAAATGAAGCAATGTGACGTGTGTGTTGTGATTGATTGAAATAACAAGACTGTTATAGAAATAACATCCTATATAAATTACCGGATCATCGTTGCATTGTCCATTGTATTTGAATTCATTGCCATGAAACGATAATCTTCTCAAGTTAGCGTTACACTAAAGAACATCTCGATTTGTTAACGATAGTATCAAGATGACCATGGTTATAAATCTTTAATCTGTGCCATGGCTAGAAAAGAAGCGATGAGGATAATCATTTTTCTAGGAATAAAGGTAAACAAGCTTGTCGATTTATTAGTTTATCTTTCTGTAAGGCAATAATAGATCAATCATTTATGTCATTTAGATAGTCACAAGCTGAAAAATGAAAAGCTTAGAAGTTCAAAATCAGTTTTATATTGTTTCTGACTGCTGGGACTTGGCATGGTCTTCTATATGACGTACCCTTTGATCGTGTGCTAATTGTTGATTGTTACTTTTAACTTTGAATGTAGGGTTCTAGGAAGTGCCAATTTCTTTACTATGTTAAACGGCTATTACACTACCCTGAATCAGGGCCCTAAATCGAGGTGGCCTTGAAAATTTGTTAGAGAAATAAGGCCCTAACTCTTATTACACCGCTCTTTTTAAGGATTTAGGGTCCCTGATTCAGGGTAGTGTAATAGCCGTTTTATCTTTACTTAAGTAGTAATACAGTGGTTCTTGAACATTGGTTATGTCACAAATAACGCTAGCAAAGGTTTAGACCATTTCTGCTCTAGTACGATAATTGTATTTTTGAAAGATAGAAAAATTTGAAGTCTAGACCCAGGAATCGAACCCGAGACTTCCGTAGCCAAACCGGGGCCGAAATCGAACCACCTATCTGGACTATGTTAATAGACCTCAATTTTTTTTCCATCCCTTGATGCTCGCGAGTTCAAAATTTTTTCTATCTTTCAAAAATGCAATTATTGTTTTTGTAAATTAATTGGCTCGAAATGCCTATAAAAATTACTTCTATACAAATTACATCGTCATCATTTACGTTATAATACGGTTTATAAAAGTAATGCTATTGACATTATCTAACAGCCACGTGATCGGTTATCGATTCAAGCGGAATAGATGAGTAACCTTATCCAAAAGTTCACATCCCTTTGAACTTCAGGCAGAGGTGTCAAGAACACTTCCCAAATTTCACCTAAAGCGGAGAGGAGACAAAAGGACAGGCGACGTTTTATAAATCACCAATAGAATTTCCTTATTTACACTCTTCTCTATCTAATCGTTTCAACTAAAGAGAAGCGAAGGCGAGAAATGGGTAAAAAATCTGTTGGTAGTTTACGACACATCTCCTTTCCTCTTAGCTCGTATCCACTTTAATGAAGCCTTACGGATGGTTTACGGCAAACGAAATCAGTCCGACTATAAGCAGTATCCATGTAAATCTACATATACTTAGTAGCGCGATATAACACGTCGACGTAAAATTACGGTTACATTTACTGCTCTTCAACTTCTACGTTCAACTTTCAGGATTTCTTTTAAAAGTACGTACATACTCGTAAAATAAATACAAGTTTAGAGTGTAAACTCAAATCCATAAATGTTTAAAAATTAAGAAATCCATTGTAGTACCAGCTACCATTAGTTTGTTCTAAAAAACAACCAGCCAACAAACCCCTAAGAATATAACTAAGTTTACACCCTTTGGTTTGTTAGAGATGTCACATGTCTAGTAATGTTATTACCATGTTGCGTGTTGGGAATATATTATTTTCTAGAAGATCTGACGATTAAGATAATAAAGGACATACAAGGACAAGGTTGTTTTTATTCAACTTCTCACAAAAACAAGTTTTTCAGGTATCTAATTGCATTATTATGTATTGTGAGTGGTCATTAGGAAAAATAATCGCAATTCACACGGTTAAATTTTAATGTTGATGTCAATAAAAAGCGCATTGAAAATATTTAATGCACTGGCCTTTAAATTTATTCTCGTCTTAAATAGAACATAACATAATTAGCCTACATAGTGTCCCCACTGCAAATACACAAGCCTCCTCAAGAAAGGATACAGTTCATCGTGGATACTACACAAGATCTGGATATTGACCGATATCACGTCTTCGATTCTTTGGTTCTAGAGAATCTAAAAGATATCGGTTCCCGCTCGATGTTTTCGAACGTATTCCTTTGTGTTATATGACTCTTTGACTTTATAAACTTACATCTGAATTATACCCAATCTAAATCTAGATCACACTAAGTGGAATTAGTGCAATGCAAAATGGGATTCAAAGTGGGATACTAAAAGACAAAGAAGAAGACACAATTATAAAACACATCTAGATCATCGATGATTAACGCCAAAAAAATGCAAGGAGCACCGGAGGTAATATGGCAAAGCATACCTATCTCATACAAGTAGCAGTATCGACAGATGTTTAACCACAAACCACTTATGGTACATTAGGTAGCACCATACAGACTGTAATGTTTCTTTGAAACCGTTGAGTTGCGTCATGACTCATTATTTTTGTAGCACTGACCTTGAACTATGGACGTCAACATCTTTGTATCTTTACTTTGATGCTAACTGCTAACGAGCAGTTTTCAGATAATTGCTTTGTATAATTTTTGTTCAAAATTATGACCAATTTAAATTTGGGATTTCACGCATCGTTATAATACATTTAGTGCGATTTTTATGTTTACTATTTTGAAACTGTTGGTATCAATATTCGTTTTCTGCATTATCAGGACTATTTCGTACTGTACGTCTTGGATTTTGCAGGATTTTGTTTATTACCTGACGAACGTATTTCATTAATGGCGTTTACACTGGATCTTGTATATTTAATACGAGCAATTGTTCTATATATAATCTGAATCTCGCCAAAGCCTCTAACGATTTTCATGAAATTTAGTATGCAAGGGTTTCGGAGGGGAATAAATCGATCTAGCTAGGATTTATTTATAGAAAATGTCGTGTGAAAATCATTATCACAAAGAAATCCTTTCTTGTTAGAATATCTTTTTACTATATGGTTGAACTTTGTCAGATGAACCACCCCTCAGAAAATGTGTCTCTATAAACGACCAGGACGATTTGTATTTGGCTACATGCATAATGCAACGCAGTTCGGTTCTGTTGACCT
This sequence comes from Herminia tarsipennalis, assembly GCA_945859575.2. Taxonomy (NCBI): domain Eukaryota; kingdom Metazoa; phylum Arthropoda; class Insecta; order Lepidoptera; family Erebidae; genus Herminia; species Herminia tarsipennalis. The sequence continues at coordinate 17,980,559 of OX243841.2, read as the reverse complement.
TAGTTGGTCAATAATATTCACATTTTCGTTTCAAATGTTGAATTAATTTTCTCCACGAAGTTACGCGGTTTGATGACAGATGTGTTCCAATATTTCGTCACGTAAAGCGCGTGACCTAACATTTGTTGACGGTGCGAAGTGATTCACCTACATTTACCTCCCGGTAACCAAGACACGGCTCCCCCAAACATTGCGATACTATCTGCAAATGAAGCCGTCTATCTGTCTGTCATGCTGTTTCGTGCGCCAACAATACCGCACGAACCCAATTTAAATGACTTATTTCTTTGAGATATGAACCTTTTGTTACTACCCCACAAACAAAGTTGAATGAAAATGTTATGATAAGTTGAAAGATCAAAAGATTTGACACCTGAATCGCACCTGCTTTTGGTATGTACTGGAAAACATTTTAAGGTATTGAATTCTTAGTAAACAAAGACTTGATTTGTATATTGACGCAGATAAAACCAACAATGTTCTGAATATTTATTAAGTTCCATTTATTTCAGTTCCGACATGACTGACATACTATAAATTAAAGCAATGCTCTGGTATATTTATTGAGTTTCGCTGAAATGCAGTTCCAATCTTGGCAGTTACAAATGCTGATCAAAATTAATAACAATATATCATTCTGACAAAAATCAACTGACAAATTGTGTCAATTTGTTGTTTAAATAAATGGAAGTACTTCCGAAAACAAACAAAAAGAAACCGGAACTCAATAAATACCAGGATGCCAGGATACCAATTTATGTTTGAAATGCTTACTGCTCACTTGATTTCAACCAATTTTATTTTAGGAAAGAAAATCAGAAAAATTACTTAAATACTTCATATTCATTCTCATTACCCAATTTTTCCTGCGTATATTAGGATAAGCTTCTCATTCAATCAGATTTGGTTGAACATTTTCATACAACTCGGAATAAGCACCACGGGTGGTACAATTTTCATAGCATTAACTGCCCGCATCTGAAAATCGAACAAATGACAAAATGGACAAAAAAATCTCTTTATTAATACCTACTTATGCCGAATGCCGTATAAGTATCGGTATAGTACTACCAGCTATTGAAATTGAACACAACTTTCTATTCTGTTACAGGTTGTACAGTAGTAACAAATTGGTGTTAGGGTCTGATTAAAAAAATAAAAATGTCTCATCGTCCTACATAACAGAAATTGAGACAATTCTTTTAGGTAAAAATAAAATAAAAATAAGTTTAAAAATGTAAACAAGAAACTAAAACTATACATTTTGATTCATGAAGAAGTTAAATATATATATGATTATTATATCTACTAAAACTACTTCTAACTTACTATGCATACTAACTGACGTACAAGTCTATTTAATTTATTTATCTTTTCACTTTCAGTGTCTTCCTTTTCAAGGCTTTGTGAATTTTGTGGCTTTAGTTCATCTAAACTACTCTTCTAATTTTGATATAGTTTTAACAATCGTTAAGAGCATTTCTTCCAGTAGCATTAATTGCTTTTCAAATTGCATGGCATATTTCATTTTGTAAAAAATGGAGAATGGAGTGTCGCTAGTAATAATAAAAACATCAACAGCCGACGAAAATTGAAGCCTGTTTTCGTATGGAGCAATTACCAGTATGTTTAAACACCCCTTTGATACGTGTATGATGTGAACGGCCGAGAAATATTGAATTTCTTTTAGGGGGTATTTCACAATGGAAATCTTTATACCCTAATTATTTATTACAAATTTACTTTTTTATTACAGGTTTTATGGTTTCTGTAATCAGGCAATGTTTAAAAACGTGATTCTGAATGAAATGTGTGATCTTTATGTATCAAATTACTTTTATAAAATACATTACAAGTGGAAATAGTTTTTTTTTTCTAAACTGTATTTCTCCACATATTTCACACTTTTCTCTACTTTTTTAAGATTCGATACCAAAACTGTGTTTTCATCTGTTCTTTTGTGTGCCAAGGACAAAATTTAAATAGGTACCTGAAAAATAGGTTTTTTGTTGAATTGAATCCACGCGGAATACCTAAGTTGTGGATGGGAGGTGGGTTTTTTCATATTTATTATTAAATATTATTTAATTATTTTTCTTCCATGTACAATTACCTATAGATGCTATAAAAACATTTGAAACCTAGTCACGTTTGTCTCTATTAACATTAAAAGATCAGAACTTCATTATGGTAACGATATAGTAACAACGAAAATGTCACATTGAGTTTCCTCACGAACAAAAGTTATAATTCAACCTATTGTCCCGGCTTTCATAATGCAAAATACATCCTATTCATTCGCAGCTTTATAACTGACGCGCCCCTTTCCCCAAAATCGCTTCACCCCCCTTAGTAGGTACGGAAGCACGTGTATCGTGTATCCTACTCTATCACACATAGCTTGTAATGTAGCCATCCCGCTCTACCGCCACTGATCAGCGCACGCATTGCAGGTGAACTCATGATTTCTGCTCAGTCGTGTCTCCAAAGTCGCGTGGGAGGGACGTTGTCGCGTGCCTCTAGTTTCCCGCGAAAATTTTACGTACGTTTTCAAATCGCAATTTTCTAAGAAAAGACGGTTGATTTTGCGTTTGGCTATTGTTAATGTTCTGTTGATGTGTGGCGTTCATTAATTTGTTGTAATTGTACTGTGGATTTAGAAAATTCAGTGTGACTGAGGAACGGTTTTACGGATTTATTTTTCTTGTTGATTTTTACAAAGTAAGTACATATTTTTTACATTTGTTTATTTGGTATTAACATAATGGACTCTTTTTATTAGTTAAAACAGTTTCTTCAAAGGAAATAGATAATGTAGACTTTTTTTAGTTCACGTGGTGGACTTTGTTGACATGAAATAAAAACACGGTATAGACATTTGAAACATTTATTTTTGAATATAATATACACAATACGATGATGTCGAGCTTGTGTGATTTTTACAAACCCGAAAACATCAATGTATAATGACAGCAATAAAAAATTCAACCGTGAACCCAAAAGTTTAGTTGATAAAATATTAACGCTATATCTCCACGGGGTCGGTTCAAATTTGTGCTCCAGACTTAATAAGGATCGTAGAAAATCCCTAGCTAAGGTTAACAAACGCTACGTCCCTATAAATAATCGAATTAATTGCGAAACGAAACTTTAGCGCCATCGCGTCTTATAACGCGCCATTTCTTGTTAGAATAATTTTGATTCCAAATTCAAACATGTCTGTTCCAACTGACGGATAATTAAATTATGTTTTCATTTCATACTTCATCTGCTTTCCATTTATAAAATTGTATTAAGGCTACTGTAATTGATAAGAAAAATGTCGTCTATTGTTATTCTACTATGTAATGCGGCCTTTGTCGACGATGTCATATCATTTTAATTCTGTCTGTTCTTCAAATATTTTTTGTGTCGGCTAAATGCCAAATTATTTCTATTATTCTTTCCAGAGTATATTGCATGCAATTTTCTTATATTAGTCCGCAGTTTAATACTAAATTCGTAACATTCGACCACATATTTACGAATATATAACGAAGTAAATCTGAAAATATTTACGAATATGCAATTGGACCAATTAATTTAAGAAGTTTTATTGTTGAAACAATAGAAAATAATGACAAAATGAAAATTTTAGTGCCAAACATTTATTCTCGTTTGAAAAATGTTGACAAAAAATGGCGTAAATATTATGGTCGGTTACTTCCGACGAGCGTAGCTATAAAATTAAAACAAGTAGTCTACGCAGCTGAGAGCAATGAGTACTGAATGATGACGCCAGGTGTGGATGGGAATAATCAAATGAGACTATCAAACAATGTTCCACAATTCTACGAAGAATAGTCTTATTTCAATATTAATGTCTGTATTACACAAATCATTTCCTTTTTATTTCATTTCATCTAAATTCATTAGTGTAAAAGAAACAAACATTCGGGCCCAATTGCATACTTTTCTCCGAAAAACGAACGAACATATTTTTCTTCATATGTTCTTAATTTATATTCTCGTCTACAGTTTATTCTCTTTTTGTTATCAAAACCGTTTTGCTTTCGCTATTTGCTCAAGCAACTCAATTTATATGGACTTGTATATTTCTACTTTTCCGTTCGTGCCTTAAGAATTTCGATTAATTAAAACGTCGTTGCAACATCTTGCATTTGTGTAGTAATTACAGAGAAGCATGTCGCTGCCATGCTTATTCATGTATTTAAATTGCAAATTGATGCGGTATAAAAGTCAGACATCGATTATCCTGAAGCGAAGAGTTTGGATACATCGTTAACTTCTTACAAGACATACCCACAAAAAATGATGACGGAACAGTAACGAGCCAAGTAACCACATACACAATCGAATTCATTACACTATCTATAAATAACAATCGGACGACGACTAAGAAACCGACAAGACGATTTAAATAATACTAATGCATACCTAACGATTGTCGCTTTGACTTGTAAAGCCGAACTAGAACTCGGGCTATTTTAGACGCACATCCGACTAGACCACGACAGATAGTTGGCCGACGACGAACTTTCCGTATTTTATTTTCGTTTAAAAAAAAATACATTCTTCTATCTTCAAACCTTTTGTTACAGCATCGGCCTTTATATTTTTTAAATGCGTCCACGTTGCCAAGCAATAGTTAATTCGGAATTGTTCGAAAGATTTATAATATAATTTGTGAGGTATACAGCTGCTATCCCCATTATTATCTTGAAACGCTAATGGTCTGGATTGCTCAACGCTTTTGTTAATGTTGTGATAATTAATCTACATATAAAAGCACGTCTGTCCAGACATCTAGCTGTGTAATGAGAATATATTTAGAAGTAAAATTCGGATTCTATGATAATAGTTAATTTTGACTTTTTTTCAAAACACAAGAGTGAGTGTCGTTTATTTATTGTTCGATAGTATCTTCTCCTAAATTGTGAACAAAAATAAGAGATACCTACAAAAAAATGAGTTCAGATTATTTCTGCCAGCCTTACTTCTTACTTTCGAAGAAAAAACCCAAAGTAAAATTATCATCAACACTCCATAATGGTTGTCCAAGTAGGTCTATATCTATCTATAAATACTTATGGTTAGTTAATAAACGTTTGAGTAATCTAAAATGTCGAATATTAATTAACACATTACTTAATTAATTTAGTTGATTAATTTACTTAGTGTCATTCAACTACTTTATTTTAATCTGTGTAAAAAGTGCAGCATTGATACATTAAAAATATTCCTACAAAAATTTGTTTGGAAAATTAAACCAGTTTAGATTAGATACATCATCATTGAAAACGGTCCAAACGCTTTCGGAAGTAACTTTTATTACATAAACAAACGCATGCAAATTAAAGCAGAAATCATAATATTTAACTTTGATGTCGTGTATTATTAGTTCAAAACCCAAAATCTATGCCAAAATGAATACCCTTTGATTATATAATGGCTAGATGGAACATTCCCTCATTGAAAATGGTGCGCTAGAATAACTATGGCTAGAACTTCTGTTAGGAGTTTACCTCTCAAAAAGTACGTCCATTTGACCGTACTTTGTGACAGTTCTTTGCTTCAATTTTAGACTCCGGATTAGGAATCTAGACATTATATAATCAAAGTAAATACCATAGTTTTTGCGTTTCCATTGAAGTTATTACGGTTTAAATTTTAAATACATGATGTAGTTTCGCAGATGTTTATATAACATGAGATTTATACAAAAACATAATGACCCGATTACATTCATAAAAAAAGTTTAGTTTTGGAAACGTATTATATTTAGTAGTGTCTTTGTCACTGTGTCCATTATTTCTAGCAATGTCTAAAGTAATCATTATTTTCTTAACAGTCGCAAAACATTTTCTTTGTGCAAGACAAACTGGAAGTAAAATATTATCAAAACATTTGTTTCGATGTCATGTGTCAGAAATCTAAAATGATTTGACACATTCGTTGGCATTTTACTGCGAAAAGTTTTTTATTGGATTTTTTTCAGTATTCTAGAGCGAATGAAAATATTAGTTTGCTCTAGTCAGTCTGCCTAGATTAAATAAATCGATACAAAAGTTGATTACGATATTGCTTTTGGTAATAATAATAATTTTCACAGAAACTTTACGACGTAACCTTTGACTTCAAGTAGTACCAGATCAGTTATTATATTCTTATGGACCAAATAATGAATATTTTATTATTAATCTTTTTCTTAGTCTTATATTTAAAAAACCTTAAAAAAAAAAAAAAAAATTTATAATCTTTCACGAGATGTTGCGAGGTTGTAGAAAACGTTTTACAAAAGTATCATATCAAATTAAATGTCTGTTTATGTTTGCACTAACCAACATACTTTAATTCCGTTAACTTTTTCTATTAGCATCACGTATTTGAAAACTTGAAATGCCAATAGTAACTTGGCAACGCATGCAGTCAGCTGGCGAATAATACCGGCAATGTGCAAATACCTAGTACTAACTGATATTCCACAATGTGTAACAAATGTCTGTATAAAATTGCGTTTTCCTGTTGAGGATAAAACGCAATAACCTCACATTTGTTTTATATTTAAATGTTATCCAAATAATTGAGGTAAAATAATATTTGTGATCTGCAGTTTCCGTATTGATTTGCTATGTATATAATTATTTTACTAAACAAGACATAACTTACAGTGATATTGATGTGTCAAAGGGAGCCTGTAACCCACATTTAGTGACAATTAAGCAAACTCGCTAAAATAACGTTATTTCATAGATCGCGGATTTCAAGAGGACGTTATGCAGTCATAACATAACCGAGTCATTCAACTCAACCTTGATAGTGTACCATGTCATAATGCGTGTATAATCACTACATAGTATAAAACAAAGTCGCTTTCTCTGTCCCTATATCCCTATATATGCTTAAATCTTTAAAACTACGCATCGGATTTTGATGCGGCTTTTTGTAATAGATAGAGTGATTGAAGAAGAAAGTATAAAGTGTAATAACATCCATTAAATAGTGGAGAAATAAGGAGCGGAGCAGCAATAAGAAATGTTGCAAAAACGGGGAAAATTTACGCAGATGAAGTTGCGCGGGTCAGCTAGTGTATTTTATTTTGTGACTGGTGAGAATCTCTTTTTTGGGTCACAAAAGTTTAATGCCAATTAATATGAGGTAAAGTTATAAATTATCTGAAAAGAAAATAAATACAATTGGGTAAAGTAAAGCTTGGGACATATACAACAACAATGTAAGTCTTGCATAACACTGTTGTTCCTACAATGTTTACGTATTTCAAAGATCTATCGGCACATATAAACGGACGTCACATTGCGTGTGCGCAGACGTTGAAATGTTTATAAAATAATCTCCGGGTTGATTTGTACAATTGTGTCTAATAATTATTAGACACAATTGTACAAATCAACCCGAACAAAAACAAGTCTAATTCAAATTATAATTTGAATTAGACTTGTTTTTGTCTATGAAATGTCGTAAATATTCTTCGCATCTATTCGTGTCTTATGTTTTGTATTGCGTTTTATAAATAATAAAGGGGCAGCTTCCTAACTAATAGCCTAAAGTAATGTGTGTACTACGTCTGTAATGGCCCTATATTATAATAAATTAAGTACCTAGATAAGTAATCTTTAATTTCTTTAAGACCGTTTCATACAATTCTTTTCTACAATCACGTGCAATAAACTGCATTAAAGTATATAATTTATATATATTTTTATCATATTTTGCATAACCACCAATAAATTTTACAGTTCAAAATGTCACTCTTTAGTTTATTTTTATTTACATAAGTTCTTACAACATTTATTAAGTTTCCGATATGATTTACTGCTGTTTAATATTTAACAATTATTGTAATATCTAAACATATTTAAGATAATGTCATACAAATGTATTATATTTACTGAAATATTATCTACGAGTAGCTAGATTTCTACGTGGTAAATTTAAATTGTTGGTAAATATTTGTGGTGCTATAAAATTGATTAACCAGTTTATTAATTATGTATACTTGTCTCATTTTTTTATTCTTTTAATAAAGTTTAAAAATCAAAACGTAAAAATACATACTTACTAAATTTATCAAACTAATTATTATTTTACACACAAATATCTAGTTACGAATTAAAATATCGCTAGAATTTGTTATTGTATTAAAATAAATAATGAACGTGTTTTTTTTACTTAAATTTTTGAATATACACACTAAACTATTTATATAACAAAGAACTTACAAAATAGATACTTAGCACGACCTTGAACAAACAAACGCACACTCATCCTCACATAATCCTACTTATCGAAACCTTGACGTAATCACCTGAAATAAAAAACGTAATTATTTTTCACCTTACCGTGTCTCCTGCTTTAATACAAGACACTCAATACAGAGTACTTTATATTTGTAACCATATTTACGTATGTTTCTTTTACTCTACCTACTTACTCATAGAGTGTCGTTGTCTAAACTAAAATAATTTTTGAACATACTATTTACGCGACTGTCTGAAAAACCAAGGAAGTCGTGTTTTTTAATTATATTTTTTATTTATAATATACCTACGTATACGAATAAGGTCTCTTCACGCCTGTTTGAGCACGCTGGCGCCTATACGGGTTTGGTCATATGACTGGTTAGATTTCAATGGTCAGCTCGACACGCTTCGCCTCATCCATCGGTCAGCGAAAATTATCGGTTGGCATTTCAATCTCAAACGCAAATATCCTTATTTTGTAAAATCAAATCAACGATTCTGTGAAAAAGACGAAGACGTGACAAACGTTGACGAATTTGAAAAAAGAACGAAGTTAGGCAGCTGATCTAAATAAAAAGATCTTAAAAAGGTACTCATGGACCCTCATTCGAAATGAACAAGTTATGTTACAGTAATGTTTTCATTGAACTAACCAAAGTGTTTAGTAAATAGTTTACGTTAACACAAGGATAAATAAAAAAATACTATTTAGTACTCATTACTTTAATATTAATGAAATCATTAAGATGTACACAGCAAACACAATTGTCACTTGAGTGACACACAGTGACAGCAGTTCCTATACTTGGCAAGTGTCAAGTTTTAGGATCAGGTTTCACATGAAGTCGACCAAAAATGTTCTCTCGTCGAGTATAGGTACTTACTAACGATACCTAATATTTTTAGGTCGTCACCCTTTAATACCATCACACCTACGCGACCCATTTTTCTTTGTTACCTTGTAAATGAACAGCGGATATCGGCTATTATTCTTCACGCGCATTAGCTGGTACCGCAGATTTACTGTGGAGGTGTTCTATTGAAGTCGGTGACAGTTTTCCAACCTAACGTGAATGACAACGCAAGCCATTAACATGATTACAGTTTTCTGGTTAATAAGAAATTAGTTCTTATTCACCACTATCACGTTACCTGCTAACGATAGATTATTCTCTGGTTTTTCATCAAATTGCAGTATTAGTAGCCACGTAACTTATTATCTGAATTTACATCGTTGGAGTTAAAATATTGAGCGTTTAAAGACTAACTGTAGGAATTAGCGGTCATAATATATCGTGGAAGTTTTCCAACCGACATGTAGTCACGCAAAAACGTATCTATGACATTGTATACATGGATGACCTTGTGTTGACAATCGAGACATTCGGTAATTTTAGAGTCTTTTGAGTGTATGAATGAACCGGTTTCATTCGTACAGGAATATAAGTATCTAAGTCAAGAAATAACGGTGCATGTTATTTACGCATCGACTGCTTTTCTTTAATTTGTTCGATTTGTTTATGAAATTCTCAGTACAATACTAACAAATTGATGAAACCAATAGGAGTTGGAGCCGATGTCAACATGTACCTATTAGTTAGTGCATGCACCTAGTAAAAAAATCAGTTCAGCATTGTATGAGCTAGCTTCATCCTCCAAATATTTTATCTACGGCGTATAATTAAAACTTAGTTCTTGCTAATTCACCTGTTTGTTGCTTTGCTAACCTTATCAGCTATAGTAGGTATTAGGTATGTTTTAGTTCTACTTCGAAATAGGTACTTATTATCATTCGATTATAGTTACAAACTACATCTCGCATAATAGCTTAAAAATATCTTTACCAAAGAAACGCATGTAATACCTTATTGAAATGTCTCACAATGGGCATAGATTTTTCTTTCAAGGCTTTCTTAGTAGTATGTATAAGGTAAGTATTTTATTTGGTCCTGTCTCGTTGGCACCTTTATTTATGGCTCAATTACGGCCATTATCATAAGAACAGCGAGAACTATTTCTTTAAAATGTGAGTCATTCTAAACTGTAAAGCTTAGACTACATTTTGAAAAAGTTATAAGCGAAATGCTTATTTGCTATTAAATAATGTGTTTAGAGTTCCGAATAAATTGTAGTGATCCCAGATTAAATGGATAAATTTAATTCAGAAGTTAAATACCGTCGCGAAAATTAGATTTACCTAAAACTCTACTCATCCTGTAACGCTGCTCGAAAATAACATCAGTATTGGTAGTTCTAGTTTGCACAGTTTACGTGATTAAAAGTTACAGGCGTTGCTCTGAACGCGAACGGCCGGTAGTAAAATAGTTTGTCTAATTTAAAATGCTGTACTAAAAACTTATTTAAAAATAAAAGTGATATACAAGCTTTTAAAATGTAAACTAATCCACGATTCAATATGCTGGTACGTGTACATAATAAATGAATTAAACTGATGTCCTGTGTTTCAGACATAAATATGAAAACAAATGTATATGCTTGTTGGATTATATAATAAAATATAAAAATTTGAAATTTCTTGTAAATTATAATATGCCTGCTACTATTTAATTATAATATATAGTGCATTGCATGCTTCATTTAAACACGGTTCGTTGCAGCATGTTGAAATTGAAGTTTTAAATCGTGAGCGTAGCAAAATAAGATCCCACCTTGAATCGAAGTATGTCATCATTTCAACAACGAAAGTTTTCAAAAACCGGTTCAGGATTCACAGAAAGTATTGAGCGGTCTGCAGCTGTTTATTTATGTTTGAGCAGGTACTTATTTGGCGGGGAAAAACTTTAGGTTGTTAAAATTTTTATGTTTGAGGGTTGGGTTGTGTCAAACGGCGGCAGCATCTCTGAAGCATAAAATAAATTAAATACCTTGCCTTGCGGTCTCAATAATCATACCTATAAAAAGCCGAAACGGTAAGTTAAACCTGTGTTTGGCCTTTTAAAACATTACCTTGTACCATTACGTATTTTTGACCTGTAAACAATGCCTTTTAATGACTGCAGTTTCGGCTTAACATCTGGTAAAATAATACATCTTTTTTATCAGTTTTATTTTTATAAAAGTTTTCCAGCATTCTGATTTTTAAGAAACTGGAGATTCACAATTTATATTTTTTCTAATTTCCATTCAAGAAACTTAAGTACAGTGGTGGATAACCGGTTTAGAAATAAAATATAGCCTATTTTTATATCACATAGTCTGTAAAAAAAATGTTGTCTGAGAAGCCAGTTATGTACATTATATGCAGGTGGGTAGTGGCAGTAGCTAGTTTACGGGATTACTATGTCGCAGTTCTGCACTATGCTTAGCACCTATTAATAAAATACCCATATGAATTTAAAAGAACTATCTTATACATATATTACGCGGAGACATTTTAACATATTTTATCCAGCTTGGTTGAATACCTTTAAGGGCATTTCCTTCGGTTAATTGGTCTTAGTTGCATACCGTTGGCGTTAGTGATGTGCTTTGTCTAGTTGTTTACGATTTGACTTGTAGTTAAAATAAAATTTTAATGTATTTTTTCTCTTTTCGTATATAATTTCATACAAAATGTGTGTATGCAGTGACATGTATTTAACTGAAATAAGTGCGTTTGATTGAAATGAAAATTATACGTAAGCACTTAGGTATCTCACTATTCAAAAAATGTAAAGTGGATGTGTTTGTACCTACAATAAGGATATTTAAATATATTTTGATTACTTAATTGGAGTTCCAAATACAATAAGTATTTTAATTTATACATTGTTACAAGATTCGTCAAAACCTTCTTAATCGGTTTTGATGAATTTTGTAACAATGTATAAATTAAAATAGCTAACTGTAGATACAGCTAGATCTCTCTAAGTAAAATAGTCGCATTAACTGCACGCGGGCGAAGCCTCAAGCATACGCTAGTATTGTCATAATAAATCTCGTAGGTATCTCAGGAGGTAGAATACATACATTTCGGTAAAAGTAAAACACAACACAGTAGTGCTATAAAAATCTGATTATTAAATCATAGGGATTGTATTGTGTTGTGTCAAACCGGAGTTCGACGGGTGCAGAGGGGCGGAAAGCTAGTTGCGTAAATAAAATATAAGCCAGAGAAACGTCGCAAAGATATCCGAGAAAAGTCGCGTAAGCCGACTTACAAGTGCCAGAAACGGATATCGTCACTGATATTTTAGTCATGGTTTTTGTACAGATTTAGAATATAATCTATCGATATCTGATTTATGTTGCTCAGTATATTTAGTAAAAATCTTATTTTTGATAATATGTGTACCGGCTTAAGAATAGTACCACCCCGTCTGTTCCCGTGGGTGTTATCAAATCAACTAAGGGATTTCACACTAGAGTACGGGCAGCAGCGTCCTCTACGTATTTTAAACCCTTACTGCGATCGCCAACCCGCTCGCCAAGCGTGACGATTATGGCAAATACCCCCAGGAGATCCTGGGGGTAATTGCCATAATATGGATAATAAGTAGGTTCTACTGGGGAGACCCGTGCCCAGCAGTTGGACATCATATGGGTTGATATGAAAAAAAAAAAATGACACTCGCATTTTTGCTTAGGTGGTGGTGTCAACATGATTGCTAGTAATGTGCGACCCATATTACTGGTAATCATCATCAAAATAAAATTGCCATCTATTGCCTAATAAAGATCGCTCGTTAGATGGCGTTGTAATAAATCTACTTCGTCTTTGAGATTATTTTTATTTAATACTTTTAAAAGCTATTATTATGAGTAAAAGTGTTCGTAGTTTTTATTTTGTTTGACAAGTTAACCATTCATTTTAAACAATTATGTAGCATTTATAAACTGCTTCTCTTAACTCCTTGTACGCTAATTTACTCAGTGCATTATCATTACCATCACTATTATTTTTATTTACTCTCACACGTGTCTGTCAAAAGCCTCAATTCTTGACACTGGCAGGTTAAATTTAATCCAAAAAGGTATTTTTTAAATATCTTGGAGCAGCAGGAGTCCGTATAGGTACTGCGATTCACACACAGGGCAAAATTTTGTATAACTAGGTATATATGTTTGTTTTCCATCTGGGTGTAGGTACATTGTTTCTTTAAAAAAGTGCACTAAATACTTACTAATCCTATGTGTACTTCCTTAATTTTAAAAGGTGAGGCTGTATTTTTGCTATGAATTGTAGTTTCATTTATACAATACATACATTTGTGTATGTATGTAATTATTTTAAAAAACACCTGATCGTTTCAACAAACTCCTTAGGCGTCATATAAGAAATATTGTTATTGTAGTGATTTTTAAAAAGATCATTTTTATCATAGAAATATGAAGGTTCAACATGAAATTATGTGGTTTAACGTCCCTATTTCTAAGATTATTTAGTTATACTTATAATTGCAATCTATGTTACGTTGAGCAATAAATTAAATTCATTAGCTTCAACTTTTTATAGCTTTATAGTCATTAAAGTTTAGCACCTTAGAAGTCATAAAATATTGTCACGCAATCCCATCCCTAACTTCAGATGTGTGCGATCTACGCACCGATAGCCACGAATAGATATCATAAGGTTTTGAGAAACTTAGTAAATAAAACGTATTATATGATCTTTATGTTAAAGCATGGTTTAAACTTACGTAGTTTATGTAAGAAATGAATATCCAGTCCAATATATTTCTATTATCTATATTTACATCTCTGTATCTAATCTTTACTAATATTTTAAAGCTAAAGAGATTGTTTGTTTGTTTGAACGCGAATATATCAGGAATTACTGGCCCGAATTGAAAAAATATTTTACTGTTAAATAGCCCATTTATTGAGGAAGGCTATAGGCTATATAACATCACGCTTCGACCAATAGGAGCGGTGCAGCAATGAAAAATGTCGCAAAATGGGAGAAAATAAGACAAAGTTACGCGGGTCAGCTATTTAGTAATATAATAAAGTTAGTAGTTTGCCTATTTGAACACGCTAATCTCAGAAAAAATTGGATCGATTTTAATGAAATTTGGTATGCAAATAGCTTGAAGTTTGAGAGAGGACTAAATTTATTATAAGAACATTGTTTATATCTACGAGTTTGTATGTTTGAACGCCTGTCTCCTAAGATACCGGGTCGATTAAGATGAAAGGTAAGAAGGTAACTTAAAGTTTCAAAAAATTGGGCGGAGCTGCGTGCGAAATGTAGTCTAAGACATATTTATGCATTTATAATAATCGTAATTAAAACGTCATTCACTAGACTATCGATAACAGTAATTCGAACGACTGTTTAAGTACGAGCGCTATGTAATTAATACTCCTTTAAATTGAATAGTACTCCTTAGATCAGGGGATCTTTAATTATAGCGTTGATTCCACTGACTAATTACTTTAGCTTTATCTGCGTCTTTAGGCACGCAATGTTAAGTTAAATGCGTTTATCACAGTTATTTTTACGATACCACAGAAATGTTAAGTCGTTTTTAATGTCGAAGAATTGATCCTTTTGTTTTACTAGTTTTGCCTGCGGCTCCGCCCGCGTATTCTGCGATGAATTACTCGTAATTCGCCCTTATTGTCATTTTATCGCCCTTATAGCCATGAATTTTGTATAATTTAGATATTATTTATATAGGATAAGTAGTTCATATTACCAAAAAAACAGACGGTGCATGCAGAGTGGAGAGTTTTGTGATAGAAGAAATGAAAAAGATAAGTATATCTTTGCAAGGTTTAATTGAGTACAATTGTTTTTGGCGTGATAACATCTTATAAATCAAATACCGGCTGCACTCACGAAAAACTGTCACGTTCTGTCTACGGTCATGTTCCGCTTGCTGATAGGTTGATACTAGTGAACGTTCCGAATAAGTGTCACTTACCGCCTGCTGATAAGCTGATACAAGTGAAGTATCAGCCTATCACCGAATGACGACGTCACGTTATTGATTGTTTGCTAAGCCACAGCGAATGGCGATTGCAGCGACATGCGTTAGAATTGGAACTAAAGCAGACACAAGCAAATTTGTTTATCACATTATCATCAATGTGTTCTTATGCCGTTATCACGTAAAATTATCATGCGGGAACCAATTTCACAGACAACCATTTTTTCGTTAAACACGACTAGCTCTGACTATATTTGTTTAGGTTTTATTAGATTATAATAAAACATGTGTTGAACTTAATAATCATTTCCTAATAATGAGTATGCAAGACATATTGTATACTAGGTCATTCGCAGCATTAAGTGCTTTGAGTGATGAATAAGTAGTTAACATATGTTTTTAAGTAAATAAATATTTTTACAACATATGTGTAGTTCGTGGCTTAGTGCTTTAGTCACCTGTCCCACCAACGACGATGAGCGGGAAGCGAGTAGCGATTTATCGCTCAAGAAACGTGCAACAGATGTATTTTGTAGATTCCATCCGTGTAAACAAAAGAGATGCAGTATAGAGCGAGTAGGTACTCGCCGGCAGTGTGAACGTTCAGCGATCAACTATTAATATCTGTATCTCTTTTGTTTACACGGGATCTACATACGTTTCTTCAGCGATAAAATTGCTACTCGCTACCTACTCTTTTTCTCATCGTTGGTGGGACAGGTACCTTATACCCCATTTGATATAAGTTATTTGTAAAAATAAAAATCGATTGCCACATGTAGGACCGAGCTTCACTTTGGAACGGCTCTACCAAACTACCTGTTTTTTATTGAGTTCGTAATTATCAGAATAAGATTAGTATAAACGGAAAATTTTGAAAAATCCGTCAGAAAAAAATTAAGATCTTAGAATTTTATGTTTAAAAATATAAAAAATTAGGGGATGATGTTAGCCTTAGTTCCGTAATTCTTTAGGTCCAGTCGAAATTTTAATGGTATTTTTATATAAAATCAAAATGTGACATTCGACTTGTCATTATTAAAATGCTCGTTCACAATTAAGCCTTTTTTATAGCAGGTCCTAGGACTCTAGGTCACATTTTATGCAGAAAACTCATTATTTGCGTATTTTACAGTGGCTTACTTAGATTTGAAATTTTCATACTTGTTGCTCTATAATAACGACGTTGTCTATTCCTTCGGGGAATCACAGGCACTGCAGTTGGGTAGGTACCTACTTATTTATAAACACGGAACAACAACTTCACGGTCTACGGATGAAGATAATAAAGAGGCGATTATTAATAGCAAATTAAATAGGAGATAGTATTAAGAAAAAGTTTTTCAAATACTGTGGGAAATAGAAGAATAAGTGTATAATTTATGGTTCCTATGTAAGAACCATTTTTTGCAGGAAAATTGCGTAAGTTAGTAAACTGTTTGCTATGAGGAAGACTTGGTTATAAATACTTAAGACACGGTTCTTGGGATTTCAAGGTCACCTATGTATCTACTAAGTATGGTGTAGGTACACCATACGTAGTAGATACATAGGCAGTAGTGGTCTGAAAATATGCTATTTAACAATCTATAGGTACTAGACTTTTCTTGGGGAGTGACAAAGAACTTTTATCTTGATAACCGATTTCAAAGCGTTCGCGACCTCGAACTAACCTAGTAACAACTAACATGTAAATATTTTAATATACTATCATTTGTTTTGGTAGCTAAACTGCTAAAAGTTTTAATAGCAGCAGAAAACAATACAAAAATTATCATAATTATGTGTAATATCAAAATTTTATGACATCATTAACGAAATTAATTGTTTAATTCTGCAAATCGTACCCACATGTACCTACTATTAATTATGTTCCGTGTTTAAAAAAAAAATCTAAATACATATTTATATATTCAACATAATCCATAATAACAATATTATCTATTACAATGAGTCTTTAGTACCTAAACACTTTAAACTATCTCATAGGCCGAAATTCCCATTACATTAAATGTATAAATAAAATAACTGTCAGTCCGTCCGTAACAAATGTTGTATGGCCAGTGATTTGTTTTATTTATTGCCTATTTATATCCTTAACAACTGTTTCCGATTTGTCTGTCTGTCTTTAACGAAAGCGTTGGGAATTTCTTCTTTGGTTTATGTTGTTAAATTGCAATTTGTAACGAGAAGTTTCTTATTTAAGCTGTTCTTGCTTTCAAGCAGTTATTTTTAAACTAGATCTCTTATTCTCCCGTCCTCTTTTTGTCAGATTATTGTGGTTACACTGACGTTTAAAATAATTACTATTAGCCTTTTGGTCGCATACCGTCCGTGTGGGTTTTTTTTCTTCGAGCCTAACATATTCCACGATCGATCACCTCCAACGAAATTAGAAAACAAAAATTACGCCTGTGCAGTCGTGATATTAGTACATTTATATTTAGTGCCCAGTTCGCAAAGCAAAGCTGGAGAAAAAAACAAGGCCAATAAAACTCCGGTGACTATTTTTAAATCCCAATTTTTACAATGTTTCTTTGCAAATAAACCAATATATATTCCGGTAAGGTACCGCTGCTAATATATTTTACACCATGTTAGAGGACTGATGGATATTCTACTACGTAGGTATAATGAGAATTACTGTCCAAAAACAACCATTATGAAAATATTTCCTAACATTATGAAAATATTTGAAAAGGAAGTGGCTGAAGATAAAGGTCCTAACTCTTAAAGTCAACAAGAACTATTGGTTCAAAACAAGAAGACGAGTTGTATATAATTTCCTGGCGTATTACAAATAAAGCTCACCTCGTCGTCATTAAAATTCCTCATAAAAATCCCTCACACATCACATTTCCCATCAAACGCCTTGTATTTCATCAAGTTTATATATAGCTCTCGCTGTCATGTTAAGATTTATATCCACGATTTGTTTCTTTGTATACGGCTGTGAATCTTCCGTGATTTAACACATCAGACGTCATAACATAACATATGGCGTATTTATTTATGTAGCCTCAGGATGAGCGTTTTGACTTGAAAAGCGTAGAGTAGCGAATTGGAACCTTGTTGGACGATCAATTAATTCTACTGATGCTCGGCTTTATAAAGAAGAAGTATTACAAAAATAAATTTATATACGCAATTTAGGCTCTAGAGCGTGCTAAAGAAATATACATCGAAAAACATAACCCGCCTTTTTTCGCAGTCGGGTAAAAATACCACTTGTAGCCATTTTTTTGCAGTTTTGCACCCTAAAAGCTTATCAGTCATACACAAGAAGCAGACTCAAACAAAACCTCTCGCTTAAAATTAGTTAAGTAAAACTAATTACATTGTCAACATTCAAACTACTTAGCACTTAAGTATACTAAAACAAACTAACTACCAACACCTGAGACCTAAATAAACTAAATAGAATTATAATGATATTTACGTACATTACAATACATGTTAAATTACTTATTACTACTATAAATTAATACCACCTTATAGAATTTTATAAGCTACGAGTCTTAATCGCGCAAATATTTTATTTTAAACCTTTGTTTTATTGCCCGACGTTTCGACCGTATTGCAACGGCCGTAGTCACGTAGACTGACCACGGCCGTTGCAATACGGTCGAAACGTATTATCGGTCGATAGATATTTAGCCTTAAAATAAAATATTTACGCGATTAAGACCCGTAGCTTATAAAATTCTATAATGTGTACAAATTGCGAAAGTTTCTGAACATATATTGAATACCACCTTGTCTCAGAAGATGGCAAATAATGAGATCTGTTGCTAAAATACGTTACATAAATAAATAAAGAACAACGTTTCAATAAAAAATCTTCAAGACGTTAGTGTGTATGATTTCGTAGCTCATCTCTTCAATCAATACTTCTATTAAAATTTAACTTTCTCTTCTATTTAAATTAGACAGTAGAAGCTACATTACATTTAACTAGATAAAGGGCTACAGATTTCGTAGCCATTTTCGATCCCTTGAGTATGGTACGGTACTTAATACTTACAACGAAGGCCATCTAGACACCAAATAGGCGTGGCAAGTAGTACTGGAACATCATAAAATATTCGTCTTTAAATTAACATTATTATTTCGTACTACCTTTTGTACACGACTTTGCTCGCGTACATATTGGTAACCACGATAATGTCCGTCCTCAGGTTTTAAGTTTTGCAGCAAAATTCATAAAAATCAGGATAAGGGATCAACCGTCAAAATTACTTAGTATTTAATAATGGTCTCATAACTAATATTTTATATTTCGTAATTCATTACCAGTACTTTGGCCAATATTTTAGCGCAACATCGTTTTTATGTAGTCGACCATGCACTTTTATTTATTTTGCAGCCATTCACTGAGTTCTTATTTTAATTATTCTAAATGTTTTTCTAATATAAACTGTGCAATGTGCTACGTAACGAGTTTTTTTATCTTTATATTTGAATATAACTTCAATTAACCACGTCCTATTTTGTCAGACACGCGATTCGACAGGTATTTTAATGCATCCATCCATTATTCACTAATACTTGAAAAATATACTACTAATTAAAGTTTTGCTGTATGACGACAGAATTAATAAGGTAAAATAATACCTATTAGATACCTACAAATTAATATTTAATAATAAATTGACGTAATAAACTCATTAAAAACCTAACACTACAGGACACCAAATACAAAAGGCAACCTTTATACATTCGTTTCAGCTTTATACTTCGCTCGTAGAACACACTCGGAACACCCCGATACAAACGTCGGAACAAAGTGGTCCGAGTTTCCATGTCTCTAAGCGATGTCTATGTGTGCGAAACTCGAACCCGCGTTATTTGAAGCTACACTTCTATGTGCTAATACTACTATCGAATCAAATATAAAAAAAAAATAAGACAATGAAAGTGGTAAAATTCCAACATTGATATGACAAAAAATGTGTGTGTGGCGACACGTTTGAAGTCGTTAAACAATTGTATTTGTGAAGGCGCGTTGACAAATGTACACAAAGTAAATAAACTGGGTATTCCGCTTGTTTGAGATGCATCATCGAGAAAAAAATGAGTCCTATGTCTTATTTGATGACAAACAAGTCAACCAACATGGTACATCGTAAAAATCAACTTATAACAATGCAGTTATAATTGTCTGGACTCACAACGCTTAAGTTTAAGCATAACATGCACTCAGTAGGTACACAAAAAAATTACATTCCCGTACCTTGTAAATGAAATGCTTAAATGTCAAAATCTCGAAAAAGTAGATGAAAATAGCAGCTGACTGAGGGACTGTCTATAAGGGGATAATTATTGTAGGTAATATAATTTTGCAAAATTTGTAAGTTAATTATGTTGTGATTTAAAGGTATTTTCTGTTGACATTGGCTAGGATCGAAATTCGGTCAGTCGGTTACTACTACTAACATAATTAAAATAGAATGACAGAATATTCATTACCAAAATATATCAAAACGGCAGGTTTCATTTTATGAAGATATAATTTATTGTGTCACGAAATTAAAATAATAAATAAAAAATCTCTAGGTAACACTAAAGTAAAGAGGGAAACTCTATATCAAAAGAAAACAAGCACACGGGAAATCAGTTATTTGATCTATAGATGGCGTGATTGATGGTAAATCAATCGGTGACGTCACGAGCGCAGGCGCACATGCCAGATGTCGGTTTGTTTGGTATGATTAGTATAAATGCTGTTGTTTTATTTCTTTTCAATTAGGAGGAAAGTATGTTGGCGGTATTAGTGGAGATGTATTAGTCATTGACTGAAAATTATGTTTATCTTCTAAAAATCTTGTTTCTAACCGGACACCGTTATTTAATTTTAATTTACAAGTGTTTAGTTGTCCGTTCTAATTCTTACGAAAAAATCTGCAACTTTCAGTGCCCGAATACTCAATGGAGTTTGTAGATTTTATGATGTTTATAGTTCCAAAATGTTAATTATTTATGTTTTTCTTTTCAGGTAAGAATTTTATTAGATTGATACTTTCTGTGGGTGAATAAGAGTAAGTAAACATAAGTTATGGTCTATTATTGAAAAAGTTTAATTATAAAAAAACCATGTATAGAACTAGTACTAGAACCGATATTTAAAAAAATAAATTAACCGAATTTGTCAAGCCGTTGTCAAGTTTTGCACGTAGCAACACATTTGGCGACTCATTTTTGTATTTATTTACATTTCTATCTATAAATATAAAAAAATATTCTGATGAAGAAAAATGCTAGAAGATTTTGTACTTACTGAAATTTACTTAATGCCTGCTTACACGAGCTGAATTTCGTTGTTACATTGCCTCTGCTTTAGTTACCGCGACGACTCGAGTTCGAGCTTCGAGTGGAAACGGAATTTATTTTTACTCTTTCTTACCTTTATAGAATGTGGTTGATGGATTGTAAGTAGACTACTTCACATAATGGCTCTTGTTTTTTTTTTTATTTTGTTTCAAAAGCTAATTATGGATTGTTTATAAACTGTTCCTCTTCTAATTTTATAGAGGAAAGGGTAATTGGTTCTTACGATTTAAAAAAATGTTATAACTCGCTGTCATAATATTTTTTTCAGCTCACTACATGCTAGTATTTCTGGTCTTTCATACTGTCCTTTGTCGCTTAAAATATACTTCTTCCACATTTGGCGAAACTTTCTGGACCAACAACCTTAGAGACCTAGATAGTGTGTGGATACTTTAACGTAGAATGCCTCTCGGACCACCTGCTTAGAACCACAATCGTGGTTTTTATTTTCATCCCTAATGTTTACAGTAGGTACATAATACGTACTAAATTTTCAGGAAGGTCAAATGTCGTGTAACATTATTTGAATCTCATTTAAACAAAACGTTACGTAGTAGCTTCTCTTGTCATTAAAATAACCGTTTTTTCCCCAATTATGAACAAAATATCGTAATCACCATTCACGCATGAATACACAAAAAACATTTTGGCCTTGCTTATCTTTGAAACGACGTCATTATTTAAAAGGGACAAAGGTCATGGGTTTTATTTCAAAAGATATTATTTGTGACCTTTAAAGAACTGAATGGATATGTAATGCTCATTCAGGTATAAACTATTATTGAAATATTTCAAATGATTCTTTTAACTCTCCAGTCAAAATCTTTGATTATCTAGCAGTAGGATCAAGGTGTTAATAAACGAGTTCAAATCGTCTCATGAATATAGGCCCTTATTTAATAATCAGAAAGCAGTGTTTAATTATTTTCACATTATGTAAAAGTGTTAACGCAATAGGAATGTAGCAAAAATTAGTAGTAGTGCAAATGTTTTTAGTAATTGGTAATTTAATGCTGTGTAATCGATTTCATAAGCATTTAAAACTCAACAATTCAATTTAAGGGTAGATATGTACGCAAAATAGGGTTCGGCTCTGTCAAACATTTATATAGAAAATTTCAATATTAGGACACTACTAGATGGTAAAAAGGAGTTTATGGATATGTCTTAATGTTAAACCGTAAATAATCTTGAAGTTTCGGAAAATGCATAAAACGAGGATTTTAGTGTTGTCATACTCGTAGTTAAGGCGTTCGTAATCTAACATATAATATTTAACTTTATTTTGTCCTGCGCTCCTGCACAGTGGCAAGTAATGGTTGTGTGCGGAAGAGCGCAGCGTGCGGCTGGTGCTAAATGAATAATTCACTCGGTGTAATGCCCCCTTAAAGATTACAAACAAAATCAAACTAGGAGAATTCTTAATTATTATTTTTATATGTAATACATTACGCTTTCAATACAACATTTTGGCTCTCTTTTTACCTCCTTCAGAGGTGGAACATCCAAAATTGCGTTCTTAGCCGACTTTTCCTACCTACAAACTACTTATCTGCCAATTTACCTGGCTGCTATGCCTCTGGTGGTGTCACAGTTGTTCAAGAGCAGTTAGTAATAATCACTTATCACCCGGTGAGCCGCTAGTTCGTTTGCTCCCTATAACATTACGTCTAGTATTTACAAGATTTCGTATTTAGCTAGTGAACGAATGAGTTCGTGACATTTCGCTTCTATATAAAGATTACACATGTATCTAAAGGTAAACTATCTATGCACTATGAACTTACCACAGAATATAAGTGGCCCGACTCCCGACAACGAGCGAAAAATCGCTCACGCACACAGATGCGCATGTTTGGAGATCTCGGTCGAATCTCAACCGAAACAGCTCAAGTTGAGATCATTCGTACGTGGATTTGTTATCGATTTGTACTTATTTTTTCACTATATTTCTAGCCCATGTTGGCCAACTGCAGGGCAAAGACCTCCCTTTCCTCCCTACAAGTCTTGCGCTAATGTTGGGCATTTTTTCCACTTACCTATTATCTATTAAATTAAAATCGTCGTCTTTATGACCCGTACAGTGCACTTTATGCTCAGTGCATATTATATTAGTAATTTTATATTTTATTTTAGCATATAAATTATTGACGTTATAAAACAGTTTATTGTATACAATGCATAATTTTGCAATTTAAATTCTAATGTGTGTGGTTATGACACCTTATTGTAAGCCACATGATAATTTTATTGAACACAGAACCATTGACAGGTTCGAAATTACATAAAAAAGTGTTTTTTTTTACAACGAATAAGACTGGTTAAATACATAAAGGATTGTTAAAAAAAAAAAACTAGATGCCTACCTACTAGATAAAATTACAATGTTGCTTGCATGACACTTTATATGTTATGTAAAACCATAATACTGGGCTGGGTGTAGGTCATTTGTATCCCTAATTTGAATGTTTACGTGGATTGTATTATACCTACATTTTTTTAAATCTATACTAATATTATAAAACTGAAGAGTTTGTTTGTTTGTTCGAACGCGATAATCTTAGGAACTACTGATCCGAATTTAAAAAATCTTTTTCTGTTTATCAAAAAGCCTATAGGCTACATAACATCACGCTACGACCAATAGGAGCCGAGCAGCAATGAAAAATGTTGCAAAAACGGGAAAAAAATATGTAAACGTATTTGAGCGGGTCAGCTAGTATGTGTATAAAAATAAGACAGCTCTCGCGTTACAGTACAAGGGTTTGCCCTATGTCACTTTACCAACATTTACAGATCTCACGAATCTGTCCGGTGTCAGAATCAAACACACGACACTTGCGCTGCAATCGTACGCAGTCCCCATGTCCCATGAGGTAGTTAAAAATATAACCGTACAAATATTATTAAATGTGAATCTCTGTTCGACTGTTACGTTTTTACGCTTCAACTACTGAACCGATTTAGATGACATTTGGTATGGAGATAGTTTGAGTCCCGGGGAAGGACCCGATAACATCCATGCTCACAGAGCCACGGACGTAAGTTAGTCTTTTATATACAATCTCTTCTAGCGTTCTATGTAGCTGTGCATCGTCCATTTTGCGACATTATAATAAAAAGTTAGTGTTATGCCTGTAATCTTGTAATGGAGGTCTTCAAAGAAAAATAAATGTATTGTGCACAATTCATCAAATACCACATTAAGGCGTAATGTATTAGATGCCGGCACCACATTTAGGTAACTACACAGTTATTTAGGAAAAGGCGGCGGTAATATAATAATGTAGATAATACAATTAGATATAGTTTTACCTTTCTGTCTGTGAATGAGAAGCGTAGGCGTTAATTTATTTTCATGATTAAGAAAAAATATTTTTGCTCAGGATTTCGTTATTAACTTTCCCTTCAGGGTTTACGTGATCTCCATTTCTTCAAAGTGTTTGCGTAAACGTAATGAAAAAATAGAAAAAAAAAAACGTTAACGCAGAGTTGACTGTACGTCTACTCTGAGCTCTATTCAAGGGTACCAACTAACTAAACGCTGCCTCTGTGGGGCGGTGGGTGTTGTGACTGCTACGCAACAGGTCGTGGGTTGGATTCCCATACGGAACACCACTTTGTGTGATCCACAAATGGTTGTTCCAAGTCTGGGTGTTATTTGTGTCCGGGAGTTGTATGTTTGTAAAGTCCCCCGCGACACAGGGCTTGTACGCTACTGCGGGAGTCGTCTTTTTAACATGACCAAATAAAAATAAAACCTACATGCTCATTTAGCTAAAGTTACCAAACAGGTAGAAAAGCAAAACAAATTCTGACGAGCTAGTAAAATGTGTAGCAAGTATTACTGAAACGTGCGCTACTGTGGTTTCGCGGCTTTAGCGCGGTGGGTGCACTGCATAATTTTCATCTCGGTTAAATGCTACGTTCCCTCTTTTCTGAAAACGTATCTTTCTCTCTCAAATAGCTTAATAGTTTAACTTTTTTGAACTCTTAAAGTTACGTTGGAAACTGTTTTCTAAATATTGAAAAAAAAAATCAGGCTAACTTTCTCCAACGCCCGTGACAATATTTTGATACCCATGTACTTGTTTCAATTAGGAATTGTGTGTGCCATTGAGTAACTAACATCGAAATATACCCATTTACTAGTAGTAAATAACCAATGTATTGACTCTATACCTTGTATGCTAAACTTGAACCTATTTTCTTTTCCAAAGGGCACCTTAGTCTCTTCCATTAACTATACACCTTTGCCCAGGCCATTTTGTGCGATTATGGCACTATTTGGGTCAGTAGCGCAGGCCCACGATGACACAGGGTGCGCTTTATTGTTCGCCCACCTAATGTGCCTCATGCTGTATTTTTGTCATATTTTTCGACAGAACTCTAATGGACAAGTATAGGTATGTAGGTCAAGATTGTTAACCTTTTTATGAACCTTTTACGACCTGATGGGCGTTTTTATTTACGTTATGTTCGGGAAGAATAGACAGGTTATTAATAGAGGGATCTAAAAGACCTATCAGAATGTTTCCAGTTCACTTGTTTCGAATATTACTTTAGCAATTAAGAGGTTACAGGTTACTAACTTACATCAGCAATCCAAATTTGATAATAGGTCCTGCTTAACTGCCGCCAACAGAGTGGGCTTACTTAAATAAATCATAGTATGTAAATTTATTTTGTGGATCACACAAAGTGGTGTCCCGTGTGGGAATCGAACCCACGACCTCTTGCGTAACAGTCGGATACACTCCCACCGCGTCACCTTTTTAAAAACATAGTTTTCTCTTTTGTCAACAATATATTATTTCTGTTGGTGTCGTGTATAAGTGGTTTTTGAACGTTCGAGGAACTTGCCCTATTAATGCTTAAAAAGTCGGTAATACCATGCAATTGCACTTTCTGTAAATAAGAAAAACTGTGGGTTTCATAATTGAAGGTCTACGAGTGACTTGTTTGTTCACTTGTATAATTATGGTGACCAAAAAACGTAGTCAGTTTTTGTTACACCATGATAAATATTCATCTTATTTTTTAGGAAACATCAAGAGGAATATGCGGTTTGTAGTGAACTGGTTTTATTAATAAACTGACAGTTTTAAAAACTAAATACCTACTAGATCAAGATTTAATCAATATATTCATTCACCCTAAACGATTAATCGACGATGATCAACATCGATCGATTAAGTAAATACATATTATACCAGCTGTCCCGCGCAACTTCGTCTGCGTAAATTTTCCCCGTTTTTGTAACGTTTCTCATTGCTGCTCCGCTCCTATTGGTCGTAGCATGATGATATATAGCCTGTAGCCTTCCTCGACAAACAAACTATCCAACAGTGAAAGTTTTTATCAATTCGGATCAGTAGTTCCTGAGATTATCGCGTTCAAACAAACAGACAAACAAACTCATCAGCCTAATAATATTAATATAGATTAGACGGGTATACCTAATGAATTGATAATATCAGAGATTTATTAAAAAAGCGTAATCGCGACATCTAAGATTATTTTTATCGTATACCTGCATAATGAAAATAATCTTTTACTTAGAATTGTTTCTACTATATTTGTGCAAGGGTCTTTATTACCTTAAACGTGACGCTCTTTGACTTCGATTCGTAATTTTGAACGTGAAAATCATTATCAATAATAAGTTCACAAACATAACTGCGGGTTAAATTAAATATGCTTTTGTAGTATGAAAAAGAAAGAATACAGTATAATATTTGAATGGATTTAATGAAGTTAATAATAATATGTTATTATAAAAAAATTGCACGATAAAATAAATTAAATGCGTCGAGGAAATTTAAGCAACTTCATTAATGATATTTTCATTTTCGCCGATTCATCAGTTTGCAGAATAATGAACATAATCTAGCTCCTGTCCGCGGCTTTGTCTGCGTTAAGTTTGAACCGCTGTTCACCACTTTACAGATTTGCTTTGTAGCAGATAATGAAAATATATATATTACGAGTCTTAATTGTGTGAATAATTTAAGATAAAATGCCTTGTTTATTACCCGACGTTTCGACCGTATTGTAACGGTCGTGGTCACGGGTAGTCTACCCGTGTAATATATATATAAATCGCGAAATTGTATTAACATTTATTTGTAGCAGATGCCTACAACATAACAACTATCTATGTACCAACTTTCAACCCAATACATTCAGGAGTCGGAGCTGTATGTTGATATATCAGCCAATCACAGTTTCTTCTTAAATACACAGATAGCTTAAGCGTCTTCTAGACGGTTGGAAACAAGGCTTCCCGCCAAGGTGACCTTGCTGGTTTCCAACAGTGTAGACGGCTGTTGCAAACCAAGTACAATGTAATTTGGTTTGCAACCGCCGTCTGCACTGTTGGAAACCAGCAAGGTCACCTTGGTTTGGATGCTTGTTTCCAACCGTCTAGAAGACGCTTTATCAACATTGTCCGCGTCATATGAGAGGGCTAGAGAGAGTGGGCACCTACAATACAATTTTATAAGAACTGAAACTTTCTTTGTTCTATCTACGAACCACTTGAGAACAATTGAACAATTTTTTTTAAAATTTTGTAGGTAAGGAATATTTTTCCCCGTTTTGCAACATTTTTCATTGCTACTCTGCTCCTATTGATCATATCGTGATGTTTCTCAATAAATGGACTACCCAACACAAAAATAAATTTTCAATTCGAACCAGTAGTTCCTGAGATTATCGCGTTCAAACAAACAAACTCTTCAGCTTTATAATTTTAGTATGGGTTAGTATTGATTTTTTTTTTAAATGTGTACCTTTTATGTCTATTTACTACCTACTATTAAGTAGTAAATAGAGATAAAAGGTACAAACTAAAATGGACCTTCGAGCCAATTGCAAAACCTTTGCTACAGAATAACTGCGATGGAATGCTAGCTCCTACTAGTCTATTTTTTATATTTTGCTTTCAAATATAAATTTCCATTCAAAACCAAACGCTAAATTTCACTGGTAACTGGCATTTAATTAAAAACGTATATATTTCGTTGTTTTCTATTTATCTGGACCCTGCGAATTAACTTGAGCAAACAATTCTTTGTGGCCAGCAAACATGTACTACCGAGGATTATGCACGTTTGAACAAATATTAACTTTGAATTTTAATTTTTATAATGGATATTAGCTTGTTGAAATATTTACCTAGAGGGGAGAATCAATTTTTGTAACACCGCTACTACTTTAAATGCTTACAGGAGGAGCGAAAGCGGTTAATATTCTGAACCATCTTGGAAACGAGCGTTTTATACTTATGTACGTAGGTAATCGTTATCTTTATTGTCGTGTATTAGATTTGGCTTATTATTAATCATTTGCTATATTTATTACTAGAGTTTATCTAGTGCGTGTTTTGACCTTTCGTACTTAAGTATCTTAAAAATGGTCACCTGATGTACAAAACCAGTGACGTATAGTATTGGGTGACCAGTAGATGATAACTACAACCGCCGAGCAAACATGATCGTTGGTCTATAAGAGAGTATACTCAGAGATGGATGCAAGATGATATTGTGATGTTCTCGTTTAAAAGATGGGCTAGAACATATTGTGAGGTGTACTTGGCCATGCTTGCACTGCGATATGACCGTTCTTGTCATCTTGTTCATTGAAATAGTATCTGCCGGAATCGGACCATACTAGAACCTGAACGGTTTAGTCCCCGGCAAAAATACATTTTGTATGGACTACTAATATTTGACGCCTACTTCACCGTTCTGTCACCAGGCTGGCTCTATAGACACTCGTACAAATTCGTAGCAATCCGCGTGTACTACATCCCAAGCTAATACCATTGAGATCATTAACCATTAATCGCAAAATCAAAACTCTTAGCGGAAATTGAAGCCAATTTCATCCCGTTATTTCCGGTCAAAAGCCAGGTGTGACATTTATCATTCATACATAACATGGATCGACTTGGACTTTAGGTGTCCTACCAAAACGAAGCATCAAACACAATTATCAGTACATCGGTGACTGGAACTGTGCCACGCCTTGCTCACGTAACTGGCAAAATGTGTCCACATTTCGTCACATTTTGTCGAATATAACTGGCCGGTTACGCAGGGGTTACCGTTGCCACAAATCAGCATAACCCGTCAAATGACTTGGTTATTTGAATACCGGTTATAAGCGACATGAAAACCAGCTGGAACCGTGTATTTCTTTCATTCCTAAATTAGAATGGAAATGCCGTTCGGACATATTATTAGACTAGTTCGGTTACTGGCGGGTCGCCAATCAATACATTATTGTGTTATACTTTTCACTCCTCGAGAATTATTTCATACTGTCCTTCTGTCTTGTTTTTGTGTTATAGTAAGTAATTACCGTCACGCGAGTACTAGATGTTATTTATTGATACTACGAAAAAATTGAGAATATTTTCCTCGAAGAACAAGTACTGTGATTGTATTGGTGATTGATAGATGGTTTTCCAATGATTTTTTTAATTAATTATATTGGAAAAAAGAATGACGTCAATCACAGAAAATTTCTAGGTCAGGGCTCTTCGCCAAAGTAAAAACATATTTCATTCGCAAATGTCTAATTAATACAATAAATAAGTATGGTTTTTGTGGAGCAATATTCATCGATGTCAATTCTGCCCTGGACAGTTATCCTCATAGAATAGTTACTGGACTTAAAAACCGGGTAACGGCTAAATGTCAAATCCGCATTAAGATGTCCGTACGTAAACTTCTTAAAAGCAGGGTTAGGAACGCGGAAATGAAACTGTTAGCATTGCTATGCGTATTTACTGAAAAAACTGTTATAAACAATAAAAAGATCCCAAAGCGTTACGTAGTCAGCCCAGAATAATGCCCATTATTATATTTCTAACGTTTTTTTCACACAACCAAAATACCATAATTACATAATATCAATACTAAAAGCATGAACCACGAACACGCACAAATTGTAATTAATCGAAAGACAACCAGTTATTATACTTGTGTTCATTGTTATAGCACGTTTCGTTTAAAAAAACTACAACAAAAACATGACAATACGAATTGGTTGTGTTTTAAATGTTCCACAATGATATGTTTAAATCTTATTAAGTATGTACATCGCGGCTGATAAGTGTTTTATTGATATTTATATCCGGCTAAAAGTAATCCTTTTTGTTCTTTTTTATTTACAAGGTGATTAGGTTTTATTTTTGTTAAGATTATTGCTTTATAAGATGATAAAGTAGATAATAACATGTTAACAATGGCAATACTCTGTTTCAATTACGAAGTTCATTTTGACAAGTGACAAATAAAGTAGGTACTAGTAATTTATGTACACCAGGCTAAGGCACAGGTCCCAAACTGTGAGTCGCGCATGTAGGGCATCGCGGAACTATCCCAGAGGCATCGCTCAGCGATCCACGTAGATGGTCTGTCTGTACCAACTTCAGTGAGTTGTGTAATCGCCGCTCGCATTTGTACTATACAAACATGAAGAAGTTCTGCTCAGAAAAGCAAGCACATTCTTCTCATAAATAGCCAACCAAAATCTCTTTTAAGTCATCGGGTCTATCACTTGGGATTACCCTTTTGGATTATAAAAGTACTAACAAAATATCCAAACTACTATTGTCGAACCATAATAGCGGCTTCCTTTTATTATTTACATGATGTATGACCAAACACGAATATTATGTCAATTTAATTCCATCGATTGGACAATACTTTGATGAATCCGCTGTCAGAGTGAGAAAGAGTGACACGCAGAGAATGTATCTGCATTTGCACATTAGTGTACTGTATTTGCTTCTGCATAACATTTACTACTAAACTACATTTAAACTCCTTACTAGTCTCCTCTTCTACCAATCCAGTAACCAAAAGTAGGATTAGGGGGTACATCCTCTATCTACATAATACAATTTCCAATGTACTTAAGTAAAGAGGTCAAGAGTATAAAGTAGTTACACAACATTAGTCTTACATCAATCAAAATCTAAAACCTGAATGTAGTATTATCATAAAAATATTACGCGTCCGACCCTACCATTTCGTTCACACCTTAATTACAATATCTATGCACCCGTCAGAACATTTTTTTAAATACAGTCACTTGATTCCAAACTAAGCAGTGCCTGTAGGTACTATGGCAGCCAGAGGTCTGATAACCATACTTACCTATGCATTTCTAAATAAATTGCACCTAGTAAGGTTTACTCTTGGTGAAAAGCGAACTCACGACCTCTTTTGGTGGCAGTCTTTGAGTAATTTATAAAAAGCAACTTTTTCGTCGCCCGCAGTCGCTCTGACATTGCCCGTCTATCCTACCAGTTTGACATCCCCACACTTTGTAGAATTTCCTTTGTGTCCGTGACACGCAATCCAGCTATTAAGTGACGTGTCAATAACTAGAATTATGTTCGCTTTGTTTCATGTCCATTACAGTTTTTGTTCTGTTCGTTCAATGTCTTCTGTTGTTTTATTAATTTTTGGTGGTGATTCGTTCAATTTGTTTACTTTTGTATGCAAAGTTTGTTTTGTTTAGATTGGGTATTGTTTGTGTAATCGTTATGTCAATGTCAGATAGTATTGATTGGGACGGATTATATGGATAAGCCATCCATGTAAATTACATTCGTAAACAATAAATTTACATATTTATTTTTACGATGTTACCATGCCTACGTGAATTTGGTATAGCTACCTAGGTTGGCTTGGTTAAGACAGCGTTGCAGTACAGGTTATTTTATACTAAATCTTATCTCCCGTATCCAAAATATGTTGAGTCTCATTCTATAGGAAACAAAAGGAAGTGCCTCCGATCAGATCGATATTGTATTTCCAAAAGTATAACTAAGTTTTTAACAACAAATAGTAAATTACCAAAGACTAGACAAGCACTTAGTAGGTACACATTCGCTGACATCCAAAATATATTGGTCTGGTTTCGAGTCGCAATCAAAAAACAGTTACATATATAAAATAATATCCTCCATTATCAAGCTTTTGAAGTCCAAATATATAAGCAATAAAACTGTTCGGAACAATTACTAGCAGCCTCGATCTCTGTAGTGCATCACAAGTGGATTGGACGTTTTACGATCGACGGGAATAGATACGTTTTGTGGCTAACAAATAGCCCCGAGACGTTGGTAAATTATTGTCAAATCAACAATGTTCTGGATGCGTAATGTGGAAAGGATGTGGCGTAATCGTTCGGAGTATTTTGGACGTTGGTCGAAATTCTCTATCGTCTTTCTTGAACGAACTTAGCTGTACTTGGTTTAATCAGTAGTGAGCTTTTAAAGTGAGACTGATAGATTGATACAACAACACTTCTATTAGGCCAGATTCAGCCTAGCCTGTCCTATCAAGACATGATACCATAAAGTTTACCAAGTGTGATTTGTGCTAGAAGCTACGATAATAGCGTACCATCAGACGGAACGTTTTGGAAGAAAACATTATATTACCATAAAATTCACGATGTCATAAAAAATAAGCCAAACACAAAAGTTATTTTAGGTTTCCAGCTTATATGGTGTCACAACGTGTTAATTGTGTTAAGTAATATGCGTGACACTAGAGTTTAGTTTTTTTAGAAAAAAAATTCTAAAAAAGTTATTAAAAAAGTTACATCGATATAGCTAATCTTATGTAACAATTAGAAATAAATAATAACTTAGTACCTTAAAATCATAAAAAAATAATGAGTCATAATCCTGTTATAAAATTAGTTATCATGTCGCTTCTATTTGAAGCTGATCTATAAAATAATGCCTGTACAGATTTCGTGCGTTTTTGTATTCTTCTGGTCCACTAGGCTTTTTAACCATTTCCTCCAGTCTGTCCAGCTCCCCAAATGCCCCTTCAAATACTGTATTTGTACACTCATGTGTATGGATAGCGTAGCCTTTCAGAACAAAAAATGCGAGGATTATTGCCGATATATGTCTACAAGTATAGATCCTAGAGTTTCTAGCACACACTCTTCTTCCTTTAAAAAAGGTTTCATAGGAAAAGCCTAAGGAAACATTTTAAAATATGAGAACGAAAAGAGGTCCTTCAAGAATGCGGAATCCTACGAATCAGTTCCTGCTGCGATGTTTCAACATACAAACGTTATCGAAGGCAACCTTTTCCTTTGTAATTTATTAAGATAGTCAATCATATGTGTCTCCAGTGTCCACTCGCAAATCTCGGTTCGCAACATTGTAAGTAGTTTGCAATATCGAAAAAAGAGTAACCCATGAATATGGCAGCCATTTTTGTTATCGACACGTTTCATCAAACGTTTCTCCGGATTCGAACCCTCTGTTTAAATTATAGGTTTTATAAGTTGTCGACATACAATGCAAGCAAACTTTGGCATGTAAATGCTGAATATTATAGATACCTAGAACTCACTACACAGTGATAATTGAACGTTAATCGACTTGTTAACAATTGAATAATCTTCACGAATTTGATATGCTTATTAGGTGCTAATTCATACGATAAAAATCGATAACCAATATTATGATCGAGTATGATAAGTAGGTTTATTGGACAGATTGGGCTGGTTATTAGTTTCATCAGACGGTGCAAATTGTACCTATGTTACATTACCACATAGCCTATTTTGCCTATTTGCCTATATTGTTAGCCGTACATACAACAATGCATTAGATTATATAATGTCTAGATGAAGCATTCCCTCAATAAGCTTTTAAAAAAATGAAGCATTCCCTCTTTGAAGTTTGACACTCGTTGAATGAAATGTTTTTTTTTTTGAAGACCAGGACTGTTTTATGTGTATGGCGGTTTTTTACTTGTCAAAAAGTACTTCCACTTGAACGTACTTTTTGACAGTTTTAGATGCCTAATTAGGAATCGAGACATTATAATGATCAATGATCTTTGCCTATTTGGATATTCTTTGGCATATTGGCGTTACCGTCTGACATCAAAAATTATTTAAACTACTTAAAAATATATTGATTTTACTCCCTTTGTTCTTTCCTATTTGTTTTTATTTTTATACTTGAAGTTTGTTTTTAAATTAGACGACTTTTGAACATCCGAGTTCATGTCATACAGTGGCTTTTGCTTTGACTTTTGACTTAAATATACAGTGATGTGTTTTCACTTTTTTATCACATTTTGTCGCCTGCTGATGACGCATTCATCACGGACTTCTTAAAAAAGACTTAATTCTTTATCTGTGATCTTTTAAAGGAGGACAACATAAAGTTAAGTATGTGAAACTGCAAAACAAAGTCATGGTTACAACCTTACTCATTAAATGGCATTTATGATGCACTTGTCAGTTGTACGTCGTAAGTAAAGTAACTGTCATAAATTACACCTGTTCGCTTTACCCTGGTTTCCTCTAATCTACAAAATATTGTTAGTTTTCTATTTATTCTTCTAATATTATCAATGTGAAAGTTTAATATTTTGTGTCTCTTGGAAGTTTCAAAGCATATTATGTAGAAACTCTTTGATTTTAAAGTCCAAAATATAGATTTTTAAGCATTTGCGATGTTACTTATTATACTATTCGACTTGTATATATATAACTTTGCAAATATTTAATCGATTTCTAATCGAACCATGTCTAGTTACCAATAAACCAATAAAACGGTATCATGCACTGTAGCGCCATAAATTAATTTATGTAGATTATAACATGACGCAAATACAAACTCAATGTATTTACAACCGTTATTACATATAATCTTGCATATCGGCATATAAGTTGATATTGAAGGTCAGAAAAGTGACTGAAAACCTCCGCTACATGATTGCCATTAAGGCAAGAAAGACCTCTATTAATTAGCGTTTAAGGCATTAATAAATAATTATGACATTAATGTGATCCTGATAATAATTAATCATTTATAATAATGATCGTAAGTAACCTTAACTTTTTCACACGCTTTTCTAATACAGTCAACAACAAAATCCGTGAACAAATGCTAATTTTCAAATTGCTACAGTATTAAAACTTTTACACTAGTCTTTTACAAGAGATTTGGATTTGGCCTTAGGCATACGAGTATATATCTATAAAAAATGTGTGGCACTCGGGGACTGCCGCGGTAAAGCTATTGCATAGCATTTTTTATCAACTTATGCAATTAAAAAGAAAATATACTTTTTTTTAAATTGCACAGGTAAGTTGATAAAAAGAGCTTCGTACAGTCGTACCATATACATATACGTTAAGCGAACGCTCGGCCGAGCTACATGGTAGGCGGAGTGGGGTGGTGGTTAGGTTTTATTTTCGTTACGGACATTCTTGATTCGGTCGCCGCGCTCAAAGCCCGCGATAAAAGCTATGCAATAGCTTAATAATACAACCATTAATTATTTCATTTTTACTGTTGGAATATAATACTGAAATCCTAACTGTCGTAGGTATTTGTCTAAGCTACTGATTACAAAAATATAATATCACCTTTTAAAAAAAACACAACTCAGTAGGAGATAGTTCTAGTGTCGCAAAGGCCTTACAAACATAAACACGGACACCAAATACACGTAAACTCGAATCAACAATTTGTGTATCACACGAAGTGGTCATGTACGTTAGCGAATTAATGTGTTATAAGTGTTTCTGCAATTTTTGTTGCTCACTATAGTTAAAGTAGACCATCTGATCGCAAATCGCAATACGATACGTAATCGTCTGCTGAGATTCGAGGTCACTGTTACACCTAGACCGTGCACCGGTTCATGAAGCGACGACCGACGTTAAGTTGTTGACCACCTGTCACTTTGCAATATGTTACACCGAGCCCTTACTGTTGTTTAATATTGACCTTTAGATTATACGAAGTCAAGTGTTATGGTATCTACTAATAATTATGTATACCTATCTGGTATTGTTGTTGTTGCTAACTGATGTTAAAGTAATACGTAATCGTCTGCTAAGATTCGGTCATTGTTATACCGGGACCGCACACCGGCGTTGATCGACGATCGATGTCGAGTTACTGTAGTTCAATATTATCGACCATCAGATCACACACAGTCAAGTGTTGTTGCTAACCATAGTTTAACTAGACCAGCTGATCGCGATACATAATTATCTGCAAAGATAGAGATTCAAGGTCACTGTTACACTGAGACCGACCACCGCACCGTTTTATCGAGTGCTCGAGTGATGACCGACACGTCGAGTTGTTGACCACCTGCCACTTTGTAACATGTTACGCCGAGTCCTTTTTGTTTGATATTGACCATTGGATCATACAAAATCAAGTGTTAAAGAATTAATATGATGTATTTCTGCAAATTTAGTTGCTAACTGTAGTTTACTAGATCGTAATACGTAATCTGTAGAGATTCGAGGTCACTGTTACACCGGCTCATTGAACGACCGATGATCATGATCATAAGTTGTAATGTAAACCACCTGTCTTTTTACAACATGTTACACCGAGTCCTATTGTTGTTTCATATCGTCTATTAAACCAAACAAAGTCAAGCACCTACTACGGAATTAATATGATTATAAACTGCTAACTGTACCTACTTGAAGTAGACCAGCTGATCGTAATACGTAATCGTCTGCTGAGATTCGAGGTCACTGTTACAGCGAGACCACAAAATACATAGAGAGACGGTCGGCTCACAGGTCTATACCAAATCAACGTACACATAGATGCGTACGTACGGATGATCAACTTGCTCTACTACGGTTGAGATTCGACCGAGATTTGTGTACGAGAGCCTGTGTATATGTGCGTGAGCCCGTTTTCGCGCGTTGTAGCGAGCCGGCCTTCTGTCGCTATGTTTTCTGTGCTGAGATCGGGCACCGGTTTGTCGGGTGACGACCGAGACGTCGAGTTGTTGACCGTCTGTCACTTAGCAACTTGTTACACCAAGTCCTTTCTGTTGTTCAATATTGACCACTTTTGTCTTTAATTGCAAGTTTTGGTGGAGATCTTGAACTCTTTTCTTTTTTAAAAATAAAAATTGTAGGTATTTATAACTGGTTTTACGAGGATTTTACTCGGCTATTACGAACGTTAAGTTCACCAACACTTAAGATAATTATAATAAAGTGAATCATAAAAGTATTTTTTAGGGTACCGTATTCAATGGGTGTCTTTTCTTAAACATACTACCAGACCAGCTGTTTTATCTCTAGTCCATTGACAGATAGGTTGAAAGACAGAATATTTATGCCGATATTCAAATATTATAAATAACATATGTTTAATGAAATATATTTACCGAGCCAATTTATTTGATGTTAAATAATATTTAACATTGAATTACGTCACTGGACAGTCAATGCAGTATTTTTCTTATGTGTTTAAATGTTCAGCTTTTAACATTACTTTAAAAAAAAAGAATTCTCATTCAACCGCCAACCGACAAAAGATTCTCTGCAGTTAAATTCCGATCGTAACTTCGTAACCCACATCGAGCCAATGTCAGCTGTCACCGATTACGCGGTGTTACGCAAACCTGCGCGTACGCATGTGAGCAGGAGGGAGGTACGCTCGCGACCTCGCGCAACACTTTCGCTGGATTAAAATGTAGAGCTACTTGAAACGGTCGTGTCTACTACCGGGACTAGTGTGTTGCTGGGTTATACACATACGAGCAGGTTCATTCATAATATTATTTTATAAGTACATGTTCACATGTGTATGTTTTTATGTGCCTATCACATATATACTATTTTATAAACGCAAATATGACAGATGGGTTGACCATGACGTTCGATTAAATAGTCGGGCAAGCTGACTGACTTTCCTTAGGTCATATTTTTTGTTAAATCTATAGCGATGCCGGGTAAGTATTTACCTGGCTTGCTTGACTTTTCGACTGGGTTACACCAGTTTTGGTCATAAGTGAGATATTGTAACCATGGTCGGTACAACCAGATAGAAACTTTAGGCAATGCATAAGTTCTATTTATTTACAAAAGGAAGAGTTATGATTGATGATACATTTTTATAAATATGGCCTATTTGAATTAATTTCATGAACACAGAACTAATCGGTAAGGTATCAAATACTAACTAACTATACTAACAGACATCATTACATAGTATAAAACAAAGTCGCTTTCTCTGTCCCCATATCTCTATATATGCTTAAATCTTTAAAACTACGCAACGGATTTTGATACGGTTTTTTTTTAATAGTAAGAGTAATTGAAGAGGAATGTTTGTATGTATAATAACATCCATATACTTTATACCCGTGCAAAGCCGGAGCGGGCCGCTAGTTTGTAATATAAGAAGCTGTAATCTGCATGTAGCAATAACTGTATACATTCTCGAAATAATAAAACGTATCACGCTCACATTTTTGCAAAATATATTACGTCAAAGCTCATGGAGGTATTTAAATTTATAGCTAGAACGAAAAAAAGGTAAAATTACAGACAGAATTGTCTGAACATTGAAATAAAACTAAGATTTATGACCGCTAATCACAAAGGCGAGTAGCCAACTAAGGCGTTATAATGAACAAGAATAGGTACCTCAGTGAGCAAATACTAGTTTACTCCCCATTCTCTCACTCTCAGTTTGATGGAACGTAAATCAATTTGACGAGAAAAAGATTAGACGCAGGAAAGACCTCCTAACGTGCTCTCTGCCGTACGGAATGTTGATATGATTTTAAGCTATTCCATATCTTTTATCGCGGGCTATGAGCGCGGCGAAATTCAAATCAAGAAATTCCGTAACGAAAATAAAACCTAACATGTAGCCCTCCGCCTACCATGTAGCTCGGCCGAGCGTTCGCTTAACGTATATGTGTATGGTACGATTGTACGAAGCTCGCAAGGGTCGAAACGAGCTGCTCCGAAATGTAATGAAAATAAAAACTGCATATTTAAAAAATAAATAAATAATTAAAATTGCATAAGTTGATAAAAAATGCTATGCATTAGCTTTACCGCGGCAGTCTCCGAGTGCCACACATTTTTTTTTTTAAACATGCACCCATTTATTCTCTTCATAATGGTAATGTTGCTAAACCTTTCGGGTCACTAGATCCACTAAGTCACGGACCCTTCATATTTAGTTTACAGTAAAGCTTTATAAGCTTAATCTAAAACCACTATTCATACGGGAAAAATCAAGACTGATATGGGGTCTTTATTTTTGTATGAATAGTGGGAAAATAATCCCATATTATTAACCGACTACAAATCTATTAATACTTTTCGATCCATTGTTCTGTGACACGTTAATGAAGGACAATCCAACAAACACATTTGGCATTATAGCAAAGCGTCGCCATTGTCACCGACGCATCGATCAATTTGTCACAAAACAAGTATCAGACTAATAAATATTCACTAATAAACATTATTAAAATAAACTAAACTATTTGGCAGATTGACCAATCCACTCAACACAATAACATCATTCTAGTTTATTTATAAAGCTATTTAGCCATTAAAAATTGTCTGCATTAACAATTATGAGTAAATTCCAAGATCGATTGAGAGAAAGATTGGCACGCTTTACAGTATTTAGATATTTATGCTAAGTACTTACCTATTACCATAATGACTAGGCTTGTGTCTATTATATTTGTTCTCAATAACAATTAAGAAGGTTATAATAATATTGTTTGGAATTGAGTAAAGATAGAACAATGATAGTTTAATTTCCTTCAGTCGTCTAACATAGTGTACGATAATATTATACTGTAAACATCATGTTGTTCAACATTGAGTGTCTCTATGTGATCTTGCTATCATTGCGCAAATATAAAAGTTTGTGAAATGGAGAGAAAATTAATAAAGTACTGCAATGTATAAAGACATATTGCTTAGCTCATTGTGAGTATAAAAACCGGGCAAGATCATGTCGGCAGCCTTGAATAATTGTATCAGCAGAAGAGCGTATGTTCTTGGCACTTCCTCTCTTTTGTTAAGAAACGCAGTTTTTCGGCAATAACTCAATGACTGTATATCCGATCATGTCCGAATTTTACTTTAAAGTATGTGTACCTTTGTGATGTTTTTCATATTTTTTGGTCACACGGTTCAAAAGTTAAGGAGCGATTATTTCCAAAAATATTCACTTTATCAAATACGTTTGATACAAACCTCAAAATATTTTTGAAAGATCTGTCGAATGATATACACGTAGATGTTTGCTAAAAAAAAAATTCCAGCTTCAATTACATATAGGCCTCTCCTAAAAATATTTAATTTTATTATTTCGCTGTCAAACTAAGTAGCGGCTACTACAAGACACTTTTTCACCAAATTTCATCAATATTCATTGAGTAGATGATGATGCCTCTGACATACGGACGGATAGACAGACAGACGGACATGACGAAACTATAAGGGTTCCGTTTTTGCTATTTTGGCTACGGAACTCTAATAATGACGAGGCTAATTGCAATGTGAAAGAATTAGCACAAATCCGTCTACCAGTTTCAACTTCATTAAAAACTAAGCAACCGTGCATATAGCGTGCATTTTTTTTACAAACAAACCACACTTCAACATAAAGCATAGGTCATTGATTTACAATTTTCATTGCAATTTGCGCTCACTTGTAATGTTTGTGAAATCCCCACCTCAGAGACTGCGACCGCTACTTTTTAAACCGCATTAAAACATATATAAAGAGAAAACATTAGACAGACTTATATTAGGAAGATTTAGATAAATGTACCACTGTTAAATAAGTTGGACGAATCGGGTGCCATAAACTCCCGTGCAGAGGGGAAGGGTAAAAATTTTTCAGAGGTAACTCGATATAAGAAATATCTTGAAGGATCTTGAGGGCATAATATTCGAAGTTGAGAAAATGGTGTTCTAAGGGGCCTCTGCCTTTGCTTCCGTGGTTGTTTCAAATCAAAGCACGTTCTCATTTATCGGTCTATTATTTTAATCAACACAACAAACCTTCAATCGCTTTAAACTCTAAACTTGAGACAAACAAAACTGTTACACCACGTGCGATCAAGTTTTGTGCAAACATCTGTTGAATACGTTGAGTTGTTCTACTGCACATTGAATCTATTATCTTCGGTCAATAGTCATATGTTTTGTGCACGTAATCATACATTGTTTGAAGTTGTAAGACAGGTAAGCATAGATACGTGACATTATGTTGAACTCGATCGATACAGCCACAATACACATATTTATACAAAATAAATGATACGATACCTACATAATTATTTGTTTTGTTTACCTTTCTTTCCTTTTGTTGTATCTATGTCGTTCCACCTTAATCAATCATGTTTGTTCCCGTTTCATTTTTATTGCGAACAGTATTTTAATCATTTTCGATAAAGGAAATGGATTTCAATTCGTCTTCTTTTTGTTGTAATATCCTTGAGAAAATATCCTTGACATATAGCTTAGTCATCTTTTGCTCGTTTTAGTATTTACGAAGCTAAGAAATGTTGCAAAATTACAGGTACATAATTTTGCAATTACAAGTACTTGTTTGCTTGTTATTTACAGCGTGTAGCTGCAATCAGCGGCATATTTGTACAGAATATAAACATTTAATTGCCAAATCACCTTAAGAAAAAAAACTGCACTTGTGTAACTCACGTATAGAAACAGAAACCAGTGTACCAGAAAATTAAGGAAATATTTCCAATTACTTAATAAATAATAAAATTATACATCATTATTACACTAGATAGGTACTCTTTCTGCATTAAGTAAGATGTAAAATGAAGAAAATACAAAACCTTTTAGTCACAATGACCCTAACCTCTTTCAATTACATCTGTGCCAAACAAACAATAAACCTAATAAAAACAGAATCCTAAAAGCTAAATTGTCTAAACCAGATGAACAAAACAGGGCCGTTGCTCGTAAAAGACGATATGAAGGATCCAACATTAGCCATCACACTGTAATCGCCATCCGACCTCATATCTGACACACCTGACGGCTGACGTATTCAAATTGGTCTCATAATGCTGCATTGAAATTGGGGAAAACATGTAAGGTTTTACAACATAAATAGAACCTTTTGGCTACGATGCCTGCTAGTGGTTTACACG
This sequence comes from Herminia tarsipennalis, assembly GCA_945859575.2. NCBI lineage: Eukaryota > Metazoa > Arthropoda > Insecta > Lepidoptera > Erebidae > Herminia > Herminia tarsipennalis. Next base: position 17,938,091 of record OX243841.2, on the reverse strand, counting down.
GAGGGTGCATTTGAAATCTTATGGCTGTCTGTAACTTGATTTTTTTGTTAATAACCGAAACTACAAAGTTGCAAAGAGGGTGTCATTAAAAACCTGCCTCAGGCACTGTCTTGGCTTTATGCGGAATTAGATCCTATTTTCGGCTGCGTATGTATTAAATTTAATTAACTTACTTTCAAATGTTATATGAAAGAGGAAGTAACACATCACATAGACTCACACTGTTGATTGACAATGACATGTATTGAAAAAATATGTCGATTGATACATATGAGTAAATGTGTAGTATTGTGTTACAAGAAACTATTTAAAATTCCATAAATACCTAATTCTCATGTTTTGACCTACAGACTCAAAACAAACACTAGTTTATTTTTATCTTAATTTAATATGACAAGCTTGGAACCGGTTAGTTATATCCTAAAAAACTTGACAAAACAATGTCGATGATAAAGATATCATAAATTGCTTTGTCATGTCTTTTAATACTAATATAATACCTACTGTTTTAGTGACATTATACGTAAGCATGTAATTCTTATGTATTTGTAACGGACAATCTCCTTAGTGCATAATATTTAGTTTCATAATCAAGGTCTCAATATTAACATTTACATTAGTCTAAATGCCAATTTTCCACCTTCACGAAGTATATGCGGAAATAATTAGGTTGGTGATGAACTGATGATGATAAATAAGTTTAATATTGTTTTTCTATCATGGTGATAAAGCAGGATGTCTGCCAAATATCGTAATTTTTTTTGGTGCTGACGGATCTGATGCACTCTGCTTATGATATGGTGTGACGTTAAAGTGTCAAAAAGCAAAACAATCTTCTAGAAACAGTTAATAAAGGTACTTATTATGAAGGCTGGCCATGTCAGAAGTATCACTTGGAACTAGTCGACCGTGTTTTAAGGGAAGTTATTATACGAATAAGGAGTCGACACTAGATATTTCCCTTGCAGTCATAAGTACAGAGCTCAAAGCAGAGTACCTTCCCTTTGAGTTCTGGCGATCCTACTCATTCGTAGAATTCATCGAATTGCTTCACTAAGAAACTTTGAAGTATACCTAGATTCTTTTTCGGTTGTGCTACATAAATATGGGCCAGATCTCTCTACATTTTACGTCATGAAAAAATATATAGGGGTATCTTTTAACCTTGAGTCTCCCTGAAATTATGAATTATTCAATCGTATCTCTGTTCCGGTTGAACGCTTGTTTCCGTAAAGGTTTTTCTAGTACACAGCTTTGGCAGGTACACAGACTGATATAAATGGAGTTTAAGTTAAAACTAACCGAGGCGCGTGTTACTAAGTAATGAAGCATCAGTCAATTATTTGTTTTGATCATCTTGATTTGTGTTGAAGTATGTAACACTGATGTGATGACGATATAAGCAAAAATGATGATCCTCATGTTCACTATGTTCTCGGACTACAGAGAGCAACATTATGTTGGTTAGATAAGAATGACACTCACGGTATAATATAATAATATTATGTAGATATATACCGAGTGGCATTCTCGCTCTCATCATTCTTGCTTTAAAATTCAGAATCAACTCAACAGGAGCTAAATATACAAGCTAATATATAATATTATGAAAAAACTAAGCGAAGGAATAGCGCATTTGGCAATCTATTATAGGATGATATTTGTTACAAAATGGGATACGACAAACTTATGAGCTTACTTCTACTTCAATTCCCCTTCGATACAATAAAAAAATAACAATGTTATGCTGCTCTATACTGTTTACGTAAAAGTATGATCACGGGATTACACACTATGCAAGATGTCGTACTGCCGATTCCCACACTAACAGAATACTAAGCGTCTTATTAAAAGTTTAGTAACACTTTAACAGCTAAAATGCAATTTCTAAAACCCTGTAGAATCTCAAATTACGTTGTTTATACGCCAACCTTTGAAAGAACATGCAATGCACTGGATTGCAAATATACTGTCGTTTAGAAAAACAAATACTACAAATATTATTCGTGTGTGAACAAGTTTATTACTTAGAAGAGTCCATGAACGTTGCTTATCTGCGAATGCATTAGCCTTGGTAAACTCGTCTGAACATCAATGCGACATAGAACTATAGTAATGATGAGATGAACAAATATATTCTTTATTTAAATTGCAAAAAATGTTTTATGTCTTGTGTAGTGCGTGTGAATGAATGCTAAACTTCTATCTGTACGAAGATCGAAATCTAAATGAAGATGAAAGTGACTATTTATCTATATAATTTGTTTAGTTTTACCTACGGGAGGCTTAAAAATGCTTTGGTAACAAATTTCTTGTATGTCTGCTACGCGATCGTCAAAAAGATTGGTTTGATTAAACTTCGTACTGTATGGCATTAGTATTAGGTATCGAATGGAGATCAAAATTAACGTGAGCACCTCTTTCGAGAGGTGAATTTTGGTTTTTAGTCGATTTCGTGTAGAAATACTAATACCTAGTGTGTACAAAACTTTAACAACTCAAAAGTTTTGTGGTTGTTGATGTTTTAGAGAACTACTCAATACTAATACATAGAAGACAGCTTCCCTAGCCTGATCAATATTCCCGATATGCATCAAGCTTTGAGCTTGATGTGTGAAACTTATAGCAGTTCATGTATATTATATTTCCAATCATGAGTTAAATTCATTAGGTTGCAGCTTTAATGCAATGTTAATATTATACGCTACGATTTAAGGTACTGGTATAATTCCCGTAATCGTTTCGTGTGACAGTTCCAAGATGAAGAGCACACACTATAATTTATTGGTATGCCGTATAAGCCTTGGCTTTCAATTATTTTAAACATTCGCAATCTGTTTTGATGCAATTCATCGCAGTTAAAAAGTTGGGCGCTAATTTAAAATTACGCATTTATATTAAACCCGATATCGTTATCTACATGTCCATCTTATTAATGATTTGCCGCTTACTACATAAGCTTCTCTATCTGTCTGTCTTATATTATATTTTATTTAAATATCCATGTATAATATACGTAATAGAATAATCGTGTAAGTTGTAGGTACTTGCATCGCGTAAATAATGACTAGAACTCTTTGCCCCGCTGTTGCTCATAGATTCAGCAATCATGATGCAATATAATCATTATAGGTATTTCGTCATCATCCATTGACGCGTTTTCCTTATAATTTCTTAGAAAAATAAATATGTACTTGTTAACTAGTTTCTAACCATTTGCTATAAGGACAGTTAGAATTAAGTTAAGTTCTTGAAGGATTTAACCTGTTTTGTCTTATTCTAAGATCTTTAAGATGGTAAACATTTTTCCCTTGGCGTGTCAGTATTAAAAAAGTCTTTAGTTCATTGAATACCAATGTACTGTATCTAGTTACATCGTTGCATCGTAATAATATCTTGAAGGCTGCATTTATTTACCAGCTACTGGTTTTTAATCGATCCCGTTTCCAACTGTGTTTTAAGGGTAGATGGGAATCTGTTGATTCAGTGAGAGTGGTATTTCTGATGAAAGTAAGAAGTATCAATGAGAGGAACAGTCAATAAACTCCCGTAGTTTAGTATAGTGTCAGTAGATTATTTATAGTGGTAGGTCTAAGCCATATGCCGTCTTGGTGGGTACCACAGCAGTCTTATTCTTCCGTTCAATAGTAAATTAACACATTACTTGTCATTCGGTTGAAGGGCACTGTAGCAAGTGAAATTAGTGGACAAATGAGAGTTATAAACTAATGTTTCAAATGAGGAGCTGCACTGTGGTGACATTCAGATCTTTGCCAAACAAAGACTCAGGTGGCACTGTCTCTGACACTGTTATGGGCTACCGTGATGCTTACCATCAGGATCACATCCTGCTCTACATCATGTATGTATGTATGTCTGTACTGCATGTCATCATACAGGCCGTAGACAGTACCAAATAGGATTTCTTTTTTGTTTAGTTTAAGGTCGTAAAGCCGCACGACTTAAAAAGTAAGTCGTCGCTTGTGACCTCTAGGGACCCAATTTACAAACCAAAATTTAATGACAGGATGTTCTTAGGTTTTTATTTAAAAGCTGACTTTTATTATACCTTGATTTGAGGTTAGTGAGGACAATAAACCTTAAAGTTTTAGAAGTTTTTAAATCAGAGAGAGAGAGATTAATAGTGTCAAGTTTTACTTATTTGTTTTTTAACTAAAGTACATTTCTTCTTTTATAAACTAAAATACTTATCCTTTTATTAAATAGTGGCCATGAGTTTTTATTGCTAACTTCTTTTCTCACGGCTTTACTCTTGCGAACTTGGCATTAAATGTAGAATCATCATATCATCATCATATCAACCCATATGATGGCCCACTGCTGGGCACGGGTCTCCCCAGTAGAACCTACAAGTATGTAGATCCTGGGGGTAATTGCCATAATCGCCACGCCAATGTAAAATCGTTATATTCAAATTATAACTGATGTTCATAAGCGTTGAATTTTGTAACCTAAGTGAATAAAGTACTTTGACTTTGACCTAATGCATACACGCGTATAAATAAGGCCTTATTTACGGAGACGCGGGGAGTCGCGCGTGGCGTCGGGCGGTGCGGCCCGTACTGAATTCAAACATATAGCATTGTATGAGTGTGTTATATGGCAATGTATTTTTGATAAAATTTATAATAAGCTTTAAATGTGGTATACGTAGAAGTCCTACGACTCTTCTCGTAGAAGTCCCACAACTCATCGTAGAAGTACTACGACTCATTGTAAACTACCACGATTTATCATAGAAATACATTTACTACTGTGTTAGGATACTTGAATCATCTACTCAATGAGCTTCAATCTAACCTTATTAAAAAGTTTATTATCGATAGTTAGTAGGCTATAGAATAAATCAGGGAGATAAATAATACAAATATAACCTCAAACAGTTTTGGTCTGTTTGTATTGTATTTGATTTAGGAATATGTAGGTATACTAATGTTGGTTCCAAGAGGACCTATTGGCTAGGAAAAGAAACCACGAGAAAACTAGCCAGTCTCTAAATATTTGCCGTAAAACATTTCATATGGAATAAATACATTACAACTATAATTAAAATAATAATATACCAAAAAGATACTTTTTAACATTTCACAATATCCATATCGCTGTAGGACAGCTGATAAGTTGATACATATGTGTGTACACTACATTGCAATGTAGTCAATTTCTATACACAATTACACATTACGCAATACCCAATATATATAATAATAAAATAACATAAAAAAACAGCCATAAGTATAATCTGAATCGGATCATACTGTCTCCACAGATGATAGTATAAGACTGTGTCTCAATCACATTCTATCCGTCCTTTTATATGACGAATACACGAAATATTAAAAATACTCGTATGTGGGTATTTCGCGGACATTCTTACAAGTTAAACTTTAAGAAGTAAGTATAAAATAATTATAGACGTAGAATCGTATTATTTAAATAAACGAATAGTATTAAAATTGTCTCACAGGTAAAACACACTACCTATTCATTTTCAATATAGGAAGTAAAATATCACAACAACAATATTTGTCATTTCAATCAGTACAATACCTACATCTGTGATCAGTGGATACCTATTCGTGGTTGTAATTAATTTAACATAATATTTGGTACTTTTACAATGTGTTTTTCAAAAATCATGTACACATTAATTACAACATCTTAACAAACTGTCAGTACTTGCATAATGTCAATATAGTCTACCATAACTATGCATAAATTCGTGTGCGCCGCAGCGATAGCCGCCGCGTGCTTCTTGGGGATCGCCATGCTTCCCATCTCGCATCTCTATAAACAACATCTATATTGCCATAAATGTTTGTGCTTACGCGTGCCATGATAAGTGCCGCTTCACGCGACGCCGCCCCGTATACAGAAAAAAACGTCTTACGCGACGCGAGACGCCACGACACACGCGACGCGCGATACCCAGTGTCTCTGTAAATGAGGCCTAATGCAAGATCGGTTCAAATTTCAAGAGCAAGAGAAGTTCTCTCAAATGCTAGCTATCTAAACAAATTTTTAACGTTAATCGTTAGGCCGGGGCCCGTCGCTGATATTTAGATGGATGTCTACAGTAACTCCTCGATCAACTCTAGTGAACTCGTTAGAACACAACATAAGTTTATTTCACTAGGATTTTTCTATGGGATCCTATCTACTTTAAAAAAATATCCTTTAATCAAACACAAAACGAATGGTTTAATTAAGATTATTTACGCCAGTACTTAAACCTAAAGCTTTCTGCAGCTAGTTTGTGTGTAGAGCAACTAGGCTCATCTATATTTTTTTTCTATTTCAGGTAAGTCCACTACCTATCGACTGCTACTAACCGGCTTGGACGTGTTTATACAAGCCGAGAGATCAGCAGCTGTTCAAACCAGTATGTCTGTATTCTATACTAATATAGTGCTCGGTTCATACTATGAAAGTAGATATATACAGTGTTCCGATTTAGTCAGTCGAATCCTAGCAAGAGGGGTGATCATACCATGATACTGAAACGAAATTTAAAAAAAAAAATTAGGCTAGAACATATCGGACCATTCTCAGTGTAGGGTTCCACAGCCTTGAATAATTGCATCAGCAGAAGAGCGTATGTTCATGGCACTTACGCCCTTTTGTTGAGAAACGCAGTTTTTCGGCAACAACTCAATGACGATATATCCCATCATGTCGTGGGGAAATAATTTTAGTCTCAAGTATTTAAATGGTAGGTACCTTTGTTTTTTTTCATATATTTTGAGACATAAATTATGAGTCTGAAAAGATCACTTAATTAAAAATATTAAATACAAACCTTATTTTTTTATAAGACCTGTCGAATGATATGCCACACGTTAATATTTGCTGAAAAAAAAATTCTGCTTCTGTTTTATAGATAGGAGTGCCCTCTTAAAAACCCTGCTAGTTATGTATTGTTGTACAAGGCGTTCATTAGATCGCAACTAGAATTTGCCACTCCTGTTTGGAACCCGTTTTATAATAAATATAGCGATCAGTTAGAGTCAGTGCAACGCTAATTTTTTAAATTTCTAAATTATAAGTGTATATACATACGAAACTTTGTTAAATAAATTTAAATTTATCACTCAAGGCGAGACGGTTATACTTGGATCAAACTTTTCTATATAAAATATGTCATAATAATGTTGATTGTAATGAATTAATGAACCAAATTCATATTCGCATACCTAGTAACTCTGTAAGAATTCGCAACACAAATAATCAAAACCTATTTGCTCCTAAGATGAGCAGAACGAATGCTGAAGAACGAGCTCCCCTGAGGAGAATTATGAAATCATATAATGAAAATTTCACCGAAATCGATTTATTTCACTTATCACCTTCAAAATTTAAACAAGTTATTTTGCAAAATGTATAATTTTAACTCAGCTGTCATCTTACCCTCACTTACCTATATATTTTTGTAACAGATCACTATGCTGTGAATATTTTTTTGTAATTATTTCTTGTGGATAACGGTGCTGGTTGCGTGATTCGTCAAATAAGATAATTAGAAATATGGAAATTGTTAACTATTACGCAATTGTTGGTTACCCCGAATAGAATAAAATAAAAAAAACTTGAGAGGTGTCAAGGGACACCCGGATGGAACGAAGTTCCTTTCGTTTAATTAGTGAAGGAATTGTAATAAATTTAGCTTACTGTAGCAAAAAGTGTCGTTACAACTTTTCGTATGATTTTTTTCTGTCTAGCCCCCTTTCACAACGCGTGATAAGGAACTTCGTTCCAATAAATAAATAAATTTATTATTTAACTATGAAACCTATGCACCAAATTACATCAATATTCATTGTGTAGTCTTTGAGTAAAATGCCTGTGACATGGACGGACGAACATGACAAAACTTTTTTTTTTGTCATTTTGGCTACGGGCCCTTAAAAAAGGAAGGATATTTTTTTATATGAATGGACAGTGTTATTTTTGTCAACTAATATTTTTCTATACCCATGTATTTTATTATATTTCTACATTGTCTTAGCACAGCAAAATCATTAGGTATGCTAAAATGTAAAATCGAACATTATTGTATTCTTAATTAATATTAATGATAGGGGTTAATGAAACTTAAATACCTATAGAGAAAGAAACTAGAAATGCTGACAAAAAACTGGTCCAATTTCGGTTAGAAGCGATACTAAGTACCTAATTATAATATTTATCTCTGTATTTTTAACTTCAGTATTTGTTAAGGAAACATAGTAAATAGTTTGATACATTTGAGCTGAGAAATTAGAGCACAATTTTGAAAATAATTTAGTAAGTACTAGCTTTCGCCCGCGTGAATGTCGGTTATTGCGATAGAAACTATCCTATGTCCTTCCCCGGGGCTCAAACTATCTCCATACCAAATTTCATCTAAACCGGTTTAGCTGTTTGAGCGTGAAAGCGTAACAGACAGACAGAGTTACTTTCACATTTATAATATTATATAGTATAGTGTGGATGGGTAATATCGTATAAAAACCTACTTACATACAGATTATTTACACATTCAATACTTTTCCGTTCATGATTAAACTGTGACAGCCAAATTATTTTTTTTAAACATAACTAACAATGTGGTATTGCAGTCCCACGTTTTTAGCAATTCTGTTAACCCCTCAAGCTAAACTCAATGGCTTGTGTTAAGAGTGGGTTCACATCGGTAGTATATTGGGCAGGATTCAAACCCGCGACCATCACGATTGCAAGACCGATGCCTTAGCCATTATTGCTGCCGCCCGCCGCTTTGGTATAATATAATTACACACAAGATTACTTTAATCTATCCTCATGCAATTATTTTTTTAAATATTAGTGACTTGAATAGAATAATTTCAAGTAATAAATAAATATGTCATGGTCCATTAACAAATGTCATTTACTGCGACCAATCTTATTCAGACACTAACCAATTATGAGGCATTTCGCATTTACATGTCAGTAATCTGCATTTTCAAGCGCTTAATTTACCCGGTTGTGAAATACTTTTACACCACCGAATACTTGTTAAAAATAGACCAATCTTTAATATTGATAGTTAATGTACCACATTTCCAAATAGTGTTTTGTTTGTTTTGTAGTGATCAATTTCCCACGCCTCGTTCTAAGGAAAGCTTGTTAATGAAGTCGAACACGTGTAGTAAATAGTTGGTTCGGGCTGGCTTTGTTTGGTTCGGCAAGTAGCCGAACCGAATGTACCAACCCGCTTATATGTGTAGCCTCCCAGACATTTTTTAAAAAACGGTCACCCATTTATGAACTGAGAGTAGTAATATTGCTTATCCTCGAAGCTATCTAGTCTGCTCGGACACCTCTGAGTCAGGGACCCCTTAATATGTAATATAATATTCCTACTTAGAACCGGTTCCAAATTGAATTATCATACTGGTAATTAACCGTTTGTTCGATTTCATGTGTCTAGCTACTTGTTGGAATTGTTGTAAATTATTCAGCTGGTGGTTGATAGGAGTTACTGTTGTCAAAAATGATAAAATTAAAGCATTAAAAAAATTTAAAAATATATAATAAATTTAGATAAGTGCCTACTTCAGAAATGTCCTGGAACAGATACAAAATAAGGTTCTATTTGTTAAAAAAAATGAAAAGTTCTCCTAATCGGTCAGATCGTTCTCGGACATAGCTATAATATCTCTATTGCCTCCGTCGCTAAAAACATGGATGAAGGGCTTCGGTATCGAATCCGACTCGCACTTAACTACATTTTTTTGAAAGTTAAAAAAATATGCCCATAATTTCGGACCCACAACCCGAAACATTAACTCCAAAGCCTTACTTACATCCAATAATAAGTAAGGTTTTGTGCGGCCACCAGTCCTCCATATTTAGCATTAAAAATTGTGAACTCGTTTACGCTTTTACATTTTTTTAAAGAACTTCACGCATTCTCCCTTAGGTGCAAACTTAAGGGCACGTTGTCACTATGTGTGAAGTTTGTGGCGTATTTATTTGAAATTGATACAAATATCGTCAGTTTAAGCCTAAATATTTACAAATGCGAGCTAAGCTTTATTATGTCATCGTACCACCTGTACTCAATTAAAATGAATTATTTTGGTTAACTATTTATGTACCTATGTAGCTTCCATTTCCACTTGTAGATATTTCTTTCCGTTGGCTGCTCCTCACAGTAAAGTCCACAGCAAATCATTTGCTTTTTCCGAACCCGTCCTAAGTTTCGACCTCCTCCCAAATTGCCTGTAATGACCATCATGCTTCTATACTTAACAAACGTTAAATTGGTAAGCAGAGGGTATTCTGCTAAGTACGCTACAGATTTTATGGTTTGTAACATCGTGGTCGACTTGAGATAGTTTCAAATTATTAGTTTGGAAGCAAATTGGTTTGTAATTTCTGACCCTAAGGTGGTCAGAGTTTAGTTCAATTAATGTTAACTCAATATCTTCATGAATTGGATGATGTTTCACTGAATTAAGATTAGACATTTTAAACTGGCAATTAGGATTAGAAATTTGAATACAACATCCTTTCATCCAACTCCTTAAACACATTCTAGACAAAAAAAGTATTTAATCCAATAGAATATTAATTGTATTTAAATTTAGATTTTATATCAGGTTTCTCGTACTAACACGCAAACAGGGTCTAGGTCATTGTCCTTTGTACACATGTCATTCTTCTTTATCTTTATTATTTAGATCGTGCTCTTTATGTCACAATATAAACAAACCTTCGTCAAAACTACCCTGTGGCCTCGACCGTTCCATCGTGAGTTTCTTATGGCATACTTGTCCAATTGTGTTTAATACTTAATTGGCTGTGAGCCATAACTGGCTCATTACACTATAATGTGTACGTGATGTGGTCGTTTAACTGTCGTGTTAGTTGACATAGGACGAATTATATTTTGTACTTAATATATTATGGCAACGAAGTCTGATCTGTCCTTTTAAAATACAACACAAGAATCCGTGGGATTGTGATATAATTATACTAGGATTATTAGCGTGAGGTCAACTAAGTACGAAAATCTAGAATGTTTGGATCGTGTAACACCCAGCTAAGATCAGTATGCCACGCGAAGGAAAATGTGCCGACGAATTTAACATAGTAATAAATCATTACAGCGTATGTAAATTAAATCTAAGACAAGATGATGATATGGTAACTCTTGAAGAACATAATATATTTAAAACTGCGATTATTAGATTTATAGCACGATATTTGGCATATATTAAGAGCTCTTTGATAAATGTGCTAGTGCTAACAGAATTTAAAATATATGCCTAATATGTGAGGTAATAAAACCAAAAAGGTAAACATATTAAAGCTGATTTGATGAATGATGTCGATAAATTAAATTTGAAACACAAATCATGCGTGAACAAACTTGACTGTATAAAAGATTTTACTCAGTATATCTGCAGTAGTTATAATGATTTGTGATCTTTCACTAATTTACTTTAATGAATATAGACTTTACTAACAAATTGAACACTGTAACATCATGAATGGTATCATTCTATTCTTTGTAAGCAGTAAAATGATGCAACTACTACAGCGTTATTCATTGTAATGTTGGGTCATGGGCATTGGATCTTGAATTAGCGTCTGATGCATTCAATTTAGCATCATTACAATCAATTTTTACTGAGTACAGCTTGTTAGTTGATTTATAGTAGATGATATGCAGTTAGAAATAGCTTCTTCAGTTTGGAATTATGGTGTATTGATTTATGGTTACATGGAAAGCGTCCATTGATTATATTTTACGTCTGTTTGTACATTTAATAGGGCTGAATGCTGAATAACCGAGTTGTATAATCCTCGTAGCTCTTGAATTTTTCCTGTTTATTATTCCACTTATCATACATGATTGCATCTTTAAAGGCGTCACAGCAAGATTATATATTATGTTTTATGTATTTTTAGGGTTCCGAAGCGAAAATAGCAAAAACGTAACCCTTATAGTTTCGTCATGTCCGTCTGTCTATCTGTCTCTCGGTCCGTTCGTATGTATGTCACAGGCATTTTACCCGCAGACTACGAAATGAGTATTTATAAATTTTGGTGAAAAGGTGTCTGTAGTAGTCGTTACTTAGTTTGATAGGTAAATAATATAAATAAATATTTTTAGGGGGGGCACTCCGTACATGTAACAGAAGTTGAAAAAAAATGTTTTCGACAAACATCAACGTGTGGCACATAATTCGACAGGTCTTTTAAAAACTTTTTAAGGTTTCTAATAAACTTTTCTGATTGAGTGAACATTTTTGGAAATAATTGCTCCGACAGTTGCATAAATTGTACCCTGTCCCCCGATTTATTTTGTATTTTTTGGTCACACAAGGAAGGGGTAGCCTTAACTTTTGAACCGTCTGACCAAAAAATATAAAATAAATCACAAAGGTAGCGCTTAATAAATACTTTAAACTAAAATTATTTTAGGCATGATCGGATATAATTATCGTCATTGAATTATGGCCGAAAAACTGTGAAGGGCGTAAGTGCCATGAAAATACGCTCTTCTGCTGATGCAATTATTTAAGGCTGCGGAACCCTACACTGAGCATGGTCCGACATGCTCTTGTCCGGTTTTTTGATTTATATTCTTATCTAATGTATAAGTAATGCAAATTATTTTCTAGAAGTGTATCTTGTTATGCTATTAACATCCGTTCGTAACTGGATAGGCTGGTTATGCAGCGTCGTAGCCTTAAAGTTGACGACGCTACATTTTTCAACCGACTTCAAAAAGGAGGAGGTTCTCAATTCGACTTCTTTCGGGAGAAATCGAGGAAATTTTTCAAATATTAAAGGCAAAGGTATATTTCATAGTGATTCGTGCATTTACTCTCAAAAAGTACAAATTGGTGAAGTGGAACTGATGATGAAGCCAACAAATGACGAGCGAACCTATCCAATATTTCACGGTTCGCGATTCAATTACTTTTATATGACTTTATTTTCGTCATACTACTATTACACAATGTAATAGAGCTGATAGTGAACTATCATGTGAACTCCTCAACAATTAACGACACTGCATTGGGGCAAGCAACATTTTGAAGTTGGTGCCAAATAAAACATAAAAACTACTATTTCATGGCACCAACTTCGAAATGTTAATTTGTTTTTGTTATTGTAGGTATATTATTTTTTGCTTTTTAGTTGCCCTGTATTTATTTTTGAAGTCGGTAATATTTTTTTAAAAAAGTTTTTTTTCTATCTTTAAAATCCTTCTTATAATCGTCCCGTATACTTATTACTTTATCAAAACATCTTGTTTGCATTATTAACATCTATGAGAACAACTTTGTTTGCAAGATTCGCCGGGGCCTCCATCAAAACTTTTCTTCTTACAAGTCTGTTATCTGCTTTGATTTTAACAGCAGAAACTTTAAATTTTATCTTACTCGGGCATTCTAAAATTTAAATAGAATTTAATTTTGGATACATTATGTTAGCCCAATAACACAAAGTTGCTATCGTTTCTTGTAATCTGTTAGTTGCTTTCGTATTATTAGTCGACCTCACTTCAATGAATTGCGCATGACAAAAAAGGTGCTTGTTGTCTTCTATTAGATTTACGATTCTAGCTCTGAGACAAAATTATATATATAAATAATGTAGTTGAAGCTACATTGTGATTGACAGTAGAATTGCTTCCATCCTTATTATAGACTTAGTCACGTGAAGCTTAAATTCTACATCAACTAAACAATGCGTTTTTTCCATAGCACGACATTCTTTCTCTTGACTCGTCTTAAATTATATATCAAAGTTTGTTTTGTTTCTTCTTCCTTCTAAAACAGGTATATCGTCGACCTCTTAAATCTCCTCATATCAATTCCTGTCATCAATGTTCCTATGGCTTCCTCAATAAGAGGCACCATTTTTTCGAAAGCGCTCGGATCTGAATGACAAACATTTTGTTTGTTTATGTGATGGATGATAGATTACTATAAGTGTTCACGTGTATTGCATGAGTAACGAGATTGTCTATAGATGTTTTTGGACTTATTGAAAAATAGGAACATTTTTAAGGAAATGTTTTAGTAATCCTTTTAATATAACAAATGCGACAGTATTGCGAAAAAAATTTTTTTGTTTTTCTTTTGAAAGACAACAAGAAATACACCCGTATCTACTAGGGTAAGACTGTCATATCGCTGGGGGCTTTACAAACACACACATAATGTACACAAAGTACTCGCAGATTTTATGTTTCTAGGTTTTATTCTTAGCGCTACAGGTACTTATTAGAATTCCTTCTTCATACCTTCACGGATGAATCCATCCATGAATATAAACTGGTTTATATATCGGCGTTAAATATTTATAATAAAAACCAATAATTAAAATATTATAATACCTACAATAGAAACCTGGTAGAGCTCCGTAATTAAGTTAATTGTGCGGTGCTATATGCTGCAATTGGTATTAATTACTAGGCGGATAATTAAGTAGGTACCGTGTATACGTATTATTAAATATAAAAAAATATTAGTTTGTTGCTAACGATCAAAGAGATCGTCGGGCAACCCCTTAAGTAATAATTAATATACGCTCATATACCATTATGCATATCTTCAATTAATTGCAAGATGTTAATAGAGGTCCTTATCGAATGACAGCAACATCCTGTCAGACGAGTAATAAATAAGGATTTTAAAATTATTTTTTTTAAGCTGGCATCATCCACTTTTGTTGTTATAAATTTGAATATTTTGGCCACATTAACGTGATGGATAAAACTTTTTTTTTATTCTATAAATTTGTGGAGGTTTTATACTTTTGAAACTTAATCCCAAGACCGATTTTGAATGCGGTTAGTGTCAATTAGCGAGGCGTATAAAATGTTTAAACAGATAAAACCAACAGATGTCAATGCTACTATCTCTTTGGGTATTTCAATGTTAGTACATTTTCATAGCTGACCGTTGAAACGTTGATGAACGTTCGATTTCCACTTGGGACACCATTTTGTGCTTTATTTTTTTAAAGACAACATGCAACTCACAACGACAAATGAAGTTACAGTATAATTGCTTATTAGTTCTTAAAGACTTGATCGTAATTTAATGTAAAGAATTCTGTTCTTTATACCCAAGAATATAACTCCTATCTAAGGAGCAAGCTTTGTGTCGCGATAGACTTCACAAACATACAATTAACAGTTACAAAGTAACTACTTACACTTAGACTCGAAACTAATAACTCAGATTCTTGTCCCGTCTGTCGTCCAAGTCACAGTAAAGATAAAGTATATTTTTACTGTGTCCAAGTCCAATCCCGTCGGCAGTATAAGTACCTACTAACACTGCAAAGTCCAGGTATTGTTCCGAATTTGGGTGTATATTTTGTTTCCGTTGATTGTATGATTGTGAAGTCCTCGCGACACAGGAATCGTACAGGAATGAGAGTTGTCTTTTTAAAAATAGAGATTGTCAAGCAACTTTTAGTTACTCTACAGTTCTTTAAAAGTAGTCCGTTTGTAAGTAATCTCCGTTTATAATTTGTTGCTTATAACATGCTCGTTATTGTAATTATTAATTTAATATTCAGTTCGTTTGGCCATGGGCCGGCCATAATATATGCATACTTTTTGTATTACTATTTGTATAAAAGTCCGTTAATGGTTTTTATTTTTCCTAGCCGTTTGTTATTCGGTGCAGGCTTGCCGTAAATATTTATGATGGCGCATACTTGGAGACAATAGTGATTAGATGTCATTTAAAGTCAACGTGGTTGATGCGTTTGTCGATCTTAGTAGGTATGTAGAAACAATAGTTAAGGTAGGTCAGTCAAGACCATAATGTGTTTTTACTATTGTCTTAAAAAATATACAATTTCTTTTGATTGTTAGGTGTTATTCCATTTGCGTCAGATACGACCAAATCGCTTGATATATTTTGGATGAGTTTTAGCCTACTGATGGATACCGCGATTCTGTATAGGTAGATGCTTAATAATTAGAATCAAGTTGAATGGAACTGCAGGTGAAAACTATCAATAACTCGTTTACTTTTCCAAATCATATCTTGTCAGTGCAGTAATATATATAATCTTTTACTGCACTGACAAGATTTTGATGAAGATAATATGATAGAGGCTTAAAGCTTTTAGAAGGGCATAGTCTATATTTTTTGATATCCTACACAAAGGCGGACGGAGCCGCGGAAAACAGCTAGTCCACTACATTTCATGCAAAATCCTCAAAACACATCGAAACAAAGATCAAATTGGCGCCAAATCTGTTAGATACCTATTACGAAACAAGTGGTTCGAAATCTCGGCTCGTCGGACATTATCAGGCTGATTGGTGCTATTGAGCAATTGAGCGTACTCTGTACCAAACAATAAAATCTCCTCGGTCTCCATGTCGCTTGTTGAGGTCATGAGCAATTTATCTTATAAATAGAACTGGTGGGGACTTTATAAAGGGGAACCGTTAAAGGATAGATATTATAACACTAGCTGACCCGCGCAACTTCGTCTGCGTCAATTTTCCCCGTTTTTGCAACTATTTTAATTGCTGCTCCGCTCCTATTGTCGTAGCGTGATGTTATGTAGCCTGTAGCCTTTCTCGATAAATGGGCTATCCAACAGTAAAATAATTTTTCAATTCAAACCAGTAGTTCCAGAGATTATCGCTTTCAAAGAAACAAACTCTTCAGTTTTATAATATTAGTATAGATTTATACGAATCTGTTTTACTTTTGAGAACATATTAAAATTAAGCATCATTTGAATAGTTGACTAAAAGTTTTAGAATTTGATTACAATTTCTTCTTCTATAAATGTCCAAATCAATGGTTGTTCGTTAGTATCGCAAAAACTCAAAAATAGCTTCAGTTGTAGTAGTTTTGTACTACTTAATAGTTTGCGGGTACGAAAGTCACTGCGTCTACTAGTTTAGATACAATATTTATACCAAATGACTATAGTACAATCCAAAATTTATATAATATATTACAAATACATTTATACATTAATATATAATTCTTAACACTAAAATAGTGTAGTACCTACCTAGGTATAGTTTATATTTTCCCTAACGGCTTTTATTTCACTAGACATAATCATTTCTAAATAATTAGAACGTACTAAAGGTTAAAAATGTTCACCTACCTACATTTACTAAATTTATATACACATAATGTTATTTATTTAATTCCCAGTGAAATGGAGAATCCCTGAAATTAAGTTATTTTAATCACCTTGCCTTAATATAGAACATGTAAAAGTTTTGATAAATGATGTGTATAGGTTGTTTTGTTCGTTAAATCGCCACAATGTTTTTATTGATTCACAAACTAGACAATACATTTAACACATTCAATAGTTATGAAACTTAAGGGCAATCCGCACTATAGTAGTATCTCGATGAACTTAGTAAAGTGCTTCCGACTGCATGAAATTATCTAATTATGTAGGGGATCTTGTTTCCATCTTTTTTGTGCAGGCGGTTTATTATTTAATACTTTTGAGTGGTTGTAGGATGTAACAACTAACTTTTATCACAGCTATCGTCAAGTATTGAAATTGAAAAAAAGAATGGTTGCTAACTAACTTTTTTAGTATCACAGACATAATCATGTTATACCTTTTTGAAATGCTTAAGAGGAGCCCTTTAATTTGATACCCATATTGCAGTATTCGAAACAACTTTTTTTTCACACCTCTTTATTTTGACATCTCACAGCCGCCATGTTTGTTTTTTCCAAACGTCACCTATCTAAGAACACTTGGGCAGTCAAGACAAATCTAACGACGTCTTAATTGTATAAATCCGTTCAGTGGATTGTGAGATAGGTATGAGGTAATAAAGTAGAGAGTGAGGTATAAACATACATACATACATACAAGATACGCGCGAAAAAATAACCCTTCCTTACAGTCGGGTAAACATGCCGCGCAGCGTCTCTCCGCTGCAGTGTCGCTACAGTGCAGTTTGACCTTTAAAAAGAAAATGCAAAACTATTTATGATACAGATTTTTTTTATTACCGTAATAAAATTTTGATTTAAGTTGCGTAAGATTGTGGCGTAAATTAAGAGAGGCCGTTATCCGCCAGTGGACCGATACAGGTTGATTGATTAATTGGAAATTGCTTATGTAAATGCTTTTCTTCGCTGTTGGTAACGAAACAATAATAGCCGAATCTAACTCATTTCAAACTCAAATGTGAAATTGGTAGAAAGCAGAATATATAACACTAGGTAATAGTTTTCGTGCGTTGCGTGGAGGTCGGTTATCGCGATGTTACTCGTTGGGAAAAAAGAGAAATAAAAGTCGCAACCAGTAACATTTATCTATAATATGTGTGTATTTAAAAATATATAAGTATATTTATCAGTTGCCTGATTGCCATAGTACAAGTTCTGCTTAGTTTGGAATCAGATGACGTTGTGTGAGTTGTCCCAAGATATTATTATTATTATACCAGTGTTGCTGGTTGGTTTTTTTTAAAAGTTGCAACGAGTGGTTGGGGTGTCACTGGATGGGAATAAGTCATAAAAACTATTCTACCTCCTTTCCCAGGACACAAACTATCGCCATATTAAATTTTATCGAAATCATTTCGACGGTTTATGTATGATGTAAAATATTTTGAAATGTATAATGACCTATTATAAATTTAAAAGTTAAAGAAAATATGGAAAATATATAAAGATGCACTCTGGCTTTTCTGATCACCAGCCCAACACCAGAATACCTATTTCTTGTTGACCCAGTTTAACACATCTTAGTTTAATATGTAATAGAAAACATTTGCAGTTTAGCCAATTGTATGTATTTAACACAACATGATTAACGAACAAACAAACGGATGTGACATTAATAGACTGCACATGTTCAGCCTTGAATACTGCTTGTATTGCAAGTTTATTCTTATAATAATCTTTACTCAGATGCCTTCTAACCTTAACATACTTAATATAATATATGTATTAATAATGGTTTTCCAACCGATGTCGGTTACGGCGGATCTCATCGGAGACTACCCAACTAAACAGAAAAAGTGTCTACGCAGACACAAGTACACTCTCTATTCCCTCAGTCTCATATCCCGATGGGACGGAACTCCAACACGACCGGAGAAAGATTGGACGCAGTCCTGGCTGGTGATGGTAACGTTGCTCAATATCGCAGATATCTCAATCTACTCGGTCCCCACTGAATCAGGGACCCCATTTAACATAAATAATTGACTGGCAGAACGTGAAGGCTATCTAACTCGATCATGCGTAATCTGTGATAACCTCTCATCATAATCATTTTCATTTTAGTTTCGCATTCTCGTATAGGTTTTTATTTATAATCACTTAATTATTTAATCTTATTTTTACTGATTATAATAACTTAAATGGAATTGATGGTCTAATGCGTAACCAGACTAGTATAACGAATACGTATAATGGATATGCCATAATTATGACCATAAATCTGATGGCGGAAAAAAATCGAGACTTAAACATAAATAGACAGGTTAAGGACTAAAGCCCACGTCCAGATGACGAGCGCTTAGCGCGTGTTTTGTTAACCGCGCGCTTACCAAACTGCTCTACTGTTTTACTAAGGCGCATTTACAGCTTCCATATTGTTTCAAGCGTTAAAATTTTGCAAACAAACGCGTTAGGCGTTTGTCATTTCAACGCAAGGTAAAGGAACTGCTAGAAGAGAGAAGTAGTAAGAATTAAAAGAGTATAATTAAAATACCCAAAACACTTGAAATTGTCTTCTGAAAATAGGGCATTCAGTTGCCTCTTACAACAATGCATAGAAATTAGTACCTACTTCAAACTATCTCGTACATACGCTATAGTAATAGCGTCTATGCTATATATCGTCTCTCGACGTCTCAACTATATTGAAACTGTAATTTATCAATTTTAATTAGGTAGTTACTCTTTGAGCACAAATTCGTAGCCAAAGGAAATTGCATCAATCATTACAATTTGAGTAATATTTCGAAATGATTGAAGTAGATACACATACATATAGTTAAATAAATAATAATCGTGTAGGTTTGTTAAATTATATTTAACAATGTTATTTATAATAAAGTTTATTTACTTCACATTACGTTATTTGATATTGTTAATAAAACGAATGACACATAGCTACATTGTAAAACTTTTTAAATACTTCAAATTATAATTTCAATTAATGCTAATGAATATTTTGAATAATCGGATGCTTATAAATAATGGTAGCATCTTCATTATTTTATTTATTTGTTAC
Organism: Herminia tarsipennalis; assembly: GCA_945859575.2. Taxonomy (NCBI): domain Eukaryota; kingdom Metazoa; phylum Arthropoda; class Insecta; order Lepidoptera; family Erebidae; genus Herminia; species Herminia tarsipennalis. The sequence goes on along the minus strand of OX243841.2, from coordinate 17,917,832 downwards.
TCGTGCACATTTGCAGAACTTTAACTGCAGGTAGTGTAAAAACTAAAGATACACAAAAAATATGGAACCCATTAATTCCGCGGTGGTGAAACAATTGAAACTTGAATAAATTACTCAAAAACAAAAGTAAAATTTTGAATAAATAATATTTCGAATTTAATTATTCTTAAAATAAGGCGAGATACACGTCTGCGGTTTTATCTTAGAGGAATTATAAATTTAAATGTCTTTGTCCATAGCATAGCATTATGAAAATGAATCGTGATATTATTCGGGGTTTTGCTTACATCGAGGCATGAATCAGTTAAGACACAAGAGTTATTTAGATATACGATGTTGATGAAGAGTACAACGAAAACAATTAAAATTTGTTCCCTACGGAAAGCTCTTACAGATTTTAACCAAGTGGTACTTAGATGTTTCTTTAGTATCATCGATATTTGGAAAAATGGCGGTGTATTGATTCTGATTCTTAAATTTAATTTTATTTTACTATACCTATGACTGTACATATCACGATACATATTCTAAAATTAAGTTATCAGCTCTTACAACTTCTTAAAATGTATTATTCCGTATGTTTTCTACAAGTAAAATACAGGCTAAAATTATAATAAATATAACCTATTTTTAGCTTCACCGTTGTAAGGTACTAAACTTACTTGAATATAACGAACCATTGACGCATAAATGCATCGATAATTCTGTTTCACAAGTTGTAAAAAACGTAACGACAAGTCGCGTCGTCTGCACAAGTACTTACGACACAATACTTTAATGTCCTTTGCCGATATGCATCTAAGTCTGATGTATTTATGTATTCGTTCGTTTTCAAGGATATTTCTTTTGTGTATACATTATCTTTTACTTTGTTATGCTTAGTGATGTATTGTGTTCTTTTAGATCCTCTTGATTGTAAAGGAATACATTCTAGATTTTACCGGAGCCTGTTAAATATATGCGTTAGATAACGTGAGTATGTCGAGGTCGATTATTCTTAGACGAGCTTTAAGCACGGTTTCTATTGCAAATATACGCGGCTAAGCTGCGCTCCATAATGTGGTAAATTTATACCTACTACATGTTAATTCTATTCTATTTTTAAAAAAGATAACTAGCAATGTGGGTTTGAGTCCCACATTACTAGCAATCTTGTTAACCCCTCCAGCTAAGCTCAAATGCTTGTGTTAGGAGTGGGTTTACGTCGGTAGTATAATGGGTAGGATTCGAACCCGCAACCTCACGATTGCGAGACCGATGCCTTAGCCATTAAGCTACCGCCACGTTTAAGAGTCTATGACTCAATGGCACTGAGCAGATCGAGATACCAGCTGGGTAAAGGAACTTTACCACCAAGTTACCATTGTCGGTCTATAAATGAGTAAGCGTTTCGAACAATCTCATACCCTTCCGTGCCTAGGAGAAAACTTTAAGCCATCAGTTCTGCCCCTAATCTCTCTCTCTGATGGAAAAAGTGTAATTACACGTTTAGAAACTTTTTTACTATAATATCTCCTGCTGTTTTTGATGAGATTGACCATGACCGACATCGGTTAGCAGATTATTAATAAAGAATATCTCTCGTAATTTACTTTAAGTTACTTCATGATTGCTATATCGATATTAATTGATATTACATCAGTCAGCACCGAGATCGGGAGCGCATACAACTCCATAACCAGTTTTTTTATACAAGTTCAAGTAGCTTGACCTTAAACCAGCGCCCAAATAAATTAAATACGACATGCTGCAGAAAACCAGTCTTAATTACTCAAGTATCAATAACCTTGTTTAAAATTTATTGACTAAAAACGTTCTTAAACTGATCTCTAAGTGTGTTTTAATGTTGAACGACGAAAATTGAGGGTCTTGTCTTTAGGTATTGAGATAGGTATTAGAGTTTGAAAGATGGTTCCCTTGTTTCGTATTAAGGTTCCCATTAGATTCTAGTGCGACGATAGCTAACCATCAGTTTAATTAAAGAACCCCATTAAAATATGTATAATTTCGTAAATTACGTCCTCATACGTTCAGAAATAGCAGATTTTCTTTAAGTTTTAAAATGAAACAAACCAACGAATAGCCCTATTAATTAGCAGCTGTTGCATTTGCGACTTAAACCGGGCAAAATAAGGATTCGGTAAAGCCACTATATAGTGATTCTTTTTAAACAAAGCTTATTTAACGTTCGGAGTTTTGAGTTTTGTTTACAAAGATAAACAAACTATTTTTAGATAAAATTAGAAGAAGCTCTGATCAAATTGATGTTGCTTTTACCATTCACATTACATTATTAATCGACTTCAAAAATTAGGAGGTTTTTTTCGGGTTAAGAAATTTATTTCCTACTAGCGGACGCCTCGTGGTTTCACCCGCGTAGTTCCCGTTCCCGTGGGAATACAGGGATTAAAATAGCCTATGTCACCCGAGGGTAGTGTAGCTTCACAACGATGAAAGAAATTTTCAAATCCGTCTAGCAGTTTCGGAGCCTATTCAATACAAACGAACAATCAAATCTTTCCTCTTTATAATATTAGTAAAGATAAAGAATTGCATTCACCTGCAAGATAATAAAAATTAACAAATAAAATATAAAAGATACCTACTTATTGGTGCCTGAAACATATGTACCTATATTATTTTATGCCTTTTAGTTACCTTGTATTTATTTTTTAATTTTAAATAGCTTTTCGAAATAAATTTTCGTTTTCCGTTAATTATAGTATATACCAAGGTCTTCAATACCAATTAATTTAGCAGTGAAACGATAATCTCACTCTAAAATCCAATCGCAAGTTTATAAAATCATTTCAAATATTATCTCTGATTCAAACGCAGTAAAAAAGTAATGACTGTATTAATTTATTGCTTTTACTTACATAAATATAAAAGCCCGGTTATAGTCCTCTAAGATGCGGAATTTTATTACATCAATCCGATGTTTAAAATTGCTTTGAAATAAAAGAAAATAAACGTTTATGTTTTGGTCCTTAACAAGTATATGAACTGTTGCCAGAGGCGTTTGGTACCACATTACAGTTTCGAAATAGTTCTTGTTATAGAAACAAAAAAAATCCTACCGAGGTAGGTCCACACCCGGTCGACATGACAATTTTGAATTTCGATAAACGTAAGATAGATTCAAATTAAAACATTTGAAAACATGGAACTGGTGAAGTCTAAGGTTGGAATCTATAGAGGCTACTTCGTCTTAGCTCATGTGTAGCTTAAGTAAAACTTGATAAAGTATTTGGGAACGGTGCGAGCGCTGCGCGGGATCAGCCTATGTCTTCTCCATCTCTTAGGTCATGTCCAATTGCCATTTCGGCCTCTCGCGGACTGTATTACAGTTTGAATTGACATGTGTCACCGAAAATAACATTATTTATGTCACAATATTCCCACATTATTATTCAGAATCGCTCACAAAGTTCATTGTTATAAAAACAAGAGAAAATAAAACCTATGACTTTTTTGTTAATTTATAAAGTGCATAAACCCGAGTTTTTGTAGGTACTCCTATGCCGAACATTTGAAAATAAACAGCAGGAAACAATTCTAAAGAGCTTTAGATGTAATAAATGAATACTACTTTTTTACTTTGCAGTATTTAAGTGATATTGTGTGTCTTTGGATGTCAAAACAAAGTTTACCTATAAAAAAAATGTTCTTCCATTTTCGTTGAATTATTTTTACACAAGTGAAGAATCGGTCGGTTTATGCCAAAGTTAGTTTTTTACGGTTCAGGGACACTGTAGTTATCTCCAAAACTTTTTTGGGGCTGAATTCGCCACTGGTTGACACAGCAAAATAAAGAATGAACAGAAGTAAAATTCATGTATGTACTACGATTTTTATGCCTGCACTCACGAATCGAATCGTGCGAATCGCCTTTTAAAAAAATAATTAATTTTAAAAAGAGCCAACTCGTATGATTCGTACGAATCAAATTAGTGCGAATTGCCTCCTAACCCGTTTCAGCTTGTTCCGAGTAACGCCCGGACACATAATGTATACGTGCGTCAAGGGGGTTTTGTATGAAGCTTGTTATCTGTACGTGTATAATTTGTATTGACACAATACAACTGAAATCACAATGTTAATTAATTTCGTCTTTCGTCTAGTTCTTATGTTCTGAACAAAAACTACATTCAGACAAAGCTTTCTTTGTCACCAAAAGATGCCTGTGTAGATTAACAACTTGGCTTTTTAGTTTTTGTACCTACAATCATTGTATGACGATAGGTTTGTAATAACTACGGGTGCTAACCACCTTGGTTGTCTATTTAAGACAAGGCAAACATTATCTTTTATCTCTCATCTGCTGCATATTTTACCTCTGCAAAATAACTTTGTGGATGTATTGAATTAAAAAAAAACAAATCTTTAGAGGTGTCACCCGGATATAATGAAGTTCCTTTCGATTAATTAGTGAAGGAATTGTAATAAAATGAAGACTAAAAGTTGTAACGATACAGCAAAAAGTGTCGTTACATCTTTTGGTCTTATTTTTTTCCGTCTAGCCCCCTTTCGCAACGCGCCATAAGGAACTTCATTCCAAAAAACATAAATATCAAAAATTAAATTACTAGTAAATTTTAAGAAATGCAAGAAATCAACTGCAACAGATTTTTTTAAAAATTTTAATGTTGTCAGTGTCCACAAAATTGTTTCCCTTTCATCGGTTTTTAGTGGCTTCATAAACAACAAAAGAAACCCAATAAACTAACGATGCGTGACTAAAGTTGATTGTGTATTCAAATGCGGGTATACTCTATAAATATTATGTTAATACGTGTAATGAACCGATTAACTAGCATTAAATTCAATGCGTAATAGGGAATTTCAACAAAATGCACAAACATTTTTCAACGAGAGTCGACATGTGTCGCTGTTAAAATTATGCGCCGAACCTTTTTCCTTTCCAAGAACCTTTCCTAAGCATTTCCATAATAAAGGGCTGATTGATTGAGGGGAAAATAGCCATTACTGTCACTACCTATTTGAAGCCAGATTGGAGCTATTTCTTGTCAGGTAAACTCACCAAAAGTGTGACTTTACAAGAAGAGAAGTCGAAAGACGATATAATATTCAGATAGGTAAGTCGCTAGAAGCAAATGCTGACTGACATTATGTTAGGTACTTGATATTAGTCTTTAAACAATTTTATTTAAAGGTATTCCCTACATCCAGATGGCAACCCTATAAATTCTAAAATTCTTATACGATTTACATGGTATTGAAAAAATATTTCAGTCCGTGGTCCTACTGGTTTTATGTGAATTTTCGAACTTTTATTAAGAACTAATTATTCAAACGGAACGAACTTAGTACTACTAATTATTTAGTAGTAGAAGCGAACAGGCATATTATTATGCCGGTTAAGTTATAAATTACCCGCGTATAGCCGTCTTAAAAAGGGACTTTGTTTACTTATATATTTATATTCAGATATGCTGTTTAGGGCTATAATATAAATAGCATATGAGTATTTTATGGCTGATTGAGGTCATATTTTATTTGAAACTTTATTTTGTTCCAGGTAAGAAACCCTGACTAAATAAATCAAGATTTAAAAAGTAGGTATATCTTAGCCTCTTTTGCGGAGATCATCGTTCTAACAGGTTTTTAATGGAATGCAATGAGCATACAGGAGTTAATACTACAGATACTTCATAAAGTCAGCTGCACTCGACACCCTGTTATTCTCGACAATCACGTTGATCGTTTAATCGTAATTTTAGACGTTCAATCAAAATCGTCAGGTTATATTTCTGTAGAGCTGTTACTCATGTCTTCGATTTTTGCCGGTTTAATTTTCTAACTGTCGACTATTGTGCAAATACGACTTTTATACTTAGATATCTATTATTGACGATATGTCCTGTTTTTCATTTCTTATACAGCAGTTGGACTGGGGGAATACCTAGGAACACTTTATAGAAAACCGCAAAAAATTGCTTAGTTACTTATGTTGGATTTCCACGAATATGTACTCAGTGTAACAGCTCTTTAGAGCTCGATAATTTGAACTAATTATTTAACAAAAGCCCAAGCTTTTTATACATTGTAACTTGTAGAAAATCAAATTAAATCTGAGAACGAAACACATGTACGGGCAAAAAGTTTATGCATGTAATTATAAAACGTGTAGGGAAAAAACGTTCTTATTTAGGTTCTATAAAGGGTCAATATTCTGGCAATGTTTTTAATTCTCGCAACTAGTAAATAGTAGTTGTGTTTTGATTCAGAATTAAAAGTTATTTTCTGTTGTACAAAATATACCATTAGATTTTATTGTTATTCAATTGAACCACAGCAAAAAGTTCTAATTACTTAATTCAATTAATGGACTTTTTTATTTGAGAGTTTTTGCTTGAAAATTCTATGCTCATTTTCATAATGGAAGACTTTTTACATTCGTTTCTAGGTACTTCTTGTGGTATGCCTGGAGTAGTTTTGCCACAAAGTTAGTGCATGAAGGTTTGTCGTAATTTCCTTCAACTACTTTTAGAATCCTAGCACCCTAAATCTGGCTCCATATGGCAACATCACTTATTCAACGAGTAGGTCTAGAAAAAAATGTGTGTAGAAAGCTTTACACATGTTGGGTTACAAAATATGAAGGTGTAATCCGACCTAAAATCAGAGCATACTAAAATCAGGCCCTCGTAATACGATACAGTACCTTATTTCCGTTCATTGTGAAACCTTTGTAAGGGTCCAATGTCATAGGTTAACAGCTGTTTATTTAATAAGCCTGTTTTGTAAAAAAAATGGATGTATGTAAAGTCGATTTACGGATGATAATTTTACGTGATAACGTCATAAGAAAACATTGTAATAGACAACCATGTCTGGGACATTTTTTTTTTATTTCCAATTGTATCGCTGCAATCGCCGCAATCGCCAAAACAACTATGCCTGTGACAGCGTTAGTGGATCCGCGCGCATGCACCCGTCGGCTTCAATACTTCAGCCTATCAGTTTATGCAACTTTCGGAGCGATTGTTTCCAAAAATATTCACTTTATCAAAGTTATAAGGTATTACAAACCTTGAAATGTTTTTTTAAAAAGCCCTTCGAATAAGCCACACGTTGATGCTTGCTAAAAAAAAATATTTATCAGTTTCTGCAAAATGTATGGAGTGCCCCCCCCTGAAAATATTGATTTTCATTATTTGGCTATCAAACTAAGTAGCGGGTACTACAAGACACTTTTTCATCAATATTCATTGTGTAGTTTTTGAGTAAAATACCTGTGATATACGGACATGACGAAACTATAAGGGTTCCGTTTTTGCCATTTTGGCTACGGAACCCTGAAAAAAAGATGGAACTCGCTAAAACAAACGTAATAAACCTAAATATGAGAGGTTAAAGATATAACACCTAAGTAAAATGTTTCGTACGGCAGCAATTTTTTTTTTTCAGATGTTTATATATATGTTGTAACTTTAAGTAGGGTGAGGTTGCTTATCATCGTCACAGAGTTCAATGGATCTAATGACGTCATCGCATCAGGATTCTAATTTATTACCTCTATTAAAACCATAATAAATTAAAACCTTGTATAGTAGTCAAGTCCGATGATGGTAAACCTCGATTAATTTGTCTCATCTTAATAAAACATGAGTAGGTAAGGTTACTTTAATACCATAACAAAGTTGCCATTATTACAAATTAGTACCTATGTCTCTGGTTGCTATAGTACAAGATTTGCTTAGTTTGGGATCAGATGACGTTGTGTGAGTTGTCCCAAGATATTTATTTATTTATTTGTAGTAAGTTAAGATGGGTTCTTTACGAAATTGTAGTTTGATTTTAAATCCTTATTCAGTTTGTTCAAGTTTATATCAAATTACAATCCCAAAATTGTAATCAAATCTAAAATGATCCAATATTACAATTGTTACAAGTAATGATCTAAAAATTGTTATTACTTATTGTAATTTTATCTTCACCTGACACGACTACAGAGAAAATGTAAGCAATGACCTGCTGGCAACATATCATTGTTTATTTCCTTTCTTGTGTAACTAGAAGGTGGAACTAATTGTACCTTAACTACCTCAGACATCCGAAATGATGTACACACTTATCTATACTAATATTATAAAGCTGAAGAGTTTGTTTTTTGAACGCGGTAATCTCAGGAACTAATGATTCGAATTGAAAAATTCTTTCACTGTTGGGTAGCCCATTTATCGAGGAAGGCTATAGGCTATGCTAGCAGCAACATTTCTCATGCTAGCAGCAATGAGAAATGTTGTAAAAACGGAAAAATTTACGCAGACGAAGTTGCGCGGGTCAGCTAGTCTGTAATATGCACCTTTAATATTCCACAAAATTACTGTAATACTATCGGGCTAAAACATAAACAGTACCAATACAGCTCTGCTGATGTTATAGCCTTTCTGAATTTTATGTGACGGTAAAATTGGCAGATGGTCCCCTTTCAAACTAATAAAAATGTCTATTTATTTTTCGCTCTTCTAGTAACTGGGGAACGTACCCTTCATAAAGACTGTAACATGCTCAAGTCCCTTTTAAAGTGTGCTATCTTTATGAAGGTTACTTAGGTATTCTTATAAAAAACGAAAGTTTTGACTCGTTCATTCATTCTATGCCATTCCAAGTTCTAGAGAACTGAAATTTTGCATGAGGTTTATTTTGTGATGCACCAAGAAGTAAAGAGAAATTTCAGAAAACTCGAGCTATTAGGTATATGCTAAATTTTGCAAATGCTACTTGCCAGAAGCAAAAGAGTGAATTTTTTTAGTAGTAAAATTAATATGGAAATTGGTCCACTAGCACCACTAGCGCGGCAACAGCGAGCGTCTTGTACCTACTTAATAGATATATTATTCACATTGAAATATAATAAAACTTTTTTAATATAATTTGTGCTTAGAAACTGAAACCGCGCTAAACTAAATTTGCATTGGTAAATAATTAAATAGGCATCAAATAGGATAAACTGACATACGTCATGTTTGTATTTCCCCGAAGAGGCAAAGTTTTTGCCAGTCATCTTACGGCCTAAGGGATGAATTTATTGATGTTTGGATACAGAGTACACTACTTGGGTCAAAGTTAGTCTTATAGTATAAGGCTATATCATATTATAAACCGGACAAGTGCGAGTTGGACTTGCCCACCGAGGGTTCCGTACCAATTTGTAGGTAAAGGGAAAGTTCCGAAAAATAAAAACGTTAAAAATGAAGGTAACTTTTGGTACTTACAAGTTTTCGCGAAAATCTAAATTTGCCCGTATCTTTTTATCGTGTTGACTCAGGACCTTGATTTTCATATACACCTAATAGGGACTATAGACCTCAGTATCTGGTATAAATTTCAACTTGATAGGTCCACCCGTTCCTGAGAAAATCGGTGGTGACACACGGATAGACAAACGGACAAGAGAGTGATCTTATAAGGGTTTTACCATTTCAGGTAAGGAACCCTAATAAGAATATTATATTACATGAATACTAGCGTTCCGCTTCGGTTTTGCACGGACTTTTCTCTACTATCTGACAACATAATATATATGTATTATACACAAGAACCATCTGTAAGAAATTATCTTATTAATAGTGCAAACCGCATTAAAATACGTAGTTTAGAAGATCTAAACGTATAGACAGAAAACACGTATTTGCTTTATATTATTATCATTAGTTTTGCAATGATAACATGCAGAAAATATTTATGATAAATTAATTGAATCATAAATTACCTACTATAAAATGTGTAATGTAAGTAAAAACTACATTACGATGAGATCATTCCGTGTACTGTGGTTTTAACGAGAAGGTATAAGAACTTTAATTGCCGCATTTGCGTAAGCTACTGTATAAATGGTTAGTAATGCAGATGAGCGCATCATTTTAGAATTCTATACAAAGTATATAAGCAAAACTGTGGCCTAAACTTAGAACTAACATACTCGTAAGATGTTGTTGGTGAATCGGCAGCGCGGTGGGAGTGTATCCGACAGTTACGCAAGAGGTCGTAGGTTCGATTCCCACACGGGATACCGTTTTGTGTGATCCACAAATTATTGTTCCTACTCTGGGTGTAAAAAAACACTCAAGTCCAGAAAAGAAAACTCTTAATAGACAAATCGACATAATACTGTGACATAACTATGTTGTGAGCAAACAAAACATAAAAAGAAATGTTTCTTCCTTAAGCCCTTATTTAAAATTTCCTGGAGATGAAATTCAAAAGACCACTGTGATTTTGAACCCAATTTTTGAGTTGGTTATCATCTAGGCGATTCTTCATTTAGGGCACTTTCAAAATTATCGTAAAATGCCACGCCGCGCCGCGGCAAAGCGGCCACAGTGCTGCAACCGCGCCGCCGCCGTGGGCGCGACTCTTTGCGACAAATTTGAAGGCGCCCTTACTTTATATCAATGTCAAGTTCCTATTCATTGTACCTACTTACACGTACTATAACTGCACAAGACTCGGTTTTATTGTTTTTTTTTTCACACATTTAATGAGGAATAGTTAAATTATGGCAGACAGCACAGTATTCCGATATTTTTACAAACTCAATGCCAACTTTATAAACATTACCATTCTTAGCAACAAACCGTTCAATATTTACATATCCTCGTAATTGGTTTATTAAACAGATTGAATCTTTTTTAAGTTTACTATCATATTATAAAACATCGCTTTTTCTCATAATATCGTAGGTACTGCTTGTGACTTCATACGATTCCCATCACGTCAAGCATTGCTATGAACAGAATAATTGCTTTTATAATCGCCATGATGTTTATAATGATAGAAAATATAAGAAAACTTTTGTAATCGTTGGAATCCTGATTTACTCGTATTATTAAACATTTAGTAACAGAAAGAGTTCTGTACTTGATTAATAAATGAAAGTACAAATATTATTTTAACGGCCATTCGAACAGGACATTTTTCAATTACCGACCACAGACAAGAACAGATGAATCAAAGAAGGTACATCCTTCTTTACTTTGCATATTAATAAACTTATTATTAAATACATCACAAAATAACGCCCTCTCTATTTAACTTGTTCCTTTACAAGTTCAAAAGTATTCGTATGAATTAAAAAATAAATTACAAGTCAATCACAATCTCAATACACATGTAATTTAAAAAAAATGACTCAATCATTTCCTATTATGGCAACCCTATCATTACTCCGTACTTCAAAAGTAGGGTGAAAGTCCCAATTGACGTCCCACGCATCAATTCGTTAACAACGCTGATAGTTGTTTCATCCGGGTACATTGAAGCCTGTGATATAAATCAACAGCTTGTAATAGAGAAGCGTGTGTAGACCTCACGACTTGGAATAAGATTTCTGCTGTCATTATAAGTAATGTGTTCTGTGTGTAGTTCGCGTGACGCCACGAGTATTGGGTCAGAAGGATGTTTGTAATTGTTTCTTACGAATCATTTGGAGGTCACAGGATGGTAGGTTTACCTAAGTAATGACATAGTGTTTTTGCATTTAGAATAAAAATATTGCAAGACTTCAAATTGCAAGTTTTTACACAGTAATTATGTAAAAATATTTATTGCATTTTATAATTATAACCACAGAGATAACCGCAAGGCGGTCGTATATTTTATAAACAATTATATTTTAATTCTAAGTTAAAAATAAAAATGTAAGAATTGTTTTAAAGCTAAATGTTCCCACGATGAATTTTAATAACACCCTATTGTTATATAAAGTAACTAATTATTGTCATCAACGATTTTTGTTAGATGAATACAGTTTAGTAATCCAAATGTATATTACTATAGGTTATATATGTGTGTGAATTAATGTATTTTATCTACAGAATACAAATACAATTTCGTCCAAAGAACCTAATGCCCTTGAGAAAGACACCCGTGACGACAAATAAAACATAAAAGGCATAATCCTCACGAATACCCACACATTACCCATCTCGTAAGTGACGTCATCGAGACGTTGATTGCACCTCATTACTGCGTCCGTGTCGCACGTAATTGAATACACGGACGACAATATGAACGTTCACCCTGCCCTAAATGATTGCCGTGATTAATTTCATTTTTGTTTCTTTTTGGGTTAAATTTGTTTTGATTGTTAATAAGAAAAATATTTGTTGACACCGACACAAGAGTTGGATGTTATTCTAACCTGTGACTGACCTGTGTATGTACGTATATGTCTTACTGTACCAACATAGCGGATAACGGATGGGCGGATTTGATCACGGTTCTCTGATTTTTATTCGATCAATATTTCTACGTACTTTAATGAGCATACATTAGCTGGTTGCAAATTAGCAATTGCCTGAGACCTCACTCGTATAAGTTTTGTACGATGTAATATGTGCTTACGATATCGCTGTGTTTAGTTATAGCCTGATAGATTAAAATGTTCATATTTTCTAGGAGGAATACGATTAAATACTCAAATACCACTCAATTTTAAAACTCCGATAACTCGCATGCTGTCACTGTCACCTTAAGGTAAATAGTTGCGACAGAAAAACCTTTGAAAGCGTCTCAAAGTTGGGTATCAATTAGTTTTCGGGGGTTAATCCAACATAATCTATACTAATATTATAAAGCTAAAGAGTTTGTTTGTTTGAACGCGGTAATCTCAGGAACTACTGATCCATATTGAAAAATCCTTTCACTGTTGGAAGGCCCATTTATGAGGAAGGCTATAGGCTATATAACATCACGCTACGACCAATAGGAACGAAGCAGCAACGAGAAATGTAGCAAAAACGGGGAAAATTTACGCATAAGAAGTTGCGCGGGACAGCTAGTAATGCTTATATGCTGCAGCTAGTAATACGTAAAGAAGACAATATATACAGAAGATTTTGGTAATTGCCAATAAAATCTACTAACGATGTGTTCGGTAAATAAATTCAGCACCGCCTACTTGATGAAGTACACAGTTTGCTGATTGCTTCATTAGGTGTTATAGAAAATTCTGCTTTATAAACGTCAATCGATCCTATGGTAGTACTACATCGAAGTCTATGTTACCAAATTATTATACACGCTATGTGTTTATTTAACACTAGCGCCCGCTCGGACTTTGCACGGACTTTTATCTAGCCATACTAATATTATAAATGTGAAAGTAACTCTGTCTGTCTGTTACGCTTTCACGCTCAAACAGCTTAACCGATTTGGATGAATTGGTATAAAGACAGTTTGGGTCCCGGGGAAGGACATAGGATAGTTTTTATCGCGATAACCGACATCCACGCGGGCGGAGCCGCGGGCGGAAGCTAGTTATATATAAACGCAGCTTTCGTAAGGATCTCTAAAATTTTTGAAAATAAAATATAGCCTATGTTACTTTCCTAAAATGCAGCTGTCCAGTAGTTTTTTCTTTACATACATAATACAAAAATAAAAAAATTTCCTCTTTATAATATTAATATAGATATAGATTTATTTTCAACAAGCTTATGCCCGCGATTCAGCCTGCGTAGCGGGGGTTATCGAGATAAATCTATACTAATAATTATAAAGCTGAAGAGTTTGTTTGAATGCGATAATCTACTACTATCTACTAGTCCGAATTTAAAAATTATTTTACTGTTGGATAGCTCATTTATCGAGGAAGGCTATCGACTGTATACTACCAATAAGAGCGGAGCAGTAATGAAAATGTTGCAAAAACAGGGAAAATTTACGCAGATGAAATTGCGCGGGTCAGCTTCTAATCTTATCGCAATCCGATTCACTTAAACAAAACCGCGAGTCTAAACGAAAAATTTAAACTAATTTTTGAGAATATTGCGCACACGCAAAAGTTTTAGTCTAAGATATTACATAGTTTGATTATAGTTAGTTATAATCACTGTCTAGAGTCTAAAGTAACTAACTTACTGTTTTAGGTATCTAATGTATATGTATATTTTACATAGCGAGTAATTACTTGGTTAACCGCACTACTGGGTGGGTATAGGCAACAATTTGGTGTCCTATTTACTCAATTGATGTGTTATTCAAATTATCAAAACCACACATAGAGATAGTTTAAATAAATATCTACTACTAGCTGTCCTGCCGAACTTCGTACCACACCTTTATTTTTTTGTTTCGTTACTTTCTTATTTTTTTTTACGTAAAAACTTTCCACAGGGTATTAAAAAACTAAAAAAAAAATGAATGAAATTGGTAACGTCACTCTCTTGTTATCTCGTGTCCAAGAGAAACAGGGATTATTTATTAAATAGAAAGTCCCCTTCGCAAAGCTATTGTATATAGATTTGCGAAGGGGATTTGACTGTCTGCCGCCATACCTAGTTAATAAGGTAGGCATAGAAATTATTTTTATTTTGCACTACTTCAGGAAACCGATTTCATACAGCATTAAGATTAACAATATTCATAAATCTTTTAAAACCCCAGTGCTATGACACCTGACTTAACCGCAAATCAGTGCCCGCATATTCAATACATTATACAAAATTGGATTTGCAACAACGTCAACGTCCTAAAAAAAGTCGCAAACGATGTTTCGTCTTCTCGAGCACAAAACACCGAGACAGAGTACAGAAGGAAAGCTTAGACATAGACATCGTTCACGGAAACGGAATCGCGGAACCTCTACGGAACAACGTGACCCGAAGTCACTAATCTCGCTAGTCAGGCTATCGCCGACAAAAATAAGACTCCTATTTTATTTTGACATTTCATCGGTCATTTGACAATATCAAATGGATACTTGTGTAACAAGGTCTAGGATAATATCAACGGCCATTTGTCAAGTGTCAAAAAAGTTTATAGGATGGTCATTCGATTCGGCATTTGAAATTGTTGTCATTTTGTACGGGGTAGCTAGACCAGTGTAGTGCCCAAAGTGTCCCGAAATTCTATTTTTATTTTTTATTTTATACTAGCTGTCCCGCGCAACTTCGTCTGCGTAAATTTTCCCCTTTTTTATAATCCTATGTTACTTCTAATACCTTCAAGAATATGTGTACAAAGTTTCATGATGATCGGTTGAGTAGTTTTCGCGTGAAAGCGTAACAAACAAACTTACATTCACATTTATATATTAGTAGGGATTTATTTGGATTTCAAACATAAAAACACAAAAGATTCAAGCAAAACATGTGCGTAACATTATTGGGCCCTGAGTTTTTTCGACTACAGAGATCACAACATGCAATAACTATAGTACAGACATCGAGATATCAGGTGTACGCAGTATATTAATACCTCAATAAGTACAGAGCCGAAAATGAACAATTAAAAAAAATAAAAACATCTATTACAATTGAAAAATAAAATAAAATCGAATGTTTAATATACATATTATAACAATAATCACGTTTAATTTACTTATACTTCATTCTATGTTAGTGAACCAGTTCTATGCTCGAGCACGTTTACAAGAAGCTTCCCTTCTGTTACCTTTTGTGTCTGGAGTTCATAATTTATGTTCTTCTAATTAGAACCCTTTTTAATGTGAGTTGTTCCAAACTTCGACTGTGTTAAAGAGGCTTTACATAAGATGTTTATTTCGCTGCGATACGCACGCGTTGCAAAGTTATTTCTATTTAACATGAACTAAACACCTTTCTTTGTACGTTTTTACATCTGTTATAGACAAGACACACCATTTAAATACACCTAGTACTAGACATCTATAATTAGATCTACAAAACTATCTAACATTATAATAACAGCTAAAATGTTTTGTATCTTTTTAAATTGATTATAGCATCGTAGAAAGTGGTAGTCAAATTAAAATATTAATATTAAATTGATTGATAAATTTAAATATTAAGTTTAGTTATAAATTAAGTTGCTAGTTGCATGAGAGAAAGTAGTTATAAAGTGAAATAAATATATTAATAGGTACTATACAACGCTGCTCAATAAGCGACCATCTTGCGCACTCTTTAACACGACTAAAAACGAATGTCAAATCTTGAATACATCTCAAATTCAAACCTTATTGTAATTTATTGCATAAGAAATAAGTTTTAAGGCAAAAAGTCGGCGGCCGAGTCGCAATTTGCAAACATTATGCATCACCCAGTCTCGATTTACGATGTTATACTTTTTTTGTTATTTTTTTAAACCATTGTGTTACCTAATAAGCTGGGTAAAGGCAAAGGGATTAATAAGCCTCCATTTGCTGGCACAATGAGATCTTATAATGCAATTTAAAATGTACTGTGTTTTTTCTTGTTTTTGGTTCTAGGGTTTACTGCTACTGTATTTAATTTATATACTTTTAACAAAAAGTTGTGACCATATTTAAGAATAATGAAGGGCTTGTCGTCCCAACCGTTAAGCTCGAGCCGTTTTACTTTGTTTTTTTTACAAACAAGTTCGCAGTCAATTTTCATAATTAAAATCCGAGAAATTACAGTGTCCGACTCTGTAGTTTTAAAATACAAATGTCACAAGAAACGTTTCGCTAAATATCGGTGCGAAAACTGGAACGCAATTGCATGATTATAAGCCTTCCTCTGGTGCGAATAAAATATAAGTCACGAAATGTAAATTGCCTGGAATTTTC
Source organism: Herminia tarsipennalis (assembly GCA_945859575.2). Taxonomy (NCBI): domain Eukaryota; kingdom Metazoa; phylum Arthropoda; class Insecta; order Lepidoptera; family Erebidae; genus Herminia; species Herminia tarsipennalis. Next base: position 17,901,289 of record OX243841.2, on the reverse strand, counting down.
AGAAACTTCCACGTAATAAATTAAGTAAAAAAGATCTAATGTATTTTGTACAGCGCTGCTTTGATATAAAGGTTATGAAATTAAAATACGTAGGTATAGTTTTTGCTATAGCAAAAAAGTAAAAAAAACGGACAAGAGCATGCCGGATCCTGCTCAGTCTAGGGTTCCGGAGCCGTTGCCGTATAAATAAAACCGATTTGAATGATTGTACCAGCAGAAGAGGCACCTACGCCCTTTTTTGAGAAACGCGATTTGGGTTTTTTTTATATTTTTTGGTCACACGGTTCAAAAGATAAGGGGGGGGGCACAATTTACATAACTTTCGGAGGGATTATTTTCAAAAATATTTTTGCGTGTAACTCAAACAAACAAGCAGACATGAAAAAAACAAATTAAAAAGCCTTAATTATTGCGACCGGTTTGGATTTTTTTAATATCTTCTATACATATAATAATAGACGCAGCTACTTCACAACTTTACATTTGATAGTACAAATAGATAGATAAGTGTGACCTTTATCACGTTCATATCTGAGTATACCCTTTCCCTTTCCATAACGAGGTTACTTTTTCACGAATGTCTAAAAATAAACTAAGTTTAAGGTGCTCTGCCGCGCGTAACCTTGAAAGCTGCTTTCAAAGAGCTTTATTTACTTACGACCATCAGTTATTTCTTAGGAAAAGTGTATATTTACGAAGCATACAAAATTCTGTTTTTTGAATTATGTAAGAAAATCTTAGAAATTTTCTCTTCTCTTAGTAGAATACACTGAATATGACATTATCACTATGAAACTTTTACGGCCTTTTTGCCACTGACTAATCGGCCAGTCGGCTAAAGTTATAATCGCCCCATCACTACTTCCTATTTAACCTATCTAGGTACTAATATGATAAACACTCTGGAATACAAAATCGTAGTCATACCCCATAAAAAGGACGTTTACTCGAATGAGATGAAAAATCTCACTAAATTGTATGACCTACAGTAAAGAAAATAAGCCAGCCAGTACTTAGCTAAAACACTACTTCTTTTACTAGCTATAAACTTACCACATTTTACTATTGACCCGCCCTTTTGCGGATTCTTACTAAAGGTGTAATGATTCTTGTTCCCTTAGGTGCTAGATATGGTTTAAAACTAGACTCTAATTCAGTGTGGCATGTTGCCAGTAGTGAATCACAATGACCGTTTAAATATATTGTTTACAAGTACCTATTTTAATCTAAAACGCCGTAACGACTGCGTTTGAAGACCAATTGAAAGTGTTCCTTTTCTAGAAGCTTATTTGAGTTTGAGCTAAAATAGAACTGTAATGACTGATCTAACAAAGCATCTCTCATACCGCTGAACGTATTGGATTGAGGCACAGCAGGTAGGTATTGTAAGCATCTGTAAAGAAGAATTAAAAACTTCTTTAGCGGCGTTGTGCACTTTTTTTGAATGTATGATACCGGGGTTTTAAATTTCATCAAAATAAATAACAACTTTTTTTATAAACCATCATTTCTCAGCTGTTTTGCCCGCGTGTTTAACATGCAAACTTTGACCCCGTTTTCGGCCCCTTTTTTCGGCAGGTTCGTGAAATTACCAAAACTAAATGTAAGCTTATTTGGTGTAGTTTCTGGGGTTTCTTGTTTAGTCTGCTTTCGCTTTTATAATTTTACTGCCTATATTTTCAAATATACCAATTACTTGCCTCTCATGTAATGACGACGAGGTCGGACGATCTCTTTTTGAACACGTTTCACAACTAATTTTGCATGATTTATCCCCTAATTCCTAAACAGTACTATTTAAGATATAGCTACATTTAAGGGTTTCTACTTTAATTAGAAGGCCTAGCCTTTTTATTAGAAACCTATTTTTTTTAGGTTGATTCTGGCTTTATTTAATAAAAATCCTTTCCGCCGTTTTGAAGATATAATCAACTTTTATCTTACTTACTCGTATATTTTGAATGCCTACTGGAATATCAGTGAGAATAATCGCATATATATGCCACTTAACACCCTATACTTTGTTTTGTGATTTGGTTACTTATGACCCTGAACTGTTCGTATGTAACTACTATACATCTGTGCATCACGATGACGTGTTCCACCTCTAACCAATGTTTTAAGGCTTCACGCACCGACGAACAGACGGTTCCTTTATTGTTTGACCTTTATAACGCCATGATTATGGTGGAAGTGTTGCGTATGTCTTTATAACACGAGTTATTGGTTTCCTTCTATTGGTACTTCGTTGCGCCATAGCAAATACATCTATCCGGTAATTTATCATCATTAATTTAGTACCAAACTAGTTGGTGTCGGCGAATTCGCTCGCATGGACATTTTGTGAATCAAATCAATTATTAGCACATTCTATAATCATAATCATATCTATAAATATGTATGTATTTAGAAATATTTATGTATGTTTATCGGTTGTCTGGTTTTCATAGTACAAGCTCTGCTTAGTTTGGGATCAGCGTTGCGAGTTGTCCCAAGATATTACCTATTATTATTATTAGATCAATTATTAGCACATTGGCTTATTTTCCGAAATGAATTCTAGTCTATATGATATTCTAGACTGTATTATATCTCATTGCCATATATTATCACGATCCGTTCAGCCGTTCTGGCGTGATTAAGTAACAAACATCTATCGATCCATGAAAGACGGCTTGACAGATTTCATCACCTATGGTGTCGTCGGAATCGTCTAATATTATCAACTCATATTATGTCTACTGCTGGGCACGGGTCTCCCCAGTTAAACCTACTTATTTTAGATCCTGAGGGTAATTGCCATAATCACTACGCTTGGCGTTTTAAAGTACCTACACAGAGGACGCTGCCTGCCGTTCTCCGGTGTGAAATCCCTTAGTCCCGTTGGTGTCGTCTTGACGACACCCACGGTAAGGGATAGGGTAGTAGGTACCTAGTCTTCTTAAGCCGGTACCACACCGCAAATTGTGGGTATGACATCGATGACGACGCGTTCGTGTCGACGGTATTTAGTTCACCAAAATTACAAGCCTCATACTTACCACAAGTATAAGGAACCAATTAATGTTTAGAATATTCCGGGTTAGCAATGTTCTTGTTATCCCCTTACATACTTCTGACGTCTAGTTTGAATACTTGTAAACTATGCCAGCTAACTGGTAGCAGTTACTAAGATGATACAACACTATTCAAAGGGTAACAAGTATAGTCTGTGAGAGGAAGAGCAGTGAACTTATAGCTAATAATAAAGTAGTAATTTCGATGTTTTGACCTCAAAAGTGAAACACCTAATGTTTACCTATACTAATTTTATAAAGCTGAAGAGTTTGTTTATTTGTTTGAACGCGATAATCTCAGGAACTACTGGTCCAAATTGAAAAAATATATTGTTAGATAGCCCATTTATCGAGTATGGCTTTAGGCTATATAATGTCACGCTATGACTAATAGGAGCGGAGCAGCAATAAAAAATGTTGCAAAAACGGGGAAAATTTATGCAGCTAATCTATACTAATATTATAAAGCGGAAGAGTTTGTTTGTTTGATTGTTTGTTTGTTTGTTTAAACGCGCTAATCTCAGGATCTACTGGTCCGATTTGAAAAATTCTTTTTTTGTTGGATAGCCCATTTATCGAGGAAGGCTATAGGCTATATAACATCGCGCTACGACTAATAGGAGCGGAGAAGCGACGAGAAATGTTTCAAAAACGGGGAGAAATTACGCATACGAAGTTGCGCGGGACAGCTAGTTTATAATATAAATTAATAACGTTTCAATTTTTTTATTCCAATTTCAATGATTTTCTATATTGCGCAGCACCAAATTTACGTAAGACTACTGTGTATGATGTTGTTTGTTTGATTCCCACACGGAATAAAAGTTGGTGTGATTATTTTATTGTTTTTACACACAAATTTATTGTTCTAAGTCTGGGTGATGTGTACTGCGTCGCTAGGGTAGCACCCTAGTGTGGGATTGTCTTTAAAATCAATTTTAATCAACCACTTTGTCGGCGTAAGTAACATGTATATCCATGCTAAATTACAGCTTATTCTAGTACCATAGTGTAAATAAGTATAACAAAACAGTTTAGGTACGTGTTGATGAATTCTTCTTCAATAATATAATACCTTTTTAGAAGACTGCCAGCATTACCACGTTGCATAATAATGCTAATTCTTTGTATAACAGAAAAGGCCAAACTGATCACTTAAAGCCCTGGCGTTGCCTCAGGGAATCTCAATATCTCTATAACGATCTCAAACACTACAGTAAAGTAAGATGTTATAATCGTATTCGATTAATAGTGCATTCAACTTAAACCTGATTTTTCAAGGTTATTAATGACTCACAAATTACACAGAACAGAATAACAACACAACACACAGGATAATTGCAGCAGTTCATCGACTAATACAATTAACGATTTTTGTTTAAAAAATCGTTACGAAATCGATTGTAAGGTATATTATTTCCGACTTAAGTACACTGTTATTCGTCGAGATTATCGTAAAAAAATACCAATAACGGATGGACATGGCGAAACTATAAGGGTTCCGTTTTGCCATTTTGGCTACGGAATCCTAAGAACGTCAATTATATGGATATTTATTAAGAATAATTTTATTATTAATAACTAGCAGTAAAATCGTTACTTCATTGCCCTTCAATGTTTTGAAGTATAAATCTTCAAAACGGAACAAATTACCAAAATATCGACATAAAACTATAAACAACTTAATGGGATTCGTTCCCATGATTTTTTTTAAAAACGTAACTCACATTGTTGGGTTATGGGAGGGCCGAGTCGTAAATTCCAGTCGAATAATCACTGCCCTATTTGTTATCGATTAGTCGAATTTAGAAATCGATAGATGGGATTGACGATACAAATCGATGAGGCGTGGCATGGTGTTCATTGACGTTTGAATAAATTCACCCCTTTTATTACCTACTACCTGTGCGTTGTGGTTTCACAGGCGTTAAGTTGGTTTATACGAATGTTCTCATTTTAAAAACACTAATGTTGATGATTGATTATTATTTTTTCTATGTATCTTATTTTGTCGGAGTTTCAAAATGCAATGTCAAATTTGAAATAAGGTGTAAATTTTGTAGTCAGAAAACGGCATTATTTTGTATCTCCACTTTGTCTAGAGAGATGTATCAAAACTCAAATATAAAAAAATATCATGTTACTTTTTTGGTTCAAAAGTAACATGATATTTTTTTACTTGCTTAATGGATAATGTAAATTAAATAGAATTCAGAAGAAATGGCAACAATTGACACTATGTATTTAACAATAACAAAAATCGAATGTAATTTGTGATGCTATAAAGTTTAACATCACATGATACAAAGTAAATATACCTACAAACCAATGCCCGCTTCAAATAACTGCATCAAACCCATGTCATAGAACAAAACACTACCAAATAATAGTGCCGCAAACAATACGATACCAAACAATCGATAATTACGAATATCGAATCGAATATCCGAGCCCTAACAATCAGTGTATTTCGTATCGATCCCTAGATTTCGGCGTATCATCATAACGTAATGAAAAGGCCCAATCAGGAACGTGAAATATGAATCCTGGTAATTGGTACCAGTTTGGGTTTCCGTCAATAACTCCTATTGTTCTTCATATAAGAGAACAGACAATAATTTCGATAGGAATTCGTAGGATGCCTTGATCGTATCGGTCTGTGTAATTTTTGAGGTATGTGTATTTGGACAAAGGAAGGTTAGCGAATTTATTCCAAGTATTCCTTTACGATCCGTTGTAGTAATGTTCAAAGATTTTAGATGTTATTCATCGGACGCAACATTTAAGCAAATATCTTTATGTATTTGGCTTTGAACTTGCAATAATGCTAATGAAATTCATACTTAAAACTTACTATTCAAAATATCATATCTATAGGAATCGCCAAGGGTATCAAACTCTGAAAGAGTTTTATACTTTAACAAATTAGTCCGCGTAAATTTTCCCCCTTTTGCAACATTTTTTATTACTGCTCCGCTCCTATTGGTCGTAGCGTGATGTCATATAGCCTACAGCCTTCCTAGATAAATGGGCTAGCCAACAGTTATAGAATTTTTCAATTCGGACCAGCAGTTTCTGATATTATCGCGTTTCAACAAACAAACAAACAAACTCTTCAGCTTTATAATATAAAGTATAGATGTGAGTGCATTTTCTTAACAATATGGGTCTTACAAAAACTTGATTGGTATTAAGTATTTAGGGATTTTTTTTAAACTTAGCGAACAAAAGTTCCTCGAAACCCCGACACAGGACTTGCACCCACAAGTCTTGTGCCGGTGTTTCGAGGGACTGTACAGGTACAGTCACTCGAAACACACAAAGTACAATAAATATTATCTCTTACTAATACTATAATTATTACTATTACTATCTTATTACTATTATCTAGACTCGTAACTAACATTTAATAATCGAACCCAAGCTCTTGCACAGCAGTCGCATGCACTTCCACTGCGCAACCGACGCAGTCAAAGTTTCATATTATAAATCCTTTATCTATACTCAAAGTCACTATAAGATAACTGAAAGAATTCCATTTATTACAGCAATTTCTTCTGCACTATAGCTCGATATCTCTATTTCCAAATCATTGTTCTTATCATGATCATTACAATACAATACAATACCTTTATTTGTTTGAATATGGTACATACGAGATTTAGCGGGCAAATTGAGTAGGTACAATAAGTTAATTACAAAATACAAATACTATATTAAATTATTATAGTTACATTTTAAATTGCAAACATTAAAAAATATATATATTAGATATAAATATATATATTATAGTATATATTTTTTTAAGATATGTATTTTTTAATGTTTAATTATATATATTTTTGTAAGATATATATATATTTTTTACTGTTTATCTTACTAATTAGTAATGTAGGACCCATAATCCCACATTGCTAGTTATTTAAAAAACTCAATATCTTTTAAAATCTACTTATTACCAAGAGGTGCAAGTTGTTAGCAGTACCAATACCCATCTGCATACAACGCCCATCCCTAAGCATGGTTTTGACATGATGTCCATCCAGCGATTGTACAAACCGCCTATTGTCCTGTTAATAGCCCATCGATTGGTTAACTGAACCATGACCGAGTTTGTGGACTATTTACAGACCCAGTTGAATGGAACGGTTTCGATTTTATATGCAATAATAATCGAATTTTGATGCGTATAATGACTATTCATGAGCATAAACACAATTTGTAGTAGAAAGGTGTGGTCAAATTTCACCAGCATATTGTGCATCGTTGCACCTTTACTGACTGTATATCTGATTGCTTTAATGCGTTATAAATAAAGCGTTTTCTTTTTGTGAAATGTTAACAGCGAATAACAAATAGCATCTTTGTTACATCTCGAAATCTTTACTTTGATTTTCATTGTGTATGTATGTTTTTTTTTATTAAAAAGCTGGTTTAATCAGAATGGTTCTCAGGTTTAATAAAAGTCATGGCAGATATCGTGAAATTTGAGGATAAGTACTAAGATTTAGTAAAATTAGGTACTGAAAAGCATCCAGTAGGTATCATGTGTAACAGGTAACAGGTATGTAATAACCACCTCTGTATATAAATCTTTCGCGATTTATACACATTAAAAAATATATATTGTTAACAGGTCTTAGCGTAGGGTATATAATAAACTAGCTGACCCGCGCAACTTCGTCTGTGTAAATTTTCCCCGATTTTGCAACATAATTCATTGCTGCTCCGCTCCTATTGGTCGTTGCGTGATGTTATATAGTCTATTCCTCGATAAAAGGGCTATCCAACAGTAAAATAATCGCGTTCAAACAAAGAAACAAACTTCAGCTTTATAATATTAGTATAGATTTCTTTAATTTATTCGCTGATGTTTCTACCGTATTGCAACTACTCTGTTACACATTAATATGCTTAATAAAAATGTGAACAAAGCTTAGTTGTATAAGATGTACCTAATAATTGCCTATCAGGGTCATCGGGTAGAAAATGCCGAGTCGAAACATATTCACCAATCAATTGGCCGTTTGTTGAGTAGTAACAGTGGCAGTTGCTTCATAACTCGTATATCATTGATTTGTATTAATTAACATAATATTTGACATTTATTAATTTTATATTTATTATTGTTATTGAGTTATAAAGATACTTCTTTGTGGATGATAGTCACGTCCTATTTTATACCAATCGAAAATGTAATCTGTATATTGAATGAAAAAAGTAATTTAAAAAAAAATAAACACGACTACAAAAGTTAACTAAAAATATTAAAATAAAACTTTTGTATTTACTAAATTAACCTACATTTTTTTCAGGTCGGCGCTAGTACTTGTAAGATTTGTACTAAAATTCTGACAAACATGGTTGATTTTTTTGAGTTTGTCGACATAACGGGTTCTCTTTTTTTTTAAATTTGATAGGTAGTAGGTACCTTTTGATATGTGCTGGCACCGATCTCAAAAAAAATTAAGTTAATTTCGTGTAAACAAAAGTATTTTTTTAAATTTTTAGTTAACTTTTGAAGTCTGTTTAGTTTTTTAATTTTTTTTTTATAACTTTAGTTTTTACGTAACTAAAAAATGTTTTTTAAACCTGCGAACTATTTGACCAAGGTTTTGAGATGTTTTTCCTTTGAAATGTCCGTAAAAATGTAAATCAGGCCATCAAATTTACGCCTTTTCGTTCATATCTTCCAAAATACATAACCGATTTTGATCAAACTTACACTGTTTCCTAAGTTCAAATAAATGTGAATTAATAATAAAAAAAAATGGATTTATTTCATAAGTCTGTTCAGAGGCCCAGATTTATGAAATAATATATGTACAAATTACGCAATTCCAATAATATTACATATCCACGTATCGAATACATAACATAACTTTTTTGAAGTCTGTTAAAAAGAAACCACGACTGACTTTTATATCAACACACAGATCAAACCACTGAAAGATTGAAATTGACACACAGTTATAGTGACGTAGATATACCCTAAGAACGGATTAAAAAAAAATCAAACCTTATAGGAGTAAAACGGGGGAATTAAATTAAAAAAAAAGCTTAACGATGACTTAGCTGCGGGCGAAAGCCAGTTTCGCAATAAGTATCTATAGATTCTTTACTTATTATGGATTGTAAAAAAGAAGTGTTATCATCTCAAACTGCAAAGCGGTCACTAGACGGCACTAAAGATAGCTTATCCTCGCTAACAGTTAACTACCCTATACTAAACTGTTGGTAAGCTGCCTAAAGGCATCCTAAAGATTCACTATACCCATCTAAACCATTCTATCGTAATCTCGATAAGGGTTTCAATGTTATTCAAATAGGCTCTTGATCCAATTTCCAAAATGACTTCCCTATAAAAACAATCCAGTAAGGGCGTCTACAGCCAACGTCGTTACTGCTACGTCCTTTGTTTATAAATTTTATTTCAGCTTATAAAGCAGAGTTTCGCTATAAAATTCTTAGGTATAACTCTTTTCGAAGCTTTTGTTCTGGTTGATACATTTATGCTTAACACTGAATGTGTTGATAAAATAGTCAATACTAACCTAACGCGTATCGGTAGGAACTGCGCTGTAATATGATTTTCAATTGCCAATATATGAGTGGTCATCTTTATAAATCGGCAAGCTAAAAACTTGGCATTAGCATTGTAGGATTAGCTGAAACCACGCTCAAGCAAAAGTTAAAACTTCTAACGCTACAAAACACAATAACAAAAATCGCGATTGTTTCATTACGTACAAACTATTTCTGAACGGATAAAGATCGGTAACCTGAAAATATATCTTCAGCTTACAGCTATTAACTGTGCCACAGAAAAACAAACCTCATGCCATGTTGTTCGTTGAACACTATAAACAATTCGAGCAGAGACATTTACAGCTTGACAGCGGGTAGCTGTCAAACATTTGTAACCATAAACCTACAGTAAATTTAAATTTGTAGAAGAATCTAACGGAATAGCCTAAATGCATAAATTTTGCAATAATTTATAGTTGGTCCAGTGAGTTGTCATAATTAAACGAATGAGTTGTCGTGATTATAGAAGCGATGGCATATGTGTAGATGCGCTTGCGACTGAATGGTTTAAAGGACTTATTTAAAATTGAATTATCTTTATTCACTTTGATTGGGGTGAAACGTTTAGGGTTCAAAAATTAAATGATGGCGTTCATATTCTAGGAGACATTGAGCTTTGGATTATTTCTGTCTGTTGAAAAAAGAACATGATTCTCTTAGTCATGCTACCTATTATTTGCATTGTTAGATTCTTGGACGGGAATCAAGACAACGGTCACTAGCCATTTTAAAAATAATTTCGTTACCTTCATAAGATTATTCGAAGCCGTTGCTTGAACTGAAAAAATGCTGTAAGAAGTCTTAGTTGATTGTCCTTTAGATAATCTATGGTAACTCGCAACCTAATCCTTTCTGTCTGAAGACAAATAAATTTTTGATGGAGCGTCGGTAAATGACGAAGTAAGATTTTTTAATACCACAGATTGAAATTTCTGTTGCGAGTCATCACTGCATTTACTAATACCTCGCTATGTCTGAACTCGCCTCATGTAATAAAGATCCCAAAATGTTCTGACTAATTTATATGCGAATTAGTAAAATCGTACTTAGGGTACGAATAGTTAATGGTTTTACTATGATAACTAAGGCATGGGTATACCCAATCTTACATGGAACCACGCACCCACCCATCCATAATAATTTCTCATGATTTAATGATTTAAAAGGGGTCTGTGACTCATAAGCAATCGAGCAGATCGTCAGATTAGCAAGTTCAAGCAATGTTACTACGATCGATCTATTGATAGGTGACCGTTTAATATGTAATGTCACATCCCTCCCTCGCCTCAGAGAACACGTTAAGCGGGCCAATTGACGTATTTAAAGAAGTGCAGAAACCTAACTGCACCGCAAGTGCAGTTGCAGTTAAGTTTCGATTAAAATGGCTATTCTCGTATTTTTGTAACTTTGGGATCGATCTGCGTAAAGTATGCTTCTCGAGAGTGCAATAGGTATTCTAGTACGATGCGTCAGTTGTGCAAGCGTATTTGAGACCAATCCCAAAGTTATAAGAATACAAAAAAAATAACTGCAACTGCACTGCTTTACATTCGTGAATTGGCCTCCTGGTAGTGTCGGATTTCCATCCCGTTGGACGGACGGTAGAGAGTGCGCTTGTATCTGCGCAATACAAATTGTACACGCAGATCTCTTACGTAGTTCTCTAGTCTCACTTAGGAGAACATCACACAATTAGAGTTTTGTTTGATATAAATTGTTGCTGCCTTAATTAGTAGTACGATACCTAACAGCCAATTTAACAAAGCTACAATTAGCAACTTTGCCACTAATGGTACGTTCCACGTATTTTATATTTAAAAGCATACCTACATCAAAACTTCTAATTAATTTGCAGACAAGGTAAACTAGTCAGTTGTGGTTTATAAGTCTCTTTATTCTATAAACCGTTGTACCACTAACAGCACAAAATACCTGCGTCAAATACTCCGCTAATTGGACCTCCTTTCAATTTCACGGGCTGAAAGCTATAACATGTGTCGCAATTTTCATACGAATATAAAACAAGATTTACTACAAAATATTGTATGAAGTAATACAGTTTTGTAACTAATTAAGGGAAAAATGGACAGGAGTTAAAATGCTTTATAGGAGTTCTACTTTAAGGCAATCTAGTCTTGTATATTAAAATAGCATAATTATTTTTATTAGCGCCATAGACTGTACAAACCGTTCTCCGTGAATTCGCCTGCATACAATGCCAGTTTTTTCCTTAAGAGATTAAATTATAAAGGAAGAAATTCTTTACATGATGTTGAACACCGTTTCAAACTACGTTTATCGGTTTAAAAATGGTTAAACGGAGAAACTAACGGAAGCGCAGAGCGACTTCATTTTATACAATTTAGAGATAACAAAGCTGAAAATAAAATGGTAAGAATTGTAATAGACAAACAGATTGACAAATCATTGCCAAATGCGTCTAGCTAGATCATAGATTGGTTATTTTTTTACAACTTATTATCCTAACATGTAAAGCCAATAAATTGCGTTAAACATAACAAAATCCTATTTTAATTCCATTAAAATATCTACCGAAATAAACTCCCGTTCTTTCTACGTAGACGTAAGTTATTTCAGGTATTTTCTTTCAGTTTTACGCTCCAATAACCACACGCACAGACAGTCGCAATCTCTTTGATCTACGTGAAGAGACGTTTCCGATATACAAGAAACAAATGGAATAGGTTCGTCTGTTTTTAGAACTTTAGCCACGGTATTGTACGTCAGTATGTGTATTGTATAGCAGGTGTAAAGGAAGATCTATTTTTCGAATAGGAATTACTCTGAATTCGATGCCTTTAAACTATTGTCATCCCAATGTCACAATTACGCAAGAGATAGTGCCCAATTGTGCTCGCAGATACAAATCCGTTTATTCTTTTACTCTTATAGTCTCACGGAACGATAATTCGATACGACCTGTTAGATTTTAGGTGTAGAACCGACGGCTTAAAGAATTATAAAGACCGAGGAACAGAGGTGTACGACATTCTTAGAAAACAGATACCCATTTATAAATAGTAACTTTGTTAATCTCTCGAGTAGTTGTCATTAAGTACATCGATTAATTTTACCACAACACAACAGTACTACTTAATACTAAGAAATCATCGCAACATACCTCTCCTACTATAAAAACTGGCCCACTGGTAAACCTCTAACTGGCTTGTAGAACCTGCTTTCTATTTAGGGACATGTAGGTCTAACACGACACGTATCTGCTAATATAAGTCATGCCTTTCACAATGTTGGATTTATTTCTTCTTAGAAAACTTAGTACGTTGACAGTAAAAAGTGTCGTACAAGTCTTTGTTCTGCTCGATATAGACCCTGATCACACGAATTTGAATCTGATCAATACATATTTAGAATATTACTGTATTTTTTCATCGAAGTTTAAGCAGTAAGAATAAAAGATTTTTTTATATCTTCACGAACTACTTTGTTTGACAGTTAAATTTCTTTGTTCACAGGTATCAGTGAAGTGTCAAAAAATATTCCATGTTCACAACTTCTCAACGATAACAGTGCAGTGTTGATGTGGGGTGAAGGTAGCTGATCGCGCTGGCGTGGTACGGTCCCGGAGGGGGGGCGATGCAGGCGGGCGGGGGATGGTTCTTGCCTTGGACAATGGGGACGATGGGGATGCAAAAGTTTGCGGTGGCACTCCCAATGGGAGGCGTCGTTCCGCTCGGCATGGGGGCACCATTGCTTGCAGCCCTGCCGCCAGCGCCGCCTCCGCTTAGGTTGATTGCACCGCCACCGTTGCCTCATCAGCAGCCTGGGAGAAAGGTACGAGTTTGAAATTTCGGTTTGAATTCACTCATCCATTTTTAGAGCCGGTTCCCACCAAAGAAATTGGGGATGTCAACCCACCAGTGGCCATAAATAACTTCGTAGTGAAATCACCTAGCTAAATCGCAACTTTGCGTTTGAACGATTTAAAATGAATGGCTTTTAAGAACCACGAAGTATCGTAAAAATAAAAGTTTAGTTAAATGTCAGGCTTGATTTACCATTCAAGATGTTTTAAATTTCGCAAGTATTTCGGATTTGACCCACTAACTTCATAAAAGAATAAAATATCTATCAATCATAACGATTCAGCTTCGTATACTTTTCAAAACGTTATTTAAATTTGACACAGAAAAGCGACATTTATATATTGATCACAGCTTCCCTTTGGCAGAATATTGTGTTGCCATAAATTACCTTATTGAAAGCTGATCGAACCTGATTGATCCGAACGAGTGACTTGCAATTTGATCAAATTGCGTTGGCAGTTAGCGACCTTAAATGATTTCTATCATTACTCAGGGTTCAGTTATATTTAGATATATTCTTGGATTTATTTTTCGTAGAAGAATCATGTTTTATCCTATTAAAGAAAAAGTTTCTGGAATTGGGTATTTGACTACTATCAAAAGAAAATATTTTATACTAAGAAGGAAAAATATGTCAAGAGCAAAAAAATATGTTCATTTAAAATGTAACGTGTTTAATAATTTTTAGTCATATAAAGAAACACAAAGTAAATTATTTGGCCATAGAAAACGTGACGTCACATTTCATACAAATTCGTACACCTACGTAGTACGCTGGATTGGCTCTTTTAAGCTATTGCATAGCTTCTATCGCGGGCCTTGAGCGCGGGGACCGAATCCAGAAATTCCGTAACGAAAAAACCTCACGCTCCCCACTCCGACGGGCACAGCGGTGATACTTTTTAGTTTTGCCATCTATCAATGAATAGCAGAACTTTTAATGATTTTTTTTTTAAATTAAAAAAAAAAAATTAATTGCTTTTTTTAAATTAAAAAAAAAACATTTTTTTAAAGAAAAAAAAAATCAAACATTGTTTTTTATAATTAAAAAAAACACTTAAAAATATATATATTTTTTTTAATTGCTTAAGTTGATAAAAATACTATGCAATAGCTTTACCGCGGCAGTCCCCGAGTGCCACACATTTTGTTTTTTTTATTGAATCACATTGACCTAATGTGATTACAGGATTCAAATGTATTACTATGACAACCTGTCGCAGGCATATTGGCGGTTGTTCAAAGTACATTAACAATCCTGGATCTGGACACCCAGATAAACCCGAGAATTTTTGTGCGAGCAAGTTTATTACCATTATTCGTAGAATCTTTAGAATCAATTCTTTTAATACAAGATTGATAAAGCATATTATATTTATTAATCAAAATAATATCAAATCATCCCTGTTTCCATAAATATGGTCTGTTACTGGGCAGGGTTTCCAATCAGAGTGAGTGGCAGCTATTGAGACTTCATATTCTATTTACAAGATTGAGGAAACTCACTGTACCTCCTTATACAATAAAATACGTTTCATAAAATATTAGACCAGCACTGAATAGGCTCAGAAATAACAATTGATTCGAAAATTATTAGTTTTCTTTATAAAGAGACAAACTCCACTTGGGGAATAATCCCCATGTTGTGGGGCTGTACCAACATGCAATTAGCTACCTATGAAGAGTACACCCAAACTTGGTATCATTAATCACTGAGCTCTATGGGTAGTACTAGTAGTACGCTGGACTGGCAACCCCGTACAAAGTGACACTGTGACAGGAATTTTAAATGTCGAATCGAATGACCGTCATGTGAATTTTTTGATGAACTTATGACAAATGACCGTTGTTTTTATCCTTGTTACAGAAGTATAGTCTTCCATTGGTGTTATAATCTATTAACTCCACAAATAGTGCAACGATAAAAATTCTTAAAAATTTATCGCACATTTGACACTGGCAGAATTGTCGACAACGGCATCGTTGCCATATAAATAAAAAAAATAATAGTTTTCCATGTATTTTGCCAAACGACCGTTCGAATGTTGAAATCAAATGGAAATCTTGTTGTTATCCGTCAGCGGCCTGTCCAGCATACTAGTAGGTTCCTACTATTACTTTTTAAAGGGAATACAACCTCTTGCACTGCAGTCGTAGGTACGCACTTCCATAAACAAGCAGTTACTACCTTTTTTCCCAAAGAGGTAGCTGTTGTTTTATTTACAGTTACATAATAGTGAAAAAAATAATAATTCTATTGGTAGCTTCCCCTGAGGTTTTTTATAAGTTCCTTTTTAGCATTCAGCTTTTATTGCCAGTGCAATGTTTGCAATGTCATTTTCGTATAGATCTAGAGTTCCCACGATCTTTTACTCGTAGCCGGTTTGTCCGGATACTAAACGATCACTTTACATTCACGACTAGCCGCGTCTCTGAGTCTACTATATTAAGTTTGCTATAATTTACACGAATTATTTGTATGAGAAAACAAATAACGATACTACTTAATGTTTATCTTATTGGTTTCTTATTAACTCTATATCATAGAAACTAAAGTTGCCAAGCTCTAAAAGCTTTTTGTTGTATCAGAAATAAATATTTTTGTTCGAATCTCCATGCAGGTATCGATGTTTAGCCATTCGTTATGGACATGTCGGAAATGTTTGTAAGACAAATTAAATTAATAATAAAACTTTATGTAAAATATGACGATAGGTAGATGCTTTTTTTTTTTTACTTTTTTGTGGGTAATTAACATTTGTAAAAACTTGATTTCGTATCAATTCTTCACATTTTTCTACCACAACATAGTAAAAAAACCGTTCATAAGTCATGTCTGTCTGGCTCACATAGTGAAAAAAATTGTAGCTTACGTCTCCTGAACGAATCGATTTAACGATTCATCAAAATCGGATGAGAGGTTTAGGTGCTATGGTGGCAATCACGTAAATACAAACAAACATACATAATGCTAAAAACATTTTATCCCTTGCTTGTCGCTTTTGGTTTCACCATAGTTGGATAAAAATTACATAAAACGAAGCAGTCCTGCAAAATCAATTTCATTTCTACCTTTTTTATTAAAACCAGGTGCACGAAGCCAACCAGCAGCATATCTTCAGATCCAGAGAGGATGAGCATAATCTAATGTCCTCTCAAGTCGCCCATAACAAGCGTCTTCTCTTTCATTTTATTATCTATCCCTGTCCTTCAACGTTGTCATGTTTGCTATTATTATCTGTGGGACTAGTTTAACTTGAACAGAAATTAATATGGGTTAAAATGTAGAAGGCATGCTTGTTACTGGCGATGCGCTGTAGTGTCTAAATTGCAGAATATATAATTATATATTAGATGCTGCAATTTATCATGCGCAATGCATAAGCAAGAGTCAAGCACATGCTTTGTCCCCTCCTCGCTCGTTCCCGTAACCGAAAGTATTAAAATAACTAATTAAGTATAATATTTCGATTACTAAATTTTTTTTTTTTTTTCAAAATTACCCTAATGATTAACTGAAGATACCCATACAAACGGATTTTGCCCAGCCCAATGAAAATGAAAAATAATACATACCTCCTTAAGATTTTAATTAAACTAAATCCTAACAAAAAATAATTTAGACGTACAGTAAACTTATATAGTTTCGACTGCCTCTGTGGCGCAGTGGGAGTGTGTCCGACTGCTACGCAAGAGGTCGTGGGTTCGATTCCCACACAAGACACCACTTTGTGTGATCCACAAATTGTTGTTCCGAGTCTGGGTGTACTTTGTGTCCGTGATTTGTATGTTTGTAAAGTCCCCCGCGACACAGGGCTTATACACTAATGCGGGAGTTGTCTTTAAAAAAAAAAAAAAATAGTAATCATGAATGAAGAATGACAAAATGTCTTATGCATAAATATAAAATATAGCATACAGTCATTACCTATAGGTTTTTCAAACCGCGGCCTCTTATGATTCACACCAAACAATAAGTAATTGGTTCTAGTCCAGCCTATGTAAGGCGTTTAATAGTCCCGGCATCGTGTCATCGGATTAACTGCGTTTGTACACAGCCTCCCCTTACCACAGCAAAGACTCTATTGTGAAAGCCTTAATGGTTGTACATTGTTGACAGAATAAATACGTTTCGTCGCTTTCTTGGTAGGAAAGTGTGAGTTGAACTTGGCTGTTTCGTTGTTACACTTCCATGCGCTTTCGTGTTCCGTAAATGGGATCGTTTTGTTTTGTTTCGTGAATCTGTGTGCTACTATTGAACGCCACATACATTATTGTTTGGTCCTGTTCTTTGTTATATATATTTAAAGATTACTTGCAGTCTTGTTAACCCCCTCTAGCTAAGCTGAATTGATTGTGTTATGAGAGGGTTCAAATCGGGACTAGGTATAACAGATGGCATAGATACCCATATATTTCATCCAACCAATAAGCTGCCATAGTCTCACTACTTTGTGTATATATGTGCCATTCTTGTCATCTAAGTTTTCTAGCAGTCTGAAGTCCTAATACAAGTCTCCAATCTAGCGCCCTATTATTTACCCAATAGGCGAATGTCCAATCACTTTTTCACCTACAGAATGAGCCTGAATAGGTATAAAAGAGGAGTCGATATGTTCCTAAGGGTCTACCAATCCAATTGACCTCACTTTCCTTTCTTAGGGTTCCGTAGCTAAAATAGTAAAAACGGAACCATTATAGTTTCGTCATGTCCGTCTGTCTGTCCATCCGTATGTCACAGGCATTTTACTTAATATAGGTAAATAATAAAAATAAATATTTTTTGAGGGCACAGAAATCGTTTTTTTTTTCAGCAAACATCAACGTGTTGCACATCATTTGACAGCTCTTTTAAAAACTTTTTACCCATGAACCAAAATAAAATACTAAAACTTATGCAAAAAAATAATTTAAACTAAAATTATTTGGGACATGATCGGATATACCGTCATTGAGTTATTGCTGAAAAACTGCGTTTCGCAACAAAAGGGCGTAACTGCCATGAACATATGTACGCTCTTCTACTGATGCAATTGTTCAAGGCTGCGGGACCCTATACAGAGCATCGTCCGACATGCTCTTGTCCTGTTTTTCGTAGCTTGCACGCAAGTACTATTAAATACTAGTAAAGAAAAATAGGCCAAGTATAACAATCTGGCATCTCTATAAATTATTAGAAGAATGTGATTATTACATACGTTCCTATTATCTATTATTACAGCTCCTGGAACTCAGTACAATGCGCGAACACCATTAGAAATCTCGAACTAAAATTAAAATGTTACTGGATCGGTTGGCATTCACTATAATAACTGTGGTGTTTATGTCGTAAATCATGGGGTAATTGCCACCATGGGACTCGGCTACGGTCATTAGCCAACTCACTTGCAAATTAATGGCCTCCATTTTCTTTAGGTCTTTGTATAATAGGCATAGTTTTTAGTGTAAGTCGTGAAAGGAAATAGGATCCGATATGCTTCGGCGGTCATCGGGTACATTCGGAAATAGGAAACCAGATAATTAACAGCCTAGTATACAGACCTTGATTGTACTAATATGCTGAACTGGCAACCCCGTACTAAGTGACACTGTGACAGCAATTTTAAATGCCGAATCGCATGACTGTCCTGCAAACTTTTGGACACAAATGGCTATTATAGAATTTATAAGCTACGGGTCTTAATTGCGTAAATATTGTATTTTAAGGTTAAAAACCTTTGTTTATTGCCCGACGTTTCGACCGTATTGCACCGGCCGTGGTCACGGGTAGACTGATTCAGCACAGCGTCGCCTCCGAGAAGCGCGGGTTTCGGAAACTACCCTCGCTTGATTTTTATCACTCACTATTATAGAACCGTCGGTACTTCGACACATAACACTAACGACATCTGCACACTGGCGCGTAATGTTTGTTCGGCGGTGTGTACACTTACTGATCACTGGATTCCACGATGTTGACAAACGATGGCGACGCTGAGCTGAATCAGTCTACCCGTGACCACGGCCGTTGCAATACGGTCGAAACGTCGGACAATAAACAAAGGTATTTAACCTTAAAATAAAATATTTACGCGATTAAGACCTGTAGCTCATAAAATTATATAATGTGTACAAATCGCGAAAGTTTACGAACATATTACAAAAATGGCTGTTGTTGTTTTCTGACTGTGGTTGTTATGTTACACTAGTATAGACTTCCATTTGGTTTGACAAATGAACGTCCAAATATCAAAATGAAATTGACGTCTTTTTGTAGACGGTGGTAGCCTGTCCAGTGCACTATAGTCAGGTCAGTGGCCTAGTAACACAAAACAATAGGAAAGCTTTTTAATTCAACGGTAGCCTAATGGCTAAGGCATCGGTCACGCAATCGTGAGGTCGCGGATTCGAATCCTTCACATTATACTACTGACGCGTCGGTACGTGAACCCACTTCTAACACAAGCCTTGAGCTTAGCTGGAGGAGTTAACTAGATTGCTAGTAATGTGGGACCCAATCCCAATCATTAAAAAAAAGAAGTACCTACACGACAGCGATCGCATAGTCATCATGGAGTTGGACTCTTGGAATGCCTTTGGAACAAAATGGTCCGAGATCCCGTATCCACAAGCGATGTCTATGCGAGCGTTACTCGAGCCAGCGTTGTATGAAGCTTTATTTTTGTATTCGCAGTGTTTTGCGCTAGAAGATATCAAATACAAACGTCTACTACAGATTTTCTAACCTTAAGTATGATCCTTAGGAATTTGACCGTGTTTCATACATTTTGCCGACTGTTTGAGGTCAGGTGGTGTACCTATTGGTGCTTCCATATAGAAGTTTAGAAATATTATTAAACATTTATTATGTACATGTTATCATAAAACTTACGGTGAGAGTGTGTCCGACTGCTACGCAAGAGGTCGTGGGTTCGATTCCCACACGGGACACCACTTTGTGTGATGTACAAATTGTTGTTCCGAGTCTGGGTGTACTTTGTGTCCGTGAGTTGTATGTTTGTAAAGTGCCCCGCGACACAGGGCTTGTGCCCTAATACGGGAGTCGTCCTTTATAATAAAAAAAAAACTTCTAATACATAGGTTGTGTTAAAAAAGTATATTACCAACGCAAATTGCAAAATTTTCATGTATACCTTACATTACTACGTGTTTTCTATATATTGGCAGATGACAGCTTGTAAGTGAATTTAAAATCTCAAAAAAAAGTACCCTGAATACAAAAAATTGGGGAAAATTATATATAATAACATAATCTTAAATCAAAGTAATGGAACAAACAATAATGCTATATTCTAACGTTCGCGTTCGCGTTAATGCTGAAACTCATGCGCAGTCGTTATAAAAACCCGTAGGTAGCAACAGAATAACTCTGAATTGCCCAGAAACAGACAAACAAAAACATAATCATTACGAACTAATGGATATTCACTGCACTGTTATTTATTTAATCGAGATTAATTATTGGCTATAGTGCACTGTAATTCAATGATTGATAGTTGAAGGAAAATGTCTGACAGGTCCATTCGGATTCTTTCATAGGATTTTGGTCGAGGCCGCTTCGAATTAAGTAATTATTATAAATTATTACATTGGTAGCAGTGCCATTGAAATAATAATTGGTTCGATCCTTTGTATAAAAAAACTTTAAAAAAACAGATAGTATTTCACCCTCATGATAGGTAACATATCCACTTTTTTCTTGAAATATGTTCGGTTAGGTACCATTTTGAATATAATCTGCATTTACTAATAAACCGTATCCTGTAGCGTCGATTCATTATAATTTAAAATTGTAATATGAAGCGAGACAATGGGTTTTATACGATATTGAAGTACGAAATTGCTTGCATTATTGTATCAAAATAAACCATCAAAAACTCACTTTTTAAATGGCTGGCCTATATGGTATAAAAATTGTTTTAAACTGCAGACCATTATTATATTATGTGAAGCTTTAAATAAAATACATTACATATTTTCCAGCCACTCATTAAGTTTAACTAGCTTTTGCCTGCGGCTCCACGTAGATGTCGGATATCGATAAATCTTAATAATTTTGCGACTTGATTGACCATTATCGTCACTGCGTATACGTTACTTATTGTAATATAACTTACATATCCTAAAGCATAGAAAAGAAAGAAACAAAAGAAAAATCATTTATTTTTTACACAGTACATCTTATAAACAAACTTATAAAAATTTACATGTGTGTAAAAAATTTGGATCTCACTCAGCATTAAAGGTACTGCCTCTCCAGTATTTTTCAGAGAGTTTAGTTTTCAGTGAAATCCAAAATGTTATGTTTCCATAGCCAGATTATACAGCTATGAATTAAAAATAAAACCACATAAATTATCCTCAATTACAGAATTCATGGAAAAAGATAACTTGGAGCCGACTGAGCCCATGGTAACCTATCTACATATTTTGTCGTATTAACTAACTAGCAGTGTTAGCGCGCCAGCTTGGCATCGTTGATAAAGTACTGTAGCTGATGAATAAGGTGTTTCGAGAGGGTCACTCACAACACGTTCTGTAAAACAGGATGAGATGCACATTTGGCTAGAGAGATAAATGTCCATCTCATCCTGTTTAGCAGAAAATCGATCAAAGTTATATTTTTCATCTCTGCTCATCAGAGTATTACACTGTACTTAAGCAACGTGAAGGCATCGCTAAAGCTATTAAACCGAAGTGCTTAACGGCCTTTATGTCGCAAAGTTAAATTATTTTTCTATAAAACCACCGCCTTGGCGCTTCGCTTGAAGATTAATCAGTTTAATTCATCTTATATTATAATAAGTACGTATATTATTAGGTACATGAGTAATCTTGGTTCAATTACGAGTACTTAGTGAAGTTTTTAATGGTTGCCAAGTGAAAGGATAGGTAGCTTAAAATATGAACAGTGTGATCGATTAATCTGCATAAGCGGTTATACTATAAATATATATAAGCTAAAATCAATCATCATCATCGTTTTCGTAAAACGAAGAAATAACCAAAGTCCAAACATTATACGCTTACGTAGGATTAATATTGTTGTCCTTTAATAATTATTATCAAGATACCGAATATATAATTCTTGTATCAAAACATTAATTAATAAACACACGTGGGTACACAGACTTCAACAATACCTAATGTGAATCACACCAGCTCGCGCAAACTAAGTTGGCTAGGCTGAAGTTAGTAGCAAGTAATTGCGAGGATGCATTTTTTTTTAAACAATTGATGTAATCAGATTTAGTTTCTGTCTAGAAATATAGAAGTCATATTTAAAAGCCTTTCAAATTATATGAACAATAATGTTCAAATTTTAAGTACGATGAACTGCTTTTTCGCCTCTTGTAAAGTTACATTATTAGAGTTATACCCTTTTAGGTAACATACGTGTTAAAACAGAACACAACAGATAAAGAGTTAAATACCTACTTGTCTCCGTATAAATATCAAATCTGCGTAGATACAGGCCCATCCCTATCTTGTTCTGCCATGTCTGCGTGTCTCAAGTCTAAAAATAACATTCCTATTAATTAGGTGTACAATGATCGTGAGATGAATTGTTCAGATATCAAGTCCTAATTACGAGAAATATACCTTTTTTAATGACAAAAACAAAATCTTGCCCAAGTAAATGTAAGTTAGCCTGACTTGTTAAGCCTATTCTCGATACAGTCAGCAGCGAATAATTAAATTGGATAAGGATACATTTATAGTAAAATTGAATAATTAATTTTATAACATTTTCACTGTAGTACTTACTATAGACATACGGACTGTAATCTACTACAAAGGTCCAGTGCAGATATTTTTGAGTACTTATTTGATTCTAGAACATTCCGATTGTCTCAAGTTGATTTTCTTTACAAATTTTGAGCAGTGGCGATTAAAACACAATGTGCTTTATTAAAATAGCAAAATGCTTAACTTCCTTTTTTACGCAACTATGATTCGAATACATAAATTATCCTCGTAGATCTATCAACTTGCTTGGTCCTCTCTGTTTGTAGTTCTTAGTTTAGATATTATTGTCTTTTGTAATTGATCAATTCAATGTGAACAATAATTTATCTTAAGGTAAATAACCGTTGTTGAGTCATTAAGCTCACACACTATTTTTGCCGACTATACAAATATTATAAGAAAATATATCGAACTTGCCAATTATGCAAATGTGAAAAATTGTGTACATTACCATGTGATAGCAAGCGGAGAGAATCATTGCTTGTAATTTTTTACGTCGTTAAAGATGGTACTAAAAGGACTAAAGATTTTCATGTAATGTTACTTTGTATGCTGAGATACAAAAGTATTTCAAGAACAAATTGAGGCACAATATTTATCATGTGTGTATTTTTTAAAAAGACTATCATTCACTCATTGAAAGGGATATTAAACACCTAGCCACAGTACATTTCTTCTTGTACTACCATCTTTATAAGCATAAAAAATAATTGTAAAAAAAACATGCCACGACTTTTCGCTTGACTAAAACGTCTTGTGAATAGAATTTCAATCGGTCCATGGTCTTGATCAAATAATAAAGTTGTCTAAATATTGAAAAGAGAACATCCATTTCTTTTCGATAATTAAATACAAGCATCTTCGCCTTTTAAGGCTATCGATTTTTGTATTGTCAATGTCACCTTTCCCGTACTTTGAACTTAGTCTCACTCATTAATTTGGATTACGGCGGGTACATACGACGTTAATTGACGGTAAGTAAAAGTATCAGACAGTTGTGTTACCGAGTAAATATAAAATAATTTAATAAATTATTTAATAATTGTTCATAAAGTAAAGTTTTCGTTAATATTAAATTTGTTTTGGTTAACGGTAGAAATGAGATTATTTCTTTTAAATTATTGTTGCGTTTCTTTATTTTATATTTTTTGCTATTTTGTTTATGTGAATTATATTTGTTCTTACAAATGTTGTGTTAAGTCTAGGTGTATTTTACATTATAGGTAACTACTACCTTCTAAAGCCTGCTGCAATACGTGATTACTCCCTAGAGCGGCAGCTATTATTTCTCTCAAGTATTTATTGCAATAAGTATCTACATACAATTACGATTTACTAACATTGGTATAATTTCAATAAAAAATAATTTTAAATTATTAACACAGTTTCCTCTATAGATCTAATGAACTTTAACAGATATAATCTCGGCAAAGTGCCACATTTATATTCGTTATCATAGGATACACACATTCACACAACTTAATTAAGCTACTGTACTATCGACTTGCTCAATCTGAACACGACGTTAAATTGTTTCACTTACGAAGTAAATTATCATCACATGACAAGTAACAGACTGTTTTAATTTTCATTAGTTTAGACTAATGAAAATTAAAACTTGAGCATAAAAGGGTTTAATTTTTTATAACGCTTTTATAATATAAGATGTGTGTGTTTGTATGTAACAAAAAAAAAAGATATTTTGTAGTTACTGTTAATACTTTTATCAATATTAGTTTGAAAATATAATAAAAAATTACTACATTTTTTATGAAAGTGGCAGAAGTACCTACCTAATCTTTGCTCTTCTTTATATGAATTTATTGTTTTTATATTGACTTTATTATATAATATTGAATTATGTAAGTATTTGTGACATTAATATAAAAATGTCAACTTATTCTTTATGTAAAATTTAAACTCGCCAATTCTTACACTCCTTTGTGCAATAAGCTTAAAATAAGTAACAAAGTTTTTCACGTTTTTAATATTTATAGGTACATGTAAATATTCTTCACATGTACCTATTATACCACCCATACATAGCATAAACACAAATGGCATGGAAGTATTTTACATAATTTACCGGTAATAATAAATTTTCTGTAGTATCTGACATTTTGTAATGTACATCAGTAGCTGCGGCTTACATATTAAAGGGACGCTAAAAGGCTACTAGCCCGATTACTGGAACGTCGAGCAATTATAGGAATATTCTAATTAGTTCTGAACTCGTTCTTAGAGCCACTAAGAGTTACGACGACTATGTTGCAAGATATTACATTAGATGACTAGATTTTGCTTGCAATTTATCCTATGTAAACAGTTTTGTTCAACTGTGACGATTGCCTGCGGCTCCTTCTATATTAATTTATTACAGGAAATAATAATTTTACCTGTATAAAAATATACATACCGATATAAAATGTAAAAAATATGTGTTTCGCCCGAAGCGTTACTCTTAAGTTTTTAACCATCTATCATTCACACGTGTTTTCTTAAAGAAATAAGTAATAGCTTATGTTACAAGCATTCTCCCGTGGCTCTACTCGCGCGAATGTCAGTTGTCACGATAAAAATGTGTATTATGTACTTTCCTGGGACTAAAACTATTTCCATAAGTACTAATTGTTTGAATCTCTTTAGCGGTTTAAACGTGAAAACGTATCAGACTATCAGACAGAGTTTCTTTCACATTTATAATATTAGTTTGTATATAAAACCGTTCACTTGTGTGAAAATGTAAAAGTTGTAAAAATCATACCTAACAATTTCTTATACAAAACATATAATTATGTCGTCTCTATTATATAATTTATATAATACTAGCTGACAGCGCAACTTCGTATACGTCAATTTTCCCCGTTTTTGCAACATTTTTCATTGCTGATCCGCTCCTATTGGTCGTAACGTGATGTTATATAGCCTATAGCCTTCCTCAACAAGTGGGCTATCAAACAGTAAAATATTTTTTTCAATTCCGACCAGTAGTTCCTGAGATTATTGCGTTCAAACAAAAAAACAAATAAACAAACTCTTCAGCTTTATAATATTACTATAGTATAAAATCGCATAAATAATTTAACATAAAATACCTTGTTGTGCAACATGTGTATTACAACGGCCGTGGTCACGGGTAGACTGACGTAGAGTCTACCCGTGACCGCGGCCGTTGCAATACGGTCGAAACGTCGGGCAATAAACAAGGCCACCTTAAATTATTCACGCGACCCGTAGTATATACAATTTTAAAATGTGTACAAAACGCGAAAGTTTATCAACATTAATATTAGTATAGATTTAATATTCTACTTACCAATTATGTTCACGGCAGAGACTAGTTTACTACGCAGGAAATATGCACATGCATATGCGTACACAAATGCACTCTCTAATTCCTCACTCTTATAATGCAATGGAAGAGAAACGACTGGAGAGAGACTAGGCGCTAGACCGACAGTTTAATATACACTCCGAGATACGTGACACTTTTTAGAAGACGCGTAGACGGTCACCCACTATGACTATGATCGGTCGATCGATCGCTATTGAGTCCCGAAACACTCATAATCATAATCGTAGGTATATAGCGGTCATCAATTTTACACAAACATTGATGTTTATTATTTAACACCGCAGATGGGAAGATTCCTGTTTTCAAAATACATAATTTAAAAGGCCTGTAATTAGTTAGCGTCTTATCTTTTCGCGACAAATAACTTGTTGCATTATTCGTATTTCTTTTAAAATTATGCTAGTTTATGAAATATAGCGTAATTAATTGTAATAATGGTTTACCAGTAAGATTGCAATGCATTCGTTTAATAGTTACAAGGATTTTGTATTGTGCTTTTATTTTAGCAAAAAGATTACTAGCAATGTGGGATTGGCTCCCATATTACTAGCGATCCCTTTAACCCCTGTAGCTAAGTCACGTCAAGTTCACGTCAGTAGTATAATGGGTAGGATTTGAAACCGCGGCTTCACGATTGCGAGTCCAATGCTTTAACCATCAGGCTACCGCCGCTTGATTTTTATGGCTTGTATATTAATTTTCTAAATTTAGCACAAAAAAAAAATAGTATAATAATAATAATATCTTGGGACAACTCACACAAAGCTATCTGATCCCAAACTAAGCAGAGCTTGTACTATGGAAACCAGACAACTGATAAACATACTTATATATTTCTAAATACATACAAATTATAGATAAATAACACCCAGACACAGAATAAATCATCGTGCTCATCACACAAAGTTTTATCCTGGGTGGGGATCGAACCCACGACCTCTTGCGTAGCAGTCGGATACACTCCCACCGCGCCACAGAGGCAGTATAATATATTATATACCTCAGACGCTATACCTAACTACCACTACAAGAATATTTTGTGGTATAGCGTCTGTACCTAGAGGAAGTTTAAAAAAAATCAAACAAATATAATAAATGTAAAAGTGAGTTACTTTTACATTTATTATATTTGTTTGAATTTTTTCTTTGTCTCTTGCGTTTTTACGCTTAAACTGCTCAACCGATTTAGATGAAATTTGGTAAAATATATAGGATAGTTTTTATCGCAATAACCGACATCAACGCGGGTGAAAGCTAATAAAAATAAATTAATATACAGGATGATTTGTAATATTGTAATATAGTCATAATCTCCCGCTCGTGGCTTATTTATATTCCACTAAATAACTTTGTAATATCAGTTTTTAATAATATTTAATAACAAAATTAACCACCTACCACCACTTGTTTTTGAATTTATGGCCTTACCCACCTACAGACTACTTTACTGTAGTAAAAACGTTGTTTATTGTGAAGTTTAGACCCTAAACCTTAAAGAACAACGATTTTACTTCGGAGTCTTATAGACGTGTTTAAAGTTTGCTGGTAGAACTAATCATACAAAATTATTTGGTGTAATGTAAAGGCGCCACGGGCGGGAGATTATTAGTATATTACAAATCATCCTGTATATGTCCCGGTCTGAAGTACGTTATTAAAAAGTGTAGACTTACGAAGATATTATTCCGTCGTATCGAGTATTTTATATCGGTATCGATATTTATTAGATATATTTCGGGACTTAATCGCGTGAATTATTTAAAGGTATGAACCTTTTATTTACCTGACGTTCCTATCGAATTGCACCGATCGTCTAAACGTCGGGTAAACAAAAGGTTCGTACCTTTAAATAATTCACACGATTAAGTCCCGAAATATATCTAATATGTATAAAAATCGCGAAAGTTTAAAAACAATAAGGTATCGATATTGATACCGAGTACTAAAATATTGTAATATGTTCTAGTATGCGGTGGTGCATGTGAACTAATAATATGTTTAATAACGTCTTTATTACTTTTTTAAAACAGTAGTAAAGCTGCATATTATTATGGTAATCTGTTACCTACATACCTGTCACCGTAACAGCTCGTATATAATACTGGCAGCAAAATTTGCATGTCATAATGAACTTTATTTATTAATGCATCTTAACATGCGAGTCATCACTCGCATGTGTAGTTTATAATGTGATATCGAATCGAATAATAAAATTATCAGATCGATATGAAAACCCAATATTTCTAAAGCTGATTTAAATACAAAACCCTTAAATAAACTATTTATATTCTAAAAATTGTAACAATATTTTGAATTCTGAATTTTAAATAGACTTGAATTGTTTAAAATTCGATTCAAATTCAGATAGGATGAGTTAACAATCGTTATGAGTCGATTGTTCATCGGAATAATCGTTAATCGGTCGATACACAGGCTAATTGATGTGCATGTTTAATTAGAAACGAAATGCGATTCGCGGTTTTCTATTAAACCTCCTGCTAGTGGCTTATATTTGGTGATTTCATTTGCCTTTGTTTATCTAATTTTATTAAGAACAGGTATATGTAGTTGTAAATAAACACATTTAAAAAAACCCTCTACGATTGTAGGTTCGGATCACGCGGAACCAATTTTTCTTTAATTAATCAATTAAGCAATTTTGTCACTGTTTATATTAATTAATGCTAGCGATATTCATGTTCTAAACAGTTTTTATCTCAAATATTCTACATTTGTTTGTTTGAACCCTAAAACCAAGTTTTAAAGAAATATAGCTAAAGCAGTGCAATAACACTGCAATTCGTCACACCGGGTATAAAATACCGGTTTTCTTTTTACTTTAAGCGGCAAAACACCAGGCATTGAATTCGTACCAGTCGTTACCACTCACTCATAAAACAAAGTTTTTGCACCACGAAGCTATAAATTTAAAAAAATAATATTTTACTGTTTGCAGCGGAATATCAATATTTTCCGTGTATTATTACGGTTGATGAGATTTTCAATAAAACATTGGTAATTTGTCATTATATCTCATTGATGTGCCTAACCCATCCTGCGCCGGACAACTTAAATTTGCATCACAATAAATGAGTTTTTAAACAACAAAAGCTTTTATCGTCATTGTGATAAAAGTCAATATTGTGTACAGTTTTTTCCGTGTGCCGCATGTTTATCGCGGTCGATTGATACAAATCGCGGGAACCATTCATGGGAGTCATGTGCTTGGAAACCAATTTCCTGTTCCCTTTCATATTGAAATGTAAGGGGCACCCTACAATGTGTACCTCGATGCAGGATTTATCGTCCCCGCTAGGTGGAGATATGCAACTTTTTAAGCATGGTTTTGAAGGGTTGACTCAGTATTTAGATGTCTGTGAATTAACAGTGTAGTAAGTGCGTAGTACTTTGGTTTGATATACTAGCAACATTTGCCTTGATATTTTTAAATCGGATATTATAGCGATTGTTGGTAACTCATAACACGGCTTCATAAATTATGGTATGTAAATAATTTTAAAATTAAAACCGCTAGGTACATGGAGCTTTGACTTAAAATTTTAATATTTTTATTATAACAATTTTAGAACTTAAAGCGTTGGTTTAATAAACGAATTCCATATCTCAATTCACAATTTGGCTGCTTGTCTTCACAGCTCAGTATAAGCTAATATATTGTTAAACTAATTAGCATATTGTATTACTAAAAAATATATTGAAACTGATTAGGTACTTAATATATTACTAAATAACATTTTCCTCCAAGTTTTATCATAATCGCTGCATTCGTCAGGAAAAAACCAAGTAATAAGGTCATTCCCTTTACGTAATCCAATAATATGCCTGGATTCCTTTTAGAAAGTAAGATTCGGACGTAGATTATGATCGGTTCGCCTTTGTTACCGGTACCCTTTTGTAACAACACTGCTATTATTTTCAAAGGGTTTTACTTTTCAGATTGAATTCCTAGTCTTAGGCTTTATAGTTTGTTGTAATCTTATTTGAAAACGCCACATTTCGGCTTATATTTTTTTATTTTGTGTTACTTTGATGAGGTTATTTTTGACCTCATATTTTGTAAATTGCCTATATCTTGCCGTTTGTATTTAAGTATATACAGTAGGAGTTAAAATGAAGTGTGCTTGTGAATTAAACCAAGAGAAAATAAACCCGACACCATTAAAATGAAGCTTTAAATATATAAAAACAGTCTTGCAAAAAACGCATGAAGCTCTAACATTATGGTAACGAAAGGATATTAAAGCAGAAACAAAACAAATCACACATTGAGAATTCACAAAAAACACATTTCTCTTTGCAAACTGGTCAAAAAACTACCACGACCTACTCACGACAATGAGACGCCTTCTCCGATAAGGGTCAACCGATACGCCCTTTAGTATTTTTTTTCTTTCATATTCTTTGTTAACAAAACGTCTGCTCGCGGATTTCTGCGGTCGCCATGTTTTTGCGCGCCTACCATAGCTGCCGCTAACTTTTCGCGGTAATTTTAGAAATACTTTTTAGGAACATTTATTTAGAGTTGTTTGGTTTCAAATTAAAAGACTTTTATAAACTTTGCTGCGCAAAATGAGCGGCGCTCTCGATAAGGGTCATCCGATACGACGTTTAAGATTTTTTGTGGCAAGTTTGCTAACGAAGGGCGGGATTTCTGTAACGCCCGCTTCGCTTTTTGTATTCGCCATAATGGTTAGCTGACAACTTTTATGAGCGATTAAAGATGTTATATAATATGTTATGAAGTTTAAAAGGTCACAATATATGGACGGTTCCTCCGAGAAAAGAAAACCTTTTAGTTTTTTTGGTTTCAAGTCCAAGCAAAACGATGGACTGCAAATTCTTTTGGAAATGTCATTCATGTCTTGCTCACGTTAGAATGGCCGTCTTAAAAATTTGCCGGGAACGACGATTGTGAGCAGCTTAAGCGTTTGTTTATAATATAAAAATAATTTTGCTTCTTTAATCAAATTTAATTAAAGCATTAGTAATTTCTGTTGGATTCTGTTACCACAAATTTCAAATTAATATTATGTTATTGGCTGGCAATTTTGATTGATATTCAAAATAGTCTTTGTGTACCTTTTTTGTGTGGTCATGTAAATGTTGCATGGAAAATGTTTCGTTTTAAGCTTCCAGGAAGGCTCGAATATATTTCCTTTGATCAATGGAACAACCATTGCTGCAATTAAAATAAATTCTGGATGCCATTACCATCTGCATTAATAAAGTCTGCTACATATAAGTCTTCCAAGTACCTACAGGTAAATATGCACATTACTAGCAATCTTGTTAACCCCTCCAGCTAAGCTTAATTTCTTGTGTTAGGAGTGGGTTCACGTCAGTAGTATAATGGCTAGTATTCGAACCTGCGACCAATCAATTGCGAGTCCGAAACCTTAACCATTAGGCTATCACAGCGTGCCGATTCAAAAGTTAATTTAAATGGCTGAACAAAAAACAAAAAAACCATTGCGATTTAACTAGCTTTCTACACGTTAAACATAAAACCCTCTTTTTTTGTGTCAATGGGTAAAAACAACCACAGAGATATACCTCCTATATTATAAGTAGAACATAATAGGTACTGTAATTACCAGTGAATCATCCACCATTGTTGATTTAGGTTGCTATACCTACCCACGAATATTGTTGGATTTGGGGTTTATTCGGATAATTGGTCTGACGGTTGTAGGGATTTTTCCGGGTTATTAAAAGCTTTTAAGGTTTCTGATGCGGGGTAAAATGTATCAGTACCGGTTGATTTTGTTACAGCCAGTGTACGAGAGAGCTCAATGGACTATAACGTTAAAGTAAATGTAAGCGATGTGTATCGACAAAGGGATTATTTACTAGTGTAGATATTATATACCTATGACAGTTTTTTACTAAAATGGCATACGGGGCATACGAATAAAATGTCGCCTTTATAACGTACGAATATGAAATACCCAAAAGTATTATTATGTTCTTTTTTAAATCCGCAGGCATTGTTCTGTTATCGGCTTTGTCTACTCGAACTACAAAACGAAATATTTTTAAATACAATTTGACACGGGAATAAACGCGTTTAACCTAGGTAAAGTATTTACCTTATGCTTGACGTTTCGACCGGGTTACACCGACCGTGGTCACAAGCTGACTGAATTTGACCGTGTCAAATTGTATTCATAATGCAACGCGTAAGTTTAAAAGTTATAATTGACATATTTTTTATTTCGTTTCTGTTGAAATTCAGTCAAAAGAATCATAGAATAATAAATATAAGAATGTACCATAATTCTACTCTACTCGTGTCTGTGTTCTGTGAAGTATTCGAGTACCACTCATAATTCGATTAATTTGTCTGCTGGCAATTAGTTGATTCTCATGCGTCCGATCCGATCTTTTTGTCGAGTTAACTCGATTGCACCGGCTTGCAAATCGATACGTGATTGTATTTGACATTGCGTTTAGGTCCAATGAAATTAACTTCTTAAACCTGTGTGGTACTCTACAAAGATATCTTTTTTAATCTATGTTTTGCATTCTATCAAAAGCGCATTTCTCAGCCCACAGGATATTACAAAATTAAATAAATGGTAAATGGTCCTAATACAATACATGTGATATATGTACTTTTAGTTGAATTGGCATCGATATTACTCGTATTTCCTATTTCATTATAATCTCGATTGGCTCCCTCGATCAATCTTAGATAACGCATTCAACAATTTCAATTTGAAATTCTTCCTTCTGGATTGTTTCATAGTATCGTGATCAAATAAAATCCAATATATCTACCGTTCTTTAGCGTTGTTTGATACGCTTCCTATTTGAGTGTTCATAGAATCGATTTACCTACATTGTACTCGTAAATGTATTTTTTAAGTGAGTTTTGTTGACTGTTACTAGTATAAGTTTTAGGTGAAAGTGGACCAAAACAAAAAAGTCCTAATTAAATTA
Organism: Herminia tarsipennalis; assembly: GCA_945859575.2. NCBI lineage: Eukaryota > Metazoa > Arthropoda > Insecta > Lepidoptera > Erebidae > Herminia > Herminia tarsipennalis. The sequence continues at coordinate 17,867,732 of OX243841.2, read as the reverse complement.
ACCTGACCGTGTTTTTCTGTTTGTTTTTCACGAATAAACGATTTTGCTCAATTTTGTACATAGATAACTTAAAATGTAAGGATGGATACGCGGGCGAAATCGCAAGCAGCACGCCCCTATAATAATAATAAAGGAAATACTTACTTCGAGTTAATTACAATATTGTATGTCAGTTAATTATTTAACAAAATGATCCGTATCGATGTGTATAATTAATTTTGTTTTATTGCATTTACACGACCAGGCAACAGCAATCAAATATTAACCTTGACGTACCAATTATAAGGTTGGTTTTTTGTTGAAGTACATAACCTCTCACGGGGCTAGGGCTACCAACCGTCAAATAAATTAAACCATAATGTAAGTAGAAAACTTGGGTAACAAAGTTAGGTCGGAAACTGAAGTAAACATCCGTGAAACGCGTCTAGGGTCATTACGACCAAGTGGGGTGGAACTGCCAAAAAGATTGCACCTATCTTGTGAATTATCTTCTCGGGTAACGAATTTAGTTTTCGGCAACTCTCGTTTATATATACAAAAAAGATTCCAAAAGGAATTATCGTAATGTGAGTTAGTAATGCGGTACACAAAGTTATAATTAACGTGTAGTAGCAAGTTTGATTTGTTCACGTGTTTCGGATTCCGGTCAACGGAGCTGATAGAATCTCTCCGATAGCTGGCCGGTTTGCCTTAACTCTGTTACAAACGATTTCCCTTAATACGATTTATAGGACGGATGTTTTATTTCGTTACTAAGTGTAATATTATGTTTATTGATATCGACATATACATTAAGTAATTATTTGATGACAAGTTGCTTAATATGTGTTTAAAGGAAGTCGTTATACTGTCATCCGTCCACCATGCAATGATTACGCAAATGAAATTTGCCTATAATATTGTGTAAGAAGAAAAGATGAGCCAGCCCTGATTATTTTTTTAAACAATCAAAGGTACTCGTAATATAATAATGATATACAGCAGAGATTGTACTATGGCAGCCAGACAGCTGAGGAACATATTAAGAAATTATATTACTAAGTAAATACATACTTATTTTGTGTATGTAAGTGAAAACAATGATGTTCGCGCTCAACATTTGGACGATTAAAAAAATCTAGACAATTGACCAAGTTTTTATATATCATAGTCGCATCGCCGGCGTCAACAGAGGAAAGTAGCGGATTACACTTTTCTCTTTTTCGCTCGTGATAATTAAATCATGCTTTCCTACTTTACGACTTTTTATAATAGTGTGACATTGCAATATATAGGTTATCTATCTGTGCATTAGGTTGCCGTTTTTAAAGATCGAATATGGTTTATTTAACCTAAACACATTTTACTCAAAACATCATTGAGTGCAAAGATTTGTCTTGGGTGGAAATAGTACCTTAGCTTTAGCACTCAGAATCTAATCACTAGAGTGAATAAATGTTCGTATGTGATTCTGCGAATAACCTAGACCGATGAATTGTCACTTAACAATTTAAAAAATCGTTCATTGGGCGATTTATTCGCAGAACCACATACGAACATTTATTTAATTCCATCGTCGTCACACTTAGAATTGTTGATTTTTTTCGCCTCTCCGAAGTCGTTAGCCGAAAATTCGTCTTTTACGTTTTTTGTTCGAATCGCCGACGTCGGCTTTCGTATCGAATATCCGTCGCGTTTGTTTCGATTTTTTCCTCCCTCTTTGTTACGATGTTTTGTTTGGTTTTCGTGAACGTATGCGAAAGTTGTGCTATAAAGAATAAAAGAGATGCATGCTGTTTTAAGTGTTGGTAAATTTTAAAATCAAACAGATACTACTTACTTGCATGCAAAGTATACAGAAAGATTTGTAATATACTACTAACCTCGCTTGTGGCTTCTTCACATAACACTGGATAACTTTGTAATATCAATTTTGAAAAATATTTATTATATAACTCTTAATCACGTGCCACTCGATTTTGGAGGTATGACCTTAACCGCCTACAGACTATTTTACTGGAGTAAAATCGTTGTTTATTGTGAGATTTAGGCCCTAAACCTGACAAAGAAATGTCGATTTTACTCCGGGGTCTCTCAGATGTGTGGTAAATGGTTGTGTGACAAAAGTAGGTGATAGATGGTGAAGGGTTAATTTGTTTTTTTTTTCATAAATTATATTACGAAATTGTTTGTTGTTATGTAAAGAAGCCAAGAGCTGGAAGTTATTAATATATAAAAAATCACCCAATGGTAATGTCTCAGGTATTGATTGCTGCTGAAAATTTAGACTATATGTGTCATCAAATTTAATTATATAATGTAGATAAATAATTTAAGGTACACTGGTAAATAGCTCACGTCGTACTATCTATAGAACCCACCCCTTTTATCATCGTATGATATGTTTTAAATCGGTATTGTTGTCACAAAGAAAACCCACCCACCAACCCATAAGCAAAACTTCTGACTTTATCAGCTTTCTTAATCCAGTGAGTATTTTAAGGTTAATTACCTTACTCATTCGTCCACTTTATACCCTTCATTCTCTCACTGACATGTACAAATTTAAATAAGTATTCATTGTACCACCGTGTTATTGGAACACAACCAACTGGATGCGAGGCCGAAGTCGTAAAATATAGTTTTTGTTACGTCATAACCCTTTCCTGCTAAACGTAAAAACTGATTTCTTGGTTTCTTTAAATTATCGCCTTTTGTCAGACGAGTCTTACCATTGTTACTCGACCACATCACGAAATAAATTGGTCCTATACAAGGTGTAACAGAAAGGTGTGGTCATATTCAAGGGTTGGTATGTGCCCATGATGCTTAGTGCACATACCTAATTTTATCAAAGTCAGAGTACCCTAAAAAAACATTTATTATTTTTGTATTCGTTTATTTATGAATGAAATAGTAATAAATAAAAAAGTATGACTTAAAAAGTTCTATGCCATAATAATCCAATCGAATTTTGTGGGAGGTATAATTCTTATGCCATATGCCTTTAACTACTGAATTTTGACAAAAAGAATATACTTTAATTATGTAATAATAATGCAACGAGCTATGGCACCATGGTGGGTGCAATACTGATAACATACCCTATCCGCTGCTGAAATTTGACCACACCTTTCTGTTACTATATAGTTATAATGTAGGTACTTATAGGCAGCAAAATATTGTATTTCGTCCAATAACTAGTGTTGTGAAAACTTCAGTCGCTCTCAGACAGACAGTGTCTTATTAAACTATCTTTATATTTCTTTGTCTTATTATGTTTAACTATCTTAAATCACACGCCACCTGTGTGTCATTATCAATGTACCTACTTAATTATTCTTCTTCCTAGTATGCTCATGACAGGTCGTGACCACATGAGCTCGACACTTCGTCCATTTAATCGTTCATTAATATGCAACACACATTGCAAGTAATCTTTAAAAAAAAAAAAAAACTCTCCATGTTTACTTTCTCAGCAATAAAACGTCCTTTATTTATCATCTCGCTAATCACAAATAATTATGGACAGAAATATATTTACCCACAATTATTATATATTATTATTTATGAGTTATTGCCAATGGTAGTGTCTATAGCCAAAAGCTATTGTTCTTAAACATCGAACAGTGAACCGCAGACGCTTACAATAATGATTTTTGTTTAATATCACATTGTTCCTTCACCAGGAGACTCGTAACTCGTAAAAAATTCTCTTCATGTGACCCAAGTGACAAAATGAAAGAGTGTAGTTTATAGGTATTTCTCGAGCAAGTATAATCGAGACTTGTATTTAAAAGCACATTTCAATCAAATGGCACCGATCGATTGTGACCGCGGTTCTGATGGAAATCGCGACAATATAAATATAGTACGGTTGTAATGAATGCTCCGCCGTCTTTGTCAATTATTTTTTGCCTACTGACTAAAGTCCGGTCGACGCCTTTCAGTCATGTAGAGCACAGGGATAAGTTTAGCTGCTGGTAATGTATGCCGGTAGTTGGGTCAATTCATCCTTTCATTACTGACATAAATATTCTACTTATGAACTCTATTTAGTACATGGTTATTGGGCTCTTAATACTGTCATAAATACTGTCACTGGTTATCATTCCGACTATATGTATAAGCGAAATCGATAGGTACCTACTGCACGAACGCAAAATCTAATAGTATGGAAACGATAAAGAAGTGTGCAATTTTTTTCACTAACTGTTTGCGCATGACTGCCAGCAGTAATATTTTTGTGAAGTTTATCTAATACCTTCAAAAATACTTTTCCGAAAATGCTACCAACTCGCTTGTCACTTTTCACTTAGCCCATCCTCGTGTACAGTCGTCAACTTGACCTTACTCGGGCGTCAAGACCACACATTACACAGTATGCTTCCACTTCAACACCTTCCATTAAGAGACGAGCAGAATTCCGAGTAATTTTACACTTCCTAACTTTGTTAAATTCCGTCCTGCAAAAGGGCATCTCAAGGGATAATAATGTTTATAGGTACTTTTGCAGTTTACTTCTTCTACCTTGCTGTTGTCTCTGTACACGACACTTCAGTGCATGTATTTTAAGCTAAAGCATTGGACTCTCAATCATGAGGTCGCGAACCCACCCACTCCTAACACGAGCTATTAGAGCGAGAGAGAGAGAGGCAGAGAAACACGTGCACGCCGCACGGCTTACAACTATAGCAAAAAGTGTCGTTACAACTTTTGGTCTTAATTTTTCCGTCTAGCCCCCTTTCGCTACATGCGATGAGGAACTTCGTTCCAAAAACTTGTAATGTTATGTTGTGTAGGTATAAAATCTATATACTTCTTATATTCGTTTTTGGACAATAGCTAAATAGAAAAAGATAATCCTATAGATCCCACTCAGGGTATACCTATACACAGTAGGCAATAGTCTCGTGTGCAGTAGTGTAAATTGTTATTGATATTTGATTAGGGTACTTATGTAGATGATTATTACGTCACAAAACGTTCACGAAAGTGCGTTTTACTACTAATATATTGTAAAGGTCCCTTTGAATTGTAAAACGAATAATTCGAAAACAGAAAACCCTACCGAAACTTTTCAAGGCAACATACAGCTACAAAATATATATAACGAAACGAACAATATGAAGAGCGGCATAGTTATAAAATTTTCAAAGCAATTAACACCCTTTTTCCTGTCCAAACAAATTGTTGGACAAAAAACAGTTTTTCATGTACGATTTTTTCCATTCGGTTCGTGGGATGCCACGGCTTTTTTGTTGGAAAACGTGTTGCATGCTAGATCCAGTTTTTATTACCTGCAAACCTGTGCTTCAGAATTGGGTCGAGAACGTAAGAGTGCTTAGTTTGGAATACCTACTTGGAATTTTATTTTTGTGCTATTTATAGCACTACTGACAGGTAATAGTAACTACACCTAACCCATTGGCGCTAGTAAATTCATTCGCATATGGCGGCAGTAGTTGGAGTGATCAACAATTATCGCGCGTTTATTAAAAAAGAGAATCAAATTGAAAATAAGCACAATCGTATGAAAGATATCTGTGGTAGGAAATTCCTACCACTGATGTCTTTCATGTGATTTAGGAAAATAACTATAATAATAATAATAATAATACGGTATCAGGGTTATTTATTTTGATTCATGCGGTTCGAGTCGTCTGTTGTATAATTTCAATAACAAAAACTATAACCGGATCTTGACAAGGTTATTAAAAAGAAAAAAAATGCTTAAAAAACGAAAAATAAACCTTACTCTAGTGCGTGTCATACAACGTACTACTGTGAGGGTCTGTATAGTCACGATCTATAAATAATACAAAAAAAGAAAAGTACTGTCGATTTTGAGGTTTTTTTTAGTTACCTTTTATTTGTCAATTATTGTAAAAAAAACGGGATTATTGTTTGTAATAAATAAGTTGTTTTATTTGAGATTAAAATTACCGAAACAGAAAATAACAACAAATCAGCAGTTTTTCTAATACCTGACCGACCTAGCGAAAATTGCTATTCCTCATGGTACCCTAAAAACTCATCTACGTAATTCTAGTAAATATCAAATATTCTGGTTTGTTGCACATTCTATTAACGAGAGCAATACAAATCGAATTCGAATGTAACTGTTTTCATACAACAGGATCTTTTATTATCATTATATGCGTTGACCTTTTATTTATAAAATAGTATGTCACTAAATATAAAAAATCAATAATAATAAAGTAGATTAGGTACATTATTAGCGACTGACCTCGATTTGTATAGATAGCGAGTTGGAAGGCTATGTGAGGACAACATCCAAACCAATATTATGAATGTGTAAGTAACGGTATGTTACGTTTTTACGCTTAAACCGCTGTACCGATTAAGATGAAATTTAGTACGGCGACAGCTTGAGTCCCGGGATGGTACATTGGATAGTATTTATAGCGATTACTGACATTGGCGAAAACTAATAGGTTCATAAAATAAATTGATTGGTTGTCTTCCGTTAAGGCGTTATTTTTGAGAGCTGGAAGTCGGATAGCTTTTAGATTGACTCATTGTATATGAGACCGCGCTAAAAACACCCCGCGAATACATAAACGGTATTCAACTTTGAAATGCTCTATTCTACTAAAGTGACAGTGACTTAAAACTGAGTAACATTTGACTATTCGACCGATAACCACTTACTGCCAACCTCTACATAAGTAGTCTAACTACCTAGTTTAATTGCTAAAAGTTGTGCAAGTACAAGGACTAGATTATCTTTGAAGAATTGAATATTGACTCAATGGAAAATACAAATATATCAAGATACTTAATAGTCAACTTGAGATCTGTCATACAGGTTTCGAACCTACTACGGACTCCAGCTCTCATAAAGGTTTTATGCTACTAAATTGTAATTTATTTTATGTAATAAAACATGTACCTTTTTGAGAGGAATAAAATTATATTATTGTTATTATTATTAACTTAGTACTCTTTCCTATTTTTGAAGCCAAAATATTGAGGCTCTGTAATGTAAAAAGCTTTTTACTTAGTTAATTTTATAGCAAAACAGTAGGACAGAGGGAGCCATAAAAACTTTCCTCGGGGAACCGTCAGTATTGGTGATTTGCTTAATACATTTCATTTTTAACACAGGGAATAAGGGAATCCCTCGCAATTTAATTACATTAAAGATAAAAATTAAACTTTTCTTTTGAAGTAGAATGGGAACTTATTATTTTTGTATTTAAGTACTGTCAATTGTGTTAAAATTGGGGCAAAATTGTTCCACAATTATATGTAACCTACCAAAAAGGTAGTAAACAAGTTCTGCAAAGGTACAAACTTCGAATTTAATAAAACCGGGCAAGAGCATGTCGGTCCATCCTACGTGTAGGGTTCCGCAGCCTTTAAAAATTGCATCAGCAGGAGAGCGTATGTTCATGGCACTTACGCCCTTTGTTGAGAAACGCTGTTTTTTGGTAATAACTCGGTACGGTGACGGTATATTCTATCGTATTCGAAATAATTTTAGTTTAAAGTATTTATTAAGAGCTATCTTTGTGATTTTTTCCGTATTTTTTGGTCACTCAGTTCAAGTTAAGGGGGGGGGGGGGGGGGAGGGGACACAACTTTCGGAGCGATTATTTCAACATCACATCAGACATCTTTTCACCAAATTTCATCAAGATTCATTGAGTAAAATGCCCGTACCATACGGGCACACGACGGACATGACGAAACTATAAGGGTTCCGGTTTTGCCATTTTTACTATAGAACCTTAAAAATGTTAAAATAGTGTAGCACTATGTCCTTTAGATCGCCATGTAATTAAGAATCGCCTATGTTCAGCACTCGGTCGTCTCACGAAACAAACGAACAAAACGCATTCGATCTCGAAAAATCTATTTTGATTTTCCAGGTATGCAAGTGTAAGATTTCACTTAAGTGCAGTCAGCGACAGAAGTTGTTTAACATTTTCAAACTTTTTAAATCAATCCAACACAAAACCTTCCAAACCTATATGTGTGAGAATTCAGGTATTGACAATTTTATTGTATTGTCTGTGAATGAATACATTGAAACTCCTAATATTGCTTAATTAATTCTCGAGATTTCACGGTCTGAAACGCTGAATCTGTTAATTTACTTATGTAGTTGATGGTACCCATCTGCCGACAAAGATTTTTAATGATTATAATACGGGCTATCTCGACTATAAAACTCACGTTTCCCGGCGGCAACGTCTTGTAGCAAAGAAAAATAGCCTATTACGGTAACTTCGTATCAAAATGCATAAAAAACACACTGATTTAATGCGTTCATTTAGATTTTGTTTTATGTTTTAAATCCTATTTAGAAACTAATTTATTTCTTGAAATGGAATAAATATCTATACCCAAACATTAATCTTAATATCTAGTATCTGAACTAAGGAAAATTGATTTCTTTGTACGCAATAATAATATGTCTGATACTATGTTTATTTTTTCATGAACAAATACCAACTCCTATATATATGTAAATAAATAAATAATCTGCAAAAGAGGTAATACTATAAGTTATTGATTTGGCGTTATCGCCAAGTACCTTCTTAGTACTTTTTAGTGTCCATCGCGATTGCCTGTTGTGATTTATGAAATACTAGCGGACGCCTCGTGGTTTCACCCGCGTAGTTTCCGTTCCCGTGGGAATACAGGCATAAAAAAATAGCCTATGTCACCCGGGGTTAGTGTAGCTTCACAACTATGAAAGAATTTTTCAAATCCGTCCAGTAGTTTCGGAGTCAAACAAACAATCAAATCGTTCCTCTTTATAATATTAGTATAGATTTACACATAGTACCTACAGAAAACATGTATAAATAAAAACTTAAACCGCAGTATAAAGAAAATAAACTTGTCCAAAGTAAAAATGCGAGTAAATCTCGTTCCCTCCTTTAATTGCCTCATCATTACCGCTTACTTTACACGCGCGCATGCGCTTTGATTCCGATTTATCGTTTCTCGTAACCGCCATCTTTACAAAGCAACGTGGGTAGTCTTTTACACAGATTAAAAAAAATACGATGTATTTAAAAAAAAAAATGTTTAGTTTTGTTACATGTTTATTAAATTATATTTTGTAGTACTTTTTCTTAAATGAATATATAGGTATTCATAACTTTATATGAATGTGTTTTTACATTTTTTTTTTATGAATGAAACGAGTTTGTTTAAAATTAGGCTCCCGTGCTCCTAAATACTTATTTTACATGTGGTATAAATTGTATTTTACTGGCACAACTAAAATAACACTTTGATGTGCTGATTTTTTAAAACTCTCCTACTACATATGAATGAGTATTAAACTCTTCTTAATATGAATAAATTTGTTTTAACATTTACACTTTTGTTCTTTTACAGGTAATTTGAAGTGACAAACGAAAACAAAACATGCAGCTAAATGGCAAGTTATACGTTACCGTTCGTCTCTACTAAAGGGATGTTAGCAATTTTGTTGTTGTTAACAAATTGGCGATGGCTTAACTATCAGACTACCATTGCTTCGAATTTCATAAAATTTATGTAAAACACTTTCCACATTTTATAATTAACTATATATAGTCTTGATCAATTCTAAATCTATACTAATATTATAATGCTGAAAAGTTTGTTTGTTTGTTTGAATGCGGTAATCTCAGGAACTACTGATCCGAATTAAAAAATCTTTCACTGTTAGATAGCCCATTTATCGAGGAAGGCTATATAACATCAGCAATGAGAAATGTTGCAAAAACGAGGAAAATTTGCGCAGACGAAGTTGCGCGGGACAGCTAGTTTTATATACACTGACGGACTCATAAACTGCATCAAAGTTCAGGTTTACTCTAAAAGGATTTTTTTATAATAAGTATGCAAACTTTTTAGATTAAATTATATAAATATGGAAAGACTGGCTCTTAATCTTAAAAAAAAATTAAATTTAAAAATAGAACTGCGGTAAAACAAATGAATATAGCCGGGAAAAGAAAATTTACTCGTAGTATCAGATTTGCGTGTTATTTATAGCAAAGTTTTAAATTAATTCTCATTGATTTTTTTTGTTTGGTCAATTGAATTATTGTTACCAGCATAATTGTTGGGTTAGTTTTTTAACACATCGAGAGTTTTTGAACCATAATATGGATACTTCGTCCGAACAAGCGGCACAAATTGTAGCATTGGTGCGGGAGGGCTTGGATCAACGAACGATTGGTAGAAATTTAAATTTAAACCAGTCTACGGTTTGTAGAATATACAGAAGGTTTGTAGAGACAGGTTCTTACAGGAGGAGACGTGGTACAGGCAGAACTCGAGCAACCACAGGTCGTGATGACCGATTTATTGTTACAACTTCCCTGCGAAATCGTTTCCTCACGTCAGTTAACATCAAAACCGAGCTTAATGAAGTGCGTGGAAAAAACGTGTGTGCACGAACAATAAGAAGAAGGTTAAAGGAAGCGGCTATCACCCCTTTTAGACCAGCAAATGGTCCAAAGTTGTCTGCAGCTCACAGACAAGCTCGCTTAAGATTTGCGCGTCATCACCTGAATTGGACAGAAGAGCAGTGGGCCTCTGTATTGTTCACGGACGAGTGTAGGACATGTTTATATGGTGCAGATGGTCGCAGAAGAGTCTATCGTCGACGTGGGGAGCGATATGCTCAAAGTTTTATTTATTTTTATTTATTTATTTAGATTCATTCACAATATTATAACAGGAAACATTCCTAAGGCAATATTGCGAGCTATTTTATTATTAATCTGTTTTTAACAAATATGTAATAGAAATATTTTCAAAATTAATCAATTTCAATAATAATTATATAAGTATCTGTCTTTAGAATTAATATGTAATAATTATAACAATAAAAAATGAATATGATAATTAATATAACAATAACATTTGATTAAATAAAATAGTAATTATATACAATCTGTAATAAACAATTTAAAAGTAATGAATATATATTAAATTTAATAAAAGCCCGAAATAATGGAACTTTGGGCTACTTCTGTGAATTTCGGCAGACTACAGTTATATATATCTATATGAGTAGCCGTTACGTTGATAATTCGTATGGCACGCGACAAGGGAGCAAATTTTGATAAATTGGTCCTCGCCACCGGCACTCTGAGTGTAGCAGGGCGGCGACGCGCACCTACGTACCCGGTGGGAGCACACAGCTCCAAACGGGCCAGCACGGCCGGGTGATGCAGCTGCCCGCGCAGCACGCGCCACACGTAGCACGCTAGCGTGACATCGCGCCGGACGCTCAGCCGCACGTATCCGACCATTCCGAGCACAAACAAGCTTGGGTATATCCGTGGGTACGATGGGTACACTCCATATTCTTTTAGATACATATATCGCGTGAATTTGTTTTGTATTTTTTCCACCATAAGGCTATACTTCGCTTCATGGGGATTCCAAATAATGGCCGTCGACTCTAGATGACTCCGAACCAGTGCGTTATATAATTGTTAAAGTTGCATTGAGGAGCGTGTTCCTTTTGGAGGCGGTTCATGTATGGTCTGGGGTGGCATATCGATGAACGGGCGAACACAACTTGTGTTCATAGACATGGTCCGTCAAAACGGTAATAGAGGGGGTTTGACAGCACATCGCTACATAACAGAGATATTAGAAGATCACGTGGTGCCTTACATGGGATTCATAGGCGAAAATTTTACTTTAATGCAGGATAATGCCCGGCCGCATGCAGCTGCACAAGTTCAACATTATTGCGAAGAGGTTGGGATACGTACAATGAATTGGCCAGCACGCAGCCCGGATCTTAATCCCATCGAGCATGTTTGGGACAATTTAAAAAGAGCTGTATATGCGAGAAACCCTTCGCCTACGACAGTGGCAGCACTAAGAACAGCACTTTCAGAAGAATGGGACAATATTCCGCAAGATCTTTTAAAAACCCTTATAAAATCTATGCGGAACCGATTAGAATCCGTAATAAGGGCACGTGGGGGTAATACACCTTATTAAAACACAAATAAACCCTTGCATAAAGTTTGTGTCTATTGTTAAAACCAATTTTTTAATTAAACAATTTTTCCTTAAACTTCTGTTTTTTCTTCAAAAAAGGTCTTAAGGTCCTTTCCAGTACATAAGCTTAAACTTAAAGATATGATCCTACGCTGTTTTAAAGTTCACGAACCAATCTAGAGGTTTCAATTTAAATCTGTATAGAAAGTTTGCATACTTGGTTAAAATATTTATTTCAAAGTCGTCTATTACTTTGATGCAGTTTATAAGTCCGTCAGTGTATAACTAGCTGACCCGCGCAACTTCGTCGCCAGTAACTAAACCAACTCTTCAGCTTTATAATATTAGTATAGATTGAGTGGTTGTGTACCAAATAAGTGATTATCCATGCCCCTACGTAACGAGCACTATATACAGATTCGTGTTATTACGTGCATAAGGTGACTTATAGGCCCCGTATTTATGTAAAATAATATCGATTTAGCATATAATATATAGTTGTCAGACCTATGGGAAAGCTCCAATGACTCGCCAGGTGGACTAATTTCCATAAATTACAATTCCATTCCGTGTCTTAGAACATTGAACTTTTTTCACTAGAATTAAATATCTGTAAGTTGATTGAGTGTTAGAAATGATTTATTAAAATACTAGCTACGTGGTTTTCTATTGGTATTTATATATTTCTTAAATCAGTGCAGGAGATTTAGAGATTACCCCCTTCAAACTCACAAGCTTACAAACTCACAAACTTTAACCACCAATTTAATCAGAGACTACATGACTACTCAGGAAATATTGTAGTTTACAAGTGTGTAAGACATAATAGCTATAGGTATACATACCTACTATCCTGTCCCTCATTCTTATAGCCCGATAGAATGGAAATCAGACACGAACGGAGTGAGAATAATATCAAACGCACACTGCTGGTATTGAATGCACAGAAATTGACAGAGAGCTAAACAAATATAATATTACTGAGATAATAAAATTCTATGAGAAAAACACAATAGTGTTTAACTTAATGTTTGTGTTTTTGACCACTATGTGGCGCTTTAGTAAACTTAGATCTACTAATTTTAATATCTAATGTCCATATATCGAATAATGTAATTTGATCGATACGTATTTATCCTTGGGATCCCTGACTCAGTGGAGGCCGAGCAGATCGAGATATCTGAGAGGTTAAGCAACATTACCACGGTCGGTCCATAGATGGGTGACCGTTTTCGAACTTTGTCAAACCTCGGAGCCACGGAGAGCGCGTTATGCCGTCGATCCGTCGCCTAATCTCTCTCCGGTTTCGTTGAATTTCCGTCCCATCGGACTATAAGAGTGAGAGAATAGAGAGTGCACTTGTGTCTTCGCATACACTTGTGCAATATAATATTTCCTGCATAAGCTAGTCTCTAGTGAGGTTGGCCGCCGTAACCGATATCGGTTAGGAGACCATTACCATTGTGTATGTAGTTATTTATCGATATTACTATCTAGTATATTCTTTCTGGCAGGTCACGTATTTGGCACAACATGAGCTATGTGACGATCCCTCGACTGCTACCAATGGCATGCCACAGCATTCCCACATGCTTCGAAACTGCCAATGTGATTGACCACATTAATAAAATGAATACTACTGCCACGCCTTTCGTTGCAAATAGTAACAGTAGAATTATTGACAATGATTATATTAAATTCAGTGTGTTAAATATAGTCAATGTGTATTTTTTTAAATCGGTTATGATTTCATTGTAAATTTTTTTTATATAACTTTTAAACTTACGCGTTGCATGTTATACACAACTAGACACGGAAATAAATGTGTTTATGCTAAGTAAATATTTTGTTTACGCCGGCTCCACACGTTGGCCCCAACGTCGGTCCCAACGTGTGCATCTAGAAAAAAGAAATGGCTGTCTGTAAAGTCGTTTTACAGACGATAATTTTACGTGATAACGTCTTACGAAAACATGGATGACTTTGTAATAAACATAAACACAAATTTCACATGCCTGTGACAGCTTTAGTTCCAATTGTATCGCATGTCGCTGCAATCGCCATTCGCTGATATGCTGATACCATCAGTCTATCAGCAGGTGCACGTGACACTTTCATGCGTGCTGCCGGTCATCAATTTATAAGACGTTACCACGTCAATATAATTGGCGCCAACGTATTCTAGCTCCATTGTGGCCGGTGTTAAAAATGCTTAACGTTTGGATGAGTTGACAAGCGGACTAGTGAGACTTCGCGGTTGTGAGGCAGATGTTTCTACATCCCCATTCAAATTGTCTCTTCTCTTCCAAGTACCAGATGGAAGTAGTTTTTAAAAAGCTGATCCCATCATTTTCTCTAATATATTATAATACCGATTGCAGTGAAAACAGTGAGCGCGCCACTAAGTCAGGTCGTAGATAATAAACTGTCTAGGAGCCTGCTACGAATTTAATCAGAAGAACGATAAATATATGTAGAACACAGCGGGCGACAAAAGATAGAAAAGGCAAGCACCAAAGGTTCATCGAACTTGAAGAGAAACTGCACTTATATTTATTTATCCTAGCTATATAATACGTGTAATAAAAAAACGGGCAAGAGAGTATATATGACGCCAAGACTCCAAATAAATAAAGAGAAAAAGATACCTTTTCAATACCCTTATTCATAAGAGGTGCTACACACAAGCGTACCGGTAGGTGAAATATATGTGGATGAACGTTCGGGTAAAAAGCCGCTCGGTTTTGTCGAACACGTAGGTACACTAGGCCGGGCGACTGCGGGCCGGCATCAATCGGCACTGTGGGGCAGTAAAATCGAAAGATGTCGGCCCGAACGTTCTACCAGATCAGCACTTGTTAATGAAGCCGAACATGTATAGTGGTTGCTTCGGGTCGGCTTTTTTGTTCGGCAAACACTGTCGAAATTGAATGTGCCGACCCGTTTATGGTGTAGCCTCCTCACACATTAACAATAGCATTTTAACTAGCGAATGTTTTTTTAAGTCTTTTTTTTTATTTATTCTATTTTTCAATATCTTCAAAGTAAATAACGGGACTAACATCGGCATAATTAACCATATTTACACTATCGTTAGCTAAAGTTATTAATTTGGGTGTAGTAATCTTAGAAACTACAAGACCGATTAAGATGCAACATAATATGAAGGCAGTTAGATGCTTTGCGGAAAGACGTAAGCGTTGCTGTCAGATAGAAACTTTTTTAACGCTAAAAGGGGGATGTTGTACGTGGACATCTGTCTGTCTGTTACACTTTTACGCTGAAACCGCTGAGCCAATTTAAATGAAATTTCGGATAGTTTTTATCGCGATAACAGACATCAACGCGGGTGGAGCTGTAGGCGAAAGCGGAGCGCGGCTGTGGAAGTGTTTTAGTATTAAGTATTTTTATTAAAAAGCTGGTTTAATCAGGACCTCACATGTCGAAGACTTTCAATATAAAAAACCTCGATCCCTATCCAACAGACTTAATGCACAAAATCTAAATCGCACAAAATCGTCATTAACTAATCGCTCACTGAAGCTATAAACTATAAGTGATTAAGTGAACTATTAACCATTTAGTACTTAAACCCAAGTAGTGAGGACAAACACCATCGTAAAATCGCTCAGGTATGTGTGTCGTTTCTAATTCTAACTAAGGTAGACAGATAAACGAGCTCTAGGCTAGCTGACCTATCGGCTTGGAGCTTAGCCAGCCACATGCCTGATTGATGGTTTAACATGTTATTGAGGAAGCACCCTTATCTATTGTCAACTGTTCAATAAAACGGTCACATGTCGTCATCGGCTTTACAATGTAATTTGATTAAACAGCTATAGACCAATCTAGTAAAAGATCTAGTATCCAACTACTAGAATATAGAAAAAGACAGGCGTGGCAGGCCCAGAAAGAGATGGCGAGACGAGCGAGATGCACATTCTAAGGGCTTCAATGTCTTGAATCAAACACAGTGGAAGAAGGAAGAGGTAGACTTTGCCCAGAAACTAGAGGGGCTAGTAATAATAATAACTAAACACCTCTTTAGTACTCTCGTACTCAAGAAAGTTCGTTGTGTTTATTGGGTGTTCCGTAACGTTACTCGGTAAAAGTTTGGGAACCCCTGGCTGGTTTGATGTTATGTTGAAATCCGAAGTTTCATCAGTTGAGGGGCTTTTGTACTCGGATGAAGTTTTGAAAATACTAAGCGATTTCTGTATAAGTTAGTTAGTGATCGTATTCAGTTTAATAATAATAATAGTAACCTAATTTTTTTTTTTTAAACATACTCGTATCGTAAACATAAATACTTCCTTAAAATTTTTCGGCATCATTTCATTATTTGCCGTTAATAACCATACAGTATCATTTGGTTCATCATTTAACAAATCGTTTCTAAATAACATTTAATTACTCGGTTCATGAGCGTTATAGACGATCATGGATGGACATAAAGCGCTATTAAATTACCCGGTAAAACGTTGAATCATTATCTAAATACGAGACATAAATGTTGAAGGTTCGGGTAGAAACTACTGCTATTATGGTATTGATAGCTTTATTTATATTGATGGACCAACATTGAATCCTAGTGTAACCGCTGAAAACTTAACTTGGAGGTAAGCGAAATAGGTACCTACAATACTTTCAGGCTAGATAAGCGATCGGCCTATTGGTCTAGTGGTTAGTAACTCTGACTGCTAAGTCAGAGGTCGTGGGTTCGATTCCCTCACGGGACACCATTATTTGTGTTTTACAAATTGATCTTCCGACTCTGGTATGTTTGTAAAGTTCTATTGATTTTCTGTCTATTTGACAAAGCATAGATGTCTGTAAATATAATGCATGGGTGGCGTAGCAAGTGTTTTAATACATTAGGTACAATTAATAAATAACACACGAGTTTATTGGGGATATATAACAACATGTTTCTATACAAAACCTTTGCAAATTCAATTTTCCTCTTGCACAAAATAAAATAGGGGATTAATCTCTTTGTATTAAGACTTATTTCCAATTCATCCAATATAGCTTGCTTGTAATACTTGCGCGTCCAAAATTGCTCACATCGGATGGCGAAATTGCCTCTTTCTGTATTTAATGAGCGCGCATCACGGCCGATTTGTTTTTCGGCCCAAAGCGCAAGAATAAACGATTTTAAGGTTTGATAATGGGGCATTTACTTTTATGTATAACACCCTTCATATAATAACGACAGTGTATTAGGTTTAAATAATTATTATTATCTTAAGTTCAATGTCTTAAAGATTACCAGGTTTTGCTCACAACTCCCTTGTTCCTGATAGTCTTAATGTTAAAGAGTTCCGAATTTGATGCGTAAAAGATTAACTAACATTTAAACAGTGATAAAATACTAAGAGTACAGAAGGTAAGTTTCATACGTAATTCCCTCGAGCAACGCACATATCGATATCACTTACGGAAATGAATCGAAGACATACTCCGATTCCTCGTCCGTGTGCATTGTCTGTGTGCGTGCGCCGAGAGCGAATTCTATAAAGGTTACTCTTTGTACTCTTGTGTAATACATTACAGCACAAAATACCAAGAAAATATAATAAATCATTCTAGAATATTAATCTTGCACTAGCTATCTAGCACTTGCTCCGCTACTAGTATCTACTTTTAATCAACAGACAACTATGCTTTGTCAAATAAACAGAAAAAAAGATTGATGTTTGTTATTCAGTCACGCCACAACGGATAAACGGATCTGGACTAAATTTGCAACATAGATAAATTTTACTCACATAGCATAGATACTTTTTATCCCCGAAAAATATTCCCGTAGGATAAATTTGTTTTTCTTTATTATACGTGTAAATATTACACTGAAGAGACAGGCCTCCTCTATGAGATAGGTTAAGCGCCGTAATCCATTACGCGGGCCCAGTGTCGATATGTACATTAATTTCCTTACGAACTTCGCGTTATAATTATCTCGGCTTCACCCCCCTTATTTCGATCGATAAAAAGTAGGAATTAATACGATGCAAAGTAGCCCTTTCGACTTTCTCCTATTACTTGCACCACCATTCAATTTACTGATATCTGTACTTAAAGGTACAGGGAGTCACGCGACTTTGTATGATCAGGTGTCTTTGGGCAGGTGTACGAACAAGTTCATCCATGTTCAGCTCGGTTTACACTGACGGGTTACAAATTAATAATTAAAATCAACCTGACTTTAAGATGACATTTTTGTTTCATTTTAAGAATTAGCATTTTCTTACAGTCCAAGAGGGGAGCGCCAAAAAATGCAAGAACTTTATGAAGGCTGTTTTTTTTTATATTACGTCACATTAGTGGAGTTAAAAAATACCCTTTTGTCAGTCAGCTGGATTTTTTAGCATTTGGCGCAGAGGCAGGTTTATTTTTTCGATTTGACGAAATATGTCATGAAGCTACTTTCCTAAACACAAGAATTACTTTTTTAGCACTATATTAAATTAAAATTTACATTTGTCAGTCATACGAAATTTGTAACCAGGCGTGTCAGTCACTCGGTAAAGTCGTATTCATTAAAGTTCGTGATCTGCGCGCGCTATCGAATGCCTATTCTGAAATTTAGTATATCCGGTGTAGAATCACATAACAATTAGTCAGTCAGTATAACTCTGTTACAGATAGCCGATTAAAGTCATAAACATCAAACGGTAAGGAATCCAGCTGACTGACGGAAGGGTGTTTCTTTTCTCCACTAATGTGACGTAATATCAAAAAGTAGCCTTTATAAACCTTGCCTAGTTAGTTTTTTTTGGCGCCCTACCCCCAGACTATTAGCCTTGATCTCAGCCTTTAACTGCGGATACTAAATTGCCGTAATAACTTTAACTAACATTTCGATACGGGATTTAGATGTGTTAGTTTGGTGACTTATAACTTTGTGGCTACGGTGTCAATGTAAGCGAATCGAAACGTCAAACAATTTATAAATACATATATACTTTTATATGCGTTTAGTCAAAACGTTAAAAAAAATCAACAGTAAAAACAGACGCTTCAATTTTATTTAATTGTATAGATTTGTATTTAAGTCTTAAGTATGTAACACTCCTTTCAAAGGACCATCATTAACATTCTACTAAAACTAAAATGCGTATATAGTTGAATGGTATTATACCCATTCTCGTATAAAGTTCTTGACCCACAAAACTTATAGTATCGTGTTCACATACTTGAATGTTGCCTTTACTTTGTGAACCATTCACTTAAGGTATGTTCTTCGTGTATAAAGGGGCGTCTAAACGGGCCATTTTTTACGGCAATTTGTGGCGGCAATGCTGTAACCGGCAACATGGCAGTACTTTCCAATATTGATTTGATGATTGCCGGACGATCGCTGAGCGATCTATTTTCCGCAATGTTGCCCGGCCAATTTTGTTGTTGTTTCAGTCGCCCTCTTTTTTATTGTTGCCGGGTTGTGTAGCCCGTTTGGGAGACTGGATCATGCGCCATACAATTGTAGGCAAATTGCCATTACTGGCCGAGCAATTAGTTGCCAATAGTGCCGCCATCAATTGCCGTAAAAAATGGCCCGTTTAGACACCCCATAACGGTATGGGTAGGTAACATACTATATATTTCATTGAGATTGTGTATCTCTTCACTCCTGTACCCCAAAAGCTAGAAGAACCGATTCGGCAGTTGAATCTCTAGAGGTTATTAAATTGGCTTATGGTCACCGTACTACATACCTACGCTGTATCTACTATACTTTGGCCGTAATTGTTCTGTCCCTAGCAAAACATATATAGTTACAGGTGTCGACCACTGAAGGAATACGCCATGAGCACGCTAGTATGTCCTAGAATCAAAAATTCGAAGACATTTTGATATCCACCGACCCACAGTGGGCCCACGTGGTGGACTACGGCCCGAGCCTCGGAGAGGTTGCCCCTATCCCAGCTTAAAGCGTGTGGTTAAATAGATGACCGGATTGCATTGAGCCGTCAACTATTTTAACCTCTAATTCTACTTTAATGCATTTTATTTGAAGTCGTAATCTTAATTGCAAGTTTTGTGACGTGTTGGAGCGGTGCTGTATTAATGAGTGATTTTCTTGTAAACTAATAACAATCGGAACATTTGCGGTACACAAACTGTCAAATGTGACGTTTAGAACTAATTTGATTACGGTTTGTATTCAATTGATAACAAGTGGACTACTTGTAGGTGAAATGTACCTACGTAATTGATATGAGTATGATAGTTTTGTGTATGTGTTGTAATATTGTTGCTTTATTTTTATGGATATTAGTGACCTAATACTTCTCATATGAGTCTTAAAAACATATATAGGTACATAAATAACCGTTATTCCTTGACAATGTAGTTGTAGATTCTTTAGAAACTCATTACTGTTTTCCTTAACATCTTAATGTATTTACGTCAATTATTTTAATGTACCTAACACTAACATAATAGCGCAAACAGCTCCTTTATTCGCGAAATGTCAAACACTTTTGCATTTAATGTATGAAGCGTTTGATTTACTAACTATTATGATGAACAAACGAATTTAATTTCACAACATACTAACATTATTACGTAATTTATGCTTTTTCTAGCTTTTATGTACGACTCTTTCCGTATGGATTGTTATATTATATACTTCTAGTCCGTATGTATAGTCGACCTAGAAAGTAGTCTACTAGATTTAACAAAACTTCCCGTTTTGTTGAATGGTGGACTGTTTTACACTTACACATACACACATACCATTCCACACAACCTGCACACACCACTCACTGTCATTGACACGCCTTGAATTATCGTTCTTTATGTTATCCTAAATATGTGATACCATACTTACCCTTTTGTTATTTGTATTGTACACACAATATGATTGTGAAATATAAGAACGGAGTCTTCTATCACCATTCCTTGCTTAAAAGGACTCTCCAACGTATACTTTTTTGTTTACTTGTGTAACTCAATAAACATGTTTTTTTTTCCATGTAACTAAAATTACAGTAAAGTTGAGCCTAGCAACTGCCAGTATATTATTGCAAGGGAAAAATAACCTTTTTGTCTTATGACATGCAATAGACCATACCGACCGATTTTTGGCCGACTGTACCTATATATGTACGATGCACCTATCTTTATAAATTTCCACGTACGTTCATCAATGTTTTTACTTCCTACTTCGTAGATGCCTTACTTTATATAACAAAAACTACCCTATAAACTAGCCAGGTAACGTAGCTATGAATTCTAAAAAATAATCTTATTTAGATAAATAATTCCTACCTGAAACAAGCATTTTTAAAAGAACAAGGCGACTTTGAGGAGAGAAAGCAACAATTTTATGCATTTTTCAGTATCATTCAGAGACTTTTTAGTTTCATACAAAAGAAATAAAATATAGGCTTCGAATTATACTTGCTGAGAAAAGTGATCCCACGGGGCTTTTTGTCTCAACTTGGTTAACATAAGTCACTTTTATCCCTGCAAAATGGAAAGAGTCTCGAAGAATCAGGCCCATACTTTTATGTCGTATCGGTCGGTCATATTTAATTCTCTTCTTTAAATACTTTGTAGTTGTTTATGGGAATCGATTTCATAAATCGTGACGATCGGAATCGTTAACCAGTACATTTGTGTGTTTTATCACTATTTTATACAATTTGTATGCTGAGATAGTTTTACGAGCAACTTTGTGTGCAGTAATTGTGATTATTTGTGCGCTTTTGTAAATCTAAGCAAATTAGGATGAGTATTGCTTTATTATATAGCACTATCTGACGTAAATTTTCCCCGTTTTTGCAACATTCCTTATTGCTGCTCCGCTCCTTATTTATCCACTATTTAATGGGTGTTATTATACATATAAACGTTCCTCTTTAATCACTCTATCTATTAAAAAAAGCCCATCAAAATCCGTTGCGTAGTTTTAAAGATTTAAGCATACATAGAGATATAGGGGCAGAGAAAGCGACTTTGTTTTATACTATGTAGTGATGTAGATTTTTAAAAGATATTAACCTACCTAGTGTTTTTAACATTTGGCATAAAAAAAGTCGCGATTGTGGATAAAAAACAAAAAATAAAAAACTAAACTGTTAATAATAATCTAGCAAAACTTGCCCGCTTTTCAACTATTCCTGTAAATGTAATAAAAAAATGATAACTATATAATCCTAAATATCTCATTCCATGTACTACATAATAAAAATTAACTCATAAACTTTTAAAAAATGTAAATAAAATCCATTATTGTTCTGGATCTTGAACAAAAAAATATAAAATCAGCGTTTCATAGATTTATTAGCTATAATATATCCACTTCACCATACACTATACTTTACAAACCTTTGTCTCGGCCAATTCTTGGGGAAATACTTCTGATATCTAACAACACAGCTGTTGTCTGTATATTTGCTTGTTGTACAGTCAGCAACACAAGTCGTTACACAATTCCAATTCTAAAATAAAACCAAGCTCATAAACAAATAGGAAAATTAAAAGCTACTTAATTTTGTTATAGCTACTTTATTGGCGGCCCGATCCAGCTTCGCACGGACTTTTCTCCTCCATCTGTGCACATAATATGTATGCAATATCTAGTACCTGAATGTATTTATTATTAAACGACTTTTTCTAAAAATGAAACCTATTTAAATCGATTTATCGCCCCCGAAACCCCCTGCATACTAAATTTCATGAAAATCGTTTGAGCAATTGTATAGTGACTGCGACTTAAATAGAACACAAGTACAAAGTGGCTTACCTTCACTAGAGACAATAAGAAAAGTGCTAATGGTCACACTCTTAATATTATAAAATATTCATTCTGACAGTTTAAGTTAATTACTTATTTGTCTATAGACTAGATTGTAATCTCAATGAGAAACTTAATAGGGGTCTACCATTTACAAATAAAAAATATGCTGAGGTAATTTTAATTTTTTGTACATGTTAAGCGGGTTATGTTGCTGACTGTACTTCTATTTTAAATTTAAGACAGAGAGGAGTAATCTGCAAAACGTAGTATATGTCATACCAAAAGGTAGAAGTGAATAATGTGCCTTTTAACTATACATAATAGGTAAAACCAATTTAATAACTACGTCTTCTACATCTCTCATATTTGAAGACAGAAAAAAATGAGTTTTTCGAGGCGTTTATTTGGTACTAGCTGTCCCGCGCAACTTCGTATGCGTAAATTTTCCCCGTTTTTGCAACATTTCTCGTCGCTGCTTCGCTCCTATTAGTCGTAGCGCGATGTTATTTAGCCTATAGCCTTCCTCGATAAATGGGCTATCCAACAAAAAAATATTTTTTCAAATCGGACCAGTAGTTCCTGAGATTAGCGCGTTTAAACAAACAAACAAACAAACAAACTCTTCCGCTTTATAATATTAGTATAGATAAGTGAAATTTTTGTGTGTTGTGAAATTTTAATGATATTGTTTTTATTCAATAGATTTTTATTACTTTTGAATCGTCTCATTTTTTTTTAACAAATTGTAAGATGACCTGCAACTGCCGTGTTGCGAGGGACTTTGTCAAAGTACAATTAACAATCACAAAGTATATCAAGTAAAGTTTTATCCCATGTGTGACTCATATTTTGTGAGTTAAATTATGTTTTCATGAACTTTTTGAGGGCTGATTTCATAGATTGTTAAAACACCCAAAGATATTAAATTACCCATTAGCGTTATTTGTCTAACTCCACAATAATTCACTGCTGAAGATAGCTCGCATCCTATTTCTTTTAATTCATGTTCCAATTAATAAAGCCAGAATGAAGAATTGTTTTCTCTACAATATATCGTGGCAAAGCCATTACACCTCGACCAGCTGTTCGGAATCCGTCTGTCCGTCCTTGGCTTGTCAGCTTCTAAATTATTTATTAACCATTTTGTAAGTTTTTTGTCGTAACCGCTGACTTAAATTAGGTACTGTGTGTTGATATAAGACGTTCATTGTTCAAATAATGGTTTTAACTTTATTTAGGATTTTGGATGGGATTATATATGATTAATTTTACGTCGTTGTGTTTATGAATGAAAGTATAGTTTGTAGTATTTGTTGAATATCATCATAATAACGCTTCAGTAGGTACACGACCCACTTTTTGTTGGACTTATACCTTATTTATCGGACTGTTTCAAGACCGTGATGTGTTTTTTTATTGAACCAACTTTTTGTCTGAAATTTGCTTTAGTATATTAAATTTCAATGTTGGTCAAATTTTCCGATAAAAAAATGGACACTGATTGTGTGATCTGAGCGATCACTCTACTTCATGTTTAATTTGAGTTTAGGTTATTAGGCAGGTAACACAAGTAATTATATTTTTGTAGTAATTGATAGAACAATAATTGTTTAAACTTATTAAACAATTATCGTTCTATCAATTACTACAAAAAAACGTTTTATTTTAATATTTAGTTAAAGTTATCAGACTAAAAAAAAGATTGTAAATACCCATAGTATTCTCATTTATCAGATCAAACCAGGTGAGAGATACTATCTTAACTTCAGTAGAGAGCTGAAATTAAAAGTAAAACAACATTAACGAGACTGGTTCGTCGATCGATTGTGGATACGATTAGATTCATACCTCAAGATATTCTTATTAATTAATAATATAATTGTTAGTTATTAATAGTCGACAACGCGAGACCTACACACCTGACCATACTCTTTGATAAACCAGTACAAGACACAGAAGCTTCTAGTAATAGCACAGTTTAAAAACATCATACAGTAAGACGCCTTGTAAGTTGTGATAAATGCCGACACGAGGGGCTGAAAGCTAGGGTTGTCGCAAGTAAGCAATATGTATTAACGTCTAAATATACGGCAGCCCTGGATGCTGAGACCTCGCTGTCTGCGTGTAGCATGGTCTTCCCTCCCCCTGCGTTGTGCCTGTCTAACTCTGCACGATTACCTCGTCAGACGGCTTCGATTTTGCCATCTCCATGATAAAATAATGACTGTCTCGGGAGTAGTGGTGGGGGGGTGAGCAACAGAACTAATTGCTTCCCCTCCCCATATGAGACGCATAAATTTTCAAGACTTCGCCATACATTTGATCCGCGTTGACAGGCAGTTGCTCTCCCCTTCTCCCGTTGCGCGAGCGACTCACACTTGACCGGTGTTAAGTCAAATGCTCCCTCCTGTCCCCTGCCCGGCGCAGGAGCTGTCTTTTTTTTTAAGAAAAATATTTATAACCTAGAGTAGAAATCTCTCGATCGGTATATATTCGCGTTTGTTACAGTGTCATAAAACAACGCGATAGAATACAGAAATTATACGTATTTTAATGGCTGAACATAAAAAAGATACAGCTTTATATTTTGTGTCACTATAAATTAATTTCAATTTTCTAAGTGCCTTTTCTGTTGTAACATTTATTATTTTACTACTAGGAATCTCTTGACAGAAAATCTGATGTTAAACTGTAGATTGACTATATTTTTTACGACTAACAGACAAAAGATAAAAACCATTTAAATTGTATGTCTAGTATACTTATTTTATTTATATAAAACTAGCTGTTCCGCGCAACTTCGTCTGCGTAAATTTTCCCTGTTTTTATAACATTTCTCATAGCTGCTCGGCTCCTATTGATCGTAGCTTAATGTTATTAACCTATAGCCTTCCTTGATAAATGGGCTATCCAAAAGTAAAAGAATTTTTAATTCAGATCAGTAGTTCCTGAGATTACCGCGTCCATACAAACAAACTCTTCAGCTTCATAATATTAGTAAAGATATGCCAGGTATCTAATTAAGGATTTAAAAAAAAAAATAGGTATTAAGAATACAGATCGTTGCTGTTGCTTGATGTTCCCATATGTGAGACAGCCTTTGAGGGTGACTATACTCGTAAAATGGCCAATGGCATAATGTAAAATTAGGTACTGTTTCTGGTCTTATAATTGCTATCCCCTGTGCTTGGATTATTTTGGCGCCCTAATTACCTACGTCATTGCTGTAATCTAATAGCGTTCAGTAGTCAATTCATTAATCTACTATAATTGCAAATATTGTAGTTTTCACAGACATTTGTTTTCAGATCTAACTTTAAATTGGTACACGTTTTATCTCGTTTCATGTAGAAGTCGACTCATACTATTTATCATCATTTACGCGGCGTCGGGATCTATGCGGAAGAAGTCGCGAGCAATGGCTAGTTATTACTAAATATATATATTGCAACATTGAAATGATTAGCAACAAAATTCACTGCGCAGTTATATAACAAAACTATTTTAGTTTACTCTACAATACGGTTCATTTTCTAACTATTCTGAGCCATTCGGCCTGATTAGCTAAACATTTGTGAACGCTTCAGTACTGTCATTCTGAACGAAAACTATTGTTATTTTTGGCTAACATCGCCCTTGCCCAGCCGACTTGTTGATTTGTACGATAGACATAGAAATATAACTATCTCTTTCTGGTATAAGATTTACAAATGCGCTACCGTCGAATGCTCTTCTAAATGTTTGCAGACTGATTTATTATTGGTTCGCGGTTCGATGTTTTGTTCGGGATTAGAATGAGATGACGGTATGGGATTGTATACCTGTCGTAATTTATTATGTTTCGGATTTATAATAGATGATATATTTTAACTAGTCTTTGCATAACAAAGGTGGAAGGTCGACCTTTTCACTAAATCTTGTAAAATAGATCGTTAACTGTCTTTGTAAACGAGATACGGTCATTATTTCATTTTGCATGGCTTATCTCCGAATACTCAGCTAATAGATACATGACTGCCTCTGTGGCGCGGTGGGAGTGTATCCGACTGTTACGCAAGAGGTCGTGGGTTCGATTCCCACACGGGACATCACTTTGTGTGATCCACTAATTGGTGTTCCGAGTCTGGGTGTAGGTACTTTGTGTCCGTGACTTGTATGTTTGTAAAGTCCCCCGTGACACAGGGCTTGTACCCTACTGCGGGAGTCGTCTTAATAAAAAAAAAACTTCTTATTCTTCTAATTTGCTGAATTAAAACAATCATTGATTTGGTTTTACGAAATAAAAATAAATACAGTTTACTTACAGAGGTGGTCAAAAGTATTTCTCTCTCAACAATTTACCTTAGAATGACAGTGACAGCACGAGTCTCAAATTTGCTCGTTAATACTTTGTATATATCCTATGTCCTTTAATTATTATATATTCTAAGTCTTTTCCTGGGACTCAAACTATCTCCATACCAAGTTTATCTAAATAGGTTGAGCGGTTTAAGGTAAAATCGTAAGAAACACATTTATTATATTAGTTTGGATTATCCGAGATATAGTGTAGTATGTTGATATTACGTCTGCTACCCTTAAACCGATCCGTTATACCGTTATATAAAGATATAAACCTACTTCAGACAGTACGTTATAAAAGACAAAGACAGCGATATCTCCGACCCCTTCACATCACGAAACTCATAACATTTCATAATAAGGATCCTAAGTGTTTAATTAAACTTAAAGTTCTCTACAAATTATGTTAATACGTTGTTTTATAGCGTTTTAGATGTATAACACCATTTGTTCATGTAATTTTGAGTTAAATGATAATAATTACGTTAAAATGTATGGCTATATTGTTTCATGATTCTATCCCTACTTATGCGTTGTAGCCATTAAAATAGCTATCAATTCTTGATAGCCTTATGGCTCTCCAAGTAATAATTTGGGGCGCTTATATATGATACTAATTCGATCAAACGCTAAATAAGAGATATTATACACTTGAAACCTCTGTAGGTCTACCAAAACGGCTTATTAGGTTTTAACAATTATACCTAATTGGCTAAAAACTCTTATATAAAATTAGAAAATTGAAACCTAAAACGATTTAGATGAAATTTGGTATGGAGATAATTTGAGTCCCGGGGAAGGACATAGGATATTTTTTTATCGCGATAACCGACATCCAGGCGGGCGGAGCCGCGCGCGAAAGCTAGTGCAACATATAACAGCCTTACTCGTTTTTTTGTCTATAGCTCGGGTGTCTATAACTTAGGACAAAGTTTAGTACACAGTGAAATAGCGCATAGAAGAAAATGCAGTCGAATAGCGACAACTCATATTAGTAGGTATTAGTTACCTAGTTTTCACGCTCACACATATGGGTCAAACAGAGAACCACATTTATTGAAGCCCGTTAAAAACCGAAAAAATGAAAATAGACGGCCAATAAAACCGTCTCGGCCAGTTTTTGCGAGGTAAGGGGTGTGCTAAATGTCACGTGATACAAATAAACCAATCAAGTAACTTTTCCCGCTAAAGGCACCTCAGTATTTTGGATAGTGATGTGGGTTGTTAAATGTCAACTACGCTGCTGGTGGTTTCCTTCGGATTAAATGGTTCATGGGGAAGTTCTTGAGGTCAAACACAAGTGGTCTATTTTAATCTTATACTGTCTTTGCTAAAAACCACACAAATATTCTCATGAATTAACAAAAATCTCCATCCCTCTCGTATCTACCCTGGCGTAGACAGACAGCTTTTATTAAGGCATTATTACAACGGGCGTAAAAACAATAATTTATATTTGAAAAAATAACATTCATATTTCTTATATGTTTTCCACAATAGACGAGTAGGAAAAATATGGCGCAAATAAAAAATGTCTATCAATTTAGCTCTTCTTGTGATAAATACAAAAACCAATTTATTATTCTGCCTGATATATTTCCTAAAACCTTTATTTTCTTTCTTAGAATGGGTAAAATAGATGTTACACGTCTATCTTATTTTGCCATATGTATTTTATATTTTCTAAGACTTTCTGAGACTTGGATTAAGGATTTTCAAAATCGCCTCACAAAATTTAAATCTCGGCATGTTACTATACAAATAAGTGTATAGTTTAATCGGTGGTAATCCGACGAACGTGAATTTGATCTATTTTCAGCTTTTTAACGTAAATAAAGACACTAGCGGACGCTTCGCGGTTTCACCCGCGTAGTTCCTGTTCCCGTGGGAATACAGGGATAAAAAATAGCCTATGTCACCCGGGGTTAGTGTAGCTTTACAACGGTGAAAGAATTTTTCAAATCCGTCCAGTAGTTTCGGAGCCTATTCAATACAAACAAACAATCAAATCTTACCTCTTTATAATATTAGTATAGATAACTATACCTACTGGGCTGCAGTGCAGGACGATGGAATCCCTTGCGAAGTGGACAGTTTCACCGGCAAATAAAAGTCACCGTTCAAACTCAATTGACAGGACGATATTGTTTATGAAAGTCAAAGATACTACCTATAATATATATTGTAAAACAAAACTAACCATTCAATCACTAGTTTAAAGTAAATACTAGCCGTTACTGTGTATGTACGTTACGGTGGTTCCATCTTTTATTAAACACAGAAGCTTCGATTTTGCCACTTCTAAATTAGCTAATATTTTTTCCCATCCATTCACTTTACATCAAATTCAACCCTTTATATTTTTTTAAACTACTATATGAAGAGACGAGCAACTCGTGACCTAAGCGTCACGCTAGCTCATAATAGTATTAGTGGCATCCAAATCCTTGTTTGGCAAAGATCTGAATGTCACCGCACCGCGCTCCTCATTTCAAACATTAGTTCATAAGTCGTATTTGCCTAGTAATTTCACTTTCAGTTTTATTTCACATTATATTATTTTTGCTAAGAATTCATTTCAATAGAATAGTATTTTAAGCAAAAGTAATATCCGGCTTTATCGAAGGGACAAACTACAAGCTGCGGACAAAATCACGCACATGACATACCTACCTGTAATCTCAAAGTAAGATTTTGAGTCATCGCGAATGTATAAATTTATCTTTTGTACTTTGTACATACATGTATACGTTACGTTTTTATTGCCTATACAAAGTAACGCCGTATTCCCTTTCAAAGGTATCTTTTAGGTATCAATGTCTGTATCGTCTTTTCTAAATTTATAGCCGGCTTTATGCCCCTCGAGTTGACACTTACAGGCCGAGGACGAAGCTCGTAGACGAATAGGTACTGGCCAAGGTTGGGTATTGGTAAACCTTTTTGTAAATAGATAGAGTTTTAATAAATATGTGACAGTTAAGTATTTCCTGAATTAGCAAAAGTTAATTTTACTAGATGATATTTTGCAATCAACAAAGTTTTAATCAAATTAGTTACAAAGATCAATTAGAAATCTTAAAACTTAATTAAATATTTGAACTTATATTTGAACTCAAATTTTTACATATTACATAATATATCTAAAGAAATATAAGTGTAATTTCTATTTTTTAGAAGTGTACAAAACGTTTTATAATAACAACTTCACATTAATTTCCTTATAAATAGGTTATGAGCAATCAGTATAGCAGTTATAACTGATTTCTATATAAACAGTTCATTAAACTATGTTCTGAACAAAAAGCGCCTGTCACTTTTAAATAGCAATACTCATTAACATCAAACAATAATGTTAAAAGGCGGCACTCAAAATTAAAATGCTTCGTATCGAAGCTAAAATTAATCAAGAAGAACAAACATTTCGACTTCTAAAGGCTTCTACTTGTTTGCTTCGAGACCAATTTATCAATATCAAAAGTGAATGGCGACGTTTCTCAAACTTTCTAAACAACATCTATTTTTGCTATTCATAATTATTGAATGTCTATTTAGTTTCAATTAAGTTGGTGTATCTCGAGTGCATGGCTGTCATAAAAATAATTTTACACACTAGTTGAGCTTTACAATGTGTATAAATAAATATTATTTTTTCCTCTTTAAAAGAGTATTCTACTGATCTATACTAATATTATAAAGAGGAAAGGTTTTTTTTATGTAACGAATAAACTTTAAAACTACTGGCCTGTTGTTCTAGTGGTTAGTGACCCAGACTGCTAAGCCGGAGGTTGTGGATTCGACCCCCACCCAGGATAAAACTTTGTGTGATGAGCACGATGACGTTTTGTGAGTTGTCTCAAAATATTCTTATATATTACTACTGGACCGATTTCAAAAATTCTTTGACCATTGGGAAGCTACACTATATCCGGGTGACAAAGGCTCCTTTTTAACGGGAACCACGAGGCGTCCGCTAGTATTTTATAAATTACAAAGTTTCAGACAGATCTATGTCACTGATTTGGACGAAATTTGTAAAATATGTCTGGAATAGTACATAGGCTACATTTTATCTGGAAATAGATGTTTTAAAAATACCCACGCGAACAATGTCATATACAAATACGTTTCCTTTCATTACATAAGGCGGACTTTGCACGGTCATTATTATTGGAGCAATACTATTAACTAAATATAATATGCCTTACAACGACTCAATAATACTGATCAATATACTTCTTACACGTACAATAATATTACAAATAACTTATCGATATTGACACAATAATCTTTACTGTGTAAGGTAGGCTTTAAAAAACGATTGAGTAACGACTAGTAACGAGTATTAAGTGAAAATCTCAAAATTACGACGTCATTTCGTTCAACGTCATTAGTTTCGTACAGTTTGATAACCACTGACTCCATCGATATTTATCACCACCATTCAGCTGATCCAACTCTTTCCATGGAAACTTTATTCAAATTAATTGTGCTTTATGCCGCTTATTGTTGTTTGAGAAACAGTGGCCTTGTCGTAACAAATTTGTGTCATGTTTCTACCGTTATCTTGTTTTATTCCCTTGTGATGTTTCATAGTCCAAGAGAGGAGCGCCAAAAAATGCAAATCCATACTTAATATTATAAATGTGAAAGTAACTCTGTCTGTCTGCTGTTACGCTTTCACGCTCAAACAGCTAAACCGATTTAGATGAAATTTGGGGATAGTTTGAGTCCCGGGGAAGGACATAGGATAGTTTTTATCGCGATAACCGACAAACACGCGGGCGAAGCCGCGGGCGAAAGCTAGTACTTTATAAAGGCTGATTTTTTTATACTACGTCACATTCGCGGAGTAAAGAAATACCCTTTCGTCAGGCACAGAGGCAGATTTTTTTTTAATAAACTAAATATATCGTGAATCTGTCTTCTGAAACTTAGAAATTAGTTTCAATATAAGTCAGTCATACAAGATTTTGTAACCAGGCTGTAATTTTGTAACGCATGACTGACGCCATGCGTTAAAGTTGTATTCATTAGTAGAGCTCGATCTACGCGTGCTATCGAATGCGTGATCTGAAATTTAGTGTATCCGTGAAGAACATTATAAGATTCACATAACACTAGTCAGTCAGTAAACTCTGTAACAGATCATGTCAGTCGACAATTAAAGTCGCTCGCTCGCACGTTAAGGAATCGAGCTGACTGACGGAAGAGTATTTCTTTACTCCACTAATATGATGTAATATCAAAAAATCAACCTTTATATAATGCTTGCATTTTTTTGGCGCTCGTCTTCCGGTCTATCACTTGACTTATAGTAAACTTCTTTGTAACACAGTTCACTTTAAGTTGATTGTTTGGAGATTGTTCTAAAACTTTTTAATATTGTTTGCCGACTTATTGCCTGTAATGTTTTACAACATTTTTTTAAGTACCAACTTAAGAATTTGTTATAAAACATTTCAATCTCATTTACTCGTACAAACTAAAAGAATGATTAATGCTAGACCAAGGAGCTTTTGACGCGTTACTTGCTAAAGTAGATTTTTAATGAAACAATGAAAATACCTACATTTATTTCAGCAGTTACAAACAGTATTATTTTATTTTATTTTATTTTATTTATTTATTTTATCCAACTTATACTAACAGACAATCCAACCATACAAGTTTTAAGATAAGTACATGACATATTATTTAGTATAAATCAATGAAATTATACAATAATATCAGTTGTTTTAATAACTTTTTAGATACATAGTTACATTTATTATTCTCTAATGGTACTAGGAGTGGCAATAGACTCCAAGTACTGACAAGCTGCAGTCAGGAATCTCGGTTCCGTATAATTAAATATATCTACTGTTTCATTACTCAATAGAAGATTGTTGATGTGAGTGAGAGCAAGGTAAAGTGGACTGGTTGAGAGGGTGATAGTAGAATTAGGTACCGAGAATAGCGGGCGCTGCCTGGGACGGAGTGTCTGCCTGATGGGTGGCGTAACGTTAAGTGAGATATATTGTAGCAGTGGGGGATTAGTTAGGCAACCACGAATTAGACGGAAGAAGTATTTAATAAGAGTTAAGTTTCTTCTAACTTCTAAGCTTTGATATGCGACCATGCCCAACACAAATTATGTGGGGTACATGTACGGGTAATAACATATGAATCATAGAGTATGGTAATAGCCTGGCTGTTGTCAAATATCTTTGTTTGGCGTAATACAAAGCTTAGACTTTTGCGGGATCTGTTACAGATATTAATAATGTTTTGATTGAAAGTCAGGTGCGGGTCAAAATGGGTTCCAAGATCGCGTATTGGTGAAACTCGTTGAAGTGGCTCGGAATTTAGAGTGTAAATGGTGTGTATATGTTGTGGGGTTTTGTTATAGGACATTACGGCACACTTACTGATGTTAAGATTAAGGCCATTTACAGTACTCCAGTCATAGATATTATTGATATCTGTTTGAAGTTTGGTTGTATCATTTACGTTATTAATTGTTAAGGCGATCTTTACGTCATCAGCAAACATGAGAACTGTGGAATTTTTTATATATGTTGGAAGGTCATTTATTAATATTAAGAATAACAAAGGTCCTAAACTACTACCTTGACCTATCCCGGAGGTAACTGGGTAGAGGTCAGAGCGCGTTTTTGTATAAGACATATTGTTTGCGGTTCGTTAAATAGTTGGCGAAGTAATATAGTAATGGTTTTGAAAAACCAGCCATTCCCATTTTACATAGAAGTATATTAATGTCCACCCTATCGAAAGCTTTTTGGAAATCAAAATAGGCCACATCTGTTTGATTTTTATTATGCAGGTTATTAGCTATGAGTGTAGTTATATTGAGAAGATTAGACATAGTCGAACGATTTGGTAGAAAACCGTGCTGTTCCTCTGCAAACCATCCACGCATGTCATCATATATTTTTTTATGTAGGATTGATTCAAAGACTTTACCGAATACGGACAAAACTGCTATGGGTCTATAATTTGTAATATCGGATTTTAGGCCACTTTTATAGACGGGGAGCACTTTGGAAGTCTTCCATATTGAGGGGTGTTCTTGTGTTTTGATAGAGAGATTAAATATGTAGTGTATTACATTTTCTTAATTCTTAATCTAAATCTGGGTGAACACTGCCTGCTATATTACTAGTGGTAATTCACTTTAAGCTAGCCTGTAAAATATACTAACAAAATTGGTAACCGTCAATCATCTCGCACCTGTAATCGTTCAAACTACAGCTGTTTACCGTAGCACCGTCTACGATCGTAGCAGACACGTAGGGCGGCGTAGCGTATTGATCGTAGCAGCCCCAACACGCGGTCTCGATCCTAAGCTTTTAACGATTATATCATATGAAAGGTGGATTTCTTCACATTTATATTCTGAAGTTTTGTTTACCTTTCTTTTGTAATGGCTTTCAATATATCATTTTTCGTCTTTTATTTTTGTTTGACAAATGAGATTGACAAGTATTGCGATTATATCGAACCCCTGACGTAAATGTGAAAGTTTATCATGTGTATATGTGCGTCTGTCTGTGGCATTGTAGCTCCCAAACGGTTAGACGGATTTTTGCGGTTTTGTTATTAGAAAGTATGTGGAGAAAGCATTGATACGTTCCTCCAACACAAAGGCAGGATCCCCCGACCAGGCGAGGTGATGCGCCTAGCGGGGCGAGGCACAACGATTAAAGTTGGGAACTTGTATATAGCTAGCAACTGTGAAAACTTCAATATTCAGGATTTAACGCGAGATCTCAAGTGTCAATTTGTTTATATTATTATAAGTGGGTACCGCCACACCTTTGTTCAGCTTTGTTTCATGAAATTCCGTGCAGCAATTTTAAAAATAATTATTTTTTATTGAAATAGCGTTTTTATGCACACATTAAATTATATTAGAATATTATCGGGACTAAATTGCGTGAAATGTTTAAAGGTACGAACCTTTTACCCGTCGACCCGTGACCACGATCGGGTACAATTCGATCGAAACGTCAGGTAAATAAAAGGTTCATACCTTCAAATATTTCACGCTATTAAGTCGCGATAATATTCTAATATGTGTAAACATTGCGAAAGTTTAAAATCAGTATATTATACTTTGATTTTTACCCGACTGCACAAGAAGGAGGGTTACATTTTTCAGGTGTATATATATATTTATTTGGCACGCCCTAGAGCATAAACGGCTTAATGTAACTTGAGAGGTGTCATTAGACTCGTCTTAGTTGTGAGAGTGACACAGTATTAGTTCATTTTATGCAGTCGGATTTCTGGTTTTGTAATAATTTCGTTTTTTATACTATTAAGTTTTTAGAGTATTCGTGTCCGATAATAGACTTATGGGACATAAACAAACATGACGTGTAACCTATAAAACCGATGGCGTCAGCTTTTACATGAGTCATAAGCTTCGGCCAATACCTTTTAATAAAGTCCACAGTATATTTTTTCATTACTTTAATGGTGTACTGTAATAAAACACATTTAATAACCGACGTAAAACCTCATTACTGCACTCAAATACTTCTTAAAAATCTCGGATTACCCGACCTTAGGAAAACAAAAAAAATATATACATATATTGTTTGAAAAATTCAGCTGCTAGGGTGCAAATTTTTCCTTGTTAGTATCGCACCAATTCAATTAATAGTTACATTGAAACGAAAATCGAGACATCGCAGATTCGAATCCCAGTCTTTATAATACCGACGTGAATCCACTCCTTACACTAGTCATTCATGTTAGCAGGAGGGATTAAAAAGATTGCTGATAATGTACCACATTGATAGTTATCTTATTTTAAAAAAGTCTAGATCATCACCGTGGGGATTCTATTCATATTTATATATGAAAATCTCAAACAAAGGATATATATTTAGTGTTACAATTCGTCATTAATGAATTGTACTTCTTGAATAAATATACGATAGAACAGCAGAATTCTATGAATTGAGTAAACATATGTTGCAGCTATATATATTCTCTGTATCTATGGTGTAAGCATCCTGAATCCATGGATATTCACCGTGGAACATTAGCTAGGGTTCGCAATAAATCAACCAAGAGCAATGAGGGGCACCCCTGCATCAATATTGACTGACGGCACATTTTTAACAGGCTGCCTGTGTTTGGTGTATTGACGGTTGATTAATGAATGTTGCTTATTATAGGTAATATTGATTTAATTACATTCATGTTAGCCGTCGTATTAAACAACATTTTGTAAGGATGGATTTATAAATGTTTGTTATTCTTTCACGCAAAAAATACTAAACAAATTTTGGTGTGACTTACAAACACACCAAAATTCGGTTTTGTGTGTCAAAGTTACAAATTGTATACATCATCCTACTATGTTATTTTACTAATATTAATTTAAGTTCTTTACTAAAAATGTAATTTTCTGACATAATTGAAGTCCCGAGAAGTACACAGTGAACAGTATCTTAATGATATACAATAAACAAATAAACGAAGCGGCGGTAGCTTAATGACTTACTACTTAATGACTAAGGTATCGGTCTCGCAATCGTGTAGTCGCGATTTCGAATCCTACCCATTATACTACATGAGCTGGAGGGGTTATCAGGGTTGCTAGTAATGTGGGACTTACAATAAGATACTGCTGTTATCTTTTAAAAAAAGAAAAAAATATAACTTAATAAATTTCGAGGAGTTCTAAGATATTGACTGTAGAATTATTCGCTGTTTTATAATTCCCTTAAGTGATACAGTGGTCATTTTAACCACTCGACGTTTTGGTACAGTGGAAATGTTGATATAGTGGACATATTGAAGTAGTCATTATGATACAATTGACTCTCTGATAAAGTGAACAATATCATGGAATGGACAACATGGCCCAAGTAACAAAGTTCGGAAAAAACCCTCCTTTCGCGTCAAGATTTGACTTGGTCACAACTTATTTCACATTAACTTTTCAAACTAATATTATAAATGTGAAAATAACTCTGTCTGTCTGTTACGTTTTCATGCTTAAACCGCTAAACCGATTTAGACAAAATTCGGTATGGGGATGGTTTTAATTTCCAAGAATTGACATAGGATAGTTTTTATCGCGATAGCCGATATCTGTTCGGCGGAGCAGCAGGCGAAAGCTAGTAAGAAGTAACAAACAAACCCTATTCCTGAAAAATAATTCTGCGTATTTTCTTCGTACACTAATTCAGTGTATACCCATTCGTAACAGTATGTCACTATCATAAAATAAAATTATACGAGAATCCCCAAGATATGCTTGACGATAAATCATGACAGTTTTGCTTGACCCACGTATTGTGCCTTTCTTGGCCTTTTGCAAGCTTGATGGATGGATACTGGCTTCTCACATAGTTGTACTGCTGAAGCACAAAATATATAGGTACAGAAGGCCGGCTCACAGATTAACGACAGATCCACGCACTCATAGATGCGCATGTCCGTACATCGTCAGCGTGCGCAGCTTCTGTTGGCTTTCGACCGAGTTCGTATGAGCTCTCCATACATGCGCGTCCATTTGTGTGTGGGCCTCATATCGTTAATTGTAGGGAGCCGGCCATCTGTACCTATGTATTCTGTGGCTGAAGGCTTTGTTTGCATGAAATATGATATCTGTTTGATATTTCTAAGGAGTATGGTACCATACATTTTTGCTAGAGAATTGTTAGACGAAACTTTCAGAAAATTACTTACAGGTTGATAGATTGAATGAGAAATCTTTCAATTGTATTAATTTATATGTAATCAGATCTAATACGATGCGTATATTAAATGTATTTTGCATTCTTGTTTAACGTCAAAACTGTCTACGAGCTAACTCGAATAAAATATAAAATTTATATCCGGCTGCACTCACGAAAATGTGTCTAAAAAGTCACGTTATTGATTGGTTGCTAAGCAACGCAAATGGCGACGTGTCATCGATGTTTTCTTATCACGTAAAAATATCGTCCGTAAACTTAGACTTTACTGACAACCATTTTTTACATTTCAAATGAAATCCTATTTATTTAAAGAAGCATTTATTATAAGTACGAATACTTGACATTAATTAATGCTTTGTTTATTTCGAAAGTTTTAATACCATAATCTATTACAAATTGATTGACGTCGCATTATTGAAAAACAGAATATCTTTATATCATTCTCAACTAAATCACATTTTGTCCAATCAGCTTAATAATTACAAAAATTGACTTTCAGAAGTTCAATTTGAACTCCAAAAGTCTTGTTGAATTAGTAATTTAATGATAACTTAGGCATCTTATTTGTACATACAACCCTCTGAAAACGGTTGAATTAATTTTGACTAAGCGTAAATTTTACTCTATAAATCCTACAATGGGGTCAGACTCACATACTACGTGATAAGCATTTCATTTTGTACACAAGATAAACATGTATAACGCAAGAACCTGGTTTCTCAGCCTGGGGGTATTTACCCCATTTGGGGCATTTTTAGGGGTAATAAATTACTCTCTACCCTTAACAATTAATTAAATCAAACGGCTTAAAAATACGTAGATTAGCGCTATTCCTCAATATTCTTATACTATAGCGTTTAAGTGGAAGGAGCAAAATAAGCCTGACAAGGATTTGGATGGCACTGTTACTGTTATGGGCTGGCGTAACGCTTACCATTAGTCGCACGACCTGAGCATCTCTTCATGCCATAGTCTAAAAAAATGTAGTTCATGGGGGTAAACGAGAAGAAAAAGGTTGGGAACTACTGTGACTGTTGGTACTAACACTCCACTGCGACCGCAGTTGACACGTTTTGCAATCAACCCTTGACTGACTAACAAACCGTTTGTTAGTCGCTCGCTAATTGTGAGACGAGTGCGGATGCGTTTTTAAAGCTGTGTAGGGTTGACAGCATTGTAATAAAAATGACAACTTTTATGTCTTTGGCTACACATAAGACTATATTTATGTTTGTTATGATAGCATCCTTCCTCTAAGTAAATAGAGCATTTTACTCAACTCGAAAGTCGAATCCAAAATATCGTAAATACTTAGCACTTTGTATGGCAAGTTTGGAACTCGTGCAAAGGAAAAATGAACTTTATATATTTAAATATTTTCGCTCATTCCTAAAAAGTATTAGGTATTTTGAAACCAGAAATTTAACTTTATTTTTTGTATCAACCCTATTGCGAAACGAATTGTTTTCCTATCGGCCCGTTTTGATTAGTGATTCCGATTGGTTTTGACGGATATGCGGGTATTTTTATACGCGTTAAATCGATTTGATTGTTTATCGATAGCAGCGAGGTATTCTTTTATATTTTTCTGTGTTTGTGGTGCGGTGTAAAACAATTTGGGATGAATTTATTAAACAAACAATTGGTAGACAATGTTTGGATTATTAATTGCCTCATTACGTATGTATTTATTTAAAATACTGAAAGTAATATAATACAAAAAAGTGATAACGGAATATATTCCTTTATTACTTTTTCAACCATCACTTTTTATTAGGAGCATAGGTAATGACTAAAAAATCAGTTAATAGTCGCCAAAATATATACTTACAACAATGAAACTTAACGGCTACGGCAACGGCTCCAACGATTTTCATGAAATTTAGTATGCAGGGGGTTTCTGGGACGATAAATCGATATACCTTTTAATTTTTTTTCTTATATTTAATAAGACTAATAGTGCCTAGCTTATACATACATCTACGAGGTAGCTATATTTGTAAAAAAAAAACCTTAATCTGTTCGGTACATTGTACAAAATACGATTCTATTGACTTAAAAAGCTATTTATAATAATAATTTCCTAGGTATGGACCCAAAAATATATAATAAATTGCCCAATGACATTTCATCCAAAACAAATAATTTAAAATTCAAGAACAAATTGTTTGAGTTTCTAATAAACAAAGTATATTATACCACAATGGAGTACTTGCAAGATGATAATAATAATATATAAATAATTTAATTTTCATCTTTTCCTGACATATTATATGCACTTTACATTTTAATCTTGACATTTTAATTTTAATTTTTACTTTATATTACATACTCTGCTTGATAATTTATAAAATTGTAATAAATATCCAGTTGCATGCCCTAACAGGCTGGACATAGAGAACAATGCATTTACCTAACACCATTCAAATGTATTTTTATAATGTACCTGTGTTTGCAACCAATAAATGAATATGAAAATAATATAATATGAATTGGGGTTTTTTCTTATGAATACGTCAACCCCATCGTACCTTATATATGTACAGTAAATTTTAATAAAAACATGCTCAATAAATAATGCTTCAAAGGAACGGAGAGTTCCTACTGAATATAGACAAAAATACCGAGCTGCTCGGCCATCCAGGTACTTGTGTTTTAAGTAAAGAAATGTACGAGTAGATTACCTAGACTACTTGTAATTTAGGTTACAACCGCTCAGTAAGCGGTTCCTTAAGATCTAGAGAATTGACCAAGTTTTCATATGTCAGTGTCGCATCGCCGGCGTCAACACAAGAAAGCAGATTACATTTTTCTCTTTTTCGCTCGTGTTATTTAAATCACACTTTTTATAATAATGTGACATTGCAATATACAGGGTGTATACCCATATAGGCGCATCATTCTAAGTGCACAAAATCGGAGTACCTAAAAAATATATTTATTATTTTTTCATTCGTTTATTTATGAATAAAAAGTTATTAATTATTAAAAGTATGACAAAGTACTATGCCATAATAATCCAATCTAAGTATAATTCTTATGCCATACGCATTTCACTACTGAATTTTGACAATAAGAACATGCTATAACTATGTAATAATAATGCAACTAGCTATGGCACCATGGTAGGTGCAATACTGAAACATACCCTATACGCTGCTGAAATTTGACCACACCTTTCTGTTACACTCTGTATAGGTTATCTATGTGTGCATTAGTTTGCCGTTTTTATAGATCGAATGTTGTTTAAGTAACCTATCTACACCTTTTTACTTAAAACAGAATTGGTCGTCCTGTTAAAAATAAACACCTGAAAATTCTTCCTGTTCGAGCCGGCGACTGGGGGTAAAAATTTCATTATAACACAGTACAGGATACTGCATTAATATAACATTCCTTTTTATCCAGGTCCCCCTATAGGTTGGGGCCACCTGCATTCCACGCATTCCTCGTCCTTCTGTTATACTTTTACTTTTGTAGTATATATGAGTAAATGCAATACAGGTACTTATATCAAATCTTTTGAGTGTATATTTCTTTAAAGGAAAAATACCCAGTTCCCAATTTTAAATATTTTTGTAGCAAATGTCAACACCATTTTTTTTTTAAACTATTAATGTGAGATTGTGAGTTCCACATTACTAAGATCAATGGCTTGTGTTAGGAGTGGGTTCACGTCGGTAGTATAATGGGTAGGATTTGAACCCGCGACCTCACGATTGCGTTTTAACATCTGGGCTTCAAAACATAACCAATGCACAGAAGAGCCTTGGATTGATAATTTAAATAATCTTCTAAATAGAAATGTAATTTCGACAATGGTTCAAAAGATTGACATTCACCACCGACCACTTAACTGATTTATCGGCATGATGTATATACGGGATGGGGACTAAGTTAAAGGCTGCGCCTGTTATACGTTACACCCCAAATCATACCAAATCTCAGTATTCAAGAACTAAGTGTAACACAAGTTTAACCCAACATTTGCTCTCTTGTAAAGTTATCGCACTAACACTACTCGTAACAGCTCCCATAAATGTTTCGCATGACAACCGGGACATTGCCTCGCTTCCTTGCCAAGGCATAGCTTTCACGTTATGGAAACATAGATAGGTCACTTACGTTACACACGAACTGAACAGCTAACCCTAGTTTCATTCAGCATCGTTATTTATAACACCTTGCACTAGTAATTTATCTCGAATCAAAATAACAATATTATCTTCTAATTTAAACTTCGATTGAAAATGCTACCTAACTATGCACTACTGTCCAAGTTATGTGTACCTTATCATCATGTACGTTCGGTCGGTCGTTGTTCTGTTTCGTCTTCTTCATTAACTGTTGCATGGGTCGCCTTTCTGAAGACATTGTCTCAACCTATACGGTTGTTAAAGAAATATAAAATCACATTCACTAGTAAGTGGGTTTACATTCAATCAATAGTTTTTTCCCATCCCACACGCCAATTAAAACTGGAACTTCTAATAATTCCCGAGCAGACTACGTAGGTATTTAACGCTAGTAGTACTTACTCATACGATCTTTTGCAAGAGATCTCTAAGATATTCAAATGAACTACAAGTTTAAGTGCCTTCCGATTATTCCCTGGGACATCTCATGTTACCCGAAACGCTTCCCGGAAGATATAAAAGATGCCTATAGCCGCTCTTATTTATTTATTCCTTTCCTTTGGTTACAGGGAGAAAAAGATAACGGAAAGAACCTGAGTATACTATCCTGTGAGAAAAGAAAAGCTGATGACACAGACATCAATAAAGATTTGAAAAAGGTAAGATTCTATCGACCGTGTAATAAAAAGGTATATCTGTTTCGCGTACCACTTTTCTGTTTCTGAATTTAAGCTGTCTGAGTGCCTTTTAAGTAACGTTTTGTTAAATCTGCAAGACAATATCGGGACTCAACTATTATATACGCCTTCAGTGGAAATCATAACGGTAGTTTTATTGTCTACTAGCTGACCCGCGCAACTTCGTCTGCATCAATTTTGCAATATTTTTCATTGCTGCTCCGCTCCTATTGATCGTAGCGAGATGTTATATAGCCTATACCC
Source organism: Herminia tarsipennalis (assembly GCA_945859575.2). NCBI lineage: Eukaryota > Metazoa > Arthropoda > Insecta > Lepidoptera > Erebidae > Herminia > Herminia tarsipennalis. The sequence goes on along the minus strand of OX243841.2, from coordinate 17,824,864 downwards.
TTCCTCAATAAATGGGCTCCAAATGTAAAATATTTTTTCATTTCAATCCCTACTAGTTCGAATTGAAAATTATCTCCTGAAATTATCGCGTTCAAACAAACAAACTCTTCAGCTTTATAATATTGGTATAGATACAGTGTAGTCCGATATTCGGGCTAAAAAAGGCATCGGCATATAAAATCAGACTTCTTATACAGGCCTTTATTAAGGTGTGTGCAAGTATGTTTACAGTATTTGGTAAATGTGACCATAGTGACCTTGACTGCTAAGCCGGAGGTCGTGGGTTCGATCCCCACCAAGGATGGTTTATTCTGTGTCTGGGTATTATTTATCTATATTAAGTATGTATTTAGAAATATTTAAGTATGTTTATCTGTTGTCTGGTATCAATAGTAGGTACAAGCTCTGCTTAGTTTGGGATCAGATGACTTTGTGTGAGTTGTCCCAAGATGTTATTATTTTATCTTATACCTTTATACGAGCAATTCTTGTATATATATCAGCTGAATCTCGGCAATGATTTTCATGAAATTTAGTATGAAGGGTTTGTTTATGTTTCGGGGGCGATAAATCGATCTAGCTAGGTTTCGTTATTACAAAACGTCGTTTAAAAAACGAGAAAAACTCGATCATCCTGTTACTTATTATAATTTTACAAATTCATATAAGGAACAATTACTATGTCGCTAGGGCTTTCACAAATATTGAAATCTAAAACCTTGTAGATCAAACCGACTAACTAATCCACATGTTTTTGCGGCTTTTAAACCCTCGACCCAAGCGTTGTTGTAACCGCTACTATGTGCAACCAATTTCAGTAGACAAGGAAGTAATGAAATTTTCTATTTTATCTCTTTCTTTCTAGGTCACCTCGTCCCTGAAGCTCCTCTTTCCAAACTAAAGAGACAGATATATTTTTTTATTCATCGCGTAGTAAGTTTATTTCTCCTTTGAGACAAACCTTCGAGTAAAGGCCTGATTACAAATTACTTTTAGCTTGAAGACTCGAGTCATTTGTAGTCAGGATTTGCCCCATGCGGCTATGAAGGCCGAAACTCTTTGGCTGTTTAAAATGTTGTCAGAGCTCAAAAGAATTTGTTTTCGTCGTTTGAAATGTTTATATTCATTTTTAGTACAAAATACACATGTCTATAATAATTTGATTTGTTATATTACCTACTTAGTAAAAATGTTCACACAAAATCCCTCTTCCCCTTGGACCGCGAAAGCGATTAGACGTGCATCCGTACAAGTTTACTTTATTATTTATTCAATATTTTGCAATAAATATCGAAAATAAATTCGCCAAAGTACTAGGCGCGCATACAGTTGTGGTGGTTGCTGCGCGCTGTGTGCCGGAGCAAGAAGGATAGCAACAGCGGCGACAGAGGTGAGATACTTACGCTGCGCACGCGCCGCCGCTGACGTCATCGCATCCATATTGCTTGCCACAATTTGTAAGCGACTGCGACTAGCGGGCAATTTTTGTGTATGGTCCAATAATATACATAAATTTGATCACACATAAAAGCTGACTTATTCGGGAGGAATCACAAATCGGGAACGATTACAATTAAGAATAATGTTCAAAACACCACCTAAAACCCCACCTTGCGAAAATACTGTCCAAGCCCCACACGGATCGGAAAGTCATTGGCTAAAAACACCGTTAAATCAGCCTGTATTAACTCGCTCGGAGTCAGATATTCAAGCCCTTTGTTCAAGCGAAGCCTTAACATTAAACATAACTCAAAGAGCTAAACGGAAGTGCCTAACTACCGAGGCTAGTGACAATGTACTAGATGATTTTAAAAATGAAATAAAAGAGATGATGTCGCAATTTATGCTCACACAAAGTTCACGCATGGACAAATTTGAAAATCATTTTCGGGAAATAAAGGGTCACTACACCGAGATTAAGACAAGCAATATTGAACTCGAGAAATCTATGACCTTTGTGTCTGATCAACTGGCATCTCTCGAACACAAAATCACGAGTTTAGAAAAGGAGCGCACTACTATGGCCTTAAATCTGTCCACACTTGAAGAAAAAATTGAGCTATTCGACCGTAATTTAGTTAAAACCTCCATTGAAATCCGTAACGTGCCTAAAACAGACAAAGAATCTAAAACCGCTCTGTACAATACAATTCTACATTTGTCTAAACAATTACAAATCCATGTAGAACAATCCAGCATTCGTGATATTTCAAGACAACCGTCTAAAAAGGATAGCGTAACCTCCAACTTAACAGTGGAATTTTCTAATACCCTTATAAAGACCAAATTCTTGACAGCCGCTAAGGATTACAATAAACAAAACTCTAAAACTAAGATCAACTCATCGCTACTGGACCTAAAGTCAACCCAAGAAATACCTATTTATATAGCAGAACAATTAACTTCATACGCGAAAAAACTGTTCTATGTCACTCGGAATTTTGCAAAACTAAATGGATATAATTACTGCTGGACATCTAACGGACGGATCTTACTGAAGAAAGACCCGGACAGTCAGGCCATTTGGGTGAAAAATGAACTGCAACTGAAGCAATTGCCATCCCTGAATAATGCATGACTAGCTATTTTTAAATATTCCACATTTATTATTATTATTTTTTTATTATGTATACACCTTTTGAAAGCTTATGTTACAACACACACTTGTTTACAATACCACTACAAAAACCTACCACTACTTAATTCATATTCATCAAATACAACAATAAAACATCAATTCTACACTTACAACACTCTCAAGACAGCACAATATCATATACTTACACACACATTTACGTTACAACGTACATACTTCCTAGTAAACAAAATTTCACATCAATTTCACATGCTATACAAATCCTTATCATACTACGCGCATATTATCAATTACAATCATCAACCAACAAACATTGTGTCTAATATCGCCCTGATTATCCGTCTTAAACATAATTCTAGTGGCAACCGTTCTCCGGGACTGATGCCCCATCATAACTTTACTATACTAAACGCTATATTCCACCCTTTTACCATACTTAACACCCGTAATAAATGGCAAATGATCTCAAATATGTAATGGAAAATATTGATGAGTATTCAGTCTCTGTGACACATAGTTGCGCACCTGAACACACCCAAACAATTATTTCCCACCCCAATAACTACCTAAAAATACTCTCACAAAATATTAGATCCATTAACTGTAACTTCCTAAGCTTACAGACTCTCCTGCAACGTATACCCTTTAACTGTGATCTGGTCATACTGACTGAATGTTGGTTACCGTGTGCTAGTAATTCTTATATTCCACAGCTGGAAAATTACACATCATACAATACCACTAAACATCTCAACCAAAGTGACGGCGTGGTGGCATATGTAAGTGCACAACTATTAGTCACTTATGACGAACCTGATTTTTGCCAATCAGCTTCCGGACTCACAATCAAAATAAATTCGGATGTAGCTATTTTATGCATTTATCGGTCACCATCAATAGACAATATACAAACCTTTCTCTCAGCTCTAAACACTATTATTCTATCGCTCCAATCTTTTAAAACAGTAATTATAACTGGTGATATTAACATAGATATCAAACCCACGACATCTGATACTCGTTCTCTCGAATATCTGAATTATTTAGCTTTTAATGGTTTTCTTCCTGCGCATTCAATACCTACTAGAGACAAAAATTGTCTGGACCACCTTATTCTTAGAACTAAGTCCCCATCACACTCTTTTGTCTTTGACTCAGTGGTCACTGATCATTTTCCCTCCCTACTCTGTCTTGATTACCAATATAAGCGCAAAAACGCTACCTCTATGGTCACCAAGATCGACTATGAGATGCTTGACGCAACAATGTCTCAACTCGACTTTAGTCCTATTATTTCCATGATAAATGCCGACACTGCCACAAATACACTCACAGAACTATTATTTACAGCAATTGTTAAAAGCTCTACAGTAAAAACAGTATCAACCAGAAAGAAAATTCTTAAGCCGTGGATCACCACAGGTTTATTACGCTGCATAAGAAATAGAGACGCATTACACAAAAAAGCAAAAAAATATCCTGAAAATGAGGTCTTAGTCTTGACCTACAAGCGATACAGAAATTTTTGTACGAGAATACTTAAAAAAGCTAAAAGGATCTATGACACACAAGAACTCAATAAGGCAGGACATAATCCAAAGCTACTCTGGGACACAATAAAGCGAGTCACTAACACTACTAAATCTAAAAACCCATCAACACGGTTACTTTACTCTACATGCTCACTAAAACAGTCGTGTAATAAGGTGAACTCATTTTTCATTAACATTGGTAAGAACCTTGCAGAAAAGTACTTAAGTTCCCCTCGACAGAACAAATTATCCTCTATAGCTGCTAATAAGGCGACTCATTTATCATCCTTCGTCTTGGAACATACGGACCATGACGAAATTATGTCCATTATACACTCGTTGCGTTCTACTGCAGCAACCGGCTGGGACGGCATTTCATCTTTTATTATAAAAAAATACTCTAGGCTCCTGACACCCACCCTATGCCATATATATAATCTCTGCTTCGATACTGGCGTCTTTCCTTCTTCGCTAAAAAAGGCAATTATACATCCTATTTTCAAGGGAGGCGACGAAACTTTGCCGAACAATTACCGACCTATAGCCGTTTTACCAGCCCTATCAAAAATTCTCGAACGTTTGATAAACAAAAGATTGGTTGCTTACCTCGAGCACTATAAACTAATATCACCTAATCAATTTGGCTTCCGCAAAAATACATCCACTTGCGACGCCGTCCATACATTAACCAATCACGTCGTAGAAAATATTAACAATAATAAAAAAGTGCTTACCATATTCTTAGACCTTACAAAGGCGTTCGACACTGTTCCTATCGCGTCACTTTTACTAAAACTCGAAGGTTTGGGTGTCAGAGGAACTCAGTTGGACTTGTTCAAGAGTTACCTCTCTAATCGCTCGCAGTTGGTTAGGATAGATGGTAATGATAGCGATGAACTTCCAATTAAATACGGTGTCCCACAGGGAAGCATCCTGGGGCCCACTCTGTTCCTTGTCTTTATAAACCAACTGTGCGAAATTAAAATACCTAACGTAAAAATAACATCTTATGCGGATGATACCGCCGTAACAGTCGTAGCTGACACATGGTCGCAGCTAGAGCTAAAAGCACAAGCAGCCCTTAACACAACGTTAAATTGGCTTCATACACATACTCTAACACTAAACACCGCTAAAACCAACTTCCTTACTTTCTCTATCAGCACTGCCTCACAACCACGCACTCCAATTACTTTGATCGCTCACTCATGTTGCACTAATACCCAAGCCACATGCGATTGCCCATCCTTAAACCCCGTTAACCATATAAAATATCTTGGCATTATATTAGATAAGACACTAAACTTCAGATCACATATTATCACTCTTACGGGTAGAGTACGTAAATTAATATATATTTTTAAGACACTTCGCCACATTGCTAATCAAACAGTTATTCGCTGTGTCTATTTTGCATTGTGTCAATCTATTGTCACCTACTGCATTTTGTGTTGGGGTGGTGCCGCAAAAACCATAATAAAACCACTCGAGATAGCGCACAGAGCTGTACTAAAAGTCGCTACTTTTCGACCGATTATGTTCCCTACTTACGAGCTGTACCAAAAACTTGAAGTATTAAACGTAAGGCACCATTTCATATTGGAAGTTGTTCTTCTGAAACATCGTCAAACCCCATACGTAACTGTAAACAAACGTAGAAAAGATAAAATTTGTTCTCTTCCTACTGTTCATTCATCATTCGCCAAGAGATTTTTCTATTTCCTTGGACCCTCTTTATATAACAAAATCAATAAACTATGTCCTGTTTTTAGGGAGACAAAATATATTTGCAAAAATACGCTTCACTCGTTGTTACTAACGCTGTCATACGACGAAACAGAACAATTAATAACAAACTATATGTAGAAGTATGCCAATTCAACACTGTGTGTTGAATTGGCAATTCGGCACTCTCACTCACACAAAATACTCACGCACACACACACCTATTACACACACACACACACACACAGACTCACACACACACACACACACACACACACACACACACACACACAGACTCACACACACACACACACACACACACACACACTCACACACACACACACTCACACACACATACTCACACACACACACACACACACACACTCACACACACACACTCACACACACACACACACACACACACACACACACATACTTTTTGTAACGATTTATCTCTAAAGTAGATTTATATCTCATTTTGGTTTACCTTACTTTCTTTTTAATGTTATTGTATACCACTGTAAATCAAAGTATACTGTACTGCCTACTGACTATCGTATTCCAACAATAGGGGAATGGCACTGTCACTCCTTCACACAGGTTATTATGTAATCTAGTTAGGAGAACAGAACATCACCCACTTTAATTGTAAATAGTAAACCAGTCATTACTATTAATGTACTACTAATAATAGTGTAATCTATGTACTTACTGTATTATTTTTACGTCAATAAATGATTATTATTATTATTATTATTATTAAAAAAAAAAAAAAAAAAAAAAAAAAAAAAAAAAAAAAAAAAAAAAAAAAAAATTTGCTTATGTAGGCAATTCACGTATGTTCTTACTTTTTAGCACGTAATAAACAGTGACTTGCTTTCATTTTTATAATATTAGTAAGTAATAAATCACACGTTATGTAATATATGATTTATTACCCAACGAAGCGTCTCATATGTCAGCATATTTACTTGCGAAATCTCTGGGAGTTTCTATAGAATAAATGTTTTAAAATCTACCGTCTTTTGGTGGGTTTTGCGAATCACTCATAATAGTAGGGGAGACGTGGAATATCAACTTCCACCTATCTGATAACCAGATGAAACATTTTTTTATCAAATTTAATTGATTTATAATTACGACTATGATAGCTTGTCAATAGTTTTATAAATCCATTTATAGATAAACTGAATTTTGCAGCTTGCCTGCAAAATCAGTTTATCCTTCTACCTATATATATATAATAGCTGTCCCGCGCAACTTCGAGTGCGTCAATTTTCCCCGTTTTTGCAACATTTTTCATTACTGCTTGGCTCCTATTGGTCGTAGCTTGATGTTATATAGCCTATAGCCTTTCTCGATAAATGGGCTACCCAACAGAAGAATTATAGATTTATATATATATATTATCTTTCTTTCGATACAATTTTTTATTAGGTATTGAATTGGTGTTTACCTACGGGTTTAACCTATATAGACTTACCATTTCATACCTTGCCAGGTAGCCATAAGTTGGCAAACCCACAAAAAACTATCAGTTGAAACTAAATTTGTTTCGTTAACAAAAGAGCGAGGGTTATGATAAATAAAATATTTAGACGTTGTTATAAATCAATAACATTTGATACAAAATTTGTCTCATGGTTATCAGATAGTTTAAGGTCGGTGTTCAGCGTCTCTTAAGTCATAACGTATACGGTCTACGTCCTACCTACATAAATATTAGACGTACTATTCAACGGCCATCTCACGCCTAGAAATAATTTACGACAACGTGGACTTTGAAATTCCAGTTCCTGAATTTACAACCGAGAGGCCAGTGAACTATTTACTACATACGAGTATGACCTGTATCTTGGCAACCGTGTTTAAAAAAACAATTGTCAATTTGGCTGGCGACAATGAGGTAGGCATCAATCATGTCATAACTTCAAATTATTGAAAAAAAACTTTCACTGTTGCCAATACGGGGATAGTCAGACAAAAATAAACTGTAAGATAACGTGTTATACAGTCCAAAATTAATATTAATCATCAGCTTTTTTTTTTATTTTCTTATTGAGTTGCCAAAAGTACTTAAACATTTTTCTACTTGCTGTCTATATTTTGATAAGCAACAAAGTTTATACTATCGACTTAATTTATTTGCGAAACAGACAGCACAAGGGCGAGAGTGTCGGCAAGTAACTCTATGAACTATAAGGTTTTTTACCTTATTACCTTACAGAAATACAGTATAACACATACAAATAACCGTTGTACCATACGTTTCTGTACGGCACAGCGGTCTTCCGTAGATTGGAGAAATATCCTTCACTCGCATCGGACTGCGCAATTTCAGCGAACACACTATATCCTCTTATAAATCCATCTCCTTATCTAGAAACTCTTCAACATCGCTACACTAATCTGACTATAAAACAACGTACACACAATTTGGGCACTCTGTCGTGTATATAAATAAAGACATTACCCTGACACATAAAGGAGGTAGTACAGACATCGGGACAAAATAACTTCGATCACGCGATCAAATGTGGTAGACGGTATTACGTGGAGTGGGCTATAAAAGATCGACGCGATAACTGCGGTGCTTGCCGAATTTGTGACCACAAAACGACCACGGGTTTATGTTCGCCAATGAATGACCACAGTTTTGTGGTCGGTTCGTGCATGATTTACTACAGGTTTTTGAACCGAAGCTTTAGAATTATTGCTTCTATTTAGTCGTATCTAAAGATAAACTGTTTTATAGTTCCGTTTTTAACCTCGTTTATTGTACAAAGTTTTAAATTTATTTCACGTAAAACATTTAATTTTATTCATCAGAACTTCACTAACTGCTTTGGCATAGAATTTAATGTAAGTATACGAGCACACAACCGAACTCTTCCAAATCAATCGAAAAAAGCATTTTAATTCAAGTACCTTAACAGCGCAAAGTTTCGCCAATAAAATCTTGAAAATTCTGAACAAAAAAGTTTCCTCAACTCGAAACTTTTCGCACGGCCCTTCTTCACGAGTCGGGGTCATTTTGTTTTCATTATCTCACTAGAGCGGCCGGTAGGGGCGCGGCAGCCGCGAATTTACGACGAGGAGTGCACTCGACCCTAATTTAAATACATTACTCGTTCTGAATGACAAACTCACCGCGGTCGCAATACCAGATGATAATTGTACTTGTAACAGACTGAAATTCCCACTTAATTCACTTGTCTGGTTGCTAGATGAAGATTTGTGAGACAATTCTGGTTGTAAGTAGGTCGATTTTTTATTCTTGTTGCTCTTTTTGAAATAAAAGAAACGCTGGTAATGAGCACCTAGTTTCCAGCGTGCAAATTAATGACGATCACACTTTTTGATCTTGATATGGACATTATTATCGAATATCGGTAAATTTTTCGAATTTCAGTCCCTAGGAATGGGATGGGTGAAAATTTATAAGGATCTACGTGAGCCCCAGATATACAACTGAACGAATATTTGCATAAATCGTGGGTACATGCCTACGAAGTACTTACTTACACACCTTTACTAAGAACAGTAACATCTCACACAACATCCAAGAAAACGGATAGAATAAATCTTAGTACTTGAGAACTTACCTACAATGTTTGGGAAAGCAATGTGCCTATTTGTGTATGTTATTCTACATACCAAAGTTACAAGTCTAAATCACCTAAATAGCTCGAGTGTTAAATAAAAGTTAAACATGCAACCCTAATTTTAAACAACACTAATTTTAAAATGCTCCCGAAAAGTACAACGACGACATGAGATTTAACGAATAGAATAAAATAGAAGGCAACATAACAAGTTACAAGGTTGCAAGGCAACATATAAAACATACAAAAATAAATTGACGCTTGACAGCTCGCGTCAAATCCTGAATCGCGATATTGGAGTTTTTACAGCTGCTAGCTTCTTAAATAAGTTTCCAACGTTAACCATTGGGCCGCGGCCCGCCAGGCACGATCATCTCGCCAGGTCGGACGATCCTCCCTTTGTGTTGTAGAGACGTGTAACACCTTGCGTGACACCACCTGGCGTCTTTCCCGTATAACCTTGGTGCCAATCAGAGCTGCTTTTGAGGTGTAATCTAGACCATGGTCCACCTTACATCATGTCCTGTGGCCCGGCTACCGGCGCACGGCACTCGGGAGCAGTTTACGTGGCGTTTTGGACCCCTACTATATAATGTATTGTTTATAATATTTGCTGTCGAAACGCTAAAAAGAAGCTTATATCCCGATGGCCATATCGACCTGTCTGACTTCACTTAACTCCTATACAGATAAGGTGAAAAATATATTGGATTACTTTACCCACCGAAGAGTTATCTTCAAAACCAATATTGAACAACCTGTTTCGAGAACTTGTATGCAAAATTTAGTGAGCAATAAATTGAAAGTTTCAATAGAAACACTGAATGCTAATCCCGTATTACCATATGTGTATGAAGTTGGCGCGTAAATAAATCAAACTGAACAACTAACTTTATGTATGTTTGTACGTACACGTTAAGTTGAATTTGGTTGGAAAATGTTGAGTACTTTGGTTGAAATATGGGACGTACTTGTGGAGTGGATCTTCTTTGTATTCTTACTAGAATATACTTGCTCGAATATATTTTAACATAGATATAAAAAGACAAATCAATTGTCGGTAGAGATAATGCTATTGTCAAATCAATAACTGCCAAACAAAGTATTATTCGATATCGATTTTTTTTTCGATACCTACACGCAACAGCACTATGATCAAGAAATTGTTAATCTAAGGCTGGACGTTATTGATGCATTAAATGATTTCTGCGTTTGTAAAGTTCTCCACAACACGAGATTATTGTCTACTGTATAGTTTTTGCATTTGTCTATCCCCCTACTCATTCCATAAGAAGGTGCTACATTACGCAAGTATCCTTTTCTTTTTTCCTATGGGTGCCACCTGATTGAGGTACGGCCAGCTCATTTCGAAATAAACTCTGCTAAAAAGGACACGGTCCCTTCACGTTAGCCTAAGGACGAGGGGTGAAAGTGTCCCTTAGGGAATTAAAGCCTCCACTCGCGTGCCGATGGCCATCGACCGAGAAATGGTAACCTCTCGAAAATTTACCGACTAAATAATAATACTAAACGTACCCAAACATTAATTACTTCTAGTAATTTATAGTTTACATATATTAAAGTCCCTTGCCACTGGATACATAATAGTACCTTACTTAATTGGGTATTTGAATATCAAATCAAATGAGTCTTCTCTGTAGAGAATTGTATTTAATTCGACATTATGACGAACGTCATAATGAATACTATACTATAAATACTAAACATGTTAAATTGTGGACGAACATTTTGATCTTTTTTTTTTTGTTTTATTTCCTATCAGTATACACTGCGTTTTATAAAATAATCAACTATACTAATGTTATAAATGGGAAAGCTTATTTTTTATTAAAACGCAGTGTATACTCAGCGGTTTATGCGTGAAGATGTAACAGACAGACAGAGGTACTGTCACATTTATAATATTAGTGTGGATATATAAACACCTGAAGTATAAAAAGTAGGTTTCATTTTTTTGGGGCCAAAATGGCAAAAACGGAACCCTTATAGTTTCGTCATGTCGGTCTGTCTGTCTGTCTGTCTGTCCGTCCGTATGTCACAGGCGTTTTACTCAAAGACTACTCAATAAATCTTGATAAAATTAGGCGAAAAGGTGTATGAGCCGCTACTTAGTTCGATAGTTAAATAATAATAATAAATATTTTTAGGGGGGGTACTCCATACATGTAACAGAAGCTAAATAAATTTTTTTTAGCATATGTCAAACGGTGGCACATCATTTGACAGGTCTTTAAAAAACATTTTAAGGTTTCTTTTTTTTTTGATTGAGTGAATGTTTTTGGAAATAATCGCTCTGAAAGTTGGATAAATCGTGTGTGTGTGTGTGTGTTCTTAACTTTTGAAACGTGTAACCAAAAATTATGGAAAAAATCACAAAGATAGCGCCTAATAAATACTTTAAACTAAAATTATTTCGGATAAGATCCGATATATCGTCATTGAGTTATTGTCAAAAAACTGCGTTTCTCAACAAAAGGGCGTTACTGCCGTGAACATGCGCTCTTCTGCTGATGAAGTTATTCAAGGCTGCCAAACCCTACCCTTAGCATGGTCCGAAATGCTCTTGCTTTTTTACAGATTATTTAAACATTGTCGTTGACATTCAAACACCCAATTGTTGTTTAATGCTAGATGATAGAATTGATGCAATATATGTCTACAGAATCTGAAACTGCTAATAAAAAACTAGATGGATTTCTGAGTGTCCACTGTTTCATTGTAAAATAGAATATTACCAATATAATCGATGTTGTACGGCGACCAATCGCGCAGATTGATTGAACAACACTGATTACCGTACCTGCCCCATCTGTTGTGAACTAAGCTTTAATCAGGTCACCGACAAATATTACATCATTTTAATTAAAATATGAGAACAATATTTTTTTAATTAATATGCTTGAAAAAAATAATAATGAGACATTAAATAAAATATATTAAAAAGTCGTAGGCAGTTTCGTTTATTATTTACATAAAGTAGGCTCAAGGGAGTTATATACTCTTTGATTATAACTTTAACATAAATCAAACCAAATAAAACGTAAAAAATAAACATTTTCATGGAGTCACAAGACTTTGAATTTTAACTAAACTGTAATTAAATAGATAAAAAAATATGACATGCTAGCGATTTTATTAATAAAATTTTCGAGGTTTTGGCTTTGAAAAGTGTTTTTTTTTAATCAACTTATGTTGACCGTACTTAATTTTGAACGGAAATGTACTAAGTTAGTGGCAAAAATGCAGCGTTCAAGCAAACGCTGGATTTAGTAGGTTTTAATATAAAGTTATGTAGGCGATAGTTTTTTTTTATTTTACAAAAAACGATTACACACAACTTCTTATAATAGAGGTAATTTTTATAATAGGAGTTATTTAAGGTTAAATAAAGTCATTAAGGTCATGCAAAAATACCCTACTTACGTTGTTTTGCCATATTGCGAGTAATTGTATAATAGGTACTCACTCATTTTGACTTCCAGGCATAGTTATTTAAATAGGTTGCGATATTTTAAACATATGCTTATAAGCAAGACTGAATCTTATCGAAATTTTCTTTTTATACCATAATAAGTTACTTGTTGCCAACTCTGCAATTGCAGATATTTTCTTACTGATTTGTATCAACTAAATAAAATTCTTCTGTAACAGTCTTTAAAATCGATAAAGAGAAGCCTTAAAAGTAAAACTCGATATAACATAAGTTACACGAATCAATAAAAGGGCTGTACCATAGTTGATTGTTTCGATTAAAAAAAAAAGGAAACTTCTCTAATTTTCTCGTCGCGTCCCTGTTGACCGAAGTTTCGGCTCGTGTCGGTTCTAACATTGGCAGTAGCACCCATGTTTGTTTCTGTTCCCAAAAGTTTTGAAAATCTGGTTTTTGTGGTTATTAGTCTAAACCCCTTTGATATGAATCTTATTTTAATAAAGCCTGTTTTATGAAAAGGTCGGCAGGGTACAAATGGCAAACTGACAAATTAAATGTCATAATTTTATAGAGGTTTTTATACAATTACAAATTACAATCCCCTTCTAAAATCACAGAAGAATTGGATTAAGAAGTGAATATTCAAAACAAAAAAAATCAACTAATTCGATTCGAATCGAAAACAGTAAAACCGGTCGAGCCATTCTCAAATGTGGGAATCGATTAATCATGTTGTATATATATAGATTTTCTCGTTTTCAAATTTTGCTTTTTTTTTTATTCAATTAATACGGTTTTATATGTCTTGCCATATTTCCCATGTATTCCATTATTATAATTAGTTCCATAGTACAGAAACAGATGCTGTGGTCCCCTCTCATTACAGTCTACAGGCCTCTTTACAACATCCGTAATGTTGCCGCTGTATTAATAACTGTAATGACATTATATTTTATTAAAATGGTTTAAATTATACACGAACGTGGTAAAACGTCTCACAATGAAAATAACATCTGTCCTTAAATTTTCCAGGCTAAACTACGGAAACTCGTGCATGTAATATTTTAACTAAGTTACTTATCCACGAAAACTCACAGAACTTGTTTGTTTAAGTTAATAAAGTTCATCACGTACTATAATTATAGCAACTTCATAACAGTTTCAAACAAAGTATCAATATTGTATAACGAAGAATAAAAGAAAACATTGATTACCCCGATCGTATAACAAATGTTCTTTATTTTGCTTTCTGTAGCTAATATCTAGCGTTAATTTTTCACACACTAAGATGCTTTTCACATGTTCCGGTTGCCGGGTTGCCGGCGCCGGGTATCTGGCGGTGAATGTATAGCCATGTACGCCGAAGCGTGTGAAAGCTAACGTATATCCCTTTACACTTCGCCATCGGGTAGCCGCCGGATAACCGGCACCTGCTACCTGTGAACCGGAACGTATAAAACGGAACTAACTTTAGAACTATTATCCATTTAAGATGAAAATATTTGTAATTTTCAAAAGTGGTAAAAATGTATGTGAGGATGCCAAAAAATCCAATTTAAATATCAAAAATAAGTGCCATCCACCAAATCGGACTTTTCCCACATGGTGGATATTCTGTACCCTTTTTCAGGTAGTCTCAAAAAGTCTCTTCCCCTCTCTCGCTATCCCTCTCTTTACTTATAAAGCTTATCATAATGTATTACTAATGTAGCATTTGATAAATGATTCTGTATGAAAGGGGCAGTGTTTAAACGGTCACCACTGCCACTGCCAGGAACCGAACGTTGGTATTTCGAAACCGCACGGAACAAACATTTATATGATTTATAGATTGTTCAATTTGGTTTGTATCCGTAATATAATGGATGATGTATTAATCCCTTGTGCTTTAGTATCTACAAATATTGCGTATCCACAAATGTGCATTCACTCTGAATCGTTAGAAAAATGAGGCGCGTTCAATCGCAAAAATAATAAATAGAGTAAAAGGCGGTGGATTCACTGGTTTAATCTATGCATCGAAACACACATTTTGCACACTCCGATAGTAAACTGTAATTACAGACAAAACTCGTTCCTTGATGAGAGCAAACCGTACATATAATACGATCAATCAGGAAATTGACAGAGATATTAATAATGGCAGCATCTTAAAGCTCAAAACGGTAATTTTTAATTATTTTTTATTAGCTGGCTCGCACAACTTCGTCAGTGTCAATTTTTCTGATTTTTGCAACATCTTTCATTGTTGATCCGCTTATATTTGTCATAGTGTGATGTTACTTCCTCGATAAATAAGCTACTCAACAGTAACACATTTTTTCAATTCGAACCAGTATTTTCTGAGATTATCGCGTTCAAACAAACAACTCTTCAGCTTTATAAATAGGATCTGTAAGTCATGCTAACGAGTCAGGAAATAAGGCAAATTAAAAGTTCTCACAACTTTTAATTTGCCTTATTTTACATTACTAAACCTAGTTAAATTATCAATTTTTAAACATTATAGCAGTAAATTTTCTAGAAAGCTAATAAAATACAATAATTCATTTGGTTATTAGCAGAAAGTTCTAGTAAACAATTAAGAATCTTTATAAGGCAGAAATCCTTCGCAGAACATTGTAGACCAATTTATTTTGAGACAAGATTTTCTTAACAATATAGAATCTGTTTGGAAAAACAAAGAAAAGATTTTAGCAGAGGCTCTAAAAAACAATAATAGATAAAGGACGAACACTTTCATGGTAGCATAGGTTACAAGATAAGTAGGTAAGCAAATAAAAAGAAAATACAAATAGGAGCGAACAGTCACCTAAACCCACACGCTTCCCTTCACGGAGCCTATCTCTAACATTTCACACAACTTTATAAAGGCTCACTGAATACAATGGTTTTATTATTTTTTGCTTTTGCCTTTGTTACAGGCGAAGTTGGAAACAAAAGCGTTGAAAGCTAAAAGGCCTGGCTTCACAGATGACCGCTACAACGAGACGTCTTATTATATGGAAAATGGTGAGTGATTTTGAATCCTTTTTCAATTTTTTTTTTTTTAATATTTCAAGAAATTATAATGAAACATATGTTTTTGTAGGTACCTAGTAATAATTCTGTCACAAAATACCAAAATGGTAGTAAGGATATAGAAGTAAGCTTCATTCAAACGTGCTCAAACACGAGTAACGCAAGAAAAAAATCTGTCTGTCCGAAAATGGTCAAGTTTTGGTGTCCGTTGCTCAAGCAAAATACCTACATATCTTCTCCACTCTGGGTATTTTAAGATCTGGGGTAGAATTTGTTCTAGGGTATATTCTAGCCTTTAAAAAGTCACTATTAGTTCTTCCTTGAGTTTTATCCGTATTCGTAATAAATTTCATCAAAATTTAGATGATTATTTCTTGTCAACTTTACCTCAAATACTAACATTTAAACTTTCGAGTTGCATGATTATAACTTTTTATTATACGGGAATTAACGCGCATTGTTTACCTTAAAATTGCTTGACAAAACGGCTGGCAGGAGCTGGATGCGAGAAGCCGAAGATAGAACAAAGTGGCGTGCAATTGGAGAGGCCTATGTCCAGCAGTGGACTGCGATAGGCTGATGATGAATTTCGACTGTGGTCACAAGCGGATCGCTTGTGACCACGGCCGGTGTAACCTGGTCGCAAACGTTAATTCCGGTATAATAAATAGTTTACCTCAGATAGCGAGCAAAAAAAAGTTTGTCGACCTTGCTACAGAGTAAACGTAGTTTTCTATTCACACACAATTTGTCAATGACATTTTTAAAAATGACGTCAGCAATGACGTTATCCAGCCTCGTTAAGTCTAGACTAAAATGACGTCTCGTTATGTTATTTTGACGTGAGTCCGTCATCTTACATTCTTGTCTGTTGTTACTTATTGTTACTACTACTACCGTTATTTCTACTAAATTTGGTTAAATTAGTTATTCAATTCGTAACTGATATCACAATGTAAAGAAAAATTGTATCAATTGTCCATTTGAGGGTTTTTCAATTGTCTAGTTATTTATGCCGTAAAGAACCATCCAAAATTGAATGTAACATACGGTGTCAATAAAAAGTAAAAAAGTAAAATAAGAAAACAGGACAATATTAATAAGAAAACAGTATAATGCTTTTATAAATATTATTTCTTAGTCGTTTACGAACGAATTCACAGCGAGCGTTTCAACCAAATATATTTTTTATTTTCCCTAAACACGATGTCTTTATAAACCTCCAGATATTGGATTACATGAATTCCTATCTTCGATAAAGAATCGATTCTTTTAATTTTTATTGTCGTTGAAACAATTTTTATCGTTACTTTTGTCACTTTTTCTCATTTCCAAGAGTTTGTTGTTCTGTCTATTGTGCGGCCGTTCCACGTATCTAGTTTCATTTAATGAATTCTGTATCTGGATATCTTTAGGACGGTTTCGCAGAAAAACGATATTCTGTAAAATGTTTTAGTCACGCACCAGTTGTTTCATTATAAAATTAAAAGTATCTGAATTCAAAGAAAATTTGAAATAGAGATAGAACACTAAATATTCTCTATTGTTGGTAACCAGAGAAAATAATTTGTGTTTTGAGAAATGAAGCAAATCAAAATAGTAAAATAATAAAAGTGATGTTTACTGGACTTATTTAATATATAGTTTCTTTTGAAGCCGTTTATGACAAAAATCGTAATATTTATTATCTGCCTGTCATAAATCCCAATTACATCCATCAAACAAAAATCTTAATACGTCTTAATAAAACTCTTACTTCATACTCTTTTGCCTACAAATCATATGAAAAAATCAACGTACAAACGCGATTACGTAATCTTACATGTTGACATTAAGTGGATGAAACAGCAGCCACGCTAGTTTTCAATAAAGCTAATGTCAGAAAGGCCCATTATGATCTAATGGCCTTAGTCATCTACCCGCATTGCTGCTTTCTTCCGCGGCAGTTTACGTTTATGCAGATATTTTAGCTAACGACTTATGAAACGTGCACCTGATTTTCGAGGTTGATTTACTTGGTGGGCTAATGGCCAGTTATATAATAAGTATTTTAAATACTTAATTATGCAGATAAATTTTACGTAATTAAGTAAATTAAAGGTAATTCTAGAACATAAATTTCGTAAAATTGAAATGGGGAACATTGAAAGTAAAAATACTTCTGACAAAAAATACAAGTAACCGTTTCTGAAAAATTGTTCACACACGTTTACGTATTACAGGTCTCAGAAAAGTGTACCCCTACTACTTCACTTTTACAACCTTCACCAAAGGAAGGTGGGTCGGCGAGAGAATCCTTGATGTCTTCGCCAGGGAGTTTAGGGCTCACCCGGCCGCGGAGTACGAGCGCTGCATCAGGGCTGGCACTCTCACCGTCAACTACGACAGAGTTGATCCAGACTACAGATTGAAACACAACGACCTACTAGCCAATGTTGTCCATAGGTATTGAATCTATATTCTATTGGAGTCAACGAAGTAATGTAGACTGCTTAAGATAGTCACAGCACCTTAGTACCAATACACAAAACCCCCAGGTCTCCGTTAAACCCGGTACACTATACAAATCTTATAATTTTCAGTATTGTAAATATTAACTTTATTTTTACTTGCCTTATATGTATCTATTTACTAAGTGTATAAACTTTCACGATTATTCTAACTATAAATTAAAATATGACGTGCGTCGACAAGCTTGTTTGTATTTCAGGTTTAATTTGTATTTAGTCCACTGTAACACAAATATAATCTTCAATAACGATATCTCGAGCACCGAATGAGCATGCGAGTGCATTTTGGCCGTTATCCAACAGAGACACAAGTAGTTATATATCACTTGTATCTTTTGTGTTAACTGTTAGTAGTCACAACACGGTGTCTCGTTGAGAATGGCGTGCATTTCACATTATACATTCAAATTCGCTCACGCATGTTCATTTGTTGTTTCGTTCTCGTCTTAATCTCTATTTCATACGTCACGAGAACCAAAATTTAAATGGACTTGGAACAAAACAATGTTGGTATTATTTCGTTGCTAATAACCATTATGAAGTGAATATATTATAGTGTCAGAACTCAACAATTTCAGTGCTGCTGTTCGCAGTGCTCAAAAGAAAATACTGTTCCAATACGATGGTTTTATTCCGAGTCCGTTGTTCAAAAGCCGTAAGCCTGACGTGTGTATCGTTGCAGGCACGAAGTACCGGTCACCAGCCAACCCATCACCCTCGTTCATATCGACGAGGACATTGTGGTTGTCAACAAACCGGCCTCTATCCCCGTAAGTGGCAAATGAGACAGCCATGTTATGTGACGCTTATCATACATCAAACTTGTATGTCATCCTTATATGTTGCATGCTGTGTGCTAATATAGAATATAGTAGCGCTTCTAACCTTTTTAGACTTTCTTTCAGAAGTATAAACATGTTTTTTTCTGTAAACATCTTAGGATTAATTCTTCATTCAGTCAGTGGTAATAACTAAAATAAAATCACATCCGTCTAAAAGCTTAGCTTACTACCTAGAACGTCTATACAATTTAGCTCGTCCTATTATATAGTGCTACTGGTACCTATCATATTATAGGCACCTATTTATCTGAAATCCGCTTTCCTGTCCCTAAAAGCGAAGCATCTCACAAAGTCCTTTGCGTTTACGTAAAGCGGTCCCTTTGCAAGTAATACTCTCCAACGTACATGATTGAGAGCACCTAATGCTACGTAGCACTTTCATATCGGCTTTTATGAAATAAAAAAGCAATGGAGAATGTAGATGCAGGAATTTGCATCTAAAATAGGCACAAAGGCGAGGGCAATCTGTATTTTATTTATATTTTTTCCAGTACTCGATCAAAATTAATAAACTTACTTATTACACTTTTATTGACGTACAAATGTCAGTTTTATGTACTATCTTATTAGACTAGCAAATAATTTTAGTATATTATGTTTAAGGTTTTCGATTGTGTTCGGCAGGAGACGTCCATAAAGTAGTTCTTAGAAAAGCCTATTTAATGTGTAAATTGTATTTTTACGATTTGCTTCTTTGTTACCTTGAATAAGAAATCGTATTTTCGATTTCTTTGCTCCCATAAAGTTGCTTTTTGTTGCTCGTTTGAAATCCCTTCTTCCATTAAAACGCAGTTTGAATAAAAATGAAGCCTTATTTAGAGTCCTATCAAAACACTTTTACTTAAGTAGGTATATATACCTTCATATGTGTTTAGGTCGTAAATTTGCTTGATTAAAATGGTATTTTATTATTTTTGATGGCGTCTGCAGCTGTCCCTTTTTTTTCTGTATGTACCTAATTAAAAACAAATTAACTGTTTAGTTAGTCGCATTCGTAATTTAATTAGCGGCAGTATGAGGTACCACATGACATAACATTGTTATAAGTATATTTCAGAATATGTAATTATTCTTATTCTTATATTAGTGTAACCAGAGATACTGAACAATAAATCCACCGAGAACCCCCAAATTGCGTGACGAGAGAGGACGATTATACAAAATACCAAACTCGATCGAGATAAATATCATGTTATAAATTATTTTTAAAGCTCATTAATTTGCGATTATTTGCCTACAAAATTGATGGTAAAACTTTTTCTTCGTAGCGGTCCCAAAATTAAAAGAGTAAATTAATATAAAGAACAAATAAATCTATATTAAATTAAACCAATGTAATTGTTAGGCGGATACCGTAGAAAATAAATATTTCGTCAGTCCCAATCCCAATGTGGAAGGGTCCAATTGATCGAGCGGCCCCCATCACAGTGATTGATACTCCGGCTCAATATGGCCTCCCAAAACTGAGCGCTGCAAAGTAAAATATAGCACTTATTACTGCTCGTTTTGGCCTACATTTTGCTCTTGAGAATAATATGGGTCAATTGAATTATTCAATATCGACATCTGAAATTGAGTTTCAAATATTTTATGCCTTCGTACAAACTACACCTTAGATCTTTTTTATTTTTATCACTATTACTAATATTTTATATTCTATCTACTGGTGGATTTCTATCTTTACCTTCACTCGCTTCTACTACTAATTACTTTCTAATTCTAACTTATTAAAATGTATAACAATTAGGTTATGATAACTTTAATGTAATACTTAAGAAACACCAGTAGTGCTTATATTTACATCAATATATATATATGTACCTACATGTAGTTCTAAATATACGCAAACCTTTCAGTTTCATTGCCTTTTTATCTTTGACACAAAAGTTACATCTCAACACCACCCGAACCACTCTGAAACTTTAGTTTATGTCTTAGATATGAGTATCCCGCCATCAAATCGACCGGGATTAGTGCCCTTAGAAAGTCGTAAATAACTTGATGCGTACACAGATAAACATTGATACCTATTTAAGATCCTAGTATGTTTCATATGACTGTATACACTTGTATAGTGGGGACTAATACTATTGAAAATACCTTCAACGTGCACGATATACGTAGCAATTACTTAAAGTAAGTTTTAGTTACTAATTTGATATAAATTGCTGATACACATAAAGTATGTATACCTACTGTAACTAAAACTTACAAAGTCTGTCTTTAATATGTCGTGCATACGAAACTAGAACCCTATATAATTATATACGTCCAATGTATTAAGTATTTACATTGTTTATGATGTTGTAATGCACTTTGAGTATCTCATTAAAATTAATGACCCTTACCCTCTGTGCATATTATATTATGCTATTATAATCATCTTTGTATCACTATTTCGTACCCATAATACCGCTCCATTAGATACCTCTCTCAAGTAAAATAATTTAAAAATTAGTCTTGGTAGCTTTTAGAAATTGTATATAAACTTTTTGTTTTTATGGCTTTGGATCGACACTTTATAAAAGCGAATAATAACGTCGGAAAGCGTCAACTTCGCAGATTTTGAAACTCTAGCAATAAAACGCTTTTGTTTGTGTCAGTTCTTAGCATCACTGGACCCCATCTTATCCATAAATACCTATTGCTATTTTACAATATACTAGTTTAACGGTTATGTAAATATCCCGAACACCAATAGAATTTACTATTTATTAAAATAGCAAAATATTTTCTACATTATTAAATTCTGTGACAACCTCCGCCATGTATAAAATTGATTTTATAACATTTTTATGGAGATACTTTTTAAATTTGTTTTGTGTAATCATGTTTTCAATTGTAATACTAAACCAAGTAGATTAGTTGGGTGTAGTAGCTTTGAGTCTCAAAGGCAATTGCAACATCATAAGACCATAAAAAGTCCGTAATGAAACAATGTTGTGTCCGTGGTGGGCCAGGCACGAGACTCCAGTGCTCGCTAGTCCTTTGCGCCTCATACACGTGGATGAAGAGCTACTCGTGCTAGACAAGCCTTGCTCGCTGCCGGTGAGTCATGCGTTGGGACCGTTTTGTCATCATCAGATGTCAGACTCTGATAGTCGTCGATATTAACCGTTTGAATTCGCTTGAAAATGTCTTAATTGTTTTGTATCAATCTAGCTGGAAAGAGCACTTCTAATGTTTTCAATAACTTCTTTGTTGCCATAAAAACAAGTATCCTTAAGCAGAAAATCATTTACAGTTAAATAATCCCTTAAATCTGTAAATATCTTACCTTTTGTAACGTTATGATTTTTTCCAACAATAGAAGTTTTTTCCAACAAAAACTGAATGGTACGTAAAAGAAAGACCGTTGGAAGTACAATAAGAAAAGAAAATAAATCAGCGCAAAGATAGCTCACCGAAATTCTCAGAGTTAATTTTTTTTCTCGGTCCACACGAAGTACGCTGTCAGAGTCTGACTAGAGATTGTGATCTGCACAAAAGTTTGAAACATAATACTACAAACAGAGCTGAAAATGTGCGGTCTCGTCGAAAATCCCACTTGAAAGTGGTCCCCGAACTTGAGGATTACGAGTCCTAAATACTTCCTATTTTATTTCATATCTTTCAAAGGCGAGCATCGTGTTATCTAAAATTTCTCAACCTGATCCAATTAAATCGTTTCAAAAATAATTCACCAAATATTTTTTTCTCTAACATTTTGGTAAATTGAGTTGCAGAAGCTTACGTCGATTAAATTAGGAGTTTGCCGTACGTCCCTCTCTGCCAATTCTGAAAAGTTTTTGCTCTAATCATGTTTACTGTAGCAAAATTTTGGGGAGGCCGCCCGGCCGATGTTTTATGTGTACTTAATGCTTATAAATAGATGTTAAAACAAATTTAGGACTAAAATATATAAAAGGGATATTCATGAGGTTTATTTTAACAACGTATTTTTATTTAACTAAAATTATTATCTCGGCAGGCATGCATGTAGTTTGTGGCTATTGTAAATTCTAAGAATCCATAATATACATACTATATGTAAAATAATATTCATAAAAATCAATTGACTGATTCTATAAAAGGGATCATTGGAACTCTGTTCCCTTATTGCTTAGTTTAAAATCGATAAGTTGCTAGACAAGTAGATGCAATTCAATCTCCCGAAATTATCATTTAATCTTAATATAACTCGGTTCTCGCTTCTCGACTATATTTCTTCTCTCTTTTGCATGTCGCTTACAATGAATTCTATTTGCAGTGGTTATACTTGGTGTTCTTCTATCGTCTGGTCTGCGCAAACTGTTTTATCACTTTCGATTGTATGCAGATGGTTTTACAATTCATCATCATTATCATCAAGGCTTGCTTCATCACCGTTGCTTCATTCGTTTATAACTTTATTTTTGTCACTAGAATTCTGGAGTGATTAATATTGAAATAAATGTTTAGCTAAATATTTAACTGTTACAGTTCAAACCAACAGAGATGTGAGATGTTTTTTTTTTAATAATTGGCACGTTGAATGATAACCTTTTTGCAAAATATTATTTATTTATTCATACAATGGTTTGTCGTTTCAAAATTCGAAGTTTCATTTGAACTTAATTCTGCAGAGTATTTTCAATTTTTAATATTCTCTTCATTTTTTAAATTAAAGTTGAATGTAATATAAAATATGTTACTAGGTGCATCCATGTGGAAGATACCGCCACAACACAGTCGTTTTTATACTCGCAAAAGAGTACAACTTGAAAAATTTGAGGACCATTCACAGACTCGACAGGCTAACGTCAGGTAAGATCGTACTAAATTGTAGACTGTTTCTTTTTATATGTAAAATGAAAAAGTAGCTGGCTTACAATTTGTTCCAAAACTGGCATTTTACCAAGCACGTTGTACCATTTTTATGAAATAGGTCACAATTTATAGTTACCGATAGTTTAAGTACATTCATGAATGTATTTTAGGAAGCTACAGATTTATTGTTTAAGTACATTCATAAAGGATACCATTACATGAGTAAGCTATAAGCAAAGTGTAAATTAGTTAAGATATATTGTATGATCCCTGAACTATTTTCTCTTTGTCTCGAAACCTGGTTAATTTTATATAAGTTAATGTAAATTATTTATTAGTTATATTTCAGTGATTAATTATTGTATGTTGTTTAGGTCTCCTGTTATTCGGAAGGAGTCCAAAGAAGGCGAGACAGATGGAACACCAGATTAGAAACAGACAAGTACAGAAGGAATATGTATGCAGAGTAGATGGAGAGTTTCCTGAGTAAGTGTTTCTTTTATTCATTGAAGCCATAACAGTTGTTACACACATAAGCCATCATCTATCGAATATAATATGTATGTGAATATTCTGGAAAAAGCCGCTCGGTTTGCCGAATACGTGCACTAGGCCGGGCGACAGCGGGCTGCCATCAATCACCACAGCCGGGCGGTAAAACCGAAGATGTGTA
The DNA here is from genome assembly GCA_945859575.2 of Herminia tarsipennalis. NCBI lineage: Eukaryota > Metazoa > Arthropoda > Insecta > Lepidoptera > Erebidae > Herminia > Herminia tarsipennalis. The sequence continues at coordinate 17,800,121 of OX243841.2, read as the reverse complement.
GATGAATATTTGGCTTTGCCGTTCAACGAATACTCCCAAATTGAATGATGTGCCGGCGTGAATAAACTTCCCGATCGGCACTTAGTAATGAAGCCGAACATGTGTAGGAATTGTTTGGAGTCGACTTTGTTGTTCGGCAAACACTGCCGAACCGAACGTGCCGATCCGCTTATGTGTGTAACAACCCTAACTCGCAACGGCTTTTTCTTTTTCTATTTTTCAATGTAACGATTGTCGATTTGGTTTAATATAAATATTTATGTTGGTTGTATTATATTTCAGAAATCTTATCGAATAACTTACTTCACATATTATTGGCCTTATATGAGCCGTTCTAGATGTCCATTCTTATTCTCCCTGGTTATTATTTTTAGCCTGGCTTGTGAAGTGTGACGACACCTAAAGACGACGAAGGCTTTATAAATTAAAATGCATTTATATTGGATCTCGATCAAAGCAATAAAAATAAAACTGCATACATATTCAAGCAACAGAATGTCCAATCAATCTTGAAGATGTCATGCAATAACATGAACTCGATGTGACCAATTATTTACATCTAGACAAATTTATATCACATTTCCTTGGAATAGAATGCATTTTGCTTTACTTCAAACCGTCATAGTCTTCAATTGACAAGTCAATCAAAAATGTTATTGCTTTAAATTAAGTCGTATGCATACAATGTTTTCTTAAATTATGAGGTGCAATTATGTCAATATAGGATTATTTATTTTATCTGTAATCCTTAAGTTGAATTATATCTTGCAAACATTTGTTTATTTTATACGTGTTTGATAGATTCTAGCGACGACTTTTATCATAAGCCTATCGTAATTCGTAAAATTATTAGAATCATAACGTTGTCCTTTAGAAAACACATAACTACTAGTATTTATGGGTTACTCTGTTTTACTTTTAATAAAATAGCTTTCAGTTGTTTTTTTCTGTTTATTCGTTTAAAAAGTCAGATGAGTTTTTGAGTGAGTTCCGATGTTACGGTTCTATCGACAGGTTTAGATTGAAATTTATTTTCAGCTGCGTCTATATAAAAATTCCTGGTAAAATCAAAATAAATTAGTAAAAAAATTGAAATATTTATTATTTTTTGAATAACTGGTAGATAGTCAACAGGTTTGTTAAGTAAGGTTTGATAAAGCTACTTCTCTGATGTACAAGGCCGAAATTGCTTTCACCTTCAATTTCAACTTGGCACTAAATATTCATCACCGTTTTAGTGAGGAAATCGAATGTCAAGAGCCAATTGAAGTGGTGAGCTACAAGATCGGCGTATGCAAAGTATCACCCAAAGGCAAGGACTGTTCAACGGTGTTTAAGAGGCTGGGATACAACACTAACAATAACACAAGCGTAGTGCTATGCAAGCCAAAGACAGGAAGGATGCACCAAATAAGAGTTCATTTGCAATATCTAGGTGAGTTTAAAGAAAAAATAAACATAAATGAATTCAGTTTTCAAAAGGTTATAATCGATAGTGATTGACGCATAGACGATAAATCTGAAACCAAAATGCGAACAGAGAAATTGTGATTCTGTTAAAAGGATAATTTAAAAACACCCAACAGCTAATCTCCCTTTAAATGGAAGGAACAATAAATAAAATAGGGAACTTGTACTCGCATTTAATCAAGTTTCTTGTCGATAAGGAAAATACGTTTTCATTTTACCGAACCATGTACGTATATTTTGGATTGTATCCGCGAGGGAATGAAACAAAATAGAGATTTTATCTGTTTCCACATATATTTGCACAAATAGTGAAATACTGTTTTGGAGAATAGTTTTATTTATCGTTTGAATTATAAACGCTATTACTGCATTACAAAAAGCTTTCATTCTTGAATACTCGGAAAGAATCCTTTTCGAGTGTACCTAGTTTAAATAACGAAAATGTTCTTTACTGAATTCTATGTTATTAGTATGAATATATTCACTATTTTCATTAAGACGTATAACAGTTCTAATAAAATGTATTCCACTACAGGCTATCCCGTAGTCAACGACCCTCTATACAACCACCCGGTCTTCGGACCTCTTCGAGGTAAGGGCGGAGACACGGGTGGCAAGTCTGATGAGCAGCTGGTAAGGGACCTCATTGCTATTCACAACGCTGAGAACTGGCTAGGAGTTGACGCTGCTGATGATGACTTACTGTTCTCTAAGCCCGCATCTGATGACAAAGGTAAGAAGGGTTACAAATTTTAAATACTCATACTTGTATTCGATGTCAAATAGTCCAGAGACCAAATTGCGTTTTATTTGTAAATATATCTGATCATGTTACATACTCATCTACCAAATTTTGGCTTATAAATTGACTTAATCGTGTTTGGCAGTTGGTGAAGACGACTGCGATACAGGTCCAGCGTCAAGAGAATCATCACCTAGACTTGAATCACCAGCGCCTGGTTTAACTCCATCATCTGTTATGACTCGTGAGTTTTGTACAACTTTGACATTAGTTTATTTACGTATATTTTTGTCCAACTGTCATTTTAATCAACTGTTGTTTATCATCAGCAACGCTCCCAAGTCCGTCAAGCGCTGCTGAGGCTCCGGTAGAAGTGAGCTCTCCAGCGCTATGCACACTGGCACCTTCGCCAATTGCATCACCGACCCTCAATGAGGACTCCAATGATGCCAAGGTATGAATGCTTTGGCGAAAATTGCTATTTAAAAAATATTTTTCTCTTGACAACCAAACCAAATATCGAATATTCGACAAAAATATCAAATTTCAATAAGGGTACCCGACATTACTTGAAGCACGTAGCCTCTTTCTGTGAGACCTGTCATACAGTTTGACAAACGCTTACGCCTCAATTTTATTCTAAGAAATAGTTCTAACTTGCCATTTTACTTTATTTAGTTATACAAGTTAGACTCTGAAGTCAAAGCGGTCTCTTTTTATGAAATGTCAGAACGACGCGCTCTTTAGAAATTTGTATAGAATATAAGGCCCTTTTCACAAGTGCCGGTTTGTTGTTTTGTTATAAACCTATAAGGAACGCACATTTATTTTCTTGTAGTCAACTATCCCCATATTAGGTACTGATATATCAATTAGAACCGCATAATGTATTACAGACTATACTCTCTCTTGATTTGAAAAGCGGACCTGTTTCCCAGCACTGGGAATTTTCTCTCAGATGTTTGACTTATGACGCTGATCATTACTTCCTCATACAGTCAGACAAAGTGACAGTCGCCACCCAGACGGGCTGCACGCCGGCCGCCACCAGCTCGGCGACTGGCGCCAGCGATGCGCTCACGACTGACCCGCACTGCTACGAGTGCCGCGTCAGGTACAGGGACCCCAGGCCCAGGGACCTCGTTATGTACCTACACGCTTGGAAATACAAGGTGAGACCAAACAAGATTTACCTCTAGGTTTGAATACTACAAAATATAAACTTAAATAAATGATGTAAGTATCCACTAATCCACAGTAAACTCGCATGGTGGATTACAGCCCGTACGCTCTCTCAAAGAGAAAGCCTGTTTCCTATCAGTGGGTATGGTTATAAGACTGACTAGTAATCATCTTAGATTAATGAGATAATAGTAATAATTTATTATAAGTATTTATTTAACATACATTTGTATTAATAGCCTCCTTATAAGTATAAAATGCATGTGTTAGAACTTTAGAAGGCTCTACTCTTCGATATCTATTATTATACGTACTATGTAATATTTTTTTGCTATTTTTTATAAATACCATTAAATCTCTCAGATTTATAGGTGACCATTCTCCAAAAAATATGACACTTCTTTAAGGCGTCGGTCCCGCCAAATTTCTTGTCAAATTTCCATCCCCACCGTCTAAGAAAATAAGAAAATAAAGAGAACACTTGTGTTGGTAAACATGCTTATCCACTATTATATCTCCTCGCATTTTTTAAGGTTAGAAAAATTTTAATCCAAACCCAAGAATAGAAACCGGGGTCGGAATCGAACCAACTATTACATATCTTTCGAAAATGCAGTTATTATATTAATAAAGTAATTGACAGGAAATGCCTATAAAAAAATACTATAATTATATCTCCTGTTAATAGTAGTTACAAGCACATCACATTATAACAAAAGGTATACTACTACTTACATATAAGTAACATGGAATATAACATTGTTTGTTGTTAGGGTTAGTTAATATTTCAACACCAATTAAGTTCGATGTTATGTGAAATTTATTCAATTACAATACCACGTCTGTATATAACCACAACTCCATATTACTTGTTAACAGGGCCCCGGCTGGGAATACGAGACGGAGCTGCCACAATGGGCAAGCGTCGAATGGGAAGAGCCCGATAACTCATAGTTCAAGGAATTGACACCATTGAGGAAGCGCCTCGCCACCAAATTGTCTTTAAATCAATAAAAACCTAATATTATATTTAAAATATTTTTATGGATTATTTCAGGATTATTTTTACTTTAATTTACCCGACTTTGCGATCGTAGTGGGACCATATGCTTCAATTGTGGAAAGATATATCAAGACCTGTCATAATCCATAAAAGTAAGTTTAATTTGTGTGTAGAAAAAAATATGTTATAACTTTGACCTAGAGATGTAATACATGTTATATTTTATATTTCGCAAATGTGTATAAAGTGTACACTTTGCAAAAGAATATAACATTTTATTTGGTAACAAAACTGGTATGTTAAATATTGTAATATGTTATGCTTCACAATTACAAGTACATATAACAATGATAATGCAAACTTCTCTAGTTTTGTATTTTAAACATGAAAATTAAAAATTTCAAATTCATTTAAAGTTAGTAGAAATCCTGTAATTATACAATCAGCTTGTGCTTTATACAAATGCGGTTAAATAAGAATAATGTTTTTAAATAAACAAATTGCGAGGCGCCCAGAACGAAAATACTAACTTGGCTGTTACTACTACAGTGCTCTAAGGTAAGTTTTGTAATTAACATAAGTGAGAGTTAGAATAAGGTACAGTTATTTTATCAGCGTTGAAAAGTCGCAGTTTTTAATAAAATAATTTTAAAAGAAAAAATTTAGTCGACTTTAGAGCACTTTTCGAGTTTTCTCCATAGTGACTTTTTTAATTTTGTTTAGATTATATCATTTTGTCAGTTCAGTTCCTATCGGCCTAAAAATGTTTGGTCAGCTTTTTAGTAACGTAGTTATTGTAAGGGAAAATGTAACAATTTGTAATATGTACCATTAAAATAGTTATATCGCTTAAACGAGGCAGGGTCAGAACCACAATCATAAATGAATTATATTAAAATGACAATCATTTTTAAAAAGAAACAATGGGATAGCTCTTCTAATCTTACAACCGAATTTAGGCGAGTATTTATGCAGAGCAAACGTCATTTTATAAATGTCTATATTCATTGTCACTTGGAAAAACGAAAAATATTTATCAACGAACTAGAAATCCGCGGTCACACTTATATGTCACGTTAGTGTGGTTACTGGGAATTTTCCTATTAGACACACTACCTGTGCAACTACTGGTAATTTTTTTTGACCATAGTTTAACTTTCTAAAACCAATGAGCCAATAATAAAATGGCGTTAGTGATTAATACAATTTGATTTCAATCAAATCTTGGACCACTGCTATATTTTCTTATTATCTTGAAAAAAAAAATGTATAAATAGGACCACTGTTTAATAGAAAGGCTATCTCTATATTATTAGATGCGTACGTTTACAATAAAGGCATAGGTAAATAAAGTAACAATTAAAATATTATGTCGCATTTGTAGACGGTGTTTTAGCAACACCGTCACTTTTGGCTTCCATAGTTTTGAAGTAGTGGTTTAAATATTTGGAGATAAAATACATAAAATTTTGTACTTTACATACATCAAGAGAAAATTATATCTTACTTCATTGCTGACTTTGTAGGCCAGTTGTGATATGCATTTAAAGTATGTATTATTTTATTACACCATCATTAAAAGACAGCTTTCGAAACGGTTTTACTTTAAACATGACTATTGTGAACACTAAAGACAGTGTGGGGAAATTCCGGAGTCAGTTCAAAGCAGCAGATTCTAAAGACATGTAAAAATCGTTTGGTTTTTCTTTTCTTTTTAGGTTTTCGAGTGTGTAGCGTTAAGTGAAAGGACGTATACAGTTCTGGATTTGTAGTATTATTTTAAAACCAATCTTAAAGTATGGGAGATACTTAGAGCCTGTATATGTCCTTGCCATATTCAGAAGTTTTCCTTTATTTTAAATTGGATTGTTTTGGTACTTAAACGCCGGATCGTTTATGGTCGTTTGTATCTTATTAGTATATTGTAGTATTAAAATGTAAAAGACATTTTTTGTGACACTTAGGTTCTTGTGTGCGATGGCTTTTATTGTTTTAAAAACCAAATATTTCATATGTAAAAGATCGTGTTTTGGTACGCAGTCAAAAATGTTACCCAAGAATAACCACAGAAAAATATAAAACAATAATGGAAAATATCGCACATAAGAGTACCAATATACATTATATATTCTCATGAGCTTTCATAAAATTAGTTTGATATAAAAAGTATATATTTTTCTTACTTCTAGGCGTAGTTGTAGCGAGCGATATACATTGTTTTTGTTATTTATTGTGAAGTTTTGAATGATTTTGGAATAAACTGTTATGAAACACCATTAAAAATACTCGTAACTTGCTGAATCTTTTTCGAATGATATTGACGAAATAATATAAAAATGATAAATAATAACCTGTTTGTTATACTGAAATAAATGGCAAATCTTAATCGCCTAGGATACAATTTCCCAACAAGTACACTTAAAATTATTGGTAAAAGAGTTTCAAATTTAAAAGAATAAAATATATTGTTTTTATGGCTGTTATATTCCAAATCATTACATGTTTGCTGTTATATATGATTATTATATCGGCTGAATATGTACATACGCTGTAATTCTGTGCTATTAATTTCAAAGCTGACATCATGCTGGCAAACCATTATCTGTTTTGGGAACAAAACCATCATATATAAGGGAAAGGTTAAAATATATATTATTATATATTAAAAATCAAGTCGAACAAAATACCTCTGTTTTAGTTCAATAATCCAAATATTTGTGTTTTAATTTTTTACATTATATAGAACAGTGTAATATACGGTAGTGTGTACAAATAAGATATTGTTCGTGGCATATCACCTAGGTACCACCGAAGGTTATTTGGCTGGCTGATTATTTTCAATCGAAATTTTAGTTTGTTATGTTCTAAAACAAACTTCTTACATTTAAATTTACATAGAGTTACTTTTGACGTGATAAATCGAAGACCGGCTGCACGCACAAAAAAGTGTCACGTTATTGATTTGCTAAGCAACGGTCACGTTATTGATTGGTTGCTAAGCAACACGAATGTAATCAATGTTTACTTTATCACGTAAATGGTCATCCGTAAACTGACTTTACAGATAACCATTTTTTTATGTTACTTTTGATGTAGGTAAGTAGTTCTGCATTTTACTGTCATTAATCAAAGTCGATCATTAGCATGACCTTTTCAGTCCATTTTGTGTTTCCTTTACTGATTATGATAGATTAACTTTTACAAACACGTCTGCGTTATTCACCGTGTCAACATAGAGACGAATTTCAGCCTTCATTATATTTATCAATTCGACAAATCTGTGACGAAAGTACACAAAATGTGTCCCGCGAATAATCAACCAGTCAAATAATTTTCTTCCGAAAAATATTGTTGTATTTTTATATAGTGTGTAAGACCCGTTTATATATTATGTTAACGTTCAATGATTACAGAACGATAATTGAGCTTGAATAAAAGGCTGGTGACGCGATTGTGATTTTTTTTAACGGTAACGACTTATCATGTAGCCAAAAGACGTTTAAAAATCGAATCGATACAGGACTCGATTCTTAAAGAGAGTCGCAAGTTTTTCCTGCATCGAAGTCGCATTTTTCCTTGTTTAAATACGCTAACGACTTGCGGCTACCTTGTCACTACCCCAGTCTTAAAATAAATAAAAAGTTTATATTATCTTCGCTTTTTAGTAAATACTAGAATCATTTGACAACTTAAAGATATTTTTTTTTGTCGCACTGTCGATTCATTTATTTATAAGAAAATTTTCATGTGCCTTCTCAAAATAATGGTAAAAAAATAAAGATAAAATTGTAAAAGTATGTTTTAATTACAGTTACATATAATTGTTACACTTTTAACATAAGTAGTGTTACATTTGGCACTAACGAGCTTTTTTAATGTAAATTGTAGTCAGGGGACAGCAAATAAACTGTTTTATAGGTACAAAAACTTAAAATGCGTAACTAAATTTTGTGTCTCTAATGAGATTTTCGCGAATTTAATTAAGAGTCCACTTAATCCAATACTGAACAGCTCATTAAGATATTAATTTGATAACGTTATGAAGTCAACGTCATTTTGAACACGTTTTCCCTGTTGAGGTTGTAGGTACTTTAAAGTTGAAAAAAATAATAAAAGTTCACCGACTCATTATGAAAAATGTATATAATTATACATTCTTAATAACGAGCCGGTAAACGTAATAACATAAACAATTTCAAATTTTAATTTTCTATCCAAAGTTGTCCTCTACTTAAATTACTTGAAGCTCGTTTTCGGCACAACTTTGCAAAAAATCAATGTTTGTGATTTTATTTTGCATAATTTATTTTTTAATAATTGTTTAATTTTTTGTTTTTATTTTGTACTAATTAATTAGTGTTGTCATTGTCGGTACCGTAATATCGTGCCATATAAAATGGCTGCCTTTAATAACTTAGTTCTCACAATTATTGTGTTGTATTATAGTTTGAACGATGACAAAATGAAAGACAATTTGTTAATTTGATAAGTATTTCGTAATTAAGAATATAATAGTGTTTCCTTCTTTAGATTCGTGTTATAAGAATTCATGTTTCCACTTAAATTTAATTAGAATAAAAGTCATCATTGAATTTGAAGTTTTATTTCATTGAATTAACCCAAGCTGAAATCAGCAATTACCTGCCAAAAGACAGTTTTCCTTGTTCCTTCCCCGAATATGAGAATTAAGGAAGGAATAACAGCCATTCTAAATTTCATCAAAATTTGTTTGAGAATGGAGACCTACCTAGATGTTTGTAACTCTTTCACAAAACGGATCTAGGGGGGAGCAATCTCGGATCAGTGCTCAAGGTTCTATGTCCAAGTGACGCCAAATGCCATGTTAAGAGGGATGCCAAATGCCATGTTTGAAGGGACCCCAAATGCCACAAAGTGGCCCCAAATGCCATGTTTAGACGGACGTTAAATGCCACAAAGAAGTACCAAATTCACAGGTATTGCTTCATGAGGTCAAGATAATTTAAATGGGAGTGCATTTAAATTATCTCGACCTCATGAAGCACCACTCCTAGCCCGTCGGGCAGCATTATCAAGTTTTTGCCTATTTTAAATCTATTACTACTACAGAACATATTTTGATGAAAATTTTCGTTAACTTCTCTGTCTACTTATACCTACCATACCTATACCTACATAAGAACAAATACATGGCTATATTTAGCGATACTTACATGGAAGGGCGGAGCTGTTGGCAAAAACAGGTAAGAAATTTGCAAAGTAAGACAATACAAGCTCAGATAAACTTCGTAACCAGAACAATACAAATGATACTGATGTAAGGTCGAATGCCTAATTAGCGCTCCGATCATCTTGTTGACTTTGTAAAACAAGCTTTGTATATCATGTTGAAGAACAATCGCGAATACAAGATTTTTGCGAAAATTCTAGGTCGGTTGTGATTATATAGTACAAAATTAACAAATAATTTCGCTATCATCAAAATATATTTTCGCCATTAGGTATTCTAAAAATTGCCAAGCATTTTTTTAGAATACCTGAGGGCTGAAATTCAGTCAATTTGTGATTGGCCCCAATAGGTAGGTACGTACTTGTTTCGCGCTTATTAGAAAGCTTGTTGGGTATGGTAGGTTGTAGTGGTGTAGGTTGATATTATAAGAGAAAAGCTTTGATGCTACGAGTATGTTATAGCAATTGTACGTATGGAAATATCTTGTGTACATATTTATCTACAATATACAATTTTATGTCAGGAATATCGACTACTTGTGTATCTTGGACTGTCTCAGGAGGTAACTTAAAGAGTCATGGCTAAAACTAACTGGTAGTTAGTGGATCTACAGTACAGTATCATAATAAGAACAGACTTTATTATATATATTATATTCAAGAGATGTCAGGATGGATTATACTGTATGTGAGTATGTAATACGCATATTATAGAATTTTATAAGCTACGGGTCTTAATCGCGTAAATATTTTATTTTAAGGCTAACCTTTGTTTATTGCGCGACGTTTCGAACGGATTGCTCCTGTGGTTTTATTTATCGCGGATGTGAAAAACCGACAGACAAACATGTCAGCAATAGCGGAACACTTGCTGGATGCAGGATCCAATCACTGGATTGAACTACATAAACCACGCTTATCGGAGGCTACGCTGAGCCGAATTAGTCTACCCGTGACCGTTGCAATACGGTCGAAACGTGGGGCAATATATTTAGTCTTAAAATAAAATATTTACGCGATTAAGACCCGTAGCTTATAAAATTCTGTAATGTGTACAAATCGCGAAAGTTTACGCACAAATATTGTAATGTGTATGTCTGTATATTGTTTAAAGTTCCTATCAATCATTAAGAAAGAAATACTAGTCCCGCTGCAGGATACAAGCCCTGTGTCGCGGGGGACCTTACAAACATACAAGTCACGGACACAAAGTACACCCAGACTCGAAACAACAATTTGTGGATCACACAAAGTGGTGTCCCGTGTGGGAATCGAACCCTCTTGCGTAGCAGTCGGACACACTCCCACCGCGCCACAGAGGCATTCAAACACGCTCATATTCTTTATCCATTCTTAGAGCAATGTTCTGGACAATCTGAATAAAGTTATTATAAATTGACTCCTAAATTAACCAATCAGTGTTTAATTTCCTATTTTCTAGGATTTTCCAATTACCTAAGTACCTACTTAAAAATTTGCTAGAAAGATATCGAAAATCTGTCCTAGATTTCTATTATCCGTTATTTTGCAAACATATTAGGATTTTCGCAAAGACCCTATTTTTGCGATTATCCTACGACTTACACAAAGCTTGTTTTCATTTTCAAGTTAGTATCTACATTCATTATATTGTTCCGGGAAATCAAAAGCCCCAAATGAACCTCCCCATCGCGTTATCGGTATGAATAATCGAATATGCCGATGATTCGACAAATATTTAGATTACATGTTTACAAGCGCCGTTTAATTAGCAAATATGTTGACAATAGCCTTTTTTATTACCAACTGATAATAGTATTATTCAACGGTTTTTCAAATCTTGCATGGCCGTAGCAGGTAGGTTTTAGACTTCGTTTTAAGGGCTTCGTGTGTTTCGTTGTTTGTTTAAAGTTGATGCAAAATTAAGTGAATAGATTCTGATCACTTTATAACGCCTCTAAGACTGCCTCTGTGGCGCGGTGGGAGTGTATCCGACTGCTACGCAAGAGGTCGTGGGTTCGATCCCCACCCAGGATAAACCTTTGTGTGATGAGCACGATGATGACGAACTCACACAACGCCATCTGATCCCAAACTAAGCAGAGCTTGAACTATGGAAACCAGACAACTGATAAACATACTTATATATTTCTAAATGCTTACATATTATAGTTAAATAACACCCAGACACAGAATAAACCATCGTGCTCATCACACAAAGTTTTATCCTGGTTGAGGATCGAACCCACGACCTCTTGCGTAGCAGTCGGATACATTCCCACCGCGCAACAGAGGCAGTCGTAGCAGATGTATTTAACAACCATACTTCAAATTATACCTAGATTTCCAAAAAATCTCCTCATCCTTAGGTACTGGCATCAACAACATCTCTTCATCTACACTCAGGTCAGTTTCATACTAAACAATTTTGTTAACAATGCTCCTCATAGCCCCTCGTTCTCACTTAACCTTTCGAAGCTCGTCGACTTTGAGGGTCCTTGCCTACACTTTAACACCTTTGCAAGGTTTTAAACCAAGGGTTCCGGATTCTTGACGAAATGCTTTAGAGAATTGGATAGGTTGGTCGGTAGAATGAGAATGTGGGAGTGAAACATATTTCAAAAAGCTTTTGTGAAACGCCCACTGATTGGGGTTATTTTTATTACTTTCGTATAGCTAAAGTGTGGAAAATATGGTACATGTAACTGGACTTGCATATAAGTTGACGTTGAGTCAACGACATGTGAAACAGATTCGAATTCTTAAAAACATTAAAGCGAACCTTACACGGTCGATATTAATGGAGCAATACCAACTCAATATTATTTGCACTCAAACGACTTAATACTACTGATACACGTACAATATTTAGATATTGACACAATGATATTGACTATGTAAGGTAGGCTTTATGTTTCATATTATTAAAGTTAATTGAACACACTTCGAACATGACGCTTGATCAGCTCGATGTTTTGTTAAAACTTGATTTTAAAAACCAACTATCGTTTTGGTGCAACGTTTTATTGAGCATAGATACGAACGCGGGTGACAGGAGCGAGAACAAGACAAAAAGAAATGTTACACGTAAATGTTAATTCGCCTTACAGCATTTACCAGTAATTGGGTAGATGACTACAATAACAATACATTATTTTACACTATACAAGAAATAGGATTTGCAAAAATATTCTGAAAAACAATGTTTCTCTACAATTATACGTTGTCATGAATTTATAAACATCAAAACAAACATTGAAACTACATGATTTGACCATACAAAATAATGATGTCATTGTTTTGTATTTCATTTAAATTAGTACTAGGCGCATCGTTTGGACGTTTCATAATAATCATAATTATAATCATTTATTCTTGTAATACATGGGTCTTAAATATAGTTGTTACATTGTTATTGTTTCACCATGCTCCACCGTCTCGGTATGCAGGATTGGTTTAACATAATCGTTTAATAAAAAAATAAAATATAATTTACAATTAAATTATATTTTATTATAAATTATAATTTACATTAAATAAAATATTACATGCAATTTACACTCACATCTCCAAAATAATATCAATACTATAATTACAGACTATGAATAAATGTCAAATTGATAACAATAAAATTATAACATTAATATTAAATAATAAATAATTGATTATATTTTGAGTAATAACATTTTTGCATTAATAATATTTTGATTTCATTCCTAAACACATACAATATTTAAAGTACTCAAAATATGTTTAGGCAAATGTTTATAAATACGTAGAGCCATGCAAAATATGCTTTTGTTGAATAGTGCTGTTTCTTAAAAAGATACTGATTTTACTTGACAGTCATCTACCCTATTACGTCGAACACAGCGTCGACCGTTCGCAAGAACTTTACATTTGATACATGGAAATACTTAGGAAACTGAGCATTCGCCTGTATTGTACCATTCATAAGAACGTAACATTACATGTTCATGATCAAGTGTTTACTCATACTCACCCTTAGGTCAACCATTGTTCTGCTATTCCGCACATGCCGCATGTATATCTGCTCTCATTCTCTTTATTAAGATATACTTGTAAGGTACACATTAGGTACATAAAAGAAATTTAAACTTAGAGTAGGTAACCTTTATGATTCCATAGGTACGTTTCAGGTCTTACGATAAAATCTATATGACCCATAATTTGGGCAAGTTTGAGCATAAACCCTATTAAAGTTCAAGCTAGTTAAAAATTTATAGACTCATCTACATAATGACCTACCTATTATAGTATACATAGTATTAGCTACTGCCCACGACTTCGTCTGCATAGGTCTCGAAGCCACGTCAAGTTTTAAAATAGTATAATTCGACTTAATTCTAGAAGGTTGCGTACCGTAATGAAACATGTACCATGCACATATGTGATTTATATATGTGAATATATCCAATATATATATATATATAATATCCAATTTTATGCAGTACTTTTTGCGGATTACTCGTACAAACATACTAACAGACATACGAAAATTGTAAAAACAATAGTAGAAGCCAAAACAATTGTTTTATAGACCACAGTACAACTTTTTATAGACTACAAAATAAGATATTAAGTTTTCTTCAATATCTCCTAACCTACAGACATTGACTAGTTACAACTATTTTATTAGGGGGGTAAAAAGGTATATATAGGTAGGCACCTTTAAATACTATACAATTGACTTCTTATGATATGACTAGCTGTCCCGCGCAACTTCGTCTGCGTAAATTTTCCCCGGTTTTGCAACATTTCTCATTGCTGCTCCGCTCCTATTAGTCGTAGCGTGATGTTATATATCCGTCCTCTATAAATGGTATATCCAACAGTGAAAGACTGTTTCAATTCGGATTCAGTTCCTGGGATTACCGCGTTCAAACAAACAAACTGTCAAGCTTAAGCAATATTTGACTCAACGAGCCAAGAGTGAGTTATTCGCGTGAGGTACATTTGATTCCACACCGGCACACCAGCCACCACCGCCAAGGGAGGGACAGAGGGAGGTTTTCCCAAGAATAAGGTCATTCACTCGATCCTGCAGGAAGGCAATTGTTGCCGCAACTAACTAACTATAATATCAACGTTTTCTTATTTTTCTCAAGCGTTTATCAGCTAAAAATTAATTTAATATTCAAATTATCCATTTGAACCTCATGCGGTATAAAAATCAAAATTATGTAAGTTGTTAGTTGTTAGCTTTTAAGTTAAGTATAAGTTTGTTACCTCTAGTAGGTATCAATGTTTTGTGGTTAGTAGCTTGCGATTTTTTTTTTCATTGATTTGGTTACCATACACGAAGGTTTAACCCTTTAAGTTTGTCGACTGAATTAAAAGTCATTCTGTAAAAAATCTCGTGTCACGGTGTTTGTGGTCCATCTGAAACGGCTCGACCGATTTCTATAATTTTTTTGTATAATTGGTAGGTATGAGAATAGGTCGTTAAGTTTACTTTTATCGCGATTTTAGTTTTTGCAAAAATGGGGCAAAATGACGCAGATGAAGTTGCGTGGTAGCTAGTACCTAGGTTATAAAAATCAAAGACGTCGAGGACAAAGCCACGGGGTGTGTTAGTAAATAATAATGTAATGCATCTTATTCCGTAAATATTTGTTTAGGTTTTTTATTTGGATGAGAAAGTTATTTATAAAAATAAATCTGGTGGCCGCTCATATCCCTAGTGAATATGAATGAGGCCGGGAATAAAAGTTGGCAACACATTTTTTAGTAATTAAAAACATAATACGAAAAAGTTTGAAAGCCATCCAACCGTTAAAGTATTATACGATACCTGTCAACCCTCATCAGCTAAAAATTTAAAACAAATAAAAATGGTGTCACTTTGTGTAATTTATTTAGCAGCAATGAAATAAGTAGATTAATGGTAGTCGGTGGTGGGGCGTTAAAATTGGAACGGCTCAAGGGTTAAGGGTTGCGTGACCGAAACAACCCCTGAAGGAAGTGTCGTGATGGATGACGTCACAGTTACTATGCATGATTTTTCTTTTAGGGTTGTCAAGAATAGCAGAGTTTTTAACATATTCTTTTTCATTACAATGAAGTGTCACTACGTGACTATTTATAGAAATCTATACTAATATTATAAAGCTGAAAGGTTTGTTCGTTTGTTTGTTTGAACGCGGTAATTTCAGGAACTACAGGTATGAATTAAAAATTATTTCACTCTTGGATAGCCCATTTATTGAGGAAGGCTATAGGCTATATAACATCACGCTACGACCAATAGGAGCGGCAATGAGAAATGTTAAAGAAAATTTACGCAGACAAAGTTGCGCTGGACAGCTAGTATATAATATGTATACCTACTTTAAAATAAAATTATAGCAATGAACAAGAAACTGTATGTAGTCAAATTGAATAATACAACAGATTTTTTTATAAATATTTAGTTGACTAAATATATTAATCCATAAATAAACTCTTCACTTATTTTAGGAATTTGTTTAGCTACACATCTTTATGTGGTTTTAGTTTTTTTTTATATAATCTTATCGATTAGTAACCATAAGACGAATGAACTACTACCGTATTAAAAAGTACTATACTACTACTATACTTTATACTCTACTAATCTTTTTTTTAAAGGTTTCATCTCCTTGAACATTGTTTGTGACATCCCTGTAAAAAAATCAAGTATCTTTGTATTTTATATTAATCCTAATCTTAACACGTCATATTTTAATTAAACGCCAGTTTATTTTAATTTATAATGCACATGTAATGTCTGGTTGCATGAAATAGGATCATTATCTGATGATATGTATACTGATAACTGTATTAAATTAAATCATTTGAATGTCTTAATGATATGATTATCATTAAGACATTCAAATGATTTAATTTAATACAGTTCGCATTGTAAATATACTGCAATAACTTTCCTACAGTGACGTCACGATTCGATAAATATTTACTACTTCGCATATTTTTACTTTACAAACTAGTTAATAGTTTGTTAGCAGTATTGTATCGCGCTACGATGTCGTATAACGGTTTGGATAGCTGTTCAATAGAGTATAATGGCTTTTGTTTAACATCTTTTCGGATTAATTTCGTTTTAGTGCTGTTTGACATGAAATATTCGTGTATTATGTAATCACAATGAAGTAAACCTCTAAGTAGGCTTACTTTCCCTCTTAATAAATGTAGGGTTAAGGAATAAGTTGTAGGTTTAGTGTTGGTGATTTAGGGTTGTAACCTATAGTAGCATACTAATGAACCTTGCTTGGATGAGGGGTGTGGACATTAGAAGCCGCTCCTCAACCATTCGAAGGTCTAGTCGCAGTGGTTTAGGATCTAGGATCACTACACAGGGTCTCTACAATCCTCACTACTACTAAGCGCCTTCTCGCTCAATGCCACACCCCGTTCCTGCAGAGGGTCCCACTGCAGGAACTGGGGGTTTCCTTCATAAGTCGATGCACGTTGTCTTACTCCTTGCACCCAAGGTTTCAGCCTAGATAGCCTATAAGGTAGATCAGATAGGAAAATATTGATATTAGCGAGATCAAGCAACATATTCCCGTAAGGAGAATTGATGGGTGACCCTTCGCAGGACAAAACTGGAAACGTGATGTTTGTCGTAAAATAGGATCTTGGTTACAGGGGTGAGAGATAAAAACTACTCTCAGTAATCGTTTTAGATTTTACTCCTATCAGGGAGTAGAAAGTGTATTTGTGCTTATGCCGTAAGTATTATCTGCTTCATGGTTGGCTAAATCTACATAGAGTTTAGTCACCACGATGTACGTCGATTAGAAGAACGTTATAAGGTAAACGCTGGTTGGCATGGCAGGGTTCGTAATTTCCATACCTACCCATAATTACTGCACCGTAATCATTATTTTGCTTCATCCTCATTGCTCCCTTATCTTCCAAAGGATTCAACCTTAATGATCTACAGCAACACATTAACAGGCACACAAAATCTGTCACCTTCATAATTAATATTACACAAAGCTAGGTCTTTCAAAGAAAAGGAGATTCTCAGGTTCACAAAATGATTGATGGATGAAACATTATCTAAAGATATAATGTTCTGCTGACCTCCTCGCAATAGGTTGATTGATGGTGTACATTTTAGTAAGTTAATTATTCATAACAGCGGTCAATGGATCTAATTAAGTTAAAACCTACACCGTGCTCTATTGCAGATAAATATCATGTAGGTAATCTTCTACTAAATAGGCTTTAAGGTATGATAGGGGAAAACGCTGAGGGCGACCTGTGCAATAACATTGATCCACAAGAAATATTGTAGCCACTGTTACTGTTGTTGAATTTGTGCAATTTAACATTATGATTACATTGCTTGAAGATCGCATACATTCTCTTACTTAGTAATTAAAACTTACTTATATACACACAGCGCACCACCACAACAAGGTATTTTTTTTTAACAAACCCTTTTAACAAAACTTTACAAACATTCTATTAACTCAGTACACACAAATAATCGTATAGACTCTTAAAAATCTTAATAACGAATGAGAATGAGTAAACTCTTTTTTAAGTAATACTCAAATTCACATAAGACAATGATGATCTTGGAATAAAATCCATAGACTCGTATGTCCATGGATTTTATTCCTAGATAGATGTCTTCGTGTATAATAGTTTAATGAAATAGGATTATAGCCAACGTAGTGTTTCTTGTTCCTTACAATCTATAACACTTAATAGGTAGGTAATTAAGTATTGCAAACATTAAGGGGTCCCTGACTCAGTGGCGACCGAGCAAGATATCTGCGATGTTAAGCAACGTTGCTACTATCGGTCTCCATGCTTCGGAGAACACGTCATGGCGTCGGTCCTGCGCCCAAAGGCCCAATCTCATTTCGGCCTTGTCGGATTTCCGTCCAATCGGGCTATAAGAAATTGAAAGTAAAGGAATAGAGAGTGCACTTGTGCCTGCGCATACACTTGTGCACTATAACATCTCCTGCGTAGTTGGCTAGTCTGACGAGATAGGCCGCTGTAACCGACATCGGTTAGAAGACTATTATTTTTTTAAATTTAAACTTTATACACAAAGGTGTACGGACTTAACGCTAGAAGCATTCTCTGCCAATCTTAGGGATCACCCTAAGATATGGAATGTGTAGGTGCAGTAAACTAATTGAAAATAAATAACTTAATATTATTCTTACATACGAGAATATAAAATAATTTCTAAAAACAATATAACTATACAATAAAACACTTACATAAAAAATACATATATATATATATATATATGTATATACAATATAATATGTATATATATATTTATATAAGTTACTAATGTTGTGATGATTCAGCTGATCCATCAAGGCATACCTTCCATTCCAAAATTAAGGCGGTTGGGTGCCATTCTAATTTCGGGATGCAGGGCATTTCAGAGAGAAACAGATTGAACTAGAAAATAGCATCCGATGAATCCAGAAGAATGAGCAGGACATAAAAGAAGCAGATTCTCGGAAGATCTAAGATCTCTACTGTAATTGGAGTGCAAATATTGAAAATTGGCATCATCATTGCAAAACTCAACATACAACACACTCGGTAACTAAAATATTCGCAAGTAATCGCAGGGTTTACAGGCAGTTTGAGGTGCGAGGTCGATGGAGCTGTCCACAATAGCGGCCGGATATCCGGATCAAATGGGAAACGAGCCGAGATACCGGATAGCTATACAAATCGTCACGTTAATTATACCTGGGTTTTACACCAGTTAATGTCACGGCGGTTTAGAGTTAAGTGGCGGATTTCACCCAAGGCCCAGTAGGCCTAGGTGAAATCCGCCACTAGCCTAGGCCTTTGGCATATATAATATACCAGCTGCCGCGCAACTTCGTCTGCGTAAATTTTCCCCGTTTTTGCAACATTTCTCATTGTTGCTCCGCTCCTATTAGTCGTAGCGTGATGTTATATAGCCTATAACCTTCCTCTATAAATAGGATATCCAACTGTGAAAGAACTTTTCAATTCGGGTTCTGAGATTGCCGCGTTCAAACAAACAAACTCTTCAGCTTTATAATATTAGTATAGATTAGGGGCGGTCAATCGTGACAAAAAATTGACTGATGACAAGAAATAACTCAAAGTAACCTAAATGTTCTAAGGGCAAAGGCTCGACCGCAACATATACACTTCGTACATTCCATAATATACAGATAATACGAGTAATTAAAGATAAGTGTGTAAAGTAAAAGAGGCGCCTAAATTATGTCGAGTGAAAAACTTGGAGAAAGACTTGACTGATAGACTGCAAATCCGCCACTGGTTACAGCTTCATTTTTTAGTCTTACAGACATTGATTTTTTTGTTTGTAGCACCGACACTATAACTGGAACCAAAGACCTTCAAAATTGATAGACAGTATTGTAATCATCCATAGGCTATGGTAACTGGGACGTAAACTTGTTTACCAACTCAGTCTGGTATAAAAAATGAACATTTATTATGGAAATCGTCTCGGTTAATCTTTGCAAGGGGAGGGGTGTGGCATGGAAGTAGTTTGCCTTTGGCGGGCTCTGTATCAATATTAATTTGGGGAGGTTAGGACCTAGGTGTTCAAAGGCCCTAGCGGCCAAAGCACTAAATATGATTCGCTCGCACAAATATGCATTATTATAAATAAAAACGTTAAGGAACATAGCGCGGCTGTGGAAAACCGACAGACAAAAAAGTCAGCAATAGCGGAACACTTGCTGGATGCGGGATCCAATCACTGGATTGAACTACATAAACCACAGGTCCTCTCCACTGACCGTCACTACTACTCCCGGATGGCGCGGGAAGCGGTTGAAATCAAAAAACACGTCAATTTCAACCGAGAAGATGGATATCGTTTGTCAACATCGTGGAATCCAGTGATCAGCAAGTGTACACACCGCCGAACAAACATTGCGCGCCAGTGTGCAGATGTCGTTAGTGTTGTGTGTCGAAGTACCGACGGTTCCGTAATAGTGAGTGATAAAAATCAAGCGAGGGTAGTTTCCGAAACCCGCGCTTCTCGGAGGCGACACTGAGCTGAATTAGTCTACCAGTGACCACGGCCGTTGCAATACGGTCGAAACGTCGGGAAATAAACAAAGGTATTTAGCCTTAAAATAAAATATTTACGCGATTAAGACCCGTAGCTTATAAAATTCTATAAAAACGTTAACTAGCAAAGTGAGATTGTGTCCCTCCGGAAAGGGGTAGCAATTGCATACGTTTGGGGTCTTGTAGTCTGGAGGCCCGTATCATGAATATGGCAGATATGCTAGTAGTTACGCCCCTGGGGTGAGGTTAAATGTCACGTAATACAAAATAGCAATAATGTCGCTCTTCACCATCGCTGCTTTCCCGTCAATGCCACTTTAGTGTTTTTGGTAGTGATGTTGATTATGAAATGTAATTTAGATTTTATGTTAACTAGCAATGTGGAATTGAGCCCGCATTAGTAGCAATCCTGTTACCACTCCGCCGGCACTGAGGAGGCAAGGGATGGCAATTGCATACATTTGAGGCCCTTGTAGCTTAGAGGCCCCGTATCATTGATATTTTTTTTGTTAGAAAAGATAACTAGCAATGCGGTATTGTAGGTGCCACATTACAAGCAATCCTGTTAATCCCTCCAGCTAAGCTCAATGGCTTATGTTAGGAGTGGTTTCACATCGGTTGTACAATGGGTAGGATTTAAACCCTCGACTACACTATGCCTTAGCCATTAGGCTACCGCCGCTTTTAGATATGGTAGTAGTTACACCCCTTGGGTTAAGTTAAATGTCACGTGATACAAAAAGGCAATAATGTCGCTGTTCACCATCGCTGCTCTCCCGTCAATAGCACCTTAGTGTTTTGGATAATGATGTAGAAGTGAAATGTAATTTAGATTTCAACAAGCAATTTTTATTACTGGCCTAACGTTGCTAGCGGTTACGTCCGATATATCGTTCAATAGAAGTTCTTGAGGCCAAACACAATGGTGGTCTATTTTAATCTCTTATATTAGGAATTTTATTCTTGGACGCTATCTATATCGCTCAGAAATAAATTCTATTATAATGGAAAACTTCAGTGAGTTGGAAAGTGAGTATAAAGCTTAATATTGAGTGGGATAGACAGGAGATTTCGCAACACTCTCTTATATAACAATAAATAGTAGGTACTCTTTAAATAGAATCGAGTGTTTTGTAGACATGGGCGAGCTTTAAATATGTAATGGTAAGTAACAGTAACATAGTTAATTTTTGGGATATAAAAAAAAACCAACAAAATATCAACATTCTTATTGTGAGTTGTAAGGCCCATACTGAGCATCATTATCGCTTAAAGGCAAGTTTCAGTAAAAAAGAAACCCTAAAGCTCGAATGCTCTTCACCAGTCAACTTCGTCCCCATCTCACTCTTGCTATGTTTGATACTAAATAGTCGAAATCCTTGTGAGTCTGCTGTACCTAGTTACAATAAAGAGAACATGACGCAATCGTTAAGGGGCTGATTGTGTTGTAGAACATCGTACTTTTCATTTCCTTCTGTTAGTTCCTATTGATCTAGTGGTCTAAGTTGTAAACGACTGTTTAAATAGGTATCTAAATACTACAATTTAATTATATATTTTTGCTTATACATACTAAACGTCGGCAGCTCCAAATGAAGGAAATTAAAAAAAGAAAAAACACAAAAATGGTTCCCCAATTTTCTCAAATTTACAAATATCATAGATACAAAAACTATACAATGAATGTGACCTAAATTGGGCAACTATAACCAACAAATGAACCGTCGAACGTTGATCAATACCCGTAACATTGTATCATTGTTTTAAACATGTCGCCAGTTCATCTAATTTACTTGCTACTACTTAGCAATATGTTTGATTCAAACAATAATCTAATATGGTGTCAGATTTACATCAATAAATGTGTCCCCAGCAGAGATATGCACCCAGTGGTGCAATTGTCACGAATCTTATCGCTAGTTCTAGTATAGGTACCTACAATTTCTCTTAAGGCGAGAGAATCTTAGACTGCCTATTCCCTGCCGTTTGGCAGCTAATTCATTAATATGTTAATCCAGTCTGGTCTGATACTTCTTGCTGTTCATCTAATGGAATGCCTTTCCAATACGTCTTCACATTAATTAACAGTCTCAGTTGCGCGGTAAGAATGCAAGCGACTGTTGTGAACAAACGGATAGAGTGTAGTGAGATCCGTAAATATTCGGTCTGTTCGGAAGTCAGAGAATACCTACTTTAATTTGTACCTTAAAGTCGTCCCGCGACTTACTTTAAGGTGTTGTAATTGTTCGGGAGTTGCAGCTTTATTAAAAAAATAGTGGCCATTTATAAAAACATTCTTCACCACGTTACACATAGTAAACTGTAAAATATGGCAATAATATGATTAGAACCTTCGTCTCCATGTTCTTACAACTCGCACCAGACATCCCGGTAATCGACCGCTGATAACTAACTTGATTTCCTCTCCGGATATAACTTTTTCCCGAGGGCAGGGACAATTTTTTGATTGATGACAATTTGATTAACATCGGTTTCGTTTCTAATGGAGCACTTTTCTGATTAGCATTAAAAATGGCGGATTCCTAACGCTTCATTTCCTATAAGTTGAAATCTCCGCCTTTGTTCGATAATGCGATTAGATTTGCTTCATTCATCATTGTAAAAAGTAATTTAGCTGAAATAATTCTGTTAACAAATTAAGGAGCTTTTCTTTCATATCTATAGCTACACTTTCCCAGACACGAAGCTAATATACCACTTAAACAAAACTATTTTCGACAACAGCAAAATACAACAAGTTTTGTTTTCATAACAGCAACATATTGTTCTTTACAGTTACGAAATTGTTCTCAGCAGAAACAAATTGTCATCATCACAAAATAATCGTCAGAAACAGCAAAAAAGTTGTCACCAATAGCAAGAAATGTTGTATATGAAGTGACTTCATTAGGTGTGTTGATAGGGGTTAAAATGGCAAAACTGTGGTTATACTAAGGGAAGATGTGACACGGGGAAAGTTAGAAGACAACATATGTCCTACAGATAGATTAAATCATTAATTGACACATACCTATTTATTATCAGGGCAAAATCACGAGGAAATGAAAGTCTTAATAATATAGTTCGATGGCGGTTTTTGTCGAATTCGATTTTCGTCTTAAAGTGTTTCTCTTGTACCATTCATATATTTTTTACTTATTAAAACAAGTACCTATAGAATAAAATAACGTAGAACAATACGTTTTAAACGTAGTTATATTGGCGTCAACGTTAACGTCATTGAATAAGTAACGACGTCAATTTAACTTGTGATATAACTTCACAAGCGGAATACCTCACGGGATTACATGTAGCGTTTAGCAATCTAAAATAATATTAACAGTTTGCATGGCGTGAAATAGGGGCTGGGAGTTCGATGTCCGCTCTGTTAATTATTGAAATTTATATTAACAAAGTTTAATCACTCAATGATCGCTTGCTTGTCCCAGAATTAGTTTAAAATTAAACAGAGCAGTCTTGGAATTCGTTTAGCAATATTTTATGCTTTAGAGAAGGTATAACAGAAGCGGTATTGTTGTTATTTCGACATCAAAGTTAATAAAATAGTTTACAGAACTGAGTTACTGAATAGAATATTTCTTTAACTAATGTAAGTACTTATGTACTTCGCGCATCACTTCAGGCGGCACCTATTTACCTATATTATTTTTTCCTGTGATTTGAAAATGTGTAACAAAGAATATAATTAGAAGAATATGTTTTTATACAGTAGTATTTTGTCTTATTTTTCGACAGACATTGTTCTATCTTCGCTAGGAATTATGATGTGAGATATTTCCTTTTTTTATTCTTCTTTTTCTTTATTCTTTCTTGCCGTAAGAACCTTTTAAAACGTATTAGAAAACGAAAAATAATGAGTAAATGAAATCGGCAAAGTCCTTCTCTAATTAACTATACCAAGAGACACAGGGATATCATTTTTAAATATATGAAAGAATATTTACTTAACACGAAATCTTGAACATTATTTAACCAAAGAAGGTGGAATTTGAAAGAATGGGACGGATTATCCTCAAAACTAAGGCACCCGCCTTAGTTTTGAGGATAATCCGTCCCATTCTTTAGCCACAGGAAACAGCTAATGTCTGTACATATACCAAACACGGCATGGCTGCAAAGCCCAGCTGAAAATGCATTTTCTTTTGTCAATTTTGGCAAAGTAACAGAAAATTTGATAACCAAAAATACACAGCACGCGACCTCCAAACTCCATAAAGTGTTGACGAAGTATTCCACAGAAAGGCAATAAGTTAGTTGCATTAAGCTTACATTGTCGCAGCTATAGGTTGGCGCAGTTGCAAACACTGAATTAATAAGCGGCTGCGATTGCGACCAGCGCGTAAATTGGACCGGATTAAAAATGAACGCAGGTCACACCGTGAGGTAACGTTGATTCGTTATTTTTTAAACCGGCGCGGCGGTCAATTCGGTCGTCGAATTTGAGGTTTCTATACCTACTCAGAAACGGAATATGGATACTGATTGAATATGAACGAAACCTCGTATACATCAGCATTCCCCGCTTTAGCATGTCATACATAAATCGCTATAAAAAGTAAAATATTAAAATCGGTCGTGCCTTTTCGGAGAATCTCGACCACAAACACCGTGACATGAGATTTTTATATATTAGATTGTTTGTCGTTAGGATATCAAAAAATACTATAAATTAAATTAAATATAATTGGGTGGTTGAATACCTACATAGAGTAAATTAATTAATTTAAAATCATTCTAACAAATGCTAAAAGTAAATGTTTTGACGATATGATCTTATGACGACATTGTATCTATCTACATTATGTATTTTTGATATATCAAAAAAGAGACTGATTTGACTTAATAGTTAAATACCATTGTTAATTCCGAAGTGCTTCAGGACTAAACCCTAATGTTACAACGTCCCGATAAGGATATGTCTAGCGAGTTAAGTTACCACGCCAATGACAGGAGAGGAGTTTGACTCAGTAATCTAGGGAGGATTAGTTAGTCTGTACCAAGCTTACTAATCTACTGAAGGTATATTGTGTCTACACACCTTTGATAAACTGACAACCTGATCTTCTACAGTTGACAACACATTAACTGAACTGATAAACATAAAGTACTAAAAAATATACATTTTAATACAGTAAATATATTAATATTTCCGTTGTTACACTACTGTGTGATACACAGACGAGTATTAAGTATGCGCAAGACAAAAAAAATCTGCACCACAATGCATGCCTACCTGCATTGTGAAATATTGATGCGCCTCAGATAAGCCCGTTAATTAACTTGAAATTTCTGGAAATTTCTAGTTTGCACCGGATTAAAGCAGTATATACCGGCCCCCACTCGCTTAGTGTGTTCTAATATAAATTTTAGCAAAAACTGCGGTTTTGGTTACGTGAATTATTAGGATTTCTGTTTAGTAACAAAAATTACAGAATAATATTATATGAAACAAAATGAATATATTATTTTAGTAGAATTGTTCTTTAAACCATGGTTATTTCAGGATTAGGTTTTGTTATGATAAAGGTGTACTAGGTTCTTAACTATGAAATATCTCATTAAACTATTAAATAAGCTTTAAAATAAAATTAGTGATAATGATGTTTACGTAGAGGTCAATTTACAACAACGATAGGTATTTTTGTGGTTATATGTTGTTATGTAATAATTTGATACTTTACTGGTATTAATAATAATATACACATATCCTGCTAAATCACCAAATACAACAATACAAGAGTACTGTTAGAGTTGCCGTTAAAAGCATTGTATTTTAGTCACAAGAAGTAAAAGCAGCAAACTGCGACATTTTACGTGACATAGAACAAATTATTCGGGGGCCGTCTTAGGACTAATTACTTTCTGCAGAACTACCATTTATCTAGCTGGACCCAGACAAAAACGATAGCAATTAATTCATATGTCTTTCTTAGAACCAGTGCATATATAGAAATGGCTAAATTGGGTAGACTTTTAGGATTTATAGCTTCTTTATAGCTTACAGTTTGGTCTCCCTCCTCGGTCAAAGATTGTATTTTATGATTTGTTCCAAACATACTAACAGACGAAGTTAAAATACCTTTTTTAGCTTATATTATCAACTAGCTGACCCGCGCAACTTCGTCTGCGTAAATTCTCCCCGTTTTTGCAACATTTCTTATTGCTGCTCCGCTCCTTATTTCTCCACTATTTAATGCATGTTATTATTCATATAAACCTTCCTCTTCATCACTCTATCTATTAAAAAAAACGCATCAAAATCCGTTGCGTAGTTTTAAAGATTTAAGCATACACAGTGATATAGGGACAGAGAAAGCGTCTTTGTTTTATACTATGTAGTGATTATAAAATTAAATAAAAGCTGTGATAGTAATACTAGTATTATCATTACATGCTTTTATTATAAATTCTCCTGTTTGTTTAACGGTAGGTTTGGAACAAATCTTTGAACAGGATTTTGTATATAAATATTTTATTCATATATATGTAATTTATACATCTTTGTAACCCTATTTAAAGCAAATAAAGATTTTATTATTATTATTATTATTATTATTATTATTACTGTAATAATAATAATAATAATTTGATATTGAGATAAAATAAGGTACATTATGTTAGGTTGGTTTGACTTCTGCACTAGTAAAAACTGTGATGCAGTATATATCAACCCATATGATGTCCCCCTGCTGGCCACGGGTTTACCCAGTAGAACCTAATAATTTTAGATCTTGGGGGTAATCCGTTATCGCCACGGTTTGCGAGTGGGTTGGCGATCGTAATAAGGCATTAGTCCTCCGTTGTAAAATCCCTTAGTTGGCTTGACACCTACGGGAAGAGATGGGACAGTACTATTTTTAAGCCGGTACATACTTTACTATGGAGCTGAAATTTTATAAATCGGTCCAGTTCTGATTGAAATGCATTTCACCATTAGTCATTTAATACAGCGTATGCGCCATTTGATATACTCGTAGTCAACTGGAGACAAAAAACTAAGGCCACTTTACACCAGTCTAAAATAATGATTTTAAGATTACATAAATGAATTCTGGTCGTATTTAAAGCTAGGCTACCATTGTAAGGAAGGCAAAAAGTTTATATGGCATCGAAAACCTGTCTTTAAATTTTTTTAAGGATACAAACTACATTAAGAACGAGCTAATCAGGAGTACATAATATTTCTTGACACTAATACATATTACATCCTTTACAACAGTAACATTGAATTAGGAAGGACGTATATTTGTAGTGTAATATAAAGTTCAGTTGTTCGTCTCACATAACTCACTCAGAATGATGTCGCGACGGACAAGTTGCGCTACTTGCGTGACCAACTTGAGTACAACACAGACCAGTACTATTTGTACTGGTCAGTTGGTGTTTTCTCATGTAAATATTTAGTAAGGGTTGTTATAAATAGCCATATAGCACGTAGCATACGACGTAGATAACACCTTGGGTATAAATAATAAAAATTTGCGTGCAAGTATGGACATATAAAATAATAAATATTTACAAAAACATTAGAAGCACAATTTTGACCAACATGAAAATGGCGATAGATGGACTAAGTGGTTGATGTTTTCACATTTCACGTAAAATCAGTACGACCGAGTCTTTTCTCGAATTCTTAGCAATTATTGCATTAAAATGTGTAAAAGGAAAAAATCGTCTTGGGTGGGATTCAAACCCGCGACCTTAACGGGTCCGCGTCCTAAGTCGTTACCAACTTTGGCACTGGCCGTGAACGGTGGTGGTTGTGTAGGTGTGGTTATATTCAAGGGTTTGTATGTGCCCATGATACTAAGTGCACTTACCAAATTTTATCAAAATCGGAGTACCCTAAAAAATATTTATTATTTATTTATATATGAGTAAAAAAGTGGTTTTTTAAACAAAGTTAGACTTAAAAAGTTTTATAATTTAATAATCCAATCGAATTTTGTACCAGGGGAGGTATAATATTTACGCCTTTCACTACTGAATTTTGACAAATAGAATATGCTATCACTGTGTAATAATAATGGAACCAGCGGGTTAATTCACGTATTTAAAGCAGTGCAGTTGCTGTTCAGTTGCAGTTAAGTTTCGATTAAAACGGTCATTTGTGTATTCTTGTAACTCTGGGATAAATCTCAAATACGCTTGCGTCAAGTATGCGTCTTGAGAACGCAATAACGACATTTTAGTACGGTGCGCAGGCGTTTTTAAGATCGATCCCAAAGTTACAAGAATACACAAATGACCGTTAAATACGCGAATTGACCCGCTGCTATGGCACCATGGGAGGTACAATACTAACTACATACTATATCCGCTGCTGAAATTTGACCAAACCTTTTTGTTAGAACCTGTATATGTATTACGATTATATGACTCTATATTATTTTTATGGCAATCACCGTCTACTATGATCTCGAGGAATTATAGCGTTACAAAGTATCTCACAACTCCTAATTATTCACCCAGCCATTACCTCCACAAGTCCACACGTCTTCCCTAAAACTTTAAAAACGAGTTTCAACCGTGGTACCGTCAGAAAACGCAGCCAAAGTAGAAATCTAGACACGAAGTTGTGGGGAACAAGATAAGCAGAAACTTTATGTTCAACATGCATGTATATTTTCCACCTGGAGGGCTTATAAACTTTTTTGCTAAAAGTACGCGCTTGCGGTCTAAATTTTTAAGCGCTTAATATGTTGTTTGCACTTTTTTGTACACCGTACAGTGTGTTGTTCGCTAAACGGATTTTGGAAGACAAATAGGAATTAAGCGGTTTCTGGATGTTAATTTGACGGCTCTGAACTTGTAACTGTAAGCTTTTGTTTTAGTAGTTATAATGCTTAAACTTTGTTTCTAAAACTGTTTTTGCTTGCTGCATTCTATTGCTGGAAATATATATTTTTAAAGATAACTAGCTATGTAGGTGGCACATTACTAGACTAAATTACTTGAGTCAGTAGTATAGTTGGTTGGATTCGAACATACTACCTTTTGAATGCGAATCCGAATTTAACTACTAGGCTTCCGTTGATTTCTAGAAATTCACTGTACAATATTTTATATCTGTAACAAAAAAATAATCATAAATAATATAATAATAATAATATAATCTTGAGACAACTCACACAATGCTATCTGATCCCAAACTAGGCAGAGCCTATGTTCTACTACATCAACTGTTAAATATACATATTATATATTTCTAAAGACATACATATGACCACATAGTATACAATAAAGTTCTAAGTCTCGTAGGAACTACGCAACTAATTTTAATGTAGTTTAAATTTAATGCAGAGGACGTTTAGGATGTTATATATGTATATTACTTCATCCCGCGGGAACTGGATCCACGCGTACAAAGTCGCGGATATCCGCTAATTATAGATTATTCACTCCCAGACACGGAATAAACCACCGTGCTCATCACACAAGGTTTTATCTTGGGTGGGAATCGAACCCAAGATCTCCGGATTAGCAGTCAGGGTCACTACACGCTGTTGGTCTAGTGGTACTAACCACTAGACCAACAGTTTAATAATCGCGGATTCGAACATACACCCCATTGAATGCAAATCCGAATTTAACTACTAGGCTTCCGTCGATTGCCAGAAATCCTATTCTATAATATATGGGGAAATTCTATTGATTGGTTTAACGCTGCATAAGAACAATGTTCGGTTTGAAGCCAAGAGAATCTGCATACGTTACCTTGCATATACTATATGAAATGTTTGTAAAGCAGAATATAAACCTATTTAATAAGAGAGAAGATCAACGACACCTAGGTAAACTATGTGTGGAGCCGAGCAAAACCGCGTTGATGCATAGTAGCATATTTTGTAGAGCACCACTGATATATAGCAAACTACCGACATATATCAAAGACATAGACAATAAGGTAAAATTTAAACATGAGCTCATTAATGTACTCTTGAAAAAGTATACTTTGAAAGAATATTTTGATGGTAATGTTGACAAAATTGGATGTTATGCAAAAATAAATGAATTGAATTGATTTGAAAAATAAAATTATGATAAATAGCAAGCAAACATACAAGAGAAACAATTTTATCGTTATAGAGCCCGTGGAAAATAAGAGAAACAAACTTTTTAATTGCTTATTATAACGAAGGTCAACGCTTTATAAAATCCTATTTATAAAATTCCCACCGTAGCAAAATATTTCTTACAAGATTTATACCGATAACTAAAAAAATCTGGTCACATATTTTCTGTAATAATTTAACATTATACAAAATAACAAGTGTCCAATATTTGTAAATTAATTTTATGCGTGCCCCAACTAGAGGTCCGACGTAATTTCTACCGATTTTGATCGCGATCGTAATCTCCGTAATTTTACGAGTCCCCTACATAATTACAATCAAATTAAACGTCTATTAATCACTCTGTAATTTCCTTTATATACCCATTTACCTAATATTAATATTAAGTATGTACAATTATGCGTATAAAAATGATGAAGGGTCTACGCTAAATAGCTACGCCGTAGAGGGTCTACGCAGTACGTAGAGGTGTGAGACGTTACATTAGAAGTAAAAATATTTTACGAGACTACTAAGTCAAAATGGAATGGTTATTTGTTAGCAATCTATGTCGGTATGTTTGCACTTACAAATCTGTTGTTTGTACACATTGACCCGATTTCGATGAATGAAGTTTCAATCGATTGGTTATTGCGGTTATGGTGACTAGACTAATTTTTGAAGTGAAAACTTCTTTAGCAGCGTTGTGCACTTTTTTTGGTATAAGTATAAAACACGTGACCCTGTTCGAAAATTCGTAGATTACATGAGCCTATTCGAAAATTCGTAAGAGGGAGGGAGAGCAATGAAAAACTGCTACAATATCATTAGAATACGAAGGTAAATTTCGCCACCGTCTACAATGTGCTTAGATGGGAAATCGGGCGGTCCAGAAACCAGAAGACAGATAGATCGAGTCCGAGTAACGATTATTTTTCCCTTTTTTATTTTATTTTTGATTTAGGTTTTTTGATTTGTGATTTATTAGGTATTTCATATTTTTAATTATTATGTCATTAAGATCGAAAAATATTATTCAAACTTTTGAATGTAATTTTTTCTAAGAGATAAACTTTTTAACAGTCATGTCGTTGTCATTGTCATTGACATGTTTGTGTACGACAGCGCAATATATGAATATTGTATTTAATCATATACAAGATTTTTAGAAGGGGTTTTTTTTATAATGATATAAAAAAATCCCAAAAATTCTAACCATTCCAAAAAATTTTAAAATGCACAACTTTAATGTTCAAATTTTCCCTCCTACCGGCACTCCCGGACTGCAACCTGTTTTTCTGCCACATGACGTATCTGACTACTGTGAGAATAAAAATGAAATCGTTCAAAAATAATTTACAATTCTAAAATCCCACTCTGCAAGTCGCAGTCTAAAAACTTTGTAGATAGCAATTTAAATACCTAGTCTGGCCATAAATACTGTTACAATTAAAAATAAGAAAGATATTACATTTGAATTTGGAATCTGTCATTTTTATACGATTGTTCATTGTATTTTCTAATTTTGGCGCCAATACATTGTACAATATTTTGCTATATTAAAATGGAGTGGGGTGATAAAGAAAACCGAATCGCTGTGATTGCATTACACAAAGTTGGTATGGAGCCGAATGTAATTTTTAAAACTCTCCATACGCTTGGTATTAGTCAAATGTTTGTGTACCGGGCTATTAATAGGTACAATGAGACCTTCTCTGTTTGTGACAGAAAAAGATCTGGCCGTCCACGTAGTGTTCGTACGAAAATGGTGGTCAAAGCAGTAAGGGAAAGAATTCGAAGAAATCCTGTCCGAAAGCAAAAGATTTTATCTCGGGAGATGAAGATAGCACCCAGAACCATGTCACGCATTTTAAAAGATGACTTAGGACTTGCAGCCTATAAGAGACGCACTGGTCATTTTTTAACTGATAATTTAAAAAAGAATAGGGTGGTAAAATCGAAGCAACTACTGAAGCGGTACGCAAAGGGAGGTCACAGAAAAATTTTGTTTACGGATGAGAAAATCTTTACAGTTGAGCAACATTTTAACAAACAAAATGACCGTATTTATGCTCAAAGCTCTAAGGAAGCTTCCCAATTAGTCGACAGAGTGCAACGTGGGCATTATCCGACTTCAGTGATGGTTTGGTGGGGTGTTAGCTATGAAGGAGTGACTGAGCCATATTTTTGTGAAAAAGGTATCAAAACATCGGCACAAGTGTATCAAGATACCATTCTTGAGAAGGTAGTTAAACCCCTTAACAACACCATGTGCAATAACCAAGTATGGTCCTTCCAAAAAGACTCAGCGCCGGGTCATAAAGCTCGGTCCACGCAGTCTTGGTTGGAAGTGAACGTTTCGGACTTCATCAGAGCTGAAGACTGGCCGTCGTCTAGTCCCGATCTTAATCCGCTGGATTATGATCAGTTTTAGAGAGTATGGCTTGCTCTAAACGCCATGATAATTTGGAGTCCCTAAAACAATCCATACGATTGGCAGTGAAGAATTTTCCCATGGAAAGAGTGCGTGCTTCTATTGATAACTGGCCTCAACGTTTAAAGGACTGTGTTGCAGCCAATGGAGACCACTTCGAATAAGCTTTTTATATTTTGAATTGTTTTTTATTTATGTATTAAACTAACACACTGTAAAAGTAATAAATATTATTTGCAATAAAAAAAAATGTTTTTTCTTCGTAACAATATTTATGGCTAGACTAGGTATATCTCGCCATTGTAGTGCGTACTTTAATCGAGTACTATCAACGTTTTAATGAAATCATAATGCATCTACTATCAGTGTGACGTCACATCCGGGCAGTGTCGGATGTGGCGCCATCTGCAGTTAGCTGTTGACATCGAGCCAAATGCATTGTAACCGGTAACATTATTATGTGTTGTATTAAATATTCACCCTTTTTATGAAAAGGGGAGTTTTACTGAATAGGTGTAGCAATATTGCAGCAAGTATGAGGGGCCTTGAGACCGACTTATTTTGAAAAATGTTGACAAATCCTCTGGGAAATATGAATATATCGACATTTTGAATATTAAGGAGGGAACCACCACTCAAACCTCAACTATTAAAGTTGGGACTGAGCTCAATATAACAATCAAAATAGATTGACAGAATGGACACCCTTACCTTAAAAAAAGATAAAATTGTATTAAAAGTAATTGCAAGTACCAACTCGAGTGGCCCCTGCCATTCGAGTTGGTGCGATACGCTGCTTCCATGAAGTGAAACTTCATAAATCAATTAATTAATTTCCGTCATGTGACACCTGATTCAAACTGATATTTTGTAATTTTAATAGTGATTTTGGAATCACCTCAGAACAGGAGAACTGGTGGTGCCTGGTGGGCCGCGTGCTGCTAACGTTGAGAACTTGTAGTACCTACAGGATCCATAGAACATGTAACAGCATAGCATTTCATAAATTTATTGTAAACATGAAGTTGGGCGTCTCGTCAAAACGAAGCTACTATGACAATTCCAGCTTGGTATCTATCATTTGAAAATTTGTTCTAGGCATCCCTACTGCTGTATATGGCCAGCACATTCGAATAACTCATAGTCTTTCGACGAAGCAGTCAAGACTAGGTAATCGTGCGGGGTTTGAGGGAGCAACGTATGAGGAGACCAGACCACGTCACATGCACACAGCGCGTGGTTTCAGTATCCAGGGCTGCCGTATTTTTGGACCATACTTGAATTGATACCAACACATTTTGTTTACTTGCGACAACCTTTGCGTCCAGACGCTCGTGTCGGCATTTATTACAACTTTAAAGGTGTCGTCTTGTACGCTCGTACTGTATGCTTTTTATAATATGTAGCTAGCAGCTTTGAGAATGTTGTACGCACAATTGAGAAGTTTATTAATTAAAATTTTCTTGGTAAAATGAGCGGCATATTGTATGTCATAATTCTCTGCATTGCCTCAAGTTACCGTACCTCTGGTCGTTATGCCTATTCGCTAACTTCACATAACACTTTCAAAGAAGAAACCAAATTAAAGAACTACGCCAACTTCTGTAAGAGAAGCTGAAGTAAACAATTTCTACAGACAGAACGCATTAGAATACGAATGGCCCATCTGTGTCTGTGTTACCATATCAAACTTATTTCTACCATTTCAGAAATAAATATCACCGCATTTTGAATTTTATGTTTAGGTGAAAAGGTTGATTTTACTTTTTTCTAGATTGGAGATTAAGTTTGTTGAAAAGCACACTTCGACAAGGTGAAATCTAGAGTGAAATGTAAAATTTTTGAGCAAAAAGGCTCGTTTCCTGCTTCAGGTTTAAAGTATGGGTTTTCAGGATAAATATGGTAAGTGGTAAGTACCTGCTTTAAATTTCAAAATGCCTGCCGTTGAGCATTGGGATTACGCTGGTTGAATTTATGTCTTGTTAAAACATTGCAACATTTTGTTTTAGCAGCTTCCTTTTGAATAGTTACTTCTTGACTATACAGAGCCGGCTCGTCCATATGGCGAACGGAGCGGCCGTTCCAGGCGCCACAGGTCGGGTGGCGCCGAAAGCATCCTCTGCTAAGGAATCTAGGACGTTAAATGTTATCATGAGGGTTAAACTCAAACTCAAACTCAAATATCTTTATTTCGTAAAATCAGGTTATTGATTATTGAAAAACGTCAAATTAATACATACTAAAAATATATAAAATTATGATTGTTTGAAAAAAAAAAACAAAATAAGGTTAGGCGGCAGTTCCAAGTGTAAAGCTCATGAAAAGAAGCTGCCAAGAAACTCATGTGCCACAATTGGTTAAATTGATTTACAAAGGGAGCTAAATTTATAGTTTTGGATGAATCGATTGGCATCCCCCGTCGTGGTCGTCTCCCCCCTCCCCCCTCTGTTGTGATGTACTTAGGCTGGCTGAAATGATAGGCATCCAACCCCTGGTCATGATGTAGGTACTTAGGCGGAATCGGGTGAAATGATTTGGCGTCCACCCACCCGTCGCGTGATGTACACTTAGGCGGTATCGGCTTCCATTCCCCCCTAACAATAGATCAATATTGGGGCGCCTAAATTTGATCTCGCTCCAACCAAAATCTGAACTTGGGCCGGCACTGATTATATTGTACCTACTATTGTCAACTACACGACATTTACGTGCCAGAACTTTTCCATTACCAGGTAAACAAATACATGTATCAGTTTTTATAATCTTGAATCATCCGTTCCACCGCCACTTGAACGGTGACATTAGATGACGAAGGCTATTTAGAAAATATGACGGCTGCGTATTTCGCTAGAAAAGTTATTTCCTGTAAGCTTCGAATCTATGGCAAACCTACTAATAGGATCACTTGGTTCCCTCCGTGGCATAAATTTATTCGATCAATCAAATGCCTACATTAGTTTCTTATCAATGTAGCATATTTTTGGAGGGACTGCGATATGACCAGGTATGTTTTTTTACAAGGAAACCTCTAAAACTATAGTCGATTGTCACATGTTCATAAATGTGATTAAATTCACGGCGCCACAAATACATTATTATAAAACATTTTGTAAATCGGATTGTGGGGTGATTGGCGCCCTCAAGGGAAATGCGGATCTGCCCTCTGCGTCTCTGTTTATATGTGTGCGTTAAGACGCCGGTGAATGGACGACTATTCATTGAAGAAGGAAGTTAAATAATATAAAAAGTATTAATTGCCATTAGTGACTTTTAGTCGCTTCGAATGTCGTTTGAGTTACCATCGTTTTGATGTTACTCTAAAAATAGTTACGCTTCAATAATAAAATTTGGCACGTTAAATATTCAGTAATGTTTCCTAATAAAAAAAAAATGTCTTATATATCGTTCCCCTGTCTGACCCGAAGAGGATGTAGATTTAGTTTTTTTTTTAAAAAACGACTTCCGCATTAGGGTACAAGCCCTGTGTCGCGGGGGACTTTACAAACATACAAGTCACGGACACAAATCACTGCCAGACTCGGAACAACAATTAGTGGATCACTCAAAGTGGTGTCCCGTGTGGGAATCGAACCCACAACCTCTTGCGTAGCGGTCGGATACACTCCCATCGCGCCACCGAGGCAGTCAATAATAGTAAAAAAATTGTACCTTTAAAAATGTACTTCTATTAAGTCCCAATACATTACTAGTTAGTAGCATTGAACTGAGGATCTGATGTGAATTTAACATACACATAACTATATTCCGCGTTTCTTTTTTTTAAATATGATGAACATAGACCTAGTTACGATTCTGTGACATTGACATGCCAGAGAGCCTAAGACATAAGTAGATACATAAAGTTGTGTCTCTCAATTTAATGTCAAATGCATACTTTTTTTTCCTTTTCGTATAACTATAGATAAATGAACTTGCATAGTTATTGGACGGGATGCTAAGCGAAGATTTTACACAGTATTTTGTTACGGTATCCAGTATTCATTCATAATAATGAGGTATATAACTTTCAATCCGTTAAATCGGTACATCTGAACGCAACTTTATATACGTTGTTACGCCGTATTGATGGTTTATATATTTTTTTACATTCGTTCACGCTATTGCCAATAAAATTGGCACTTTTATGTTTCGATATTAGAAACATCGGAATATTTAAGCTTTTTGTTACCCCCAAACTTTTTAATATATCAACTATTTGGAAAAATGTTGATTTCAATTAAACCGTTGTTTTTTTTTATTTCCGAGTGTTTTGGTTGCAAGCTGTTGCTACCGTAAGGTACTTACTAAATCTATAACTTACTACATTTATACTAATAAAATAATATCTCAATACAATTCTAAAAAAAAATGGTTGTGTGTAAAGTCGGTTTACGAACGATAATTTTACGTGATAACGTCATAAGAAAACATTGATGACATTGTAATAAACAACCATGCCTGTGACAGTGACAGCTTTAGCGGACGGCCGCAATACTTCAGCCTATCAGCAGGCGAAATCGTCATTCGCGTTGCTTAGCAACCAGTCAATAATGTGACTGCTTAGCAACCAATCAATAACGTGACCGTTGCTACGAGACAGCTTAGCAACCAATCAATAACGTGACCGTTGCTTAGCAACCCATCAAAAACGTGACACTTTTTCATGCGTACTCCTCGTCATCGATTTATAAGACGTTGTCACGTCAAAAATAAATTATGTAACTTAAATAAAAATACTATAGCGCTGTTGTTTGAGACTATATGTAAACAGATAAAATAGATTTGTAATGAAATGAAATAAAATTATTTAATTCACACAAAATAGAGTAGTCCTTCTATTTTGCCATAAGCGGCATTTGAAAGTACTTGTAATTGAATTCAAAAAAGATCATACACATACAAGGATCATGCTGCCGACAAGCTGCTATGCAGTTTGGCAGGCTTACAAAAATGTAAAATGGGTAGGTTTCGAATAAATGATTTATTATTATTATTATTATTATTATTATCATACCATAATTATACATAATAGAAAAAATAACACCATTAATTCAACGATAGTTACATTAAGAAATATAATAGCAAACAAATAAGTTTTATAATATTAACAATATGTGCGATTATTGTTTTTTCAATTCACCAATGTTATAATAAGTCTTTTCGATCAACCAGCTTTTCAAACATTTTTTGAGTTTATGTTGTGGCAGTAGTTTAATGTCATCAGGTATTTTATTATAAATATTTACACACATAGCGTAGCAATTTTTTTGGTATAGAGTTGTTTTTGGCTGCGTAACCAGAACAAGCCTATTCGGATTCCTCGTATTTCAAGGGAATTTGTCCTTGCCGCAATAAATAGGCTTTGGTTACATTTTACAAAAACGCATACCTTGTAAATGTACATGCATGGTAGGGTTAACATGGCAAGTTTTTTAAAATGAGGCTTAGGTACACGACACATCAGGAGAAATATTTACCATGGCTCTGATGCAACGTAGCTATTTACTCAGCCATAATACTAAAATAACTGCAAGTATAAGTAACCTTGTTAAAATAACAACAAACAATTAACAAAAAAAACCCTTACCTATATAAGTAAGATAAAAATCTTAAACAGAGTGAATGGTTTATTTTCCTAGATTTTCACCAAAGAAACTTAGCCACCATCCCGTTTTAACGAATTTCATAAAACACCTGTATATAAATTCGTTCACTTGTTGACGCCACGATGCTACAGACAGACACACGTATAACCTACTCGTATATAATATTATAAAGTGTCGGATAGCCCATTTATCAAGGCAGGCTATAGGCTATATAACATCACGCTGTGACCAATAGGAGCGAAGCAAGAATGAAAATTGTTGCCGAAAATGCAGACGAAGTTGCGCGGATCAACTATAACATATAAGAGAAGAGTTATTTGCATCTGGAGAAGTTAGGAGTGAAAAATGATTCAACAGTCTGCAACAAATTACACTCTCAATCCGTTTAAATTGATATATACACATGCAATCTACTTCCTCGATCAACGAGTCACTTTACTCATAAACCATCTAAAAATAGTACTACATCCAAAATCGATAACACAACCTAATCGAGTGTGAACCCTTCCCGCTAAGCCGTAAGACTAATTTAGCATCGTTTAAAACATGAAAAATCGAAAATGCGAGCGTCGAGGCATATAATCGGAAGCCAGGCTCCGGGTGACGGAGACGCTTCCGGGATGAAATGAAAATATAAAAGTAGAAATATGACTTTAAAAGCTTTAATTAAGTTGTTTCTACCAGATGTGACAAGTAAATCAGTGTATTTAGAGCTTTGCAATATTTAGGTACTCATGTTTCTTTACCTACTAAATGAGAATAATAGTTACTACAGAAAGCCACGTCATACTGAGCAGCAATCTATATTCTGTTCTGCGGCTGTAATCATTTTGAGAGCTCCATATTTATGTGTGGTGGTGTATACATTTAAAAATAATAAGACCGAGTCTATGTGCAGTTGAAGTGTAATAACAATGGCTGAAAAATCGGCTAGATTGGTTTCAACTAGAAATTATAAGTATTGTGATATTGCAATACTGTGTAAATATATAGCTTCACTTACAGCCACTTTTTGTCTTCCCTTCAATAATGGTAATAAATATGACGCACATAGAGTTCCATACACTCAATTTACGTACATACATACAGACGTCTCGCACATTACACATCTCATAAACAACGAATTCGTTGCCTCTTCAAACTCAACCGCAAGCACATTCTCTTAATTACAAAACAAATTACATTCATACCAAGAACATCTAAATTGCTTTCATAAGTAAAGCATCTAAATTGCAATGTGCGACATGTAGTACGACCAGCTAAATAATAACTATTCGACGCGATACAGCCCTGAGATATTCATACAGATGCAAGAGATGCGCGATACATGTGTACACAGATTGAGTTAGTTCAAAGTAGGGCTGTCATGTCTGTGCTAATGATTTCTGATTTGTTTCTCATAGTCGTATGTCCATAACTGAATTCGATGTCAAAAAAAATCAAGTTGCGCAGATTTGAAGTTTAATACATGTTTTGTTTCTTTTAGAGTCAGTTTATTATGAACACAATAATTGCAATTTTGAAAGATAAAAAAAACTTTTTTTTTCTATCTAAAGTAATTGACAAGAAATGCCTATTAAAATTACTATAATATTCGCCCTGCGACATCAACGAAGCAATAACAAAAGCCGTGATAGTTTTAAAGCTAGCGGCTAGATGGCGCAAGCGAGGGCCCAACTCGCGTACAACATGGTCAACATGGTCCCAATAGATGGTTCAATTCCGGCCCCGCTTTGGCATACGGAAGTCTCGGGTTCGATTCCTGGATCTGGTCTTCAAATTTTTCTATCTTTCAAAAATGCAATTATTGTATTAATAAAGTAATTGGCAAAAAATGCCTATAAAAATTACTATAACAGTTTATTATGCTAAAATACATAATACTTTGTTTATCGTTTTTATCTA
This sequence comes from Herminia tarsipennalis, assembly GCA_945859575.2. Lineage (NCBI taxonomy): Eukaryota > Metazoa > Arthropoda > Insecta > Lepidoptera > Erebidae > Herminia > Herminia tarsipennalis. The sequence goes on along the minus strand of OX243841.2, from coordinate 17,759,443 downwards.
AGTAAGAATAGAGTTTTATCTGTTTTAATTAAATACAACCACATTTTTTCTTAAATTAAATACAAAGAAACCTTTACACGCCATCTAAATACTTGAAGAGATTTTTTCATTTGTTTTCACTCAATACTGTTCTCGTGATCCAATACCGCATTCATAATATATTAAACGAACCAGATAAATTCCAGAAGTGACATCCTTGAGCAACAACACGGCAGCCGTCAATTTGCGAGCCGCATTCATGAGCTAGCATGCGGTTAGCGCAACCTTAGTGTTGCCAACTGTCTCCCTTGTTGGAATTAAGCGGATTGCGCATTTTTTGGCATTTAATTGGCCTGGCAGTTTTACTTTTTTAACTCACAGTGAAAGGTTTTTGTTTAAATGGGTCAAGGGTTGATCATACACTGTTTTAATTTAACGATGTTATATGTGGTAAATGATCAATTTATTTTATAACTCTCGCTCTCGCTCGCGGGAAAGGTCTTGTAAAGAAGTCACAGAAAGGAACTCATATATAATGTTGCTTCGTGTCAAGGTTATCAATATCCATTGACTTGCATATAATTCCAACTACTCACATGGGACTTAAACAAAACACGAAATATCTATAATAATATATTCCTACTTACCTCCTCGTAAAGATACTGACGCGATGTATCTACCTTTTAAAGGAGCGATGACTAACGGCCTGTCTCAATAACCTACCTATCGATGGATTTGACTACTAGAGGTAGAATTTTAACATATTTTGTATGGAGCTTATGTCAAATTATAAATTTGACATAAGCTCCAAGTCCATGGTCCAAGTAAATGGTTTACAAGCGAGGTTAATCAACGGTACCGTCAGGTGCCATGAGCTATGAGAGTCAGGGAATATTAGTCTAGTGTTTAGTGACCCTGACTGCTAGAGGTCGTGAATCGATCCCTACCCAGGATAAAACGTTCTGTGATGAACACGATCATTTATTCTGTATCTGCGTGTAATTTACCTACCGTACGAGCGTCGCCAAATGGTTTATATATAGGGATAATATCCTAAGAATACATTAAAATTAGACAGATGAAAGACTAGAGTAACCCCACCATGACCGGAATCAGTTAAGAGTACCCAACTACAGTCAGCCAAAAGTATGATCTATCTATTACTATGGTTATGGTTGGTGGTATACTATCTCCCTATGGTTGAAGTCATGGTTATACTCAAGGGGGGATTGAGACCCTTTTGACCGTTGTTTAGTCAATTATCCCATGTACCCCCCCCCCCTCCCTCCCCCCAATTACGAAAACAGTTTGAAGTAAATTTGCAAGTCATAAAATAACATTATTCTGTCAGTCCGAACAAAGATCCTGAGTATTAATATCCTAGGAAGGTGGGAGAATTTAAGTGGTATAACCAACTAAACACCGATTATGTAATATTTTTTAAAAGGTGGGCCTTTTTAAATTAGGGGCGGTTGTTATGTATATGTGTGTTATGTAAATTATCAAATACAAGGAGACAGCTGGCTGATAAACACCTGTAATGGAATATTGATTAATTTCCCATAATACGATTAAGCAGAGTTTTCAGATACTTTTATTTGAACGTGAAAATAATATTTTGGCAGTCGATATAAATGGAATTAAAGTCCATAAAGACATGCTATAGATGTGTATATATAAATGACTTTAAAGAATATGTTCTGATTCTGCATGAGCGCGATAAGCGTAAAGCGTTTTAATTACGTTCGATTACGAACGTAATTAAAACGCTTAAGTTTCAGTACCTACTATTTTTAATCCATTAGGATTAAAAATCGTACTGAAACTGGTGGTTGGTGCTTCCTAATATCTGTAGATAATTCTAGCTTCCTAATATCTATAAATTCCTAATATCTGTGTTGCGGCTAGATCTTTGAATTGATAATTTCTTGATGTAGCTGGCAATGGAATGGTAGTACCTACTTATCATTATTACGGTACCATTTCATGATAGTTGGCCAAATCATGAAGTGATCAATTTTATGATCTGGCTACGACAGATAGAGTTATATCTGTGTATGTAGTAATAGCTCCTTTTGTACGTTATTACCTCAAATATTTTGATAAGGTAAACACTTATCCAATACGTTTTGATTACAAATCCGGAACTCGAGAGGTCCAAAATGTACACTTTACGAGAATCGTAATCAGGTCAAAATAAGATTTACCTCGCATTGTTAAACCTATACACTCCTGACAATTTAAAATTTACATATTAACCCTACTTTGAATGTCGTCCATAAAGCCATCCGGACATCTTAACCCTATAGAGCTAGATAAAGCCACATTGGATCATGACAGGTTAACGGATGACGCGCATAATTCTACAAATCAACCAATAGCCCGGGATCAGGGTACAACCTACATCAAAGATGTATGACGGAGGCGTACCGAGGCTATGAAATATGCGATACATAAACAATTGCTTGGTAAAACTGTGTTATTTCAAACATCACGACTAATGAGTAAAGTAAGATGTTTAGTTTCGAATTTTAAGATAATTAGATCACCTGCTAAACTTATTTCAAAAATTTAATTAACTGAATTAGTTACCCAAATTCTCACGCGAACCTACTTAATGCATACTCCTGAGTTGATGAGAGACGCTGCATGAAAACGATTTTTTTTTTTAATGATTTTATGGTGAGTGCCCTCCCGCGGGCATTTTACTAACTAAATTTGCATCCAGTATATTCGCTAGTGATTTCACAGTCATCAAAAAACTGATCACTCAAATCTTGTAGACCCAGGGCAATAATATCCTTTTTGTAAAATTTTCCAACATCCCAATAGTTCGTTGCCCGCCGGGGAACTATTATAAAAGTTTCCATACAATTTTCAACAATTTAACTAGAAAAAAGCAGTTAAATTTTATGGAAATATAAATGCAAGCACCCGGGATGTCAGGATACTTAGTTCCACGTCCGGGCAATTGTATGATTTCGCGATAGAGACTTCCAGTAACTTCTGCTCTAGTTAATTTTGCTTTTTATGAAATAACAAGCTTTTGTTCGAGTTTGCTCACATAGAATTCGCAAATTCTTTAAAATTATATTTTACTTTAAAATATGATTTAACTTAGTGATTTCGTATAAAAAATAGCTTTAGTTTTCTTTGTCGCTGCGCTGTAAAAGATTTATTGTGACGCCTCTTTCTTCTTTCAAGTATGTCTCTAAGGTTTATTCTGACCATGAAGTCTAGACTAGACTAAGCATTTTATTGGAGTAGCCGTAACGTTGTCCGGTGTGATTGAGTGCCCTCCAAGGTGCTGGTTTCTAGTGTGGTGAATTGCCTCGCCGTCGCAAAGAATGTTTCCTCATCCTTGTGGCAGAACCTGCAAACATTAGTATCGTCGAGACGCATCTTGTGCATGTGTTTGTTTAGTCTGCAGTGCCCAGTTAGGGTTCTGGAAAGAATTCTGATTTGATTCTTACTCATAGTAAGCACCACATTGACCACAGCTTGATGCTTTGGTTTAGCCCCCATCTTTTGAGCGAGTTAGTAAAAGAGCATTTGGGTATACCGCAAAAGGGGTCAGGTCCCCACGCCCTCTGCCTCCATTCGGGCTAGTTCGTCGTCTAATTTATTTCCTACGTTGCCACGGTGCCCAGGTACCCAACTTAGGGCTACCTTATTGGTTTCACCTAGTTTATTTAAGGTTTGGACACACTCTTTTACGAGCTAAGAATCTATCTTTTGTGAGCCTAGCGCTAGAACTATCAGTAAATCTTACAGCTTAATTCTTACAGCCTTTTTGCAGGCTCTCCTCAGTTTTTTGCATAGAGCTCTGCTTAAAAAACGGTGGCATGTTGACCGAGATTGCAGGATCTTTTGACTTTCGGTTATCCGCTGTGAGATCCGGCCTCTGCAAGTCCATCCTTTTTCGAACCATCTGTAAACCAGACTTACCAGAACTCGTTGGAACTAGACTTGCCAGATATTTCCTTTTCCCATTCCGATCTGTCCGGAATGGTGGTTGCTGTGTTGATGATGCCATCATTTTATCTTCTATAGTGCTGTTGTGCAGGGTATTAATTGCCACTGATCTCCATTTTATCCTTGCTGCATTTTTAGCTTTCACTATCGCTGCCCAAATTTCCATTTGCTCCAGTTGAGCTGTTCGAGCGCCGCAGTTGTAGTGGAGGAAAGTGCTCCTGTTGTCATTGTAGTGGCAAAGGCTGGTGAGTGCTTCTTTGCATGTGATTTGGTCGGTCTTCCTGTGCCATAAAACGCATGCATACGTGACCAAAGGTTTGGTATAACCATAGAGTTGTTGGTTGTGTTTAAGGTTTTAGGCCCCATTTTGTATCGACTAATATGCAGGCGGCACCCATACCTATTTTAGCTTTTCTTATTAGGTGTTTAATTTGCCAATTTGCCAATTTAATTGTCCAATTAAGTTGCTTGTCAAGTATTATGCCCAGAAGATTAACTTCAATGGAGAATTCGACGCTTTGACCAAAAAGTGTTAGCGGTATTAAGTTGTCCCGTATTCTCTTTTTTGTAAAAAGAATGACAACCGTCTTGGATGCATTAACCGATAGTTAGGTTGTAAGACACCAATTGTCGATTATACTGAAGGGTTGTCGCATAATATTGGAGATGGTTGTTTGGCATTTACACGATTAAACTGGTAAGTATAATTTGTGTGCTATGTCAAGAAATGCACAGAGGGCTATTTCCTTCTCTTCAACTGCATGTGCAATAAAGTCCACCAGATCCATTAGAGATAATTTTGTTAATCTACGGAGTTACTTAGACTACTTTTTACAATAACGCTAACGTCTTTAGGGAGAGAGCAGCACTGCAACTTCACTCGGGCGAAGTCGCCCGAGCATAATCCATTCTTAATGCGGATATTTTTGCTTGTCAAAATGTTTACTCAATGCTGTTTGTGTAAACTATACTTTTAATTTACCATTGGTTTATTTCAAACTTCTTAACCTACCGAGTTTCGGTTTATATTTATATTAAGTACTAGCAGGGCCCCGCAGTGTTACCCGCGGTTTATTAGCCTATGTGTTAATCCAGGGTGTCAGCTAACTCCATACCAAATTTCATTAAAATCGCTCCAGCCATTTAGACGTGAAGAAGTAACAAACATACACACTCACATACTCACAAATTTTCGCCCTTATAATATTAGTTTGATATTATTGTCAAGTTCTCGATATAATTCGATTGTCTCGATATTTTTCCCTCTGACAAGTTTCTTAATACATACAAACATTACGCTATTCTTGTAGCCACACACTTGTTAGATCTAAGTCGTGTGACATTTGACACTTTCCTATTCAGCTTTATCTTTAATATCTATAAATTCTCATTTGCAACTACTATAATTTTAATTATAAGACAGTACAGCCTTACAAATAAAATTAGCTATATGACGCGAAAATTTTCGTACGACCAGCGACCGCAACAATATGGCGCAAAAAGAATCTTCTGAAATAAACGTTTTTCCTTTTATAAGTTCTTGAACATTTAATTTCATATAAGCACAGCACTTTTTTTCACTAAAGTAAGACCTCACACCTAGAAAATCCTTTCAACGAAAATATTTTTAAATTCACAAAAAGAACAAAAGACATTTGAATTTTAAAAAACCAACGTCACCCGCAAACCGGCATTCAATTGGCCTCCGTTTCCATTAGCTAATTGCGATTGGTCGATTCTGGCCACATTTCACTGTTCGGCCAATCGAATGAGGTTCGAATTTTAAATCATAAAGTAATTGAAACTTTGTTGAGTGCGGTCGGTAATACGCTGAGAATTCCGATTTATGATGTTGGTAGCAAATCAGTTTTCTAACGAATAAACAAAACGATTTCGTTGTTGACACGTTACTTATATCCTTATCTAACCGTGGATATTTGGATATTCACTGAAGGGTTAAAAGTTTATTTTTATCTCTGTGTGGATATTGGGCAATCTAGCACATGGTTATAAAGAAATAAATTTATACACTTAAAAGCTTCACTAGCCTAACAAAAGTTAAAAGGCCTGTGCATCGGAGACGCAGTGGTAGTGCGTATGATTGCTGCGTGGGAGGGAGTACAGAGACACGGAATATCATATTGTGTGATCAAAAATTGTTGTGGATCACACAAAGTGATATCAGTGGTTCCTAAGTCGAGCCTGGGTGTAATTTGTGTCCTTTAATTGGATGTTTGTAAAACGCCACATAGGGCTTGTAGTCTACTGCAAGAGTTGTTAACTAAAAATAAGTCAAGTCAACTTTATTAGTTTCGGCATCATTGGTATTATAAAAAATTAACATTTTTTTAGCAGCTATTTACCCCTAAAAATGCTGTTTACAAGAACAGAATATATATATATATATATATTGTTGTATTGTTCGAGTAATGTTGAACTTTAGTTTTATAACATATGATAAACTTTTGCGATTTGTATACATTATATATATATATATATATATATATATATATATATATATATATATATATATATATATATATATATAATGTATACAAATCGCAAAAGTTTATCAACATTTATAATACCGCTCTTCTAAACTATAAGGAACATACTTCAAAATATTGAACCGTTATTGCAAATGAAGAGTGTTATAAAACTAAAGTTCAACATTACTCGATAAGAACATCATGCTTCCAGAACGTAAGTGGTGTTAAAAGTAGTGGCTAACGTACCACTCGGAGTTAGAAAACTATGGAGGAGACGACAAAATACCCAATTTATTGTATAAATGAAGTTTACTCCTTACTTTACTACTGATGTCTACGGATCCTAGCGTGATGATATAAATAGTGTAATTGTGTAATAAAACTAGTATCAAAACTCCTTCAGCCAATTTTACCGGATGTGCGGACAAGTCAACTGGTAGACGGGGCGTGCGAAATACGTCATCATCTTAAGTACGATTATTTTGAATACCGGTAGGTTTCTAAACTGGGACAAGACATAGGATACTGAGAAAGGACATAGGATTTTCTGACATACTTACCATTGTTTAGCCTAAATGGCTTGACATCCCTTGGATTCTTCTTAATTGTAGGAGTGACATATGCTATTTAATTTTTCAGAATTAATTTGAATCAATAAGGTTTTTTGTTTTTACCCGATTGCCTAAGAAGGCAAGTTTCGTTTTTCGATTGTATGTACTAGAGCCTAAAATTAAAAAAAAAACAGTTTCTTGTTCTAGCCTATCCATTTTGTTATTCTGCTGATCTCCTTGTTCGAAAGCCTTAATAAAGGGTGAGAGGGTGGAGGCCTCTTGTGTTAACAAGGGGTTAGTGTTCGACTATCCATTGCATTCTCTTATTAGCTTTGAACTTCAAAAGTTTGGATATTAAATCTGAATCTCACTTAAAGCACAGATACTTCCTTATTTTGTGCTCAAAGTCACTCCCTTCATTTTGACATAGGTAAGTACAGGTTTTCATCAATGGAGATCATTTGAGAGCTCCTATAGTTTAACCTGTATTACCCATATTACTGCAAAAAAATATATCATATCAAACGGACCACTTTATTTTAAAACCTGTTACAAAAAAAAATATAATAATAAAAAACCCGCCTACACAAAAAAGATGAAGACAAGATCCCCTACATAATTATATAATTTCATGCAGTCAGAGGCATTAATGAATCTCGATGAATTCTTAATTGTATAAATCCGTTCAGTGGATTGTGAGATATCAGGTAATAAAGAATATTACATACATACATACATATACATACATACAAGATACGCGCGAAAAACTTCTTTACAGTCGGGTAAAAATCATATTAGAATGACAAATCAAGATGCATATTTTTACCGTATTTAATGTTGAATTTTGGCCCCTATACTCTACGTGTATAACCTTAATTAAGTTCCGTTTATTTTATAATTTCAAACAGTTACATACATACATGAATTCACGAAATCATATTGAAATACCTATGTTTTGACACCTTGTTTGCATTGTATAATAAATGACTAGACAAATAAAAACTAATTTTGCACGTCGTTGAAGTTCCTAACTAACTGATTTCGGGCATTCACTAGATGAAATAACAGTCCAATTAAAGTCAACATACTTTGAAGAACAAACGGCATTAAAATAAGTCTTATACCTTTATTGTTATTTTGTGTAACGAAAACTATATAAGCTATTTATTTTCAAAGAAAATAAATAAATAGTACGTAGATTTCATCCGTAAAGGCCTGAGCTACAAGCCAAGTGGTCAAGTGGTCCCCGCGGACCAGTAATTACCCAAGTTCGGTGCGAATACGATCCTCCAACGAAATTCCAACTATGCAATCGTGCAAACTGTGGTCAATTTAACTTTGCCTGCAGTGCCCTGCTCATGGATTGTGTGATCGTTTCCTTTGCATAACGTATGTGTGTGTAGGTAGCTTTTATGTGCTTGTACTTGTTAGTTAGTGGACTTATATTGCGGTTACCTCTATTCTTTTGTCGGATAACTCGTTCAGTAGGTAACTGTTTTGTTCTAAATTAAATTTTGGAAGACTAAACAATGCCAAATAAAATACCACGTTTTGATTAATATCATGTCATCATTTCCATAGAATAGCTGTGAAAATGATATACTCTCCAAAATTTACTCTTACAAATGTTCAAAAATGTTATATTGTAATTATAATGCACATTTGTCGTGCTTAGACAGAATAATGACTTATATGAAATAAATCGTGCCTGAGTTATAGACATCGCCTGTCCAATCCATATTATTAAGGCTGCTTATGAGGGTGGATTTACAAAATTGTAGAAAAACATTTGCTTTTTTTTCAAACGTCACACATCTAAGAACACTTGGGCAATCAAGACGTCTATTTGTATAAATCCGTTCAGTGGATTGTGAACTATCAGGTAATAAAGAATATTACATACATACATACAAGATGTGCGCGAAAAACATAACCTTTCCTTACAGTCGGGTAATAAAAATAAGAAGAAAAAGAGAAATTTAAGTAGAAGGAATACTAGAGTGTAAAACAACTGCCTAATTACAATTATGGGTACAATTTTTGAATGAATGGTTTAAGAAGCTTGTTGTTTTGCGTTTATAAGGGACTAATTTAAACTGTCCACCCACACATAGACACCCACTCCATAACCAGACAAAATGACCATGAAAGTGGAACCCTAAAAAATATGACGATCGAACTTAATGGACTGACTATGCCACAAATACTTGCCCAGGTATGTTTTAGCACAAAGTTCTTTATTATAACAAAGTAATACTATGTATTTGAATAATAATTAAACTATTTTATTTTGAACTTTTCAACATAATTTACATTCTAAACATGTTGACTGGACTTTATCGAAATTTCAGCTGCTTCGTCAAAGTGAACCGGGTATCCGGCATTTGTTTTTTGTTGTTCATCTCTTTATTTCTTGGTGTGTATGTGGCACGCTCGTATGCCACTTTCCTGTTCATCAATATGATCATGTGCAGGAGGTCTAGATGCTCATGGTACTTCGAAATTATGTGACACAGGGCTTGAATCATCCAAGAACCATTCGCGTCTCGAAAGGATAAGTGATCTGGAACAACAGTAAGATTTGAGTCTAGGAAAATGTTATAGTAATTTGACCTAATACCGCTAAAACAATCAAACAATCAAACCACCGTATAACATTAATACACTAAAAAAACAATCATAAAATATAAAAAAATACAAACAAACAAACTTTCACTCAACAAATCAGCCTAGTGCATTTAAATCCAGTTCAAAGCTACTTAGAGTTTTTTTTTAGTTTTGCATCGGAGAAAAAATATTGTTTTAACAGCACCGGCAAAAAAATGATAATGTGTTCTGATTACGCATACCTTAAAATGAATGTCTAAAATAGTCACAATTGTTACCTATATATGAAAAAAATAGGGCGTGTAGAACAGTTCCATGCTTCTTGGGTGCCAATTTGAACCCTTTGAAGGCAGGTAAATGTCAGATTGACATTCTTAAATATCGCATAAAGGTGTAAAAGTAACAGTTTGTTTACCAGACTTTTTCTTTTCCGTGTAATGTCAGGATTTACAAATGTTATAATACCAAACAGAATCACCAAACTTTTGTTTAATGCAATGGCATTAAACAAAGGTCCTGTTTAACATCATCGGAATACCACAGGGTATTCCAATAGGAATACCACAGTTCTCGATGATGTTAAACAATGACAGATTCAATAAAACTTCAGGCACAGCAATTTTAAGAAAACTGTTACTCAAGTTAACTTAAAACATTTCAGTTTATACCTTCAACAGTGGAGCATAGTATAAGGAAGTCAGCGTGTGTAGGTATGGTGAGTACGCCTTCACCGTCCAGTTGTATTGTGTTCCCAGCATCCATACCACTCCCTCTGCAAGCCTAGGAAAAAAATATATGTTTTCAAGTTTTACACATTACTTATCAACCCATATGACGTCCCACTGCTGGGTACGGGTCTCCACAGTAGAACCTACTTATATGATCCTGGAAGTCATTACCCTATGGCTTTTTATCGTCTTCATTAATGAGATGGCGCATAAAACTAAATGCATCAAAATCGATTCATATAGACTTCACCAATAAAATACCAAATTATCAACCGGTATATACATATAAACAATAATATCATCCCGCATGAAAATACTGCCAAAGATCTGGGCATGACACTAGATGCGAAGCTTTGCTGGAAGGCTCATGTCAAGGAAAAACAAACTGAGTTAGAGTTACGCTATATTAAAATGTAATGGTTAAATATTACCTGTATAAAAAATAGCTTGGGCTTGCCCGCAAGACTCGGCTGCTTCTCAAATATGGTAATGACGTCACTAAGTAGGTAAGGTCGGTCCGCGGCATGCAGTTCGCCATCTTTGTCTCCATGAGTCAGGATTGTGATGCAGATACAGGAGGTTTTGCTGTGATCTTTGGTTGCAACTGAAATAAAAGGTAAAAGAGAGATGTCAAGAGAATTACCATATTGCTGAACCACCGTTCAGTTCTATTTTTTCTGGAAATAGAATTAGGTAGTATGAAAATCTCTATTGGCACGCCCAAATCATGGTAGTATCAATAATTCAGTGGTAATACGTATTACTGGGGTTTTACGGTAGGTACGGTTACAGCATGCGTTTGTGATTTTTATCAATCTCTGAAGGTGAAACTAACGCCCCTTCATTGAACTGACAGTTTTCATCGTACACACAGTTAAAGTAGAATATCAGGGCTTCCCAAACTTATTTTTACTATGAAGGCCTTGGGAGTTTGTCATTTAAGTGCAAGGTTTTGAACACACTAATCAGGACCTGTTCATAATAGTACGGGATCATAGCCCGTTTACTGAGAAAGGCTATAGGCTAAATTAAATATAACGCAGGTGAAACCGCCGGGCACAGTTAGTGTAGAATAATGATCTCTACATATGTATTTAATTCTATCAGACATCTGAAATTTAAAATTTAGCAATATTTTAAACTTACATTCAGTTAAGTTGTTAATAACGCGTTCATACTCCAGATCATGGTGAACGGTGACTTCAAATCCTAGGTCAGTGAACAACGACTTTAGACTTTTCACATCTTGGTCAGTACCGGTCCTCGTAGTAGGCTGCCGGTTTCTGCAAAAAATAGATTTAGCTTGTTAATAATTAACTTACCTAAAAAAAATAACTTAAATGCCAATAAAAACTAAGTTACCCACCCTACTACAACTACATGAACCCCCTGCCCCGTCATTAGCAAGTTTTCTTTATTAAAAACACTACTAGTCACCGAAAGGGGTAAAAAATGGTGAGTCACGTAATATGCGTTTATCGAATAAACACGGAAATCATTTTTATTAAGTTTACCTCGCCGACTACCTTATTGACCGCGGCTCCACTAGCGTGGATGCCGGTTATTCCAATCGACCATTCTAGTTAAACTCTTTTTATGTGTGGCACGGATAACAAAACGGAAATCTACCAACAGTTACACCAATCCGATTTGATGAGACTTGTAGCGCTATTAAAGTTAGAATATTTTATTTTCATTCAACCTTTAGAATTGCAAAAAAAATCAAAATCTAATCATTCACGGAGTTTTACTACAACTCAGAGCAAACAAACAGAATTAAAAAACTATAAGGGTTCCATTTTGCCATCTTTGCTACGGAATCCAAAAACGATTCGATCGAATCGAACGTTCGACAATTCGGTTTTACCCTTAATTGTTTAGGTAAGTTTTATAATGTCTTCAATGTACAGGCAAAAGTATTTTTTTTATACCTAGTATGATTGATGAGATGTCGCCAAATTTAATCGATCTGAGTTCTGAGCCTCAAACTGCAAAATTGGGTAAGTACTTATGACAATATTTTATTTATCTGAAAGAATAAAACCTGTACCTACTTACTTGAAATAAATAGTCCTTTTAAATTTATATTGATTTAAAATTACGAGATGTTTTTGCCCGCTCATGTCGTAGTACAAAGAATTAGGATCAAACTTTGGACCTTCGTGCCCTGGGATTAGTACAACTTTGCTGAAATCATACATAAAATCTGTTACAAGTATTTTTTACCACTAAGAAGGTAAAAAGGTATCTAAACACCAAAATGTGCTTATAAACACAAAGAACAAAAGGGGCAGGTAGGTATTATTCGCAAAGACCATTCATTATATATGTCTAAAATGAACGAACGAAATAACTCGCAGAACCATGTCTATTTTAGGGTCCATACCCAAAGGGTAAAAACGGGACCCTATTGCTAAGATACCACTGACGGTCTGTCTGCCACCAAGCTGTATCTCATAAACCGTGATAGCTAGACAATTGATTTTTTTACAGATGATGTATTCCTTGCCGCTGTAACAACAAATACTAAAAATAAAATAAATGTTTTAGTGGGGCTCCCATGAAACAAACGTGATTTTTTTGCCATTTTTAGCTCGATATTTTAATATAGTATTAATAATCATTTATAAGATAATGGTACGAAACCCTTCTCGCACGAGTCCGACCGTTCTTTAATTATTTATTTTTCAAATGCAATTATTGTATTGATAAAGTCGTTGGTAAGAAATGTTACTGTAACAATTATAAAAAGCCAAAAAAGCACAACATAAACTGTTTTTAGCACTGGATTCTTCCGTAATGTCTCTGTTCTGGGGCTACTCAATTTGAGTCAAGGATTTCGCCAGGTATCTCTTTTAACAAAAACTGATAATAACAACCTATAAATAACACGACGTACCTTGTATTCGAGGGCTTGAAATTAAATCCCATGACATCTGGTGATGTTTCACTCATGTTAGTATCCATTTCATCCATCTTTTACAATTATATTTATTCTAAAACAAAAAATATATGCAAGTTGTAGAAATATAAAAACGTTCGCTTTGACGTGTCAATAATAAAACAATGTATGATATGATAACTAAGGCCGAACTGATAAAACGGCAAATGATAATAAAAGATAAGTTAGAAATCGCCAACCGTGACTATCAGTGCTGACTTAAACCCTTCTAACATCTTCTATAATAATGACATAGTCATTTAAATATATATATATTTGGGAAAAGACAATATATATTATAATATTATCACACTAATACTATGAAGGTGAAAGTTTGTGAGTATGTGAATGTGTATGTTTGTTACTTCTTTAAACGGCTGGAGCGATTTTAATAAAATTTGGTATGGAGTTAGCTGACACCCTGAATTAACACATAGGCTAATAAACCGCGGATAACACCGCGGGACACAGCTAGTTAAAGATAATATTATTAGTATGTGACGGTGGCTGCATGGGTGTATGGATCGAATGTTTGTTTTTTTGTTTTTCTGACTCTGGTCACAGAACAGTTTTAACTATCTATAGATAAGCACAATTTGAATGTTTGTCAATGCTTATCAATATACGATATCAACGATAGCTATCACACAAGTGGCACTGGCAAGGAGACAACGCGCAAGTAACGTGTTTTTAACGTGAATTTTAACATTAGCATCAAAATAACTATATTACTTGGTCTACAAAATAGTCAGAAGAACTAACATTCGATCCGTATGGATCGAAGGTTTGTTTTTCTGACTCTGATCACAGAACAGTTTTGGCTATCTATAAATAAGAAAAATTTGAACGCGTGATGTATCACTGTTTATCAATATGCCATATTAACAATAGCTATCACACAAATGGCACTGGCAAGGATACAACGCGTAAGTCACATGGCAGCAGATCTTTGTATCGTAAGAACTATATTGCTTTGTCTATTTGGTGATCGGCTCCGAACAATACGCTGTTGATGGTTCTAGTTATACTCGCCACATGAATAGCTAATTGTCAAAGATGATATAACTATCAACCATTTTGTATTTGCTTACAAATTCTTTATTATTTTATTGAGATCCCTTTCATATATACACTTAACCGATATACCCCAGGACACTATGGCATTATGGAGAAATATTTTACCAACTTTTTAAAAATCCGCATCAAAGACAAAAAGAAACTATACAAAATGAAATAAGGACGTTTCCCTCATGTTTTAACCATAAAAATGTGACACCATTTGTGAAATTAAAGCGCAGCTTAGGGCCTTTTTAATGAGGGGAAAAGTGGGTCGGACCAGCCGAGTGAATCAAATTTTTCTTCTTGCTTGCCTTTTAAATAACCGTGTGGAGTAAGTCACAAGTCAAAGTTTAGAAAGCCTCTAAAGATTATATGGGGTATATGGACTACTCCTCTATTATTTAACTTCTTGCACACTGGATTGTGTTAGTAGTCGAACTGGTTTACCGTGCCCCATAGCAAATTCATTTTCCCTCTCTCCAGTAGCAGCGTCGGAAATCAAAAAACATATCATAACCATACAATATGGTTTGGTTGACGAGATTAGTTTTTTTTATAAATAGTTATATTCTAGACCACCTTTACCGGCAATCACTCACCTAGTGAACATTTTGCTAAAGTCCGGACTGTTCCCAAAGTTGTAGCGGAAGGCTTTCATACGTCCTCTTCCTAAAGTAGCTAATCCTTCTCTTCTTTCTCATTTCAGGCCTTTTCTCATTTCAGGCCTATAAGTATTCTTCCCTTTAGTTCAAAAGTCCTTGAAGTTTCTGTTCATAGTTAATTGTCAAGGTTTGTCTATCAAAACAATATTCTCAGTTCGTTTCAATTCGGTTTCAACTCAGTTACTGCTATGTTGAAGGTGACTTAAGACGGGTATCGAGGATACCAAAACTACAGTCCTAGTTCTGGTCGATTTTTCTAATGCTTTTAACACCGTCAGTCCAGAGATCTTGGAGTCTGTTCTCTGTCAACTGATGATTTCTGACGATGCGCTGAATTGGTTTTCTTCTTATCTTCAAGGGCGTCAGCAGTCTGTATGAACGACCGAATCGTCATCGAGAGGGCTTTATGTCGATGCTGGTGTCCCAAAGGCGGTATCCGCTCTCCTTTTCTGTTCTCACTTTTTATTAATCTTTTAACCTCCGAAATTCAATGCACGTATTACCTGTATGCGGATGACCTCCAAATCTACTCACAGGGCAGAACAGAAGACAAATCAAAGAAGAAGATACAGAAGATAACAGAAGATAAATTAACCTGTATTTAGAGAAAATTAAGAGTTGGTCTGAAAGATTTGGTTTATAGAGCTCAGACTCATCAGCAGAATCGACATGCCATCTCTCACACCTGTGATCTTTAATGGAACGGTCATTCCATGTAGCCCGACGATTAAAGATCTCGGCTTGCACATCGACGCAAACAAATGTCCATCAAAAGATTACTGGCACATTACGGGCTCTTTTTCGGCTTAAGAATTTTGTTCCAATTAAAACCAAGACTATGATTGTTCAGACGCAAATGTTTTCCAATTATTGACTAATAAATCCAATAATTGCAGATCAGGGTCCTTATTCACTATCTTTTTTTTTTTCGTTTTCGTTGAAAGCCCGCGCATCTAACTGTCAAAATCTTATCATGATGGACATCTTTGAGCGCACTGCGCATGCGCCAGTTCGTCCGGGCTTGCCGCGAAAACGAAAAAAAACATTGTGAATAAGGAACCTGCTCAACAAGCGTGATCATCTTCTTATTCGCATTCGATTCGTATTTAACCTTCGTAAGTACGACCATGTTTCGAATTATCGCTCCTAACTGCGGCAGCGCCGTAGCCTTAGGGCGCTGGACCTGCTTTACTCACTTCTTCATTCTCCGAATGCTCCTACTTATCTTTCCTCTTACTTATAATATATGTGCTGTAATCATGTAAGAAATCTTCAATCTTCTTATACCCTTTTACTACTCTGTCCGTCTCACAACTCGGGCATTATACATTCTTCATTTCCAGGGCAGGCTTCTCGTCTTTGGAATGCGCTTGCTGTGGAAATCAGATTGTCCACATTTAAAAATAAAGTATGTCAGCTATATAGAAGTTATCTGGAAGCTGCTATATGTAGCTCTGCTCGTGCTGAACTAGGAACCTAATTACCATGAGGCACAGATAGCTTCACACAACTTTATGATCTGATATCTCTTTTGTTATAGATTTTGTTCGTGGCCCATTCTTAAAAATTATCATAGTGTACTTATATATGTTGCAAAAAATGAAGTGCTATATGTGCGTGGGCTAGACATGCCTTATCTTAATCACACAAGCATGGTCGCATACGCATGCAGGAACTTATGACTGTATCCATAACAGGTCACTAGGACGTGTTTCTTTTGTACATTTTATCAAGCGTGCGATAAGGGAAATCCGCTTGATAAAAAATGACAATTTTTCAACAAGTGTCAGACTGTCCTACATAATAAACTTTGCGACACAACGCTAGCCCACTGCCAATATTCCTAGGTCAGTATTTACACCGATGCGATATATTATATTTATATGCGATAATAATAAACCAAATGACACATTTTATGTTCCATACGGTTTCAGAATAAGCGAAGCGCAAATTAATATTGCAATTTAAATGTTAAGACTTGCACGTTAGCAAAATTTAAGTGTCTGGCCACATCACTGACAATCAATCTAAATATAATCGCTTTATTTGTATATTTCTTCTTATTATAATTGATAAATTTCCCATTTGAATATATTTTGCATCGACTACTTTCATCGGCAGCCCGGAGGGAATATCATGCGGTTTTAGTTGATTCACTTCTCATGTAACTACCTCGTTTTGCCCTCGAGAGGATAGTGAACATGAGCATTTATCGCGTGTTACAAAAATATTAAACCCAGAGCTATACCTCTTTGAGTCATATTCTTGATCCTACTGCTGGTGGTAATGTGGTGGTTGTTGATCCTACGGCAAGATGTATGATGATCTTTTAATTTTCCTCGATTGCAGTTAATTTGCGAACAACCGTGGCGAGTAGAGCAAATCGCTGCAATACGATTAGGTTGGTTAACTTCAATTAAACTAACATTCATAAACAATTACTTGCAGGAACATTTGTAAACGAATGTCCACATAGTGTGTTTGTAGGATACGTAAATATATGTTCGTAAACTTTCCCGATTTGTACCGGACCACGGCCGTTGCAATACAGTCGAAACGTCGGGCAATAAACAAAGGTATTTAGCCTTAAAATAAAATATTAACGCTATTATGACCCGTAGCTGATTAAAATCTATAATACGTATAAATATTTGTACAATGTACGACTGTTTGAAGGGAGTAAGATACCAATACTCACATAATACTTGACGATTGATGGCACACGTCACACAATTAGTGCGAGTTATTTTTAAAAGGAATTGAATATGTAAATTTCAGTATACATACCTAGATGTCACACATAAAGTCGACAAAATCAAAAAAATATATATATATATCGGTCTTGAAATGAGTTTGTCTTATGCAGAAAAAATATACCTAAAAGCTGAAGGCTTATATCTTAGACCACAGTGAATAAGGATTAAACCCAAGAGCTTGCGTAAAAATGCGAAAGCAAAAAATATATGCGAAGGAATCTAAAGTTTTTAGACTTCCCTCTGAGCACACAGTAATATAAAGTACACTTTATATTTACGTTACTTTAAGATTGTAAAATTGTATTTTCTTTCATTCATAATATAATAAACGTTATGGTGATAAAGAGTTTGCCAGAGGTGTGTGATTCTAAATGTGTGTCTACTAGTGTTGCGATCACTGCACGGGACAATAAAAATGTAATCTATGAAGTACCTATTATTCTGACTCTAAAACTGATCTACACTAGAGTGCTTAGCCTGAGCTATAATATATAATCTTAAGATTAGGTTAGATAAAACTTTGCTCAGACTCGACTTAAGCGAGCCTTCGAGCGTACTTAAGCGTATGCTCACCATTGATTTTATACGCATATTGGAATATCGTGGACTAATTTCCCGAACCACTTACCGCATTACAATTCTTTGGACATGTCTCTAGGCGGGATAAATACTCCATAGAGTGGCTGAACATACAGGGAAAAGTGGAGGGAACCATATCACACGACAGAGAACCTATGCGCTGGACTGACCAAGTAAAATCCGCAATAGAAAACCGCGCCTGCGACTACACCAGACAGCCTGTCAACAGGGACCCATAGCGGGAGACCATGCGAAAACCAGTGTCCGCTTCTACCATCAAAATATATTTAATACCGTGGTCACGGACGTCTTTCCGTGACCACGACCGCACTTCCAAGAGCGGTACGAAAGAGAAGAAGAAAAATCGTTATAAATTGCGCTAAGATTTATAATTTTAACTGTCAACATGCTTTGTCAAGTGTTTATTGAAACTAAACTTCAGCCAAGCCTTGGTGTAGGTACAATAGAACATGGTTCCATCTTAATTCATTATTACAATCGAAAATTGGTTAAAGTTTAAAAAAAAACTAAAACAAAGTGGTCAAAGAATAAGAGACCTCAACTATTTACTTAGTATTAATGTATTAGGCACTACCTACTTAAAAAAAAATCTAATTGAGTTTCATAACCTGGTGCTTTATAATCACAAGATTTTGTACCAAATTAATATAACTACCATCCTAAATAAGCACACTTTCTCTCTCTGATCTGGTTATCAAACAAAGCAGAGAATAATAAAACATTAAAACAAATTGTATCCCGCAATTAAGCCAAAACTTTGCACATTAGCCGGTTATTGTACGAAATTATACTATACCTATATTAACCTAGGTAGATACTTGAGTTTCTTACTCTAAGTTTGCGTACAAACTGCACAAATTTATGGGTTATAATACAAGTTGAAAGTAATCTAGGGATAAAGCGTAAAATAGAAAATTTGGCAATCGTTATTTTTATTAAAACCATCTACCTTATATTCCTAGTTTAATTCTTAAATAAACCGGTGTGTTTTATTAAAAAATACCAGACACTGGAGATAAAAGTACAGGATTTTTATGAAAAAAATCTGAGAGAGAACTACCCCAATTAAACTAGGTTTCCAATTAAAAAACTCATTCAAATTTGTTCATATGTTTGGAGGCTACGATGCAATGGACACACGTTATACTTTAAGTAGATATTATCACACTAATATTATAAAGGCGAAAGTTTGTGAGTATGTGAGTGTGTATGTTTGTTACTTCTTCACATCTAAACGGCTGGAGCGATTTTAATAAAATTTGGTATGGAGTTAGCTGACACCCTGGATTAACACATAGGCTAATAAACCGCGGGTAACACCGCAGGGTACAGCTAGTTATATATATATGCCTTTATAAACCAACGAAAATGTGCATATTGGATCCGCACCTAAAAACTTATTGAATATGAGTATGTAAAGTTTTGTTATTTATGTGCACGTTTGGCGATCTCTACGTGCGTCGTCACGGTTGACGATACCTGATTCGACCGAGTTGTACCGATATCTCTATTATATGAGCATCTATGAATGTGGGAAGGGAACCTGTGTTCGCTCGTTGTAGGGACCCGGCCATTTGTACCTATCGAATTTGTGCTACTATTTTAGTAAGATAACTAGCAATGTAGGATTGTGACCCCACATTACTAGCAATCCTGTTAACCACTTCAACTAAGCTCAATGAATTGTATTAGGAATGGGTTCACATCGGTAGTATAATGGGTAGGATCGAACAAGCGACCTCACGATTGCGAGATCGATGCCTTATTGTTTTTAAACTTTCGCGATTTTTACAGACATTAAATATAAATCAGGAATTAATTGATTGAGATTTTTATAGATATTAAATATTCAAGATCTTTATTTGCCCGTCTTTTATCCAGACTTCTAGTCGACCCGTGACCACAATCGGTGCAATTCGATCGAAACGTACCATTAAAAAAATCTACCAACCTAATTTGTGCTACTATTGTAGTTAACGTCAAATTGTATTCGTAGTAGGGCACTATAAAAGCTGTTAAAAAAGCAACATAAGTATAATTAAGAAAATATAATGTTTCTAAAATTACTTTGTTTGTCTGTTTAACATTTTGTAATTTACCCACGATTTGTTAAACTTCGTTATGAAAGGTAACCAACTTTAGGGATTTCCTTGGGATTTTGATAGAAAAAGGGGGCTTGTTTAGAATATAAAGCCTACGTATCATACAGTGACCAAAATTTGTTTAAGTACTGGTGGCTACTATCAATCTTCTATACTAATATTATAAAACTGAAGAGTTTGTTTGTTTGTTTGAACGCGGTAATCTCAGGAACTACTGGACCGAATTGATTTTTTTTTTGTTGGGTAGCCCATTTATTAAGGAAGGCTATAGGTTATATAACATCACGCTACGACTAATAGGAGCGAAGCAGCAATGAAAAATGTTGCAAAAACGGGCAAAATTGACGCATGCGAAGTTGCGCGGGACAGCTAGTATAATCACTACATAGTATAAAACGAGGCCCCTTTTCTGTCCCTATATCCTTAAATCTTTAAAACTACGCAACGGATTTTGATGCGGTTTTTTTAATAGATAGAGTGATTGAAGAGGAAGGTTTATATGTATAATAACATCCATATTTTTATACCCGTGCGAAGCCGGAGCGGGCCGCTAGTATATAAAAAAATAAAAAAATTAACAGTACAGACACAGAGCTTACAGTTTAACGTACTCTACGAGATTCGGCGGGGTCTGACAGATTTAAAACTCGGTCACCTATGTATGGACCACTACTGGTCACGTGTTTAACTAATAATTTATTGCAGTATAACTAGTATTACTTAACAACAATTAAAATTGAAGATGCCTCTAATAACTGTACAGACATGCCGCTTCGAAACAACACCACAACGTCTTACAGTTTTTACATACTCATCCTGTTTATAAATCAATTAGAGTTGCTATATTTTACCAAAATACGAGTACCAAATGCTATCGCAAGATGTCCGTACTTCCGGCGTCTGCTACGTACTAAACCGGAAACAGTAAACACCGCTCCAACCTGTTGAATAATTCATGGACACCCTATATATCTTGCGCAGTTCCGTCATAGATTATAATTTTAAATATCATAGACACGCCAGTTGGCACGGTAATGCTAAATTGAAAATATATTTTTGTTAATTTATAAAACAAAGCTTTCCCTGATAATTTGTGATAAGAAAATTTCCTTTTCCTTTCGCAATTGGTTGTCTTAAAATTAAATTAGTATTTACTTTTGTGCAGAATTTAGGTGATTAGAGCTGTAGTCGATTTATGTGCCTAAATATGTAAATTCCTTGTCTTGAGTGGTAAATTTCCACTTTATCTTAATAACTTTGTATTTTAGTACTAGCTTTCGCACACAGCTCCGCTGGGGTGGATGTTGGTTATCGCGATAAAAACTATTCTATGTACTTTGTTGGGACTCAAACTATCCCCAACGACGGCAGACGTGAACAACGCGACGTTACTACCATCGAAAAGTATTGATTGTGGTTATAGCATAGATCAAGTGGTCGCAGATATGTCGGGGATACGTTTATAAACGGGACTCAACTCCGATGTGAGAATCTCTCTTCAGTCGTTCAGCTACTCTTGACAGAGTGGTCGAGGTAAGATTCTAATCTATACTAATATTATAAAGCGGAAGAGTTTGTTTGTTTGCTTTGTTTGTTTGTTTGTTTGTTTAAACGCGCTAATCTCAGGAGCTACTGGTTCGATTTGAAAAATTATTTTTTTGTTGGATAGCCAATTTATCGAGGAAGGCTATAGGCTATATAACATCGCGCTACGACTAATAGGAGCGGAGTAGCGACGTGAAATGTTGCAAAAACGGGGAAAATTTACGCATACGAAGTTGCGCGGGACATCTAGTATTTAATAAACCTTTTTTTAATTATCACATTTATCATATAAATAGGATACAAGACAACATCACCATCACTTACTGTATGTATGATACTGTTTACGCAAGAAATTCTTGCATAAATTATGCGAGAAAATACCTGAGATACTTTTGCAACAAACAAAGACATCACCAGGTGTGTGCCTACTCCGTGAAAGTTATGAAGAGTAGTACTATTAGTTTGAAAACTATGTCTGTATGCCTACGTATGTTTGTAGCAACTTAACTAGTAAACTGCAGTGTAAATTTAAATTAAAGGCATTCAATATGGACTCTATACTCACTATAATTTACCACACTACTGTCTCTCAGCCAATAAAACTCGGATTTTCCAAAAGGTAACTAGACAACAAGATTGTAAACCATCAATAGATTTTCTTGGGAAGCTTATGTGTTTGTAATGACGATCTTTTGTTTTGTAATGTTCGTTTGTTTTTATCATGCAACAGAGAGTTTAAAATCTGTTTTACCCGATTACGGCTAAGCCAAATATGAAGGGTTTTTCCTCTACCTTATAGGCATATGGTAAAGAAAGCAAAAACATAACCCTACCTTTTGAAATATTGTAGGTTTTACTTACCATAAGCAGTTGGTAATGGAAGGTGAAGAATCTTTTTTGTTTTATTTAAAACTTAATTGTTTTCAACTGTACTTTTGCAGATCATTATAAAAAAACCGGGCAAGAGCATGTCGGACCATGAGCGTATGTTGCTTTTGTTGAGAAACACAGTTTTTCGGCCACAACTCAATCAATCAGTCAATTATGCAACTTTCGAAGCGGTTATTTCCAAAAATATTCACTTAATTATACCACACGTTGCTGTTTGCTGAAAAAAAGTTATATGTTTGGAGTCTCCAAAATATTTATTTTTATTATTTAGTTATCAAACTAAGTAGCGGCTACTACAAGCACCTTTTCACCAAATTTCATCAATATTCATTTAGTAGTATTTGAGTAAAATGCCTGTGACATTCGGATGAACAGACAGCCAAACGAATATGACGAAACTATAAGGGTTCTGTTTTTGCCATTTTGCTACGGAACCCTAAAAAACTGGCCCACTCAGTAACTGAACTCTTACAAATCTGATATTCTCCGCCTAGAAGAAAATTACATTTTCTTTGCTCAACCTATAAAACTAAGCAGTCTGTCCTAAACTACAATCGAGAATTTGCAAGTTCAAGAACCTGCTAAATGAAAACCAACCACATCTGATAAAGTTGTTGTTGACAAGAAATTATTTACTGTTTTTAATATTGTAGATGCACCACAATTCGTACCAATAAACTGTTAAGGAAACTGATATGATGACGTTGAATCCTTAAAAACACCTTTAACCACAGATCTAAACACGTACCAATATACCAAAGCTACGACCAGACAAAACAGAAATAAGTGACAAAAGTTACACCTAATAATATTTTACAACATCCAAAAAACAACTTTATAACTGGAGCTATAGAGTACATTGTGAACTAGGCAAAATTTTTCAATATAACACCTGTTGTGGTATCTAGCATCCTTTGTTATGGTGAAGCGTTAGAATTTTCTTTAAAAGGTTTCTAGTGCTTGTTACTGTTCAGGAATCTCATATACAGTGTAGAGTCTGAAAATATTGGATATTGTTTTACAAACAAGAACAAATTTGTTTATTTAACGAAAGACCTTACAAAGTTTTTGAGAAGTAGGTACTTCTTCTTCTGTGAAATTCATTGTTTCTGCAGAAAGTAAATCTTTACAAATCGCTGGTTTATATATTTTACGCATTTCAAAGTAATTTGTGTTACTTTTATTTAAAAAAATACAATAAAATATGCTTTGATGATAATCAGGATGAAAGTTACAAGTTTAAATTTTAAATTATCCCGAATATGAGAAACACATTCTATCTTAAAAAAGTAAAAACCCGCCTCCACAAAAAGATGCAAACAAGATTTTCTACATATTTCATATCATGCAGTCGGCGGCATTCATGAATCTCGATGTTTTTAGAATTGTGCCTCCGACAGCATGATATTACTTATTATCTTAAAAGTCGGTTTTTTTCACAGCTTCAAGGGATTGCAAATCTGAGTATATACTATATGGCTTTATTTTCGACTCGACACCTCCACGCGTTCTCAAGATAAAGAGTCTTTACAGACAGACGGACGAACGGACAACAAAGTGATCCTATAAGGGTTCCATTTTATTAGGGGTCTTTTTTCGGCACTGTCTCTGTAGGTTCAAAACTTGAGGACTACTAGTTGATGCAGCAATCAACATGATTAGGTCATTAACTCATTTGTTGTTTGTTAGGGGGTCGAAGAGTTGGGGGGAGTCAATGTAGCCGTTTGCAATATTCATTAAATATGTGATGTCATGTATATGCCTTCGTTGATCAAGTGGTAGGAAGTGGTACCTTTTACATCGATCTATGTAATCTGTGGGGTGGCATTTTGCTTTGAAATCCAGATATCGCAAAAACTTTTTCTGGATGGATTCTAGTTGACACTTGTGAATTTCATACTGGGGATTCCAAACTTGCGACGCATATTCAAGATAGCTTCGAACATAAGAACAGTAAAGTATTTTTATTGGCTTTAAAGTATTGAAGCAGGCTAAGGATCTTATTATAAAGCCTAGAGATTTGTTTGCTTTAAACTAAAATTACTTCAAATAAGATCGGATTTACCGTCATTGAGTCATTGCTGAAAAACTGCATTTCTCAGCAAAAGGGCGTAAGTGCCATAAACATACGCTTTTCTGCCGATGCAATTGTTCATCTCCCTCTTATTTTTGGAACCGTGTGACTAAAAAATATGAATAAAATCAAAAAAGTAGCGCTTAACAAACACACACACGCACACTTATAATTAAAATTATTTCAAAATTATCGGATATACCGTCATTGAGTTATTGCAGAAAAACTACGTTTCTCAACAAAATGGCGAAAGTGCCATGAACATATGCTCTTCTGCTGGTACAATTATTTTAACCGGTTTTTTTTATACGGCAACACTCCGGTACCCTACACTGAGCATGGTCCGACATGCTCTTGCCTGTTTTTTTTTATTTATTACGGAAGACATATAGCTAAACAAATCATAGTAGACCGGTTCGTGATTTAATCTGCCAGCTAATTACTGTCAGTAATTGACTGGCAGATTATAATTATGTCTGTAAGTCTTCACGTAAAGAAATCATATTAATATGTTACTTACTAGTGAAGAAACACGTGTCACGAAACTACTAATTCATTAAATTGGGTAGATGACTACAATAACAATAAATTATTTTATACTATACAGGAAATAGCATTTGCAAAAATATTCTTAAAACCAATGTTTCTTTACAATTTTACGTTGTCATGAATTTATAAATATCAAAACAAACATTGAAACTATATGATTTGACCATACAAAAGAATGACGTCATTGTTTTCTATTTCATATAAATTAGTACGAGGCGCAACGTTTTGACGTTTCCTAAAAAGATACTGATTTGACTTGACAGTCATCTACCCTATTATTAGAATAGATTAGATGACAGTGTTCCCCATTGTCACTATTAGCATTTCTTACATTTCCTTACTTATTACACTGCATACTTATAGCACATGACTTAGATTTTTATTTGAAGAAGTCAAGGCTAGTGCTAATATAAACCTAGATACCATTTTATGATGTCAATGCTTCAATGACCAAATAACCAACCTATTACCTACGAACTAGTCGACCGCAAGTGAGTCATAAACCGGCGATCAACTAAAAATAAAATAGGCATTTATATAATAAACACATAAACTTTAAACTATATGCTCGCATATTTAGCTGTTTTAGGCAAGGTGCAAAAGAATTTTCTTTTTATACCGGGAGCATGGCAAATTACTTATAGGTATTCCTCGTTCATCATAAAATAATAAGAACGCCATTTTTTGGACAAGGGATTCCTTTTCCGTTTAGATCTCTCTTAAATTACCTTTTATTATTTCAATATTTTAACCTATATACCTACCTAGTCGCCCAGTAATCACAACCGTTTCGTCACTGGCAAAACATATCTGGGTTCTAATCACTTTCTTATTTTTTGTTTTCGCGGCAAGCCTGCGCGAATTGTCAAAATCTTGTCATAATGGTAAACAGAAAGCTGCGCTTAAAAACACATCAACGCGCGTGCGCGCGGACATCTTTGAGCGCACCGCGTATGCGCCAGTTCGCGCGTTTATCTATACTAATATTATAGAGCCAAAGAGTTTGTTTGTCTGGTTGAACGCGATAATCTCAGGAACTACTAGTGCGATATAAAAAAAATATTTTACTGTTCGATAGCCAATTTATCAAGGAAAGCTGTGGGCTATATAACATCACGCTACGACCAATAGGAGCTGAGCATCAATGAAAAATGATGTAAAAACGGGAAAAAATTACACAAACGAAATTGCGCGGGTCAGCTAGTACAAAACAAACCGTGATTGAATGATATGATATGACATCGGACAGCTCAAACCACTAAACGGATTAAGCTTAAATTTAGCACATATATAGGTAGTTATTATGATACAGACATAAAATACACAAGGGTACACAAGACTATGTACAATACACTTTAAATACTCTATACCCCGATAAAGAGCAATAACACTCTATTAAGGCAGCCATAAATTTATCGTATGGAACTAAGTGACGTCCAAAGTTAACGAGAAGCTTAGTCCACAGAGGTCTGAGTGCCCAACGTCTGCCCTACACCCATTTGCAACTATAAGTTATGATGGAAGGAATTAAATGAAACGTACCTAAATAATTTCCTAGGACGTGTTCAGTGTAGGTACTTTTTGTATGAACTGGGAAATAAGTTAATGCTTAATCATATGGTAAAGTCACCATTTTACTTATTAGTTTTTTGACGTGATAACGTCTTATAAATCGATGACCGGCTGCACTCACGAAAATGTGTGATGTTACCGCTCACGTTCCGGTGACTTCACCGCTCACGTTCCGCCTGCTGATAGGCTGAAGTATTGTGGCCGTCGTCGGGCGCATGCGCCCGGGTCCACTAAAACTATCACAGGCATGGTTGTTTATTACAATGTTATCATTTTTGGCGACTGCAGCGACATGCAATACAATTGGATATTAATAATGGCTGCTATCCTCTTTAGTAGCCCCAAAAGTGTCACAGGCGCGGTCGTTTATTCAATGTCATCAATGTTTTCTTATAAAGCTATCGCGTAAAATTATAGTCCGTAAGCCGACTTTACAGACAACCATTTTTTACAAGCTTTAACTGCAATTGATTTTGATGACAGCTAACATCAATATAATGGAAAATCGATAACTAAAAATTAATTGATGACGTTATTATTTGTCTAAATATATCAACCCATTAAATTTCTTTGATATTAAATTGCAGTATTAATTGCCTAAATAATGGTAATTTGAAAAACTTTTTAAAATATCTACACTGAGCCCAACAAAAAGACTCTTTATTTTATTACAACAAAAACCTCTTTAGTTTATTTTCTTAGATTTTATCTTTTCCACTAAATTATACTGAAAAATAACCTATTTCTTTAACAACTAACTAACTCTCCATCATACACAATAACACCACCATCATTCAGTATAGTTTGTTGCCAGTGTAAATAAATCGGAAGCGCACAGAGCGTCGTGTTGCACCAAATATTGGTGCTGCCATCAATTCATGCGGGCATTCATTCTCCATATTTACGAACACCAAAATGGGAGTTACAGCAATTGAACAGAAAACAGCTTTATTAAACGGCCAAAATGGTAAATTGATTCTTAGACCTATACATTTAAATATATAACAAGAATCTAAGTAACTGACTAATGATCAAGTAAGTAACTATATTTATATTAAGCATGATTAAGCATTACATGTACTTTTCATGCAATGCTTAATCATGCTTAATATAAATATAGTTTTGCATGCCTATATTATGGTAGATTGTACAGGAATTAACAGTATGTCAACACCAATAAGTGTATCTACATTCTATGCAAATAAAGATATTATTATTATTATTAGGTATAAGAAAGTTTGTCTCGGGGTCCAAAATGCCCGTTGTACTGTAATAACGAACAGACTAGTCTGAAAATATTTTCCTCAACAATCGAACACAACTGTATAGAGATAAGTGAGAAAAATGTGTGCTAAGGACAGATCTTTGGATATTTCACCTATATGGTTTGTTTTTCAGAGTCCTACAAGGTCTAAATCGCGAGTAAAAGCTTATGTTATCGACACCTACTTTACTTTACTATACCTACATATTATAACGTAGGTAACTAATTGTTACTATTTCAAACACAACTAGGCACAACTTAAGCAGATTCAGCGCAATTTTTATTTACTTAGACTGCATCATATCGTTCCGCGAAGCTCGGGGCTACGTTTCCGAAGCGAAATTTTACAGAAAACTTTGAAATAAAAAGGGTTATAAAAGTGTATTACTTGCGTAATTGTAAACAATTTTAATTTTTTAATGGCAAAAGTTTCTATTGTTACAAATGTTAAACAGATAAGCGGGGCAGGGTCGGATTTGTAAAACTCTTTTGTTCTAACAGAAGATGGTCATCTATCGTCGACCCATCAAAACAGAAAGAGGAGGACTGCTTTCTCACTTCAGTGTTTCGGATAGTGATGTTGATAAACTTTTTGCGATTTGTACACATTATGAAAATATATATATTACGGGTCTTCCAATACGGTCGAAACGTCGGGCAATAAACAAGGTACTTTACCTTAAATTATTCACGCGATTAAGACCGTAATATATATATTTTCATAATTATGTATTCATATTAAATAAACTAGCTGTCACGCGCAACTTCGTATGCGTACATATTTTCCCCGTTTTTGCAACATTTTTAATTACTGCTCCGCTCCTGGTCGTAGCGTGATGTTGTATAGATTATAATTCCTCGAAAAATGGGACAAACTGTTCAGCTTCATAATATTAGTATAGATTGGCATTACAATCCTTACGGTTTTAAAAGAAAATTCTACCAAACACATTGGTGATCTATAACCTTATTTTTCTTTATGCTAACAAGAGCATAAAATAATTGTTTTCTCAAGGCTAAAGGCATTTACCTATATTGATTATATTATTAACTTTGGACGTAACACGACACAGAAACATCTCCCCTGCCATTAATACTTTAGTTTAAGTAAACTACTTGTAGGCAAATACATCAATGTCAGAGAATTCGCTTCAGAGGATAGTGATTGATTCGTCGGCTCGCTCACTCACGGAACACTTTGCATAGTTATCTGTTTAAAGCTTTTATATTCACTAAGGAACATTCAAATTTGGTTATGCTTCTAACCCAACATTCTACGGAAATACCTACATACAAACATGTGCATGTCGGGCCACGCACAGTGAAGGGTTCGGTAGTCCCCCCCCCCTTCACCCATCCGAGTAATGTGGCTTAAGAAGTGGGTTTTCTGTTGTTTTTGTTTCATACATACATTGTTATATCTACTTAATAATATTTTTCTATGGAATTTGTACGAACGTACTTCTCATTAGATCAGCTGTTACTCGTAAACTTGTAAAGCCTACTTAGCTGTGATAGTTTTCTTTTTAATTTTACTATATACACTACTATCGTGACTCTAACAAAAATTTGCACTTTGAAGCACATACACACTACAAAGACATTTTACAAACGGAACTCTAAAAATAAAAATTGTCTTTACAACCTCTAAACGTTTTTAAAAGACCTATCTAATGAAACCCCATACGATGGGGTAAGTACGAAAAACAATCACATCCTCACTTTACATATAGGGGAAATAACCTAAAAAAAGTTTTTTTCAAGATTTTTTTCTTTCACTTTGTCGGCGTAAGTAATATGTGTATCCATGCAAAATTACAGCCTCCTAGCACTATTTGTCTCTGAGCAAAGGTGTGGACGGACGGACGGAAGGACGGACGGACATGGTGAAACTAAAAGGGCTCCGATTTGCCATTTTGACTACGGAACCCTAAAAATCTATAAATATTTCTGAGACCTAAATATTGTCCTGCACGACAACAAGGAGCTCCAAAGCTAATGCAGTATTTTAGACATACGACTATACCAAACGATTAATTAATTAATTATTATTAGGCTGTTTTATTCAAGCTTGTACATAAGACGTATATAAGTAGGTACTTGATTTTTTTTTCCGTATCACTAGTCCTTCGAAATGTAAACCTTTTTTAAAAACATCAAACACAACAAAAACAAAATAATTAATAACTATAAAAAAATATTTAAAATATATTTATTTTGTATTAATCTTCATACAAAGGGAATTATTTTTTAAAAATTATATCATCCAAATGTAACCCGTTAAGATCACGGCACTCCTGTAAGCGACGGCGACGTCCAAAACAATGGATGACTGCGCGGCAGGTCTAGTTAACTTTTCCCCAACAAAATCGTGTTTGGAAGAAGAAATATAGCCTGGCCACCACGTAGTCTGGATCTATTTACATTTCAAAGGACTTATGGGCTATCCTGTATATGTTATAAATATGCAAAAGCACGATTTTGAAATACTGTTTCTAGGACAAAACTCGAAGTATTGTTATTTAGTAATAACGATGTCTACGACTGAGATAGCATGCCAACGCCACACTTTTAATACCCATCAGCAAATGTTTTTTAAGCTATTGCATAGCTTCTATCGCGGGCCTTGAGCGCGGGGACCGAATCCAGAAATTCCGTAACGAAAAAACCTCACGCTCCCCACTCCGACGGGCACGGAGGTGTGGCTTGAAGGCCGTGCATCGTCTAACGTCGTTTCATTTTGTACTTATGATTCTGGCTGCAAAAATCATAATAGCGCGATTCAGACCGTAGTACATTTTGTATTGAATAGTAACAAAATTAAATACAGCGCCATCTATTGACATTATGTTACCTATTGTAATTTTAGTCTTTCCCTTTCTTGTTGTTTCTATTATAAAGGCCACAGCAAAGGGCCACACAGGAGTTGTGGTTATGTTTTGGTTTAGGTGTTGGTTTATTTTCCACCCTATTGTGTTGTGTTATTGTATTATTATAAGTAGGTATACTATTTTATGATTTTTTTTAATTTCTTTTTTTTTAATAAAAAAAAAGAAATAATAAAATTATGCAATAGCTTTACCGCGGCAGTCCCCGAGTGCCACACATTTTTTTTTTCTTATAAATACTATGGTAAGGGTATTTAACCAGTTTTCTACCCAAGTCCGCCCCAAAACATTAATGAAAAAAACAACATCGAATTGAATAAAACTGCTCTCATGTCGAAGTTACTGAACACCGTTTCCCTTTTATGGAGAGTTCTGTTTTGATATATTTAAATAATAATAAAAATTCTAAGAGAAAAAGTTTGTTTAAAACAATCGAATAAACGAAGTGCTGTTTTAATATAGTGGGACGGTGACGATACGACTTAAAACATGAAATCATATTGTGTTTTATTTATTTTATTTTATTTTTTTATTTATTTATAGTTAATTAAAACGGTACATCACCAATTACATTAATTAACTTAAAATTAAACACATTAAACAAAAAACATTAAACTATATCAAACAATAAATAATATTTACAAAATATTCAAATACATTAATAAATTTAATAATACATAAAGATTTACAAATTAATATGAAATAGTAGACTCTCTCATAAATCTTTTCTCGCAATACATTAGGGCTACTTGCATGATCTTTGCCCACTCGTCGGCAAACATATCAGTCTCAGGGTTGGCAGACAGTAGGGCGTTGAGCACCTCTAGAGTACGGCATATGGGGGATTCTGCTCTGGCGACAGTTCTACATGCCGGCCTCGCAAACAGATTAGGTCGGTGGCTCTCACGGTGTCGGAGGTATCTGTCAGGTACGTATAGTCTACAGAATAGAGAGTGGAGCTCTGGGCTGATGAGTTCTTCGTCACGTAGGTATAACCACTACTAGTACTCTGCACAGGTTAACGCCGACAACAATACTTGTATCTAAATTTGACATTCCAAATGAAAGTCTATTCTTATGTAACATAACAATGGATAACAACAACGGATATTTCTCTTAAGTGTCAAAAAAGCTAGCCTTATGGTTAAAGCATCGGTCTCGCAATCGTAGGGTCGCGGGTTCGAACTCCCAACACAAGTCTTTGAGCTTTAGCTGGAGGGGTTAACAAGATTGCTAGTAATGTGGGAGTCAATTCCACATTCTAGTTATCTTTTTTTAAGAAAAAAAAAAGCTCAGGAACATCATTAGATTCATTAGATTTGGTCATTGACGTAAAGACCTGGATGGTGCCATCCCTTTCAATTAAAAAGTAAATATTGGCTGTAAAGCGTAAAAGAGAGAAAAAACTAGTGCGGTCTTGTCTCTTTGACAGGTATTGTGCACAAAGTAGCGTTGTCTCTTTCTAATGAGTGGTCAATTTTGTGAGGTTACAATTTACAATCCTGGTCTCTACTTTGTAAATGGTAGCCAGTGGGTTGCCTACTTTTATTAGAATAAATAGAGTATATCTGATTTCAAAGGAAATAAATAAAGAGTAGGGACTTTAATTGGTTTTTGAATTTATTTGGTTTTTTTAAAAAGGTATTTTTGGGTACTTTTTCCAGCACATAACAATATTTAATTTTTGATAATGAGTTGATAGGTATACATCATTCACACATGACTAGCATCACTAGTTTAGTTAATATTGTGTAAAAAAGAGTATTTTAGCGTACGGTAGTGTCATACTACTCTATTTTAGAATATTTAGGTTGGTAACCCTAAGCTAATCCAGCGTACGTACTACTACTATAGAGGTCAGTAGGTACTTATATATATATATATATATATATATAAATCAATGTTTGTCTGTATGTCCTCTATGCGTTCCGAAACCATTGATCAGATTGTGATGAAACTTTCGCAGAATCTTCTGGGAAAGCCGGCGAGTGTACCTAGCTTTAAAAACCACAGCGAAGCGTGGCCGACTTCAGCTAGTAAGATAGGGAAAGACATGGCATTAACATATTGGCGACTTTTTACATAATGACAAAACTCAGAACGTTATTATTATAGCCTTACATTCAAAGCATGTAGAGTAGGTATAATTTATGATATGCCCCAAAAATTGAACAAAATTTATGGGTAAGTAACCCATAAATTTTGTTAAATTTTTCGGGCTTGTTCAACTGTTCATTCTGAAAGACGTTTCTTCGAAATAAGTATGTGACGACATTCCTATAAATTATTATCGTATAACTTAAATGGATGAATAGAAAAAGTATTATAATTTAAATTACTTTCAAACTCAACTCAAATTATAATTTTTCTTCGCAACATTTTTACTAATTGGGAAAAAAATATGTGAGTTTATTTATTTTGTTGTTTCAGTGATAGATCAAATGAAAACGCAAATTGTTCTGAAGCGTCTTCTACATAATAATGAGGTTACGGAACCTGAAGCTCATTCTCAATCATTTTGAGGTCAGCTTCACCCAAACCTGATTTGAATGATTTAGTTATTTGGTTTATTTTGTCAGACATTTCAGACGTCAAGGGATAACAAAATTCTACGGTTAAACGAATACCTAAATATTTTCTTTGGAAATATTATGAAGTATCTTTTTAAAATAAGCCTAAAGATTCGATGTGTTAACTGTGCCCCGAAGTTCTAGGATTCTTCCCATTTAAATCTCGTTACGCTAACTAAACGATTTTTTTCTTTGTGTTTTGGTGAAAAAAAAAACAATATACTGCTTTTTATGTCACTATAATAATAATCGAGCTTAAGAACAGTTTTCTTGTACCGCCCGCCGGCCGGTGTCAGGCTGCTTGCCGGGCTGCTTTTATTAATTGTCATAAATATTTAAACAATTTTAAGAACAATTAATATGTTTCATTGCTGATCTGTTCCTATTGGTCGTAGCGCGATGTTATATAGCCTTCCTCGATAAATGTGTTTTAAGTCATCTTTAGCGTCTGCGTCTTTGTTAAGTAGGTACGCTTAGTTTATCCAATCTAGTCTATTCACAGGATTTTGATAAAATCCTGTAGATTAGACATTCCTTCTGAAAGTTTATGACCGCTTTAGGCACTTGTTCCACCGCGGGCGGGTAGTGAGTAACTATTAACTATTTTGTCGCTTAAGAAACGTACAATAGATGTGGATTCCGTGAAAACAAAAGAGATATTAGGACGAATTCTCGCTGGCAGAGTGAACAGTAAGGTCCTTTTTACACATTCCGGTTTCAGGAATTGAAACCAGGTACCAGCCGCGAAGTGTAGGCGATGTACGGTAGCTTTCACATGATCCAACGTCCAACCGGTCCGGTCGCCATACATTCGCAGTCGGATAGCCGGCGACTGCGTGCCCGGCGACGAATTGCAACCGAAACGTATGAAAAGGACCTAAGGGCTACACACAAGTTCGGGCCGGCATCATTCGGCACAAGCCGGGCGGTATATGTGGATGAACGGCAAAAAAGCCGCCTTTGAACTACCCGATCGGCACTTGTTAATGAAGAACAGTTGCTTGCGGCCGGCTTTGTTCAGCAACCTTATGTGTGTAGCCTCCCTCAGCGATCAACTATTAATACAAATATCACTTTTGTTCACACAAGCGTTTATTGAGCGAGAAAATAGTACATAGTTGCTCGCTTTCTGGCCGTTTGGTGGAACAAGTGCCTTATTTTGAATACTTACCATATTACCTACCAACCCTAAGCGCAACTTAATACAAATAGATAAAAATATAATAAATCGTTCATAAGAAAGGCAATAAGAAAATAAGCCTCTCCCTTTACCAATGTATTCCGGAGTTATATTCACATCACTAAGCCTACACGTGTTGTGGTGATTATATTCGAGTGCCACGGCTTGTCGATATTCAAAGGCGATAGAAAGGCAGCCTCTGAATACCTCGTTACTGGAACCTTCTTCTTACATAGAGTACGCAACGACAGAGGTCATTACTAAATAGGTCATTACAGGACAAGTTTTTTGACCGCGCTGATCAGGGAAAAAAGTTAATTTTGGCTTTTATATATAGATTTCTAAACTTTTCCTCTAAGAACTCGAATTGCCTAAAATCCTTTCTTTTCTCGGGTCCAAGTCACAAAAGATTTTTTTTAATTATTATTAATTTACTCATCAACCCCCAGCCTCAAAGAGTAAAATAATGAGTAAGGGATTTCAGGGTGATTTGTAATATACTAATAACCATCCACTCATGGCTTCTTTACATTACACTAAATACATTTGTAATACAGTTTTGAAAAATCCATACTAATATTATAAATGTGAAAGTAACTCTGTCTGTCTGTCTGTCTGTCTGTCTGTTACGCTTTCACGCTAAAACTACTGAACCGATTTAGATGAAATTTGGTATGGAGATAGTTTGAGTCCCGGGGAAGGACATAGGATAGTTTTTATCGCGATAACCGACATCCACGCGGGCGGAGCCGCGGGCGAAAGCTAGTATTACCAAAAATTTATCCTTAGCACCTACCACCTACTTTTGTCACTCAACCTCCTACCATATGTCTATGAGAGTCCTCCTACCATATACTGGAGTAAAATCGTTGATTTTGTGTGAGATTTAGGGTTTAAAACTCAAAATAAACATCTTTTTTACTCCGACATAATAATCTGTAAGTGTTTAAGGTCATAAGTATAAAAATAGGTGGGAAATTAATACATATAAATAATTTAAAAAAGGATATTACAAAGTTATTTAGTGTGATGAAAATGAGCGGTATGTATAAATACAGAATGATTTGTAATAACAAATCATTCTGTATATAGGTATATTAACACATAGCTCATCTAATATATAAAATTCTCGTGTCACAGTTTCCGTTGCCATACTCCTCCGAAACGGCTTGACCGATTTTGATGAAATTTTGTGTGCATATTGGGTAGGTCTGAGAATCGGACAACATCTATTTTTCATCCCCCTAAGAGTTTGTTTGTTTGTTTGAACGCGATAATCTCAGGAACTACTGGGCAGCATTGAAAAAATATTTTATTGTTGGATAGCCCATTTATCGAGGAAGGTTATAACATCACGCTACGACCAATAGGAGCGGAGCAGCAATGAAAAATGTTGTAAAAAAAAAAGGGAAAATTTACGCAGACAAAATTGCGCGGGTCAGCTAGTATTATTATAATTTGAATTACGACCTGTGACATCTCTTCATTCTCTATTATATTTAGAAAACAAAATGTTTTAAGTTAATTTAACTTTTTTACCCGACTGCAAGAAAGGTTTTGTTTTTTTCGCACGTATCTTGTGTGTATGTATGTAATATTCTTTATTTTATTTTATTCTATGGACGGATTAATACCTTAAAGACGTTTTTCGATTCGTCTTGACCGCCCAAGTGTTTTTAGATATGTGTCGTTTGGAAAAAACAAACCTGACGGCTGTGAGATGTCAAAATAAAGAGGTGTGAAAAAAAAAGTGGTTTTTAATACTGCAATATGGGTATCAAATAAAAGGGCTAATCGTAAAGATTTTAAAAAGTTATAACATGATTATGACTGTAATATTAAAAAAGTTAGACAGCATCATTCTTTTTCCAATTTTTAATACTTGTCAATAGCTGGAAGCTTCAAGACGGCATATAGCTACCAACACCGTTAGTTTATACCGTAGTTATTAACATTTCAATAAGGGGTTTAGGTTATATAAATGTAAAAAATACGAACCAGAATAGACTGTGACTCTCTCTTTACGAAGTTTGAAAAAATATTTTTGATGAAATCTCTGTATCAGCACAATACTCTACAATTCGTAGAGGCGAGATGCAAACTACATACATAGGTAAAGACGAGACTCTAGCAGCCTTTATGTATGGTTAACGCCAGCATGCTCCATATTTTCTACTGCAACTTGGTAATATCCTTGACTCTACTACTATTAGGAATATTATACAACTACTTACGCATATAAATTGATCCTATAAATAAAATGAAACTCTCATATAAAATTGAAAATGTTCTTTTGCTTTTTAATAGCAAGAACATTTTGTTATTTTGCTTTCAACTCAATCAAGTAAAGACTTTCATAACAATAAAAGTGCTAAAAGAATGCCTTTAGGTAATTAATTATTCTCCTACTACATTTAGTAGGAGAACTTTCAATTTTCAGATAAAAATCCCACAGGATTAGGAAAATATGTCCCAAAATACTAAAACTCTACATGCTACAGTCACAATGAGACTAGAGACATTTGGTAAACTACAGAACCTTATGTTCACTCGGTGCTCACATCTCTACATATTTGACTACGGGTTGGTAATATCGAGAATACTGAGAAAGACACTATGTAGAGCTGTAGAGTACACATATCTGCCATACATCTACATTTGTAATATTCACTTATGATTTCTAGTAGAGTATTTGCCAAGCGAGCTCTGTACCAAAAGTTACTAGATGTTGAAGCTATGACTAAGAAATATAAATGAGAAATATACGAACAAACGCTATACTTTGTATAACCTTCACTTTCTGATATAACTTTTACCAACCTTGGGAATGTCATTTTACATACTTAACCTAACAATATGTACTTAAAACGCCATGCAGATGTATTTCAAGATTTATAATTTGCAATTTGCATAGCAATTTGAGAATATAGTCAATTCTAAATTGAAATATTTTAAATTGTCATCTGATTCGAAATTAAGCAGACTATGGTAACTGATAATTTCAGATTGTTTTAAATAAAGATAAATAAACAATCGTGCTCATAACACGAAGATTTAACAATTCAAACACATCAATTTAGAATAAGGGGGTCTACACACCAAACCCGCCGACCCGCTAACACAAGTTGTCGACTTTTTTGTCGGCGACTTCACATCTCGTTCGAATAGAAAACTTTTGTCGGCGGCACGAAATCAGTAACTATTTGGGCAGTGGTAATTGAGTATAGGCGGGAAAATGAGCGCGTTCGCAAGTCGCAGAAATGTTGCCACAAGCCGCCGGGCTACACGCGCGCAGGTACAAGTCACCGACATGATTCTTTTAAAATAAAGCCGCCGACATCAAGCCCCCGGGCTGTGTCGGCGGGTCGGTGGGTTTGGTGTGTAGACTGCTTTACTAACCACAAGACCAACATAGCAGTCAAGTAACAAGTAGGTATTTGTTTTATTTTCAGTTAATATAATATTAGAATCAGTACTAGGTAAGGTGCACTATTAAAGCTAATTAAATGTAATGGTATCAAAATACATTACGAAGAAACAATGTCTCTATCTGATAAAAAAATATAAAATGGACATTACATCACACATAAACAATCTATTTAATTTAACTTCAGTACAATACAAATAACAAAACCAAAAACACTAAAAATAGAACATATAAAAGTGGCGGCGCACAAAACGTGAATTCTCATGTACCGTATCTAGTACAAGGTATAATTTACAAATAAATAAACAGATCACATACTAAGCTGCAATTCTAGCGGAGCGTCTCTACATAGAGTGGAGAGAATAGAGCTGAATAAAGCTTTTTGTATGTAGAGGTAATTCGCTATTCCCATTTCGCCAACTTTGTTTCAGACTTATAAGTGGTAAACAATGCATAGTCTAATATAGATCCCTTACAGTTTCGTCATGTTCGTCCGTCTGGCTGTCTATCTGTCCGTACGTATGGCACAGGCATTTTACTTATTTTACACAAAAACTACTTAATGTTGTCTTGTATAAGCCGCTACTTAGTTCGACAGTTAAATAATAAAAATAAATATTTCTAGGGAAGAGGATTATTTACATTCGACAGGTCTTAAAAAACTGCAAACAAAGCTGTTTTGATTAAGTGAATATTACAGAAATAGTCACTCCAAAAGCTGTAAAAATAGTGTTAAACCTACGTTAGTATATCCTAAGTCTATGGTTAAACCCCCTTTATCTTTTAAAGCGTATTGCATAAAAAAAACCACTAAGGTATAATAAATACTTTTTACTAAAATTATTTTTACCGCGACAATGGCCATGGAGACGGTATATGAGTATGGGGTAAGAAGTGTTTCTGTGTTTGTGTGGGTTACCATTTTTCTCGGATACGGCTGGGCCGATTTTAAACCGGTTTTTTTAGTTGTATAAGTCTTATTCCCGAGCAAGTTCTTAGGTAAGTTTTAATGTTCTACACCGCCAGAGGGCACTACAGTGCTCATGTTTCGTGTTTCGGAAAAACGATTATTATTATTTTTCTAGGAGATGGCTAGGATGTTTTTTTTTGCTCTCTAGATCATGTTCTAGTTCTAGTTAAGTTTTAATGTAACAGACCGCCAGGGGGCGCGTTTCGTCGTACACGCGTTTGTTTCTGAAAAAAGGGTCAAGCTCATATTTTTATTATTAAAACGGATTATATAATAGTTTCATTACAATGAAATGTTTACACTCAACGCGAGTTAGTAGGTACTTAGTTTGTAAAAATCTCTAAAAAGTTTGAAATAAAAAAACAAAATAAAGTAATTACTAATTTTTCTTTATAGTAACACTGAGCTTCGTCCGACTTATACTTGCCCAGTTTTTTTTGTTTTTGAAATAATGAATAATATATTATTATAATACTTTGTCAGTAACCGCAACGAAAATATTTTCAGACTTTAAGCGTGTAATATGAGCTGACCCTCGCTAATAAATTCGCGATTAAAAAAAACTTACGACCTACCAAATATACAAAAAAAAATATTAAAATCTGTCGAGCCGTTTCAGAGGAGTTCGACCGTATACACGGCGACACGGGATTTTTATATCCATATTAATATTATACATGTGCTGCCGTGTGGTACCGGCTTAAGAATAGTACCACCCCATCTCTTCCCGTGGGTGTCGACAAGTCGACTAAGGGATTTCCCACCGAAGGGCGGTTATGGCAATTACCCCCACGAACTATAATAAGTAGGTTCTACTGCATAGATCCGTGCCCAGCAGTAGGACATCATATGGGTTTTATATCTATACTTATATACTATCTATACTAATATTATAAAGCTGAAGAGTTTGATGTTTGTTTGAACGCGATAATCTCTGGAACTACTGGTTCGAATTGAAAAAATCTATCGAACCATTTATCGAAGAAGGCTATAGGCTATATAACGTCACGAAAAATGTTGCAAAAACCTAGGGAAACTGTCTGTCTGTCTGTTACCTTTTCAACTTAATCCGCTAAATCGATTTAGGTGACATTTTGTATGAAGATAGTTTGAGTCCCGGAGAAGGACATAAGATGGTTTTTATCGCGATAACCGATCCACCCGGGCGGAGCTGCGCGCGAAAGCTAGTATTAGCTATATGACAGGTCGACATTTCAATCGGGATATGAGATTAGGTGGTGAAGACCAAAACAGTACCCCTATACTCGCACAACGCCGTACCACGCCAACGCGCGTATCCTCTCGCGCATAATTCGCCTCATCTGAACAGGGTCTTAGGACGTGTTCCCACATGTCGCGTCGTTTAACAACACAACATCAGTTAAACATCACACCTATTACAAATCGGGTACTCTAATGGCAGAACACTCACTAAAGTTGGACGTCTCGTCAAAATCAAGCTACCATGACAATTCCAGCTTGGTACTATATTTTAACATGCATTCTAGGGATCCTGTACTATGCAAAGCAAAAAATGTTTACTAATTGACAGCTGTGGAAAAGTGGTAAAAAGGACTTCGTATTTCGATTAGAAAATAGCTAAGGAATTATAACCAACAAAGGCAGGAACAGTAGAGTAATCTCAACTATTTACTACCACTCTCCACTACGATATACTTCAATGTTTAGTACATCTATTTTAATTAAATCTTCTCTGCTTATTCACATTTTAATAAAATTTGTAATTTAATTAAAATATCATATAAAATTCATTAAATCCGAAGATGTTAACGTTTTAATATTGAATAAAACAAAGACAGCTTATTGTTATCAAAAACAATGGCTCCATAGAAATGTCTGTCTTTCGCCAAAATTCTGAACATAATCCCTTCTAACGTTTATATCAAATCATTTATTTTATTTTAGTGCTATTTTTATAACGCGGTTGGTGTAGTCTAAGATCTTTAAAAACTCTCCGGACAAAATACCTAAAACAAACGATTTATAGTAACGGATAATATGCCGTGTAGTGCCGGCTTAAGAATAGTACCACCCCATCTCTTCCCGTGGGTGTCGTCAAGGCGACTAAGGGATTTCACTCCGGAGGACGGGCAGCAGCGTCCTCTGCGTACTTAAAGCCTTACTGCGATCGCCAACCCGCTCGCCAAGCGTGGCGATTATGGCAATTACCCCCAGGATCTACTGGGGAGACCCGTGCCCAGCAGTGGGCCATCATATGGGTTGATATGATATGATGATATGATAATAAGGAGGATATGAAAAAATATTTTACTGCTGGGTAGCCCATGTATCGAGGAAGGCTACAAGCTATATAACATCACGCTAGGACCAATAGGAGCGGAGTAGCAATGAAGATGTTGAAAAACGGAAAAAATTCACGCATACGAAGATGCTTGATGAAACTTATCGCTATTTCCACCACTCCAAATACCTATCCGGTTTGTAAAGTGATGTATCTCGCCATTCTTTATTTATCCGATGACCTTTGAAAATATTTCATTTCATTTCTTTGAAACCGCAAGTACTGTTGCATTATAAATCAGGAGATCTCAATAGTTTCCTCTGGGAGTGGGCAGAGAATGTTATTGCCGGTAGTTCTTGTCTCGACCGACAGATGGCGCGGACTTTTGTGATACTCTGAAAGTCATGCCGGGAGGATTGGATTATTTGCTTTACTTGTGCAATGTTTTGTGATTTTGCTACATATTTTATAATAGGTATAAAGCATAGACACAGATTATGATATAGAACTCCATTTAAATAGAGTTCGTGAAGATGTGTCAAAATATAATTGGCATTATTGAGAAGAGAGAAATAACATGAATAATTTTAAGGTTTGGTTTCATGTAAGGATAGGGTATTATACCCATTTTTGTAAAGTGTCTCAATTAAATTCTATAGTGGTAATTAGCCACTAAAACACCATTTTTTTATTCAATCGATAAGTGCCATAATTCCCGCTTAATTTGACGAAAACGCTGGACGTAATGGAGGCCATATTTCTCTGTCATGACATCAGTTGGCTGTGTAAACAAATGTGCTGACGTTTTGTATGACAATTACGCCGATCAG
This sequence comes from Herminia tarsipennalis, assembly GCA_945859575.2. NCBI lineage: Eukaryota > Metazoa > Arthropoda > Insecta > Lepidoptera > Erebidae > Herminia > Herminia tarsipennalis. Next base: position 17,716,971 of record OX243841.2, on the reverse strand, counting down.
TTGACAGTTAATACTTTTTAGTTTACACAGCCGAATGACATGGCGGCTATTTGTCCTTCCCCGGGACTTAAACTATCTCCATGCCAAATTTCGTCTAAATCGGTTTAGCTGTTTGAGCGTGAAAGCGTAACAGACAGACAGATAGACAGACAGACAGACAGACAGACAGAGTTACTTTCACATTTATAATATTAATATTAATATTATAAATGTGAAAGTAACTCTGTCTGTCTGTGAAAGCAACCCGAAAATGTTAGTTTTAGTTCATAAAATCCATATGGATTTTATGAACTAAAACTAACATTTTCGGGTTGCTTTTTACGTAAACTATCTCAATATTATATTCATAAATATTTTCTCATAAAGAGTAAAATATGGATAAGTACCTGAATAATCGAGCTTCGCTCAGTTTTCTTAAACGACGTTTTCTAAAAATGAAACTTAAACTTAAAGCTAGATCGATTTATCGCCCCCGAAACCCCCTGCATCCCCGAAAATTGCTGGAACCGTTGGCGAGATTCAGATTATATATACAACAAGGTAACATTTTTTTAAAGCGTTAATTTTATATAATATAGATACATTTTCAGTCATATAGTTCAACCTAGTAAAATGTAGCCAACGATCAAGCCATTAAGTTTAATATCAAATAGGTAAATCAACAAGATTTAAACCTTATGTAAAGGTCTTTCATAAGAGTCCATGCAAATTGTTCTCAAATTGGCGAAATCCCAAAGTTCATATTAATAGGGCGTGGGTTCAATTGTTGGCATTCCACTAGATTAGCTGTGCCCGGCCGCGGTCGAAGTTTGGGGTTCTTACCCTAGTAATTGTCCCGTGAATGGGCTACCTTTCTTTGGGTTGATGAAGGTAAAGACATGGCCGTTTAGTGACTAGAACTAATCACACCACCGTCTGTTTGGACTTAACTGGGTAAAAGAAAAGATAGCATCGCGTAATTACGTATATTAATGACTATCTGACCCGCGCAACTTTGTATACGTAAATTTCCCCGGTTTTTAAAACATTTTTCATTGCTGCTCCGCTCCTTTTGGTCGTATCGTGAGGTTACATAGCGTATAGCCTCCTGATAAATGGGCTATCCAACAGTAAAATAAGTTTTCAATTCGGAAAAGTAGTTCCTGAGATCATCGCGTTTAAACAAACAAACTTTTCAGCCCCATAGTATTAGTATAGATTAAATTTGTTGTGTCTGTTTATTATTCTCATGATTGAGAAACCGTACTTATTATTCTACCACCGGGTCTGCTTTATATTATCAAGAAAGACAAGATACAGGCGTATTTACCATCAAATTTAATAGTTACCCCACAATATTAGATGTGATGACCTATACTAATATTATAAAACTGAAGAGTTTGTTTGTTTGAACGTGGTAATCTCAGGATCTACTGATCCGAATTGAAAAATTCTTTAATTGTTGGATAGTCCATTTATCGAAGAAAGTTATAGGCTACATCACGCTACGACCAATAGGAGCGGAGCAGCTATGAGAAATGTTGCAAATACGGGGAAAATTTACGCAGATGAAGTTGCGCGGGTCTGCTCGTTTCCAATAAAAACCACAAATATTCAAACGCCACAGAATATTAAACTTAAAACTAATTGGTCAGTAACGAATACCTGCTTAATTATTATTCCTTTGGCGTCCACCACTAAGGATTAAATGGTCTCATCAAGTTTCATGATTACGTAATCATTGTTAACAGCGGTGATAGGGATCTCTATTAAATGTATACCTGTCTACTTTATTGCTCATTTTCATTAGTCGGTTCCTTCGAACTTCGTATGCCTTCACTGTCTAGTCGATAGTCGAGTCGATAATGGAGTCGAAACTGCATATGTGGAGTTTTAATAGATTAAAAGATACGGCTACCCAATGCCGCCCATGGTTCAAGACACTTCTGCAAATCAAGTCTTGAAAAGTGTCTTAAGAATGAAGTGATTTTTCTCTTAAATCTAGCCGACAACAATCGAATTTAATTCAAAAATTAGTCTTGAAGATAAACACAAAATGTGTTTGTGTAAATGTATACCTAAAGTTGCAAAAGTTTTTGCCTTGCTTTAGTTACTTTTATTATTGTTTCCGATGTTATCCTCGTAGAGGCTAAAAAATCACTTTAAGTTACAGAGGTTAGGTACGTTACGATATGGTACTACTACAATATTTTTAGAGGTTTTGGTTGTGACTGTGGCTTAATCAGTAAGCCAGTGTTGCCTTTTACAATATAATAAACTTTCCCTTGTAATATACCCTTTACGACATGAGAATAGACTGTTGCTCGGCAAAGTGACAGTAATTGGCCAATGATTGATTGGGTGCTATCCGACCCGCATATCCCTCGAAATATTGCGATGAATGAGCGATCGAGTGTTAAAACAGACACATTGAAGTTTTTTAGGGTTTCGTAACTCAAAAGGAAAATTGCGAGCTTCATGTACCTAGCAGTTATAGGATCACTTCGTTGCCAGTCTCTGTTTTCGCCAGATGGTGCAAATCAATGCTGCAAATAGGGTTAGTTGGCACATCATTTTGGAATATAGGTAGGTACGCGTGGTCTACTATATATCGACATGCCAATTTCCAAGAATTCATTCTGTATTGGCAAAGCGAGGTTAAAATATAAAAAAGCCGGACAAGAGCAAGTCGGACTCACCCCAAAAGTGCCGATACAAGTTTGTAGATGCATACCTATTATAATAAACTAGCTGTCCCGCGCAACTTCGTATGCGTAAATTTTCCCCGTTTTTGCAACATTTCACGTCGCTACTCCGCGCCTATTAGTCGTAGCGCGATGTTATATAGCCTATAGCCTTCCTCGATAAATGGGCTATCCAACTAAAAAAGAATTATTCAAATCGGACCAGTAGTTCCTGAGATTAGCGCGTTTAAACAAACAAACAAACAAACTCTCCCGCTTTATAAAATTAGTATAGATAGTTCAGGGATCGTGTCTAGCAGATTTTAAAATAAACGGCCATATCTTTTTTTACGTTAATTTAGAAGTTTGATTTCTTAACATCTTCAAGAGACTGTAGACCTGAGTATATGTTTTTTTTAATTTCAACTCAATACCTCCACGCGTTCCTGAGATAAAGGGTATTGACAGACAGACGGACGGATGGACTACATTGTACCGACCGTCTTTGTCTTTCCCATATAACCTCATATACGAGTTTTAAGTCGACTTGTCTTGGATTACAGGTTTACAACTGATCACATTCCAACATAAACTCTATTTTATTTCAGTAAGGGCATACCAGCGTTTTATACGCTGACCAGCGTTTAATAACCTGGTTTTTGAAAACGCATGCAGGTGCGTATAAGGCACGCGGTACGCTTTTTGCCACAACAAGTACGAGCGTTGACGCGCTTTAAAGCACGTTTAAGCGTGTTGATACTGACTCACCACTACCGGTGCGAACACACCGGAATATGCCCGTGAACGCGGTTTTTTTACCGTCAAAATGTAGCGCGCGTGTTAGCGCATATGCCGAAACGAAACGTATACGCGCAGAAACAAACGCTATTATGAAACCGTCATAAAGATCTGTTAAATTTAGACTTTCGGCGGAAGCTTTTATAAACAATACAATTTAAATTACAAAGTATTATTAAAAAATAACAACACCCGGTTGTAAAACGATCATATCGCAAATTAGAAAATCCTTGCCCTAGGGGTCATTGACATTAATAAAGAATTCTGACTGAAAACGTTTCATAAATAATAATAATGTACAACGAGAACTGTCGCTTCCGGCTAAAGGTTCCGTATGGAGGTACCTACAATGAAACAACGGCTTGTCGTACGTAGATGATGGATTCGACGACGACCCATTATCATAGTAGAATGTCGTTATTTTACAGTAGCTTTTGATTTTGCTAAATCCGATAAAGTCCGGTAAAGATCGATAAATCCTTAAACAGTGCTTTCTGTTCTGGATGGAGTAAAGATGGTGGTAGCTCTCTATATCCGCATCTATCTAAAGCTAGTTACGATTTATGTATTTTTGTAAAAGTCGCGCGCGCGTGAAGGTAGAATAGAGACCCTAAGGGCATCCCTAAGGTTTCAATGAAATGAAATAGGTATCCTTTTAAAATGTGTACTCGCGTTAATTTGACACATCTAAAAAAAAAGCGACATCAATACCAGCGCTTCTGAAGCTTTAAGCGTCTTCCAGACAGTTGAAAACAAGCGATCCCGGCGGCTGTTGCAAACCAAGTACCAAGTAATATGGTTTACAACAGCCGTCTACACTGTTGGAAACCAGCAAGGTCTCCTTAGCCTTGTTGCCAACCGTCTAGAAGACGCTTTAATCTTCAGAGACGCCGGTATTTTTGGGTTTAAAGTGTTGTGGCTTGTCCAGTGATCAATCCGGCAGTTTTCCTTTAATAAACTAGTACATAAATTGGAAGTGTGAACTTATGTAACACTTGGATTAGTCTACGTGACCACGACAATACGGTCGAAATGTCTGAAATTAAAAACCTTTAAATATTTACGCAATTAAGACCCGTATGTACCATCAAATTGTATAATAAGTATATGTACCTATGTAGGTACTATTTCGAGGTTTGAAACTAAGTAGGGATCTCCAGGTAAGTTTGACAAATCAACGTTGTCTACCGTACCCTTGTTTTGTCCAGACAATCGTAAACCTGACTGGCTGGCCCCTAAAACCCGCGTTATTAATGTTGTGAAGGGAGCGATGCAAATTTTCCCACAAATAGAAATTCCTCTCATTAACCCGGCTTTAATGACGCCTTTTTGCTAAAACCAACCAAAGAAATGCGTAGCTTTTGCTAAAAGACGAAAGCTTAGAATATAAAATCGGGTCACCATATTATCAGATTTAATCTCTTGTAGAAAACGAAATGTTCACTATTATTTATTGACATTGTTTCTATGTATCTAGTGTGTTATAGAGATGGAAGATCCTTAAAACTCCGTTCAATTCGGCTTCCTTTAAAATCTAGTTACGATCTGTACAGCAAGATATATTTTTATATCGAGTTACCATAAAATTTAAAATTATTTTTATTTGGTAGTTAAAAAGACAGCAGAAGATAGAGTGTAGATCGCTCGACCGACAAGATAAAAAAGATTGAATGACTTTTATACATTACAACATCAAAAAAAATATATACAAGGTTTCCGATTGTTATACAATCATAGTTATTTTGTTGTCCAGCAAACAGCAACTTAACAGACTAACACTGTAAATCATAAACACAAGCACATTTTGATTTTAATTTATCTAATACTAGCTAACTCGCTCAACTTCGTATGCGTAAATTTTTCCCGTTTTTGCAATTTTTTCATTGCTGCTCCGCTCCTATTGGTCGCAGCGTGATGTTATGTAGCCTTATAGACTTCTACGATAAATGGGCTACCCAACAGAAAAATATTTTTTTAAATTCGGACCAGTAGTTTCTGAGATTACCGCGTTCAAACAAACAAACTCTTCAGCTTAATAATATTAGTATAGATAAGCCCATAATACTCTCAACACCAATGATATTTGTTTACAAATGCATTATAAACTACGCTCAAACACAAAACAAATAAACTCTTCCCGTTCACACATCATGGGCACCCTAGCGAGGGTGAATATTTATTAAAAAGTTAATACTAACTAATTATACCTATGTACTTTTTATTGTAGGTAAATAATTATGTCGCAGAGTTAAGACTAGGCTTTGTTGGGAAGCTTTAGCTAAAATTTATAGTCCTGGAAAATTCAAACAAAATTACAATTATATTGTTCTTGTGTGAATATTCAGAGGTTTTCATTTTGTTGTCTATGTTGTAGTTTGGTATGCAATGCATCAATGTACTTTGAATTTATATTTTATTATACCAGACTCAGTACTCCTTTTCAGTTGCCTAACTACAGTTACTGACCACTGGAAAAAAGATTGGTTAACCATTTAGGTAGGTACTGAAAAATGTGATTTTAAAATTGAACAACTAGACAATCCTAGATAATTGTTACAATAGACTTACAATAGGCTACGAAATAAATGAGCTCACAATTTCTAACTACTTTTTAAAAAAAAATAATATCACTGGTCAAAGGAACCTCTCAGAAATCCCGTTCTATTTTGGTAAAGAAAACAAAAAAAAGTGTCACATCTACGTACAGAAAATCGCAGCAAAGTGCCATTTTCTGTAAAAAGAGGCTCTCCGACGACGTGGCTAAATAAAAAGTGGCGACTGCTTCATTATTGACGACATGGAGGACTGAAATACAGGAGATGGTATTTATTTTATACTTTGCCGTGTGATTTTTTTGTCTGTTCGAGTAGGTACGATGTAGGTGTACCTTGTTGTGGATTTAATGATGTCAAAGAAAAAAAGCATTTTTTTCGGTACACAAACTTAGTAGGCGTAACATGAAATCCGGTACGAGTACTAGAAAAAATAAACAGAGATGGAATAATACTGGTATCACAATGATAAAAATAGAACCTTAGTAGTTAGATTCTATTTTCAGTATTTCGGCGTAGACCTCACGCTGGTTATACTACAAGTGTAAGTAACAATAAATTTCGTACAATTTCCATTAAAATTTATTTTTAATTTTATTATAAGTCAAAAGTTGTTAAGGGGGCATTACACTGAGAGAATTATTTATTTAGCGCTACGTACACATCGACACGATTGTCGGCCTCGCTCTTCCGCACACAACCGTTACTTCACAGTACGCAGGAGCGCAGGTCAAAATAAAGTAAAATATTTGTTCGTACATATGTTAGATTACGAACACCATGACTATGACAATACGAAAATACTCGTTTTTGCATTTTTCCGCAACTTCAAGATTTATTTGCGGGATAATATTAAGACATATCCTTAAATTTCTATAAATCATCTACTATAAAAACTCTTTGACTAGTGACACAATTTTTCATGTCCTAATATTTAGTTTTTCTATATAAATTTTTGAGAGAGCCGAACCCTGTTTCGCGTAATCTATCCATAAGTAGTAGTATAAAACGAAAACAACAGTATTTCCACATCTTAGTCCTCATTATCATGATGGGCAAGTACGGAAACCTATATTGTGCATGACCCGACATGCACTTGCCCGGTTTTTGCAATTAGGTACTTTCAGTGCAGATGTGAAAAACGTATTGCCAGTTTCATGAGAGTGCAGACTCTACTCGTTCATGGTAAATTAATTTAGATCTGAATCATCCGGCTCTCACTCAATGCCAAAATAATGAATATAACAACTTAAAATTCCTTCTGACATCTATGTAGGTAGCTTGGAACCTCTTCTTAATCTCTGGGGACGCTGCGCTATAAAATTTAATATTAATCTAAAGTCGGGCAACGACGCGGTACAATGCTTGTATATTGTCACTTGAAGTCGTTAAATATTGTAAAATTGTAATGCTGCATTTACATTCGCGCTTAGGTTCGCGCGAGCCGGCCACGAGACGAGCTTATGTTTACACGCTCGCGGGCGGCGCACAGTGTTTTTTTTACCCTAAAAATCGGACATGCCCTTTTTATTTCGTTAATAGATGCTTGAAACTGTTTGAAATGCGAGAGTAGAACACCCGGAGTTCAAATATACTTAGAACCAAAGTTAGAGCCATTTTGATTTTTTTAGGTATTTTGCTAAATCTCAAAATACCTCGTCTCAGGAAAAGTTTTTCATATTTCTGTTACAATATACAATTAACGGTGTATTTTAGGCATTTCTTGACTATATTTACAAGCCTTTAACTACGAAAGGAAACCCAGTATCAGGCTTTTTTGTAATTTAAGGTTTTATTTTATTTATGATAAATCCAAACGAATATGGATTTTATTTCTAGCTCATTACATTAACTAAGATACAATAAAACTCCAAAAAAATAACCGTGTCCATATCTAGTAGGATCTCGGAGATACATGCTTCTAAAGTTCTCATAGAATTTCTATGATTTTAGGGTTGCCTCTCTTAGATGTAGGTAATTGAAAATAAACTTCGTAGAAATATTTTTTGAAATTCGGATTGCATAGCGGCTACCCTAATTTATTGATTGCTACGTTTTCTGGGACTACCTATTTATTATTTACCGACCTCAAGAAAGGAGGTTCTCTATTCGGATGTTTATATTATTATTTTTTGTGTTCGGGCATAACTCCGTTATTTGTAGATTTTTTTGATTTGTTTTTTGGTTAAAAATAAGTTCACTTACTCCGGAATGGTCCCATTCAAATTTCGTAAAGATCTGATTAAGAGTTTCGGAGACCGACAACGGAACTCTTCAATAACTTACAGCAAATTACCCGCGATTGCTTTAATTGTGTGACTATGCTTTGATTACACTCTTCCATAAAATAACATTACGTACTGTAAATGGGTAAGCAGATATAACAATAATACAGTAAGGGTGTAGTTGCTGTATTATTGTTACATCTGCATTTTGGTTTCATTTTAGTTGTGTGTATAAATGAATTATGATTGTTGTAAATCAAAGATTCATTTTTTTACGGCACTAAAAATTAAGAATAATAAAACTTTTGACAAAAAAAGTAAAACCATCTTCTAAAACCCATAAAATAAACTATTATAGTTTAATTGAAAAAAAACTGTCTCGGACTTCTTAAACCGTATCTAAACTAATATTATAAAGAGGAAAGATTTGTTTGTTTGTTTGTTCCGATTTAACTCAAAAACTACTCAACCGATTGTAAAAAATCTTTCACCGTTAAATTCGTTCACCGAGTAACATAGGCTATATTTTATCCCCATATTCCTAGCGGAACGGGAATTACGCGGGTGAAACCGCGGGGCGCTGCTAGTCTATTATAAGTTTATTTTATGGGTTTTGAAGGCGGTTTTCCTTTTCTGTTAAGTTATTTTCTATTAAATAATTGATATCTGTATTTTAAGAATTATATTTCTAGATCAATGCAATATATATTGTCTGAGATACAGAAAGGTGTTAAAAAAATGAGTGAAAGTAGATACTTTCACTCATTTTTTTAACACCTTTCTTGTACCGCATCGGAGAACCCAGAAGACTCTACGTATCATCAAAATCCACATCTTCAGATAACATTTCGAAATTATCTGGGAAGTCATTCTCCATGATGGTTATATTTTCCCCAGGATCAGCCTCTTCTTCGTCCGTTGGAACATCAAAAGGCTCTAACAATATGAGGGCTTGAGGTGGAAGAGGTTGACGCTTAAGCTTATTTAATCTTTTATTAAGCCTTATATTCGATATAAAGGGGTCAGAGGATTCAAGTGCTCGATGGAAAAGGTCTAACATTGTTTTTTCTCTATCTGATTTTCTTGTGTGGTGCTCGCGGTCGTGTCTCCAAAATTTATTACGCGCTTCTCCAGCCTGCTCGGATAACAGTCCCATGGGTAGTGCAGAGTTTTTTATGATATCTTTGCCGTGCACAAGTATTTTATGTAGAGTTACGGTCATCGGGTACCACGAATACTCTTCTACGTATTTTTTGGCCAATAATTTACAAAACTCATCAAATTTATCTGCATTAACAGGTAATCCACTTGATAAAACTACTAGTATGACATGTAAGTCATCCAAAAGCCATTGCTGTAATCCTAAAATTTCAGCAAATACTGTACGACACTTATTAGACAGGGCCGTCCTTGCAGTATTTCCGTCATTAGTCGTACCCGTATTAGGCTTAACCACATCTACGAGCAGCCCTAATTTAGTTCGGATTTCATCCTGAATTTTTTTTTTATTCTCATTGACAAGAACGGCTTCCGGGGAACTTTTAGGTACTCTCCATTTTTTTACAATTTTTTTATAACCTAAATGTAACAAACATTCCAAAACACGAATCCATGCGTGCAACGGACTTATGCCATATCTCAAAAGGTTTTGATCAACAGGTTTTAAATACACAAACTCTAAATTATTAAATTCTTTGGAAGTCGCTTTACAAAAAGGGCACCGAAGTTGAGACATTGTATTAGTAATTATATTTAAAACTTTACCATCTATTATTGTCAAATATAGTTTAAACTCTGTAGAAATAGTTTGACCACTTAAAGTTTTAGTATCAAATCTGTCTAATTGGTCAATTTGATTTTGTATTAATAGTTTTTCAGCAATTATTAAATCAGTCGTTTCTTTTTTATATTGAATATGAATTGGGCGACAATATCTATACGATTGTGGAGTAGGGTTACGCCACAGAACTTGTCCACAGGTTGTTTTGATCTGCAACGGTATAAAAGTAGTTGCAAAAAGGCAACTCTCGTCATGTTCATTTTGGGAAAAGTTCTGTTTATACAGTGATTGGCCTGTACTACCGTCAAACCCCCAAGATGCTTCAAAAATACAATTTAATTTATTGGTATCTTTTCGATTACAGTAGTCAGTAAAAGTTGCGTCATAAGATTGAACTAATCTTTCGAAAGAATGAGATACTAGGCTGGAAACTGGAATAATAGCTTCTGTATCAGATACATGGACTGGATGTAACGGGTAGCATTGTATTTTGGCTTCGAGCACTTGGCTGTATGGAGGAAAGGCGTTAAATCCACGAGCTTTTAAATCTTGTTGTAAAAATTTGTATGTCGCCACTGAAAACTTTCTGTCAATATAAATAGCTAGCGCTTCATCTGCTGAATAAGGTGTCGGTTGCGTTCTAATTTTTGAAGCAATTTTTGTCGCTCTTGTTGGAGTCTGTACACATGAATCGACAATAAATTCTAAATCTTTGGAAACGCTCTTTTTTAATTTTTTACCTCCTACTTCAACAGTACTCGCAAAGACTGATATTACTTTCTTTGGAGACTCTTTTTCTAAATAATCCTGCAATCGTTTTCGAGCTCTGTGTTTCTGTCTTAGAGAAAGATCATCATATCTACTCATCGGTAAAGAACCGGGAATCAAAGATGAATCAGTAGAGGGGATGGAAACGGAGACAGGATATGAATTAAGGATGTGACTAGGACCAGGTTCAGGGATAGGATAGTTCGAATTGGGAATAGATTGAGAAGAAAGATCTAAGTTAAGGAAGCTTAAGGGACTAGGTTCAGAAACAGGACATAAATCAGAACTTGGAATGTAATCTGGTACAGAACTGGGACTAGGTTCAAGAATGGGATCGTCATATCTCCTCATCGGTACAGAACCGGAAATCAAAGATGAATCAGTAGAGGGGATGGAAACGGAGACAGGATATGAATCTAGGACGTGACCGGGACCAGGTTCAGGAATAGGATAGTTCGAATTGGTAATTGACTGAGATGAAAGGTCAAGGACGACTGAAGGACCAGATTCAGAAACAGGACATAAATCAGAACTTGGAATGTAATCTGGTACAGAACTGGGACTAGGTTCAAGAATGGGATCGTCATATCTCCTCATCGGTACAGAACCGGAAATCAAAGATGAATCAGTAGAGGGGATGGAAACGGAGACAGGATATGAATCTAGGACGTGACCGGGACCAGGTTCAGGAATAGGATAGTTCGAATTGGTAATTGACTGAGATGAAAGGTCAAGGACGACTGAAGGACCAGATTCAGAAACAGGACATAAATCAAAGCTTGGAATGTAATCTGGGACAGAACTGGAACTAGGTTCAAGAATAGAATTACTAAGAAGAGGTTCGGCTACAAGACAAGACCACTGCTTAGAAAAATCTTCATTTAGCCACCTTTTGTGTTTTGTTATAAAAATATTATAATTATAATTACATTTTTTGTATAATGTTTCACATTTAGAGGTAAATTTAATTATTAACTTATGCAAGTCTTTATTGGTTTGGTGAGTTAAGGGTAGTGACAGAGCTTCTAAAATAATTGAAATGCGATCGCTTATGTCTAAATCAGTGGGTCGGACATTTTTTCCAAGTTTTTTAGCAGCGCCGACAAGTATTTGGTACGCTTTTAATTTGGTAAAATTAGGTGTTAAAGGTTCTCCTTGCGCATTTGCGGGTACTCTCGGAGACTGAAGAGCACCGGCTGTGGCGGTATCCACAGCTTCATTTGCCGCTCGCTGACCAACAAGAGGGTTGGCGCCCTCTTGCCCTCCTTGCATTAAGTCAGCCGGTCGGAGCCCGGACAGACATCCCTCAACAGGGTGGGTCAACTCCTGTTGAGGCGAAATGGTACCATGGGTCTTTAACGGCTCCATGGTGCCTCACCCCCGTTCCTCCAGAGATTATTTAACAGTAAAGGGTTTTAGTTGAAACCTAACGAGGGCGGACCCCTTCCCTTTACCAAATAATCTCCTTCATCAGATTTAAATCACTTTTAATGTGAACAGACATTGTGGACGGTGGAAACCATCCCATCCCGAACAAAGAAATTCGGTGACTCATTTCCATGACGCACTTCCAAAAAATGGAACTCTCTACTAGCACATCTCTGAGCAAGGTAAGGACGGATAGGGCTGCACATAGTGCTGCACTGTCCGGCCTTACGTTTGGACTCTATTTCCGCTTAACATCAGGTGGAATAGAGTCATTTGCTTACGTTAATATAAAAATAGAAAATTAAAATATTCCTATTTATTATGAAGAAGGAACCTATGCTTAAATACTTACAAATATTGTAAATTAAAAAGAACGTTCATGGTATTTGTTGAATTTCTAAGTATCTTTTATTCATATATTTAAAACTTAATGTAAATGAATTGCATAAGGTGGACTTAATTCTAAAGTCATAAAAGTAATTTTCTACTAGTCAAACTTTGGATGATGCAGAGGAAAAGTAAAATTTAATCATTGACATTTTAGGTTAGTATTGAACCCATATTGCACGTACCTATTACAAGAATAGCTTATTTCTTATTGATTAGTACTACCTCCAAAAATAACAATATTTTGAAAAATTACTTCTATTTTAATTAACTTACATATTAAAAGCGCAAAACGTTATTATTACGTATTGCTATCACCTGTCCACAATTAGGTATTTTTTAGGAAAATATTTTGTAATTTTTTATTTGTGTCAACCCTAGGTCGTCATTTTCAAAATCCGATAGCTTCGAGATCCTGCTAGATATGGATTCGATATTTTGAATTTGAATAGATAAGGATATAATTAATAAGTACATTAAGAATTAAAATCCATATTCGCTGAGATAAAAAAATAAAAAATAAAATACGAAATGAAGCTAAAAAATTCATAACTCCCATTTGAATGCAGTAAAAATTACAAGTATTATCTTAAAATAAAGACAAAATGGTGTTTTATAATACTGTATATAAATATATTTTAATTATTCAATACTTTTTTTTATATTAATGTTTTTGTGATTTTTCTGGTTTCCATAGAAAAATAATAAAAACGACCATAACTTTGGTTCTAAATAAAATTGAACTCTGAGTGTTCTTCTCTCGCATTTCAAACATGTTACAGCATCTATTATTGGAATAAAAAGGGCATGTCCGATTTTAAGGGCTAAAAAAACACTGTGCGGCGTGCTCATTTGTTATTGCCCTTTCAACGATGACGGATGTTTCATAATATATAATTGTATAATTCCGTCGCTTGACAAAAAAATAGTGTAAACCTCTCTAATGTTCCCGCTAATTCTCTTTTCGTCCAAGCAGTGCCATCATAACCAATTTGACTCACTTAAATAAATCAAAAATGTATAAGAATATTTACAGTTGACTAAAATAATAATTAAATAATTAATTAAAAATAATGATCAAATAAAACAGCGGCCGAGCAGAGCACTCTTATAAGGAGGACGAGAAAAAGGCTCTTTAACCTCTGCTTGCGGCTCCGCTATGTACCGGTAGACATGATTCGTACCATTGTCATACCCATTCCAAAAAATAGAAAGGGTGACGTCTCAAGTATGGCCTACTATTATTTATTGTGGCCAGGGTTGAAACGCTTATGCAGAAATTTTTAAAACCTTCTCTGGTAATTGATGATGGTCAGTTCGGTTTCAGGCCGCAAGTTTCAACTGATTTGGCAATTTTCTCGCTCAAACAGGTTGTCAGTTTGTATAAACAAGGAGGTACAACTATGTATTCTTGTTTTTTAGATAAGTCGCACTTTTGACTGCATTAATCATGAGTTATTGTGAAAAAAACTCCACCGTACAGATGCGCCAACTGATATTGTTGGACTGCTTAGGTACTGGTACCGCAATCAGAACAACAATGCCAGATGGGTACATGGCCTGTGGGATGAATACAAACTGACATGTGGAGTGAGATTGGGAGGGGTAACCTCTCCGGACCTGTGTAATGCATATATGAACGATCTGGTTGTGGAACTCAGCAGCACACCTGTAGGACTCCGATTAAATAACAGGTATGTAAATAATTTGAGCTACGCTGATGATATAGTGCTGCTGAGCCCTTCAATTAAGGGATTACGTGGATTAATTTATATTTGTGAACGGTACGCTAGGGATCATGATCTTATCTACAATGTTAAAAAAACTGAAATGATCATATTTCGGTCCGGAAAAAGAGCTGATAATGTTCCGTTTATTCTTTTAAATAGGCAGCCTGTTAAAATTGTGGAGAGTTTTAGGTACCTTGGTCACATTGTGATATCAAGTTTAAGGAACGATGATGACATTGAACGTCAACGCAGGTCATTATGCGTCGTTGACAATGTGTTGATTCGAAAGTTCGCTAAGTCCTCCCCGGACGTGAAAACAACACTTTTTCGGCCCTTCTGTCAGACTTTTTACACTTGTCATCTCTGGACTAACTACACAAAAAAAGCGCATGACAGTATCCGAGTTACCTACAAACATCTTTAGGCAACTGCATAGACTAGAGCGTCACTGCAGTGCATCCGGTATGTTCTTCGAAGCATGAGTTAACGCTTTCAATGCTATTCAAAGGTGTCGAATCGAGGGGTTTATGTTCAAGGTTGAGAGATGTGAGAACGCTATTATAGAAGGTCTGTCTGAGCGCATGATTATTAATAATCTAATGTATATAGGTGGTTGGAAATAGTTACTTAACCGCAAAGTTCTCACTTTGTATTATAATTTTTTACATTTTTGTTTTGATGGAGATTATTTTTTTATTGATTATCTATTATTATCATTTTTTAATGGTTTTTTAGTGGAACTAAAATAAAAATAAATGATTAAATCCTAATAGGATTTAATCATTTATTTTTATTTTAGTTATTGTATTTTTGTGTGGATTTTGTATTATGTATTATTATTATTGTGATATTAATGTGTGTGTATGTGAAATGAACTAGAATCTCTGAATAAGAAAATATAAAACGTGTGAATAAATTAATAATATTATAGTTTTGTGACTTATTGTTAATGTACGACTTCTGCGGCGTGCCAATAAATGGAGTTATTTGTAACAAGTGTGAACACCGCGCTCGCATCCCTCGTGAATCTCTTTGACTTGTGCCCAAAAAGCCGCTACAGACGCAAGCCCGGCAAGACATGAGACAAGTTGCGAGACGAGCCACGAGTGCAAGTTAACATTCGCGTCTCGCGGCTAGTCTCGCGGCTAGTCTCGCGGCTCGTCTCGTGGCTATGTAAGCAATGCGCAATAAAAGAGAAGACTTATAACGTACCTAACAATCGCATTACTGCGACTCGTTTTAAACTGTCATCGACAACGAAAACAAAAGTAGGTAGCTAAGTACCTACTTAGTAATAACAGTTATATACCTATATAACTGTTATTACCATTATTGGTAAGTACTAATTGTGTTTTGGGAAAAACTTTACCGAAGATTAATGTGAAAGTTTTTATTGTAGTCGCGTACATTAATATAATTAGGTATAATGTAGGTACTTACCCTACACTTTGTTGTAAACCTTCTCTACAATATAATTATTTCATAACAACCCATATGATGGCCCACTGCTGGGCACGGGTCTCCCCAGTAGAACCTACTGGTATGTAGATCCTGGGGGTAATTGCCATAATCGCCACGCTTGGCAAGCGGGTTGGCGATCGCAGTAAGGCTTTAAGTACGCAGAGGACGCTGCTGCCCGTCCTCCGGAGTGAAATCCCTTAGTCGCCTTGACGACACCCACGGGAAGAGATGGGGTGGTACTATTCTTAAGCCGGCACCACACGGCAATATAATTATTTACAATACAACAACATAAAATTGAACACAAATAAATAATGCACAAAATAGTTTGCAACTACTTACAATGTGTACAATACTTAAAAATATATATTTCCTTCAACGGTAATTGGACTTTCTTTCCGCTTGTTTTTTATAATAAAATTTATGAACACAACAAATAAAAAAGGAATATTTAAAAAAGTAGTAAAAGTAGTAAAGTTTTTAAAAGTAATAAAATCTATGACAGATCACATATTCCTTAAAATATTTTATTTATTTTATTTATTTATTTAAAACTTTATGCACAAAGTTGTACAAAGGTGGACTTAATGCTAAAAGCATTCTCTGCCAGTCTACCTTAGGGTGATGTAGAAATGGAATGTGTAGGTGCAGTAACCTAATTGATTTTGTTACATATCTTAGAAATAAATATTTGCCACGAATTCAATTCGAATTTCGAATGCATAGTGTGCGAGCTGATGCGAGCCATACTTCTGCCGAATAAACGCAAGAGAAAAAAATATACTCAGTGTAGGGTTCCGCAACCTTAAATACTTTCATCAGTAGAAGAGCGTATGTTCTTTGAACTTACGCCCTTTTATTGAGAAACGTAGTTTTTCGGTCATAACTCAAAGACAGTATCCGATCATGTTCAAAATAATTTTACTTTAAAGTATTTATTAAGCGCTACCTTTGTGAATTTTTCATAGTTTTTGGTCACACGGTTTAAAAGTT
This sequence comes from Herminia tarsipennalis, assembly GCA_945859575.2. Classification (NCBI taxonomy): domain Eukaryota; kingdom Metazoa; phylum Arthropoda; class Insecta; order Lepidoptera; family Erebidae; genus Herminia; species Herminia tarsipennalis. The sequence continues at coordinate 17,700,186 of OX243841.2, read as the reverse complement.
AAGGCGGTAAGAGGCACAATTTATGCAACTTTCGGAGTGATTATTTCCAAAAAGATTCACTCAATCAAAAATGTTTATTAGAAACCTTAAAACGTTTTTAAAAGACCTGTCGAATAATGTGACACACATTGAAAAAAAAATACAAACCACTGTTACATGTCCCCCCTACAAGACACCTTTTCACCAAATTTCATCAATATTCATTGAGTAGTCTTAAAGTTAAATGCCTATGACATACGGATAGAGAGACAGACAGACGGACATGATAAAACTATAAGGGTTCCGTTTTTGCCATTTTGGCTCATCAGTCATGAACGATATGAAACGGATAGACAAAATAATGCTATCCTTTTTTCACTCCATCGAATTTGGACAGATTCACAACTTGACAATGTACAGTCTTGACTGGAGCAACATACTTACTTAATGCCAAAGTTTATTGTGAAAATCCTTATTTACGAGAACTAAGTTAACTACGCAGATAAAAGTAAAAGCACCCAAGTAAAAATGTATTCATACTTAGTTATCTATACTAATATTATAAAGCTGAAGAGTGTGTTTGTTTGTTCGTTTGTTTGTTTGTTTTAACGGGGTAATCTCAGGAACTACTGGTCCGAATTAAAAAAATATTTTACTGTTGGATACCACATTTATCGAAGTAGGCTATATGCTATATAACATCACGCTACGACCAATAGGAGAGGAGTAGCAACGAATAATTGTCTCTAGAAATAATAATCATATAAAAGTCATTACTTTAGCAGTCATGTTTCGTGATAATAAATAGTACACTACATCAACCTAATATCTTGAAGAGGTCATAAAAAATGCTATATTCGGAATGTACCGTTCAATCCCCAAGGGAAATCTTGGAGCTTTTACTTATTTCAGCAAATCATATTAAATTACAGTGTTGTATTACTCTAAATATGGGCCCTTGTTTATAACAACGATGATGGGATTTTAAGGGTTTGGAGAAAAATTGGGAATGATGACGTAATTGTCTGGGCAAGCAAAATAAAAGAAAAGTGAATTTGATTGTTAACGTAAAATTGCCATTTTTTTAGCAATTTGTTACATACAATAATGTTTTAAGTAAAAAGCTGTAGATAGGTTACATTTAACAATATTAAAGAAATGCCAAACTAATGCACACATAGATTTCTAACCTACCTATAGGTACATTGCAATGTCACAAACGCCTTCTAAATCTTATCAGTCTGAGGTTTAAATGCGTGCAAACTCCATTAGACCTAGACTTCAAATGGTCTACTTATTTTATTTTTTTACCAATGAAGGGGCAAACAAGCTTAAGGCCGCACATTGGCTCCGAATTCGACGATCTCTTTAATAGGATTTTCATGAAAATAAAATTATTTTCTTGATATAACTGAGTTTGCAGCTTTGTAGAGGAGATTGAAACATTACATAAAAGTAAATTTATGTTTTTTTTTATATTAGTTAAACAATATAAAATATGGGTTTGTGTACCTATTTCAAATGTATGGAGCGAGGATTTGATTTCATCATACCTAAATCCCTTTGGTTTACTGAAAAAAATAGGGATTGTTAGCGGGCTCTTAGTTGAAATCGCCCCAATAAATATATTTGTGTTCAACATTTTTGGAACGGGGTCGACCTGACGCAAGATCAAAAGATATATATATAAATATATATATATATATATATATATATATATATATATATATATATATATATATATATATATATATATATATATATATATATGTCTATGTACTTTATATAATAATTAGCGAACTTGTGACAAATTAGTTTTGTTGTTCGTCAAATGGCATGGGTGGAATTCGCGCATGCGCGAATTGGTTGGCACTTTCCAAACTTGATGGGTATGGAAAGGGTAAAAAATTACTGCTAAAATCGCGTCAGGCACGTGACCTGATCGAAAATTCGTAAGTTCTATCCCCCTCTCTTTCTACCGCGCTTCGAAAATGCATGCTTGCTCCTGCCATTTTGTTCAAGCGGTTCAAGGTCGCTTGCGTGAGTGTGCGTGTGTGTTTCTAGTACAGTGTAATAGCACAGATTATGTAATAGTACTACGTAGTAGTAGTTCTAAAGTGTTAATTTTTTTAAATATAAATTGTCATTGACTGTCTACCCTGAGTCTACCCGTGACCACGGCCGGTGCAATACGGACGAAACGTCGGGCAATAAACAAGGTATTTTACCTTAAATTATTCACGCGATTAAGACCCGAAATATATATATTTTCATAATGTGTACAAATCGCGAAAGTTTATCAATAAATTGTCATGTTTGTGTACAATAGCGCAATAAATGAATATTGTAATTAAATAAATGATAGTACTTTTTTACTAATAAATAAAGCAAATCGTGAGAAATTATGCCCTAACATTCTAAAATATTCAAAAATGCACAACGTTAATCTTAAAGTTTTCACTTCTGCCGGCGGTTGTTTTTTTTCTCATCAACTCGCTTGATTGTGATAATCGTATGCGTTACCCCAGCAGAATGTTGTCTCCTTTCAGGATATGGATGATACAGATTTTCAATGCAACATGCCGTTGAAAATTGCGCAACTTTTTAAATTTGTGCATCCAATCGTTTTTGACTTATTCAAGAAAAATAGATTATATTATTAAAAAATAATATTTTTTTCTCGCAATGGACCTTTCTAGAAATATAATAGGTAATTTGTGCGAAATGCATGCAAAAGCTAAATTTGTGCATCGTATGGTTTCCATGTTATTTAAGTTTTTGCTGGAATAACGTTTTGCAGATGGCCAGATCTCGCAAACTACCTAGTGAAATATTATAATGTTTTAACATGAATAGGTGGTAATTTGTGCTCTTTATGGGCCTTATTTCTTTTCTATATAGTTTTAGAATCTATTTTTCTTGAATAACTCGAAAACGACTGGATGCATAAATTTAAAAAGTTGCGCAATATCAACGGCATGTTGCACTGAAAATCTGTAACGTTTTAGTAAATTTAATATAGGTACCTACATTAAATGTTTAAAACACTTTATACGATTTGAGCTTAAAATAAAAGAAAATATAGTTGAGATAGACATATAATATAAAAAACCACGACAAAAACACAAAACTGCTTATTTTCCTAATAATATGCTACAATATCACAAATCAATTATCACAATGACTCAAGAACAAATTCTTGAGCCATTGTTTCATATTGTGTCACAGTTTTTACATATTATAAAAACTGTCTAAAACCAAGAAAAAAAATCGAAAAAAAAATCAGCAATATCATAATATAATGTGATTGAAATGAAATTGCTCATAGTCATCTAAATATAGGTAATAAAAATATCAACCCACGGAAAGTATAGCATTTGGCTAATCTAATAACATATTACTTACAAACTGACTGCCTTTGTGGCGCGGTGGGAGTGTATCCGACTGCTACGCAAGAGGTCGTGGGTTCGATTCCCACCCAGGATAAAACTTTGTGTGATGAGCACGATGGTTTATTCTGTGTCTGGGTGTTATTTATCTATAATATGTATGTATTTAGAAATATATAAGTATGTTTATCAGTTGTCTGGTTTCCATAGTACAAGCTTTGCTTAGTTTGGGATCAGATAGCGTTGTGTGAGTTGTCCCAAGATATTATTATTATTATTATTATAATAAAATTAATCATAATCTTAGGAACTATAAAAATCACAGATCAGGGTTTTTAGTAAATGATTTTTATAACAAACGTTAGGTACTCTTAAACTGTGCTAAATATTAAAAAAAATCACCGAAAGACAAATTGTAAACAAACCATAACCTTCAACACAATATTTTACATTTACAATTTTATCAACCAGTAATACCAGTAATTTGACAACCGTAGATTTCCTTGTTTACACTTTGTCTCGTCAAATTATAAATGGAAAATATGCACAGAAGGAGATTGCGAGCAAGCGACGTCATAAGAGAAGCTGAGAGAGAAGAAGAGAAGAGAAGATCAAGCGTCATCGACCACGTCTTCCTCGCTTCATACCGCTCCATTAAATCGTAAACTAAGTAAATTGTCGGTAATTAATCGAATCAGTTTCAGTTTTCAGTCAAAAGTTTTTGATGGTAATCCCTTTTTTTCCGACTATACTTTCAAGAGTGTGAAAAAAGGCAAAACTGGAAGATGTCAATTCGCGCGCACGCGCGAGTTCTTCGCACGCCAGTTGACGAACAACTCAACTAGTTCTTGGGAGTTCCATTCAAAACTATAAAATAGTCCAAATATGAACGTCGTAATGAACGTGGTCAAATTCAATGACTATATGTAATCATTATGTACCAAGTACCAATATTAAATAATAATTAATAATTATTATTATTTATTTATTTAAAATACAGCTAGAACAAGACTGTTTAAATTGGAACAATGTTATAAAAATTAAACAAAAGGGCTTACATTAAGCGCTGTTTACAAAATTGTGAAACCCTACCTCATAAACTAGGGTAATCCTGAATCTTAAGAGGCAGTGTACGGTTAAAATGAAATTATCTAATTAAAGCAGATCAATACAGTTTGTAGACTTGCATCGTTCTTTCTTACACAGTAAAAGTACAATTAATTGAGCTGTATACAAATTGTATATTAATGAATTGTTACTGTTTTTAAATTACTTTTTAATAGCATTATAATGTTTTCATTTATCATTCCTTGTGTCAATATTGTCCTTATATGAATTTTAAATTAATTTATACCTTCTCAATGACCAAGTCTGGGACCAAGATGGTTGTAGGGGTGAACTAACAACCCGTTAACAACCCCTATTTTTTCAGCGTTACAATGCAAACCCAAAGGAAGTTATGACAAAAACAAATTCTCGCTCTATAAATTTGAAATACACAAACCCATATTTCATATTGTTTAACTAATATAAAAAAACCATAAACCCATTTTAATGTCCGACCCATGTAACGAAAATCCTATGAAAGGCCGCGTCGAATTTAGCACCAATGTGGGCCAGCCTGATGGTAAGCAGTTATCGTAGCACATGGAAGTTTACAACACTATATGTGTCACTCACACGTTGCCGACCCTGTTAACACTAGCAGAAATTGACTGAAAAATCGACGAGTTATGCACTGAATCAAAAGAAACCAAAAGTTTATTTATTTTTTATCGAAATTTCCTTGAAGACCCAATATTGTACATAATTAGAGTACCCACCCTGTACCTAGTCGTTCGTCATATTTTATCACAATGACATTAACGACCAACTTTTAATAAACACAGACATCGCGAAGTGTACAAACTGTGAGACGGACGCCGATGCCAATTTCCCTCATATGTGTGAACAGGCATAATGGATGGCACGTACCTCACACACAATGAGCCCGGACGAAGCGAAGCTCGGAAGGCACTTCCTACTATACAATATTAGTCTACAGGAGCAATGACCGGAGATATTCACCCACTCATGCAATCTTACGATAAATACTTCTAACTATTGAACTAATAGAAAAATTGCGAACAAACGCAGCTCTGCGTCCGTGTATACTTAGCCTATGGAAGTTAATTCGATTCATAATACATATTTTTAAACTAACAGAGAAGAAAGTATAACAGTATTGTATTATAAAATATTTTTTCTTCTTCTATTTTAAGCGAATTATTACCGCGCAACTTCGTCTGCGTCAATTTTCCCCGTTTTTGCAACATTTTGTATTGCTGCTACACTCTTATTTTTCGTGTTATATAGCCTACTATGCCTTTCTCGATAAATGCGCTATCCAACAATAAATATTTTTTCAATTCGGACCAGTAGTTACTAAGATTACCGCATTCAAACAAACAAACTCTTCAGCTTTATAATATTAGTACCTATAGATATTCTTCTTAGTCGTACACGGAGCGGTCGTGATCATGGATCGTCTAGCAGGTTGCAAGCGGCTTTTGTAATCGTTCTTCATCTCTCTCTGTTGGTGGCGTTTGTGAACATTCAGAGGACGATTTAACTAGGTTGGTCCATCTGGTGGGTATTCGGCTCCGAGGACGTTGGTTTTCAGACTTCATCTTGACATAGTAAAATAAAAAGTAAGTCGCTTCCCGCTGTCTATCTGTGTAGTTCTTCTAAAGTACACAACAGATATTGATGGGGTTTTCATTGTCTTTGCTTATAGGTATAATACAAGTGTATATTTGTTTAGATAGTGAAGAAATCTCGTACGGAGATGGAGCGAGTCGCTAGTTAGGTTTGAATCTAGGAGTTAAAGTGTTCAATCAAAACTGGGTGATATCAGTTAAAGACTCTACCTATTCAAAAAGTAAAATATATAAGTACCATTTAATGTTGAACTGCCTTTAAGCTAACATGAGTCTATTCTAAGAAAAAGTAGTCAGCCAAACTATTTCAATTAAATAAGCTTTCTAATAAAAGGAAACCGCATTTGATTAGGGCTGTGAGGCCACGGACAGACAGCCAAACAAAAACGGAGACGATGTTCAAACTTATACCATCTCTTTTTGCTCCTTTTAAATCCTTCGACATAAAAATAAAGGTTTTAGCGTCTGGTGTTATAACAGGTTTTATATAACGTTATGGCCACGCAAAATGTAGGGTTCTGTAGTACACCCCCCCCCCCTCCCCCATCCGAAGAATGTGGCTCAAGGAATGGGTTTTCTATTCTTATTGTTCCATACTTACAACGTTATATATCTGCTTAAAAATATTTTCAAAGGAATTTGTACGAAACTTTTGTTACTTCTCATTTGATCAGCTGTTACTCGTAAACTTGTAAAGCCTACTTAGCTGTGATAGTTTTCCTGTTAAATTTCACTATATACATATTCTATTACCGTGAATTTTTGACATACCCAATATCAACCATTTAGCTGACAGTGAAGGGGCACTTGACACAAAATTGCACTTTAACGCTTAACAATTTACAAACGAATCACTAATCTAAAAATCATCTTCCCAACCCCTTTACGTTTTTAAAAGACATATCTAATGACACCCCACACGATAGGGTAGGTGAGAAAAAAAAATATCACACCCACTTTACATACAGGGGAAGTACCTACCCTAAAAAATATAAACACTTTGTTGGCGCAAGTAATATGTGTATGCGTGCAAAATTACAGCCCCCTAGCACTAACAGTCTCTGAGCAAAGCTGCTTATAAATGAAGATTGTTTCATACACAAAAACCTGAAGTTGGATAGCGAAAACCAAGATCAGATTAGTAGTAGTTCGTAAAAAAATCTTGAAAATAGATACATACTTACGGGTGAAACAGAAAACCATTTCGAACATGTTGAAAAAAATGTTGTTGAAAAGTTAACCTAAGTTAAACTATCAATACTACGTGGCTATACGGTAATAGAAAATGACAATACATACCCAACTAAGGTACTTACAACAACACAAAATCCGGGATTGACATTATTGGCAATAATACGCGGCGGTCGCAGGGTTAATAGAAAACTTAATACCTTTATTTTCTTAGCTTCAGTTTAGCAGATCGTAGGGAGACCATGAGACAAAGATATTTGCAAAATCCACTCGTACTTTATTTTCTTGGTTTTTAAAAAGAGAAGTCACGAAGACTTATTACCATTTAAATCATGGACACGAAGTCCTTGAAAATTAGAACCGAAAATAGTTTATTTCAGGATTAAATACACAGCAACAGAATTTAACGTTGAAAATAAATAATTAACAGTACCCAGAAATAAGGTTAATTCAATGGCAAAATAATTATCAAACGTCACCAATATCATGGATTGGTATAAAAAAAAATCTCCGACACAAAATAATAAAAAACATTATGAACGTAAAAAGTCTAACACAAGTTTTAAAAAACTATGAAAAAATAAAATAAACCCGCCTGCACAAAAAATATGGAAACAAGATCCCCTACATATATATCCCCTATATATTGCTGTTGCAGCAGCGAGGCGGAGTCTAAGTACTTATGTATTATTTAAGATTTACTTTTTTTTTAACGTATGTGAATGTAACGTACACAATCATAGCTTCCCTATACAATTGTTTATAAGTGAAGACTTGTAATTGGCTTTTTGTTTGTATTCTGTCATTTTATTCCATAAATGTTGTAGCGAAGTGAAATAAATAAATATGTAGGGGATCTTGTTTCCATCTTTTTTGTGCAGGCGATGTTTTTTTTTATTTTTTTTTATTTAATACTTTTAAGTAGTTGTAAAATGTAATAACTAACTTATATACCTATCATAGTTATTGTCAAGTACCAATTAAACAATTGAAAAAAGAATGGTTGCTAACTAACTTATTTAGTGTTACAGACATATTCATGTTATACCTTTTTGAAATGCTTAGGATAAGCCCTTTGATTTGATACCCATATTGCAGTATTCGACCTCTTTATTTTGATATACACAGCCGCCATGTTTGTTTTTTCAAGCGTCATTTATCTAAGAACACTTGGGCGGTCAAGACGAATCTGACGACGTCTTAATTGTATAAATCCGTCCAGTGGCTTGTGAGATATGGGGTAATAAATAATATTACATACATACAAGATACGAGTGAAAAACATAACCCTTCCTTACAGTCGGGTAAAAATAGTCACAAATAGAACATAAATAAATTCGCATGCATTAACGTTTAAAGAATCATGTCCGTTCATGCAACTAGTAATTAGTGAGCTCTAACTTGTATTATAATCAAAAAATCAAGAATAACATTTTTTCAGACATCAAATCATACACCGTACGTATGATTTTATGTCTGAAAAAATGTTATTCTTTATGTTATTCCACAAACAAAAACTACATCAAACTAGCTAGTAACGAAGTATGTCAATGTCCTGTAAAAGTTCAAAAATGTGGTTACAGTATAAAGCCGTGCTGAGCCGAGATGCACCCGGCTTAGCGTACCGTGTGGGCTCAAGATAAACCCGTGTGCTGACCACATTGGCCATCAAATATGGCTCTGTTCAAAGATTACTTTTGCTTCAAATTAGATATAGAATTCACATGAGAATATAGGTAAATAAATCCTTTGCAAATATACACGTTCCAGACTCGATTATTTTTTTGTATTTGTCCACTGATACTGAAAGTGATTTGTATTTCAGTACAGTCGTGATCTCGAATAAAATGCCTTGGTAAACTTTCATGGTGGTTCATTGTCAACAGTTTTAATCAGTCTTTTAATCGAGAAACTCTTAGTTAATATTTCTCAAACGGACCCCTAATTTTTAAAATGGTCTTTACAACTCCGAAACTTTTAAAATGCCTATCTAATGATACACTGGGGTAGGTCATTTATCAATACATGTACCCAACCTTTCACCAAGCCTTTCACTTGTTATCATATTACACTATAACGTTTTCATAAGGGTTTTTTAATTTATTGTTTTGCCTAAAATAGCCCTCATTTTCAAAAGTCAGACTATTTTCCAAAATATTAGGCTCAGTAGCTTCGAAGATAAGGGGGGAATGGCCTATTTTGATGGTTTTTCTTGGATAACTATTAAACTAATTATTTTAAAATTATAATAAAAATATATTAGATATCATTATAACAAGCCCTATCATTTGATATGTAACATGATACTGTTAGCGAATCTTTTTTTTTTTATTTCTTACATGACCTCAATGTATAAAATGTTGACTTCCTATAGGTTTCCCTGTAATCTATAGCTTATGAACTATTATTTGTATTTTTGCCAAAATATTAGGCCCAGTATCTTCAGAGATAAGGGTCTATTTTTCTGATGTCTGAATAACTTTAAAAATAATATTATAAATATATATATTTGATTAAATAGGTATATCCTTACAATAAGCCCTTTCATTTGATACGTCACACGATACAGTTTGCGCCCCCCACAAAATGGCTCTGAAGTTCTAAATTGTCCTATTTACGTTATGCGTCCGTGTTTGGGTCACAAAACACTTAAGTGCACCAAATTTGAACATAATCGGTCTAGTAGTTCCGTTTTTTCCTTTTGAGGTACGGAACCATATAAAAACTTTTTTTTGCTATACAGGGAACCCAATACATTTTTTCGTCTGTTAGTAGGTATTCTTATTAAATATCTATAGTAACAATAGGTAAGCATAAAATACCTGCAATATAAAATAAAACATAAAAGTATTTTGTTAAAATAATAATAGGTACTAACGTTGCACAAAGTTATGAAACTCTCTCAGTGACGTTCAAATATCAATTTTGCTACAATAGCGTGTGCGATATGACATTGACATGCAATGGCACACAATGACACGTCATTGCATGTCAATTAATTTAAATGAAAGGGTTATCGCGTAGGTACTCCAGTCTCAATTTCTGTTGTGTTCTCATCATGGAGATTTTACCTTTAATTTGGGGATATTTTCCCACAATGACAAATGTGTTTAATCAGCTATTATATAATTTCAAATCATCAAGATTTAGAAATAAACGTAAATTCGTTTTTTTTTTAATTCTGCGTTTACTAATTGTTTTGTAATGATCCGTTTTTATATTTGAAAATGTTAAAGGACTATACAATAAAATAATATGTTTTAACTTTCATCTAAGAAGGAGTTTATTGAAATCATGATACGGGACTTGAATGACCGAGTATAAGGATACTTACATGTTGTTTTTGTGTAACCACATAACTAATAATCAAAATATACATACATACATACATATCAACCCATATGATGGCCCACTGCTGGGCACGGGTCTCCCCAGTAGAACCTACTGGTATGTAGATCCTGAGGGTAATTGCCATAATCGCCACGCTTGGCGAGCGGGTTGGCGATCAATCGATCAAAAATAATCAAAATATACATTTATTTAATTTATATTTTAGAGGTAGGTATCACTGAGATTGGCACGGGGAAATTTAATTTATTTAAACATAAAAATTTGACGTTGCGTACATTCATAATATAATTAATGATAATGTTGAACGTTTGTTATCGCTTGCGTTGACGTTCTATTATAGTTTTATCTCTTCTATGTTCTATTATGGATAAATATTAAAAAAATAAAAAAGCGGGCAAAAGCATGTCGGACCTTGCTCAGGGTTCAGCAGCCGTTAAACAATCCGATTTAAATAATTGCACCAGCAAAAGAGCATATGCTCTTAACACTTACGCCCTTTTGTTGAGAAACGCAGCATCTGAGTGATTATTTCCCAAAATAATCACTCAGATGCATAATCTTTATGTACCTAATTCCATCAATATTTATTGGGTAGTATTTGAATATAATGCCTGTAACATACGGACGAACAGTCGGACATGACGAAACTGTAAGGGTTCCGTTTTCGTACCCATAAATACAAAAAAAAACCGCCTGCAAAACAAAATCCTCCTCCGCAGTCGGGTAAAAAGGTGCACATTTTTATTACAAGTACCAATTATTATTAGGATTCGCGATTTACTAGCTTGACCCGTTGCAACATGCTCCTTTGTAACATACCCATATGCAGCATGTTATGATATGATGACACTTATCCCACGCCTACATAAGACCAGAGCCGACAGACATCCGCCTTACTATCATTGCGTCGATACTCTACCATGTTATCGTTGACTTATTGAACTTTTTATCCGCTAACCGGAGGTGCAACCGTTATCATAAATACTTGCTTTAAAAACAATGGTAGGGGTCAGACAAAATATATCAGACGACTGACAAAAAAACCGTAATAGGTGTTTTGTCAATTAGACTTTGTCCGCGTCTAAATATAAAGTACTAGCCGTCCCGCGCAACTTCGTATGCGTAAATTTTCCCCGTTTTAGCAACATTTCTCGTCGTTGCTCCGCTCCTATTAGTCGTGGCGCGATGTTATATAGCCTATAGCCTTCCTCGATAAATGGGCTATCCAACAAAAAAGGAATTTTTCAAATCGGACCAGTAGTTCCTGAGATTAGCGCGTTTAAACAAACAAACAAACAAACTCTTCCGCTTTATAATATTAGTATAGATTTAGCTAGTCTCCTTTCAAATCCTTGGACACTTTATATATTTTAGTTCGTCCATTTCGTTTCACCTTGGTAATATCACTTAGGTTACTAGTAGGTATAGCATTATATTATCTGTGCCTAGGTGCAATGGTTCCGAGGTGAAATGAGGACACTAGTTATGTTCACTTTGTTCTCCCAGGTGAATAAAGTGGAATGAACCCGCTGAAGCGCCAAGACAGAAGCCACTTCTGGAACTAGGGAGCGCGTAATCAACGACTAATGCTCGGACGGAGGAACACGTCTCAATTGATGCATACCAAATTCAGGCCCTACTAAAAATGTTAAAAACTTAATATGATTATACAAATAGTACATAAATAAAGATATAAACGTCGACGGTGAATGGTATTCATTCCCAGGGAACTTCTTATAGGTACTAGCTGCCCCGTAAAAATATAGGTAATTAAAAAAAATACCTAGAAGCACCGTTAATCAGGTGGCAAAGAGTGAGACTTTCAGGAATCAGAGCATGATCTAGGTATCATACAGGCTAATTAGGTTGAAGCATAGGACGCAATGCTAAAAAGAGGCATTTGGAAGAGGCTCCTGAATTTGTCGCATAAAGGGCGCTTAGTCATAGTTACTGCCTCTGTGGCGCGGTGGGAGTGTAACCGACTGCTACGCAAGAGGTCGTGGGTTCGATCCCCACCCAGGATAAAACTTTGTGTGATGAGCTCGATGGTTTATTCTGTGTCTGGGTGTTATTTATCTATAATATGTATGTATTTAGAAATATATAAGTATGTTTATCAGTTGTCTGGTTTCCATAGTACAAGCTCTGCTTAGTTTGGGATCAGATAGCGTTGTGTGAGTTGTCCTAAGATATTATTATTATTATTATAGTAGGTAAGCCTATGTCATCATGGCCGTACCTACCCATTTTTTTTTTATTTTAGAACAGAGGGAGTTTATGTGGTACCACTGTCTAAACACCCCAATGAAATATGTACTGTTTGTACAAGGTACTTTACTGTGAACCTACCTTTTACAATATCGGGGGGGTTCCATCTGGAAATCTCTCCCGATGCCATCAATATTTGCTTTCGCGGCATAGCTTCAAGGGAGGTCATATTAAATAATTCATCTAGGCCTAGGCGGTCGACACATCGACGTATCTTGGTCCCTTGAATCTTGGTAATTTCATCGATTGATAAACAAGATCGGCCCGCTCACGTTATTATTCATCCTTCATTTTTTATAATCAAAACACCAATTAACTACTATAAATTATTTATTTATTGATATGTATTTCATTATGCAATCATCTACAATCAGTGTAGTTACGGTCATCGCGTCGGTCGGACGTTTAGTTAACTGACTTAAAAAAAGAGGTTCTGTCCTTATGATGTTGTTTTTGTTTCACTCGTCAGTAGTGGCGCTTAATGCGTTTACGATATGGTACGACCAGATGTATGTGGACCTGCCCGTACCTTCAGAAGAATTCAACAAAATGCCATTAAAAGCAAGAGGGATTTTTCTCACATTTTGGTGTTTGGTAAGTGTTTTATTTTACTGTTTCAAATATCGCGCCACTAAACATACGCACTAGTCAAATAATTCATTTAATTTTTTACACATCTATTTATATAAAAATCAATGTTTGTAAGTTTGTTCTCTGCGTTCCAAAACCATTAAACAGATAGTGAAGAAACATTGGTAGGGTGTTCTGGAGACGGCCGTGAGGGTTCCTGGCCCAAAAAGCCACAGCGAAGGGTGGCCGGCTTCAGGTAGTACCTATAATGTAAAAATCTAGTTGTTCGTAAGTCTCGCTAAAAGCCATGCTTCAATAAGAGAATAGAAAGGACCCTAAGGAGGTGATTTGTAATAAACTAATAAACCCGCTCGTGGCATCTTTACATTACACACAATTAGTTTGTAATATCAGTTTTGAAAATTATTTAATATATTAATCCTTAACCACCTACAGCCAATTTTACTGGAGTAAAATCGTTGTTTATTGTGAGATTTAGGCCCTCAATCTGACAAAAGACGTGTGTTGTCGGTGGTTGAGTGACAAAAGTGTAAGTGGTAGGAGGCTAAGGGTTGAAATGAAATGAAATGAAATGAAATGAAATGAAATTTATTTGCACGAAATATGGTTTACAAGGTGGTATAAATTAGGTAGGTACAGTCATATTTCGCCTTGGTAAGGCATGCAAATTTTTTATAACTTAAGCTAAAACAAAGATATCATTTTTTTTAAATAATTAAATAAATTGTTATTATTTAAGACACACCATAATATTATTATATGCATTCAAATAATATAATTAAAAAGAAATGTAAAATGTCAAAATAATCAGTACATTAATTGTCAAAATGTAATAGATTTATAATTTTTCATGTCCACTTAGCAGTAAATAAATAACTTAGCAAAGTCCATAATAGTTTATAATTGACAGTCATTGAAAAATTCTGAAATAGAATAATAACATTTACTGGTTAGAACGTTTTTTTTTTAATATAACAAAGTTGTTTGAAAGTTCTAAGAATAGGGCGTAAAGTATTTTTATTTAATTTTTTAATTGCAATAGTGGGGAAAATTTACGTAGATTGACGACAGTTGAATGGGTAAGCTAGTTTTTTTTTTTAATTGTCACCCGGATAAGGTCCTACAATCAATTTCAAGTGATGCGAAACTGCCAGGGGTCAGCTAGTTAGTTATATTTAATAAATGTATATTAAAACAAAAATATCTGTTGGATACCTTTACGGATCTTTTTGTTTAAACATACATTTATTACGACCTTCCCTTCCTTCGTTCCCTATAGATAATTAAAAAAAAAAGAACTTACAAATTGTATTCAGGAAAGTATTTTAATATCATAAGATCTAATTTCACTTAAAAATCATTGAACGTCGCCAACCAACGTTTAGGGGTTGGGAACCATTTTTAGATTTAAGGATCCATTTGTGAAATATTTAGATTTAAAGTGCAAATTTTTGTAAGAGTCAAGTGCCTCCCCCCCCCCCCCCCAGCTAAATCGTTGATATTGAGTATGCGAAAAAAATCATGGTAGTAGTAAGTACATATAGAGAAATTGAACGGAAAACTATCACAGCTAAGAACTCTTTACAAGTTTACGAGTCTAATCAAGTGAGAAGCAACAAATCCCATCGAAAATTATTATTAAGTAGGTATACTGATAACGTTGTAATTATGAGACAAAAACAACAGAAAACCCACTTCATAAGCCGCATTATTCGGATGGAAGGGACTACAGAACCCTACATAGTGCGTGGCCCGACATGTATTGCCCGGTTTTTTTTTATTATGAATATTTAGTTTTTTTTTAATTAATTAAACAAGTTAATAAGATAAGTATCTGCCTATTTATCTACATAATTCGTTTCACATAATTGTTGTAGGTTGTTCAATTAGGTACTTATCTACCTACGTAAACAATTTAATCGTTAATGTTTACGACTTTTGAGAAGTTGTTGTTGTAGTAAACTCTTAGAAGGACAGGCCGATTAATTACAATAGCGGGTAATTATCTAAAGAGCAATCCCTTTGGCGACCTTTGTTCAAAAAACGTCCTTTACGCCGCGAAGAGGCGTTGTATAGAAGTCTTTACTTTTTACTATTAAAAAAAATACCTAACATAAGACGTCTTTACCGAGGTGCTCAGAGGTTTATAGGACCCTAGTAGGGAGTTGTAAAAATGGCGGCAAACTAACCGGCCATTATTTTTACAGCTCCGAGTTGAACTTGTGAAAAATGATTTTAATACGTGATAATTGAATATGAACGAGACTTTGTGCATGTAAAAAGCGCATAAATACTTGACACTTGCAGAAATTAGCCGTTAAAACGGCTAGATTGCCATAAACTCAAAGAAGAAGAAGAAGGACCCTACTATCTGCCTAGTATACAGGGGCGTTGTAAAGGCGTCTTTAGGTACTTTGTAGGTAGTTATTAGTAAAAACATCTGTAGGTACCTGCATATCCTCTTGGAGGTGTCAAGCAATCTAGTAATTCTAACACTACGTACTTAAGTCATTTTCTGGGGGTTTTGAGGTTTGAAATCATCATTAGCCAATAAAAAACCAACAGCGACGGTAGCCTAATGGCTAAGGCATCGGTCTCGCAAGCATGAGGTCGTGGGTTCGAACGTGCCCATTATACCTACTACCGACGTGAACCCACTCCTAACACAAACCTAAGCTGAGCTGGAGGGGTTAACAGGATTAATAATAATAATCTTTATTTCTCTAAAATATAGTACAAGTTGTACAATACAATTATGCTCATTATTAATATGTGAGAATTATAAAAAATCCTCTGACCACTAAACTAGGTGAAAACCTGTATCTTAGAGGTCAGTCCTCAGTCCGTATCTTACATACCTACAACACAAGGTACAACAAGCCTACGGCAATTGTATGTTCCAGAAAAACATAATAGGTAAGAAAAGTGATTACACTATAAAAAAATTAAGAAAATTTAAGTTGTGTGTGTGTGTATGGAATGGACATTGATAGATTAATTTCAAATTTGGAATACTTTAAATAAATTAATTTGTAAATAAATAAATGAAATAAATTAAATTGTATTTTACTGGCATCTATGTCAAATTATGCAGTGTTTTCGCTCCCTTATAAAATCCTATTGGTGTTAGAACTTAAGTATCACTATGTATAGAAATGTAGGTAGGTAAGATAAGGTAAACACTTGTGATGCTATATTTGATTAGTCAGTGTGAATTTAATTGTAGCATCGATTGTGCTAAAATGTTTTACATCGACAAAAAATTAGAACAAGCGATTCACCACATTCTGAGGTCAATGCCGTGACCAAAATATCAGTAGTTATCTAGTTTCGCAACAAAATAGTTATGTAGGTCTATGCTTATTGGTAAGGCCACGTCGCCTATCCATTGAATGATTTGAATTTAATATAAATCAAATTTACTGTAAAATTGAGCAAAAAAATAAGTAGGCATCTACCAAGTAAAACAAGTAGGTAGGTACCTACATATACGAATACATACCTACCTACCCCGAGCCGGATCCAGGGGCGGGGGGGGGGGGGCATGAGTTTACTCTCCTTGACCTTTACTCTAGAACCGACTTTAACTTGTTTGTTATTGTACTGTTGTAGGTATCTACACTAATATTATAAAGCTGTAGAGTTTGTTTGTTTGAACGCGATAATCTCAGGATTCTTCTTTTCTCCTTATTTCTTAATCTCTTGACTCATGACCTTCAATGTTCGTATCATTTGTATTCCGACAACCTTCAGCTATATGCTCAGGCAAAAGTGGAAAATCTGAATGTAGCAATCGAGAGTGTGAATCGTGATTGGATAGCAATAAAGAACTGGTCCGTTAAGTTTGGTCTTTCTGTAAATCCCGAAAAATGTTAAGCAATCATAGCTCGCAGTCCTCACTATCGATGTTTCTTTGTCAAGTTTAGGGCCTAAACCTCACAATAAACAACGATTTTACTCCAGTAAAATAGTCTGTAGGTGGTAAGGTCATAACTCCAGAAACAAGTGGTAGCTGATCAAGGGTTAATATATAAAATATTTTCCAAAACTCATATTAGGTACAACGTTATTTAGTGTTATGTAAAGACGCCATGAGCGGGAGGTAATTAGTATAATACCTACAAATCACCCTGTTACACTGTATATTACGCGTGTTTACATGTATGGTATTGATTTTGTATCTTTGTAACTTTGTATATTATTTATATTTTACTTGAATGCTTCCTATTACTTTTGGTATTAGGCAGTAACAGACAAATAAGCAGCTACCTTACTCTGCTCTCTGCATTATCCTAAGGTTGACTAGTAATTAAGCCTAAAGCATTAAGCCCGCCTTTGTATGAATTTTGTGTGCATTAAGTTAAATAAATAAAAATAAAAATTGTTATGTACAACAAAGCCTCATACTAACCTATTTATTAATATATTGACCTATCAATTAATAGGTAAGTATGGGTAAGTATATCTACCTAATTGTTTACCCAGTAGGTACCTAAAGCCTACGCCTAAAAACCATACTAAATTTTCACAAGATTTTTGATTTATTCAATATTTATAAACTTAAATATTTCTTTTTCAGGTACTTCAGACAGTGTATTTCACAATCGCCCTCTTAAACGACATCATCGGTACCAATGCAACAGCGCCGAAGAAACCGCCATTGATTCGAAAAATCAAAGACACTGTGTTCAGCCTGGCGTTTCCTACAGCCGTATACGTGGCAGCTGCCTTTTGGGGGCTATACATCGTCGACAAAGACTTAATATTCCCAGACAATATAGAAACGCAATTTCCCTCCTGGCTTAACCACACGATGCACACTCTGATTGTCCCGTTTATATTATTAGAATTATTATTTTCCAAAAGAAATTATCCGTCCAGAATCGTAGGTATTTCTGTAGCTTTAATGTTTAATATAGCATATGTGTGCTGTCTTCATGGAGTCTATTTTGCGACTGGTATTTGGGCGTACCCTTTCCTAAATGTATTCAGTTGGCCTATGAAGGTGGTATATTTTACTTTAAGCTCAATTACAGGTTTATCTCTGTATGTATTAGGTGAGAAGTTAGATGGCCTTTCGCCCTTAAATATAAGAGTAACTTATGCCGATAGTACAAAGAAACATTGATTAAATTGTATAAAAATAAGACTGTTCTTTTTTTTGTTCGCACGAACGCACCCACCTATAGTTTATGACGGGGATTTCCCAAGTTGTCTCTGTTAATGAATGTACCAATATAGGAAAAAATAAGCTTTTCTAACATTTATGAGGCATTTCGCATTTTTAAGTCAGTTATCTGCATTTTCAAGCGCCAGGACCCAGGAGGCCTACTATTAATTCAATGAAACCGAAGTTTCAATCAAAAATGAGGTGGTAACAGAGCCAGGAACATCTAGTTAATCCACTCGTTTCAGAAAATGTTCCACGGGTTCCAACTTCTTATGTTGTAAACCTAAGAAATATAAGTAAACGAACATGCATGAATTTCCTTTTATAGAAAGAGAGTAGACCTACTGTTATGAAATACTTTTACCCTATCGAATACATGTTAAAAATAGGCTAACTCACAATTTTTTGTTTCTTTTGTAGTGATTAACTCCCCACACCCCGTTTTAAGAAATATACGCGATTTTCTCAGGAACTACAGTTCTTGAGATTATCGCGTTCGAACAAACAAACAAACTCTTCAGCTTTAATATTAGTATAATTACTTCAATTATTCAGACCTAAAACATAATCCAAAGTTTAACAAATTACGATGCACAAACGTCATTCGTCAAATTTCCGAAATGGCCTACTTAATGTGGCATCGTCAAAGACGAAATAATTGTAGTAGGTATGTATTGCATTAAAATATTTTATTAATTTAGTTATTATAAAGGTTAATAATTTAGTTACTGTCTAAGGGATCAACATACAGACAAATCACATAAATCAACTTATAAAATGAGTAAATATTTCGAGACAGTTTTTAATAAAATACAAAGTAAATTACATAAATATCTTTATTTAAATAATGACTTCTGATTCAAAACCTTTAACTATAAAATTGATTTCCTTTTCCTCTGCATTATGTTTCTTTCTTTTTTTTTTTTTACCCATCCATTTAGATGTAGTCAGGTTCATTTGTTCAGCACATTTTTCATAAATACTACATAAACTTTTATAAAACATTAACACAGTTGTAGCACCTTTAAGATACTGATCAAAGAAGTTTTTGGGATCTGTTTGATTTTCTAATTTTACTGAAATATTGTACACAAATGTGCCATTA
Source organism: Herminia tarsipennalis (assembly GCA_945859575.2). Taxonomy (NCBI): domain Eukaryota; kingdom Metazoa; phylum Arthropoda; class Insecta; order Lepidoptera; family Erebidae; genus Herminia; species Herminia tarsipennalis. The sequence goes on along the minus strand of OX243841.2, from coordinate 17,680,443 downwards.
AAACATTTTGAATACTTGGTAGATTCATATGGGTTTCGACATAAAGTATTCAAACAATTAAACTGCATTAGGCAGCATTGAAATTGTGCAAAAGAGTGCATCTTTCTGGTATCATAAGTCTTTGGCTTTTTCTTAATTTTGTCATCTAATTCAAAATGTTTCAAAAGAGCACTGGCCGCTATCAAACTGTCTTCATATTGGACTTTGTTTTTATTCACAAATAGTTCATCTTTATCGTAAGTTAGAGAGATTGGATTAGCTTTCAATTGTTCAACCTTTTTAGAATAATGATTGTTGAATTGATTGTGGCCTCTGAACGTGCCAGTTTTTTCATCAATGGCCTCTAACATTGTATAAGACATTAATAGACTGTGTACATTGCCTAATGGCACATCACATTTGAACACCCACCACAGTATAGCCAACAAAAACAATTGAAAATTTGATGGCAGTACATCAACTACTGTTAAATCGAAATCAGGCATATTTTCCTTTAAAAAATGACTAAAACAAAACTTCAGTTGTTCTTCATTCAGTGTACCAAATGGTGCATCATAAGGTCTAGCAGTACTTAATTCTCTATCAACAAACATTCTCTTATAACTGTTATTTTTTTCTCTGCTGACATATATGCAATACTCCTCTGCAAAGTCTGTCAATAAATCAAAAGCATATCTTATAATGGGCAAGCAGCATAGAAAGGAGTCTTCATCATTATAATCCTCAGCTTGCGGTGAGCAAAAATATAAGTGATGTGTATAAAGATTGATATAAGGTTTAGGTATATATTCCTTCCGGACACCTTCAACAAACCATCCCGGTAACCCCAGAACTAACTGTTCAGTTTCCAAGTCACCTTCCTCTCCATCATCACCAATATCTTCCTCAGAAGAATCTACCTCATCCTCGGAAGATTGAACATTTTCTTCTTCAATAGCAAAAGAATTTATTTGCTCATTTATATCTTCAGGTGGCTGCCAATTAGATCCAGGAGTTTCATCTTCCGTTAGGTTGAAATATTTCAGTGACCTGCAATGTTTACTGTTGTAACCATCTATGCTTCTTTTAATTATATAAAGAACTTTGTCCTTCTGTTTTTTCTTTAATCTACCCAAAATTTTAGCAATAGCCGAGTCTAGGCTTTCATTTTGTAGCCATTTGAACAAACCATGAATGCACCTTTGTTGATCATTAGACTTCTTTTTAGTTTTTGGGAGTTTCAATTGTGAAAAGAATTTATTAAACACCCTTTTCTTGACAAAATCATTACCAAGTAATGTGGCTAACAAAGGTAGCAGTTCCTCTTTCAAACCTCCAAAATTAGAAACCATATGTTCAACTCTGTATATTTTACATTCCATCACTATTGTTTTTGTTCCATTGATCTCAACCGGTCTAGGTTTTAATTCTAGTGTGTTAAAAGGGATATAAAGAACATTGTAAATAAAGAAATCAGAATCATAACTCAAGACAGGGCAATTTAAATGTCTTGCCATCGCTGCAATTTCGTCATCAGCCTCAAATTCACAAACTGTCCATGGGACATTCATATCAGAAAAAGCTTCTCGAAATACATCGCGAAGTAGTAAAGGGAAGATCTGAAGACTGTCTTGTGTAACTGGATCCAGCTTCGAAGCACCATATATCTTGGATTTTAGGCGCGAATATGCTGTCTTCAACTTCCTTCGCTCGTAACTCCCATCAAACAAAACAAAAGGTGTTATGTTACATTTTTTCAAGGTCTTAAAGAAGTTCCGCACATAGTTGGCGAATTTGTCGTAGTCTCCACCAAAAGCAGAAAAACAATTTAGTAGCCTATATAATTGCGCACAAAGGCTATGTCCGTCTATAATCAGGCAACAGTCATGAAGCATGTAGTCTTGCAGAAATGCATGTTGATTGTAATTTATATAAGTAGTTAAACCACGAACACCCATATTTTAATTTTATTACATTATATTTAGTACTTTGACTAACGTGATTTATTATTAAAATTTGAATTCTAACTTTTGATGATTAACTTTATCCCCACACAAGCTCACAAAATTGTCATTACGATACGTCAAAAATTTGAGGTTATGTTTTCAATACATATTTTTATAGTTTTTATTTTTATGTTGTGTGTGAGAGAAGGAGAGCGCTATTGATTTGATTGAGCGCTATAAATTTGGATTTTTAGTGACCTGGTCGCTTGGACTTCTAGGTCACATAAGATAGGGAGAGCGCCAGCAAAAAAAAATGAGTAGTGTAGAGAGCTCTAGATTAGAAAATATAATCGAGTCAATCGATTCGATTGTTGATTGTTGTAACTTGCGTTATTGTATTTTCTGTAGCATTTATCTACTTTTTGCTACAAAATTTCTTAAGATTATTTTTTTTTTATCACAGGCATTTAAATCAAATATTCGATAATAATCTTTTAAGATCAATAAGAATGCCCCTTTAAAGTAGGCTTAAGAAATTTTGTGGGATTTTGAGAATACTAGATAATAAAGAATATTATATTAATGGTCTATACAAAAATCATCATTGGGTTCTAGGTCTTCTAGTGTGGAAACTAGAAGCTAATTTTCTTTTATAAGTGTGTCTCATAACTAGTAAATGGTGCACGGTGTAACTATATAGAAAAGAAACAAGTCCCTTAGAGACCACAAATTATGACCTATTCGTGTTAGAAAAATTAAGATATTTCACTAAGTAGTTTGCGAGATCTAGCCATCAGCAAAACATTACCCTAGCAGAAACTCAAAAACATGAAAACCATACGATTTAAAATTTAAGCTTTTGCATGCATATTTCGCACAAATTAAAAGCTACCTTTCGGAATATGATTAATCCAAAAAGGTCCATTGCGAAAAAATATATATTTTTCTTGAATAACTCAAAAACGACTGGATGCATAAATTTAAAAAGTTGCGCACATTTCAAGGGCATGTTGCACTGAAAATCTGTATCATTCATATCCTGAAAGGAGACAACATTCCGCTGGGGTAACGCACACCCGAAACCAACTTTTTCGTCGAAACAAGACCGAAACCAAAAGTTTGATCGGACACTACAAAATATAAACCTAAATAAAAAATATTTCAATTAACAATTTTATTATTAATGAGTTTACGTTTAATAAAAAAAAACATCTTTAATTAAAATGTTTAGTAGTAAAGCCTCACCATCTATTCGATAAGTTTCTGAACACAATACAAAATGTCATTAAGTACACCTCTACCTCTCCCCTCTCCCTCTCTCCGCCTTCTTTCTTCGTTTTCTGTTACCGGCCGCGTGTGGTTAGATTAAAACACGTGTTTTCAATAAGAATTTGTTTATTACAGTTGATTTAGATAAAACAGGTCTACAATATTGAACAGTTTCAGTTTTATTACTATAAATTTAGTTTGCTACTAAAACTGGTAAGTAAAATACTGAATGCGCCAAACAAAACATACGTCGCATGATGAAAATTAAAGTATTTTGATTTTAGCAGTTGTAAAGATGACTGAAGCTAAAGAAGTAGTTGACGATAGCAACGGCCAGGAGAACAACAAAAATGAGAACAATGGAGAAGAAGAAACTGAATTAGAAAGTGCAATTATTCGTCAAGTTGAGTATTATTTCGGTACGTACTCTCTTACAATGTATGAAGGTGATGTTGGTCTGACGTAAAATGTATTTAAAGGCATCGCTTGTTTCTGTGTGAGCTCTTTCACGGTGTTTACGATAGTTGGAATGTATTACACATAGTGTATGTAAAGGTTACTGTTTGCTTATCCGTTTCGTTAATATTATTTGCATTGTAAAGGCCAGTTTCTAAACTGTTATAGTTTCCGGATTCGATATGTTGTTTGTTGAATATATCCCAAGAATAATATTGCTAGGAATTTATACCATCAATGTGAATGTGTGACCTACATTGCTATATATAGTATGGTTTTATTTATATTTACTTTAATGATTCAATTAACTAGTCTAAAATAGTTGATGTCTTTTGGCCTAACAACTTTATTATGCTATCAGGTGACCTGAACCTGTGTCGTGACAAGTTTCTGTGTCAACAAGTGCATCTTGATGAAGGATGGGTGCCATTTGAGATCCTCATTAGGTTCAACCGGCTTGCCCAACTGTCCAAAGATACCGAAGTGATCGCTAATGCTCTTAAGAAGTCTACTAGTGGACTTTTGGAGGTAACATTCACATTCTGTAATAAACCCTTTGTATTTTAGCACAGTCTGTGTGTCAACAATTGCTACAACTGAAGTAATTAATCAAAGTATATAAAATAACATTCTATTCACAATTATATACAGTAGACCCCTGGTAATCCAGCCCCTGGCTAATCCGGAGCTCCTTGTAATCTGCCATGCCTATCACTGTACATTTGTCACGCATGAGATTTGTTATTTGTCGGATTACAAGGTACACTCCTTCAAAAAAATCCGGATTGTAGGGGTCTATGGCACTGTATAATACTTTCATTTGTTATTTGTTGGATTACAAGGTACTCTCTTTAAAAAATCCAGATTACTGTGTCAGTACTCTATAAATCCAACAAAT